>CM029509.1:18992937-20242937 GCA_017140475.1 Eucalyptus fibrosa | reverse complement strand
TTACGAATTGGTATAGGCTTGGGAGAGCCCGAGCTAAGCTTAAAGACTTAGTAATCCATTAGCCAAACCCTAGGTGGTTCACACTCGAAAAATTGGTCGCAACAGCTTGGCGACTCTGCTGGGGACTTGAATTAAAACTCTTATTGGACTTAGGCCAATTTTTCTTTTCTTTTGAAAAAAATGTTTTTGTTTGGCAGCGAGGATTCCAGGTACGTCCCTAACATATAATGTGTTAAATGTTTTTGTAGGATGGGAGGTATAAGGGGAAGTGTATTTTGCAGGGAGGTGTAGGAATGTATGGTTTATTTTTATGAATAAAGTGTTGTTTGATTTAAACTGCTGCGCATGCTTTGCATTTATCGCTACACTTTGCACACACAACCTGCCGTCGAACCTGGGCCGCATAGGATCACTTAGGATGGTATTGAGATGGATACCACTCCGACCACATGCTCGCGGTACGAATCGCCCATCTCAATCCCGAAGTTTCTTTCATGGTGTCAAGAGTACCCACCTCGGTCCGCATGCCCACGACCTGGGTCAGCTCTTTGACCAAGCCGGAGTCATGAGGACCCGACATAGTCCACACGCCCATGGCTAGTCTGATCATCCTTGTGGCTTCACTTTGCTAAGCCTGCCTAGAATAGAAATCGAGCCTCACATCTCATGTGCATGTCTGTGTGATTGCCATTAATTTTCCTTTGTGATGTAAGTCTTTTATCCTTATACTATGCGATTTACTTTGTCATACTTTTGGTCGGTCCATGACAATTTAGGTCGATCATTGATTTAATTCATTTGTCAATTATGAATGAAATGAGGAAATTGCCATGCAATGAATCATTTGGAAAATAAATAAATAAAAAAATTGGAAATTTGTTTTCAATTCGTGTCTTGGCTCTTCCTAGTTCATGTTTAGGAAATTTTGTCCTTACTAGGGCATCCCATGTCTTTGTTTTCTTAATCCATTTTTAGGAAATCCTTTTCATGTGTGAAACTTTTCTTGACTAAAAATAGATTGTTGTCATGGATTGACTCTCTATTTACACCTCGTGTTTACATATTTTCGTTCATTTGGATTAGGTGATAACGGATCCTTCACGCTCTCCCATCATCACTTGATTAAGAGCTAGAATGGCTGATCAAGCTGAAATGCGTGATTGTATGTCCGCTGTGGAGACTCAACTCCAACAAGTGCTCGCCTCTAATACAGCTTGTGACGGATCAACTCCAATCCCTCCAAGCGAATCCAACAGCTGCACCCGCTCTTCCTAAAGTAGTTATCCCGAAGCAAGCAAACAAGGTTCAAAGGATTGACGACGACATGCCCGGGCTAGAAGATGACTCAGTCCTTGTTGGAAAGACCAAGCCTGACAGCGTTCCTAAGAAAAATCAAGATGAGCACGTGGCAAAGCTAAAAGAGAAAGTGAAGCAATTGCAAGGATCACAAAACTCACTCCCGTTCGACTTGTCTGTATATGAGAAGGTCAAGATGCCGAAGAAGTTCAAAATGCCGGAGTTCGAGAAATACGATGGTACTTCCTGCCCAAAAGCTCATTTGCAGATGTACCACTTACGCATGGCCCAATATGTCAAGAATGAGCCCCTCATGATTCAATCATTTCATGCGAGTTTGACTGGGCCTGCACTGAACTGGTATATAATGAAGAATGAAAACCTCCTTGACACCTAGAATGAAGTGACTGATGCATTCCTCAAGCAATATAAGTTCAACATGGACATTGCACCTTCTCGAGAGGATCTTGAGCGGATGGAGAAGAAGAAGAGTGAGTTGTTCAAGGAGTATGCTGTGAGGTGGAGAAATCTGGCCGCTCAAGTCACTCCGGAGCTTGCTGACAAGGAGCTGATGAAGTTGTTTGTCAAGACTCTCCCATTTGAGTTTCGCAATCGAATGGCTAGCACGTCCATTGAGAACTTCAACCAACTTATCCCGGTGGGTGAACAGATTGAAGTTGGGCTAAGAGATGGATGGTTTAATGAACCAACCAATCAAGGCAAAAGGTTTACCATGAAGAAAGACAAAGAACCAAGCACGGAAGTCAATGTCACATATGCACAATCTAGCAAGCCTCCAGTTGTTCATGTCCCTAAAAATCAACAAGGGGAAGCCTAACCGTCTGCCCCTCGAAAATTTGTTACGAGGAAATTCACTCCTCTTCCTAGCCCCCTGTCCTAAGTCTTAAAGGTTCTTCAAAAGAAGGGGTTGCTGTCTTATGAGCCAAAGCGAACCAATGCTGAAAAATTTTCTAACTACAATCCCTCCAAGAAATGCGAGTATCATATGGGGGAAGTAAGACATTCGATTGATGAATGCTTGACTTTGAAACATAAGGTCCAAAACTTACTAGACACCAAGGCGTTTGCCTTCAGTACCGCTCAACCGAACGGCAAAAAGAATCCTCTACCTAAGCATAAGGATAGCGTGAATGCCATTGATGAAGGACCTTTGGAAGAAATGGGCCCTGGCCCACAAGAGTAACTTATTACTTTTGCACAATCCCCTGCGCGGGAATTTTTATCGCTTTCTAGGAATTTTATCGCTTTTTAGGAGTTATTATCGCTATCTAGCGATTGTTTTTTATTTCTTCTTTAGGACTTGAATTCGCATTTTCCATTCAATAAATGTAATTGATTGATGAATATCAATGAAATTACAAGTTTTATTTTGAGGGCATGACGGGGTACTCCAAACCAGTTCAATGACGATATCCAACCATGAAAGAAACTATTATCCATGGAGAAATCCTGAGGGCTGGACTCTTTCATGCTTCTTCCCAAAAACTTTTTCAAAAACAAAAGCATTTCACTGCTAAAAAAAAAAAAAAATTTCCCAAAACTTGTAGCAGATTAAACCTGTTTGTTTATCTGACTCATTTGCTTCTTGTCTCAGAGCATAATTGTATAATCTTGATTATGACAAGGGACATCTGAGAATAGCGTATCAAGTTTCCATGATCATAAACCTGACTTGTGATCAACAAGTTTAAAGCGCACTTGCAATGAAAAATATTTGGGGCAAGTAAAAGAGAGCCATCATTCTCCGGTGGAAGATCCTGGGGCAAGTTTGCTCCAAATTACAACCTATATGTGGTAAGAAAAGTACTTCTGGGAGGTGTCATCCCAACAGAAATGGATGGTCATGAGTTTTCAAACTACAGTGAATTCTAATGCTTTCAAGAAGTATTATCCATGATAGAATTTGTCATATCATGACTTGAACTGCAAGCATTTCTATGATGAGTAAATTGCCTCAATGAATTGAATTGTTCAAATTTGTTACAAATCTTGCATTTTTCTTCATTGATGAATTGTGTGAGATTGATTGAATGTGCGAAATGGGATACTTTGGAATGATGAAATGCAAACCCTATTCCATACATTTTTTCATACACTAACCCCTAGTGAGTTGTGTGGAAAAATTCCATGCCTATGAGGAAAAGGGTGATCTCGCCAAGGGTACGTCAGCCAAGGTGATGAGAGGTAGTTTCTTCTGCTATCCAAAACACTACAAATATATCCATTGTTCAACCCTTTGAGCCCACGCACATAAAGAGTTTTTAAATTATCCCTGTCAAGGATCGTCCCATACTAGGACAAGATTTGAAATGAATGATAGGAATTTTCTTACTCACACTTGCATCAATCTTCGAGTATTTCTTTTACAGTGTGACTTGTACGATAATTTAAAGTGCCTTAGGATGACGAAGAGCAATTCTTTCTCTATCCTATACACTTTATCCATTGCATAGCCTTCTTGAGCCTATGAATTCATTGCACATTAAACCCAGTTGGTGATCATCCTCCACACTAGGGCAAGGAAAGAAAAATCAAACCACTCAAGTAGCATGATTTACAATGCTAATAAAAATGGAGATTTTGTCCAAAAAAAGAGTGCAAAAATGGGGCATGAAAAAAGCAGTGTGCCTAGTAAAAGCAAGGCCAATGCCCAAAGAAAAATCAAACACTTGATAAAGTGAGTCATATCTCTAATGAGGTGGTACCCAAAAAAAAAAAGAAAAAAAAAACTCAAATGTTGAG
The DNA here is from genome assembly GCA_017140475.1 of Eucalyptus fibrosa. NCBI lineage: Eukaryota > Viridiplantae > Streptophyta > Magnoliopsida > Myrtales > Myrtaceae > Eucalyptus > Eucalyptus fibrosa. The sequence continues at coordinate 20,238,878 of CM029509.1, read as the reverse complement.
ATGTTGCAATCAGTGGAGTTGTCATGTGAAGAAAATCTTCGACGATGGGGAGGAAAAATGTTGGAAATGTCAAGATGATCACCAACTTTGACCTCCTAAACACTTTTTGAGCCAAATGATCCTTTCATTTCTCAACCCATGAACCAAACCTATGTTACGTCCTTTACAAAGTCGCTTCAGATTAGGGCATTTGAATTAACGTAGAAGTTTATATGTTTGAAAGCATCACTTGAAGAAGTGCGAGTAAGATAATTTCTGCTTCATTTCTCATGTTTCTTGGCTTGTAAACCCCAAGATGATTGTGAAATATCATTCATTTTTTTAATAGCCTCGACTCAAAGAGTCTCATTTGCTAAGCCATTGACCAAGCCAGCTTTGCAGTCCCTGTTAAAGACCTCTTAGATTAGTAAGTCCGTACCACTTGCGAGATTACTCGAACCCTTGTTTGGCATGATGATGGAAAGATATATTGATTGTTAAAAATCATGCATCAAAGGTCAGGATAAAACAACCCATTTTAATGAGGATGAGTGAAAAGTCCTTTCAAACCAAGAGGTCCCCCATTTGGCACATCCATGACACTCATGTGTTCAGATTGGAACATTTTTTGTGAAATCATTCCCAATGGAAATTAGGTGATGCAGGCTTGATATAAATCATAGTGCATGAACCTCCGTTAAATTAATGCATGTTTGTGATCACAAATGCATATTTCTTCTCCTATGACCATGTTTTGCAGAAGACATTTCCCCCAAGAACAGAGATAATACTAGGTAAGTATATCTCTATCCATACCTTAAAGACTTGTCATTATGCAGGTATTCCTTTTTGAAAACACCGACACTCAATCGAGCTATCCCCCAAAGATTTTTCTCCAGATTTAGTCTGATTAAGGCGACCGAAGAAAGGTTCGGGTCCTGGTCAGATAATCTATCCTGCAACGTTAGGCGACCGAAGAAAGGTTCAGGTCCTAGCTAAGCAAAACCTTAGTTTAGGCGACTGTAGAAAGGTACGAGTCCTAAACAACATTTATTGCTCTCACAGGCGACTGTAGAATGGTACGGGTCCTGGAAAAGCAATTTCCTCATTCAAGCGACCGTAGAATGGTACGGGTCCTGGAAAAGCAATTTCCTCATTTAGGCGACTGTAGAAAGGTACGGGTCCTGGAAAGCGAATCCCCGTTTAGGCGACCATAGAAAGGTACGGGTCCTAGACACAACCAAACACTGCCCTACTAGGCGACTGTAGAAATGTACGGGTCCTAGGAAAGTAGTCTCTTCATTACTATTTTAGGCGACCGTAGAAAGGTACGGGTTCTAAACATGTAACACCAACTATCTTGAATCACTCTACCCTCCTTGAAGGTAAGATATTCCAGGTGCGTTCCTTTACCATTTGCATACAAATTGCATTCCAAAATTTTGACATCTCAATCTGGATCTGGATGTCTCAATTCTCTTTGTTGAACATTTCACTCTAGATGTGAATGTTCTTCGATCTTCCTCGTTATACCTTAGTTTGGATCTAGGTATTTTGAGTTCAGAATCTTGACATCTCTGTCTGGACCCGGATGTCTTGATTATTTTCGTTAGAGCATTTCACTCTGGATGTGAATGTTCTTCGATCTTCCTCGTTATACCTTAGTCTGGATCTAGGTATTTCGAGTCCCAAACTCTTGACATCTCAGTCTGGGCCCGGATGTCTTGATTATTTTCATTCAAACATTTCACTCTGGATGTGAATGTTTTTCAATTATTCTCGTATACCTAGTCTAGATTTAGGTATTTTGATTTCCAAAATTTCGACATCTCAGTTTGGATCTGGATGTCCTAATTATTTTTGTCTAAACATTTCACTCTGGATGTGAATGTTTTTTCAACATTTCTCGTTATACCTTAGTCTGGATCTAGGTATTTCGAATTCAAAACTCTTGACATCTCAATCTGGATCTGGATGTCTTAATTCTTTTCATTGAACATTTCACTTTGGATGTGAATGTTTTTCGATCTTTCTCATTATACCTTAGTCTGGATCTAGGTATTTTGAGTTCAAAAATCTTGGCATCTCAGTCTAGATCTTGATGTCTCAATCTATTACTTGTTACGCTTTTCAAGGAACATGAGTGAGAGTTGGGTACTTGTAGAGTAAACAGGGACTTATCATGTGCCTCAAGATGCTCTACTGCACTGACTGGTAAGTAATTGTAGATACGCTCTTTCCTTTCACATCATGCATTTGCATTAGCATTTACATGCATCATATGAGTTGCATTTAAAAAAAAAAAAATGGGATTCATTTCCCGACAAAAAAAAATCAAATAAAAAAATAATCCAGTGCATGTGCATGGTCAAAATTTAGGTCTTAATTTCTCTTTGAAGGCAACCTCTACGAGCTCACCTTCAAAGAGGGGCAACTATTGACACCTAAATTTTGGCGATCTGGTCATTTATTTATTGCATAGAAAATTAAGGGTTAATTTTATCCCTAAAAAAATTTAATTGCATAACATGTAGATTTAGGTGCATTTATTTTTAAATTGCATATTTTGTTTTCATTTTATTGGTTCGGTGGTGAATGGTTTCAAATTAGTTGGACTAAGCCCATGAAACAAGCAAGTCGGCTCAAGCGCATATTTTCAATGATCGAAAATTATCTCGTGGGAAAATTAATTTTGAAATTTCAACCGGGATATGATTTTTTTAGATAGGGCAGATAGGTAAAAAAATATTGCAATTTGTCTTTAAAAGATTCGAATTTAGAAAAAAATTTCATTTTGATCTCGAATCCTTATCAGTATGGGATGAATTTTGTGAAAAAGATTTGCGAAGGTTGATTCGAGGAAGAATTTGAAAATCCAATTCCCTCCCCTATAAAAGGCCATACGCGTAGGAGAGGAGGGGGCTCTTTTTCTTTGGGTAAAAAAAAAAAGAGAGACAAGAGAGGAGAAAGTACAGAGTGGGGAGAAGGTGGAGACGTACAGCAGTGGTGAAAAAGTAAAAAAAAGGGGAGGAAGAAAAGCTGTTCATCTTCTTCCTCGTGGGTTCCTCCGACGCGCCATCACCACCTTACAGCCGTCCGGCGTTCCATCCCACTATTGCCGCTCCTTTTCAGCCCGTGACTTAGTCATGCCACCGCAACCCCCCTCACGACCGACGTTGCAATCTACAGCAACCCGAACCTTTGCCCTAACGCTAGTGCTCCGCCTCCACCTAAGCGACCCCTGAGCTGAATCTGTGCCCTGCTGCCCGGAGTTTCTGCCGACGTCGATCGGCCCAACGCTGATCCTGCTCGATCCGTGACTCCCTGCACCCAGAGCCCCTGCCGTACCCGATCTTGCCATCGCTCCGCTCCTCCATCTGCTCGAATCTTCACGAGCAGCAGATTGGTGACTCGACGAGTAGGTGCCCCGTCCGTGACGCCCGTGAAGCTCCACATCGCACCACCGTCGCCCTCGTTTGCGACCAACGACTCGTGAAGCCCAAGCCTGATGCGCCCACATCGCCGAGCACCGACGCCGATCCACCCAACGCTGACATTCAATTCGCGATTTAATTTAAATTTGGCCAACTAGATCTCATGAGCGAGATATGGTTCGTTAATTTTTGGATATCAATCTTATCTTGTTTGATTTGCGGTCGTCAAGTTGGTTGAGTCAATCTTATTTTTGTAAAAGAAAAATCCAAAAAAATATTTGAGTTAGGATTAGATTTGCTTTAGAATATTTCCTGTGTTAGGGTTAAAATTGCAATCTTATTTGGAATTTTTAAATAAAAAATCCCAAAAAATGCATTCATTTAGGATGTTAGTTTTAAATTTGAATTGCATGTTTAATTATTTGGCAATTTTAAATTTCGAATTTTATAAAAAAAAAAAAAAATCATCATGCATACATCATGTTGAATTAAGGCATTCTTTGCACGTCATTGCATGTTAGGATTGCATGTTTGTCAATTATAGGTAGATAATCTCTCCTAGATAAATTGCATGTTTTGTTAGGAAAATAAAAATGCCCATGTCATATAGAATTAGGTTCATGAAATGCACGTCATTTTAGTGATTATTGTGAGGTTCATTTCTAATTAGAAATTGTCCGCCATTAGATTAGGTCATTTAATAAATGTCGCGTAACATATAGCTCGCATATTAAATTGTATGTCGCATGTCATTTTAATTAAAATAATCTTGTACGTCATTGCATTGCATCACACGTCATTAGAATTAAGTCATTGCATATTTAATAATTGCATGTTCATTAAGAGATCACAAAAAAATTTATTCATATAGTTTAGGACATGTTGCCATGTTATATAAGATTAAAAGAATTGCATTGCATATGGATTATAGTCTCATTAAAAATGAAAAAAAAAAGAAAAAGAAATTGCATGTTAATTAGAAACCATATCTAGGATTATTGATGTGGATTTTACTTTAACACTGCAGATGCTTTCGTTGCTTTGAGGTAAGTTCTGCATCATTTAATTGCTTTCTTGGGTGTTAAATTGGTGGTTTGCGCACCTACATGAACACATCACATGTTAGGGAAATAGATTTAAAATCAATCCAAATTGCTTACCAAACACTTTTCAAAATAAAAAGGAAGGTACCGAAAGAGCATTAGAGAAATCTAATGTAACCAAGTCCCCGTACCCTTAGTCTCTGGTTCGTAGGAGTAAAGTAAATCTCCTATTACTTTACTAGGGTTTCTAATCGACCCACCAAAAATATATTAATGGCGACTCCTGATTGAAAATCTATCTGCATGTTAAAAAATATGACCTAAGTCGCGAATTGGTATGGGCTTGGTAGAGCCCGAGCTAAGCTTAAAGACTTAGTAATCCATTAGCCAAACCCTAGGTGGTTCACACCCGAAAAATTGGTCATGACATAGATGGCTCAATAAACCACCCTTCTCTTATCCCCATCTCAATTTGTTCTCCCATGGGAACAAGTTGGTTGAAGTTTTCGACGTATGTGCTAGCCATCCGATTATGGAACTTAGACGAGAGAGTCTTGAGGAACAACTTCATCAATTATTTATCAGTAGGCTTAGGAGTGATTTGAGCTGCCAGATTTTGCGATCTCACGGCACACTCCTTAAATGATTCGCTCATCTTCTTCTCCATCCTCTCAAGATCTTCTCAGGAAGGTGCAATGTCCATATTGAACTTATACTACTTGAGATATGCGTCAGCCACTTTATTCCAAGTGTCGAGAAGATTGATATTCTTTCATCAAGTACCAGTTTAGTGCGGGTTCAGTTAAACTCGCATGGAATTATTAAATCATGAGGGGCTTTGACATGTTGGGCCATGCGTACATGGTACATCTGCAAATGAGCCTTTGGGCAAGAAGTGCCATCATATTTCTTAAACTCTGGCATTTTGAACTTGCTTGGTACCTTGACTTTCTCATAAATTGACAAGTCGAACGACAGTGAACTCTGCGACTCTTGCAATTGCTTCACTTTCTCTTCCAGCTTTGCGAAGCATTCATCTTGCTCCGTCTTAGGGACGTTGTCAAGCTTGGCCTTGTCAACAATGACTACTAATAGTTCATCTTCCAACTCGGGCATGTCGTCATCACCCACTTGGGCCCTGTTTTCCTACTTCGGAACTACTATCTTGGGGAGAGTAGGTGTCGAAGTCGAATTCGCTTGGAGAGACTGGATTTGAACTGTTAGAAGCTGCATAAAGGTGACTAATTGCTAGAGTTGATCTTCCATAGTGGAGATACAATCACACATTTTAGTTTGATCGGCCATTTTAGCTCTTGATCGTGTAATAATAGGCAAACGTGGTGGATCCGTTATCACCTAAATTGAATGAATGAAAATATGTAAGCACAATGTAAAAAAAAAAAAAAAAACCAATCCATGACATGATCTAATCAATTTTTCATTTTTTTCATTTATTCATGAAAAGGCTATGTAAGAAGGGAATTTCCTAAAAGTAACTAGAAAAATAAAAATAGGACACCCTAGCTAGAACAAAATTTCCTAAACATGAGCCAGGAAAAGCCAAATTTTGAAATTCCCTAATAGGAACATTAAAGACATGAATTGAAAACAAATTTTCCAATTTTTTTTTTTGGCTATTTTTCAAACGACTCACTCCATAGCAATGTTCTCAATCCATTCCTAACTAACAAAGGAATCAAAGATTGACCTAGATTTTCATGGACCGACCAAAAGCACGTCAAAATAAATTGCATGGTATAGGGATAGAAGACTTACTTCACTAAGAAAAATCGATGGCAATCATATAGACATGTGCATGAGATGTGAGGTTGGATTTCTACCTAAGAAGGCTTAACAAAGTGGAGCTAAGAGGATGATCTGACCGTTGCAATCTCGCATTAACGTGTCAGGTCCTCCTAACTCCATCTCAGTCGAATGGAATGCCCAACAATCATGCAGTCTCGCGGATATGGACAAACATAGTCGACCCCATGAAGAACTTTTGGAGAAGAGAAGGTCATCATCTACTCATCAGTCTCGCTTTTGGGGAAGTATCATTCTCAACACCATCCTAAAAATCCTATCGCAGCTCAGGTCTGGCGACAAGTTGTATGTGCAATAGTGTTGTGTAAATGCGTAGGCATGCACAACAGTTCATATCAAACAACACTTCATTCATAAAAATAAACCATACATTCCTACACCCCCTACAAAACAAAGGTTAGCAAACACTTCCCCATATACCTCTCATCCTGCAAGAATATTTAACACCTTAAACATTAGGGACGTACCTGGGATCCTTGCTGCCAAACAAATATATTTTTTCAAAATGAAAATTGACCTAAGTCCACTAAGAGTTTCAACTCAAGTCCCCAGTGGAGTTGCCAAGCTGTTGGACCTCCCCGAAGCGGGTTGGACCACCTAAGGGTTCGGCTAATAGATTGCTAAGCCTAGACTTCACTCAAGCTCTCCCAAACCCATACCAATTCACAACTTAGGTTTTAAGTTCTTAATATGCATATGATTTTTGGTGGGTCGATTAGAAACCCAAGTAAAGTAATAGGAGAATTACTTCACTCCTACGAACCAGAGATTAAATGAGTTCGGGGACTTGATTACGTTAGATTTCTCTCGATGCCCTTTCGGTATCTTTTCTTTTTTTATTTTAAAAACTATTTTGCAGGCAGCTTGAATTGATTTTAATTTATCTTCTTTACATGTGAGGTGATCATATGGGTGCGCAAACCACCAATTTAACACCCAAGAAAGCGATGAATAATTTGCAGGATTTACCTCACGGTAACGAAAGCATCTACAATGTTAGATTAGAATTCACATCGACAGTCCTAGATATAATTTCTAATTAACACGCAATTTCTTTTTTTTTCACTTTTTTTTTTAATGAAAATCATGTTCTATGCAATGCAAGCTACTAATGAAATGACATAATCTAACAATATGACCTAAACTATATGATGGGAGGAAAGTAATTTGTTTTCTACTTTCTTAATGTGCATGCAATATATCCTGGAGAATAAAATTAATTCGAAGAAAATTCTTTTTGGTGTTTTTCATGAAACTCAAAATGAAAGTTGTCCAATAATTAAATGTGCAATCTAAATTAACCAAATGACCTAATTCTAATGACGAACAATTTCTAATTAAATGAACCTATCAATAACCACTAAATGACATGCATATCATGAACCTAATTCTACATGACATGCGCATGAGTATTTTTTTTTTGTATTTTTTTAATAAAAATTCGTAATTAAAATTGCTAAAATATAAAGAATCTAACTAAAGTGAGATATTATCTATTTTAAGTTAGGATTAGACTAATCTAAGTCCTATCTTAACTTAGAAAATTTTCTCATCATGGAATTTATTTCAAAAGATATTATCTAACCTACATACTATATAAACATGCACTTTTAAAAATACTAACTATTTTATCATGCTATTTTGTCTAGAAAAATCAATTCTAATTTACATAATATGCAAAATGCAATTTTTTTTTGTATTTTGAAATAAATAAAGCAATTAAAAAATCCTCCATGGTTGTTTTGCTAATAAAATCAATAAATTGATCTTAAGCCTTAAAGATCAAGATATCAATTTTATTCCCGTGTGATTAATTATTATATCTAAAGCCTTATAGATGAAATAACAAAATCATTGTGCGGTTGTGAATTAGGTGATACGTTGGGGATTTTCAAACATGCATTAACAACTAATTCAAACAAAGAGGTAAAATATTAAAAATAACATGATGAAATAATTCTACCTAATAAAATATAATAAACCTATCTAATTTGAATTTTTTCCAAATTTTCCTTAATGAGTGGTACTTTGTAGACTATGATGGAGATTCGGCTCACGTCCGGGGTGACATGGGCATTGGCTCGGACAATTGGCTATTCGTGGGCTTGACAAGGCATCGGTGTTCAGAGCTCTAGCGAAGGGCGGTGGCTGATGATGTCGTGAGCATCGATGGGTCTCGAACCGGTATGGTGGTGCGGGCTACAGTGGACGCCAGGGCAGAGGTGTAGGCGCGAGTTGAGACAGTGGCTTTGTAGGCTACTGGTTTTGTGAGGGATTAAGCGGCGGTGGAGAGTAATGGCGGGCTCGAGCGGTTGCTGCCACAACGAGCAGCGGAATGCAATGATGTTGGCTTGGAGGTGCTGCTAGCGAGCTATAGGTACGGTGGCGAGCAAGCTAAGGTGCAGCTGTGGAGTTGTAGACGTCGCTGGTGGTGGGCAGAGGTCGGCACGGCAATCAACGGCCACGAGCAGGCCTAGCAGTAGTGGTGGTGGGCAAACCACAGGTGCTCGCGGCTGCGGAGGTGCTGCTTGCAAAAGCAGTGGTGGTGGGCGGAGACTAGCGCGCTCGGAGATGACAAATGGGGGCTTGACTGCTACAGGTCACTGGCAGAGTAGAAGCAGCGGTAGAGTCGCTCGAGCGTGTGGTGGCTCGACCTCCGGTCTTGGTGTCATGGGTCGGCAGCAGTGGTGGCGGAGGAGTGGTGGAGTGGCGAGGCAACAGCAGCAGGTAAATAAGGAGCAGCGTTGGGTTGTCGTGGGTTGGTGTGCACAACAGGCGAGGCGGCGTATGGCAGAGGTGGAGGCGCGACAGTGTAAGTGCGGGTCATGAGGGGTCGACGGCAAAAGCCTCGCAAAGAAGAAGAACAGTAACTATTCTTTCTTCTCTCCTTTTTTGCTTTTCTTTTCTCTCGCCTCTCATGTCCACTCTCCCTCTCTTTCTCTCTCTGTACTTTCAGCGTACCTTATTCTTTTCGGTTCAGCTCCTCTCTCTAACTTCATTTTTTTCTCTCTTAATCTCTCCACTCCTCTGTCTCTCTACGGGCTCTTTTTAATAGTTTTTTCTCTCATAAACCTCTCCAGTGAATGTTTTGTTCTTTCCCCCCTTTTCTAAGCCGAGGATCCTGCTTATTTATAGGCAACAACCGACTTTAGCGTGAACAAGTGAACAGGAGGCAGCCGCAACTTTTCCTTGCTTGTTCAAGTTTGGTTTTGTTTTTTTTATTTTTTATTTTTCAAATATGGTGGCCACCAATCTGCTCTCTAAGAAGGAAAATGTTAGCCCATCTTTTTTGTGGCATCCAAAATTTTAGACAACCCTTGGATAGGTGACAGTCACCGAACCGTGACTTTGTTTTTATTTTACAAGCATTAATTTGTGTTTGTTCATTTAGATTAGTATTTCAATTTTATCCTTTGAACCAAAAGGATGGGATTTGATCTTGCATAAGAATTATATGCGCTAAAAAATTAAAGAATTAGAACTTGAGGATATTGAGCAGGCCGCAAGAATTTGGAGTATATATATGTGTGTGTATATACTTGTATATAAAGCAATCTGAATTTTTGTTATTTAAGTAAATTTAATAAAAATAAAATGCTAAATTATATAAAAAAGAAAAGGGGATTAGGGCCTTATTTTATGGACTCTTGGGCCCAAGATTTTGGGCCAAAGCAAGCCCATGAAACACCCCAAGGGTGTCGCACGAACCAAAAGGGGAGGGGGGAGAGCATGCCTTTCACACCCAACACTTGTCCTTGCTGTACCTACACTTGTCCTTCCTCTTTGACCACTTGTCCTTTGTTAAATTTCCTACATGCAAAATGGAGATAATTAATTAATAAAAGAACAAAACAAAGGGGGAGGGGGCTTCGCACGAAGAGGAGGGGAGACTAAGAGAGAGTTTGAGAGTGAAACTGAGCATAGAGAGAGAGAGAGAGAGTTCGTGCGTGGGTGCAAGCAGCGAGGGGAAGAGAAGGAAGGGCCACCTCTCGCTGTGTCCGAGATGCCGCCGTCAACGCCACCAGTTCCCGTCGCCAATTGAGCCAAGCCCGAGACCCCCAAACCCCTGTTTTTGGCCAGCAATCGACTAGAAAAGTTTAAGGCAAGTGAAGTCCTAAAACCTACCCTTTGCATTGCTGTGTGTATGTGTAGTAGATGGTAAGTCTTGGTTGTGGTAGATGGGATGAAATTTCGGAGCTATGGGGAGAGATTTGTTGGTCATGCATGCTGTTTCTGGAAAGACCAGTTTGACCATTCTTGATTTTATGTGTTGCATGTGACTTTTTAGTCAGAATCTTGCTTTGATTTATTCATGAAAGTTGTAGAGAACACCTTGAAGAACAACATACTAAAATTTGAGGCAAAACGAACAAGAAATGGTTAGTGAAATTATTTTTCTTTGGAGAGACTAGATCTGGAATTCGTTGTGCTGACTTTCAGTGGTTTCGTGGTTTGTAAAGTAACCTTCTTGTGAAAATCTTACATTGATCTCTTAACGAAAGTTGTAGTGTACATCTTGAGGTTTAACATATCAAAAATTTAGAGAAAAAAAAACAAGAATAGGTAGGTGAAATCATGCTCAGACCTAGTGGAGAGAGACCATCCCTTCGTGCATGTAATCGAATGCGAGCCACTCCGTCTTGTTGCTATTTTAGTACCGATGCAAATGCGACTACATGAAATACAATTTTCCTATTTTTTTCTTAGGGGTTAAGGATTAATCCCTAAATTTTTATGCAATTAATTACTAAATGATTAGTCAAAATTTAGGTGTCAACAAAAATCTTGAGAGGTTGCAGAAGTCCTCCTAGCTTACAATGTTGTGCCTTCACTTGTTGACACGTCAGACACTTAGCGATGTCCACCTTCATACCGGACCATCAATAGTGTTGACACAGATTCTGATACATTTTCGTACTACCGGGGTGAATGTTGTAACTGCTATGATGAGCTTATGATAAGATCTCTTCCTTAAGTGTTGCATCATCAAGTACACATAATCATCCTCAGAACCTTATTGTTCCATCTTTAGAAATTGAAAGTCAGCCTTCTTCTTTTCGTTATTCTCTTGCAGGATTTTCTGAATCTGTGGGTGTGTTCACTAAAGCATTTTGATCCTTATCTACACTTTCGATTCAATTTTGAGGGTAGCCATAAGATTCGAAAGGTGGCCTACCTCAAATTTAAAAATCAAATCTCAACCTTTCTCAAGTAAAGTCCATTCCTTGATCATCATATGCGCAACTGAAGACTTCTGACTTAGCGCATCTGCAACCTTATTCGCTTTTCAGGGAGATACAAAATATCATAATCATAGTCCTTTAGGAGTTCCATCCAGCGACATTGTCTCATATTCAACTCATTCTGAGAGAATAAGTACTTGAGACTTTGATGGTCAGTGAAGTTCTGGAATCTTTTTCCACACAAATAATGTCTCCAAATCTTCATGGCGAAAATAATTAATGCGAGTTCCAAGTCATGCGTTAGGTAATTCAGTTCATGAGACCTCATCTGACAGGACGTGTATGCAATAACCCTACCATGTTGCATCTGCATGCAGCCCAGTCCTCTAAACGATGCATCACTGTAAATCTTGTATCCTTTAGGACCAGGTAAAATGGTCAACACAGGTGCGGTAATCAGCTTCTGCTTATGCTCTTGGAAACTACGCTTGTACTTGTTTATCCACACAAATTTCTATTGACACCTAAATTTCGCCATTTTACTTAAAACTTAGTCGCATATAAAATTAGGAATTAGTTGCTAAAAAAAAACAAACAAACAAACAAAAAGGTCGAAGGGGCCGGGTCAGGCTGGATTCGGCCTTGGCTTGGCCCGCCTTTTTCTCTCTCTCGCTCAGGGGCCCGGCTCGGTCGTTTTCCTCCCCCTCGGCGTCCTTCGCATGTGACCTGCAAAAAAAAAATGGAGAGGAGAGAGCAAAGGAGGGAGCTCAAGAGAGAGAGAGGAGAAAGCAAAAGAGGAAGCTAGAGAGAGAGAACGAAGAGAGGGAGAGAGAGTGAAAAGAGAAAGAAGAGAGAGAGTAGAGAGAAATTTCAGGGAGGGGGGCAGGATCCGAGGAGCGTCCCAGCCGTCGACCTCCTGCCCGATGCCATCCGCTGCCATCGCCAACACGTCTCTGAGCCACTGACCCTCGCCGTTGCCTCCAACCTCCCCAATCGCCCTCACCAAAGCTTCGAATGCCAACGCCTCCGCCTGCCATCGCCGTCTAAACCCTTCGTCACCAACTTGCAACACTCGCGACTCCAGCTGCTCGCTGCCTCCCTACTGCCCATCCAAGGAGCATCCAAGCTGCCGCCCTCACCCCCGACGCCTGGCGATCCACTCGTCTGTCACCATCGCTCCACCAGCAACCCACGCCTCTGCCTAACACCACAGCAGCTCATCTCTGTTGCCGCTAGAGCTCTGAACGCCGGCGCTTGCCGATCTGCCTGCCTCCACCCATGACGACCTAATGCCTCTGCGTGCGATGCCCCACCGCACTCTACCTGCAGCTTGACGCTGTTGCCCCCGACGCTAGCAGATCCTGGGCCAACTGCCACGTCTCTGCCTCTGCCCCGCCACGTCATCGTCACCATCAAGCCCATCACTACCATTGTCATTAAAGAGTGCTACAGTATTTTGCTTTCTTGATAACCATGATACTAGCATTTGTCCCAACAATTGACATATACCTGACGTACTTTTCATGTTGACTCTACAACCAGGTAGATCAGCATTAAAATAACCAAGTAAAATAAAGTCTCCTCCCTTTGGATACCATAGACCTAACTTAGGATAAGTCACAATATATTTGATAATACGTTTAACAGCACTAAGGTATGATTCTTTGGCATTAGATTGAAATTTAACACACATACAAACACTAAATAGAATGTCAAGTCAAGAGGCAATGAGATAAAAAAGAGAACCAATCATGCTTCTGTATAGTTTTTAATCAACTTTCTTTCCGCCTTCATCCTTGTCAAGCTTTGGTGAGCTTGTGGGAGTTTTTTTTTTTTTCTTGTAGTTCTCCATTCCAAACTTCTTGATAACACCATTGGCAAATTTCTCCTGATGAATGAATATTCTTTTCTTTGATTGTCTAACTTGCAGACCTAGAAAGAAGGTTAATTTGTCCATCATGCTCATTTCAAATTCTTCCTGCATAGATCTTGAAAACTTCTTGCATAGATTCTCATTAGAAGATCCAAAGATTATATCACCTGCGTAAATTTGAACGAGTAGAAAATCTTTTTCTTCCCTTTTAATAAATAGGGTTGTGTTAACCGTTCCTTTTTCAAAGCCATTATTTATTAAAAACTTACTCAACCTCTCATACTAGGTTCGAGGTGCGTATTTCAGACCATACAATGCCTTCTTCAGTCTGTAGACAAAGTCTGGTTTTTTAGGATCTTCAAATCCTAGTAGTTGTTCCACATAGACTTCTTCTTATATAAATCCATTAAGGAAAGCACTTTTGACATCCATTTTGGAATAACCTGAATTTTTGAAAACAAGCAAATGTGAGTAATAGTCTAATTACTTCTAACCTTGCTACTAGTGCATAAGTCTCATCATAGTCTACTCCTTCTTCCTGTGTGTAACCTTTTTCCACAATCCTTGCTTTGTTTCTGGTTACTTTACCTTTTTCATCCATTTTGTTTATGAACACCCACTTCGTTCCGATCACTTTTCCTTTTGGTTTAGGAATCAACTCCCAAACATCATTAACGCTAAATTATCTGAGTTCTCCCTATACAGCTTCTATCCAACTTTCGTCAGACAATGCTTATTGTATTCCTTGGATCTGGTGCGGATTCCTTCATCTAAATTGCAAATGATAAGTTCTTTGGGATGACTTAATTTTTGCTTCTAGCTGCTATTTGATTTGCCGTTTTCTTTTGAGATCAACTGATCATCTATTTCCTTTGATTCTTTTCAATTTAGTTCTGCTTGACCCTATTCTCTAGAAGATTGAAGTTCTTCGGGGGAATTAGACTTTATTAAGTCTGAAATAGGTTCAGACTTCTCAAGTTAAGTCTGGTCTGGTTGACTCTGAATACTTTCTTGAAATCTTACATTCATTGATTCTTCGACAGTCTATGTATTATTGTTGAAGACTCTGTAAGCTTTACTTGATATAGAATAGCCAAGAAATATTCCTTCATCCGATCTTTCTTCAAATTTTCTAGATCGATCATTTGCATTCTTCAAGATAAAATACTTATAGCCAAAAACATAAAAGTAAGAGATGTTAGGCTTCTTTCTTTTATATACTTCATAGGGAGTCTTCTCTAGGATAGGCCTTAAAACACCATGTTGATTATATAATAGTTAGAAGAGACTGCTTCTGCCCAAAATCAGGAAGAGATTTTGCTTTCTATCAATAGAGTTCTTGCCATCTCCTGTAAAGATCTATTTTTCCTTTCTGCAACTCCATTTTGTTTTGGAGTATATGGAGAGGAGAAAACATGTTGAAAACTAGATTCATCACAGAAGTTTGCAAAATCTTGATTTTCAAATTTTATGCTTGAGATAACATGCTCTTTCTCGTTCTAAACTTTCTTGGCAAATTTTGAAAAATAAGAGAAAGTTTCAGACTTACTTGCCAAAAAGAATACCCAAGAGAAACATGTATAATCATCCACAATTCCTAGACATTATTTCTTTCCACCAATACTCTAAGTTCTTATTATTCCAAAAAGATTCATATGAAAAAGTTGCAAAACACGATTAGTAGAAACCTAATTTACTAGTTTAAAGGAACTTCTGACCTGTTTTCTCAAAAAACAAGGGGTAAACAATTCAAACTTTTGATAAGCCATTTTAGGAAGACCTCGAACCAGCTTCTTAAAAGAGAGTTTGGCAATCTATTTTATATTCAAATGTCCAAGCTTTCGATGCCAAAGATTCACTTCATCTTGTATTGAAATAAGACACTGAGAATTTTCTAGATTTATGTCTAGAAGATAAATGTTGCCATGCCTTCGCCCAATAAAGGATTGTGATAAATCTTGACTTACTCCAGAACAAATGTCTTCTTGAAAATTTATTTTGAAACCTGTATCACAAAACAGACTTATACTCAGAAGATTGTAGTTTAAACCTTTTACCAATGAAACGTTGTTGATAGTTAGACTCTCAATCTTCACTATTCCATGTCCTATAATCTTTTCTCTGTTTCCACCAAAAGAGACATTCCCTCCTTTTTGCTTTTTAGGCTTTATGAAACTACTTGAATCTCCTGTCATATGTCTAGAACAGCCACTATCCAAGTACCATTTGATTTTTCTTTTAATAGTGACCTACAATCAGAAAGACAACTTAAACTTTCTTTGGTACCCAAATTTTCTTGGGTCTAGGAGAGTTAATGTTAAAAACAGTCTTTATCCAATCCTTCTTAACCGGTCTCCAAACTTTGGGACATTCATTCTCAAAATATTTTAGGGCATTCATTCTCAAAATATTCTGAGTTGTTACTCTTAGAACATCTTAAAGTAGTTTGGCCAACAGGTTTTACAAACACTTTTTGGAAATGATTTTTGTAAAAAGACTTTGGAGGTCTTTATTTAAGTCTCTCATTTACTTTAGAAAAATCAATTAAAGATTTTTTTCGTTATTCATACCTAAACCAGATTTGTTAAAATATGGTATTTGTGCTGTAAGAATTTTCTCTAACTTTTCTGATCCTTTGGAAAACCATTTGGAAATATATGAAATCTCCATTTTTAAACAGACGGACTTTTCCCTTGAAAGAAAATCAGAACTTTCTTTTAAATCATCAAAACCTCTTTTCATATTTTCAAACTTTTCTTTCCAATGAACCTCATGTTGCCTGAGCTTAGAATTTTTCATTTTCATTCGGAAATCCTTTTAAGAGAAGATTTAAGATTGAGGCAAAGTTCATCTCTATACATAGACTTTAACAAGAATTTCTGAGTAACTTACCTCAATTTCCTTGTCAAAATCTAAGTCTTTGTCTAATTCTAAGTGAGCCATAAGACATATGTTTGCAAATTCCTCTTCACTTTCCTCACATTCCATGTCACTCCAGGTTTCAGCTTTAAGAGCTTTCTTATACTTCTCATACTTTCCTTTCTTCTTTTTCAGTAAGGGACATTTTGGCCTAATATGTCCCTTTTTTCTTGCATTCGAAACATATTATGTCTTTGCTTGTTCAATATCTTCCATTGGTTTCTTCTTGGAATTTTGCATGCTTTGCTTCTTCCAATTTAGCCTTCTTCCTTTCCTATTTAGTTTTCTGAATTTCTTTATCATAAGGGCTAGCTCCTTGTCATCCATGTCATCGTTTGTATTTGTATAATTAGAATGAACATTAGACTTTTAATGCAATCGATTTCTTACCTTTTGGGTTTTCCTTGTCATTGATCTACTCCACTACGTATGATTGAAACGTGCCTATTAGTTTGTCAACAAATAGAGGCATTGTGACATCCTGAATTTCGACCCATTTCAAGATATGTGAAACGGTTATTTTATCAATGCACTATTAGTTACGTTTACTCTAAGTTGGCCCCTCATGAGTTAACTAACTAGTTAGAAAGGCAATTAAGGATCGATACACCTACGACCAATGAATTCAATCAGGGATAGGCCACTCGACTGTAAGGATCGAAGGGGCATGATACCATGTTGGTACAGTCCAATTAGCGAATGGAAATAAATCGATTTGGCAAAAATACGAGGTCATATTGCAGGTGATTCCGCACGACTTCGATATTGACTGTGAATGACATTAAACCAATTTCCTTTTTGGCTCTGTACTCAGCGTGAGCAATTAAACCCTCATGATTACATGACAATCAAGGATCGCCCTGATTTGAATAGGCATGATCATGGATTGAAAAGCTATCAACCACGGGTCAAACGTGCGAGAACACCTAAACGCTGCCCGATAGTTAGGTCGTACTAAAGTCACAATTGATCGATTTTAACAATGGATTTTAGTCAGATTTCGGGTATCAAATTTTCAAGGATGTTGAGACTAAAATATTGGACATTACCTAATTGATTCTCGAATTTATTGGTAAGCCCGAAATTTATAGGAAAATGATTTAATGGGCTAGAAAATTGGAACCAATAGGAGATGGGCCAACCGAAGGCCCAATGGGCCTTAGGCCCCTTAAGGTTTGGCCAAGTGGGCCCCAAGACAAGCCCACCAAGCCCAAGTGAGCCCAGCTTCAAGCCTTAGAGCACAATTGCATTTTTAACCCATTTCTCCACAATTTGAGCCCAAACCAATTTTATTCAAGCCCATATAAAATCTCGGCCCGTATACACGTATAGTACGGTATACTATACTTTGAGAAATAACCATTTTACCCCTTCTAGAGGTGGCATTTATTGTTGGAGGACAAAGAGAGAGAAAACTCAAAGGAAATTTATGAAGGGAAATGATGTAAAGAAATGGAAATTGGACTTCGCTTCTTGCTTTGTCTCTCTCTCTCTGATTTCTCTCCCTCCCCATTTCGCATCCCACTCCCATGTTTCTCACTCTCTTCCTCACATTTTCTTCCATTTTCTCTCTTTTCCTCTTGTTTTCTCCATGGTTCTTCCCCTTGGATTACCCCTTGACCAACCGGACCACCCTCATTTGCCATCTTGGTCGTCTTGCTGCTGTTTTGGAGCTGCCGTGCCATGGTGGCGCCTCCTATCCAGGGGCCACCCAAGCCACGCCTCTCTCTCTCTCTCTCTCCCTCGCGATTCTCACCTCCACTGGAATCCGCCTCTGCAGAGATGCATTTTTTGCTGAGCGCCTCCATGACATTTTGGACATAACCAAGCGTAGCCCTCGCCACCACCATCGCACTCATGTCGTCGGATTTATCGTCGGGTGAGTTTAGCCCCTAATCCTTTGTTTAGTGCCTAAACTTGCTTAGGATTGGTTTAGTTAGGGCTAATTCTAGTTTAGGGGGTTTAATTAAGTTGTATTAGCCCTAAGATAAGTGGTTAGATAGATAGTTAAGATTAGTTTAGGTTAATCTTGCTTTTTGTTGAATAATTGTGGTTTGTGTTTAATTAAGCATGTTTTGCCTTAATTAATTGATTTTTTGTCTTAATTAATGATTTACTTAATTTCTGAATTTAATTTATTAATTATTGAATTCTGAAATTAGACTGTTCATATTGCATTGACAACAAATTACAATTCATGTGCACTATTCACGAGCACTGTTCACACACATTGTTCATTAAAAAGTAAAAAAATTGTATAATTTCAAGTGTTTTAGTCTTATGAGATGATTTGAATGTGTAAATGCATGGACATCCGCATGAATCGTATGGTTTCCATAAAAAGGGGAAAATGATTTGTCTGAGGGACACTAGAAATGGATTACTTTTATGAAAAAATGATTTGAGGTTGTATGTGCAAGCATGTGTGCATTGGCTAATGCTCAAAGATAAAAGGAGGGTTGTGGTAGTATGCTTACGTGATCACTAAGTTGAACACACCGCCCCGGTCGTAGTATAGGGGTGTTGGAGAAAACTTCCTTATTTGTTTTGAAGCTGACAAAACATTTCCATCAGTCTAGGTTAAAGACTTGCAGACTCTATCGTCAAAGTTTGAAGACCTCCAGACTCAAGATTTAAAGTCTGCCCTCACTGATAGTTTCCAGACCGACGAAGAAAAGTTTTATTCATTGAAGAAGACTTATCCAAATGCGAGTATATATTTAAGAATTTGATTCATACGATTGAAGAAGATCACATGGCTGGAGATAACATCTCGTGATCAATTATTCGTATTGAAATTAATTCGATTAATTAGATTTGTTAATTGGCGAAGTATACTTGGAAGGTTCTACTTATGAAAACCTAGATCTTGATTGTATGGGTGAGCAGGATTTGTGTGCTATCATTACATCCCTTAAATAACTCAAGATCTCCCTAATTGATTCTATCCAGCGAGTAGATTGAAAGAACTCCTTTGGAAGGTGCCAACGGTTGTGAAGGCATGGAGGAGTATTTAAGGAAGACGCTCAAGTTATTCAAGTGTGTGTGTGAAAGGAAAATTCCAAAATCTGAAACTCCAGTTCTTTGTTATTTCAATTGTTGAGCTCGAATTGTACTCAAGATAGAGATTAGATATTTGTGAGACCTTGAAGAAGTGTAGCAAAGTCTCTACACTATGGATTAAGGACATGAGACTATAAAATTTCTTTTGGTTCTTAGTGGAATCTAGCCAGTGGGCTGTCAGTGCGGAAGAGTGGACGTAGGTTTGGTCTAAGCCAAATCACTATAAACCCTGTGTTTTGATTCTCTATCCCTAATCTCTTTACTTTAATTCTTGGCTTTCTATAACTATTTATAGTCTTTTACACCTTCAGTCTATTATTCTCAGAAGTTGATTTATTCTGTTAAGTTTCGCAAAAACTTCTTTGATCACCTATTCACCCCCCAGGTGCTCTTACTACCCCTATCAATTGTTATCAGAGCTTGTGTGCTCATTTAATTGAAGTGTTTTTACTTCTGAGTTAAAAATCTATGGCCAGTATGTTGGCTTGAGATTTGGTTGAAGGCCAAAGTAACACCAAACCACCTTATTTCAATGGAAATGAATATAGTATATGGAAAAACAAGATGAAGGCATTTCTAAGATCAAAAGATCCTCTGGAATGGGATGTGGTAGAAAAAGGAATCATTCATAAAACTGCATCAATTTCAGAAAGGGGAAAAGAAGTTGCAGAAACTAGCGAGATGACTCAAGAAGAAATAACTAAGAGACAAGCTCTTGATGCTAAAGCAATTTACTCCTTATATTATGTGTTATCTCCTACTGAGTATAACATAATATCTTATTGTGAAACAACCAAAGAAGTCTGGGATAGGCTGCACATCACCTATGAAGGAATTGATCGAGTGAAGAAACTAGGATCAATATTCTACTCGGACAGCATGAAGCCTTCAACATGAAGCTAGGAGAATCTATCATTGATATGTTTAGTCGTTTTACATAAATTGTAAATGGTCTAAAGTATCAGGGACAACCAATCTCAGGACCCATGAAGGTTAACAAATTGCTGCGTGGACTTTTCAAAGGCTAGAATCACGTAAAGACTTCAATAAAGGAAACATAAAGGATCATGCCGCTCTCTGTAGATGAACCTGTTGGCACACTTCAGTCCTATGAAATGGAGCAAATCAACGAGGAAGAAGATCCCAAAGGTAAGAAATCTATTGCCTTAAAATTTAATGTTGATTCTGATATTATAGACTTTGAAGAAGATATGGACGATGAAGAGCTAACACTTATGATAATGAATCAAATAAAGAATCACTTTGAATGCAAGAAAAAGTGACACATCAGACCCAACTGTCCTCTGTTGAAGAAAAAGAAGGGAAAATTTGAGAAATACAGAAATGCTCTCAAAGTAGAAACATGGAGTGATATTAAATGTGAAGAAAGTGATGATGATTATGCCGATATTTGGCAAAATCAAAATCAAACTCAGACTCTGAAACCGATACTGTCTCAAACTCAGATAGCAAAATCGAGGTAAGTAATTTAAAAATTCCTCCTAAAGTCTCGAAATACAATGATGAACTTTGTCTTAGTCTCAAAACTTATCTTAAGAGGATTTCCGAGCTAAAAAGAGAGAATTCTACACTGAAGCAACAGGAAAACTCTTGGAAAGGAAAGTTTAAAAATTTAGACAAAAGTTTTGGTGTTTTAAAATAAAATGTAGACTCTCTTTCAAAAAAATTACATTTTTGAAAAATGACATTACAAATATTTCAAAAAAAAAATCAATAGGATCCGAGAAGTTGGAAAAGATTCTTTCAAGACTGGAGACCTTACTTTAATAAATCAGGCTTGGAAATGACTTCCAAAACCATTCCTCTAATTGATTTTCCAAATGTAAATGAAAGAATCAAACAAAGACCTAGAAAAAACTTTTATACAAATCATTTTCAAAAAGTCTTTGTAAAACATGTTGGCCAAAGTGTTCTCAAATGTTCTAAGTGTAATAGCTCAGAATACATTGAGAAAGAATGCCATATGGTTTGGAGACCTGTTAAGAAGGATTAGGCAAAGACTATATATTGCACTAACTCCACTGGATCCAAGAAAATGTGGATACCAAAGAAAGCTTGAGTTTCTCTTTTAATTACAGGTCATTATAAAAAAACAAAAAGGTTAAATGGTATTTGGATAGTGATTGTTCAAGACACGTGACAGGAGATTCAAGTTATTTTATAAAACTTGTTCAAACAAATGGTGCAAAAGTTTCTTTTGGTGGAAATAGCAAAGGAAGAATTGTTGGATGTGGAATAGTAAAGATTGGAAGTCTTACAATCAATAATGTCTCCTTGGTAGAATGACTAAATTAAAACAAAAAATGTCTCAATGTCTAATATCAATTCAAGATGAAGCAAACCTTTGCTATCGAAAGCTTGGCTATGTCAACATGAAGCAAATTGCCAAGATCTCTTCCAAGAAGCTTGTTCATGGACTACCCAACCTAAAATATCAAAAATCCGACTTATGCACACCATGTGTGTTGGGAAAACATGTTAGAAGTTCTTTTAAACCAATAAATCGAGTTTCCACTAATCTTGTGTTACAGCACCTGCATATGGATCTCTTTGGACCAACTAGAACTCAAAGCATTCGTGGAAAGAGATATTGCCTAGTAATAGTTGATGATTATTCACGATTTACTTGGGTTTACTTTCTGGCAAGTAAGTCCGAAACTTTCTCTCATTTTTCAAAGTTTGCCAAGAAAGTACAGAATGAGAAAGGTTATGCTGTTTCCAGCATACGAACAGACCATTGAGGTGAGTTTGAAAATTAAGACTTTGCAAAATTTTGTGATGAATAAGGTTTACAGCATGTTTTCTCCTCTCCATACAATCTAAAACAGAATGGGGTTGTGGAAAGGAAGAATAGATATTTGCAAGAAATGGCAAGAACTCTTTTAATTAAAAGTAATATTTCTTCTCGTTTTTGGGCTGAAGTAGTTTCTACAGCATGTTATATTATTAACAGAGTATTCTTAAGACCTATTCTGGAGAAAACTCCTTATGAGTTATCCAAAGGAAAGAAGCCAATTATTTCTTATTTTCATGTATTTGGTTGCAAATGTTTTGTCTTGAAAAATGCAAATGATCAAACTGGTAAGTTTGAAGAAAAATCAGAGGAAGGAATCTTCCTTGGATATTCAACCTCCGATAAAGCGTACGAGTATTCAACAAAAAGACTCAATCTGTGGAAAAATCTATGAATGTCAAATTTCAAAACTCTTTGCAAAATCAACCGATTCGAGACTCAACCTTAAGAATCTAACATGCTCAGATTCTACAAAATCTACCTCCCTTGAAGTAGCTCGGACTTCGAGAAGAACAACAACGAATGAATGTTGAAAAATCAACTAAAACAGAATATCAACAATCTATCAAATCGACTAGCAACTGAAAGCACAAGTCTAATCATCCCAAAGAACTCATCATTGGTGACATTGATGAAGGGATTCATACCAAATCCAAAAGGCACGAAGAGTCTAGCGCTATGGCACTTATTTCTGAAATAGAACCCAGAAGCATAGAAGAAGCTTTAACTGACGAAAGCTAGATTGAAGCTATGCAAGAAGAGCTCAGAAAGTTCAGTATTAATGATGTTTGGGAATTAACTCCTAAACCAGAAGGTAAATCTATTATTGGAGCTAAATGCGTTTTCATGAACAAAATGGACGAAAAAGGAAAAGTGGTTAGGAACAAAGTAAGACTTGTGGCCAAAGGATATACGCAAGAAAAAGAGATAAACTATGATGAGACATACGCTCTTCGACTTGACCAAAGAAGAAGATTCTACTCCACCTCAGCCACAAAGATAGCAACAACCTTCTCAGCAGTGTCAAACTCCACCACTAACTCATCCAAAAGATGAAGTGTTGGAAGAAATGGAACTTAGAAGAACGTTAACTCCTCAAGTTGCTTACAAGCTTTATTCTAATTTGAAAAGAGGGGGAATTGTTATATCCTTGATTGATGAATACCTGTGAGAGAGAGGCTATAAGAATGAGACTCTTTTTTAGCATGATATGGAAAAGATGGGTATTGCCAAAAAGAGATCGGCTGAAAAAGCATTCGTTAACTTTCCTAATGACCCACGCTTTGGACTACTAATTAACCACAAGGACAGGACGACGACGAACGCATGTTTACCCATTTTCAGCCTAGAACAGGAGTGGCTGTAAACATTGCTGGTGATGGTTCAGGTCTTCTCAGATCGAAAAACCACGAGAGGGTTTACTTGAAATTGATGAAGAGAGGGATCATGAACCTTAGGAGTGTCGATTTTAATTTCCTTGATTCGGTGAAAGTAAGTCTGCGAGAGAAGTTCGCTCTATTGCAATTGGAGCAATTTTGTTCTGAATCTAATGCTGCTTATCTTGAACTCACAGCATACTTTTACTCGAATTTATCTTTCCTGAATGCAAACAGTTTTTCTTTCACAGTGAGGGAGAAGGAGTTTTTTGTGAATATGGACACATCGGCTGACATAATTGGGGTGGAAAGATCGAGTTTCCAACCAATTAGCGTGTCTGTTACTCATGTTACTCTGTCATTGGTGAAAGATCAAGATGTTGAAGGCAAGATTTTCAATTCTAGGATGAATGCCTCTAACATCTTGTTGCACAAGATCATAATCAACTGCATCCATCCAAAGTCAACATCCAAGATTGATGTCTCTCGATCTGAAGCAAAATTGATGTATGCCATCAACACTGGCTACAAATTTTCTCTGCCTCACACCATCTTGTTTCATATGTATAGATCAGTGGTGAAGGATAAGGGACAACTCCCTTATTCTGCTCTTATCTCACGTCTTTTTAGACATTTTAAAATTCACATCCCTACAGCATTATGTTTGACAACCATTTCTCCAATGGTGATTGGATTTAAAATGGTCAAAAAGATGCATTTGAAAGAACTAAACAAGGTGTTGGAGTGTATGAGGAAGAAGTCTCCTATAAAAGCAAAATAAGACTCTGATGCAACAAAGAGGAAAGGCAAGGAGCCCATGACTGCTCCAGTGAAGAGGAAATGAATTCTTATCTTGTAGGATGAAGAGGGTAAGGATGAAATGACTCTTTCGGCCTTAAGAAATTTGAAGAGTTTTGTCAGTTTTCAAGAGACTTGAGAAGAGCCAAAAGAAGGAGAAAAAGAGAGTGAAGAGACATAAGGAATATGAAGAACAGAGGAGGATAGAAGAAGTGGAAGGAAGAGAAGAGGAAGAAGAGGAGATGAAGAAGAAGGAGACAGAAGAGAAGAAAGAGGACAAGAAGAAGAAGAGAGAGACAAGGGTCAAGAAGACTCTTTTGAGCCAACTTTGGCTGTCTCCTTGTCCAATAATTCTAAAATGGTAGGAACTGGAATTGGTGACGCATATCACTCTGAAGCTGAAGTTGATTAAGAAGAAATCTTACCTACTCCACCTGAAGGCAACTAAACAGGGGGAACTGTTGGACATAAAGGTATTTCTTCACCTATCTTTACTAGTGATGTGAATCGTTCTACAGCGGATCCAGAGGACGTGTATGCCTCTCATTATCCAGAAGCCTCCACTCATAGTCATGAAGGACAATCTGCTGAAGTTCCATCCATTCTCAAAACCCTTAGAATCGACTCAACTAGTCCTAGTGCTGCAACATAACAAACGGCAGACTCTTTGAGACTGCTAGAGATCTTATTGGATGTAAGGAAGCAACAATATGCTATGGGGTATGAGATGCAAGATCTCAAGAATGCTTTCATGGCCACTTTAGTGTCTTTGCACGATCAGTTAAAAGCCCTAACGAATCAAGTGCAATCTACTGTGCAGGGTGAAGAGTTTTAGTCACTGAAGCAGAGTTTTGCAAGGCTTGAAAAGACAGTGAATTCTATGGGAGAGTTCGAGCTTGTTCGCTTTCCAAAACAGCCATGATTCTGACTCTATTTTCAAACATCTCTTTTATTCATTCTCCATTTTTTGTTGTTGACAAAAAAGGGGGAGAAGTTGATGCAGATTTGACTTTGATTTTGATTGGTTTTAATTTATGGACCTATCTTTTGTTTGGTTGTGACTTGGAGTGGTTTGGATTGATTGGTTTGATCTTTTAATGCTTGAAGTAACATAAGCTATGTTAATAATTATGGTAAAAATAGTTGTTTTTACAGGACTAACACGTTTTCTGTGGTTGCAGAATCCCTACTATCCTTATCCTAATCTACTTATCTTTTATGAGATATCTTGGTTTGCTTAAGTGTTGCTTTGTAAGTCAAAAAGTGTTCAAATCTACGGGAAATTTTTGTCACCATAAAAAATGGGAAGATTGTTGGAGAAAACTTCGTTATTTATTTTGAAGCTAACAAAACGTTTCCATCAGTCTAGTCTAAAGATTTGCAGACTCTATCGTCAAAGTCTGAAGACCTCTAGACTCAAGATTTAAAGTCTACCATCATTAATAGTTTCCAGACTAATGAAGAAAAGTTTTATCCGTTGAAGAAGACTTATCCAGATGTGATTATATCTTTAAAGATTTGATTTGTACGGTTGAAGAAGATCTCACGGCTGGAGATAACATCTCGTGATCAATTATTCGTATTGAAATTAATTCGAGTAATTAGATCTGTTAATTGGGGAGTATACTTGGAAGGTTCTACTTATGGAAACCTAAATCCTAATTGTATGGGCGAGCAGGATTAGTGAGCTACCATCACATTCCTTAAAAAACTCGAGTTCTCCCTTATTGATTATGTCCAGCGAGTAGATTTGAAGAACTCCTTTGGAAGGTGCCAATGGTTGTGAAGGCATGGAGGAGTATATAAGGAAGACACTCAAGTTATTCAAGTGTGTGCATGAAAGAAAAGTTCCAAAGTCTGAAACTCCTAGTTCTTTGTTATTTTCATTGTTGAGCTCAAATTGTACTCAAGAGAGAGATTAGATATTTGTGAGACCTTGAGAAAGTGTAGTAGAGTCTCTATACTATGGAGTCAATGACGTGAGATTGTAAAATCTCTTTTGGCTCTTAGTGGAATCCGACCAATAGGCTGTTAGTGCGAGAGAGTGGACGTAGGCTTCGTCTAAGCCGAATCACTATAAACATTGCGTTTTGATTCTCTATCCCTAATCTCTTTACTTTAATTCGTGGCTTTATATAATCGTTTATTGTCTTTTACACCTTCAATCTATTATTATCAAAAGTTGATTTATTCTATTAAGTTTCGCAAAAACTTCTTTGATCACCTAGTCACCTATTCAACCCCCTCTAGGAGCTCTTACTAGCCCTATAAGAGGGTGATAGTCTGATTTACCCGCCACCCCGGCAATAGTTCGGGGGGTGATAATCCAATTTATCAGAAACCCAGCAAGGTCTCGATGCAGAGTTGCGGTAGAGGCCAAGCCCATGCTCCTTCAGGAATTCCATCTTGGGGGAGAGCCCTCGACATCGCCGTGCCTCACGAGGGAGGGCGATGCCTGGTCATGCCAGTAGACACTAGTGAAGGTTTGGTTGTAGCCCTGAGGGGCAGTAATAATCAAAATTCGTACGGATGTTGGAGAAAACCTCCTTGTGTGTTTTGAAGTTGACAAAACATTTCTATCTGTCTAGTCTGAAGACTTGCAGACTCTTTCGTTAAAGTCAGAAGACCACCAGACACCAGACTTAAGATTCAAAGTCTACCCTCATTGACAGTTTCTAGACCGTTGAAGAAGACTCATCCAAAATTGAGTATTTCCTTGAGGATTTGATTATATCGACTAAAGAAGATCTCTCGGCTAGATATAGCATCTCGGAATCTATTATTCCTCTTGAAATTAATTTGAATATTTTAGATCCATTGATTGGTGAAGCATACTTGGAAGGTTCTACTTATGGAAACCTAGATCTTGATTGTATAGTCGAGCAGGATTGGTGGGCTATCGTCGCATTCCTTAAATAACTCAAGATCTCTCTAATTGACTCTATCAAACGGGTAGATTAGAAGAATTCATTTTGAAGGTGCCAACGGTTATGAAGGCATGAAGGAGTATATAAGGAAGATGCTCTGGTTATTTGAAGGTGTGCACAATAGATAAATTCCAAAGTCTGAAGCTATTTGTTTTTCATCAATTCAATTGTGGAGCGTAATCTTGTACTCAAAAGAGAGTTTATAATTCAGTGAGACCTTGAGGAAGTGTGGCAGAATCTCTACACTATAGAATCAAGAAAGTGATGTACTGTAACAACTCTTTTGATTCTTAGTGAAATCCAGCCGGTAGGCTGTTAGTGCGGGAGAGTGGACGTAGGCTTGGATTAAGCCGAACAACTATAAACCTTGTGTTCTTATTCTCTTCCCTAAAACTCTTTACTTTACTTGTAACTTTATTTAATTGTGAGAGTCTTGTTTCTCTTCCCTAAAACTCTTTACTTTAAAAATAAAGTTTTACTCTATACTTCGCAAAAGTTTGTTTTCGCACCTATTCACCCCTTCTAAGTGCTCATACTAGCATTCACAATTGGTATCAGAGCCTATGTACTCATTTAATTGAAGTGTTTTTACTTTAGAGTTAACGATCCATGGCTAGTATGTTGGCTCCAGGTCTAGTTGAAGGGCAAAGGAACACCAAACCACCTTATTTTGATGGAAAGAAATACAACATATGGAAAAACAAAATGAAAGCATTACTAAAATCAAAAGATCCTCTAGAATAGGATGTGGTAGACAAAGGAATCATTCCTAAAGCTGCAACAGTCTCAAAAAGAGGAAAAGAAGCTGTTGAGTCTAGTGAAATGACTCAAGAAGAGATAACCAAAAGACAAGCTCTCGATACAAAAGCAATTTATTCCTTATATTGTGCATTATTTCCTACTGAATATAACAGAATATCTTCTAATAAAACAGCTAAAGAAGTCTGGGATAAATTGTACATCACCTATGAAGGAACCGATCGAGTGAAAGAAACTAGAATCAATATTCTGCTCAGTCAATATGAAGCATTCAAAATAAAACCAGAATAATCTATCACTGACATGTTTATTCATTTTACAGAAATTATGAATGGTCTTGAGTATCAAGGTCAACCAATCTCTGAACCCATGAAGGTTAATAAGTTACTGCATGGTCTTTCCAAAGATTGGAATCACGTAAAGACCTCAATAAGGGAGACACAAAAAATCATGCCACTCTTTGTTAACGAATTGGTTGGAACTCTTCAGTCTTATGAAATGGAGCAAATCAATGAAGATGAAGATCCCAAAGGTAAAAAAAATCCATTGCATTAAAATCTAATGATGATTTTGATGTTACAGACTTTGAAAACAATATGGACAATGAAGAACTTGCTCTCATGATAAGAAGGTTAAAAAAACTAAACAAAAAGGGAAGAAGATTCAACTCGAAGAAACAAAGTTCTCAAAAGTTTCAAAATAAATCAGCTGAGGATGATGATTCCAATAAAGATGTGATTTGTTTTGAATACAAGAAAAATGGACACATTAGACCTAATTGTCCCTTATTGAAGAAAAAGAAAGGAGAAGCTGAGAAATATAGAAAAGCTCTCAAAGCAGAAACTTGGAGTGATACTGAATGTGAAGAGAGTGATGATTATTATACTAATATTTGTCTAATGGCACAATTAGACTCAAATTCGGACTCAGAGACAAACTCAAACTCAGACAGTGAAATCGAGGTAAGTAATTTAAAAATTCCTTCTAAAGTCTCTAAATATATTGATGAATTGTGTCTTAATCTCAAAACCTCTCTCAAGAGGATTTCCGAACTAAAAAGAGAAAATTCTGTACTAAAGCAATAGAAGATTGTTTGGAAAGAAAAAGTCAAAAATTTGGATAAAAGTGTTATTACTTTGAAAGAAAATGCAGACTTACTTTTAAAAGAAAATGCACTTTTAAAAAATGATATCTCAAGTATTTCAAAAAGGTTTTTTTATAGGATCTCGAGAAATTAGAAAAGATTCTTTCAAAGACAAAGACCCGACTTTAACAAATCAGGTTTAGGAATGACGCTAAAACCATTCCTCTAATTGATTTTCCTAAAGTAAAGGAAAGAATTAAACAAAGACCAACAAAAGATTTTTATAGAAATTATTTCCAAAAAGTCTTTAAAAAACCTGTAGGCCACAGTGCTCTTAAATGTTCTAAGTGTAACAGCTCAGAACATTTTAAGAAAGAATGTTCTATGATTTGGAAACCTGTTAAGAAGATTTGGGCAAAGACCGTATATTGCACTAACTCCATTGGACCCAAGAAAGTATGGGTACCAAAAAAAACTTGAGTTTCTTTTTTAAATGCAGATCACTATCAAGAAAAAAGTTAAATGGTACTTGGATAGTGGATGCTCAGGACATATGACAGGAGACTCAAGTTGTTTCATAAAGCTTATGCAAGTTAATGGTGGAAAAGTTTCTTTTGGAGGAAATAGCAAATACAGAATTGTAGGATACAGAACCGTAAAGATTGGAAGTCTCACAATCGGTAACGTTTCCTTAGTGGAATGACTTAATTACAACTTGCTGAGTATCAGCTAGCTATGTGATACAGGTTTCAAAATCTACTTTCAAGAAGGAATGTCTAATTTCAATTCAAGAGGAAGAGAATATCTAGCACAGAAAACTTGGCCACATCAACATGAAGCAAATAGCCAAGATCTCTGCAAAGAAACTTGTTCGTGGACTACCCAACCTGACATACCAAAAATTTGATCTATGCACACCATGCGTGTTGGGAAAACAGGTAAGAAATTCATTCAAAACAATAAATCAAGTGTCCACTAATCGTGTACTGCAACTCTTGCATATGGATCTCTTTGGACCAACCAGAAATCAGAGCATTTGAAGTAAAAAAATATTGCCTAGTAATAGTGAATGATTATTCACGATTCACTTGGGTATATTTCTTGACAAGTAAGTCTGAAACCTTTTCATATTTTATAAAATTTGCTAACAAAGTTCAAAATGAGAAAGGGTATGTTATTTTAAGTATACGAATAGACCATGGAGGTGAGTTTGAAAATCAAGACTTTACTAAATTCTATTATGAATCTGGCTTTCAGCATGTGTTCTCCTCACCATACACTCCAAAGCATAATGGAGTTGTAGAAAGGAAGAATAGATCGCTGTAATAAATGGTTAGAACTATTTTAATTGAAAGTAACATTTCCTCTCGCTTTTGGGCTGAGACAGTTTCTACAGAATGTTATATCATTAATAGAGTCTTCTTAAGGCTTATTTTGGAGAAAACTCCCTATGAGTTATTCAAAGGAAAGAAGCTAGTTGTTTCATATTTTCACGTGTTTGGATGCAAATGTTTTATATTGAAAAAATGCAAATGATCGAATTGGTAAGTTTGAAGAAAAATCAGACGAAGGCATTTTCCTTGGATATTCAACCACCAGCAAAGCTTACAAAGTATATAACAAAAAGACTCAATCTATGGAGGAATCAATGAATGTCAAATTTCAAGACTTCATACAAAATCAATCGATTCAAACTCAACCTAAAGAATCTGAACCTGTTCCAGACTCTACAAAGTCTAAATCACCAGAAGTAACTCAGACTTCAGAAGACCAGCAACGAATGATCGTTGTAGAATCGAATGAAGAAAAAGATCAATAGTTTGACAAGCCAATTAGCAACTGGAAGCATAACTCTAGTCATCCGAAAGAACTCATTATCGATGATATTGATAAAGGGATTCGTACAAGATCCAAAAGGTGTAAAGAGTCTAGTGCTATGTCTCTTATTTCTAAAATAGAACCCAAGAGCATAGAAGAAACTTTAACTGATGAAAGCTGGATAGAAGCTATGCAAGAAAAACTCAAGCAATTCAATATCAATGATGTCTAGGAATTGACTTCTAAACCAAAAGGTAAATCTATTATTAGAGCTAAATGGGTTTTCAAGAACAAGATGAATGAGAAAGGAAAAGTCATAAGGAACAAAGCAAGACTCGTGGCCAAAAGATATACACAAGAAAAAGAGATAGATTATGTTGAGACTTATGCACTAGTAGCGAGGTTAAAAGCAATAAGATTATTACTTGCTTTTGCTTGTTATAAGAATTTCAGGTTATTTCAAATGGATGTCAAAAGTGCTTTCCTAAATTGATATATCTAAGAGGAAGTCTATGTGGAACAACCTCACAGTTTTGAAGACCCAAGGAAACCAGACTCTGTATTCATACTAAAAAAGGCACTATATGGTTTAAAGCAAGCACCTCGAGCTTAGTACGATAGGTTAAGTAAGTTTTTAATTCAAAATGGTTTTGTTAAAGGTAAAGTAGACACTACCCTATTTATCAAAAGAGAAAGCAAAAAATTTTGACTTGTTCAAATTTATGTTGATGATATTATTTTTGGATTACCTAACGAAATTTTGTGTAAGAAATTCTCTAAGACTATGTAGGATGAGTTTGAAATGAGCATGATAGGTAAACTAACTTTCTTTCTCGGACTTCAAGTGAAACAATTGAACGAAGGAACTTTCATTCATCAAGCAAAATATGCTAAAGAACTTGTCAAAAATTTTGGACTGGAGAATTGCAAAAAAACTGATATACCAATGTTAAGTTCCTCAAAACTGGACAAAGATGAAGGAGATTTCAATCAAATCCCAAAGAATCTCATTTAAGTGCTGCAAAACGTATCATCAAATACGTTGCATCAACCTCTAATTTAGGTCTCTGGTATCCTAAAGAAGGAGACTTTACTCTCCTTGAATATCCAGTGTGGCACCCCTATCCAATGGGTCACCACAGTGCGCTTTCCATTCTAATACCTTGACTTGAAGGTCTATAAGTCCTGAGAGATTGTTATTTACTTTTAACGATCCCGGCGCAACGTAAGAGGTATAGCGGAAGTGATTTCACATCTCCCCAACTCAAAAATTAGAAATGATGCACACTTACTAGACCATTTCACATGATAAGCGAAGCACTTTTATTTATGTAACTTGATAGACAACATGAGTTGGTACAACAAAAGGCCAAGACTTTTCTAAAACTCGGCTATAACCAAAAGCGTCCAACTCCATAACGGTCATCAACTTCAGTCCATCAGATAGTGCTAGCAGTCCAAAAAGCTCCATCAGCTACCCATCACCCAAGGTTGATCACACCCAACCAGGTCCATCAGTTGGTGGCAGCAGCAGCATCCCCAACATAATTTCATCACGGCAAACGTGCATAGACAGGAATACCTGCACCACAGGGCCTCCAGGAAGGCCCACATTGTACATGACTAGGACTCGAACGCAGACGAATACTAACCCCCGCACACCAACACAAATGTGCTCTGAACACGAGCACTCGACATTGATCGGTACGCCATAAAAGGTGCCACGAAAGACAGGTAACAAAGGCATCTCAATCTAAAATGTAAGTCCCCAAATGGGATGAGTACAATCACTCAACAGCAAAAGATTCAACAAGCTATGTCAAGCATAACAATCAGCATCTAATTTCATACAAGATAGACAAGGCAGGAAGTCAAGGGATAAATGGATATCAATATCATGGAATTCTTCAATATTAAAGCAATTGCAATTCTATAAGAATCATATGCCACATAATCAGATCACATATCATTTATTTAGCCTTCAAAAGATTTCATTCCCCAGAGGACCAATGTTTGCGTCCCTCCGGCCATTCGCATCCACCCTGGCATCACGAAAGCTTTCGACATTCAGCCACTAAAGCCACCGGGTATTCAGAGCATATCACGCCTCCAAGCATCTCATACCCCACCTAGCATCATGTGGAAAACCTCCAAAGCTCACCATGAGGATGGTTGCTCAGCCATCTGGGTTTACATACCGACAAGCATACAATCGGGCATCCAGAAGCTCCCAGGGAATACCTCCAGCATTTAGCCTCTTAGGGCCACTAGGCATCCACAAGGCATCGACTCTTTTGATCCTTTGGACCTCTCGACTCCCAGGGCATCATTAACACGAGGGTTCAATGGGTAACAAATTGTATTTTAATTCACAAATGCATCATCATATGTCAAACAAGATATCTCATGAACCTTTTATCAAACAATTCGCATTTTAATTCACAAATGCATCATCATATGTCAAACAAGATATCTCATAAAAATTTTATCAATCACAATATCCCACCATCAGCATCATCAAATCACATAGCAATTCGAAACTACACTTCTTATAGGACAATTTTTGTGGAAATCTCGAAATAGCAGCTTAATTTCTACAATTGTGCAGTTCTGGTAACAATTCCGAATTAATTACTAAACGAGCTCAGAAAATTATGAAATTTTGACACTTTATACATGAGACCTAGAGGAAAAAATTTCAAGAAGGATACTAGGTTAGATTCCTTATGTACCGAGGGTAAAATCTCGATTTTCTTCTTAACCATCATTCTGTAAAAATTCCAGATTTGATATTTTAATAGGAAAATTATTTCGATAGTCATACCTTGTTCTTTTTCTCTGAATGTTTTATATGTTATTCATGAGGATATTACATAAAACTTTCATCAAGGACTCAAAATCAAATTGTGGCCAGATAATTACAGAAAAATTAAAAATTCTCCGGGGGTCACACTGTTCTTCACAAAACAGTCCACAAATTTCACAAGAACTCCTCTTATGCCTTAGATTTCGACCTCCAACCATTATATTCAATGTATATACACACATTGCACCACAACACAGCATGATTATCACCGAAATTCCTCATGGTCAGCTCTCAAATTCGTTTGGTTTCATTTGCTAATTCGAAATCCACCCCTCACACTTCATCCTCACCTAGTCTTCTTGATCTAACACCCTCCTATCCATCAAAATCTCCACATGCAGCTCTAGTACTTCATCTTCCTCACATATTTCACTTCTTTTCTAGGCATGACAGCATGCAACAACATAGATGGAAGAACATTTGCTTGCCTTAAACTCTCTCACTCAAAGGCTGTCCGAAAATGGAGGTCTGTGGGTCACGGCTTGGCCGGTTGGCGACGGGGACCAGTGGCGTCGATGGTGGCTGCTCGGACACGGCGAGAGGCGGCCCTTTCTTCCTTTCCCTCGCTGCCCACACCCATGCACGACCCTCCTTCTCTCCTTGCTTGGTTTTGCTCTCAAGTTCTCTCTCGGTCTCTCCCCCTCTCTCCGTGCGAAACCCCCTCCCTCCTTTCTTTTTCCTTTGATTAATTAATTTCCTCTATTTTACATGAAAGAAAATGATTAAGTGGATGTAGGATGGACACATGTTTAATGGCAAGGGACAAGTGTAATTGTGGAGGAACACGTGTGGGAGGGCATGCAAATTTCCCTCCCCCTCCCCTTGCTTCGTGCAACGCCCATGGGGTGTCCTTGGGCCTACTTGGGCCTGAATCCTTGGGCCCAAGAGTCCATAAATAAGGCCCTAATCCCCTTTTCTTTTTCTTTTTTTTATACATATAGTATTTTATCTCTATCAAATTTAATTTAATAACAAAATTCAGATTGCTTTATATAGAAACACGAATTGCTTTTAACACACACACACACACACACTTCCAAATTCTTGCGGCACTTCCAAATTCTTCCAAATTCTTGCGGCACTTCCAAGTTCTTCCAGCGGCACACTTCCAAATTCTTGCTTCCAAATTCTTCCAAATTCTTGCAGCCCGTTCAATATCCTCAAGTTCTAATTGCGGCACACACACTTCCAAATTCTTGCGGCACTTCCAAATTCTTCCAAATTCTTGCGGCCCGTTCAATATCCTCAAGTTCTAATTTTTTTAATTTTTGGCACATATAATTCTTATGCAAGATCAAATCCATCCTTTTGGTTCAAAGGATACAATTGAAATACTATTCCACTTCCAAATTCTTCCAAATTCTTGCAGCCCGTTCAATATCCTCAAGTTCTAATTTCTTTAATTTTTAGCACATATAATTCCTATGCAAGATCAAATCCATCCTTTTGGTTCAAAGGATACAATTGAAATACTATTCCAAATGAATAAATACAAATTAATGCCTGTAAAATAAAAACAAAGTCACAGTTCGGTGATTGTCACCTACCCGAGGGTTGTCTAAAATTTTGGATGCCGAATTCAGACGTAGACCTAGCAAGATGCAGAGTTGACAGAAAGAGCACCTCGGGCACCTGTCAATTGCTTGGTAACTGGATTGTATCTTGGTTTTCGAGGAAGCAAAGCACTGTAGCTCTTTCTATGGCAGAAGCAGAGTATGTGGCTCTTAGAAATTGTTGTTCTCAAATCTTGTGGATAAAACAACAGCTAAGAGACTTTGAAATTAAAGATTCATGCACTAAGATCAAATGTGACAACACTAGTGCAATTAATCTCACCAAGAATCCAATTCTTCATTCAAGAGCAAAGCATATAGAGATTCGACATCACTTTATTAGAGACCATGTTCAAAATGGAGAAGTTTTGATTCAATTTATTGACTCAAAGAATCAACTAGCAGACATTTTTACAAAGCCTTCGGAAAAAAGTTAATTCGAGTTTATTCGTTCCAGACTCAATATCTTAAAATTGAAGAAGTTCAGACTCATTGCTAAAAATTCTAAAGATACTCAGACTCAAAAGATCAAGAATCACGACTGTAAGCTATTTCTATTTTAGAAATTTATCTCACGGATAAAATCTCGAAAATGTATGTTCATCTATTAATCTCTAATTGATTGATGTTATCTTCCCCAGTTTTCGTGATTATTGCAATCATTCCTTTTCGAAAAAGAAGTTATCTTTTGAAATGACGGTTATCTATTTTTTCAAAAATGTAGTTATTTTTTAAAAGGCATTTTCTATTTTTCCTTTTACGTCGTTCCGTATGCCCCGTTTCGACTGTCTAGTTTAAAACATCACTTTCTTACTTCTACTCTCTAGTTTAATCTTCAAAGCTCTCACCTTTCTCGCGAATCAAGTTTGGAATCTCTCAAAGACTGTGAGAATGGCTCCCCAAAGAGATTCTTCAAGGATCGCGAGTAGGGGATCACAACACATGCGTGAGGGTCCTACGCATTTTGATCTTACCGAGGAAGAAGAATCTCCAAGACAGCAGTAGAGCCCACAACATTCTCGACTACGTCAATCTCCTCAATCTAGACCTCTGGATATTTGTCATCAAGCAGAGGATGAGATCAATGAAGATGCAAAACCTATAAGAACTCAAAAGCCTGCTTTTATATTTAAGCTCTACTCTGCCTTAAAGAAGGGAGGTACTCCCTTGAACTATATTGATGAATTTTTGAAAGAAAAAGGGTATCGAAATGAAACCCACTTCTTGTAAACAATGGAATGATTGGGAGTTGCTCCTGCGAGGTCCGTAGAAAGAGCATTTGCGAATATACCAAGCGATCCACGTGTTAGAGGTCTTAGTCAACCTGATGGGAATGATGATGACAAAATGTACACTCATTTTAAGCCTAGAATGGTGTTGCGGTGAATATTCGAAGCAACAGGACAGATTTTTTTTCACTTGAAGGAACACAAGCGACTTTACTCTAAGTTGCTAAAGCGAGGGGTGATCAACTCAAGAAGTGTGGACTTTGATTTCCTCGATTCTCTGATTGTGAAGCTGCGAGAGAAATTCACTCTTCTTCAACTTGAATAATTTTGCTCGAATCAACGATGGCTCATCCAAAACTTACTACTTATTTCTATTATAATATAAGTTTCTTGGATGCGAATAGATTTTCTTTTAGTGTTCGAAACCAAGATTATATCATTGATATGGATACATTGGCGGATGTGATTGGAGTAGAGCAAGGGGCATTCCAATCAATTAGTGTGTCTATTGGTCATGCAACGGTAGAGCTTGTTCAAGATAGAATGGTAGAATGAAGAATTTTGTACTCGAGGATGAATGCCTCAAATATTTTGCTTCACAAGATCGTGATCAATTGCCTTAGACCAAAGTCAACTTTGAAGACTAACGTCTCCAACTCAGAAGCAAATTTGATGTATGCTACCAACGCTGGCAAAAAGTTCTCTCTGCCTCATACTATAATGTTTCACATGTATAGAACGATGGTAAAAGACAAGGGACAACTTCCTTACTCAGGGCTTGTTGCAAAGCTATTCAGACATTTGAATATTCAGCCTTCCAAGATTTTGTGTGTTCATACCTGTGATCAAATGGTAGTGGGACTGAAGATGGTTTCTAAAATGCGTCTGAAAGAGCTAAACAAGGCTTTAGAGTGATTTAAGGAGAAAACCCCTGTCAAGATTCCCCAAGTTTCTATGGCTGCAAAACGGAAAGGAAAAGAGCCATTGGCTGCTCCATCCAAGAAAAGAAGAGCACTCATCTTGGAGGATGAAGAAGATGAGGAGGATATCACCATTTCCGTTCTTAAAAGCTTACATCATTCTATTCTAGAGACAGAGGAGAGAGAGGAGCAAGACAGAGAAGAGTTCGAGCAAAGAAGTGGAGAGAGAGAATCGGCGAGAAAAGAAGTGGAGGAAGAAATGACTGCAGAAGAAGAAGAGTGTAGAGGTGAACAAAAAGAAACAGAGCATGAAAAGTACTTCTCACCGCCTGAAGGCAATAAAACAGGGGGAGTTGCTAAGAAAAGAGGTACATCTTCACTTGCTTTTACTAGTGAAGATGTTAGCTGTTCACCTGCAGATCCAGAAGACATTTATGCCTCTCCATTCCCCGAGGAAGGTCATAAGGTTTCATCTCCAAATCTAGGTGTCCATGTTGAAATGTTATCATCTGCAAATACTCCTCAAACCAAACATGCAAAAGCAAGCACTCAGACTGATAACTCAGCAGACTTTCGAAAACTGCTTGATATTCTTATGGAGATGTGAGGCCAAATTTATGCCTTGGGATGCGAAGTTCAGAACTTGCAGAATGTAGGTCAAGCCTCTTCAGTTTCCTTGCATGATCAAATTCATGCCCTTACTCTTCAAGTTCAAGCAAATGCCAAGGGTCAAGAAGTGGCTCAACTGAAGGAGGATTTGAAAAAGCTGGAAAGGGTTGTCTAGTCAATAGGAGATTTCCAGCTTGTTCATGTTCCAAAACAATCATAATTTCATTCTCTTTTCATCTCTACCTTTTTAATTATGACAAAAAGGGGGAGATGTTGCAGATTTGAGATTTAACTTTTGTTTGATTTGACTTTTGATTGACTTTACTTTTGTTTGGTTGTGGTTGCGACTAGTTTAGATTTGGATTGTTTTGATCCTTTAATGTTTGCAGTATCTTAAGCGCTGTTGGTATTCATGGCAAAGATAGTTGTTTTTAATAGGACTAACTTATTTCCTGTGGATGTAGATTTATTACTATCTTTACTAAATCAATTATCTTTAGTAAAATATCCATGTTTGCTTGAGAATTGTCTTGCAAGAAAAAAATAGCCAAATCTACAGAAAAGTTTTGTCACCATCAAAAAAGAAGAGATTGTTGGAGAAAACCTCCTTGCTTGTTTTGAAGCTGACAAAACATTTCCATCAGTCTAGTTTGAAGACTTGTGGACTCTTTCGTCAAAGTCTGAAGACTGCTGGATCACCAGACTCAAGATTCAAAGTCCACCATCATTGACAGTTTCTAGACCGTCGAAGAAGATTCATCCAGAATTGAGTATTTCCTTGAGGATTTGATTCTATCGACTAAAGAAGATCTCTCGGCTAGATATAGCATCTCAGAATCTATTATTTGTCTTGAAATTAATTCGAATATTTTGGATCCGTTGATTGGCGAAGCATACTTGGAAGATTCTACTTATGGAAACCTAGATCCTGATTGTATGGGCAAGCAGGATTGGTGGGCTATCGTCACATTCCTTAAGTAACTCAAGATCTCCCTATTTGATTATGTCCAACGGGTAGATTGGAGGAATTCCTTTGGAATGTGCCAATAGTTATGAAGGCATGAAGGGGTATATAAGGAAAATGCTCTGGTTATTTGAAGGTATGCACAATAGATAAATTCCAAAGTCTGAAACTCCTTGTTCTTTGTCAATTCAATTGTTGAGTATAATATTGTACTCAAAAGAGAGTTTATACTTCAGTGAGACCTTGAGGAAGTGTAATAGAATCTCTACACTGTAGAATCAAGAAAGTGATATACTGTAACAACTCTTTTGATTCTTAGTGAAATCCACCCGATGGGCTATCAGTGCGAGAGAATGGACATAGGCTTGAATTAAGCCGAACCACTATAAATTTTGTGTTCTTATTCTCTTCCTTAAACTCTATACTTTACTCGTAACTTTATTTAATTGTGAGAGTCTTGTTTCTATTAAGTCTATTGTTAAATAGACTCAAGTTAAAAATAAATTTTTACTCTATACTTCGCAAAAGTTTGTTTTCGCACCTATTCACCCCCTCTAGGTGCTCGTACTAGCATTCATAGATGCAAGAGCGTATGAGAAACATGGCATCATTGGTTCTGATTATGCATGAGTTGATCACATTGTTTATGGCACGCACGCATGAATTGATAACATGCAGGGTGTGGCAATAACCAAGTGAGATCGCTTATGACGCGACTCGTATGTGATTGATGAACTACATCATCTAATGGCCATGTGCATTGCGTGTATTATGCTGAGATATAACATGCAGGGTATGGCATACCGGGTAAGGTTACATGCGAACTGACTATTTCATTATTGGTTAACCCTAGCTATTGTTATTTGTTAGTTGTTGGTTATTGGTCGTTGGTTTGCTTGTGGGCTGGTTCTAGAGAGATATCCCAAGTTGAGTTTGTGTACTAATCGGGGCTTAGGGGGAGGACTCGCTGACATTTTATCTCACTTGTTATTATATAACCACTTTTAGGACCTTAGAATGGCGCACCCGCCAGTGCGATTCAGGATCCCTAAGGATTGGGATCCCATGGAGCTGAACCCTTTTGACGGTGTAGTGGAAAATTCTGGCCCCACTCCACTAGTGATCGACCTGAATACCTCCGCCTATGACGTAACGAAGTCTGAGTCTGATGGGTCCGAGTGATAGTGATGCCGAACCCGAGGGTTCTTTTTATATAGTTGGATTAGCCTAGCCTAGTTTCTTTTTCGTCTAACTTAGAGGATGGATTGGTCCCTTTAATGGGCTTGTAAATCAGAAACGATCCTCTATTGGTTAATCCAATGAAAATGTATTTATACGAGTAGTTGTTGTTGTTCTTGATATTCATCCATCTATCCTTGTTTGCTTGCTTGATTGTCTATTTGACTGGGGGATGGTTCGTTTTCCGCTTGCACATAATGAAAGATTAAAATGAATGTCGTCGATGAGTCATGGGACGTTGTTTTCTATCGACCAAGGGAAGGGGTTGTTGCATGCTCGAGGTTCAAGGCATGACTGGCATGATCATTTGAGTTTCTTTGATTGAAGTATTCACATGATTCTAGTCCTTTGAAAGTCCACATAGTAGTTTGTTGACTTTCATTGGTCCAGAAATTAGTTGACCTTGGTAAGCCAAGCCATTTACAATTTCTGTAAAGCGACTAAACATATCACAAATAGATTCTACATGCTTCATTCTAAAGGACTCATATTGTCCAAGTAGAATAATTATCTTTGTCTCATTCACATGATTAGTCCCCTCATACGTGATGTGAAGTTTGTCCCAAACTTCTTTTACTATTTCACAGGATGAAATTCTATTGTATTCAGTGGGAGACAAAGCACAATATAATGAATAAATAGCTTTAGCATTAAGAGCCTGTCTCTTGGTAATTTCAGCTTAAGTGGATTCATCAACATCTTTTTCTATCACTTCTCTCCATTTGTCTGAAGCTGATGTTGCCTTTGGATTATTTCCTTTTTCAACAATATCTCATTCCAAGGGATCTTTGGATTTGAGGAATGCCTTCATTTTGTTCCACACATTATACTAATTTCTATCGAAATATGGAGGTCTGGGGTTACTCTATCCTTCAACCAATCCTAGAGCCAAAATACTAGCCATAGAAGATATTTAGCTTAAAAGTAAAAACACTTCAATAAAATAAGCACCAAGGCTCGATACTAATTAAAAGAGTTAGTATTAACACCTAAAGGGTTGAATAGGTGTAAAAACATATTGATCTAAAGATGCAGTAAAAAAAAAAAAAATTCTTCAAACCGGGTTTGTCGACACGAGACTTCTAATATATATTCAGACTCAAATAAGATGTTTTGAAACATAGCGAAACTTAGAAAAATATCACAACAAATAGATTAAAGAAGTTAAGGGAAGAGAAAATTAAACACAAGATTTATAGTGGTTCAGCTTCAATCAAGTCTACGTCCACTCTCCCATGCCGATAGCTTTCTTACTAGATTTCATTATGAATCGAAAGAGAAATACAACGATATGAGTCTGATTTCTCAATAAGGAGTTTTGTTTTCTCTCGCTAAGTCACTTCTTTGTGTTTCTCTCTTTCAAGTACAAATATGAGCACTATCAA
Organism: Eucalyptus fibrosa; assembly: GCA_017140475.1. Classification (NCBI taxonomy): domain Eukaryota; kingdom Viridiplantae; phylum Streptophyta; class Magnoliopsida; order Myrtales; family Myrtaceae; genus Eucalyptus; species Eucalyptus fibrosa. The sequence continues at coordinate 20,197,218 of CM029509.1, read as the reverse complement.
TGAAGAACAAGTGATTTGAGAAACTTCAGACTTTGGAATTCTAATTTTCATGCTCTACTTCAAATGACTCGAAAAACCTCCTTAAATACTCCTTCATGCCTTTATGACCGTTGGCACTATCTATAGGAATTCTTCCAATCAATCTGTTGGACAAAATCAATCAAAGAGATCTTGTAGTTGTTTGAAGACCGAGGTAAAAGTCCAATGATCTTGGCCGCCCATACAATTAGAATCTTGGTTTCCATAAGTAGATTTTTTCCAAAAAAAGAACTTGTCTTCAAAATTGATTTCACCAATCCGTGATTGATTTTATCAATATTTTTTGAAAGGTAAGTGAGATTTTCAACCAAAGAGCCAGATATATCTTGTTCGTACTGAATCCTTATTGAATGATCAATAATTCTGAATCTAATTATATCTTCGTGCTTCACTTGGGTTCAATCTGGATCTTCGTCAGAATGTGACAGACTTTTGATGTAAAATAGACTTTGACAGAATTCTACAAAAGTCTAGTACTCCTCAGAATAAGAATAAGAGTAGGAAAATTTTATCAACTTCAAAATCTAATAGGAGTTTTCTCAACAAATCATACTATGGTGGATATTATTCGATGTCTTTGTAGTGACATGCCAAAACAATGGGACCGGTATCTTGCTCCTACCGAATTCACTTTTAACAACACTATCGACTGTTCCACAGGCAAGTCTCTGTTTGAGGTCATCTACGAGCGAATGCTACAACATACACTGGATCTCGTGCCTTTACCCAAAGTCCCATGATATAGTGTTGCGACTGAAAACTTAGCAACAAAATTACAGGAGATTCAAGAGGGTGTGAAGCAACAGCTAGAAGCTTCCACTGCTATTTACAAACCTGCTACAAATAAACATCGTCACCTCAAGGTATTTTCTGAGGGTGACGAAGTGATGGTCTACCTCCGCAAGGAATACTTTCCTATTGATACATATAACAAGCTGAAGCACAACAAAGTTGGTCCCTATTGAATTGTGAAAAAAATCAATGACAATGCCTATGTTGTTGATCTCCCTAGTGACCTCAACATCTCCCCAACATTCAATGTAGCAAACCTATTTGAGTATCATCCTCCCGATACTCCTCTTTATCCTAACCATAACTCAGGGTCGAGTTCTTCTGAAGTGGAGGAGATGACTGATGTAAGACAACATACAAATGCCTTTATGGAAACATTGGAGCGTCATAAGAATGGGCAGTCCCACAAATCAAAGAGGATGCGTGATCTTCGGGATTACAAATGGGTTACAATATTTGATTTACGTGTTTCCCTTGATTTCTGTAATGTCACAGATTTCATACGTGTTTTGCAAATTTTCTAGTTGCGTTTTGATAAATTTCCCTTTTAGCAATATCTTTTCCTTAATTTTATTATTCAATTTCAGTTATTTGGTTATTTTCCAAGATGACGATCTCCCTATAAATAGGCGCCTAAGATATTGTAATCTGCACTTCATTATTCAAAATAAACACTATCTTTTGGAATCATTTTCAAGCATAACTTTCTTTATGTCAATGCTTAAATTAAATTGAATGTTTCTTTTCCTTGTTAGAAATGGTTAGGATTATCCCTTAGGAACATAATAAGCCCCAAAAAGAGCATTTATAAGAATATGTAGCGACTCAAAGACCGTTAGGATCATAAATTGGTAAAAACTTGCTTGACCACTTAGATGGACAATCCCACCAAGTTCTAGGTACCAAAATGCTGCTAACTAGACAATTAGCATGATTACGTCCTCAGACCTAGAAAATCTTTAATTGCATAGAAAATGAGACAAAAATACCATGTCTCGCGTGTCTCGTTGGTTTCTAGTCAACCACGAAAAGGTTAATGGTGACTCCTATAATACTTTAAGCTAAACTGAAAATTAAAATGAAATCTAATATTGCATGAAATTTGGACTTGGAAGAGCCCGTACCTAATCAAGGGCCGTTGACCACCATTAAACAATACCCTTAAACTCTTCTTATCCCGTTTCGCCAAATTTGAAACTCGAAGAGGGTTGCGACATGAGAGAGTAGTTGAACCATCACCAAGGATGATGGATAGTGGAGGCAGCACCAAGGATAGTGGAGGCAGAGGCAGCACCAAGGATAGTGGAGGCCGCACCAAAGATAGTGGAGGCAGCACCGAGGCGTGGAAGATGCGGGGCACAAAGTGATGTGGTGGGACACGGATCTGGTAAGGGCAGGCTGCGCCACGCACTCATCGTTCGTCTGATTCGGTTGAGATTTTTATGGGAGATAGTCAACACTTCAAACGATAGCATAAAGATTTCGTGCCCAACAAATATCGGGAAGTCCACTTAATGGAGGCCATACATTACTGGTTTTCGTGTATAAGGTCAGCCCACGTCAGCTCGGAAAATGGCAAACCTAGAACGCTATACTTAAACTACGTTTGGTCGTCCGGATTTCTAATCAGGATGGGACTGGATATGATAGGATATGAAATCTTGGGATTTTTCTATATCCTATCTACTGTTTGGTGAATCACAGTATTAAAATCGAATATATTTATATCATATCATGCACATTTTTTTTAATATAAATAGCATATCATTATAAATGAACCTAAAAGTTCATAAACGGAGATGGTGAAAATCTCTCATGACACTATTGCTTAATTTATTTTTACTTTCTTTTTAATTTATTTTTCCTCCTTTTCAAATTATTTTCTATATTATTTATTTTTCCCCTTTCATCTTTCTTTAATAAAATTTTATCAAATAGTAAACTGTACTAACATACCTAAAATGCAAAAATACCTAAAATATATATATATATATAATATAAAAATATAATTTATTGATTGAATGTTCTAAAGTTGAATATATAAATTAAAATAAGATTAAATTAAAAATAATTGTTTTATTTTTTATTTTAAATTTCTTAAATTAGAATTCAAATATCATTTATATTTAAATATAATTTTGTTAATTTAATAAGTTTATTATTCGAGAAAAATAACTTTCCTATTATAAACATTATAAATCATATCTATCTTTATCCCACTTCCCCCATGGGATAATTTTATTTAGCCTATATCACTATTATATCTGACTTTATTCTAACATGAGTAAGTACTAAACGTAAGATAGGATAAATCATATATTATCCCGAATTTTATCTTAACTGCCAAACGCAGCCTAAGAACTAGTGCACGAGTCATATATAATTGGGAAAAACACTTGAAGACGCTCAACGTCATACTTGGTTTGCAATTTTGTGAGTTCTTTTGGGCTTTCAATCGAACAGGAAAGCATAGGCAAAAATTGCTGGAGAGGAGTTTGAGACCAAATGTGAGCTGGGGTGGTCGGGATTCTATGGGGTTGCTGTCGACCTAAATTTTAGCCGTTGGGCCCGAGGTTGTAAAAAACTACAATGCCTTTTGCTTAAAAAGAGAATTACCAAAAAAATCCTAAACATATTACAATTATGCCAATTTAGTCCTAAACTTTTTTTTTTTGCCAATTTAGTCCTAAACCTTTTTATAATTGTGCCAATTCAGTCCGTTTGGCCAAAATTGGCCAGCCAGCACTAACGTGGATGCCGGCCGTCCGGCGAACGCTGACATGGCATTTTTTAAATATTTTTTTTCCAAAAGGAGCCTTTGGAAGAAAAATCAAACAGTTTGAAGCCATTCTCTCTCCATCATATCCATCGTCATATTATGTCACTCTCTCTCTCCAAATCTTGATTCTGCATATTCACAAGCATCGTCCTTCTCGAGTGGAAGCAGCACGAACCCATCCATGGCACCGCCAGTCCCGCATCCTCCTCCCCTTCTCCCCGAAGAGCCCTGACCTTGCCGAAGAGCTTCTTCCCTTCTCGACAAGACAATGTCGCTCTCCTTGATGCTGCCCCAGCAGCGGAGCACCGCCGTGTCCCGCCTCTCCCTTTACTCGACCAAGAATGCCTCCCCTCTTAGACCCACTAGTTTCTTTCCGCCATACGCCTCCCAACGCCCCCCAACCTTCTCGGCGCCGTAAACCCACATCGTCTTGCGCAAGGATTGGCCCAATTCGGGCCACGCTTCAGCTTCCCTCAAGGGTTGCGATTACCCTCGACTTCTTGCACCGTGAGGACCTCCTGCAGTAGCTCAAGCTCTGAGAGTTCGTCTGTTGCCTCGCCCAGCCAAGGCGAGGGTCGACCTCACCAGTGGCCGGCGAGGCTACCGTCGCCAAATCTAGCAAGGAGCCTCGCTGGCCACTGGCAAGGTCGACCCTCACCTTGGTTGGGCGAGGCCCCGCCAGATCTAGCGAGGGTCGAGCTTGCCAGATCTAGTGGGGCCTCGCCCTCTCCAGTGGCCGACGAGGTTAACCTCGCTGGCCCTCACCTCCAGCCAGCGGGGGCGAGCCTCGCCATTGGCCGGGAAGCTAACCTCACCGGCCCTCCTCCGGCTGGCCAAGGGAAAAGAAACAATTCAAAAAAATTTTAAAAATAAAAAATAAAAAATAAAAAATATATATTTAAAAATTCGAAAAAAAAAAAATATAAAAATATTTTTAAAATGCATCGTTAATGTTCGCCGGACTGCCGGCGTCCACGTCATCACTAGCCAGCCAATTTTGGCCGGATGAACTGAATTAGCACAATTATAAAAATTTTAGAATTAAATTGGTCCAAAAAAAAAGTTTATGATTGAATTCACAATTGCAATAGGTTTAGGACTTTTTTGGTAATTCTCCCTTTGTTTAAAAGTATAGAAGAAATACAGTGGAAAAAAAATGAAAGCAAGGTGACGTAATACAATGTCTTTTGCTTAAAAAACTACAATGTCTTTTGCTTAAAAGTATAGAAGAAATGCGGTGGAAAAAAATGAAAGCAACGTGACGTAATACAGACGCCTATATTGGCGCAATTCAATAGCTGATCTCCGTGAGATGCACAGATGGCCTACACAAAATGAATCCTAGCTATTAATGAACTATCATGCTTATTGTATATATGCGTAGAAGGAACACGGTGAGAATAAGGAATTCAGAGTTACATTATTTTTCATTTATTTTTAATTTTTTTCAGAGGGTTCAACTCCCATTGTTGCCAACGAACTTGATCCTTGAAATGAAAATGCATGATAAATTCGTCAGTAAAATTCAGATGTCAACACAATTATCGATACACAATGATGATTAGTTGGTGATTAATAATTAGTAAATTTAACTAAATGCTAAAGCATTACCAAAGGTCATGAAGACGTCGCTTGAGGAGATTTTGATAGTTTGCAGAAAGGATTACCATGCGATCGTGGAAAGCAGTCGTGGAGCCTAAAGTTGAGCCCATCGATGTCTATGGAATTATAATTGTTTATAGATAAGATGAAGGTTTAGTTACGAAGCATGATTATGGAGCCAAAAATCAAGGACATTGTGGTTTTAATTTCAAGTTTTAATATTAACCACTTGTTGGTTACTAGGCTATATAAGCTATGTTCAATCATTTTAATAGCCTCAACAATCACGAACATAATTATTTACTTTTCAATCTATCATTTTACTTCAATAAAAAAAAAAATCAATTTATCAAGTTTCTAGTAGTTGCATTTATCCAATTTGTAGATTTAGTTAGCATGGATATTGCTTACATTTCCATAATCCTGTCTGAATTGCCCCTAAGTCCACATCTAATAAGAGCCAAAGATCGAAGGTAACCATTTTGTTCCGGAGAAAATTTTTTTATCATAAATGATTATTTTTTATTCTATTCCCGGGAATAATTTTTAAGCAAAAGAACACGTTTGATAACCGCAGAAAATTTCTGATTCTGGAATAAAAAATGAACATAAATGCATTTGGTAACTCGCATAAAATTTCTATTCCAATTCCTTTTCAATTACATTTTTAGATGAGTGTAAATTTGATATTGAATTCTCATTGACCACTCACCAATATAATTGTCTTCTTATAAGTGAAGAAAACATATTATATTTTCAATTTCAAAAGAATTCAAATTTAGAATTCTATTCCATTCTAAAATTCTATCACATCATTGAAATTCTATTGATTAATTATATTTATAATAAGTAATAAAAATATTAACTAATTAAATTTTTATTAAATAGTAAATAATAAAGTATGGTATAAACTATAAATATAAATACTAAATACTAAATTAAAATACAAAATTAAATATGTATTTTATATATAGCAAAATTTCAATTCCTACTTCAAATCATTTTTTTATTTTTTTCCTTTTTTTCTTCTTCTTTTCTTTTTTCCCTTTCTTTCTCCCCTTCTTCTTCTTCTTCTTCTTCAAGGTGGCCAGTTGCCGGTCTTGGGATGACCGGCGACCGGCCAAACAAGGACCGACGACCTCACCGAACATCACCAGCCCTCGACAAGGCCATGCCTTGTCAGCCAAGCCTCACCAACAACTGGGTGAGCAGCCTCACCCAGATCTAGCAAGGCCAGGCTCACCCAGCCATCGACAGGGCTCGACCTCACCAGGCCATCGAGAGGTCGACCTTGCCAGGCCATAGAGAGGTCAACCTCGCCTTGGTCGGGCAACACCAACCTTGCAGTGCTCCTAGTGAGCCCAAGCTCGCCCAATCGTGGCTGACCTGAGCCTTTGGCGAGCTCATCAGGCCTCACTAGACCTCGCCCTAGCCTAGTGAGCCTCCACTGACCGACAGCAACAGACGGCAATGGCAGCCATGGCAGCACTTGAAGAACAAGGGAGAGGGAAAAAGAACAAGAAGAAAGAAGAGGAAAAAGAAAAAATATGTTGATTTGATTCTAGAATTGTTCCCGAGAACAAAGAATCAACTTTTTTTTTATTCTCGATTTTGTTCCAAATCTACTTCCGGGAACAAAAAAATAGAAATTTGTTCCCAAGAATAAAAATTTTACCAAACGCATTTCTGTTCCAAATCTACTCCCGGAAATAAAAGAACAGAAACAAGCACTGTTTGGCAAGTTGCCAAATAAGCCCTTAGTCAATTGGAACTACTCCTAGTGTTGCAATAGGACCACCATTATTCAGGACTTGAGGACCACCACATCGAAAAAGGTTATCTAGAGTTTAGGATCCACCATCTCGAAAAGGATGTTCGGTTCTTCAGGACACGGTCTGCTCAGCAGAACAGCCGCCACTCTTCTTCGCGTGCTGCTCCATCCATGATTCTATAAAAAAGGAAGGATTTCGCATCTCACCTGCAACATCGCAACATTCGACTTCTCCCCTCCTACACACTAATATTCTCTTTGTCTGCACGCCCACCACCTTGGCGGAAGCACTGAATCGGATCCTAGAAATGGCGGGTAAGGGATTGTCATTTGGAAATAATGACTGCACATGAGGAAATTCCTGTCTTTTGACAATATTCTGAATTCACGTTGTCCACCATTTCCATGAATCACTATAGAACTTCCACGACTCAATAAGCTCCAAGTATAGACAAGTTGTGCATGGACACCTTTTTGTCACGATGATTTCATATGAAGCAAGTGTCAACTAGACATTACAAACAACTTGCATGAGATAAAATTCTAGTTTCTGCTGTTGTACTAAGAAGTTGGGGTTTTCATCTACATTATCTTCGTTCGTTGGTCCACTATTCCAGGAATTTGTTTATGAACGCGTTGCACCGTTGGAATATGTCTCAATGCATTTAATTAAAATGAAAGGAGACTATAAGTGATAAATGATATTTCTTTGGTGGACATCATCAAGAAACTTCACAGTTACATGGAATCTAAGAGCAGGATTACTGACAAATACTTTACTTGTGATTGAAACAGGGCGCAGGACAAGAATACATAATTTGTCTAATGAACCCATATCTCTGATTCCCTTCGTTCGTCAAAATAATGAAAATCTTGAATCGACTTTCATTGTCAGTCATGATCTGGCACAAACCATCACGGTGGGAAATCCTATAACTGTGAACTTAGAGAATTTAGACCTCCGTGACAATCATTCCCAGATATATATCCTTTTTCGTGCTGGAAATTATGGCGAAAGCGTTCAACATGCAGTCGGAGAAGAACTCTTTACGCACGCTACACTGTCAACAAGGGGCTACTGGTTCCTTGGCCTTAATGAAAGAGGGCAGGTCAGCCGAGTGGAGAATTTGAGGGAGGAGATTAATGCTCTACATAATAGAATTAATGCTCTACAGGAGAGAATGGCAGAACTCGAGGAACACTTGCGCAAGTAATGCTACGATCCTCTCTGTGTCACATCCAGAAATTTCCATACTCAATAATAGTATTTTGGACTAATTTCCATGATTGGATTTGATGTATGTGTTAGCGGTATAGAACAACGGTATTTAATTCGCCGCTAAACTGTTGGTAGAACTTTGTTGGTATGTTCTAAATTGCATATTTGAAGGTATTCGGGCTTTAAATTGACTATTTTGAGGTTTTCCTAATTTTTTATATTTTTCATTTATTTTTGTGGATTGAAAATATTTTTCAGCCACACATACATTCGGAACGAAGAGTTGGTTTCCTAAATCTCTATTATTTCTCCTTTGACACACCACTTCTCATCTTCTATCAAAGATTTTAAGCACATGCTTTAGTTTGATGCGTTACACTTAGTAGCCTTGATATCATGCACTTGAAGTCCATTCTTAACGCATGGATGATTCATGCACTTGCTTGGCCCAATAAGAAAATTTCATTCTTAATCCCTCCAAAATATCTTCTTGTGTCAAAGTTTTATTGGATCATTTGTGCTCCACCTAGTTCCATAGGGACACTTGAATTTCATTCATTGTACCATTTGTTTATTAGCTAGGCTCATAGAAGACACTTGAAGTTCATCTATTGAAGCACTTGGCAACTTAACCCAAGGTCCTGATGATTTTAACCTTAGTTACTCCCTTTCATTTCCTTATAAATTGTTGGCCGTGTAGAACTGATCACCAACTCTCTTTCTCTTTTTTTTCTTCCTAAAATAAATAGAAGTAAAATATGAAGATCCTATTTTGATTTTCTAGTTTGGGCAAGGTGACTTAGATTCTAAATTCGAAATTACTTTTGAGCCAAGTAAAAACCCTAGGTGGTAAGTTGGGTTGATCCACTTAATGCTTTTGACTTGATTGGTTGTTATGTGACTTTATTCTATAGTTGTGTATTGATATGTCGTGATGTTTTGATTTGTTGATGAATGTTTACACGGCTAGTAATTATTTGAGTTATTTTCTCGGGGTGTGGTAACATGTTGCATGTAGAAGGGATGAGCTTGATTCATGTTCTAAACCTCTGAACCCAAGTATCTATATGTTCTGAGTCTTAGTGAGTTATGTTGTATGTTATGTTTGAGTGTCTTTACATTCTAAACCCAAGTATTTGTACGTTTTATCTGGATATGTTATAACGATGTGTATGTCTATGATGCCATGTGAAGAAGACCTTTGCCATGATAGGGTCCTAACCATGACAAATATGAACTCACCTATGAGTGTTGTGAGATTCATGACTAGTATGAAGTCACTTGTCAATGTTGGTGAGCTTCATGACTCGTATGAACTCATTTGGATATCAATGAGCTTTATGACTAGTATAAATTCACCTGTGAGTATGGGTAAGATCATGATAAGTAGGAACTTACTTATGTATATTGGTAAGGTTCATGACAAGTATGGAATATATGTATAGTGGTGGTGGAATGCATGACATGTATGAATTAACTTGTGTGTGTGGTGGTGAATTATATGACAAGAATGGATTTGCCTTTGTATAATCATGTGTATAATGGTAAACCACTAGGTGATATAGGTGCATCATGAAATATTATGCCATCTACTCGCTTCTAAATGGTTGATTTTATGCCATGCTATTTTCCATCGATATACACTTTATATTGGCATATCATAATAGAAAAGAAAGAGAACTTGCTTATGATGGTCATCTTGTATTGTCTTGAACTCATATTGTTTGATTGGTGCCAGGTTAAGTATTAAGACTATCTCCTACCTTAGATCTAGGGATTTCATTTACTAAGTTCTGGCTCACTCTTATTTTTTCAGTAACTAGGATGGTCCCTTTGGGATATGACGGTGGAAGGAACGAGGTGATGCATGAGATCATCAACTCTTAAGTTGGATGGTGGCTCTACGGAATAATATGGGAGCAGTAGTATTAGTGGGCCCATAACCCACAAGTCCCAGGACTATATGCTTTGATAATAAGTACCGGTGTTTTAATAAAGAAGAAGCATATGTATTGAACTCATGTGACTTTCTTGCATGGTATGTTGTGATGTATTTTGTAGTGTTTCTACATGCAGAATTATAATTATGAGTATAAATGGAAAGAACACGTCTGGCGCATGACATGCTTGGGGCATCACACTCTAAGCCAATTGGGACCCTTCTTTCTTGACCAATGCACCTTCCTCATCTTGTTTGCACCAAAAAAATGTTCAATTTTTAGTTATTATCGACATGTGATCGATGATGTGAAGTAACTAATGAAAGTGGAGTTGATAATATTGTATGCAATTGTCAAGTTTAATGGAGTCTACGTAAACCTTTGTTTTTAACCTCCTTTTGTAACTACTCCGTCACTTCCACTAGAAAGTTATTTATTTGTCATAAAATTTGTGACCTTTGTTTGTAATTTCTGTTTGTAACCTATTGTAAAATATGTAGTACCGACACCATCCGAGAGTTTTCATGTCTTATTGGACACTCTAACACGTGTCTGATACTTTCCGACACTTTTCGACACTTGATCAACACGTGTCGAAAAATCCGACACCTAGTCAATTCTCCTAACATTCTTTGACACGCGAGTTCAGAATTTTAACACGTAACCCGACATGCACGTGGTCAATTTTAAAAATATAAATATGTGAAAAAAATAATATAAATAATAAATGGCGAAAGAAGAAAAACCTAGACTTCTATTCTCTTCCGACTCTCACTTCCTATGATACACAATTCACCCCTAAGTTTGTTTTTTTCTCTTCTCTTTCGACACACGTTGACACGCAAATCCAGAATGTGAATTTTTTTTCCTATAAGTTTTATGGATTATTAGAATGAAATTGAATTTTTCAAATTGAAATGATGAATGATATTAACAAATAATGAATTAATGTTTTTAGTGTAAATTCATTTTATGCAGTTTTTTACTATTTATGTTCTCGAAGCAGGTCCAAAATAGAAATCTATTTTGTAATGCAATTTTAATTTTTTTATTTTTAGGATAAAATTTTAGCCCAAAAATAGAATTAAAACAAAATTGAGAAATAGAAAATTTCTACTTTTTTTATTTATTTATGGAACAAAAATTGAAATAAAAACCTTTTTCATTGCTCATCCTTGTCGCCCACTGCCCGCCTATTTGCTCATCAATGTACAATTTCTACCTCGACGTTTTCAATTCGATTAATTAAGGATTTACAATTTTTTAGGGAGATATTTAAGAAGGCCTATCACTGAATGGAAAAGAGTATGTGACTTTTGTTTAGTGGCTTTTTGCCCTTTATGGATCAGATAGAGAGCGATGATCAATGGGGACAAAAAGAGATATTGCTTTTTGGTGTTGAGAAAACATTCCCTAAGTGGTTCAAATGATTGATAAAATTTAGAGATTTCATTTTTAATAAAAAGTATTTTCAGGTGGAAAGTCTGATAGAGTATGATCAAATGATATCAATCAGAATCAAAGTCACAGTTTATTCTTCATTTCTTAAATATTCTATCAAATAGCTAGGAATGAATCAATATACTTGTGCAATGGCTAGTAAATATTGGTTGGATTTCTTGCCATTTTTATAAGAATTATCAACGGAAAATCTTCCTATTCAACCTTCCCAAAATTTCTTATTAAAGGCAAAAGCATTCTTTCCATTTATAAACGCCCAACTTTTGGAAGCCCGAGTTGTTGTATGGATGGTAGAAATTATGGGAACCATCAATCTTGATGATCCTAACGCCATCAAATCTTCTCAACCATATTGAGGGTCAACAGGTAGATTGAATGAATGATTCCTCTAGAGATATGTCCAACGGTCAACTTGGACTAGGAGGAATATAAGATGAGGTCTCAAAGCTAAAAAGATAGATTTCACATTCACAAGAACTGAAGCTTATAATTTCAAAGTCTGAAGAGTATTTTGTGATTATATACATTTGCCTTTGTTGAGTGATATTGCGTAAACCTTTTAGAGGTTAAGAGTGTGAGAAGTTGTTTACACAAACTTGAATGCTCGAAGCTCGAGACTTGTAACCTCTGATCGTTTTTTTTTTTTTTTCAGTGGAATCCAACTTATAGATTGTAGCTTGAGAGAGTGGACGTAGGCTTGCAAAAGTCAAACCACTATAAACCTTTTTGTGTAATTCTCTATCCTTTACTCATTTTATTTATTGTAATATAATTATACATCGGTAAGATCTGACAATTTCATTAGAAGTTGTCTCACTACAATATTTATTTAAATTATTTCATTTATGCACAATCACCTATTCACTCCCTTCCAGGTGATAGATCTAGTCATAATATTGGGTATATATTGAAACAACTGTTAGCCAAATCTCTAGCCACTCTCAAAAGCAAATGTCAATAGAAAATTGCAAACTGAATAAGTAATGGGGGGTGTTCTGAAAAAGCATGAGTGGGACTTGGGAGAGAGCACGGGGAGAGAAAAAGTCAAATAAAAAACATGAAAGCTATCACATGGACTTAAACGGTGTATATTGAATGAAATTCTAGTCGACAGCAAATTTAAGATTTCAGTGGTAAGTTGAAAATCTTTTTAAGATAAAAATGGATCATGGCAAAATTGGGAGAAAGTTCATGACATATAAGTGATTATAGGAGAAGTAGAGAGAGAGAGAGAGAGAGAGAGAGAGAGAGAGGAGCGAGGGTCCTGACAATGCATGGATGGGATTTTGGAGAGAACGAGCGGACAGAAAAAGTCAATTAAAAAATAAAAGCTATCAAATGGAATGTCCGTAGACTCTAACGGTATAAATTGAATGAAATTCTAATTGATGGCAAATTTAAGACTTGAGTAAATGTTGATAATTGTCGCGATCGAAATTTTCGGGTGTGCACCACCTAGAGTTTGGCTAATGGATTGTTAAGCCTAAACTTAACTCGGATTCTCCCAAACTCATACCAATTCGCGACTTAGATAGATTTTATTTAGGAGTCGCCATTAATCTATTTTTTTGGTGGGTCAATTAGAAACCCAAGTAAAGTAACGGAAGTTTTACCTTACTCCTACAAACCAAAGACTATGGGTACGGGACTTGGTTATATTAGATTTCTCTAATACCCTTTTGATACCATTCCTTTATTTTCAAAATACTTTTGTAGGCAGCTTGGATTGATTTTAAATTTATTTTCCTAACATGTGAGGCAATAATGCGGGTGCGCAAACCACCAATTTAACACTTAAGTAAAGCCATAAATAAATTGTAGGACTTATCTCATAGCAACGAAAGCATCTGCAATGTTAAATCAGAATTCACATCAATAGCCCTAAATATGATTTCTAATTAACACGCAATTTCTTTTTTGTTTTCATTTAATTAATGAGAAACTAATTTACATGCAATGCAATGTTACTAATCTAACATGTAATGATATGGCATGGCAAGATGACTTAAACTATATGACATAAATAAAATGCAATCTATCCTAAAGAATGAAATTGATTAATTCTAAGGCAATTTTTTTTTTTGGTATTTTCCATGAAATTCGAAATTAAAGAAATGCAACAATTAAATATGCAATCTAAATTAACCAAATGACTTAATTCTAACGATGAGCAATTTCTAGCTAAATGAACCTAGTAATCACTAAATGACGTGCATTTCATGAACCTAATTTTATGCGTGCACATGATCTTTTTGTATTTTCATTTATGAAAATTCATAATTAAAAATAACAAAATAAAAATCTAACTAAAGTGAGATATTATCTAATTTAAGTTAGGAATAGACCAATCTAAATCCTATCTTAATCTAGAAAATTATATCGTCATGCAATTCAATCCAAAAATATTATCTAACCTAGATACCATCTAAACATGCATTTAAAAAAAAAAAAAAACTATTCTATCATGCAACCTTATCTAGGAAAACAACCATAATCTACATGATATGCAAATGCAATTTTTTTGTATTTTCAAGATAAATAAAACAAATAAAATATAAACATCAAATCATCCATGGTCATCAAAATGTTATCCACCATTTGAATTGAAATTCAAACTTAATTGTTTCGCTAATAAAATCAATAAATTGATCTTAAGCCTTAAGGATCAATATATCAATTTTACTCCGCGTGATTAATTATTCCATCTAAAGCTTTATGGATAGAATAAAAATTCGTGTGGTTGCAAATAAAAATTTGTGTGGTTGCAAATTGGATGCTACATCAGGGATTTCAATTGGGCATCGAGAAATATTTCAAACCACGAGACAATATATAAAAAAAAAAAAAAAAACTAAATAGGATAGAATAAATCTACCTAATAAATCTAACTAAAAATAAAGTAAATCTCTACCTAGATTTGAAATTTTTCCAAAATCCAAGCGGTAGAACGGAACCATGATTGAGACTCGGCGCGGCTAGGCTCAAAGACGGTGGCTGTGATGGTCGGAGGTCACGGTAATGCACGGATGGTGGCCTCAGTGGTGGAGAGGTGATGTTTTTGTCAAGATCACTTCTGCAAATTCGTAGGCGTCACTGGAGAGGCCGAGCTCGCCGGGAACCTGCAGGAAACCACGTAGAATTACTGGAGTTTGCCCGGGATCGCTGGCTGGTACCGTCTGGACAGCAGCTCCTCAAGGTTGCTTGGCTGGCTTCTTGAAGCGTCGGTGCTGAAAACAGTGCGGGGCTGGAGCAAATCTAGGCGCCGTTCAAAGCTGGGAAGCTGCAGTAACCTCTGCACGAATGGATGGACGCTGGAGACACCGTCCGGGCCACCTGGAAGCACGCCTGGATTGCTGGCAGAAGCTGGCCGCAACAGGACAACAGCAGAACACTTGGTGCGGCAAAGCAACAGGAGCAACGGGCAATCGACGTTAGGCGTCCTTCAATGAACACAATACCATCACCGAGAACGAGTTTCAAGCGTGCGTGGAGATCACCGACGTCAATAGAGCCCCTTTGAACTACCGAAGGTCAAAGGGCAGAACTTTTGTTCGCCGACAATTTTCCCTTACGATCCCCCCTTTCCTCTCGATTCTCACGTATGTTTCTCAATTTTTCGTCGTGTACTCAATTGTGCAGCCCCCGAAACTTCGTTGTAGTTGATCACGACCAGGCGGGAAGTGAACGCCGTGGCTCTATCATCGAGGAGGATCACTTTGATGATGAGTGAACGCGTCGAATTGTGGGTTGATCCTTTTTGCCCACACGACTGAACTTGGAGTTCGGACTTCACCACGTTGGCTCTGACATCTTTTGCAAGTCAAGGAGAATGGATCTTCTTCATGCAGCAAGCGGAATTGTCTTCTTTGACTGGATAATATTCAACGTGAATACTTTCGGCAAAAGAACCTCTCCTGGAATTGCTGGAACTTAACGATGAGGGTAGAGCTCGGGGCACATCGGGACAGCAGCTCGAGCAGGGCTTCACGGTGTCGTTGTTAACGAGGAGGCGTGGGAATGGTCACCGTCTCATAGTGCACGCGATGTGAAGCTCAGCCGTGGGGTTAGCAAGGTCGCGGCCACATGATACTTCTCTATATTGTGGCCGTATACTCAATGTGTGGCCCCACTTTTTCCGTGGTGTAGCGACCTATTTATAGGTGAGTGGACTAGGGTTTAGATCAACATCCACGAGAATTTTTTCGAACACAATATTCCTTCACCAATTTTATTCAAGATTGTGATACAATTTTTCTCTAAATCCAAATCTTGTAAAGATAAATTGCAATATCTTCCTGTCACATATGCCCTATCCCAAAAAATTCATATCCCAGAAAAATTTCAAAATTTCTATTTTTCACAAGATAATTTTCAATCATTAAAACAAATAGACTTGGGTCAATTTTCTCGTTTTGTGGACTTAGTCCGGCCTGTCAATTTAAAAATTCGAACCCATCCGCCACTAGTCCAACAAATAAATGCAAATGCACAATAAATGCACATAAATCTATATGTTATGCAATTAATATTTTTTTCAAGGACAAAGTTAACCCCTAATTTTCTATACAATAAATGACTAATTGGGTCGCCAAAATTTAGGTGTCAACAATAATCTTTAAAAAAAAAAAAAAGATCGTGTCGGAATTGTGATTGAATTTAGATACTGTTAGGGAATTTGGCCAAAGAGGTTTGGAATTTTGGAAATGGAGAAATTGGGAGATCCGCATCCTCAATAATTTTGGAGAAGGAAGAGAAATTCCCGCACCTTTAGTCGGAAACTAATGAGAAAGAAAACAAGAGAAAAATTGGAAGAACCAAACGAGAGCAAAAGTTCAACGCTTTGTCAATAGCAGAAAAGTCATAGGCACGAGACGACCACCCATCGTGTAGGAACCAGATGGTTGACCTCAAAAATATGAGAAATGATATGGGCCAAGATCTAGAACCACATGATAGTATATCAAATAAAGTAGAGCCAACAAAATGGGTTCCTTAGATTTGATGGCCCAATTCAGTACAGATAACTTTTTTCTTTTATTTTTGGTAAAATAGGCTAAATTGGGTTGAGAAAAATTAAAGCCCAGAAAACAGATTATGAATGGGGATAATTTAGAATGCGCATGATAACCATTCTTTTTATCTCATTTTCTATACTTCTGTTCCTAGATGCAAGTTCAGAACAGAAATCTATTTTGTAATGAAATTTTAATTTTTTTATTTATTTTTAGTATAAATTTTTAACCCAGAATTAGAGTTGGCACATAAATGAGAAGTAGAATTTTTTTATTTTTTATTTATGAAAAAAATGGAAAAAAAAAACTTTTTTGATTGCTCATTCTTGTCACTTGCTGCCCGCCTCTCTGCTCGTCAATGTACGATTTCTACCTCGATGCTTTCAATTCGATTAATTAAGGATTTACGATTTTTTCAGGGAGATAATTAAGAAGCCTATCAATGAATGGAAAAGAGTATGTGACTTCTGTTTAGTGGCTTTTTGCCCCTCATGGATCAGACAGAGAGCAGTGATCGAGGAGGACAAAAAGAGCCATTGCTTTTGGGTATTATATCGAAACAATTGTTAACCAAATCTCCAACCACTCTCAAAAGCAGATGTCATTAAAAATTGCAGACTGAATACTTAACGTTGTTAAATCAATAAAAAGAAGGGTCACCCCGAATAAACAATTAAGAATGATAAAAGGAGTTGTTGAACTGCAGATCAGAAGAGGGGTTGCAAGATTCTTATCTAATCATTTGCGAAGTAAGCGATCGAAGATCGGTTCTTGTTGTCTAGTTATTTGGTGGTCTCTATGTGCTAGTTTGCTTATGCACTATGCAATTCGCACTGCTGAAAAGACGAATAATGTGGGTGTGCAAATTGATATTTTGTATGATGCACTGAACGAAGCCCTAAGTTTTGGCAAGTGTTTGATTTATTGTTTTATAGAATTATAATATGTCATCTTTTTTCTCAATATTTACAAGTTGTCGAATTACCATTATTTCAAGATATGGGCTTCACAAAACCAAAAAAGAGATCATCATCACTTACTTGGGATATTCTAAAATCATCCAATGTAACTATTCGAGCCAATGATGTTGTAATCCTATTAAATAAATGAGAATTGATGCCAAACCAAGTAAAAACACTACCTCAATTATGAATTGGCTAAACCAAGTCCACTCGTTAATAAAACAATTCTTACACACCAATAAAACTCTCGCTCAAAGCAAAGATTCAAGTTATCCGCAATGCAAAGCTTGCACATCAACTTGGTCACGTTACCACTCTCTCCACCGAACTTTGTTTTAATTGAACTTAAGTTCAAAAGAAAACTCTTATGAAGTACTAGAAGAGACAAAAATTGGCAAGAGAGCTGCTGGTCAAGTATTGTTTATCATGCACGTGAAACTTCGAAAATTCATTTTGAGCAAACTCCCAATTGAGTTCACAACACCTTAAATTATCAATCCTCTATAATTTCTCACTTTAATAATTTCAAAGTCTCGTAGTTTAAGTTTCACTAAATTCTAAATTTGGTTCATAATTCCAAACATTATTCCGATTAGATAAACAAATGGTTTGAATCATTCTTGGACGATGTGAATCGAAATAAATCTGCTTTGGTGAGATCCTCGTCGCGTCTAGGTGCAAGTCTCCATTTTGTTCTTTTTGCTTCCTTTTCCTTCCCTCCCTCCCTCCCTCCCTCCCTCCCTCTTTTCCTTTCTTCTCTCTTCGTGCATGCGCTTTTAATTTAATACCTAGGGTCCACTTTTTCTTCCTTCTTTGAATTTTCAATGTTTTCTTTTCGGGCTCCACCCCCTCAGCTAAATATTATAAAGATTACTTTATTAAATCTAAATCTATAATAATATTCATGGGGACAAGTTCGCTTTTGGTCCCGCGTTTCAATTCCGAAAATGACCCAGTAAAATTGACAAGCGAACTTTGCTGAAAAGGCATAACAGCAATCACAGCACAAAATAATATCCTTTTTTTTATTGTTTATCTCCAGGTTCCCCGCCGTGCGGCAATCGGGAGGCACTTTCCTTAACGTCGCCGCCCATCTATATTTTTTCTACTTTATATATTCATTGCCTTGACGTCGCGTCATGGTACTCCTTCACGATCGGGACAAATGACGATAAATATTAAACATTAAACACGGACCCAAAAGAGAGGCCGACATATATGTTTTGCAAGCAGCATCACGCATCTCACGCGCAACATGCAGAATGACGTGGCCTGATGAAAGCAGGTGGGACGTTCAGATACGCAACATGCAGAATGACGTGGAATGATGAAAGCAGGTATGACGTTCAGATACGAAAGTCAACATCAATTTTACTTTCATAATCCGTTCATTACGGAATTATAATTTGCAACGCCTATATAAGCATGTTATAAATATAAATAACATAATATTAGGGATATCAGATGAAACATAATTTTGTTTTACTGATACGATCAAGCAACGGTTTCTCGTTATAATTGTTGCACTTTAAATAGTACTCAAAATTCATGGAATTTACATGAGGATAAACTTCGATAATTCATTATTTCGTAAAAATTGCTAATAAACCTATGGATTATATGCTTTTCTCCTTGGCATTTATTTGACAAACCAACTTATGTAGATACATAACATAATTTGTGTTACTTGCCATTAGATCTCATGTCTTAAACACCTATTTAAGTATATTTAAGTGATCCTGTTAATATGATAAATCAGAGGTGTTTATAGCGTATTACCTTCTTTTTTAGCTTATTATATTCTAAATGATCGAAGATTAAAAATAAGATTAATACTAACTCTCCCAAAATGAATTATTCAAATCTTTTACTCAGTCATTGTGTCTCGTGCATACGACGACACGTGGCCAGATGTCCTCGTACCGATCAATACGACCGCCTTTTTTTGCCCAACGACATTCACGGCCTACGACACCGATGACGACGGCTGCTTGTTCTGCTCCTCCCTATTCTGCTCCAGCGCCTAGGGGTCCTGGGATGAGTACTGCCTTCTCTTGCGTGCTGGACAGCTCAGGGAGAACACCAGTTGTTGGGGTCGGACTGTTTGGTGGACGTCGAGGGTTTGTAGGATTTGGCATTTGCTCGGCAAAGCAAGAGCGCGGCACCCCCCGTCGCCGTCAATCTCTTCCACCGCCTCCCCGCCGTGGCAACTCTCCCGTCAGTGGGCAGTGGATGGTACTGACATGGACCCTCGTTCAAAGCCCAGGATGTTTGGTTAATAGATTTTGGGTGCAATTTTCTTTTTCTTCTTTTTTTTCTTATGGGCACGTCTGGCCTTCACCTATGGTGCCTTCATCTCAATTCGAGTATTCTCTTTATTTTCGCGAGCGTGGGAGCAAGAATTCAAAAAGAAATTCTTAACAAAGGTAGACTTCTGTCACTTTGTGTGTTTCATTTCCCAATTTTTATTATGGTAGTTGTTCGGGTCTTTGAAGTAGTACAGATGTGAGAGACTTGAAGGGCTTTGCATTCGAGGGAGGGTTCTTGTGAGCAGTTATTCTATAGAGGAGAGGGTATCCTATCAATTGGCCAATATCCTCTTTGCAAGTTTATCCAGTCTTCCTCCAGTTTACCCTTTGAGAAAGGAAAAATTATTAGCTGCACTCAGAAGACATGGGAACGTTGTTTGTCCATTCTTCTCGGAATTAGTTCATGAACGTGTTACACCATTGGGATATGTCTCGTGCATTTAATTAAATGAGAGGAGACTACAAGTGATAAATGATATTTCTTCGGTGGACATCATCAAGAAATTCCACAGCCAGACGGAATCTGAGAGCAGGATTATTGACAAATCTTTTACTTGTGACATGAAACAGGGCTCTTGGCACCAAGTACCGATTGTCAAATCAGGAACATTTCTGATTCACCCATGAAGTCTTATCCTGATGGTGCTGCTGGTTCCCGTGGCATGGTGAGAGAGAAGCTGGTGCTAGTAATCCCGCTGCAGAGTTCTATAGATGTGGACAGTCTGAAGTATGACCTGAATAGAATAAACTGCTGTGTCCAGATAAAGATCCATTTTGTTTGTGATGAAATACTTTCAGAAGATGGTAAAGTTCATCCGAAACATGATGTTGCATATCCCAATGGCGTTGAAGTGGCAACAGGGGAACTGGTCTTTCTTCATTACGAACTGAAGGCCAAGGGTCAAATGTACCTTTCTTGTGGGGAAGGAGGGAAGGTCATGGAGGTGTTTAAAGAGTCACTTATCAAAGAAAGCACAATGACTATGCACCAGGAGAAGAAAATGAACTGGCAAATTCCGGATTTCTTCAGGTAAGTACTTCAAAAAATCAGAAATGCCTTTAGTTGCTTTCATTTCTGCTGCTGCCATTTATAAGGACTGGATGCTGTTTAGATTGATTAACATACTTCCCAGATGATTCATCCACCGGAAGAGTGGACATGGAGGTTATGGCAAGCCGTCCTATGGTGAGCTTCTTCACAGTAAGTAAATGCATATTTAATAGATCATTATGTTAAACAGATAATGCATGTGCTTCAGAAGTACATTGTTAAACCTCAAAATCAGTCTGATTCTTAGCTACACTATGTACCTCTCTGTGGTATCAGTTTTGAGGTCCCACAGCTAGAGATTTGGAAATGATTGGGAAATAGATGTTGATAGAATATGTTGTAGGTAGTATCTGATGAAGCTCTTTATTTATAAGGAGGAATATATATGCCCCTTGGGGCATCTTTTTTCTGTAATAAGAGACATGGTACCTGGTTTTCAATTATTAGGTTTCTACATGAAGCGTTATTGATGGCTTTGTCCATTAATTGTAACAAGACACTGATTTTTTCTATTTCGATAGATCAGTAGAAGGACAATTCTGGATTTCGCGATTGATACTATCATTGCTCCAGCACATCATATGGTATAGTCTCAAAATGGCAAATGTTTCTTTCGTTGCCCTATTTCCACTTATTATTGTATGCTTTCGCACATTGGTTGGACAGTTTATTGCGGTGTTAGTGCATGCAGTGTTTCACTGGGCAAGAATTATTGAGCATTAGCTTTCATTTGTTTTTTCAGGTCAGGTTGACCTCTTGTCAAGGGAGTTCATCTGGGAATGTGAACTCTGCGCATTTCCTGCATTTTAGCTTGGACTTCTGAAGAAATATTAGGTGAGCCGGCCATTCTCAGTTGCTTATGGCATGTATATCGATTTTGTATGGAAGCGTAAGTTGGTTTTTTCTCTTATCTCTTTTGTTTTATGTGAGTTTCTGTATGTTTTTGGGGATAACAAAAAATATAGTAATGGCATGATCCTTAGGCCCTGTTTATTAATTGGGCAAATAGTGTTTGACTCTATTCTTTTGTTCCTAGGAAAAAAAAAAAAAAAAAAAAAGAACAGAAAGGCCACATACAGTGCAGCTAGCTGAAGACACAGAACACCACTTAACAATCCCATGTCGACTAGCAAGCCTACGAAGAACATGCAACCATGAGATAAAACGATGCTTGGGAATAGATGGATTGAACCAAATACATTGTGCCAATCAACATGCTGCTGCTTCACTCCAATAGTCTTCCATGCACTATAGGTAGTGAAAGAACTGGATGAACAAGGAATCCAAATCGATGAATCATCAACTGCTGCATTGGGGAAGAACACCCCAGAAATAGCAGTTTGAATCTGCAACATAGTAGATCTTGCTGGGGAATGGCACCATCCAAGATCGTTTATGACCTGGGACTCTTTGCAATTCATTAAAACACCAGAGTTAGAGACCACTCTTCTTCGGAATTTATCTAAAAATTGCTCAAAAGTATGCCTTGTCTTAGGATTTTGGAAAGGTCATGACTTCTTAGTTGATTGCTGTATGCCACAACGTACAATTCCCCTTCAAACGTGATATATCTAAATCAGGAAAAATAAATGAAAGATCGATTATATATTTTCTGTTACAGGAACATAAATCTGAGTCTGAAGCCCAAACATCATAATTGACTCTTCCGTCAAACAGGTTTCTACAATAGGTTCTCTGTGACAGCAATATCAGAAGAAATCTATTGACCAAACATAAAGCATGTTCAAGTGGGAGAAACCAATGAATCAAACACAGGAGATAACATGATCAGTCATCTTGAGAGTAAATTGTTGGCATTGTAGAGATCAATGACAGAAGTTGCATGAGATTTGAAGAACTTTCTAGTCATTAACTTGAAATTCATGAATCATTCTGAAGATACAAGTAAGGCCCAAAGAGCTGCGACATTTGGTTCCACCCTACAGCTTGATATTAATAGACATGCCGTTTGTAAATAGAGTATAATAAGAACACATACCCTGTCGGTTTTTCTTCGTCAAGCCTGCCAATAAATTTACGGGAAAAACATAATCGAAGAACAGTAAGTAATTCTAGCCCAATCCCAGTCTCATGATCAATCGCTGCATGATCAGACCTGAATGGTAATATATGCGCACCTCAAATCTGAATGTCTTTGAGATACTGTAACACGAGAGCTTAAAGTTTATGCAACATATGGCACCTGCAGCCTCCTGCTGCAGATCACACGTAAATGCTCAACTACCTGTATCGACGTAAGAATAGCTTGAAAAAGATCCATCGAACCTACTCTGATTCAATCATTACAAATGCTTAAAGTAAGAGACTGACCAGCAAGTGTTTGTACAGGCGTCCCTATATTGTAATCACAGTTTTCGTGGTTCCAGGCTTCGGTTCCGTGATTGTAACCCTTGCATCCGAAATCTGTAAAAGGGTCAGAGGAAGATGGTGTCAACTAGTGCCAGTAGGTCGCCATGAACTTCAAAATTCCACTGATGATTTGGATCTCTTAATTGCCTCAAATATTGCTTATAGTGAATTTGAAAAATATTTAAATGTACGTGTGGGTTACATTAGAAAAGTTTCACATTTGCGGTATGGAGCAATTAATGTATATGAAGGTAAGTCCAACTGGATATATTGATGGGATATGATTTGGGTCCCAAAATTAGATTCTCTCTTAGCGATGGTTCGGTCAACTAGAATGTGTATTACCCATATAGGGGACAGTCCGTGGACTGGAAGGTTTGGGCATCCTCAGCCACGACTGACAAATGAGGGCCATCCTCAGCCAGCCAGCCACACAACGGATCGATGAACCTTTATTTTCTGCAATACATTAAATATACAACGAGATTATGATAAAGGAAACAAAAGATGAATGGTGAAGATCTACACAATGGCTCAAAGTCCTATCAGAGCGGAGGA
The DNA here is from genome assembly GCA_017140475.1 of Eucalyptus fibrosa. NCBI lineage: Eukaryota > Viridiplantae > Streptophyta > Magnoliopsida > Myrtales > Myrtaceae > Eucalyptus > Eucalyptus fibrosa. Next base: position 20,173,353 of record CM029509.1, on the reverse strand, counting down.
TCAATTAGACTAACTCATCACCAGAGTTGCAATTACCCCGGCGTGGAGGTTATTAAGGATCAGAAGTATAAGAAAACAAAGTTGGTGAAAGTAAAGAAGGATGAAGAATATGCTGCTGCAAATGTGTCAACAGCTACAGCTACACGTGCATATGAAGTCATCAGGAAGAATAGAGAAAATAAGATCGGAAGCTCGACTCTGGCCTTCATCAGTAGCACAACTAAGAACTCCACGCGTCCACGTGCTTTATTACTGAAGAATAGTTATTTAGTTTTGCAAGATTAACAGATTCTGTTAAGTCTGTTTTTCATCTTCTTCTTCTTTTAGTTTTTCGATCATGGTGTTTATATACTGAAAGTGAGAGAAACTGAGAGATTGAGCTCTCAGATGAAAGCATTACTCTACTGTTCATAAATACAGAATACAATTACAAACACTCTTCATTCATCAATGTTCTTCTACTTCGTCTTCGTCTTCTGTTCAATCCATTATTCTTCACATGGTATCAAAGCAGTCCTGAGAGCTAAAGTCATCTCTGCTATACTACTCAAAGCGATACAAAGCTCGTGAAATCCAAACGATGTCAAGGAGTTCAAAGCAACTTCTGAGTTCTCTTTGATTGAATCGTTTTTTTCTTCTAATCTTGAATCGTGCAAGATCAACAGGTGATCGTGTTTGTGAAAGCACATCTTCAAAGTTTCTGAAAATACAAAATGACAGCAAGAATACCGAAATATCCTTTTCCAATTCATGTCAATATATCTAACTTTGTTACAATAAAGTTAGCTGAAGATAACTTCCTGCTCTGGCAAGCACAGTTTCACAGATTCTTGCAAAGTCAGGATCTCTTTGGATTCATCAATAGAGAATCACCACCACCAGCTCAAATGTTGTAGGTTGAGGTTGAAGGTAATGAAACTAAAATAGTGAATCATGATCATATAGATTGGGTAAAAACTGATCAACTAGTTTCATCTTGGATTAGTAGAGCTAGTATCTGAGAATATTTTGAGTTTGATCATCGGGCTAGAAACTTCTTATGAGGTATGGCAAACACTTCTTAATCGCTTTACACAAAAATCAGTAGCCAAGGAGTTTGAGCTAAGGGGAAAGTTACAAGCTTGCCAGAAGAGAGATAGAACATTGTCTATTTACCTTAGGGAGTTTAAATCCATTTGTGATTAGCTTAATGCAATAGGGAAACCAGTTGATGAGATAACCAAGATGTTTGGTGTTCTCGAAGGTTTAGGACCAGAATATGAAAGCTTTAGAACTACTATGTATGTCTAAAACCTCAACCAGACTATGATGAGGTTATTTCTCAGCTTGAGAGATTCAAAACTAGGTTACAACCCAATTCCTCAAGTCAATATAATCCTAATCTAGCTTACTATGGATAAAGAAAGTCTGAAGTTATGCAGAATTCTAGTTTCAGAAATCAAAGAGATAATAATCGGGGAGGACATAGTTATGGCAAAGGACATGCAATGAATAACAAGAATCGTGGGTATGGCTATGCTAGAACAAGAAGAAATCAAAATTAAAGAATGAGTAATCCGAATCAGAATCAAGAGGATCAATATAACAAGCTGTCAAACAATTGGTTTGACCATGGACAGGGTTTTTGACCATATGCAAATCCTCCTCAAAGGTACCAAGCTACCAATGCATATCCACCACAGAGTTCAATTTCTAACAAGTGTGTGCAGGATGAGAAAATAACAAATAACATTCCTTTGGAATGTCAAATCTGTAAAAGACCAGGACATACAGCTCTTCGATGTTGGTATCGTTTTGATAATTCATATCAAGTTGAAGAAATTCCAACTGCCTTAGCAGCAATGCACATTGAAGATTCTCATGGCACTGAATGGTATCTAGATACTGGTGCCACAGCTCATATTACTGCTGATCCTGGTATCCTTCATCACTGCTCCTCATATAATGGGACTAATACTGTTATGATAGGAAATGGTTCATGTCAGTCAATTTCGTGTGTTGGTGATGCCTTATTATATACAGGAACCAGTTCTTTACCTCTAAATGATGTGTTGATAGTCCCTGAAATCAAGAAAAATCTACTCTCTATTTCAAAACTAACAGATGATTATCCCTGTTCATTTATTTTTGACAAATATGGGGTGTATATGAAGGACAACTGCACCAATACAACAATGAGGCTAGGAAGAAAAGTCAAGGGACTCTATCAAGTTGATCCAAAAGTCACAGAAGCCTTTTTCACTCAAACACAGAAAGCCATAGGAGAAGATGTGTGGCATCAGCGATTAGCACATACCAATTTCAAAACATTGAAGTATTTGCATAATCAACATCTAATTCAAAGTGATACAAGAACTCAAAACATATGTGGAAGCTGTCAGATTGTCAGGAGTTCTGCTTTACCTTTCCCTTCGTCAGACTTTGCATCTACTGTTCCTCTAGAAAAGATACATTGTGATGTTTGAGGACCTTCACCAGTTGATTCATTCCAGAAATTTAGATACTATGTCATCTTTGTGAATAGCTTTTCTCGATATAATTGGATGTATCCAATGAAATTAAAATCAGAATTTCATGACATTTTTGTCATGTTTCAGAAACAAGTGAGAATCAGTTTGATCATAGAATCAAAGTCTTTCAGTGTGATGGAGGAGGTGAATTTACTAGCAACAAGTTTCAGAATTATCTACAACAGTGTGGCATTAAACAAAATATCTCATGTCCTTATACACCGGAGCAGAATGGGATCTCTGAAAGAAAACATCAACATGTGGTTGAGTTAGGAATAGCAATGCTTTATCATGCTAAAGTTCCATTAAAGTACTAGGTCGATGCTTTCATGACAGCCAATTACATTATCAATATACTTCCCACACCAAAGTTACATATGGCCTCACCCTACAGTAAACTCTACCAACAGAAGCCCAACTATGCACATTTAAGAGTCTTTGGATGTGCTTGTTATCCTTACCTCGGACCATACACACAACATAAACTTGATCCACAATCTCTCACATGTATATTTTTGAGATACAGTGAAAGACACAAAGGATATTGTTGCCTTTTGCCTACTAATGGGCATATCTATATCAGTCATCATGTGGTGTTTGATGAAGCAGTCTTTCCTTTCACCAATCGACTAACAACTCAGTACAATCAAGGTACTAACTTGTACAAACAATGGATCAATGGAGTTACTTTTCTAGATTCCACCAATACAGAACAAGTCAACCATAACTCAAATGAACATATAGGGCATTTGCAAGATAATGGAATATTACAGAGTACCCACATTGATACATCAAATCTTGCTGCAATATCACAAAATTTACCTTTCTTACAACCACAACTGCATACGGTCTCTGAAGAACAGGAATATCCTACTCAAGCACTTGACCCATCAACAGAGACCACTACAGATCAAGTACAGATCAATCCTCCATCCAATACACAAGGTACACTATCTGTTCATCCTATGCAAACAAGACTAAAGTTTGGAATTGTCAAGCCAAATCCTAAGTATGCATGTTTGGCTAAATATACATTTCCTATTGAACCAGAGTTAATTAAGTTAGCATTAGCAGATAAAGGCTGGTATCAAGCAATGCAGGATGAAATGGATGCTTTATATAAGAACCAGACTTGGGATTAGTACCTCGAACTGATCAAATGCATGTCATAGGGTGTAAATGTGTGTTTAAAACTAAACTTGCAGCAGATGGGAGTCTTGACAGACTCAAAGCTCGGTTAGTAGCTAAAGGGTTTCATCAAAAAGAAGGAATTAACTTCACAAAAACATTTAGCCCTATCATTAAACATGCTACTACTCACATTGTTCTCTCTGTGGCAATGATGAAGCATTGGCCAATTCATTAGCTTGATGTTAAAAATGTCTTCCTACATGGAACATTGAATGAGACAATGTATATGGAGCAGCCACCAGGTTTCACAAATCCGCAGAAATCTCAACATGTGTGTCTTCTCAAGAAATCCTTATATGGCCTTCACCAAGCACCACAAGCTTGGTTTGATAAATTTAGTAATTTTCTGCTTGAAAATGGGTTCTCTTGCAGCACCACTGATCACTCATTATTTGTGTTTCATCATGGCTTAGAAACAATACTCTTGCTGCTATATGTAGATGATATAGTGCTCGTTGGTAGTTCAGCACAGTTGCTTTCCAATTTGATCTAGTCTCTAAGTCTTCAATTTCATATGAAAGATCTTGGCTATCTTAATTACTTTCAAGGAATTCAGGCCAAACAGACTTCACAAGATCTATTTCTTTCTCAAACAAAGTATGCTCTTGATCTACTAACTCGAGCTAATATGAGAGACTACAAACCTATTTCCACTCCCCTGTCGTTGAGAGCAGCCATCATGGAAACAGACAACATTCTCTTGACCAATCCACTTGAGTATCGCCGTCTAGTTGGTGGACTTCAATATCTCACTATGACTCGTCCAGATATTGCTTATGCCACAAATCTCCTATGTCAGAAAATGCAGCAACCAACACTAGGAGACTTTCACAAGCTAAAAAGGGTCCTTCGATATGTGAAGGGCACTGTTAATCTTGGTCTCTTTATACACTCCAACAGCTCCATGAACCTATATGGTTTTTCTAATGCTGATTGGACTGGATGTATTACCACCAGGCGATCAACTACTGGCTTTTGTACATATCTTGGTTCCAATCTTATTTCCTAGTCAGCAAAACGACAATCTATAGTATCTCGTTCATCAACAGAAGCTGAATATTGAGCTTTGGCTTCAGCTACTGCTGATCTTATGTGGGTTAGTTTTGTTCTTCATGACATTGGCATCTGCTTGTCTGCACCAACAACTCTATTTTGTGACAACAAGTCCGCTATTTCTCTTACTCTTAATCCTATTCTACATGCTCACACCAAGCATATTGAAGTGGACTTTCATTTTGTTCATGAAAAGGTTTCCTCATGATCTTTAGCTGTTTGTTATGTTCCAAGTAGTCATCAGCTTGCTGACATATTTACAAAATCCTTAACTCGTTTAGCACATTTTACTCTTCGCACCAAATTGGGCTTGGGTCATCTACCCCTTCCCAATTTGTGGAGGGATGTTAAGGATCAGAAGTATAAGAAAACAGAGTTGGTGAAAGTAAAGAAGGATGAAGAATATGCTGCTGCAAATGTGTCAACAGCTACAGCTACACGTGCATATGAAGTCATCAAGAAGAATAGAGAAAATAAGATCGGAAGCTCGACTCTGGCCTTCATCAGTAGCACAACTAAGAACTCCACGCGTCCATGTGCTTTATTACTGAAGAATAGTTATTTAGTTTTGCAAGATTATTTATTACTGATGAAAGCATTACTCTATTGTTCATAAATACAGAATACAATTACAAACACTCTTCGTTCATCAATGTTCTTCTTCTTCGTCTTCATCTTCTGTTCAATCCATTATTCTTCACAGAGGTGACCTTCCATATTGACTGTGGCTCGAACCCCAACTATTTCACTTCGCTTATTGAGTACGAGGATGGGGATGGTGAGCTCGGCGCTGTCCACCTGAAGCAGGCTCTAGACTCCGACTCTTGGCTTCCGATGCAACGGTCGTGGGGGGCGGTTTTGGACATTGGACGGCGCTCGCAAGCTGCGTGCGTCGTTCTCGATCAAGCTCACCTCCCTCGACTCCGGCAAGATCCTGGTCGCCAACAACGTGATCCCCTCCGGGTGGCAGCCTAGACAGACGTGTCGGTCCATCGTCAGCTATGCTGTTTGAGAGTTGTGTGTGGTTTGCTTGGGAGACGGAGAATTGGAGATCGATCGTCCATGAATTTGGTTGTGAGTGTTTTATGTGACTGGCAAAGATAAAACGTAGGATGGTGTGAAATAAGAAATTATTTTGCTTTTCCCAACCTATGTGAAATCTAGTCAGCTATGAGCTACCCCTTGGAAAAGAGAGTAGCAGTGAAAAATGAATGATATTGTCCTTTGAAAATCAAGAATGATTCGAGTATTTATGTTCGTTGTTTTTTTGTGCTAATTTATTGTATTTGAAGCTTGAAAGCTTTTATGTTTTGCACCAACATATGTACCACTTCCAAAGTGATGGCTATTAATCGTGTCGGTCTCTATGCAAATGGTTATATTCTTCCCCATGAAAAAATGAAAGTTGTCAATGAAAATTAAAATTCCTTAATAAAAAAAATATTCATAAATAAAACTAACGAACCAAACCTTTCAACATGTTCCTATCACTTTCATCTACTAGTACTTCACTTCATTTCTAGGAAATCAAGTCGTCGTTCATCGAGTTTGCTCTTAATACCAACTCCAATATACATAAAAGAAACATCATCATTTGAAATTCCGTTCAATCCCAATCAAACTGCTGACTAAATTTAAGTTCAATCTCAATCATGCTACTATCGTACAACATAAGATAGTCAACATTCACTTCAATAATTTCCAGCAAAAATTGATCGAAAGAATTACATTGATGAATTGTCAAATAGTTAAGAATTTAATTGGTAAAATTTACATGTTTTGAACTGATCTAGCGTCTATATAATAGGTGTAGAACTTTTTTGGTAATTATGCAAGAAGAACTTCATTGACATGGACAAGGAAGAGCTGGGCATTGATGCAAATCAGTTTCCTGCCACCTTTAGTTCGGTAAATGACCTAGTGTCCATCGTTAGCGAATCTTGTTCTTTGATAGTTGACCTTGGAGTAGACGCGAAGTGCATCATCGGTATCCGCAGAAGACGTTCAAGAATTCCGGGCCAAAGATGAAGAAAGCGACTCGTGAAGGAAGTTATGCGGCATTTGCGGTTCTTCATCCGAAGTCAACGAGGGGCATTTGGTGGTTTTTTCCTTCCTTTTTTTTTTAAAAAAAAAATTATTTATTGCAATTCCCTTTTAGCTTTTCCTGCTTTTCAATTTCTTATACCTTTATTCCCAAAAAATGAAAATTTCTTATACCTTCTCTATCCTGTAGCTTGAATAAAATGTAGTTAAATCCAAACCCGCTTGCGTTCAATTTCGAAGGCCCCCGATTGTGTCACTGAATCGTTCTAGACCTTGACTTGAAAACCCAAGATCGATTTGTGCTCCTTTATCGAATGTCTACCATCTGTTTAACGCACAAGGACTGCGGTTGTGCCAAAATTTCCGATCCATTGAAGGTGAGCGACAATCAATGTGGCATGTTTAACAATTCTCTTACTCATGTAATTCTAGCACGAATAACGCATCTCTGCCATGTGTTATAATTGTCATGAAAAATACCCCATCCGGACTTTTGCGAAGCACTTTTGGTACTTGGGGCCCAACGGCTTAGGTTATATTTGATTACTTCTTGTTTTCCATAAGATGGATTAATGGGTTTGATACGAGACCACGTATTTGGGCTCATTTGGACCCAAATGGGGCTCGTAATATTCTTTGCCTAATTTAATAAACCCGTAGTACGTCCACTGAACAATTGCTTCCAGAGTTGGCAAAAAACCCTTCTTAGGTCAATAATTTGTAACCGATCATTCATATTCAAACCTTTCTAGGCGCCTTTTGAAAATTTCTTTTATACATTCGGAGCATTTAGGCTCACTTTTTCTTGGCCATTGAGTACTATGGGTCCTACATGAGATCCAAATGAGATATAATGATTTAAATGGTGAGAGCTTACAAGGACCGGCTAGATGTAATACTTACTCATCTTCTAAGATGCAACCTTTTAAGGGGGCCACGCAACGTCATTGGCAGTACATACGAGATGAAATTACCTTTTTAAGCTTATAATACTACAGATGCGTTTATTTTACTAAAAATAAATTATTTAAAAATAATAATTTCTTGAAAATTGATCACCTGTATTATTCACAAAAGTAAATAAATGAAAAAAATATTTTTATCATCCATGAAAATATTTATACACAAATTGTTGTTGATAATGAATTTATTTTTCATTGACTAATTATTTCAATTGATTTAAGCAATTATTTATAAAATATTTTTTAAATTATTTATTTTACAGGAAACAAATGAATCAACATGTCACTTTTGGAGGTTGCCACCTATAAATCACTGAAACTTGGAAGATTGGGAGAACGTGCTTGACCCCCAAATTGTTTACGAAGACTAGAAAGTCTGATAAGAAGAAAAGAAACCTCGTCGAAATTGATTGGTATATGGCACGTGGAACAAAATCATGATGCTTTTACCTATAACATGTCTAAATAATGTCGAAAAATGAAATATGTGAAAGAATTAATAAAACAAATGGAAAGCTAGATAGTAGAAATTTGCTCAAGATTACGTAAATTTAGAGAGAGACTTTATATATAAAATAAAGATATTGTAAGTGCCATAATTTTGTACGGCGCTCACTTAAATGCCATAACTTTTTGTAGCACTCACTTGAGTGTAATAACTTATGAAAAATGTTCACTTAAGTATCATAACTTTTAATTGACCACTTAAGTGCAAAACAAAAAATTAAAAAAATTCACTCTAGTGCTAGAAATTAGACATGGCATAACATTTGTGGTGAATGTTTCTAAAAAGTTACAGTACTCAAGTACTTTTCACTAAAAGTCTTAAATTATATCCACTGTGACATAAATATCCTAAATTTTATTTTGTGTCACCAAAACTTCTAGACTATACCTACTATGACCCCAATACATGCTCTAAACCTTTTTCACCAATTTTTTCCCCATAAATCTTGTCTATCATCTCCACTTCAGAATATTATGTTTTTCTACCTTCCCAAAAATACCATCGTATATAATATTTCATATATTAATCCATTATTTTTGTCCAAATTTCTTTGTAATCCATGTTATTTTGATGGATTACAGAATAAATAAAGAAGATGTTTTATAGTTTATTATTCATTTAAGTCATTTTAATGATATAAGATGTCTTTAGGGGATTCACTTATTATCAAACACCATTTCAACTTGTTTTCAATGCAAACAAACGCCAAAAAATGATTTACTTTGAAACTAAATTCCTAAAAATATTTTTGAGCGATCAGAATTTTTTGGTGAAATAAACCAACCTTATTTGTTCCATTCCCAAATACCATATACTTTGGAATGAACGCCTCCATGACTTCCTAATGCCACTCGCCACTACGCCATTATCGTCACTTGCTGCCATCATCATCTTTGCATTGTGGTCGTGCTGCATAGGTCTCTCTCTCTCTCTCTCTCTCTCTCTCTCTCTCTCTCTCTGTGCCCAACCAACCCCTCCCCCCCCCCCCCCCCTACCCGGGCGGATAGCCATGAGGAGGTTGCGAACTCGTGCAACCGTATATCTGGTATTACGCTAGGCAAGCCGACCTTTATCGGAGTAATTGACTGCGATGGTCATGTGTTGTGATCTCCACGTCGAGAAGTCATGGAGCTCGCGACTTTCTTCATTCGTTTCAATGGGAATCACTCGGACTACGTGATCATAAATATGTGGACGTGCGTTTCTATCGGCCTCCATGGCCGTGATCATGACCTCCATCGCTGCTGGTTGCAACTTATGTGCACAGAGAGGGAGAGAGAGAGAGAGAGAGAGAGAGGTGACATCAATTGTAATGAGAATCCACTTATGTATTTCTTCTCAACGGAATCAAACGAAGCCTTGAATGTTTAATCCTTCTTGCCCTAAGAATGGCCTCGGGTATTTTTATATTCAAACAGGCCTCGGGTACTTTTATGTTCAAACACTTCGTCTCCATAAAACTTTTGAGATCCAAAGCCTTGTTGTCTACCGCTCCTCACCAAAACCTTGTCATCCTCCTCTCTAAAAAAACCATGTTCACAAAATTTGTATGACTTCATAGATTACCATCACAACCTAAAATTTGATGGTAACACTTAGAGGCAGGTCTTTCACTCAGAGGTGGATATTGGAATGTCAGAACACCTCTCACCACTATCTATTATTTCGTCATGAATTCCATGCGTCGTGAGAGAACTAGCACAGCAATCCACTGCCATGACCTTCTATTAACAATTTATTTTGAATAAAACCAAGATTTAGAAACTCTTAAAAGATTTAAAGAGTAGAAATCTCACCTGAAGCTTGGAGTAGATCAGTACTTCCAGCAAAAGAGAAATATGGAAACACTATAAGAGCGCCTAGAATTAAACTGGGGTTTGGAAGTGATGTTCACTTAATATTCACTTAGCAAAGTGTCGAAATCTCCCCAAGAAAAAAAAATGACATGTAAACGGTGGGATCTAGTTAAAGGGAATCCAACAAAACACCTCGATAGATCTATTAGAAGGAACTTCAAGAAGAAAGACTGGACAAAACGCAAAATATATGAATATTCATAGACTAGCAAACATCTCTTTACATGTATAAAGAGCACCTTGTTACCCAGGTTGGACATTGAATTGTTGGATACAGTACCGACACTGCATTTTACAGTTCACTTGTCAAATAGATCTGCCTTAAAACAATGCAGCAGAAGCCAAATCATTCATTCATAGTGCTCATTGAAAGAAAAAACTACGTAAAATGCCTGCAGAAAGCACATCATGAATATATGCACATGGCACCAGAAAACATCCATAGAATTGCAGGCCAGATGAAAATTGGAACGTCTCTCTCTCTCTCTCTCTCTCTCTCTCTCTCTCTCCCCACTTCACATATAACCATCAAAGATGTGGTCTCAACTCTCAAGTACGTACGTGGGAGTTCTTTAAAATTGTTTAAGAGAAAAAAAGTGTTCCCTCCCCCAGTAATTTTTTAGAAAGGCAAATTGATCCTCTCACCCGAAGATAAGATGTGGTCTCAACTGTCAAGAAGTTTTCCATATGATTAACATGTATTTCCTTTGATCCTAAATGAAAGTGAGACCAAAACACCAATTTGCTGCTTAAATAGTAGTACAGACTTTATGCACGCTCATGCTCAATTATCATCACAATTATTTTTTAATCGAACTTATAACAACATAAGTTCTATTTGTAATGCAACAAATTTAATCATCTAGTTAATTCTACTTTTCAAAAAAATAAAAGAACGGTGATAGGACATGGAGATGGAGATGGTAGGAGAAGTTAAGGAACGTGGTTTTATGTTGCCGTCGAAAGTGTGGGATGAGCCGCTACATCAGAAACAGGCATTAAGGGCACTCCAGTATGTGGCCTGAAGTAGGAAAAGTGACGTCAAATACTAAGGTGGCGGTTTCCCAAGATGACAACGTAGAAGCTGTCGAATATGCTCAATGATGACAAATTCCATGACGTTTCTGGAAATGATGCTAATTGGATACTTAAAAGTTTATACCTCACCACAATGCATGAAATTGAGAGTTCTCTTGGAGCCATCCCACCAACCCGATAACCCTAATAGACTGATAAGATTACATTTCTTATTTTAACGTGCCGGTGCTCGCAAGGAGAAAATTTTTCTTCCCTCTCCCTAGGGAATATCTTATATTTTACATTCCAGAGTTCAAACGTAACAGTTGGAGGCCGTATGAGATCTAAAAAGCTTCTATACCCTGTTCAATGACAGATATCAAGTGTAACAGACGATTTGTCCAGAGAGATCTTTAGTGACACTGCAAATGCCACTGATTGGACATTTCAAAAAATGCCAGAAATAGGATCCCTGGTCCATGGCATATCGCAAATATGGGACAAAAAACTATATAAAACATCATAGGATGAAGTTTTGAATTATTCAAGAGATCTTTTGTGCATTATTTGAATGTCCGTCTGAGAGCCAGAGCTCCGGCCTCTCCTCGACCTACCCCTGGGGCGAACCACAACAAGCAAGTTGCCGCCGTCAATGATCGGCTTGTCTGCAGAAGTAAGAGGCATCGATGCTCCTCTGGAGAATGTCCCGCGCCAGATTCTCTGGTCGAGCGACAAGGGCGGCGGTCCCTCTTTTTTCTCGAGCATCATGCGCAAGTTTGTTAGGGTTGGCGATGGAGAGGTCTGCAACTACAATAGCAGGCACAACTCATCATTTGGATCTCCAAAAAATCTGAAGAATTTTGCTCACCCAAGACAATTCAGAACAGAGAATCAATGGGTTCGCCGAGATCTAGAGTGGCCGAGCTCTGCTGAGGTCTGGAGGATTGCAAGTGCTTGCAATCAAGGCTCAAGCTAAGACTGCTTTCCATGATGGGTAAGGAGGAGAACAAGTGGCTGCCGGAAGGACGCCGGGGTAGTGGACTTGAAGGGCGTTGGGTCCGGTAGTCGATTCCACGACTGATGAGCTTGCGATTGATGTGGCTGTTCCTTCGTTCTTGAAAAATGACGAACCGTAAAGAAACAAGGAAGAATATGAATGGTAACCACAAAAGAAATAAAATGAAGAAATAAAAGGAAAATAGAGAAAAAAAAAAGTCAGAAAATTTAGATAATTAGCAAAAAGGTGTCTTTTCAATTGAGTTTACTCACATTCGATCGCTGGTCATGTCACCTATGATTGGATCACCATGTCATCAATTTTAGACTATGATAAGTCGGATGAACTACATTGAAATTCTACATAAATGTTAGGGCTATAAAAAATTAATTGAAATGTCTAGAACTTGTTGACGCTTTAATTTTAGGCCTATTTTATTTTATTAATTAATTTTTTAACTTATTTTATTTTGTCTTTTCGGATAAGTAGATAATAAAAAGAGAAAACAATAAATAAATAAATAAATAAAACAAAAAGAAAAGCATAAGCCAATAGCCACAAGGCCCAGCCTCTCCCTCTTTTCTTTTCCTCCGCAGGCCCGTGAGGCCCAGCCGCGTGGCTCAGCCCGGCCATTTCTCCTTGTCTTCTTCCTCCCCTGTCTTCTTCCCCAATTGAATAAGCAGCACGCGCTGGAGAAGAGGACGCGCGTGACGCCGGAGCAAAATGGAGGAACAGTAGCGCACGTGGAGCAAGGAGGCGACTGGCGTCAGATAAGAATGTGCAGGGAGCAACTGGCGTCGAATGGGACACCGGTTTGGCCGTCGAAGGCCACTCGATGTGCGAAGGGGACCGGCAGTTGAGGTTCCGTCGACCGGCCACCCCCTCACCTATAAATAACCCCCGATGTCGATGACAGAGCACGAGCGAGCTCTGAGATCTTCCCACTGAGAGACTTCGGAGGAGGAGTCGAAGAGCAAGCGAGAGAGAACTCGGGTCGCGAGCTCGGCTAACCTCCCACTGAGAGACTTCGGGGGAGGCCGCCGGCGAGCAAGTCCGAGGAGGTCAGATCCGGCCGGTGGAGGCTCGAATCTGGCTAGAGTGAGAGAGAAGAGGGTCGGGTCGAGAAGCGAAGAAGGTGAGATCTGAGCGGAAGGAGCTGAGCGAGAGAAATCGGAGGGAAAGGGGGTTGCGCTGTCATCGCCGCCTCCGTCGCACTGCGAGCAAGTAGCATACCGCTTCTGTCGCCGTCGCCGTCACCACTCCCGTAGTCCAATTGTCGTCGCTGCCATCGTTGTCGCCGCTGTCGCTGTCGCAACGCCTCAACCTTCCCCTCTCCAGCGCCGCGAATCGAGAACCCTAGGGTTCTCGATTTTTCGGGTTGCGGCCTCGGGTCATCGGATCGGACCCGGGCTACAAACTGGGTAGGGTTTCGGTGGCAGCTGTGAGTCGGGTCGGACCTGGGTAGGGTTTCGCTAGGGACCCGGGTCGTCGGGTCGGGCTGGGTGTCCTCGAACGCCCGGCAACAACGCTGTTTCAGTTATAAAAAAAAAAAAAGAGAGAAAAGGACGAAAAATCTGAGTCGGGCCCGCAACGCGGGCCGGTCCGCGATCAGTCACTAACTCGGGTCGTACCCAACCCGCGAATCCAACCCGAGTCAGTTTATTTTATTATTTTAATATAAAATAATATTCTAATAAATAAAAATAACAATAAATATTTATTTAAAAAATCAAAAAATATATTTATTTTCGAAAAATACTAAAAAATATTTTAATTTCCAGAAAATCAAAAAATAATAAAAATGATAAAAATATTTTATTTTCCAAAAAAATCAAAAATATTCCATATTTTCCAAAAAATGCCAAAAATCCAAAAAAAAAAGCCAAAAATTCATGAAAAAGCCAAAAAAAATCAGAAAAAGCAAAAAAGACATGTATTTTTCCAAAAAGATACCAAAAAATCCAAAAAAATCCCTTTTATGTCAAAAAAAATTAGAAAAAGACTAAAAAAAAAAAATTTCCTCCCAAAAATGCATGGAAAATCCCTTGAACATCCCAAAAACCTCAAGGTTTAAACAAGATTAGGTACCGAAAAGGCATTAGTGATTAACTAGTATAATCAAGTCCCCGATCCTAATTTCTCTAGTTGCGCAGGAGTGAGTATTTCTCCCGATACTTCGCTTGGGTTTCTAATTAACCTACCCCAAATCGATTAGTGGCGACTCCATTTTAAAAATTGATTTACAGGTTAAAAACTCAGACTATTAAAGTCGTGAATTGGTAGTCTTGGGAGAGTCCAAGCATAAATAATTTCAGCTGAGCCATCAGCCTCCTTAGGCGCCCGTACCCGATTGCGGGCGCCGAAAAAGAGAGGTTGCGAGAGAACTATATTGGAATATGTGCCACAAGTTTGTAAGTGAAAGAGCAATTTTCCCCTCATAAAGCGAGCTGTCTTAAGACTTCACAAATTCTTCATGGTCAAACTTATATACCTTAAATGATTATGTGCCTTTTCTCATAAATAATCTTGTAGTTTAAAGAGCTGCTACGAATTCATGTAAATTGCTGAATATTCCTTGGTGATAATGATATCTACTTATACATTCATTGAAAATCCTACACCCTGGAGATTATAAGGGTTGCATATGATGCCTTGCTCTAACTCAATTATTTAACACACAATAGTACCGCCTCATTAATTTACACGCAATCAAATTTCAATATCATCATGCGCGTGAGCATATCTACATATTAAAAGGTTAGAGATTGTTTAGTCATTGTTGAAGGGTAGTTTAGTCTTTTTATTATTAGTGAGCCCTAATGATCGCACTTGTTGATACCTAAATTTTGGCTAGGTATTTTAAATTAAATTGCATAAGAAAATTAGGGATCAATTTGACCCTAACAAAAATATTCTTGCATCAATTAGGTCTTAGGTTTTATTTGCATCCATCAAGTTTGTTTTCTTTTTTATTTTAATTTCCCTTTTTACCATATTTTCGAATAAATAAATTTAAAAAGAAAAGAAAAGAAAAGAAAAGAAAAAGAGAGGGCCACACGGGTTGGGCCTTCACGCCCAGCCCTCCTTCTTCTTCTCGCATGGGTCGGGACCCATCCAGCCCCATTTGCGACCTAGCCCCCCCCCCCCCCGGCGCCTTTTGTCTTCTTCTTCCTCCGTTTCTTCTCCCCTTCGCCTCTGTCCCTCATACGCAGTGGCCAGCGACTCACGCAGAGGACGGCCTATCGTAGAGAAAGGAGAGTAGGCCAACAGCGGATGAGGACACGCCTTCAATGCGAAACAGAGTGCGCAAGTGGCGGCTGAGAGGACTCCGGTTCGGCTGCACCAAGGGCGGTTGGGACGCCAAGAACCGCCGGCCGAACCTCCGTCGACCGGCACCCCTCCGCCTATAAATAAGGCTTCCGACGGAAGGCCAAGGGCACTAGCGGAGAGAGATCTGAGGCAGCTAGCTCCGAGAGCTTCCCCCGAGAGACATCAGGGGAGGTCCGAGAGCCAGCCAGCCAGAGATCTAAGGGGAAGGGCGGCGAGAGAGATACCCAGATGAGAGAGAGAGAGAGAGAGAGAGAGAGAGCTCGCAGGTGGAGGAGGGTTGGATCCATAGAGAGAGCTGCAAGAAGGCGAGCACGAGGGAGAGCCACCGCCAGCCACCGCGTTCAAGTCGTGGTCGATGCCCCCTGCCGTGCTCCCTTTCCCTCCGCATCAAGCCTCGGTAAGAGGGCTTTATTTCTGCCCTGCTTTGAACGGACCGTGTCGGAGCTCGCGACCGTCAGGCTCGTGTGAGCTCCGGCCCAGGCCGTTCCTCTTGATTCAGAACTAAGCCAGGTTCATTCCGTCGCTGCCCGTCTCCACTAATGTCGCCCCCCAAAGCCCCAGCTGCCGCCTCCTGCATCTCAGTCCTGACCGGCCGAGCAGCCTCCTGTTTGCTACTGCCGTGCCACGACGCTGACCCTATTGAACACATTGCCGATGCCGTTCGCTGCGTTGCCGCCGTCGTCAATGTCGAACTGCCGCCGGTGACGTCCCAACCACCCCCATTGGCACCGCAAAGAGACGGGGAAAGGAGGTGACCTCGAGTTGGGTCAGAGCCGGGTCGGGCGCACGGGTTTTAGTTGGGTAGGGTTTTGGACAATTCGGGCCAGATAAGCTTGGGCCGGGTCTAGGTTAGCTCAAGCTTGGGTTGGGCATTTTTTAAAATTCTAAGTGAGTTCTGGGCTGGGCCCATGTCTCAGGCCCGTCTCAGCCAGGCGCTAGCGACACGGGTCGACTAAACCGGAAATCCGACCCGGGTCATTTATGTTATATTATAATAATAAAAATAATATTTTAATAAAAAATAACAAAAATAATTTATTTTTCGGAAATAAAAAAATCCAAAAATATTCTATGTTTTCCCAAAAATCAGAAAAAGCCAAAAATGATTAATATTTTCAAAAAAAAAAGAAGAAGATGGAAATCCAAAAATTCCTTTTTATGTTCAAGAAAATAGAAAAAGACCAAAAATATGTTTTTCTCCACAAAACCGCATGGAAAAATCTTTAAAAATCCAAAAGCCTTAGGGTTTAAACAAGATTAGGTACTAAGAGGGTATTAGTGATTAACTAGTGTAATCAAGTCCCCGATCTTAATTTTTCTGGTTACGTAGGAGTAAAATATAATTAATCCACCCTAAATTGATTATTGGCAATTCCTTTTTAAAATTAACTTACAGGTTGAAAATTCAAACCATAAGTCGTAAATTGGTAGGCTTGGGAGAGCCCGAGCTAAGCCTAATGACTTAGTCAAGCCATTAGCCTTTGTAAGCACCCCCCTAATCAAGCGTTGAGAAAGAGGTCGCGATAGCACTATATATATATATATATATGTATGTATGTATGTATGTAATTCGTAATTATGATAATAACAATTTATTCTCTTTCATTTACATGATATCAGAGCCACAAAAATAAACCTTTTACCCTAGCTATCAACGCTCATCATTACGTCATTGGAGAAACCACCATCGCCGAATGGCGACATCCATGATGCCCTAGCCATTGTTGCACCCAACCTCGGCGACCAAATCCACTGTTGTCTGAATCGTAGCTGTGGTTGACTATGCTCGCAACCAAATCTAGTGTTGCGAATGAGGTTGGCTTCTCCTTCCTCGCTTGAGGAGCATCCAATGTGTCAAATTTTCGAGGTACCTTGAAGCGATAGGACATGAAGTTCTTCTAGGTGACACATGCGTACTTACCCATTTGTTAGATTGGATATTCTCTTTGGGCATCCAGGTTCTCATGTGAGTTTACAAGTACTTTGAAGATAATGCTGGGGATTGCAAGTGCAATGAATGCAATTGTTTGAGAGTTTGGTTGATTGGTCTTCATATGATGAGTAATGGATTCGCTATTTGATGATAAGTAATGTGGGTTAGTTTGAAGTAACTGAATTTTGATAGGTATAGTTTTGAGCAGAATTTTGTATTGACCGGTGTCAATGTTTGCTTTGGATATTTGGGAATAGTTTAATGCCTCAAGCAATGACTTTTAGGATCTAAGGAGGACAAATGATTGGTAGAGAGCATGAGTCCAATGGGCTGTGACACCTCAACAAAGATTTTATTGCCATTGTCGTTTAGAAGAGCATTGCCATTCAGAAGAGTACCGCCTCTGACTTCGTTTAGATGCATTGTCGTATGGGTCATCCACCACTTGACATACTTCATCATTTTTCTACTGTTGCAGTGTTTATGAGTGCTATTCGGTGCGATGCTTGCCAATTTGGCAAACATCATTGGATATCTTTCCCTTCCTGTGTCTAGAGTCATGTGTCAAGTCCTTTTCAGTTGGTCCATTATAATCTTTGGGAACCATGTTGTGTCAATGATATGTTTGGTTATGAGTATTTTTGTTACGTTCGTGGATGATTATTCTTGCGTAATATGGTTATATTTAATAAAAGTTTGAGTTGAAGTTTTTTCTTATTTTCGTATGTTTTACTTTGAGATTCTCAATCAATATCATATTTCGGTTAAATGTCTACACTTCAACAATGCCAAAGAATATATGGTTGTTTCCTCTAGTTTTCAATCATATATATATATATCTCATGAGATTTTGCATCAAACCTCTCATCCTTATACTCCCCAGTAGAATGGGGTGATGGAATGAAAAAATTGTCATCTCTTAAATGTTGCTCGTTGTCTATTTTTTCATATAAACCTCCCCTAAAAACTATGGGGGCATGCTATTCTTACAGCATGCTATCTCATAAATCACCTCCCATCCTCTATGCTTCGTGGAGGCATACCTTTCTCTACTCTCCATCCTATGAGTCTACTTTTTTCTTTACTACTTCGTGTGTTTGGCTGTGTTTGTTTTGTGCATCATCTTGCTCTTGGTCATGATAAGCTCAATCCATGGGCTCACAAGTGTCTGTTTCATAGGTATTCTCTAACTCAAGAAGGGTACAAGTGTTATTGCCTGGTTAGTCGATGGTTGTATGTCTTGGCAAATCTTACCTTTCTTGAGGATCAATAACATTACTCCTCTACTGCTCAACTAGTGACTCCTTCTGAAGATACATTGCATGGCCCCTCTACCCCCTATCCCCTTGTCGAGTATTCTTGCGATGTCGTCCGATTTTCAATTCGCCGACCGGACTTATCAACGGCTTGTCTTGTTCAACGTGAGGTGGTACAGTCGTCGCCCGCATTGGATGTGCATGATTCTCCACCAATTTAGGCCTCAGCCTCCAAACCGCTAGTCTCTTTTGAGCCTTATTCTACTATTGATATTCCCATTGTATTGTGCAAAGGTATGTGTTCTTGCATTGGTCAACCCAATTCTGGGTTTACCCCCTGTAGTGGTTTGTCTGTCCTACACATACTCGTCACCCTCTTTCTCAATATTTATCCTACGATTGTCTTTCTCCTACATAGTCCTCATTTATTGTGTCTTTATCTACTATGTTTGTGCCAAGTACTATTGCAGAGGCCCTTGCTCTCCAAGTTGGTGGCGGGCTATGGAAGATGCAATGCAAGCACTATAGGACGATAAGACCTAGCATCTTACATTGTCACCTACTAGCAAATAGGTTGTGGGATGTCGTTGGGTTTTCACAGTGAAGTTTTAACTAGATGATTCTGTTGAGAGTTTGAGGGCACATCTAGTTGCCAAAGGTTACACTCAGACTTATGAAGTTAATTATGATGATATGTTTTCTCATGTTGCAAAGAGACCTTCTGTTCGCGCTTTCATTTCTCTGGTTATCTGATATGGTTGGACTCTCCACTATCTTGATATCAAGAATGCATTCCTTCATGGCAACTTGGCTAAGGAGGTATATATGGAACAATCCCCAGGCTTTGTTGCTCGGGGGGGGGTGTGATCTACTAGTGTTTGTTGCCTACGCAAGGCATTATATGGGTTGAAATAGTCTCCTTAGCTTGGTTCGGTCATTTCAACAATGTAGTTATTTGGTTTGGTTTGCGACATTGTATCGTGGATCATTCCGTGTTTAGTTCCACTTCTTCTGTGGGGTGTGTTCTCCTAGTTGTATATGTGGACGATATTATCATCACCAATAGTGATTTTGTGGGCATACAAAAGTTAAAACAAATTTTACTGATAGAGTTTTGCACAAAAGATATGGGTTATTTGCAGTATTTCTTGGGTCTTGAGGTAGCCTACTCACGTGATGGTATCTCATTATCACAGTGGAAATATGTTCTAGATATCCATAGTGAGGTTGATTTTCTTGGAGCTAAGCCCGTCGATACTCCAATGGATCCTAATGTGAGACTTGATGTAGAACATGGAGACTTACTTCATGATCCGCATAGGTGTCGGAGGTTAGCGGTAAGCTTAACTATTTAATTGTCACTTGACCATAGTGTGGTTAGTCAATTTATAAGTGCTCCTTGCACTACACATTGGGAGGCAGTGCTATGTGTTGTTAAGTACTTGAAGGAAGTATCAAAGTAAAGGGGTTCCATTTAAGAATCATGGACATCTTGGTGTTACTGGCTACTCTGATGCTGATTGGGCTAGATGTCTTATTGATAAGAGATCAACTTCTAGCTACTTTGTATTCTTGGGAGGCAATCTTGTGAGTTGGAAAAGTAAGAAGCAACATGCGGTGTCTTGATCAAGTGCAAAGGCAAAATATCGTGCCATGGCTCATGTGACTAGTGAGTTGCTTTGGTTGAGGATGTTATCCAAACTTAGCATGTCATCTTCAACTTCCTCAGTTTTGTGTTGTTATAACCAGTCCGCTATGCTTCAAATCTAGTTTTTCATGAGTGCACGTAGTATATTGAAATAGATTGTCATTTTGTGCAAGAAAAGATTCAAAATAAGGACAAAGCACTTCAATACACATGGACCAGAGACCAACTTGCTAATCTTTTCATTAAGTTGTTGCCGGTAGTAAAAAAGTGACTACTTTATGTAACAAGTTGGGCTCTTTGATGTTTATGCCCCAACTTGAGGAGAAGTGTTGAAGGGTAGTTTAGTATTTTCATTGTTAGTGAGCCCTAATGCTCACATTATATATATTGACGTAATCCATAATTATGTTAATAATTTCTTCTCCTTCGTTTACAGTCATTATGTAAAAAGAGAGATTGTTGGGAAAATCGTCGATTATGTTTGAACATGACAAAATAACTAAAAGTTACTAATATGTGTATTTGAATGTGTAAAACAAATTTTGTATGCATAAGTCATATGCAAGCATATAAAGGCTTTGTCTCTATAAAAGGAAAACAAACTATTGGACAAGAAATGTGTCGAAGTCTAGAAGGACTTTTGTAGAAGGAAAACAAGCTATAGAATGAGGATTCCTGAAGATTTGGATCAACCAATAAAACGTGAATAACTTATAGAACATGAGGATGTTAATGGCCTAGAAGAACCTGCTTGTGGAAGCTAAATAGACCATAAAGTTGTGGAAAGTCTGAAAGGACCGTCTTGCAGAAGCAACAAATGCTACAGATGAAGTATACGATTCCAATATAAGTCTTTGTGGTCCTAGTGGGAAGACCTAGATTTTTATCAATTTGATTTGGGCTCAAATTGATGTTTCACTGCTGTCTTCAAGTGTTAACATCCACTAAAAACAACCTAGAAAAAATCCAATATGCTTCCGTTGTTTTTTTGAAAGCAAAGAAGATGTTAGGTAGACTGTAGAAACAAAGTGTTAAATGGCCTTCAATGCTTTGCAGAAAGGTGCTCGATTTTTTAGGAGCAACTCCTGAAACTTCAAATAGAAGCAATAATATGTACAAGTTGTAACATCTCAAGGATTACATGGTGAATTCTAATTTTATTGAGATTGTTAGAGTTGAGAGGGTGGAGTAGGCCAAGTAGAAGACCGTATTACCATAAAGATAACTCTTTTGTCTGTTTAACTCCTTCAGAATCTTTCTTATTATATATTGTGTTTTTGCATAAGTGTATACAATCCAATAGCTGCTCCTGCACCCATATCGTCACTTATTTCACGATTTTTTTTTTCCTAGAATAATCAATTAACCCGTCTTGGTGGTTGTGCCTGTCCATTCAGGTTCAACGTGCATCTAAAATGCAAGAAGCTTTGATGGTCTCTCTACGGTAGCGTCTGATCACCTCTTTGCTGCATAAGCGCCACCAAACAGAATAAGACAACAGTGTCGACAATGATACAAAACTAGGGCATAAAAGAAGAAGAGAGCTTAGCATCGATTCTGTTTTCCTCGTTGTCGTTTTCCTCGAACAAATTGAAAATCGAGAGAGAGAGGAACTTGAGAGCCTTAATTTATTTATTTTTCTTTCCTTCATCTGATTTAGCAAGACAACAAAAAAAAAAAAAAAAAATGACACCAATGAAGTAGAGAATTGCATTTGCGGCGGCTTGCAATGCGCGTCTAGCCATTGGGATCTTGGCATATGCTTATCACTAAATCTGATAATTGGTTGCTGAACGTTTACGGTGGCAAATCTAATCTTGAGGGACGAGAGTGTTTTTCCAACTGCATATGACGTTTTATCATTGGCATTCTGGCATTTCTTTGAGATTTGTTAGACCTGAAAGTCTTCTATGTAGTTGTTGAGTATTGTTCTGAGAAATAAATGGAATCTTTCTTTTGACCAAACAAAATATGTAGAGAATTGGCACAAAATAACAAGTATATCACTGATACTAACAAAATGCCACCGATGATATTGAAAATTGCTGCTAATAATCTTTAATGATGCCATTTACTGTGTGAATAGGAGAAATTTTATTACTAACAAAAACTATAACCGACATCAAATGAGACGAAACTCACTTTTGACTTAAACGTATATAATATGGATAGATACATTTGTAACTTTTTTTATATATGGTAGTCAGTAATTTTGGTTTAGAAAGTAATTTCCAATATATTGTTAACTCCAATGAATAAATTACATTGCCGTTGGTAACTTCTTTTTTCCACTGGAAAAATAAGCACGCATTATTACTGACTATTAATTTGTTCACGCACTTGGGTGATTTTTCAATAAGAAAAAGTAACTTCCAACCTATTATAAAAATCAAGAAAAATAATCTTCTACAAATAATTCTAATTAGCAACTTCTATATCTTTTTATATTTAATTATGAATCTGTATTTGATTAATGATATCCTCCAGAGAGAGAGAGAGAGAGAGAGAGAGAGAGAGAGAGAGAGAGAGAGGCAAATTTCTACGAAGGAAAGTGACTAAAAAAATAGAAGGCCCAACTCCTCCATTTGTCTAGAGAAAATAATGCGCACCTGGCACGTTGTGCAGGCTATCAGAGAAGACCAGGGGCTGACTAATCTTAGAAAACATCATCTGTGCACATTTGGTAAAATGTCAGTTGCATGTTGTCATAACTATATTCTATAAAAGAAACGCAAATATTCACGAAGAAAATTGACTAGAACTAAAATAGAACTCACCGACTCCACCTAATGTGCACATGGCAAGTGGAATAGTCCAAAGCCGAGGTCTTGTTATATTTGATTAAGGATTAATACAACGAAAAATTTCAAATTAGTGCATCTATAACAAATTTACCTTATGACAAATTTACCTCAGTTAATTTTTATTAAATTGGATTAATAAATCGAAAAACCACAAAATTAGTACACCTATGACAAATGGAGGATAAAATCTTACATTTGTCAACTATCACATGTCATTTAACTCAGTAATTTGATGATAAATTTTTTTTTTTTAAAATTAACGGAGGGTAAATTTGTCACGTATGTACTAGTTTGGGGTAAATTTATCATAAATATATTAGTTTAGGATTTTTCTCTGTATTAACCCATTTGATTAATGATATTCTCAAAGAAAGAAAAAAGGTAAGTTTCGGCCAAAAAATGTGAAAATAACTTAAATAGAACTCCCGACTCATTCTGTTATCTAGTTAACATAATGTGCAGAAGGTCGTTGTACAGTCTATTAGGAAAAGGCCTCGGGCAAATTAATTGTCACGCCCCGAACCCCGAGTGCGTGCACATCCCACTGCGGTCGATCAAATATGCGACATCCTAGGATACAACGCCGACCCATTCATTTATTAATGCGCAAGCAGAACGTATTATAAAACCCCTGACAATAAAATATGGGATAGAAAAGCAAGAAGCAAACCACAACATAACACTTTCATAATTCAACAGAATTACAAACAGAGGTCTACGGCTAAAAGTCTACAACAGACCGACTCTTAAAAAGGAATTGTCCTACGACCTACAAGTCGAACATGTTCTCCAATCTTATGACTTCACCTCTGCAACTCCTTAAGGCCAACCAAAGCTATCTAGCCGCTCCATTCACCAGGGACCTGAAATTTTAATCCCTAAACCGGGATGAGACAATGTCTCAGCAAGTTCAACCCCCTAAACCCCTATTAGAAAGAAAATACGCCACGGGTGGTCTAGCCACATCACACAGAAGACTTACCTCGCATTAGCCTTCATCTACGGGTTAGCCCAATTTATATAATTCAACCACGTACAATTATGATAACCAAACAACCATGGCACAATCACATCATTAGAACAATTCAATCACTTGGATCGTCTCAGCGATCAATCGACTTGGCCGATTACATGTCATTATAGCAAATCAATCACTCGCCTCCAATCATGACCTTACGGAAGGTTTGACAACCAAAGTGGCAATCACGGCCCCACTCGGCACGACCTTTAATTAGGTGGTCCATCACGGCCTCACCGGGCACGACCTCTCATAGGTGGTCCATCACGGCCTCCGGGCACGACCTCTCACAGGTGGTTCATCATGGCCTTATTAGGCACGACCTCTCATAGGTGGTCCATCACGGCCTCACTGGGTACGACTTCTAATAGGTGGTCAATCACGGCCTCACTAGGCACGACCTCTCATAGGTGGTCCATCACAGCCTCACTGGGCACGACCTCTCATAGGTGGTTCATCACGGCCCTATTAGGCACGACCTCTCATAGGTGGTCCATCACGGCCTCACTGGGCACGACCTCTAATAGGTGGTCAATCATAGCCAATCTCCCATCAATTTCCACACTTAGGATTTCATAAAGAATCCCTATTTATCGCAATCACACTCAATTTATAATATCCAACCATCAATTTCAAAATCCGAATACACAAAGTAGCGATCGGTATGAAATTCTGAGCAACCGAGGTCAAAGATAATTTTTCCTTTTTTTTTATAAATAATAATATTTTAATAATTTTCGGAATATAATATAATATTATAATTTCCAAAATTTCGAAACAATTAAATAATTCAAAACTAAAACCCTATTATGTCCCATCAAGGTTTATTATTAAATAAACTATATTAGCCTTTAATTAAACACACTTTAAATTAAACAAACCTTTTAATCCAAATCACAATTAAATAGACTAAAATATCCATAAACTTGCTTAGCTTAGACTAAGCACACTTAGGGCATAATTAATCGTCTGATCAAGGTTTAGTGAGCTAAACTCACCGGATTAACGAGCTGAGCGGACCAAAACGACGATGACGACGCGAGGATCGGCTTTCCTCAAGGTGGGCCGAGCATTTGGGCTCGGGAAGGCAGCCAAAACGGGCCAAGACTAAGCTGCCATACCCATCTTCTACAGCTGCTGTTCATGGGCGGAGGAGGGCTGTTCGGCGACGATTTGGGCGGAGGAACGGTGGAGGAAGGAGGAAGCAGCTCAGACGGTGGCACACGGCGACCAGGCGGGGTCTCACGGTGGCCGGAGGTGGCTGATCCGTGACCTACAGCAGCCCACGAAGGCGAGGACAAGCTAGATCTCAGCGAGAGGTGGGCTGAGACGCACGGCAGCAGCGTGCACGAGAATGACGAGCGATAACGAACGACGCGAGGCGAGGACGGCGTGCGGCGAGTGACGGCTCCCGGCGACGTTGGCTGTGATATTGCTAGTATGAGTACCTAGAGGGGGGTGAATAGGTATATAACGGATTTTTCTTGATAATTGCGCAATACTTAGACAGTTGAAGAATTTGCGATAAGTAATAATCAACGTAAGACTAAGTAAAGGAAAGAGAGAATTGAACACGCGGTTTATAGTGGTTCGGCTTGATTCAAGCCTACGTCCACTCTTCTGCACTGACAGCCAATTGGCTGGATTCCACTATGAACAAAGAGATGTTACAATGTTGATCTTCCTTGATTTCTAGGTGTAGATGATCTACCACACTCGCTCAAGGTATCACCAAGTATGGACACTCTCTGTGTATACAATTTTGCTCAGAATGAATCGACTAATAATTAAGATGCTTCAGACTCTGGAATTTCTCTATCGTTCACGTACTCAAACAACTAGAACGTCTTCCTTTTTATATTCCTTTATGCCATCATACCCGTTGGCACTTTTCAAAGGAATTCCTCCAATCTACCCGTTGGACGGAATCAATCAAGAAAATCATTCGAGCTATTAAAGGAACCTGATGATAGCCCATCAATCTTGTTCGCCCATACAATCAGGATCTTGGTTTCCAAGAATAGAACATTCCAAGAATAGTTCGTCGACCATCGGATCTTCAATTGATCTAGAAAAGAATCCGTTATATTTATCCAACCAAAAAGATCTTCTCCAGAGAATAGGATTAAATCCTTAACCATATACTTTGGCTCTGGATTTCCTTCGTCACTGAATCAGAAAGACTGTCAATGAGAATAGTCTTGAGTCTTGAGTCTTGAGTCTGGAGTCTTGAATCTTGAGTCTGGTGATCAGAAAGTCTTCAGACTTTAAACTAGACGATTTGCAGATATCCAGACTAGACTGATAGAAACGTTTTGTCAGCTTCAAAATATTCTGGAAAGATTTCTCCAACAATCTCCCCCTTTTTGATGGTGACAAAACTTTCCTGTAGATTTGAACCACTTTGACCTGCAAAAACAATTCTCAAGCAATATGGCTATCTCATAAAGATTTAACAAAACAACCAGACTCTGCATCCACAGAAAGTTGGTTAGTCTTTCATGAGTAATACCATATAACAACACTTGATATAAATGCAGACAGTCAAGCATCAAAATTCACAGCCAATTCAGTCAAATTCAAGTTCACACCCAAGTTCACTCAAGTCATACTCAAAAACAAACATATTCAACCACAAAAATAAATTTAAATTCAAAGAAAGTTGGTTGGTTGGTTCAAATTGCTTCTCCCCCTTTTTGTCATCATTAAAAAGGTGAGAAAGGAGTCAGGTCTGCTTGGGAATGCACACGATCTGGAAATCTCCCATGGACTGAACTACTCCTTCTAGCCTCTTCAAGTCTTCCCTTAGTTGAGCTACCTCCTCTCCTTTGGCATTGGCTTGAAGTTGTAGAGCAAGGTCTTTCATTTTGTCCTCCAGGGTAACCGAAGATGCTTGTCCAGCATTCTTTATGGTTTGAATCTCACAATCCAGAGCATAGATTTGGCCCCGCATTTCCAAAAGAACATCTAGAATACGACGAAAATCTGCAGAATTGTCCGTCTGTGTACTTGCATTTGCTTTCTCAGATGGAGTGAATGCAGACGTTGGCGCTTCTGTATAGTCTTGCAGATTTGGTGTTGACGTATCGTGTCCTTCTTCAGGCAATTGAGAAGCCTGAATTTCTTCTGGATCTGCTGGAGATTGTCTTAGACATTCACTATTGGCAGCATGAGGTGTGGACCTTTGCTCGCCAACTCCCCCTGTCTCTAGGACATCAAAAGGGGAAGAGTGATGATCATGCTCTTCTGTATCTTGATTCCCCTTCTCTCCAGATTCAGTTGCAGACTTTTCTTGCTCTTCTTCTCTTTCTTCTTCAGCTTCTTTCTCCCTCTCTTGCTACTCTTTTTCTTCTCTGTTCTTGGCTTGCTCCTCTTCTTCTCTCTGTTTCTTCTGATGTTCTGTCGATTGGGGAACAGAACGTCTGGTCCTTATCAAGGCAGTGATTGTGAGATCTTCCTCCTCATCTTCATCCTCCAAGATGAGAGTTCTCTTCTTTTTGGATGGGGCACCAATGGCCTCCTTCCCTTTTCGCTTTGAAGCAGACTGAACTGGAGTCTTCACTCTGAATTTCTCCATTGCATTGGAAAGTTCTTGTAGACACATCTTCGTTAACATCTTCAAACCTACCACCATCTTATCGCACGATCGAACACAAAGTGTGTGTGGCGGTTCAATATTCATGTGTCTGAAAATCTTGGTCACCAGACCTGGGTAAGGCAATTGTCCCTTGTCCTTCGACATTGCTCTGTACATGTGAAAGAGAATAGTGTAAGGAAGAGAGAACTTCATCCCTGAGTTGATTGCGTACATCAATCTTGCCTCTGAATTAGATACATCAGTCTTTGATGTAGACTTGGGCCTGATGCAATTTATCACAATTTTGTGCAGCACGATATTAATGGCACGCATCCTTGAATAGATGATTTTTCCTTATGCATCTCTATCTTTGACCAGTTCCAATGAGGCACGAGCAACTGAGACTTTGATTGGTTGATAACGTCCTCGTTCAACTCCAATTATGTCTGCCAACATGTCCACGTCTAACACATAATCCTGATCTCGAACACTGAATGATATTCTATTCGCATCTATAAAGCTGAGATTCGAATAGAAATACGCGATCGATTGTGCATAACCATCTGTGGTATCAGTGCAAAAACATTCCAGTTGAAGCAGACTGAACTTCTCCCTTATGTTCACATTAACAGCATCCAAGAAATCGAAATCGACACTCCTAGGGTTTATCACCCCTCGTTTCAGCAATTTGAAAAACAAATTCTCCTAATCCTTTGATTTGAATAACTCCATCCTCTTTCCCTTCACCTTTGCGGCAATACCCATTCTAGGTTGAAAATCAATGAACATTTTATCATCGTCGTTCCCATCAGTCAGATTCGGTCCCGACATACGAGGGTCACTGGGAATATTCGCAAGTGCTTCCTCTGCTTTACCTTTGGGAGCGATTCCTAAATCCTCCATTTTTTTCAAAAAGATATACTCATTCCCATAATGCTTATCTTTGAGAAAATCATCCACATATTTCAACGGTGTCCCAGTACTTTTCAACGCACAGTAAAGTTTGTAAATAAGCGAGGGTTTTTGGACTTTTACTGGGTCTGCGTCCTCGATTATCTCTTCCTCTGGTTGTTGACCCGCATCATGTGGGGTAGATGGCGTTGAGTGACGTGGTGGAGAGTGAGTCGGGTTCTGTTGCTGACTCGATAATTCTTCCTCTTCGGTGAGATCGAAATGGGTAGGTCCCTCCTTCATCCTCTGTGGTCCCCTGTTCGCGATTCTTGAAGACTTCCTCGAAGAAGACATCCTTTCTTGTCGCTGAAAGATTCCTTTACTTGCTTTCCCAAGAAAAGATGACAACTTTCTCGAAGATGAACACGAAGAAGAAACCAGATTGGGAGGAGAATGCTTTTTAGGGTTTTGAAGATTGAAAATGAAAACTGTATATATATAATTCAGTTTTGAAAAGGGAAGTTCAATCGACACAAGGAAAGTGTACGAATACCACTTTTCGAAATCAATAACGCCAAAATTAATCCTTTTGAAAAGACAAGTTTTCATTTTTCACGAAGACTACAAAATAACGAACAAAAGATCATACCTTTTCGAGTTTAGATAAAATAACAACTTACGAGTCTATAGTCATCAATGTCGAGTCTAAGAGACTAGAGTCCGAGAGATTTGAGTCGATGGTTGGAGAGTCTCTAGACTTTAACTTCTTCGAGCTTCAAAATGTTGAGTTTGGTGCGGATAAAATCGAATTGATTTTTCTCCAAAGGCTTTGTGAATATATCTGCTAGTTGACTTTTTGAATCAACAAATTGAATCGAGATTTCTCCATTTTAAATATGATCTCTAATGAAGTGATGTCGAATCTCTATATGCTTTGCCCTTGAATGAAGAATTGGATTTTTGGTGAGATTGATTGCGTTGGTGTTGTCACATTTGATTTCTGTGCATGAGTCTTCAATCCCAAAGTCTTGTAGCTGTTGTTTTATCCATAGAATTTGCGAACAGCAGCTTCCAAGGGCTACATACTCTGCTTCTGTTGTTGAGAGAGCTACAGTGCTTTGTTTCCTTGAAAACCAAGACACTGTCCTGCTTCCAAGCAACTGGCAAGTTCCTGAAGTACTCTTTCTATCGACTCTGCAGCCGGCTAGATCTGCGTCTGAATATCCCAGAAGATTAAAGTCTCATTTCTTAGGATACCAAAGACCAATGCTTGAAGATAAAGCAACATATTTAATAATACGTTTTGCAGCACTAAGATGGGATTCTCTAGGATCTGATTGAAACCTAGCACAGATGCAAACACTCAACAAAATGTCAAGTCTAGAAGCAGTAAGATAAAGAAGTGAACCGATGATGCTCCTGTACAGCTTTTGATCAACTTTCTTCCCTTCTTCATCTTTGTCTATCTTCAAAGAACTTGACATTGGTATGTCGGTCTTCTTGCAATTTTTCAATCCAAACCTTTTGACAAGATTATTAGCATATTTTTCTTGGTAAATGAAAGTTCCTTCCTTCAATTGCTTTATTTGAAGACCAAGAAAGAATGTTAATTCTCCCATCATACTCATTTCAAACTCATCCTGCATAGACTTAGAAAATTTCTTGCATAGACTTTCATTAGAGGATCCAAAAATAATATCATCCACATATATTTGAACAAGTAAAAAGCTTTTGTTTTCCTTTTTGATAAATAAAGTAGTATCTACTTTACCTTTGACAAAACCATTCTGTAATAAGAACTTACTCAGTCTGTCGTACCAAGCTCGAGATGCTTGCTTTAAACCATACAAGGCCTTTTTTAGTCCGAAGCGAGTCTGGCTTCTTTGGGTCTTCAAACCCAGGCGGTTGTTTCACATAAACTTCCTCTTGGATAAATCCATTTAGGAAAGCACTTTTGACGTCCATTTGGAACAACCTGAAATTTTTATAACAAGCAAACGCAAGTAATAGACGAATAGCTTCTAACCTTGCTACAGGAGCGTAAGTCTCATCATAGTCTATTCCTTCTTCTTGCGTGTATCCTTTGGCCACGAGTCTTGCTTTATTTCATACGACTTTTCCTTTTTCATTCATCTTGTTTCTGAACACTCATTTGGCTCCAATAACAGTTTTACCTTTTGGTTTGTCGCGACCAATTTTTTCGGGGTTTAAACCACCTAAGGTTTGGCTAATGGATTGTTAAACCTAGACTTAACTCGGGCTCTCCCAAGCCCATACCAATTCGCTACTTTAGGTTCAAGTTTTTTAACATGCAATTGTTTTTTAATTAGGAGTCGCCACTAATCTATTTTTTGGTGGGTCGATTAGAAACCCAAATAAAGTAACGGGAGATTTACTTTATTCCTACGAACCAGAGATTTGGGTACGGGGAATTGGTTACGCTAAATTTCTCTAACGCCCTTTCGGTACCATTTCTTTTATTTTGAAAAAAAAGTTTTTTGCAAGCAGCTTGGATTTATTTTAAATCTATTTCCCTAACATGTGAGGTTATCATGCGCGTGCACAAACCACCAATTTAACACTCAGATAAACAATAAATAAATTGCAAAAACTTACCTCCAAGCAACGAAAGTATCTGCAATGTTAAATTAAAATCCACATCAACAACCTTGGATATGGTTTCTAATTAACACACAATTTCTTTTTTTTTTTCACTTAATTAATGAAAATCATGCAATATGCAATGCGATATTAACTAAATGACCTAATCCTAATGACATGTAATTTCTAATTAAATGGGCCTAGCAAAAACTACTAAATGACATGCATTTCAATGAATCTAACCCTAATGATGTGCACATGACATTTTTTCCTTTTCCTAAAAGAGTGCATTTTATCCTAAATAGTAAAACTAATTTAACATATGACATTTTTTTGTATTTTTCATGAAATTTGAAATTTGGTGAAATGTGAAAATTACCTAATTAGATTAAGATCCTATTTAATTTATATTAGGAATTAGTTGAGCCATATCCTAATTTAAACTAAAATATTATCTTAACCTAAATGATCCTAAAATGCCATATATCTAAAAATGCTTAAACTTATAATAAATTTAAAAAATGATCTAAATCAAACTAAGTGTCATTTAACCCTAATATGCAATGACATGCAAAATATACCCTAATTCTACATGGCAAGTGTATGATGATTTTTTATCGTGTTTTTGTTTTCTTTCTTTTCTTAAATTTCAAAATTAATAATTGCCAAGTAATTAAGCATGCAACCTAAATTAAAATCTAGTAACCTAAATTAATTTATTTTGAGTTTTTATTTTTTATTTTTATGAAATTCGAAATTAAAAATCCCATTCTAGACATGCAAACCCTAAAACAAGTAATATCCTAACATGCATCTAATCTAACTCAATTTTTTATTTCGAAAATTCATGACAAATAGAATGTTTTGCCTAAATATGCAAATAACCCTAAAACGTGTGATATTCTATCTCAAACATATCTCAAGATAAATAAATAAAACAATCAAATCCATTCAAAATTACCCCAAAAGGGACTTCACATATCGCTCAAATCAAGGAATAATATTTCGCTAGTAAAATCGATACTTTAATCTTAAGCCTTAAAGATCAAAACATCAATTTTATTCCCGCTTAATTAATTATTTCATCTAAAGCCTTATAGATGAAATAAAAAACCCTGGCGCGGTTGCGAATCGGGTGATACATTGAGATCTCCAATTATGCATGGATGGGTACTTCAACCAAAGAAAACAATACATAAAAAGATAATGATAAAAAAATAGAGAAAAAACCTAAACTTGCTTAATAAAGTAAAGCAAAAATACCTAGTAAAATCTTTCTTTTCTTTTCTTTTTTTTTTTTAAAAAAAAAAGAACTTTGGCCGCTGGTTTGGGGAAATCACCGGCGAGGACACCGGGAGTAAGCGCGACGGCGGCGAGGCAACAGGGAGCGTCGCGGGTCTGGGTGCGGGCGTCGCGAGCGAGGGACTCCGAGCGCGGGCTGAAGCAGGGCGGAGACGGCGTCGAGGCGGCGATGCAGCAGGGAGCGTCGCGGGCGGCACGGCGAGATCGGCGAGCAGGGTCGCGGGTTGAGCTCGGGCATGGGCGTCGGAGCGGTGCGGCGTTGGTTCGCGGGCGGAGCTTGGGCACGGGCGTCGGAGCGGTGCGGCGCTGGCGTGGCGTTGCGGGCGAGCGATGCGGCAGCAGCGGCGTCGGGTGAGAAGAGGCGGTGCCGCGAGCGTCGCGGGCAAGACCGGCGGTGCGGCGGTGGCGGAGGCGCGGTGGAGTGCAAGCACGGTGTGCAGCTCGACTGAGGAAGCTCCAGCGGTCAGTTGCAGACGCGAACGGCGAAGGTGGAAGGCGATGAACAATATCTGTCAAATCAACCCCCTTTTACTTGCTGTTTCTGCTTTTTTCCTTCCCCTACCACACACACGTCCACTCACTTTTCCTCCATTTTCTTTTTCTTTTGTTCTTTTTTTTCACAAGAAAGGAACCCCCTTTTTGCTCCAAATTTTTTTTTGAAATTCCTTCCACCCTTTGTCCGTACGTGCGCAACGCCTTTTATAGGGGAAAATTTTAGATCTTTGAAGCATATTTTATTTCCAATTCCACTCGTGCAATGATATATTCTCTGAATATATCATTGCACCACATGTGATATTCTCTTTTGTATTTTTCACATATTCTATCCAAAAAATTCCCTTTTTGCACTAAATACACCCCTAGTGTATATTACTTAAAAATATGAAAAGCTTGAACGGAATATGTGAAAAATCTTCCCTTCACCGGCAGCCTAAAATAAAATAAAATAAAACAAAAAATGAAAATAAAATGTTTCTAAACCATACCCCATTTTTTTTTTTTTTTTTCTCTTTTTTTTTTAGTAAAAATTAATCCCAAAAATTTAGGTGTCAACATGGTTTAGATGTCAATTCCCAGACATCATTAATGTTGAACTGTCTGAGCTCCTCTTGCATAGCTTCGATCCAGCTTTCATCAGATAAAGCTTCTTCTATGCTTTTTGGTTCAATTTCAGAAATGAGAGCCACAGCACTAGACTCTTCACGTCTTTTGGATCGGTTCGAATTCCTTCATTAATTTCGCCGATAATGAGATCTTTGGGATGATTTGGACTTATGCTTCCGATTCTTGGTTGATTTGTCGGATAATGATCTCTTTCTTTATTTGAATCTTCATGAACATCTTGATGCTGGTCTTCCGAGTCGAGACATTTCTTGAGTTGTGAGCTTTGGAAGGTGAGTAGATTCGAGACTCTTCATCCGAGTCATTTGGATTCATTTTGCGTAGAGTCTTGAAATTTGACATTCATTGACTCCTCCACCGACCGGCTCTTCTTGTTATAGACTCGTAGACTTTGCTTGATGTAGAATATCCAAGGAAGATGCCTTCATCGATCTTTCTTCAAACTTACCAACTTGATCCTTTGCATTTTTCAATATAAAGCATTTGCAACCGAACACATGAAAGTATGAAATAATGGGCTTCTTACCTTTGAATAATTCATAAGGGGTTTTCTCAAGAATAGGTCTTAGAAAGACTCTATTGATGATATAGCATGCTGTTGAAACAACTTCAGCCCAAAATCATGAGAAAATTTTACTTTCAATTAAAAGAGTTCTAGCCATTTCTTGAAGAGATCTATTCTTTCTTTCCACAACTCCATTTTGCTGAGGAGTGTATGGAGAGGAGAAAACATGTTTAAATCCAGATTCATCACACAATTTTGTAAAATCTTGATTTTCAAATTCACCTCAATGATCTGTTCTTATACTAGAGATAGCACACCCTTTTTTATTTTGAACCTTTTTAGCAAATTTTTCAAAATACGAAAAGGTTTTCGACTTACTTGCAAGGAAATATACCCAAGTAAAGCGAGTAATCGTCCACAATTACTAGGCAATATTTCTTACCTCCAATACTACGGGTTCGGTTGGTCCGAAGAGATCCATATGCAGCAACTGTAGTACATGATTAGTAGAGACATGATTTATTGGCTTAAATGAATTTCTTACCTGCTTTCCCAGAATACATGGTGTGGATGGATCGGACTTTTGATATGGTAATTTGGGTAGACCTCGAACAAGCTGCTTTGATGAGATTTTGGCTAATTGCTTCATATTGACATGATCAAGCTTTCTGTGCCATAAGCTTACTTCATCTTGAATTGAGATTAGGCATTGTGATTCATTTAATTTCATGTCTAAGAGGGAGATATTTCCATGTCTTCGACCCATGAAAGACTGAGTAGAGTCTTTACTGATTCCATAGCAAATTCCTTCTTGAAAGGAGATCTTGAAACCAGTATCACACAATTGGCTAATGCTGAGAAGGTTATAGTTGAGTCCTTCCGCTAGAGAAACATTGCTTATTGTGAGATTTCCAATTTTCATAGTTCCAAATCCCACAATGCTTCCTTTGCCGTTTCCTCCAAATGAAACATTTCCACCGTTTACTTGAACAAGCTTTACAAAGCACTTTGAGTCTCCTGTCATGTGTCTTGAACATCCGCTGTCAAGATACCACTTTACCTTTTTCTTGACGGAGACCTGCATTTGAAAAAAGAGTCTCAAACTTTCTTTGGTACCTAAATTTTCTTGGGTCCTTTGGTGTTAGTAGAATAAGCATTATTAGGCCATACTTTCTTAACAGGCTTCCAAACCATAGGACACTCTTTTTCAAAGTGATCCTGACTATTACACTTTGAACACCTTAAAGCAGTTCGACCTACAGACTTTACAAAAACTTTCTTGAAATGATTTTTGTAAGCCTCTCTCGATGGTCTTTTCTTAATTCTTTCTTTTACTTTAGGAAAATCAATCAAGGGAATTGTTTGTGCTGTCATGCCTAAACCAGTCTTATTGAAGTAAGGTCTTTGAACTGAAAGAACTTTTTCAAGCTTTTCGGATCCTATCGAAAATTTCTTTGAAATATTTGATAAGTCCGTTTTTAAGAAAACATTTTCTTTCAAAAGATTATCTTCTTTTTCTTTAAGAGCAGAAACATTTAAGTCTAAACTTTTAACTCTTTATTCTAAAATGGTTTCCTTTTGTCTTAGAGCTGAGTTTTCCTTTTTAAGTTCGGAAATCCTTTTGAGAGAAGTCTTAAGACTAAAACACAGTTCATCAATGTATTTAAAAACTTTGACAGGAATTTTAAAATCACTTACCTCAAATTCATGTCTGAGTCTGATCCAGAATCTGAGTCTGAGTCCGAATGTGCCATCGGACATATGTTGCCATATTCATTATCACTTTCTTCACATTTTGTATCACTCCAGGTTTCGACTTTGAGAGCTTTTCGAAACTTCTCAGCTTTTCCTCTTTTCTTCTTCAGAAGAGGACAGTTAGGTCTGATGTGTCCCTTTTTCTTACATTCGAAGCAGACTACATCTTTGTTTGGTTCCTCATCATCAACAGACTTGGTCTGCTGTCTCTGGAAACTTTGTTTCTTTGAGTTGAACCTTCTTCCTTTTCTATTCAGTTTTCTGAATCTTCTTATCATAAGAGCAAGCTCCTCGTCGTCCATATCATCTCCTGAATCTGTATCATCAGATTCATCATTTGATTTTAATGCAATGGATTTCTTACCTCTTGGATCTTCGTCTTCATTAATTTGTTCCACTTCATAAGACTGAAGAGTTCCAATTAGCTCGTCGACAGATAGAGGCATAATTCTTTGTGTCTCTCTTATTGAAGTCTTTATATGATTCCAATCCTTGGAGAGTCCACGCAGTAGCTTGTTCACCTTCATAGGATCAGAAATTTTTTGTCATTGGTTCTCAAGACCATTGACAATATCTGTAAAACGACTAAACATGTCAGTTATAGATTCTCCTGGTTTCATTTTGAAGGCTTTATATTGACCGAGGAGAATGTTGATTTTGGTCTCCTTCACTCGATCTGTTCCTTCATAAGTGATATGTAATCTGTCCCATACTTCTTTTGCTGTAACACAAGAAGATATTCTGTTATATTCAGTTAGAGACAAGGCACAATATAAAGAGTAAATTGCTT
Organism: Eucalyptus fibrosa; assembly: GCA_017140475.1. NCBI lineage: Eukaryota > Viridiplantae > Streptophyta > Magnoliopsida > Myrtales > Myrtaceae > Eucalyptus > Eucalyptus fibrosa. Next base: position 20,136,684 of record CM029509.1, on the reverse strand, counting down.
TTGCATCGAGTGCTTGTCTCTTATTTATCTCTTCCTGAGTCATTCCGCTGGTCTCAACAGTTTCTTTCCCTCTTTCAGAGACTGATGCAGCAGTAGGAGTGATTCCTCTTTCCACAACGTCCCATTCCAGAGGATCCTTTGATCGTAGGAAAGCTTTCATCTTGTTCTTCCAGATGTTGTAATCCTTTCCATCAAAGTAGGGTGGTCTGGTATTGCTTTGCCCTTCCACCAGCCCTGGTGCTAGCATACTAGCCATGGATCTTTTACTCTGAAATAAAACACTTCAAATAAAGTAAGAACACGAGCTCTAATACCAATTGATATTGCTAGTACGAGTACCTAGAGGGGGGTGAATAGGTATATAATGGATTTTTCTTGATAATTGCGCAATACTTAGACAGTTGAAGAATTTGCGATAAGTAATAATCAACGTAAGACTAAGTAAAGGAAAGAGAGAATTAAACACGCGGTTTATAGTGGTTCGGCTTGATTCAAGCCTACGTCCACTCTTCTGCACTGACAACCAATTGGCTGGATTCCACTATGAACAAAGAGATGTTACAATGTTGATCTTCCTTGATTTCTAGGTGTAGATGATCTACCACACTCGCTCAAGGTATCACCAAGTATGGACACTCTCTGTGTATACAATTTTGCTCAGAATGAATCGACTAATAATCAAGATGCTTCAGACTCTGGAATTTCTCTATCGTTCACGTACTCAAACAACTAGAACGTCTTCCTTTTTATACTCCTTTATGCCATCATACCCGTTGGCACTTTCCAAATGAATTCCTCCAATCTACCCGTTGAACGGAATCAATCAAGAAGATCATTCGAGCTATTAAAGGAACCTGACGATATCCCATCAATCATGTTCGCCCATACAATCAGGATCTTGGTTTCCAAGAATAGAACATTCCAAGAATACTTCGTCGACCATCGGATTTTCAATTGATCTAGAAAAGAATCCGTTATATTTATCCAACCAAAAACATCTTCTCCAGAGAATATGATTAAATCCTTAACCATATACTTCGGCTCTAGATTTCCTTCGTCACTGGATCAGAAAGACTATCAATGAGAATAGTCTTGAGTCTTGAGTCTTGAGTCTGGAGTCTTGAATCTTGAGTCTGGTGATCAGAAAGTCTTCAGACTTTAAACTAGACGATCTGCAGATATCCAGACTAAACTGATATAAATGTTTTATCAGCTTCAAAATATTCTGGAAAGATTTCTCCAACAGGCTGCTGCTTCTACCCGGTGTCCGACCAGATCTGAGATCTCGAGCAGCAGACGGAGGGGGAGAAAGAAGGCGGAGCAGCACACGCGGGTGAGCGGAGCGGCGAACGGTGGACGAACGGCGACGGCGTGCGAGCAGGAGCGGACGGCCATGGCTGCTCTAGCTTCTTCTTCGCTGCCATTTTTCTGTTCTTTTCACAACAACCATGGAGGAGAGAGGCGACGGGGGAGAGAGGAAGGAGGGAGGAGAGAGAAGGAGGGGGGCATTTCTTTTTTTCTTTTTCCTCTTTCTTTAATCCAACTAAATGGCCCACCATGACATCATCCCATGTCATCTTCCACTATCTCCTCTCCCACAACATTCTTCAATGGGTGCAATATCATTTCCGCCGGGGTCCAAATCCTTATACATCATATTTCTTCAATTTTTCTTTCAATTATCTTCTAATTGAATCCAATTAAAATCCACCAAAAATTATCCCATGATCCTAATAAGATGTGTGACATAACTAGGCTTCCAACTTCTAAATTCAATCCCAATTTTTACGGTTGAATTCAATCTGGTGCGATTTCAGCACGCCTAACCTACCGGGTAGCTTTCGGGGAAATTTTCTTGCATCCGATCCGAGGGTGATCAGTCTCCAAGTCTAACGCGTTAAAATCCCTTAATTGCTTCGTCCAATAGGCTAGTCCTCTCATGAGTGGCCAACTCAGAGAGACGAACTATATGCACAGATGAAATGGTCGACTCAATCAGCTGAAAATATAATTAGAAAAATCGGGATGTCACAACTCTTCCCCTCTTATAAAAATTTCGTCCTCGAAATTTAAACATTTGTCAATCCTTAAACCAAAAGGTGGGGGTACAATCGTCTCATATAATCTTCTATTTCTCAGGTTGCTCCTTTTATACCAATGCTGCTAGATCACCGCTATCTTGCCCAAACCACTTCGGATCCAAAATACTAAACACTTGCTCACTTAAAATTTTAAAGGTCTTCAACACAAAATCTGCGAAGCTAACTGGCGATTCTAAGCAGTCTTTATACTGTCTCTGATAATTGCAACTGAATCACTGATTTCTAAACCAACTCTAGACCTGCGATTTTCTGATCCCTGATCTCATCTCGACAACTGAAGTTCTGAACACTCTGCTCTACACTGACTAAAAAGAAACTATCTGACTGATTTGCTGAAACTGGGAACCTCTAGTCAAGATCTTACATAACTCTGACAATGATCTAGGCAACTGAAATCGCTGACTACTGTACTGACCTTGGCCTATAACCTTTCTTTCCCTGACTTCATCTCAGCAATCGAAATTCCACACTCTCTGCTATGCACTGCTTAAGAAGGAACCTTCTGAAAGCTCTGCAAACTTGGAACATCTTATCTAGATTTGCAATACAATTCATCCATGGCGCTCCATACAGATGATTTATCTTATGCACACACACTTCGGTATATCCACTTTGTGACAAGATAGAATCTTCAATTTCTGAAATCGAACTTAGATTGGCGGTTAATTTCACTCCGACACGCTTTTAGTGTGACCTAGGCTACTAGGTAGTCTTTAGAGCTTTTTAGGACAAATGACTCGTGGTTAATTTTCTTCGAGCCACAATGAACCCACTCGACACATTGGCGACTCTCGATTGTCGTGAAAATCTCAATAATTCAAATACGGACATAGGGTACCAAAACGACAGTAAAATCAAATTAGTATCAGTCGACGAGAGTTTTCCAATTTAGTGGAGTCACCCACGATCGGTCATTCATCTCAGTCGAACTGACCTATCTCTGATGTTAATTCGATTTTTAACTATGCCGTAATGATCTCTAAAGATGAGCACGGTCAAGAAGTCGATTCCTGGTCGAATTCTCAAGTCTATTTGCCTTAAAGTCTTTAATAATTCACCCAACTAGTATAGTTATCTCGTAAGTGGCCAACTCAGAGAAAAACACTATAATCACGTCGATGAAATGCCCAATTTAACCAATCGAAATCAGAGTCTGAAAATTAGGATGTCACATGCTCAAAACAAGATCTATTCATACTATACCAAAGTGGACCAACTCCATATATCGATCGACTACTATCCTCAAATGGTATCAGTAATCCCCTGAATCCTTAGTAAGCTCGTCACAATGTTCCATTGTGATATATTTTCATTCTCACTTAGGACTCTCAAGTGATGGTAAAAGTCATCCTGGTTTACATCACTGAACTTCCACTTACTGACATCTTTGATACTTACAACTTGTTCAACGATATCTATCTTCATATCGATCTACCAATCTCGATGATGTAGATTCTGTTTCATCTTTGTACTGTCTGGATAACGCTGAAATTGCTACAATGAGCTTCCCATAAGATCTCTTCCTTAACCTCCGCATTGTTAATTACACACAATCATCCTCAAAACTTTAGCGTTCGGCCTTCAGAAATCTGAAAATCAACCTCTCCCTCATCTACATTCTCTTATAGAGTCTTCTGAATTTCTGAATCTGTCCACTTAGATTTGAAAACTGAATTTTGGACTTTCTCAAATAAGATCTAATCCTTGAGTACCAATTGTGCAACTAAGGACTCTCGACTCAGTGCATCTGCGACTTTGCTCACCTTTCCAGAGTGATACAAAATATCATAGTCATAATCCCTAATGAGTTCCATCCAGCGACGCTGTCTCATATTCAACTCCCGAGGTCTCAACCAACGGGACGCATATGCAACAACCCTATCATGTTGTATCAACATACAACCCAATCCTTTAAATGATGTATCACCATAGATCTCAACTCTCCTGGACCAGATGGACTAGTAAGCACAAGTGCGGTACTTAGCCTCTTCTTAGGCCCTTGAAAACTATGCTCGCACTCATCTGTCCACACGAACTTTTCTTACTTCCTTAGTAGTCTTATCAATGGTAACGCTAACGCTGAAAACCCTTTTACGAACTGTCTGAAATATCCTGCTAATCACTAGAAACTTCTGATCTCTATCACTGTAAACAATCTCAGCCAACTGCTCACTGCTTCAATCTTAGACGGGGTCTACGGAGATTTCTTTGCTTGAAACCACGTGACCTAGGAACGCAATACGAGTCATCCAAAACTCGCACTTGCTAAACTTAGCGTAAGATTCAAGAGTCTTTAAGGTCTGAAGTATCATCTTATAATGTCTCTTGTGCTCCTCAGCACTCTTTGAACACCCCAGGATAACTTCACTGAGCACGATCACAACTGATTCAAGTACTCTTAAACATTCTGCTCATTAGACCCAAACAAACAGCTAAGGTGTCCATCAAACCACACGTTATTACAGTGAACTCACAACTACTATATCAAGAGCGAGATGCTAACTTCGATATGTCTTTCTTCCTGATCCTCAACTGATGATACTCTCACCTCAAGTTGATCTTGAAGAATATCAATGTACAAATGCAACGAACCAACTTTCATCTTCACTAATAGAACGAGTGCTCCCAAGGTGATGCCCTGGAACATATGAATCTCCTATTCAACACTTCCTGCATCTGCACCTTCAGTTCTTTTAACACGGTAACACCATCTAATAAGGAGCCTTAGGGACTGGCTCTATTCCGGGTGTTAATTCAATCATGAACTCAATTTCTCTTTCTGACAGCAAACCTGACCATTCCCTAGAAAATGCCTTAGAAAACTCCTGTACCATGATTATGATCTCCATATTCGGCTCCTCAACTGACACATCCATTATAGTTGCCATGTAGATTCGGTAACCAACAACTAGAACCAAGGTCATCTTCAGCGACGAATAACAAGGATTGAAGTTCCTCTTCAACTTGCAATGATTCAAAACTTTCGCACGCTAGCCGAACAAACTAAATTTTATCACTACCGTGATTCAAAACATCATAAATCTCCTTGAGCCAAACCTTTTCATAAATGACTTCCAAGTCATACATAGGCAAACCCATCAGGTACAACTATAGTCAGAGACTCATCTTCTTATTACTTTATTACAACAATGGAAACTCCACAACCTTCACTCAAAATCCTGTGGCACTACTTTGATAAAACATCTCAAAAACATTTTTCCCTTGGTCGATGCTTGGTCGACCCATTCATGCTCTTTCAGCCATCCTAGTGGCGTTCTATCTGCAATAACGGTACTTATGCTCTCATGGACTTACGCGGACAGTTCCTAACTTGATGGTCGTGCTGGCCATATTCAAATCATGCTCCCTTTTTACTCTGACGCTAGGCTAACTCAAGCCTCCTTTCCACAAACTCGGCACACAATCGGTGAGTCATCTACCTCCCATCAAGTGACATTATGCACCCTTCCTTGCACTAGGGTCCATTCCAACTACCCCGCTGAACATCCCGAAGCATGATTCCTTTGTTTTGTCTTATCAATGGCGGTGTCAAGAACATATGTGATTCCATCTATCTATATGGACAATCTTTGATCAAAAGACTGTAGTGGCGACCCCTGGTAGCAAGTCCTTTCCCTCTTACAGCACAAAACAAATACATATCTTTTCTTACAGACACGACACACGTCGATCGAGTTGAGCACTGACTTTCTCATTCTACTCTTCCAATTGGGTGAAACAGGGCACATTTCTTCTGACATCGACCTTTCTCCCAAATCGATTTCCATCTCTATCCAAACTAAACCTGGACTTAGATACAGCAGCTTTATCATCGATCACAACTCCAGATTGGGCTTCAACAAGCGCGGCAACAACAACGGTCACAACACCGGCAGCGGTAGAAACAACGGCAACAGCAACGGCTCGGTCCTAAGCTTACTGACCCAACAAGCTTCCAAGGAACACTAGCGCCTGAACGATTCCAATGAACCTAAGGTCGTTCAGTGCTGCTACCCTCTAAGTACCAACTTGCAGCGGTACTCTCACACTCATGCTAGTCAGGGCCTGTGCTCTACCTTGGGTACCAACTTATATCAGCGTCCTACCCCGAGATACAGGTCCTATCGACCTCTTCCAAGGAGTCCTCCACTCTTGGGCACTCATCCTACAGGCTCTTTATAGACACATGTTTTCCAATTCCAACACCAAGTTAGAATTTGAGTGACCCCACAAAACAAGCTATCAAACAACTATCACTCACATGCATCATCATATTAAAAGCCTTTTCTACCCACTATCCCATGACTCACCACACCTTATCACTCCATCCTCAAACAATGCTTTGATACCACTTAAATGGGGATGTCACGCCCCAAACCCCGAGTGCGCGCACATCCCACTACGGTCGATCAAATATGCGACATCCCAGGATACGACTCCAACCCATTCATTTATTAATGTGCAAGCAGAATGTAATATAAAACCCTTGACAATAAAATACGGGATAGAAAAGCATGAAGCAAAACCACAACATAACACTTTCATAATTTAACAGAATTACAAACAGAGGTCTATGGCCAAAAGTCTACAACAGACCGACTCTTAAAAAGGAATTCTCCTACGACCTACAAGTCATACATGTTCTCCAGTCTTATGACTTCACCTCTGCAACTCCTCAAGGCCAACCAAAGCTATCTAGCCGCTCCATTCACCAGGGACCTGAAATTTTAATCCCCAAACCGGGATGAGACAATGTCTCAGCAAGTTCAACCCCCTAAACCCCTATTAGAAAGAAAATACGCCACGGGTGGTCTAGCCACATCACACAGAAGACTTACCTCGCATTAGCCTTCATCTACGGGTTAGCCCAATTTATATAATTCAACCACGTACAATTATGATAACCAAACAACCATGGCACAATCACATCATTAGAACAATTCAATCACTTGGATCGTCTCAGCGATCAATCGACTTGGCCGATTACATGTCATTATAGCAAATCAATCACTGCCTCCAATCATGACCTTACAGGAAGGTTTGACAACCAGTGGCAATCACGGCCCCACTCGGCACGACCTTTAATTAGGTGGTCCATCACGGCCTCACTGGGCACGACCTCTCATAGGTGGTCCATCACGGCCTCACTGGGCACGACCTCTCACAGGTGGTTCATCATGGCCTTATTAGGCACGACCTCTCATAGGTGGTCCATCACGGCCTCACTGGGCACGACCTCTAATAGGTGGTCAATCACGGCCAATCTCCCATCAATTTCCACACTTAAGATTTCATAAAGAATCCCTATATATCGCAATCACACTCAATTTATAATATCTAACCATCAATTTCAAAATCCGAATACACAATAGTGATCGGCACGAAATTCTGAGCAACCGAGGGTCAAAAATAATTTTTTCGTTTTTTTAATAAATAATAATATTTTAATAATTTCATAATATAATATAATATTATAATTTCCAGAATTTCGAAACAATTAAATAATTCAAAACTAAAACCCTATTATGTCCCATCAAGGTTTATTATTAAATAAACTATATTAGCCTTTAATTAAAACACTTTAAATTAAACAAACCTTTTAATCCAAATCACAATTAAATAAACTAAAATATCCACATAAACTTGCTTAGCTTAGACTAAACATACTTAGGGCATAATTGACCGTCTAATCAAGGTTTAGTGAGCTAAACTCACCGGATTAGCGAGCCAAGCGGACCAAAACGACGAGGACGACGTGAGGATCGGCTTTCCTCAAGGCGGGCTGAGCATCCGGGCTCGGGAAAGCAGCCAAAACGAGCCAAGACTAAGCTACCATACCCATTTTCTGCAGCTGCTATTCACGGGCGGAGGAGGGCTGTTCGGCGACGATTCGGGCGGAGGAACGACAGAGGAAGGAGGCGGCAGCTCGAACGGTGGCACACGGCGACCAGGCGAGGTCTCACGGTGGCCGGAGGTGGCTGATCCGTGACCTACAGCAGCCCACGAAGGCGAGGACGAGCTAGATCTCGGCGAGAGGTGGGCTGAGATGCACGGTAGCAGCGTGCGCGAGAACGGCGAGTGACGACAAACGACGCGAGGCGAGGACGGCGTGCGGCGAGTGACGGCTGCTAGCGACGTTGGCTGCTGCTTCTACCCAGTGTCCGACCAGATCTAAGATCTCGAGCAGTAGACGGAGGGGGAGAAAGAAGGCGGAGCAGCACATGCGGGTGAGCGGAGCGGCGAACGGTGGACGAACGGCGACGGCGTGCGAGCAAGAGCGGATGGCCATGGCTGCTCTAGCTTCTTCTTCGCTGCCATTTTTCTGTTCTTTTCACAACAACCATGGAGGAGAGAGGCGACGGGGGAGAGAGGAAGAAAAGAGGAAGGAGAGAGAAGGAGGGGGGCATTTCTTTTTTTCTTTTTCCTCTTTCTTTAATCCAACTAAATGGCCCACCATGATATCATCCCATGTCATCTTCCACTATCTCCTCTCCCACAACATTCTTCAATGGGTGCAATATCATTTCCGCCGGGGTCCAAATCCTTATACATCCGATTTCTTCAATTTTTCTTTCAATTCTCTTCTAATTGAATCCAATTAAAATCCACAAAAATTATCCCATCATCCTAATAAGATGTGTGACATAACCAGGCTTCCAACTTCTAAATTCAATCCCAATTTTTACGGTTGAATTCAATCTAGTGCGATTTCAGCACGCCTAACCTACCGGGTAGCTTTCAGGGAAATTTTCTTGCATCTGATCCGAGGGTGATCAGTTCCCAAGTCTGACGCGTTAAAATCCCTTAATTGCTTCGTCCAATAGGCTAGTCCTCTCATGAGTGGCGAACTCAGAGAGACAAATTATATGCACAGATGAAATGCTCAACTCAATCAGCTGAAAATAGAATTAGAAAAAATCGGGATGTCACATTAATCATAGGATTCCTCGCCCGTCTCCTTCGCCGCATATTCTTGCGCCATTCGTGGAAAATGAAAATTCGTAACCCAACAGCAGAGCAGTGAGATTGGATAATGAATGAATATTCCTGATATTTCTACTTCTCAAGCTGGCTAGCTGGCTGACTGCTTTCGAATATGAAAAGGGGAAGACGAACCTCTATGAACGGTGCGCACGTGGTTGGTGCACGTAAGAGGAACTGGTGAGTGAAAAACGTTGCCAGTTTTGCCTGTACATGCATGCGCGATGATTGGGTGGAACCATGTGCGCCGTTTGAATTACCTAGGAGTGTTGACAACTGAGAGAACATACAGAGGATTCGCGATAAATTTAAATAAAGCCTAAACAAGTTCTCAAATAAACAACAAAGAACTCTCTTTTTTACAAGCAAAAAAAGGCAGGGAGGAGAGATAGCACGTGGGTCTTTCCGAGCATTACCAAGGGAGTCCTGTACTCACTATGAAAGATTCTATTTGAAACATAACTACTTCAGCCGCTCACAAGCATACGAGTTTATGACCGTAGTGCTTGCACAAATCATAAGCTGAACAGAGGGTCGCTTAAAACATGCTTTAAAGTTGTGACTTCTTGAAAGATAATACCCTTATACCGTCATAACCGAGCATATGGCAGAACAATAGATAATACACAAAGCTGGAAACTAATCTAGGCAAAATTAACGGTAGATTTGTTCACTGGAATTATGCAATCAATATTAAGGAAACATAACTTCCATAAGTATATGTATAAATCTGTCAAAAAGATGAGAAGACATTGTAATCACATGTTTCTTTTTTCCACCGCAAAAGCGGAGTAGCTATTAATCAATTGCTGGAAAAAAAAAAGGGTGAATAGGTTGGCATGTTTCCTTTGCTAGAATAATAGTCGACTGTGCACAAAACCCTAGACAAAACAATTTTCCTCTTACCTTACTCACACACTGTTCAATTAATTCCTGTTTAGAATCATTCAAACTATTCTTCGTTTGTGAACAGCAAGTTAAAAACCAAGGAGAGCAAGCTGTATAACGCATTCCCCTTGATCCTCAAACAAAATTGGCACGTATTCCTGGAAATCCTAATTTCCACAAATGATTACGTCGTAGGTAGACCCGTTAAATGGGTAGGTTGGGTCGAAAATAGTCGAACCGGAATAGACCACTTGTATTGACACATCTTTATGCAATGCAAATTTAATTACCTGTATACGTCTTGACCCATATTATAAAAAATAATTTCATATTTAATCAAATTTAGGAAAACTTATACCCAAAGCTGAGGTGAAAGTGAAGAGTAAGTAAGCTGTAAAATTGAGTGAGGGCGAGAGAAAATGAACAAAGAGTCATAAAAGTGGACTAGGACTAAGTAAGTTGTGAACTCATTTAACACCTAGGCTCCATTCGTCTGACGAAAAACAATTTTCAAAAGAACGTTTTCCAGATTTTCTGGCGTTTGTTTTATGGAAAATGAACTGATGAAGTCTTTTAAAATAGGAAAAATATTTTTCACTTTTCAAATAATGGAAAACATTTTCCTCACACACACCCTCTTATCTCACACCCTTGCTAGCCCCTACTTTTTTTTTTCCTTAAAAAATTTGGATTTTTATTATTTTTCTATTTTCTCTTTTTCTTTCTTTTTGTTTTCCTTCTTTCTTGGCCGGTCGCCAACCATAGTGACAGCTGGCGACCGGCTATAAGCAAGCCTCAAGCTCAAGGCTTGCCCGATTGGTGAGCATGATGCTTGGGCAAGCCTTGCCATAGGCTAGAGCTCACCGGTCTCCAGCCTCACTAGATTGGCAAGCCTTTTCGAGGCAAGTGAGCTCAAGGCTTGTCAATTGTCGATGTGATCAACAACTAGCTGAAAAAGAAAATAAAATAATAAAAAATAAAAAGGAAAAAAGTAGAAAGAAAAATTAAAATTTTTGATTTTTTAAAGATAAAAATAAAAATAAAAAATAAGGAAAAATAATATAAATAATTTATTAAAATGAGTGCAAGAGGACAAATGAATAAAATTTTACATACTAAACGGCAGAAAATATTTTGTAGTTCATTTTCAAGTTTAGGCCGAACGTCAGAAAATATTGTCATTTAAAAAAAAAGGTCTTCATGGAAAACATTTTCTAGAAAATGCCACTTTTTCTGCATAATAAACGAAGCCCTATATTATGTTGAGCTTTATCCTTCTAAACCTATTTACTAAATATACCTAACTAATATAATAATTCAATCCATCTTATATAGGTTAAGAAGTGGATCCATTACACATTTTAATAGGTCTAGTCTCCGCACATAGTACTGGAGTAGCTTATTTAATTAAACCTACGCATGGGTGTTACAACCTATATATATGCCGGTATATATCATGAAGGCATTACGGAGGACGTTCTTTCTACTTTTCGCTCTGTCTCTCATGAGTCCAAAGTCCTGCAGAGACACCCTTGAGAGAGATGGAAATGTCAAGAGCGGGAGCGGTGCGCAGTGAGGCAGGCAGGGCACCAACTCGTGACCAACTCAAAGAGAGTATCAAGACACGTAATAAGGCCATTGATAATTTAGAACAGCGTATCTCGACCCTCTTCAATACGACTCTGCAGATCGTGAATTTGCACTACGTCTTCCAAGGTATAATTTTTTCTTCAATTATGTCATCCTCGGGGAGCATTGAGTGTAAACTGAAATGGATTTTATGTGGCATCTCTTTGCTGCTTTTCGCATTTAACATTGTCGCAATTTGTATAAACATCCGGACGTTAATCAAATACAAGAAAGAGTTGGGCAACAGCCGGAATCACCGAAACAGCGAGAACAAGCAACTGCTTTCTATTGACAGATACACTGAAACGCTGGTGCAGCCAAGTGATTGCACGCAGAGCGATGGTAGGGCGCAGCCGGATGGGCAAGGGCATCATGATAATCCTCATGGTTCGCCGTTGCCGGATGGGCTGGCGAATCACGATGGTGTCCAGGGTTCGGCACTGCCTGATGGTCCGGTGCGCAATGGATGTACCTGGAAACACCAGGCCATATGTTATGTGACAGTGGTGGTGCTGGTGCTTACGGGATTTACAGTTGCGATGTTGTATGGTTGCTTGAAGAATGCGTGTCGTCGATAATGTCATCACAGAATTAATGTGATTTTCACATGACGTAACACTGGATCACATGTCAATCTGTTTGTATGTAGACTAGTATGTCGATCATGTTGGGGTCGAAGTACGTTAAAAGTCGCCCGGCTGGTTTTCCATTTGCAAGTGTTTCTTGGTTGAATTGAATAAATTTTATCAGAACCTTAAAATTATGCATCCATCGTATTTGCATTGTGCAAAATATAAAATGCCTTGCGAAGAACGAAAGGATCTTTAATCTCATACAAGGATATCATGTAAGTTTACATTACCCCAGTTGATGTCGTAGATCGATGTCATGACACGTCTTCTGAACTTTACTTTTGGAACTGGATCCCCTATGTTTAAAACTCAAATGCGCAGGAGATTTTATCCTGATTGACTGGTATAAATAAACTATAATTTTTGTAACTAGTGCATGGACTATGAAAAAATCGAAAAATCATGAATTTGTGCAAAAGTATCAACGTCTAACATAGCCTTTATTTTGCATTCAAAGTTGTTCCGTTTTGGCCAAATGTAGAGTGTACAGGTAGCATGTACATTTCTCCCTTTGGTTTTAGGTTGTTGCTTGGTCTTTAATTTATGAAAGGGTATATTTTCCAGCATCTCTAATTTGAAGAGCTAAGTTTTCGATTGGGATGGGTTAGAAAACATGAGCGTAACCGATTTTACTTTTGGTTTATTTATGTGTATGTGATGTTCATTTTTATGTATCATCCATTAGATACCTCCAATAAGGAATCGAGGAAAGAGACATCCAAACACTTCTTCCGAGACTGAGGAATATATACGTTTTATTGTGTAATGAATTGACTTAACATGGAGTGTGCGTTAGTACTATCTAGGCTGGATGGACAATAGGTGGAACACTCACAAATATTTATAGACAGCTATTGTTAAATCAAGTGGATTGAACCTAAGTAACAAAAAATAGGAAATCAACCCTTGCCTCAGAATTTACGTAGAACTACATTCGTAGAAAGATCAACAGAAAAATTATAATACTAAAAATAAGAGAAATAATCGAGATTATAACCACTTATAAACATGAGTACTTTTCAGCCACCAGTTTCATTCAATACACTCATAACTTAGTCCACACAAGAATTGTCACGGAACTATGAACAAATTTCAAAAAGAAATATTCCAAAACCGTCTCTGATATCTAACAAGCTGATTTCTCAGGGGCAATTCATAAATGAGCACGAACGGTTCTTCTTGTGAAGTGCCCCTTGCGCTTAGCACGAGTCCTTCCAAGCCCTATCAGTCGCAACTTGGTATTGTCGTTTAAGCATTCATTCAAGATTAGACTAACAAGCCGCCACTAACCTATTATGGGCCGGTTACGATCCCAAGTAAGACATGGCAGCTCATCTTTCTCTTGAGAAATAGAGGTTTTGAATACAAAAACTTGGTTACACTAGATTAATGTGACATTTGCTTGATGTAAATATGTTAATGCTATATCTAAGTGAGTGTTATACCTAAATGTCATGAAATGCATTTCAAAAAACACAAAATTATGCCAAATAGATATTCTTGGTCGAGCTTGATCCCTAATTTCCTCATAAGATGAGTGATAAGTCTACGAAAAAAACATTTGGGTGTTAACAATCAAAAGGAAAGAAAAAAAAAATTAAGCATAATGGTGCCATTTTAAGTAAAGTTATCCAGGTCAAATCACTAATTATGACACATAGAATAGCCGGTGATAATTAAACTATTATATTGGTAATTTCGGGTAAGACTTGATTAGAAAGTCCTGATTGCATTTTACTTAAATTTTATCACTATATTGATTCAATTCAAAGACTCATGATTGAATTTAAATCCATAAAATAGGTTCAGAAGATAAATTGCAATTTTCCCCTCCTTTGGGACAAGAACCTCTCCCATTGATCCGCAATTAATAGGAGAAGGTGGAAAGGGGAATGTAGTTAACGAGAACGACAACTAAGGGTGTTGATTCGATCAGGCTCAAATTGGGAACCGGACCAAAGGAGCCTTACTTGACTATTTTAAGGCTAGTTTTGGTTCCCAATTCAAAGTCCTAAACCATCAGATATACACGGGAACTTGAACCGAATCGGGACTTGCGAGCATTGGTTTAATGATCGTCAACGGCATGATGCTGACGAGAATAATTTAAAGGTGGAACACTCACATCACAACTCAAAAGAAGGGGACGAAGAGGCCTTTTTGCTTATTTCACCTTATTAGAAACGATTACAGGATCCACTAATTTATAGACTTGTTTTATGACTTGTACTCTTACTCTTAAATGACTAAACTCTTGAAAGAAATATTATAATAAAGACTATTCTTGCAAGCCGAATAGACATCAATACAACGAGCTAGCTGATCGACAACTTCAACCTTGAATCAGCAACTTCTCTGCATCATTGGTAACTTGCCAATCAAATCGACGACTACTGAAATCAATAAAATTTATGAATTTGGTTTAATTTCTAACAGATGCCATCCTCAGTCTCGGCCTTCTTCGAAGGGGAAGCAGCGAGCGTCGGGGCACCAGACCGTGGTTTGGCTCTGAGAACTGCAAAAAAGAAGCTGTAGAGCTTGTGGTCGCCCATCCAGTCGTCCATCGGAGAGAATTTCAACAAATAGAATCAAATAGGGATTACTTGTCGGAAAGCTTATCTTCCCTGTCCTTGATTGATTCCGTACATTGAAGGTGAAGTGCAAACGTATGGTGGTTCCAGAGGAAGATGGAGCAAACAATTGAGGTTGAGTATCGAAACTGGGAATTGTGCAAGGCCACACACTCTCCGAAATTGACGATGAAGCCTTGCGATGCCAGGGGAAATAAAGAAAGGAGAGAGAGTCGCTTGTTTTGAGGAGATGGGACTGTTCAAGACGGTGTCGGTTATATGCTCCCCGAATTCGATCGTATTGACCGTCGATTTAGGTCAATGATCGATGGTCAACAGACCATTCATAAAACATTCCAATAAGGATATGCCCTTTTATTTTCTTTTTAGTTTTGATAGGAAATACTTTTAGGCTATGTTTGATCGCCTAAATTTTTAATCGGAATTGGATTAGATAGAATATAGTAGGATATGAAATCTAAAAATTTTGTTATCTCCTATTAATTATTTGATGGAAAATTTCGGTCAAAATTGATCGAATGGACTTAATTAGTAAAACGTGAAAAATTTTAAAGCTAATTGGCAAAATTAAAAGGTTTTATGATTAAATTGGTAAAAGTGCAATAAGTTTATGATTTTTTAGACAACTTTTACACATTTTGAGGGAAGGGATTCTGGTTTCAACATAACGACTGCTCATGAGGAGATTTTCCACGAATCTTTGTTGTCCACTGTTTTCATGGTTTGCTATGAAATTACCACAACTAAATAAGCTCTATGTATGGATAAAAATTGCACATGGAAACCTTTCTATCACGATGATTTCACATGATAAAAGCGTTAACTAGAGATTACAAAGTATTTGTGATTTTTATCTACATTATCTTTTTTTTGGTGGTCCGCTTTTTCAAAAATTTGTTCACGAACGGTACTGCACCATTGAAACATGTCTCATGCATTTAATTGTATCGAGAAGATGCTATGAGTGGCGAATGATAGTTCCTTGGAGGACCCCCATCAAGACACTCCCCAGTTTGTGGGGATGCGAGAGGAGGGCTCTTGACGAATCTTTTGCTAGTGATTCGAAACAAGGCTCGTGGCATTCGGTACCGGTTGCCGAATCCCGAAACTCTCTGATTCACCATGATTACTAATCCCCAGGTCTTATCATGATGGTGTTCGTCCTCCCCCAGGCATAGTCAGACAGAACCTGGCGCGATGTACCCCGCCGCCGTTGCCGTATGTCCGGACAGTCGCAGCAAGTACGACCTGGGTGAAATAAACCTAATGCCAGCTTCGAAAACCCTAGAATAAAAGAAACACTTCCCTTTTAGCGAATCACAAGCCCGAATTTCTTGGGAAGTTCCAAGGGAAACTCAACGTGGATCCTATAACTGTGAACTGGTCGGCTGTCTATATTTTGAAGCTTTCTCCCACGTTCGCCGTCTGTCACGGCACCAACTGTGAACTGGTCGGCTGTCTATATTTTTTTCCCCTTAAATGTCGTTGCTACCGTCCCGCTCGCCTCACGCTAGTTACATCATGATCTTGGAGAGAAAAAGGAAAAAGAAAGCAGTGGACCCGGCCTTGTCATTTCTTTTCTAGCCTGATTCCCTTGGAATCCTTGGTTTTTGTTCCAATCCTAATTCTGCTTCAATTTGTTTCTTTTTTATCTAAAAAAATCACAAAACTTCATTCTAATCTCTAATTTGTCCCCACGGGTTCAAAAATTGCCATTATTTATTTCAAAAATTATCAATATCAAAACCACTAAAATATTCATCATTAGAAACAATATCTTCAATACCCACAACTTCGTATAAAATAACATCGGCCTCCTGATATAGACATATTTAAAGAATGCACTGGCTATTTTTGGACGTATGAGTAAATTTGTGGTTAGAGTGGAAGTATAATATTTTAGACAAAAAAAGTTAATTTAGATATGAACCTAAAGTTCCAATTTTTTTAAGAAATTAGGCATTTGCTTTTGAGTCCTCGTGCTACTTCCATCATCATCACGGAAAAAAAAAAAACAAAAACAAAAAACAAAAGGAAAAGAACAGGTGTGGACCTGGACCATGTTAATTTCCCAGGTTCTAATCACAAGGCGTTCATATGATTTGGATGTTTAAATCTCACTTTATCCTTTGTTTCCGACGTCGCTTTTTAGCATTTCCAAGAGTTGTTGGGCAAATAGGTTGTCAATTACCTCCGAGATCATGAGGTAACTAGAAAATCACTGGAGTTTGCCCTAGTGGCCACCCTTTCAACATGGAAAGAAGAAGTGAAGGCTTCGAATCTCTACCTTCTTAAGGGGGTTGGGGTGGGGATAATTTAATTTCAAGTATGAGTTTCGACTTCCACGCCCTGCAAAGAGGCATGACAAAAATCTGAGAGTTAGAATAGGAGTAGAGTACTTTATCCTTTCCTTCCTGACGTGATTAAAAAAAAAAATTACCTCATTTCGTACTTTTTGATAAATAAAAATAAAAATTATGAAATTATGAAATAAAGGGTATATGTGTACATAGGAAAAATTCATTTCCCATTTTATCAACATAGGGCGATTATTGATCAAAAATCATTTCGTAAAGTATGTTTAGATTTACTCGGATAGGAGCCAGCTAAAAGAAAGAGAGGAATGTCTAAATATATAAATTTACCTAGGTGGGGTACAGTTGGAAAGAAGAGAGGATTGTTTAATTATATACTATTATTTTCATACAAAAAAAAAAACAATGACTTTCTTTGGCCGTCTTCATAAGGTGAATGTGGAAACCTCCATTTATGAATGAAATCAGTGTTTAGCGTTCGCTCCACCAGCTGTATTTAACACTTCTCTAATTATTCGGTTTCAAAATCATTCATCTATTTCGAAAACACAGCGGGAGAGACATCACTTTCATGTGCGTAATGTCTTAGTAACAGCTACTTAAATTAAAGATAGATGTGATGTGATGTTCATCCATGTAAATCAAATTTGACATCAAATCAGAGTTCTCAAAAGTCATTTTTCCATAAGTTTCAGGAATTAGCCGTAGTGTCAGCATCATCCTTCGAAAAATGTGCCATTTGACACCACATGAATTCGGCCTGGTTTTATTTTTATTCGGAGGTACTAAAAATTATCTTTATTTACTCGTTGTGTCCGTGCACGATGCAGGACGCACATGGTTTTTCATTCTCCTAGGTATCGGACGAGGATATAGACAGAAAAGCAAATTCGGGATCTTCGGGAACCCCCACCTCGAAAGAATATGTTCCGGAATTTAGGGCACTCCTGCAAAACAGGACAGCCACCACACCCTTCTTCCGTGTGCGGCTCTATTTAAGATTCCATTTGAAGGTACATTTCGCTTCTCACCCGCAGCATCGCTACATTCGGCTTCTCTCCTCCTACAATCACTAATATTTTCTCTGTCTGCACGCCCACCACCACGGCGGAAGCAGTGTGAAGGAATCCACCGCTTTTCCACCTTTTCCACCACCGACGACGCCAGCAGCTCCTGCTTCTCCTCTTGGCATGGATGCACCAGGTTGTGTAGCCGGAATCCTAGAAGTACTTCAAAGTAAGGGAGATAACGACTGTGCATGAGGATCTTCCTGTCTTTTCGACAATTTTATGAATTCACGTTATCTGCTATTTCCATGAAATCACTACGGAATTTCCACGGCTCAGTAAGCTCTAAGTATAGCCAAATCGTGCATGGAGACCTTTCACATGAAGGAGGTGTGAACTTGACATTACAAACAACTCGCGTGAGATGTGATTCTAGTTTCTGCTGTCATACTAAGAACTTGTGGTTTCATCTACATTAACTTCATTTGTTGGTCCGCTCTTCCAGGAATTTGTTCACGAACGATGTTGCGCCATTGGGATATGTCTTGTGCATTTAATAATAATGAGAGAAGACTACAAGTGATGAATGATATTTCTTCGGTAGACACCACCAAGAAACTCCACATCTAGACGCAATTGAAGAGCTGACTTATTGACAAATCATTTACTTGTGATATGAAACAGGGATTGTGCCGGGGCATCGTCAATTTTGTGAAATCAGGAACAATTCTGCCTCAACCATATAACTGAACGCCAGGTCTCACGCCAATGGTGATCCTCATTTGCCTGGTGGAACCATACAAGAGCCGATAGATATCCCTCCGCAAGGAAGCTTCCATGTGGACAGAAGAGAGTATGAGCTTAGTAACCCCTACGAGCAGATACTGATTCATCTTTCTCTTGATCGCAATGGCATTGGGGATTTGATCAGGCATCCTCATGAACTGCGGGACGGGGCTATATTGAACCTTTCTGTAAATGATGGAAGGGTCATATCCGAAGATGGTGGTCAGCAGGTAGTTACTTTGAATAAATCCTGAAAAGCTTTTCTGTTGCTCTCTTTGCCGCTGTTGGTCGCTCTTTCGATAAACTTCCTAGTTGACTTATCGGTCAGAAGAATGGACATGGAGATTACAGCAAGCTGTCCTAGGTTGTTCAAATGCATATTTAATAGATCATTATATTGAATGGATGATATATGTGCTTCAGAAGTGCATTGTTAAACCTCAAAATATGTTTGATCCTTTGCTGAAGTATTTACCTCTCTGCAGTATCGGTTTTGAGATCCCACATCTAGGGGCAGAAGTCCAGCACAAGTGCCATAACTTGGCACGCCGGGACACTTAAGTGCCATAACTTCAAAACGTACACTTAAGTGCCACTTTTTTTTTTCGAGTGGGACACTTAAGTGCCACATCTGGTGACCCTTGCCGGAAATCCTACGTGGCAATATTTTTATTATTATTTTTTGCCTACGTGGCTTGCCGGAGCTCCAAATCAACATAAAAATTTTAAAAAAAAAAAAAAATTTAAAAAAAAAAATTTTAAAAATTTTAATTTTAAAAAATTTAAAAAAAAATTTAAAAAATTAAATTTAAAAAATTTAAAAAATAAGAAAATTTTAAAAATTTTAATTTTAAAAAATTTTAAAAATTAAAAAAAAAGGGGGGGGGGGGGGGGGGGGGGAGGTCAAACGGACGGCTACGGGGCTGAGCCCTCGCCGCCACCGCCTCCCCACCGTCGCCGGGAAGGGCCGGCGACGGAGGGGGGAGGGTCGGCCGGGGTCGCCGGCCCCTGGCCGACCGACGGCGAGGGTTGTGATCGCGGCAAGGGCCGCGACCCTCGCCCCAGATCTAGGCGAGGGCTCGCGAGCCCTCGGCGAGGGTCGCGGCCCTCACCCAGATCCGGCGAGGGCTCGCGGGCCCTCGCCACCTCGCCGCCGCCGCCGGGAAGGGCTGGCGACGGAGTGGGGAGGGTCGGCCAGGGTCGCCGGGCCCTGGCCAGGGGCCGGCGAGGCCGACCAACCAGCGGCGAGGGCCCGCGAGCCCTCACCCACATCTAGGGCGAGGGTCGCGGCCCTTGCCGCGATCCGGCGAGGGCTCGCAGCCCTTGCCGTCAGTCGGCCGGGGGCCGGCGACCTCGGCCGTCCCTCCCCCCTCCGTCGCCGGCCCTTCCCGGCGACGGCGGGGAGGCGGCGGAGGCAAGGACTCGGCCCTCGGCCGCTCATTCGACCTCCCCCCTTTTTTATTTTCTTAATTTTTTAAAACTTTTAAATTTTTCTTAATTTTTTTAATTTTTTCAATACTTTATAATTTAATTAATTTTTATTTTATTATTTACACGTAGACACGAAACGGCGTTGTTTTTGCGTTTTCTCCGCCACGTCGGCGTGCAAAACGACGCCGTTTTGGACTAAACTCGCCGGAAAATTGCAACGTCAGCCATTTGGCCGGGGTCGCCGGGCCCTCGGCCGGGGGGCCGGCGAGGCCGACCAACCAGCGGCGAGGGCTGCGAGCCCTTTCGGCGAGGGCTCGCAGCCCTTGCCGTCAGTCAGCCGGGGGCCGGCGACCCCGGCCGACCCTCCCCCCTCCGTCGCCGGCCCTTCCCGGCGACGGCGGGGAGGCGGCGGCGGCAAGGGCTCAACCCTCAGCCGCTCGTTCGACCTCCCCCCCGCCCCCTTTTTTTTATTTTCTTAATTTTTTAAAACTTTTAAATTTTTCTTAATTTTTTTTAATTTTTTCAATACTTTATAATTTAATTAATTTTTATATTATTATTTACACGTAGACACGAAACGGCGTTGTTTTTGCGATTTCTCCGCCACGTCAGCGTGCAAAACAACGCCGTTTTGGACTAAACTCGCCGGAAAATTGCAACGTCAGCCATTTAGCCGGATTTTCGCCGGAGTGGCACTTAAGTGTCCCATTTTACTCCGATGATGGCACTTAAGTGTACCATTTTAAAGTTATGGCACTTAAGTGTCCCGGCGTGCCAAGTTATGGCACTCCAGGTGTCCTCACCTCCACATCTAGGTATTGAGAAATAATTATGAGCTAGCTGTTGATAGAATGTGTTTTAGGCAGTATACTTATGAGGAGGAAGGTATATCTCCCGTTGGTGCATCTTTTTTCTGTAATAAGAAACATGTACTTATTTTATCATTGTTAGGTTTCTACAGGGTAGCATTTTAGGGCCTGCATGTTTGTGTTCACTTTTTTTTTTTTTTGTTTATGAACAAAAATTATGTTTTTTTGTTCCTGGAAACAAAAAAAGAACAGAAATGCATTTGTTTGTATTTTTGTTTCAAATCTGTTTTTTTGTTCCCGAGAACACATTTGGAACAGAAATAAGAAAAAAAAAACTTATTTATTGTTTTTGGAACAATTTTTAAGAACAAATTTTCTCTCTCCTATTTTTTTCTTCTCTTTTTTTCGTCTTCTTTTCTTCTTTTTTCTTTGGCCGGTTGCTGGCCTCGGCCATGACTGGAGACTGGCCATCAAGGGTCGGTGACCTCGCCGGAGTGTCGCCAGCCCTCAGCAAGGCTGAGCGTCGCCGATGCGGGCAAGGCTCGGCCTCGCCTGCGTTGGGCGAGCTTGGGTTCGCCCAGATCCGGCGAGGCCGAGCTCGCCTAGCCACCAGTGAGGCTCGACCTCACCGGGCCACCACCAGGCACCCGGTGGCTAGGCAAGCTCGGCCTCACTGAGTCTGGGCGAGCTGATCTAGGCGAGCTCGAGCTCACCCAGCCAAGGCGACGCCGCCGGCCAAAAAAGAAGAAAAAAGATATAAAAAAAAGGAAAAAAAGATAAAATAAATTAAAAAATTAAAATAAACAAAAAAAGAACACAAATTTACCAAACGTGTTTCAGTTCTTTTTTTATTCTCGGAACAAGTTTACTAAACGCGTTTTTCTGGTAAAAAATTGTTTCCCGAACAGAAATAATTTTTTCTATTTCTGTTCCTTAGAACAATTTTTGAATAGAAACACAAACAAACGCACCCTTAGTGGACTTCCAGATTCCTACCATTGCTGGCCTTCCCCATTAACTGCAAAAGACATTGATTTCTTCGATTTTGATAAATTAGTAGAATGACCATTCAGGATTTTGCAGACAATATGCTTCCTAGTTTATCGTTACTCGATACATTATATGAGATAATCCTCTTAAAAATGGCTAATGTTTCTTTTGTTGCTCTGTTTGCTGCTTTGGTCGCTCTTTTGACATACTTCCTAGTTGACTCATCGGTCTTAAGAATAAACATGGAAGTTATATTAAGATGTCCTAGGTTGAGCTTCTTCGGATTTTGCAAATGCATATTTAATAGATCATACCGACTTGATTTAAAAATGCATTGTTAAACCTCAAAATCTGTCTGATCCTTTGCTATAGTATTTCACCACTCCGTGCAGTATCGATTTTGAGGTTCCACATCTAGATATTGAGAAATAATTATGAGTTAACTGTTGATAGAAGAGTTTTAGGTAATATCCAGTAAAAGCTCTTTATTTATGAGGATGAAGATACATGTCTAGTCGGTGCATCTTTTTTCTGTAAGAAGATACTTGGTACCCGTAATTCCATTATTAGGTTTCTAAACGGTAGTGTTTTAGTGGATTTCGAGATTTACACGCATTGCTGGCCTTCCCCATTAACTTAACTAGACATTCATCTTTTCTATTTCGATAAATTAGTAGAATGACCATTCCGGATTTTGTAATATACGATAGTCCTAGTCAAAATGGCAAATGCATCCATCCTTTGCTCTATATACACTGTTTATTGTATGCTTGAGCATTATTTGGACAGTTTATTTCCGTTTTAATGCATTTAGTGTTTCATTTACGGAAAGAATTACATAGCATTAGTTTTCATTTTTATTCAGGACGGCGCGAACAATGTTTGAGGAAGGTCATCTGGGAGTCTGGACCTTGCAATTTGCTGCATTTTCAGCTTGGATTTTAGTTGCTTAAGCCATGGATTTCAATTTTCCTTAAGTTTGTTGTTGGATGACGGAACTTATCGTGGTATCTTTTGTTTTGTGTGACTTCTCTGCATTTTTAAGCCATGTATTTTAATTTTCAATTAAAGGTGTGCTTGTTTGAGTGAAAGAATTTTCTACTAATTTTCAATTAAGGGTGTATTTGTTTGAGTGAATTTCTTCGAATTATTTTTCTAGACTTTCGTATATTTAGTTTGCTAAAAATGATTAGTCACGAAAAATAATTTACAATCAAAGAAAATATAGACGCTGAAAAGGGAGAAAACATTTTTCTGGAAAAGGATTTTCCACAAAATATCTTCCTTTTATCATGAAAGTGTCTATTTAACAAACGCAGCCTAAAAATGGTTTGTTTTTAGGAGGTTTCATGAGGGTCAAGCAAAAAATGATAAGGGAGACCCGTTTTAAAGATAAATATCCTTGATGCCGCGATCAACCAAAAAGAAAAGGCAAGAAGCGGATTCAAAACCATTCTCTGCAACTTTCAAATCAATGAATAAAAAAAGTAACATACAAAAGTCAGGCCTTGTCTCATGACGCTAGAAAGGATGGCATGCCGACGTCACCCAAAACAACACCCCATTTTCCTCGTGGCACCATCCTCGTCCAGATTAAGGATCAGCATCGGTCCCGGATCAACCCATCGAGTCAACTTGGGAACCGGTCCGCATTAGCGATTTTGGTCCGATTTTTTGTCCCAAAAACTTGGAGTTGAAACTATCTGGTCCGGTCCCGGTTTAGGATGCCGAGCACTCCATTGACTCAAGAACTGGTGATTTAGAACGTATTTTAAAAACTCAAAACTGAAGTTCATTTCCTATAGATGATAGTTATTTTAAGTAACGTGAAATGTAGTATTGACACCCCATTTCCTATCGCATATTGCTCATGAGGGATGAAAACGCTCGAAATTTTCCTTGCTGCCATGTACAAGATGTGATTTACATCAATCCAGCCCATGTTAGTCATGAAACCGAAGGATGTCCAAGGATTTCAAGAGCCCTTAGGTTAGATTTCAATGGACCTACATGCTGAGATACACATTTCGACAATAAAGTAGTTGACTGCCACGTATTCAAGTCAAGAGACACTATTGAAGACATAGAATTCATATGGAATTGATGGCACAATTTGGACAAGAACGGTTGATGCTTAAAAGGGCACCAAAATTAAAGGAGTGATTAATACTTACTAAATAAGTCATGTGAACACCGTCAAACAAGTTAGAAGGCAACGACATATGGACAAAGCAGTTCAACAAAGAACGTGGAACGACTTTTTATGAGGAAGCAACTAATCACCGACATTTATCAAATTAGCCTATAAATATTGTAGGCAATCCAATAGAAAGGTTCCCTGAACAACCCACAAAATTCCTTTATCTTACCCTTTTAGTTATTTTAGTATAGTTTAGCTTACTATAGCTTTAGATTTTCGTCATAGATTCAACCCCGGCGAGTGTCTCTATATTAAGTAGTGCTATTGATTAGATTCCAATGTTGTCCTACATTCCAACATCGTCAATTAGATTCCAACGTTGTGTCTTCATATTCATCTAAGAGCAATGCTTACTAGGTGTTTACCACTATCCAATGCCATTGATTAGATTTCAACATTCTATCTTCATATCCATCTAGGAGCAGTGTTTACTAGGTGTTATTTCCATTGTCCAATGTCGCTGCTTAAGTTCCAACATTGTGTCCTTGAACTCAATTAGAAGCAATGCTTCCTCGGTACTGTTGTCAATGTCTAGTGTTACTACTTTGATAT
The DNA here is from genome assembly GCA_017140475.1 of Eucalyptus fibrosa. Taxonomy (NCBI): domain Eukaryota; kingdom Viridiplantae; phylum Streptophyta; class Magnoliopsida; order Myrtales; family Myrtaceae; genus Eucalyptus; species Eucalyptus fibrosa. The sequence goes on along the minus strand of CM029509.1, from coordinate 20,111,771 downwards.
TAATGGGCTGTCATTAGTATGTTAAAGTGAGTTTGGATCAAACTGTTGATAGATTTTGACATTGGTTATCATTGATTTTTCATTTTGTATTAAGCGACTCCATAAGATTCGGAACCATATAATATTAATATATATATATATATATATATATATATATATATGTATGTATATGTATATGTGTGTGTGTGTGTGTGTATCTCCATTAGCATTTGACTCTCTTTTTCCAATACTAGCACGAAACCTTAGTCTCTTCTAATAAAAACTAAAATATAACGCTTGGTGAAAGATATTTCGCTAGGGAATTCAAAACCAGTAAAACGCGTAGTAAAATGTTGAAGTTTTGAAAACATGTATAATGGGAGATTATGTATGATGAAAAAGACAAATTTTGAGAGGAAATGATCGATTATTTAATGGAGTGGATGTAATGATATCGGGAAAGTAATAGATATGTATGAAATGGTTTGTTACTTAATGACAAGATTTTAGTGAGTAAATAGTAGGAGCATTGGAATGTCCAAAAAGAGGGAAATATGCAACTTTCCCCCTCGTTTTTTTCTTTTTCGTTTCCATTTCCTTCTGTTGGGAATAACGGATCCTCGAAACCGGATTCGACACTAAATCGAACCCCTAAAGCAATGCGGAAGACGAGCCCGGAAATAACAACACGTATCACCGATTCTAAAGCACACCACAGATTCGAGAGTACCTTGTTAGCCATAGATTAGACACCGACGCCGATAGCGAAAGAGAAACTTGGCCATGCTCGATCCGATTAAGCAAAATCGCCTTTGCGCTTCACTGTTTTCCTTTTAGGGAGAAAGCAAGAGAGAGAGAGGGGGGGAGAATGGAGACGTACGTACGTTCTGTTCCAACAGGTGTCTTCTCTTTCTCTCTCCTCCCTTTTATACGTCACTCCATCCACGGGCCCTATTCCCGTGGGCCGGGCTTTTTGGGCCCAACATGGGCAGACGGGCCTTAAGCCCATCACTAATAAAACCACCATCTCCCACTCACACATGGTGGGCCGAACAGGATTCTCTTTATCTCTCTTCAACATTCATACCGGTGAATAATCCGTGCGACCAGCATACTTTGAGAGCTCGTTGCTATACATCTGTTAGGAATATATAGCAGCTCATAATGGGCGTCTCACTCTGAGTAGATTTAGTATACAGTACCTTAGATCAATCGATCACATTTATATCACTCTTGATCCCTTTTAAACAATGATATATATATTGCATTCACAATTATAATTATCACAAAGACAGTCATAATTGGTCGACTAGTGAATACAAAAGTACAATGTGATTCTCCAAATTCGATCTTTCTCTTTCCTTCAAACTCTCAATTTCAATCCAGCTTGCTTTTCTAGAAATGCCCCATTAGATCGAATCATCTCATGACCATTGGCAACATCCTAAGATAGTAAACACTAAATAAAAATCTTGAGAATAAGTAAGAGTCCTAAGGGCACTAAAATTGATGAACTCTTTTCCTCAAGAGTCTCACATGACATAAAAGTTGATATCAAACTTTTGCCACTCTTATTGGTCGGCTCATGCATACGTAATATGAAATCCGTATTATGGTATTAGCTCATTTCTCATGGAGCGTATGTCTACACCTTCAATACCATACAGATGATAGTTCAGACATACCCAATGTCTAACTTGAGTTCACGTATCTACTCATTCACAAAATTCATCAGAACTCACATTTGGCATCATAGACAGACAAAGTAAAATATGTGGGGTATTTTACTTTCGGACATAGTAAGTATTATGTCATCATCTTAACACCCAGTTAAGGCGACATACGTATTTTAAGATTGAGCTCTCGATTATCACCTAGATAATAAGCTTAAAAATAGTGTCATCTCTATTTATCACACAGTAAATAGAGACGATTACCCGTGTGAGTGGGCTAATCTTATATATGTCCAACATACTTTCTCAACTTAAAATAATACACTGAGTATTAAGATGTATAAAGATCATACAAAGATTCATAGGCATTAATCAATGAAAAACAAAATTTCATAAATGTGAACAACTCAGGGAAATTACAATCCAGTACATCAGACTCTACGCAATCCTAGAGATTTTACATGACCACAAAACACATCTCTAGGTATTGATTTTGTCATAGGATCTGCTACCATTCTATGCGTAGTATGTACTCTAAGTTCACATCTTTTCATGCAACCATATCTTTGACAAAATTATACTTGGTATCTATATGTTTGGTCTTGTCATGATATTTTGGATCCTTGGTGTACGCTTTCGCTACTTGGCTATCATTGTTAACCAACAATTAATCTGCAGCACTTCTAATAACACCTAAATGATTCAAAAAATCTCTTAAGCCAAACATCTTCTCATATTACTGCTGATAATGCTACGAAACCAATTTACATCATGGACAAGGCTATACACTTTTGTTTCTTACTGCTCCAACATATGGTGCCATTATTTGGTAAGAATACAAAGCCAGAGGTAGATTTTCTTTCATTTAAATCTCCTCTCCAATCAGCATCTGAATAGCCTTAGAGTTGCAGATCCTTTCCTTAATAACTCAACGTATAATCAGTAGTTCCTTGTAGATACCTTAGTATTCTCTTAACGGCTTTCCAATGTGCTTAACCTGGATTGGATTGGTAACTACTCAACATTCCAACTGCAAAACATATGTCAGGTCCTGTAGACATCATAGCGTACATAAAGCTTCTAACAGCACTAGTATAATGAATATATTTCATTTGTTCCTTATCTTGTGGAGTCCTTGGACACAGTCTGTGGCTTAATCATTCACCCTTTGCAATAGGAGTGTTTATGGGTTTACAATCTTGCATACGAAATCGTTCAAGAACTTTATTCATATATGTTTCTTGCGAAAGAGACAACGATCTCTTCGAACGATCTCTCGAAATCTTAACTCCAAGAATGTATGCAGCCTCACCCATATCCTTCATCTCAAAGTTGGAAGACAACCAACTCTTGACAGTATTAACTAACTCCATATTGCTTCCGACAATCAGTATATCATCAACATATAATGATATGATCACAAATTGATCCTTGGATTTTTTGATATATACACAATGATCCTCATCAATCATTGTAAAATCATATGCCATTATGGCATTATGAAAACGTATATACCATTGTCTTGACGACTGCTTAAGGCCATATATCGATTTCAAAAGTCGACATACCTTTTCTTCTTGACCTTTCATTATGAAACCAGCAGATTGTTCCATATATATTTCTTCATCTACTTCTCCATTGAGGAAAGCAGTCTTTACATCCATTTGATGTGACTCAAGATCCATACTTGTTACTATTGCCAGAATAATGCGAATCGAGGTAAATCTCACTATAGGAGAAAATGTATCTTCATAATCAATTCCTTCCTGTTGATTATACCCCTTCGCCATAAGGCGAGTCTTATGCATATCTATCGAGTCATTAGCTTTTCGCTTTATTTTGAGAACCCACTTGTTCCCAATAGCTATGCGTCCTTTTGGAAGATCAACCAGTTCCCAGATTTGGTTTGATTTAATTGACTCAATTTCCTCTTCCATTGCATGAATCCATTTTTCCTTACCAGGGTAATTCGGAGTCTCATTAATATTTCTTGACTCATCCTCATCTTATGGAGCAACCATAAAAGTTTCCCCTTCAATGTTAAAATGTCGACGGGGAATACTTTGGCAACTTGTTCACTTTGTATGAGAGATTGTACACTTTGCACATCATTCCCCATTATGCTCCCACTTGAATTAGATAATGATGGTGTCATCTCATCATGTGGTTGCAATTGAGAATGAGTTGAATTCAATTCATCACTTCTCATATTACACCCACTTGAACGAACTCCACTAATATCATTATCTTGATCCAAGGTCTCAAATAGGGAGGAATCTTCACCTATTTCGCCCTTCTTAGGAAATTCATCCTCTAAGAATGTAACATCCCGTGATTCAAATTTAGTTATACTCCCACTTTCCTGCTCACCTATGAACACATACCCTTTCGAGTGTTCTGAGTATCTTATGAAAATACTCTTCTTTCCTCTGGGATCCAATTTCCCAAATTTGTGAGAGGACTCATGTGTATAGGCAGCACAACCCCATGGCTTAAAAAAACTTAAGTCCGGTTTTTTACCTGTCCATAACTCATATAAAGTGGAAGTAACTGATTTGGAAGGCACCTAGTTAAGTATATAAGCAACAGTTAACAACGCATCACTCCAAAAAGTAATAGGTAAGTTAGCATGCGTAATCATGGACCTAACCATTTCCAGTAGGGTTTTGTTTTTTTCTCTCCGCAACACCATTTTGTTGAGGAGTATACGGAATAGACAACTGTGTTTCTATTCCTTTTTCATCACATAATTTTCTAAACTCATCAGATAAATATTCTCGACCTCGATCAAATCTCAATATTTTTATTTTCTTGTCTAATTGATTTTCTACCAGGTTCATAAACCTTTTGAAATAACTTATTGCTTCAGATTTATGAGAAATCAAATAGATGTATCTGTATCGAGTATAATCATCTATAAAAGTGATGAAATAAACAGCCCCATGTCTTCCTCTCACATTCATTGGACCACAGACATCAGAATGGATTAAATGCAGAGGAAATTTAGCTCTTTTACCTTTTCCAAATGGTTTCCTTGTCGTTTTCCCTTCTAGGCAATGCTTACATATGGGTAAATCGATTCTTTTAATGTTGCCCAACAAGCCCTCTTTGGCTAGTCTATTCATACGTTGTTGGCCAATATGACTAAGTCTAGCATGCCACACATTCACATCATTATTATACAAATTAGGAGACGTGAGAAGGGAATAACACACATTTGCATTAACATAGTCAACATTTAATACAATGAAACTATTCAGAAAACAACCACAATCATAGTAGTTTGTATCTAAATACAAATCCACACCTCTATTATTGAAGTTCATATTAAAACCTAATTTAACCAACACTAAAACAGATACTAAATTCCGACGAATCTCCGGAGCATACAATACATCATGTAGGAATAAAGTGCGTCCACCACGCATGTTCAGTTGGCATGTGCCAATTCCTTTCACTTCAACTCTGGAGTTGTTTCCCACATAAACCCACTTAGTTCCAGTTGGTACTCGTCGAAATTCCACGAAGGATCCTCTATCCTTCGCTACATGGTCTGTCGCTTCTGAATTTATAGTCCACAAAGGATTAGACTCAATCAAGAATATAGAACTCGACACATAAGTAAAGTTCTGAAAAGTACAAGGGGTGTTTACCTTCTTTAGCTCACGACAATCGCGAGCATAATGACCCTTCTTGTCACAATTGAAACACTTCACCCTTGTAAGCTTCTTCATTCGAGAACGCTTTTCTCTTTCATGTTGGTTAAGCTTGGGTTTCTTCCCTGAATGACCTACTTCCTTGTCTTTCCCTTTATCAAACCAGTTAGAACGTTTGCGCTTGGAGCTTGAAGCTCCATGTGAGCTAGAACTAGTATGATAGAGTTTAGCTTTTGGCTTAGCCGCCAAGAGGCGGTCCTCTTCCAGCTCAAGATGACGCATAGCATCCTTAAAGGTTTTGATATTATCATTATGGGTCAGGTGCACCTTCATATACTCCCAACTCTAAGGCAAGGAACGAATCACTGCTTGCACTTGCTGCTCGTCTGTGAGGACATGGCCAGCATCTTTCAGCTCATTTATCATGTTTAACATCTTTCTAAGATGTTGCTTCATGGTCTGACCATGAGGCTTCTTGTAAGAGTCAAACCTGATAGTGAGCTGCCTCAGTCTGGTCACCAAAGTATGACCAAATTTAGCTGCCGATGCCTCCCACATTTCCTTGGCATTGTCAAAACGCCTAAACTCTCGCATGACGTCATTTTCCATGCTGCTCAACAACATGATGCGAGCAAGAGAGTTCTTTCTTTTCCACGCAGAAAAAGCTTCCTTGTCTCTTTTATGCTATGCAGTGCTTCCTTCTTCAGGTTCTACCATGGTTAGGTTAAGAGCCTCAAGTACTTCTTGCTCTTCCAGCACATACTGGATTTTCATTTGCCAAATTTCATAGTTGTCACCATTGAGCTTTTCACCTTTGTTCAGCTCGGCAACTATGCTCTTTGTGGTTGAAGCCATTGATATGAACACATCAGACATATATGCACGAATTATTAATGCCTATCATTTATGCATCCCTTTTTGCACAGACCCATCACATTAATGAACAATTTCAAGGTTTTGGAATCAAAAGGTCACTATGTTTCCAATTATCCTCCAAAAAATCCTAACTTAAAACTGTGACGACCCGAGCGGCGGTGCGCGGGGAGGAGGGATGGCGGTGCGTCCGCGCCTCCGGTCCTCGGACGCGCGCAAGGGAAGGGGAAGGGATTCCTCTCCCTCTTGTCCCACATCGCTTAGGGAGGGGTTCCTGGGAGCCTTTATAAGGCTTGGGTTCCTTTAATAGTGTGACGCGTTTCACACATGCTTCCGCTGTGCTGAGAACAAAACCGTGAGGGTGGCCGCAAAGGTACGGGCCCAAAGCGGACAATATCGTGTTGGTGGGGATGGCCGCAAAGGTACGGGTCCTTAACTTGCATGACGCGTTTTAAAACCATGAGGGCTCAGTGTCCAAAGCGGACAATATCACACAAGTGGGACCTGGGATGTTACAGCGCGTGTGGGCGCGTGCAGCGTCTCCCGGCGGCATTCGACATATCGCCAGACTCATCTCGACGACTCCTTTCTCCCTATGCCATCAAAATTCGATTTCAACTTACGAAAACTTGGAAAAATGGGTGAACAACGCTCGGGTGTCGGGATTTCTCGCCCCGATCCGTACGGCCGAATTACTTTCACGAAAAATCAATCAAAAAACATCAAACAGGTCGGGAAAACGTGAACTAGGGCTCTGATATCAATGTTGGGAATAACGGATCCCCGAAACCGGATTTGACACTAAATCAAACCCCTAAAGCAATGCGGAAGACGAGCCTGGAAATAACAACACGTATCACCGATCCTAAAGCACACCACGGATTCGAGCGTACCTTGTTAGCCACAGATAAGACATCGACGCCGATAGAGGAAGAGAAGCTTGGCCCTGTTCGATCCGATTAAGCAAAATCGCCTTTGCGCTTCACTATTTTCCTTTTAGGGAGAAAGCAAGAGAGAGAGAGAGAGAGGGGAGAAGGGAGACGTACGTATGTTCTGTTCCAACAGGTGTCTTCTCTTTCTCTCTCCTCCCTTTTATATGTCACTCCATCCACGGGCCCTATTCCCGTGGGCCGGGCTTTTTGGGCCCAACATGGGCGGACGGGCCTTAAGCCCATCACTAATAAAACCATCACCTTCCTTTATAGCTACTCGATTCCTCACTCCTTCTCTTTGTTCGTGACAGATGACGAGTGGTCTCAAGCTTCCTCAGTCACATTTTCAAAGATTACGGAAAAAGTTTCGAATTTCCTTTAGAGATGGGAAAAAAAAAAGAAAAAAAAAAAAAGATAAGCAATTCCTGACTTGACCCCTCCAGTTCTATTGTCAACAAAGTTGATTCTCAATTTGACAAACTTGAAACTATCTCTATTCAATCCAATTCCAAATTTTAGGTGAGAATCGACCACCCTAAAACCTAGCCCAAATAGTATTGCCTCACACTATGCCTCCACCACTTAAACGTTAGATAATTATTTTTATCAAGCTTGCAACTTCCCCCAAATAGATAAAAGTATGGTTGATATAGGCTTGTGAAAAACACTGGTACGTTTTGGTTAATCTTTAATTTATAACTACATGTTTGATGTTGAAGGCAGCCTTCTCAAGGTGTTAGCAGGATATTATCCACTCTGGTCACAGTCCACTCACGCTTGGACAGTTTTGAGTACACATTCTGCTATTTTAAGGTTGTATGAAACTTATCTGCCAGGCCTATGTGATATCACTGATATGGAATAAAAAACATATCTAAAATCAAAATGAAACGTATTAACGTTCCCCAAAGAAGTGGATTCATGTTTGCGTTGAGTTTTTAAACAGATTCATTGTCTGACCTCCTTTATGCAACGATCATACATATTTTGAATGTCGTTTTGTTGCACAAATCAATGTGATGAAATAGATAATAGACTATATTTTCTTCAATCCTGCTTCTCATTTGTGAGTTACACATTGTGGATAGCACCGGCTTGCCAAATTAACTAAAAATAAAATTAATTGATGTCGATAGTTTTAACTCACCAATCAAATATTGCTTGGAGGATATTTCCTGCAACTAGAGTTAGAGAAAAACGTAGCCAAATAGATAATTACTCTTCAAATGCAAAGAAAGTAATGGTCTATTAAAATGACTTCTCTCACGAATTCGATGTCAACTTGAATGTTGTTTCCCATGATGAGCTTTAATTCATTCCAATTTGGTTTCCTCTTGTTTATAAATCCCTCTACAATAAACGCAATATGATTTGTTGCAAAGCAAAAATATCCCAAAAAGTAGTGAAGTAATTCCAAAAATCGTGATTTTACTAATTTGACAAGTTTTAGGACTTGATTGTACCTTTTGAAAATTTTAGTACTTAATTGCACTTTAATAATAAATTTAGGACATACAATACAGTTATCCTTTTTTTTTCTTGCTTTCAACTTCTACCAAATAGATAAAAGTATGGTCAAAGAAGGCTTATGAAAAACTCCGGCCCATTTTTGTCAAACTTAAAATTTTTCTTTAATAATTGATTTCAAAGACAGCCTTGTCGATTGCTAGCATGATATTGTCTGTTCTGACCATGGCCCACTTAGCTCTAATGGCTTTGATAGGCATCTTGCTACCAAGTTAAGGTTACAAGGGACTTTTCCGTCAGTTGCAACAGCCCACACCTGTACAATGTGGAGTCAAAGACATGTTCGAAATCCAAAAGCAAAAAACGTGTCAACGTTCCCGGAAAAAGTGGATGCATATTTTTTTTTTGTCTTACTCTAACTCTTACTCTTAGATCTTTGCCCTACCTCCTTACAGGGTATGAGAGTCGAAACTTACACTTGAAACTCAAAGTAGATACATGTTTGTGCACTGAGTTTTCACACAAATCCATCAATTAATTGCCTTCACGCAACAAGTTGTACGCATTACACATTTTGTTGTGTAGAGCAATATCCACGTGATGATATACATGATGGACTATATTTTCCTCCAACTGTACCTCTCTTCGGTGGGTTATGAGTTGTGGACATCACTCTTACCCAAATTTCACTTAATATTAATTTAGGTAATATCTCTATGATTATAACCTACTAATCAAAGAGTGGATTTGCCACAACTAGGTTAGAAGAAAACATGACCAATACCAATAGACAATTTCTCACTCCGCTTAATAGTCTAAATTGTTTGGTGCAATTTATGTGCTATAGCATGTCTCACAGACATCAAAGCGGTGTTTCAACAGGTCTTAGTATATATATGTGTGTGTCTTTCCTATCCTATAGTTTAAATTTCTGGATTGGACTAATTTCCTTAAACTACCTCATTCGCAATCTAAGCGTGATTTCTTCAAAAGCATGAAGTCAAATATAACCTCGGTCAAATAGAGTAAGAAATTTGAACATGCCTTATGCTTTTTTCCGTGGCAAAAAAGCTACTAGCGCTGCTACCTTCATTTTCTCGTACAGTCAAAAGGTTTGTTTTTTGAGAGTATATTTATTTAATTAAATGATAAACTGCACTGGGTAAAGAAATTCACTTTAGTTTAAGCAACAGTAAAGTTTAATAAAAAAAGTACTATAATTATTCATCTTATTTAATACAAGATCAAAGTATTTTGTGTTTTTGATCAAGTTATTTTTTAAAAAATTAAATGATATTGAAAGATATGAAAAAAAAATTGATTTTTGTTAAATATGAACTACTTGTTTCCTATATTTGATATGGTTTTATTTCTTTCTTTAGAAATCCAATATCTTATAATAAAAAATAAAAAAATAAAAAGTTATCGGGGGCTATTTTCCACCATATTTGATTGGATACGTGCTTTTTTTTTTTTTTTTTTTTTTTTGGTTGTTAACTGATGAAAATAACTTTCTATAATTTTACTTTTTGCTAAAGAAATAACTTTGTATATTCGGAAACAGGTGAAAAACTAATTTATCCTACGCTATGGCTCTCATCTCTTAAACTTCTACATTTTGGCAGCTGCTGGTTCAGTGAGGCGAGATTCAGGATCTCCAGTCAGACAAACCCTTCAAGACAGTAACATAGTATAAAGCCCCTTAGATCCATTGCTTCATGAAATATGTTGACATTTGATATTACATACGAGACCTCAGAAGATAGCTTATGCTAGCGAGTTTTTCTTTGTCTCCCTAAATCATGATTTGGCTTTGTATTACTCATCTCAAACCGTCCAATTTTTATCATGGCTTTTGCTTCTGTTCAATACACTATGACTGAAGCTAACTTTGGTTGGTAATTCGATCAATTCATTGACGGGTTGTACAAGTACAAGCAACTTCAATACAAGCATTAGTGATACCTCAATTTCGATTGTTAATGATAAATTGCATACGAAATTAAAGGTTAAATTTTGGTTCCAAAGCAAAAATAATTTCCCTTAATTTATGTAGCATATAGGTAGTATGAGCATTTGCATTAATACTTATTAGATTTTATTAAAAAAAAAGTATTATTAATTATTATTTTTTAAAATTATTTAAAAAAAAAAAAAAAAGAAGAAGGCGACCACTTTTCCTTCAGCAACCGGACACACACACACAAGACAGACACCACAAGGAGAAAAAGAGAGAAATCGGCGGTTGTTGAGCCATAACGAGGGGTAAACGCAAACGCTTTCCCCTCTGATAAGGAAGTTTGAATGAAAAGGCCGAACGATTTTCCAAAAGTGAGTATTAACCTTTGTCGAAGAGGACGCATCAAAGGGAAAGGAGGACGCAGCGACATGGCTCCCATTGGAGGTTACGTTGCCAGCGCCGATCTTCATTGCCGGCGTCCAGAGGTCAAAGGCTATAGAGCTACCACTGTGCTTCCATCAATGCAGATTTTAACCACAGGTGGATAGTGAAGCTTCCTTCTTCGATTCAACCAGTATTCACTACTTTGATTCGCTTTGCGGACGCAGTAGCATTTCTTCCCTGGTTTTGCTCTGCTTCGAGTTAATGATGACTAGTGTCGACACTACATGTGTGTGAATAGCTAAGAATCAGAGCCTCTCTCGGATGATTTTGTAATGGTGTTGTTCTTCCGGAGCTGATTTTGTACGGAAAAATATTTCCGATCCGATAATTGAGTTCAGAATTGGCAGTACCCACAACTTGCTCAACAAAATGCTTTTGCAAGTCACAATACGGGTTTGTTTTCATCTTGGTTTGGTAGAAGTTTGAGCAGAGAGTGTCAAGACCCAGCATTGGTATGAATGAGAATAAGACCAAACCTAGTTTTAGATTAACGTTTCTAATACCTTTGCACGATGGTTTTAATCTAGGTGCTGATTTACGGGCCATTTCCAATATGCCAACACTCACGTGAAAGTGCTCATTATGTTTTCACTAAAATGCCTCGGCCCAGCCCAGAGGCACACGCCATTGATTTCCATCTATTCTTAAGTGCAAATGGATAGGATTTGCATGGTTGTATGCCCTTGTTACTTGTCGAGCGTCATTTTCCCATAGGCCTCGATTGTAATGTCCAAAGATATACTGTTAACCTTCTCATGTTATAAGTTATAAATCAATGAGATTATCCGCTGGGGCGTCCATCTTTGACTAACTACGCTGGATTTTCTGAGGTATCTTAAAATATTTTGATTAGTTAAATCTTTACGAAAGTCTAGTTTTATAAATAAATAAAAAAATGAATTGTTAAATCTCCACTAACATTTTTATAATTAAATTTAAAAATTTGGGAATAGAAATTTTTAGAGTTGTACTAAATGCATTTATGTTCTTTTTCTATTTTGGGTTTAAAAGAATTGTACAATTATCAAACACGTATTTTGCTTAGAAACTAGTCAATAGAAATTAAAAAAAAATATTTATGAATGGAAATTATTTCCATGAGTGAAAATGTTACCGTACACACCCTAATCAGCCTACAGACTGGATTATGATGGCCTACAGAAATGAATTGCTGAGCCCGAATTGGATTTCCAATCCTCCCACCCTCTTTGGCCTTTGTTATGTTATGATTTTGAGCCCTCTTGTAGTCTACTTTCAAGTTATCAATGAAATCAAGACACTTTTGCGAGAGAAAAAAAGAAGAACAGATGATCCTTACTCTCGTTCGCAAGGCCTCATATAGTGCAGCTAGCTGAAGACACAGAACACCACTTAACAATCCATGTCGACTGGCAAGCCTGTGGAGAATATGCAATGTGCCAATCAACATGCTGGCGCTTCACTCCAGTTGTTTTCCAAGCACTAGAGGTGGTGAAAGACCGGATGAACAAGGAATCCGGGGAACAACACACCAGAAATAGCAGTTTAAATCTGCACCATAGTAGATCTTGCAGGGGGGCGGCACCATCTAAGATATTTATGACCTGAGACTCATTGCAATTCATAGATAGACCAAAGTTAGAGACCACTCTTCTTTGGAATTTTATCTAAAAATGGCCCAAAAGAATGTCTTGTCTTAGGATTTTGGAAAGGTCACAACTTCTTAGTTGATGATTGCTGCATGCCACGGCGTACAATCCCCCTAGAAACGGGATATATCAGAATCAGGAAAAATAAATGAAAGATCGATTATATTTTTTCTGTTACAGGAACATAAATCTGAGTCTGAAGGTAGAACATCATAATTGAGTCTCCTGTCAAACAGGTTTCGTCAATAAGTTCTTTGTGAAGAAATCTATTGACAAAACATAAAGCGTGTTCAAGTGGGAAAAACCAATGAATCAGACACGTGAGCTAACTTGATCAGTTGTCTTGAGAGTAAGTAGTTGGCATCATAGAGATCGATGGTGGAAGTTGCATGAGATTTAAAGAACTTTCCGGTGATAAACCTGAAAATTCACAAACTATTCTGAAGATACAAGTCAAACCAAAAGAGCTGTTGCACTTAGTTCAACCCTACCGTTTGATATTAATAGGCACGTTGTTCGTAAATAGAGTATGAGAAGCTCACATAACTTGTCGTTTTTTCTTTGCTAAGCCTGCCAATAATTTTACAGGAAAAACATGACCGAAGAACAGTAATTATAGCTCAATCCCAATCTCATGATCAGTCGCTGCCTGATCAGACTTGAATGGTAATATATATGCACCTTAAAGCTGAATGTCTTTGAGATACTATAACACGAGAGCTTAAAGTTTATGCAACACACAGCACTTGCAGCCTGCTACTACAGCTCACACGTAACTGTCGACAAATATCAATTCTGTAAGAATTACCTGACAAAGATCCGTCAAACCTACTCTGATTCAATTATTATAATTGCTTGAGTAAGAAAATGAGCAGCAAGAGTTTGTACAGGCGTCTCTATATCGTAATCACAGTTTTCGTGGCTCCAGACTTCAGTTCCGTGATTGTAATCCTCGCATCTGAAATCTGTAAAAGAATCAGAGGGAGATGGTTTCAACTAGTGCCAGTAAGCCACCACGAACTTCAAAATTCCACTAATGATTTGGGTATCTCTTAGTTGTCCCAAATATTGCTTACCATGAACTTGAAAAGTGTTGATATGTGCGTATGAGTTATATTATAAAAGTTCTACATTGGAAATTTGTGTGGTATGAGTAGTTAATGTATTCTACGTAGCCCATAAATCATTGGCTTAAATGTTGAGTAATGGTGGGTCCAATTGTGTATGCGCTCAGGCTTGGGCTCCCTCTTGGTGATCTCCCTAATAAAGATATTGGATATCAACTCCCACCCTTTTATTTGATACATCTGTGAAACTTACCTGGAGTGTGAAATAAGGATTGACTTCATGTGGATCCTCCAGAATGCTAAAATTTTTAGTTTCTGCAATACAATTAAAATACAATGTGATTATGATAAAGGAAACAAAAGAAGGAAAGTGACAATATAAAGAGTGGCCCAAAGGCCTGTGAGAGCGGAAGATCAATCAGACTAACTCGTCACCCAAATTGCGATCATCATGGCCAACTTTTTGATTCCCAGAACTCTATTTTCCAAGGATGTGGTCCGGCAAGCAATCCAAGGGCTGAATTTATAGCATAATCGTCCAAATGCCCAAGAAGCTACTTCAACAAGATGCTTCAGAATCATTGTTGCGATCTCCAGCACATCAGGATTTGTTGCGGGAACAACGCAAGGGAAGGTCCAAATGACTAGCCACTTGATTTGAGACTCCACGTTTGAGTAAATTAGTATCGCGAAGATGATGGATGCCAATAGAACAATCATACAGTTAGCTTTGAGATAGAGGGAGCTTTGTCCACAGTCCTTTGGATAATCCAAAGGTGTGCCGCAAAGTATAAAACCGACATTTCTCCAATGGCAATCAGCATTGCCTCCTCAAATTTAATGCCATTATCCGAGGAGCGCAAGAAGCCACAGGAGCAAACTGGAGTAATGCTTATGAAAAGCTTTGGAGAATTCGAGTTGTTCATGATCGGCCCCACGTGAATAAAATATTTTATCTGTTTTTACCATATATCAGATATTAGATATGATTAGGGTTGTCATCTTCATTTTTTCAATTTTTACTTGTTCATCGAGTTTAAAAAAGCTATAGAGTTGTTCCCTTCAGTTGTAATAAAACTAACGAGTCAATAAATTTGAGAATTCAAGAAAAAGAAACGAAGAAAAAAGAAGAAAAAATATGAATCAACAGAACTTCCGCGTCATATATAACAATCATGGTGCAAAATAAAAAGGAAACGCATCTTCATGTCATGGAGAAAAACCAAGAATACTAATAAGGCAGGCAAAAGAAATGAACAAAAGAGTACACTGCTAAACAAGGAGTTGCGGCTCTGGGAAGGCTCAGACTGCTCTCAGACATCCTTGTTACGCGCTCTAATGTACAGAATCTGCGCAAAGAATTTGCTTCACTTCTAAAGCTGGAATGGGGAAGACCTTATGAGGTTTTGAATGTGAACCCAGTTCGCCCAGTTGGTTTCAGACGGCCGAAGGCGAAGATCGCCGACCAAGAAGAATGAAAGTGAGTGCAAGTGAGTGCGAAGCATCCGACCTTGTCAATTGGGATAAGGTTACTCGACAAGACAAAATTGGTGTCTACGGCTTCCTTGAGAGACTCGCTTCTCTTGAAACCATCTTTCCAATGTTTCCAAAAAAAAGTTCAATCTTTCATCCAAGGCCAAAAAGTTACAGATTTAACGTGCACAGTGAGTCATATCAACCACCTCCAAGAAGATGCGGTTCTCAATTTGTAATCTGTGTTATTAATTTTAGTTTACAATCTCTGCATCCAAATTTCTCACATTTTTGGACAAAGACGAAAGATATTAATGCGATTTGTCATGCACTTCAGCATAGTGAGCTCCTTGGATAACACAAGCGATTTAATCGTGAGAATGGACGGAATTTGTAATGGATTTTATTTTTTTCTCCTAGTGAAAGATTGGGCTTTTTCTAGACACTTGACAAGTCCTGTGTTATTATTGTCCCAGGTACAAAATGTTGTGCTTATTTTTTAGGTTAATACCACGAAAAACCTTAAGTCAATATACCCATGATAAATTAACCCAAACTAATTTTTTGATCACAAAAATCTCAAATTGATGTACTTATAACAAATTTACTCTATGTTAGTTCCCGTTAAATTTTACTATCAAATTGTTTAGTTGGATGACATTAACGGTTGACTGGTGTACCAATTTATGATTTTACTCTTTATATGTCACAATTGTATTAGTTTTGCATATTTTTGTAATATTAATCAAATTTAATAGATGGTATATTTGTCATAAATGAATTATTTTAAGGGTTTTTGGAGGTCAACAAATTCGTTTAAAATTTCTTACCCTTTACCAAATGAAAAAAAAAATAGTTTAAAGCAAATTTGTCACGAATATGCTGACAAAATTTCAACTCAATCGGACCATGAATCAACCTCCAATGCCAACTTGATGTAAATCAGATATTGCCCCAAACTCCAGATTTTCTGCTTTATCTTTTTCACTTGTTACTATTTCCTTTTGTTACTATTACTTTATTAGATAATGAAAAACCATATTTCCTCATATAACTTATCATATGAGCTCAAGCATTTTTTTTCATTGAGCCTCATTTTGGAATAAATTTATCACAAGTATAGTTTTGAGTTTTTTTATAGCTATTTGTGATAAATTTAGAATTTTTAATTGTATTAATTCTTATTTTTCTAGACGTTTGAAATGTTGAGTTATTTTTGTTCCTAGTCAAAAAGTAGGGGCTTTTTTTTTTTTTTTTGGACTTAGGCCTATATTTAAAAGAGTTCATATGATGATTAATATAGACATGTGAATTGAATTACGACAAGACGCAAACCACGAAATTCAAGATGATTCCAACAATTCAACTACAGCCGAATCATGGTGCTTCAAGACGAATCCAAATGGCCAAAACTTGACCATGTTGACTTAGGGTCTTACTATGTGTGGACGGGCACAAAAGGACTCCTTAATCTATTCTAGCAGGAATCAATACCATTCCCTAATTTTCTAGTTCCGGCCAACAAGAGGCACAAACGCTATTTACTTCGGATTTAGATCTTTCGGAGATTTGTGAGATATTTAGGCAGCTATGCATACCCTTTTCAGATGACGATAATGAAATCTGTTGCTGGAAGAAGTAGAAAGATGGACTCTCGAAGTACGTAACCTCTAAACCTACTGCTCAGATTGACCAATCATAAAGCATGATGAAAGTGAGAGAAACCATAAATCGAATACAATAGTTTACCCGATAAGCTGTCTCGAGAGTAAAGAGTTAGCAAGTTAGACATCGCTGGCAGAAGCATCATGAGATTTGACGAACTTTGCCTGTGACAAATTTGAAACTCGCGAACTATTCTGATAATGCAAGTCTAAAAAACTATTCCGAAATTCGTAATTTCATAAATTGAGCTAATGTGGGGTCACAATTGGCCTTTACTATTTATTTATTTATTTATTTATTTATTTATTTATTTATTTATTTATTTATTATTATTATTATTATTATTATTATTATTATTATTATTATTATTATTATTATTATTATTATTATTATTATTATTATTATTATTCTGTAGTGAGTTGGTTTGAGAAGAAGTTATTATAATAGGGGCGTTAAACCCGAAGCAAACGAAAATATATTACCCTACACTTAACTCTAATTTCAAAGTTTCAAAAGCTTATTTGATGGAAAAATTATCCAAATAATTCTAAACCTAATATACTTTTGCTAATTTAGTTTTAAACATTTTAAGTGTGTTATAAACCATTTTACATTTTATCAATTGAGTCTATTAAGTCAATTTTAGACGAAAGTCACTAATGTAAATGCAACCACCACTGATGTGGAAATTCTTAAATAATACTATAATATTTTTTTGAATTATTGTTTTTCTTTTCTTTTCTTTAATTCTTTTTATTCCAACTTTGGCTAGTGACCCTTGTTTGCTATAGGCAAGGGATGCCCTCGCCCAGCATTGGCAAACATTCTTACCTATTGGCTAGTGAGGTCTGCACACCTTGGCTTGGTCTAGGCGAAGAGCCACGATGCCGGCGTCAACCATAGGCAACAGGTGCTTGGATCTAGGCAAGGGCCCGACACCCTTGCCTAGATCTTGACGAGGGCACGGAGGCCCTGGCTTATGGTTACCAAGAGCCAATTGAGTCAATCCAATCAATTTTTACCAATGAGTAATAAATCTTTTTACATTTTACCAAAAGAGTCCACCTGCCCAATTTTGGTCAAAAATCGATAACGTGGATGTTGACTATTCTTTGTAACACAAATGGTGCTGACATTTAGATTGGTAAGTTCTTCATACATGGTAGCCTATAATTTATGTTTAGAAAAGTAATTTTCAATATCTTGTTAAATCTAATGAATAAATAACAATAGTGTTGGAAGCTTTTTCTTCATTGGAAAAATAAGCAAGCATTTATTAGTAAGGTTAATACCATAAAAAATCTCAAAGTGGTGTACTAGTGGCAATTTTATTTAAGATTAATTTTTTTACCGCAAAAAATCCAAAACTGAAACATCTATGATAAATCGGTTTCCGATAAATTTTACAGTTAAATCGTTGAGTTCAATGAAATACGGTAGTTGATGAGTATACATTTTTGTGGTTTTTGGGGATATTAATCCAATTTAATAGAAACTAATAGAGAGTAAATTTGTCATAAATGTATCGGTTTGGAATTTTTATCGTAAAAAAATTAGTTTGAGATAAATTTGTTACAAGTGTATTAGTTTGTGATTTTTGATAGTAAAAAAATTAATTTGAAGTAAATTTATCACAAATGTACCAATTTAAGATTTTTCGTGGTATTAACTCTTATTAATAACTACAAATTTTTTTCATGTGTTTAGGTTGATTTTTCCTTAAGGAAAAGTAACTTTCAACCTATTAGAAATGATAGATTAATCTTCCACGTGGCTTTGTCATAGAAGAAGTAGAAAATTCTACTTGGCAATTTCTATATCTTTTAAATATTTAAGTACGAATCTCTATTTTATCAATGATATTGTAAGAGTAATGGCAAATTTCTGCGAAGAAGAGAGACGAAAACTAAAACAGGAGGCACGACTCTTTCTTTTGTCTAGAAAACATAATTTGCACATGGCCCATGGTACAGGCTTAGCAAAGATCTTGGGTAATTAGTCTTACAAATGTGTGCAGATTTGGTAAAAGATACATTTGCAGGTTATCGAATCTATATTTGATTAATGAAATTCCATAGAGAAGGTAAAATTTCCATCAAAATATGTGAATAAATTAAGATAGAGCGCCCGACTCCTTCAATTTGTCTTAAGAACATAATGTGCACATGGTCCGTTCTGCCGGCTGTTAGGGAAGACGTTTGGTTATTAAACTTAGGATTCCATGTGAAAGTAAACTTCAGCTAGGATTCTTGCGCTTTTCGTGGGAAATGAAAGGTTGAAACCCAAGAGTGGGAGATCGGACTCATTAATTTTAGGGTTTGGCTCTGTGGAACATGTTATTCGTGATGTTCCTACTTCTCCAGTTGACCGATGGCTTTCGAATCTGAAAATCGAATCCCAAGAATGGCAGATAGGATTCACGAGAAGACCATTGCCAATTTGACTTTGCATTCGCTGATAGTGAAAAGAAAGATAAATCACACCGTTGGCAGTAGAGATAACATTATAGAGGATTCGTAATAGATTTAAACAAGCCTGAGAATAGGTTCTCATCAGAAAATGAAGCAAAGAAAGAAGATTGGCATAGAAAGATGACTGGCATAAATATACCCTCTAGACATTACCACGAGAGTTTCATGCTCATTATGGAAGATTTTGCATGAGTCATAACTTCTTAGTGCATTTATAGGTGTACAACCCTATTACTGTAACTGTATCTAAGTGCCAAAAGCCAAGATAGCATATAGGTAGTATATGCACAAGGCACAACCTACCCAAAGGTTCACTCGTGACTGTAGTTGTATCTAAGTGCCAAAAGTCAGAGAGCATATAGGTAGTCTATGCACAAGGCACAAGCTACCCAAAGGTTTGCTCATGACATGAGTTGAACATGTGACTTTATAGATGACAGCATGCCCAATTTAATATGACTACATAGCAAAATCAATAAATAATAGAAAAAACCGCTACTTTAATCTGGACAACATTACGGGGAGATTTGTTCCCTAGGATTTTGGAATCCATACAAAGGAATTACATCTTTATACGGACACGTATATAGCAACATCATACATAAAATTGTCACACAAACAAGAACACTCTACAATCGCATGTTTCTTTCTTCCGTCGCTAAAGGGAAGTAACTCTTTATCAATTTCTCCAAAAAAGGTGAACTTTGTGGCCGTAAAATAGGTAAAATTGACATGTTTCTTGTCCTGGAATCAATATTGGACTGCGAATAATACCCTTGTCCGAGAACATTTTCCTCTTATCTCACTCACACACTCTTCAATTAATTCTCGTTTTGAATCATTCAAATTGTTCTTTGGTTGCCAGCAAGTAGAAGACCGAGGACAATGAACTGCAAAACGCATTTACATCCACGACTCCATCGAAAGTGGCACATGTTCCTAGAAACCCTAATTTCTATATGCTTAAGATGACCTCGTCTCAGAACGGAGAACGGAGTAGCTATAGACGTTACTTAATAGTACATGCACATGGGCGTTCCAAACTATATATGCCGGCATGGATCTTGAAGGCATTACTGCAGACGTTCTTTCTATTTTCTCCCTCTGTCATTCAGTAGTCCTAAATCCATGAGGGTAGTACTGAGGACGCTCTTCATGTTTTCCCCTCTGTCGCTCTTTAGAGGGCTCTTTCTATATTTTACTCCGCCTCTCCCCAGCTCCTACACAGACACCCATCAGAACAGGGAATTCCAAATGCCGAACCCAGAGCAAAGCACCGCACGAGCTTCCGAGCAAGTTCAAAAGAGCATCGATAAACTTTGTATTTGATTGATCCATAATTGATTAGTGGCGGCTTCAAGATAAGTTTAATTGCATGTTTAAATTAAAATCCCAAGTTGTAATTGATATGAGCTTAGAAAAGTCCACGCTAAATAATAACACTATATATTTCACGAGTAACTGTTGGTGTCTACCTAGTAATTCATGAGTTTTTCCTTGATGGTACACATTGAGGAAGATTGTAACAACTTGTGAGCACACATTGTGTGGGTGTACCTAAATGAAAGGTAATTAAAGTGATTAGCTTAACAACGGCGAGCAACATAGGAGAGATCCCGTGAACTAGAATGGAAATTTGGACATAGGCATTTATGTAGATTGAGGTAAATGGTGTAAAAGAGAATGATGCAATTCATGATGGAAATTGATTCCGCGTCACACAATGATGGTGAAAAATAGAGAGAGTTACTAAAAAAGTTCTAAATTTATTATATTTGTGTCAATTTGATCCTAAAATTTTAAATTGTGCTTCCTTAGTTCTAAACATTTTGACGATTTGTTAATATATTCATCTAGCCAATTGATTGGAAATTTTGACATGAATGTCAATCATTTTACGTAATGGGGTTTATCTTTCTAATTTATCTTTTCTTTTTTCTTTTTTTTGTTTTTTCCCCCAACTGTGGGCCGGTGAGGTTTGGGCAAGGGCCTTTGCATCTTCGCCAGCCATAGGCACTCACCTAGATGTAGGCTAGGCGAGGAACACAATGCCATTGCACGATCTAGGCAAGGGCATAGCTAGGGGTGTCAACGGTTCGATTCGATTCGGTTTTTTTAAAAAACCGAACCGAACCGAACCGTTAGAAAACTTTTCCAAACCAAAATTTCGGTTCGGTTCGGTTTTTCAATTTTCCGTTTTTAGCTTCTTCTTTTTTTTTTCCTGTTCAAAATCACCCTACGACCTTCCCCTCCCTCCGGGTCTCCGCTTTCCCCTCCTTTGCCTCCGCCGCCTCCACAACCACGTTCCCCTTAACGGCCTTCTCCTCCCACCCTCGCTCGTTATCCGTCGGCATAGCTCCGATCGCTCCGATTGACAACTGAACAGTCCTCGGAATCGAGAAGGAAATGGACAAAAAACCCCATCCTTTCTCTACTCTCACTCCGATTCATGACTGACCAGTCCCCCAAAAAGGCCCCCCCAAAAGAAAACCAATGAATCGGCCAAAGCGTGACCGAGAGAGAGATTATAGGGGAGGGAAGAAGACGATGTGACCGAGAGAGAGAGAGAGAGTATTTATGAAGTGGAGCGATGGAGGAGGAAGACGACGAAATGGAGAGGGAGAGCCTCTCCAGCTGATGATCAAGGCTCTCTCACGGTCGACCGAAGCACGCCGAACGGAACGGCGACGAGCCGAAGCAGGGGAAAGGAATGGGAGAAAACAGTCGCGATTCAATCACTATGAACAATCCACAATCTGCAAAACTGAGAAAGACAAAAACAGGGGAGTAAAGGATGAGAAATCGAGCAAACAATATTGGTTTGTCTATCGGTTTGTGGTTCAGTTCGGTTCAGTTAACCAATAAAAACCAAACTGATAAAAAAGATTTCGGTTTTTAATGAAAACCGAACCGAAAACTGAACCAAACAGAAAAAAATCGAATTTTTCAGTTCAGTTCGGTTCGGTTTTTGGTTCGGTTCGATTTTCGGTTCGGTTCTTGACACCCCTAAGCGTAGCAGCCTTGGCCAACCATAGGCAAGGGCCAAGCCCTCGCCAAGATCTAGGCAAGGGCAGTGAGCCTCTTGCCTGTGGCCAGCAAAGGCGTCGCAGCCCCCGCCTGGATCTAGGCGAGGGCCCATATCTAGGCAAGGTTCAAATATAAAGCATGTTCGGTTGTCATTGTCTGGGCATAAGACAACATCGAGCCAAAATGGGCTCATTTGTTCAAGCCCAGTCCATTTCTAATCAAAATTAAGCCCGAACTTATCTAAAGGCTATTATTTCTAAAACCGAAACAAGCCTAAATTTACTAAAGCCAAAACAAGCCCAAATTTACTAAAGCCAACTAAAACCTATTTTAATATTTTCTTTTTCTACACATATTTGTTTTGTATTCCATATACAATTTTTTTTTTCCCTAACTTCTTCGTTCCTGTCGTCTTCCTCAAATGGACGAGTCTCTAAGCTTGGAGCCTCTCAGCATCTCCATTAGTTAATCCCCAAAGATGAGCTAAACTAAACCTATAACTACAAGTGTTATTTCTGATCATTAATCAGTGCCAAGCCAACTGTCATCATCGCTTTTACTTTTCAATCTTTAGTCACCATTGCTCTTACCAGCGAGGACTTCGACCGACCGAGAGCATCAACGCATGTGACTCCAAGCTTCCGTCTCCCAGCAGTGACCATCCGAAAGTCACAAAGTACAGAAGAGATTAAACAGATATGGTTCAGAGATTCCTAACGAATTCTCATCAATCATGCATCAACTATAATTGTTTCTGAAGGAAATCCAAAGCTTGCAATCATTCAACGCTTATCCTATATGCATCAGGATAAATCTGGTAAAGATAGGCCGAACTTAAATTGATTCGACACAAATTGACCCTCGACTAGGCATAGAAATGAGTAATAATCGCTTTGCAAGGTCAGTATTGTAAGCCACAACATTCAAGTTGAACTGATAATTCTCTAATCAATCGAAGGCGAGAGTGAATCAATTATTGAGGTCATCGAAGCAAATCATCGAACAGTTAGAAGGCGACTTGACCGAAGAGCTTACATACAATATTAAAGCAATGATAAGTCTCAGATCATAACAGACGGCAGCAACACACTCTCAGGTTACCAAAGCAACTTCCAATATATTTTTGAGTAAATACCACTATGGATCTCGGTCCTTGTTTTTGTTCATAAAAGGACCGAGATAAAGAAATTGAGGCTTTACTTCGGACTCACCTTGTCAAGGACAAATCTCAGTCACGAATGTTGATCGAACTGACATGAGGACGTATCACCGGCAAAGAAGAACGCCAGCCATGGAGCCATGATCGACAATGCAGTTCTTCGAGCTTCACAGTCAGAAAGACAGAGTTAAGCAGAGGAGACACGATGTGTTGATGAACAAGTTTGTTCTCCTCCAGCCCCAAGCGTGATAACGATATATTTCGATCTTGAGAGAGAATCAGTAAGAGAGAACTCAGTGATCTCCTCCATTCCACCTGCGCCTCCACGGAATTACCGGTAATGACCGGCTGCTCAACTAGCGAGACGGAGTCCTGGAAATCTCTTCAGTGAAAAATCTGTCAATATGGGTTAGAAACCCATTTTTGAACTCACTTTTAGTGGGCCAAGTTATAAATGGATCACTTAAAATTTTATAAACGGATGAAAATGGGTTTAAGATATCGGAACCAAACTTTATATGGGCCTATATGGTTTACACATGACCCACAATCGACCCATTTAGTTTATCAGCTCCAACCATGTAGCTAATTTTTGGTCTTCATTTTGTTCGGTCTTGACTCATTAAAAAAAAGACACTGCTCGACAACCGCGCGTAGCCGACGCTCGCGCTCGGGATCCGCAGCTCTTGTGCAAGCTACACAAAGAATGAGCCGGGATGCGTCGTGCGAGCACTGCAAGTCCTTCGTGGTCCCGGCTTCTGGCTGCTTGACCTAACGGGCCCGCTGTTGCTGCGCCGTGAGACGGAGATCGACCAACACAGCGAAATCGAGCGGTCAAGGGAGAAGCGGATGGAAGGAGAGTGCTGCGCAGGGGAGTGGAGGTTGACGCGCGTTGGGGAGGCAGATCAGTGGAAGAGGAGGTGACGATGGCGACGGAGGCGCGGGATGCAAAGGTGAAGGAGGAGGCAGAGGACGATGGCGGTGCGTGAAGCCGCCAGATGAGGAGAGGGAGCGGAGCACCGGCCCACCCGGCCCGGGCAAGTTCTTTCCTCTGGTCGTCGCCACCATTTATCTGTTGTAGTAGAGAGAGAGAGTGCATTTTCCTTTTTAAAGAGAGAGTGGCGGTTACGTTCTGAATGGGGAAGAAGATGAAGCTTTTCTAATCTTAATTTCATTTTTCAAGAAATTAGATTTTTAATTTTCAATTTCTTTTTAATTTTTCAATTTTACGTTTCACAATATTTTATTGGTAAAATATGAGATATCCCTACGTTGAAAGATACTTGAGAAGCAGTTATATCAAATCTCCTTCTATTTTTAGCTTGATTTGTAAATTATCTAAACATTATTTTTATTTATATATGAAGCTCTCAATTGGAAAGTTATTAATTGACAAAACCGAAAAAGAAACCTTTAAAGTGACTGCCCTAGAGTCTAAATAGTTTTTAAAAAAAATATGGAGGAGGATAATTCCAAAATAAGTTTTGAAATTTTGTCGATTTCTTTCATCTTTTCTCAAGCTATTGAGTTGCTTATATGAAATTGGGCTCGTGAAATCTAAGTCAGAAAATAGGTATAGAATCCATTTTGCAACCCTAAGTTGTTTATAAGTATTTTAGTTTATGGGTTTTTTTTATTTACTAATTTTTTATTATTTAATTTGCTTTTTAAATCCGATATTAAGTTTTTATATAAGTGAAGAGCCTAAAGTTGGCTACATAAATGGGTATGAGTTTTCTAGGATGTTAATAAGTTTTGGTCATATTGGTTAGGTCGGGTATGAGTCATTAATTTTAGATTGCGTGAAAATGGGTTAAAATAGGCTAAATGAGTTAATACGATTCAAATTATTTTCAACTCAACTTACGCATTTGATGACCTTAGTGAAAATCGGCGCTAGTGATGGAGCCTCTAGGCCGGTATACATATCCGAACAGGGCAAGAAACTTTAAAATGGGCTCAACTTGGCCTCTTTTGGGCTCTAAACGAAATCCGTTTTCAAATAAATCCAACTAGGCTCAAGCCTATAAAAGAATAAGGGTAAAAAATAAGGGAAGGTCTAAAGCGTTATTACTTTCTTTTCTCTCCTTTTTTTTTCTTGATTTATTTACTTAAAAGTGTATGTTTGACGTATTAACAAAAATTCAGGTGTCAATGTATCCTACAACGAGCAACAGTATGTGAGATTTTAAGAGTGTATTTTTAGCATAAATAACCTAAGAAGTATCGACACTAATATGTGATACACGCCACACGATTAACACGCGATTGTGTCATTTCTAAAAATAGAGAATTCCAACATATTGATAAATTATCATTTTTATAATTATTTTGATTAAATTAATCTGATTTATATTCATAAATAAATAAATAATAAAGAAAGTCTAGAATGAATAGTCATGAGAGTAGACTAGGTTTTTCTTCATTCTTTCTTTATTTATTTTTTTATTTTTTTACATATTTATATTTTGACCATTCATTTATTAAAAAATTTTAAAATTGACCAGGTGTATGTCAAGTTCTAGACTTGCATGTTGGGAGAATTGACCACGTGTTGGATTTTTCAATACATGTTCATCACATATCGAGCGTATCAAACACGTGTTGAAGTATCGAACACAACACGACATGAAAACTTCCAAAGAATATTGATACTTCTTAAGAAATAACAGTCCAAGCTAGGAAATGAAATGCATTTGCATCGTGCCTGGTCTAATGAAGGTAAAACAGTTGCGGTTAGCAACCTCTTAAATAGGCAAAAGCTGATAATGCCTGGGTCCCTACCTCGATTTCGTTCGAGTATGGGTGAAAATTTTCTGTTAAGATCAGTTCCTTTTAAAAGCCAAGCGTGCTTACAAATTTGCGAGTGATCTCCTAGGCAAAAGTTTTAAGAAAGCTCTACAGTTAAATAAATAAATAAATAAATAAAGTGAGAATATCTTTCAATTTTAGGCCAGATATATAAATTTCCAAAATTTATAGGTTGAATCTAAAATTCGAGAGACTCAATTGAACATTTCAGAACACAATAAGCATTGAATTATCAAAAAAGAAACACGAGTACTCAATTTATGAACAAGCACAACGTCAGGTACTAGACAACA
Source organism: Eucalyptus fibrosa (assembly GCA_017140475.1). Lineage (NCBI taxonomy): Eukaryota > Viridiplantae > Streptophyta > Magnoliopsida > Myrtales > Myrtaceae > Eucalyptus > Eucalyptus fibrosa. The sequence goes on along the minus strand of CM029509.1, from coordinate 20,085,193 downwards.
TTAATATTATGTGACGACATCTATTTATTTTGACTCCGATATGAGATGAATATGATGGACAGACAAGTCTACATGCCAGACATATTGACATGTGATCTGGTGTTACAATTTGTAAAAATCACATTATCCTTTTGAGATGACATTAGTGATGACACTCGATTTGGAGGCAACTACATAACATTACCCCCGTAAACACCAAAAACAGCAGCAGTGCCGAGAAATATGTGATGCGACATCGTCGCAAGGTTCTACTCTTCCCAGGCTGCGCCTGCCGTCCGTGGGCTGGTTCTTGCAAAACTTGGTGATCCAAGCTATATAGGACCTCCGTCTCGTCGTCCCGTTCCACCATGTCGGAGTCCAACTCTTCGTAGCAATTCAGCAACGTCCGGATGTTTTCAACAATAGCGACCAAGTTGAATACGGAAACCAGTAAAGAGAGGGCGCATGGAATCCATATCAATTTACACTTGATCTTTATCGAGGATGACATGGTAGAAGAAAAAATCACACCTTGGAAGACGAAGTAGAAATTCGTGAATTGGAGGGTCCTATTGATGAGGTTCGTGATACGGCCTTCTTGCCACCTAATGGCCTCATTAAGTTTCTCGATGCTCTTTTCAACTTGCTCGCGATCTCGTTCTGGCCGTTGGTTCGCCATTACGTGTGCTCTCTCTCTATCGGTGTTTGTGTAGGACTTGGGGCTACTGAGCGACAGAGGGAAAGGTAGAAAGGGCGTCTTCAGCAATGCCTTCATGATCCATATCGGCATAGATATAGGTTGTAACCCATGTGTATGCTCGATTAAATTACATCTAGCGACCATTGAAGTACTTGCCGAGACAAAGTCATTTAAACATATAGAAATTAGGGTTTCCAGGAATATGCGCCAATTTTGATCAAGGAACATGTGTAACGCGTCCTACAGCTCGTTCACATCGGTGCTCAACTTTCTGCTCACAACCGAAGAATAATTTGAATGATTCAAAACAACAATTAATTAAAAAGTGTGAGAGTAAGGGGAGAGGAGAATGTCCTTCGTCTAGGGTTTTATCCAAACAAGAATTAGTTGAAGAATGTCCCCGTTGACTTATGGCTCTTTGTGTCATCTATTGGTTTGGCCAGATGCTCAGTTGTAGTGATAAAAGGGCCACACTGCCTTCCAAGAGATTATAAGTTCGAGCCATATCACAAGTAAAATTTATAATCAGCTTGTATCGGGGCATCTGCTTCTAAGAGCGGACTAGGTAGTTATGGCTTAAATAAAACATTTGATAGCAGTTGTGAGACTCTTAGGGCGCCTATGGCAATGTTTCTTTTCTTTTGTTCCCCATAATAGAAAAATAATAGAAATCCGTTTGGTAAAATTTATTTATTTTTCTAGATTTGGAATAGAAAAAAAAAAAGTAACTTATTGTTCTCGGGAATAATTTATAGAAATAAGTCATTTTTTCTCTTCTTCTTCTTCCTCTCCGCTCACTATCCCCCGCTACCATCGTCGGCCCCCATTGCCTGCCCACGTTGGCTGCCACTATTCGTTGGTGGCAAGGAAGAAGAAGAAAAGAAAAAAAGAAAAAATCTTAAAAAATTAAAAGAAATTTTACATTACAAAACAATTTGTGAACTATGCTAAGCACATTCCTTTTCTTTTTCTATTCCGAAAATGAAAATTTTGTATTGTTACTAAACGCGTTCTTTACTTATAAATTAATCTAGGGAATAAAATAGAAACTGACTATTTCTAAAAAAAAAAAAAAAAAAAATTGCTTCATGAAACATAAATGTTACAAAATAGGCCCTTATAATAATGTCTAGAGGGCTATTTGCACTGATTACTCCTTGCCATCATCTACAATGTTATCTCTATTGCAAACTGTGTGATTTGTCTCGCTTTTTACTATTTCCCACTGCAACGTTTCATCAAATTACTTAATAGCAAGGACCCTAAGTAATGGAAATCGCACCCATGCTTCCTCCAAATTATCGCGCATGAATGGCAAAGTCAACTGGCAATCGCTTGCTCATTTTCGGCCCCCGGGTAATACCTCCTTGCGCTAAAAAAAAATAGACAAGAAAAAGACCCACAACCTACCAACGGCCGTTGGGACATTTTGTTTCACAAAGAGCGCGTCAGATTTCCGTTAGTGCTTTGTCGACCGGTTGGATCAATCTGTAATCATTCTGATCATTCCTCTTTGGCGTACCAGCTGGAGTTTACGTGTAGATGGAATCCTACCATAAGAGCGCGAATGGCGTTTTCTAAAGAATTATTACGAAAAAAAAAAAAGAATTATTACGAAAGTTCTTCCCTAATCGCCCGTACAACGTCACGTCAAGTTCTCCAGGCAAATGTTCTATTTAAATATTGTAAAAGAACTGAGGAATTCGGCCGATGAAAATGTAGAGAAGTGCTTTGACAAGAAACGTCACAACTGACTGTCAACCGCTAAGGGAATTTCGGAAATGAAATATTACCGACCGTTGATACAATCCTCTTCCCGCTGAGCCCCCTTTCTCCTCGGTCCACAGAAACTAGGTCGGCCGATAGAAATTGTTTTAAGTTTCGAAGGAAAAGAGCTTGAAAATGATCTATGATCTGATATATATATATATATATATATATATAATGAAAAATATATCAACTTATTTTAAATCTTATGAGATGCTTATCTAAGGTAACATGATAAACATAATATCAAATATAATCAATCAACTATATACGCTTGAAAGATATGCAGAATCAAGTAAACATCTTAATTTTCTTAACATCGTAAGTTATAACAAATCAACTAGAGCTTGAAAAATAATTCGAAAATCTTCAATTGCCATGAAATCAAACAGCGGAAATGGTTGAAACTAGCAATGCACAATGTCTGGCATGATCAATCTGTAGCATGGCTGCACATGGGATGTGTGTGGTGAGACAACAAATTTTATGTTGATCATCTGACGGTGATGGTTTTGATGGTGGTGTTGGCTTCTTGGAATGAGAAGTGGAAAGTCAAAAATCAAAGGCATCAGAGTTGAACAACATGCGTCCTTTGCGGTTGACTTTGTTGTCAAGATAGTAACTGAACAAGCACGGCCGATATTGGTGTGGCTATAGCAAGTGGAATGAGTCAGGCTTTACTGAACGAAAGTTATCATGTGTAATTGTGTTTTCGTGACATCGAAAAATACCTCCATGAAAGAGAAAAGCTTGACTTTGTGATGTCGCAACACAACTACTGTGGCACTTACTCATATGGGAATGAGCCATGGCACTTACTCAAATGGGAATGAGACGCTTGGATGAACACTATCAAGCAGGGGAAGTGCACTAGAGTTGCCTTAGGCAAGAGATTCTGATTCAAAATTGAGAATAATAATGTGGAAGAGATTAATATGGGATTTGTCCATATATAGCTATATATATATATATATAATGATATATACTTCAACATATTTGTAGACTTCATGAGATAATTATCAAAGGTAACAAGATAAGGATAATATCAAATAATCAATCAAAAATATGCACTATTAAATGAGATATATGCAAAATCGAGCAAATATCTTAATATTGCTATTAAGTGAGCTACTTGTGACTTTATCTATTGAATTTATTCTTCATAGACAATAAACCGCATTGTAAAATTAGCTTTCATGAAAAGCTCCTCTTATCATGGAAGAACAATTGCCTATTCACATGCATCTTAAGCAAAAAATATTGTATGCACCATTTTTATTCATGAGCCATAGATAAACCACGGTTAAAAATCTTGTTTTAAAGCGCCACATAGATAAAGAAAACGGCTGGCTGTTAATTCTACAAAACTCTCTAGCCTTTGAACATGCCCCGGGGGTGGGGGGTGGGGAAGAGAAATAAGTGGAGAGTGCAACATCATTGTTGAGAGTCACCTTCATTACTCATAATGACCTTGTGTCTATGTACAGCAAGATAACAAAAAGCACACAACCATCTAACATCAAATTTGTGCCTTTGAAAATATAGGAGTCAACTTCAACAATCTATCACCATAAGCTTCATCTTGTTGCACATCAGTGAGTCCGTAAGTCTTCAAAACCTGTCCACATCATATGAGAAGTCATCGACTGAGAAAACGATCTAGAAAATCGGAAGCACTTTTGATATGGCTTCACTTTAGTACATCTAATGTTGTAATTATTGTATTATATACTTGAATACCAAAAGCTTGCCAAAAAGGAAATTGTGATAAGCAAACTTCTTACATTCGAGTCCCACAGATAATGACCAAATATTAGCCTAGTTCACTCTTCCAAATGAAGAATGATAAATCAAGTTAAAAGTGTCTATCATTAAGTAGCTTATATTTAGAGTATCGGCATCCACTTTCCTAACAGTACGTAGGACAATAGATTCTTAGCATTTATTCAGAATATTATATCATGCTGGTTTCTAAGAAGCCTGTATCAGATGGAAATTTGCAACATCATTGCATGAAGTCTTGCCTATTAAGCCTTACAAAAGATAGAAAAAGTAATAATACAAATCATGTATTACATCATACCCGCCAGTGAAGTATATCATCTGCTTCCACAAAAGAAAGTTCCTGCATATATGTTGGCAACAGAATTAAAAACTTGTGTCAAAGCTCTCCACTACCCAAACTTACTGGGGAAGAAAAATCAATACATGTGTGCTTCTCTTGATCATATTAAAAAAGATGGAAGCATTATGCACTAAGCAATGCATCAAAGACTCCAAGGTAGTAATGCCAAGTAGATTTGCTGAAGCAGCTGTTTCTGAATGCTGCTAATATGATAATGATGACCCTCCAGAAGCCAAGGCATCTGGCACAGGAGGGGTGACAGTTCCCTCTTCCATCATGATTTGCTCAGATCTTGTCGAGAGAGTTTCTATCATCTACATGATCTGTCATGGGAGGAAAGTTCCCAAAGCCATCATCATGAACTGCGTCACGCATAACTTCTATTTCTGGCAAATCTAGCATGGGAATGTCATGATCAATCTCTCCCCTTGACCTAGGAGGAGAATCTTGGAATCTCTCCCTATGTACGTGTGGGTGACTACGACTAGGACCTTCAGAACGCCAACTACTGTTTAAACACGCATAGAAATCACCTTATCATTGTCCAATAAAAAGACTAAATATCTTTCTGTAAACTGCATAATATAAGAAACCAAAGAAAAAAAAATCGTAAGGACACTTACTCCTCTTCCATTAAACTAACCACAGAAACAGGTACCAGCGCATGTTGTGACGATTCCAGAATATCCTATAAAACAAGCCATTCTTGTTAGGTATCAGAGCACAAAGACATGCAGAATCTAATAAGCAAACAGCTTTTAGCAGCTTCATATTTAAACTCGTCATTCGGACCAAAAAATTGAGTGGATTAGCAGATTGAGTCGAACTATAGCGGTTAAGAAACTCGTATAGAGAAGTTCTTACATAGTAAGTTCAGCACTTGTCCATGTTAATATAATTTACACATAATTATCTCAGCACAATGGATATACCTCAGCAAAAGAACTGAAATTCTTCCGCGCAGCAACTGGCACCATGCGTGCCTTTAACTGCTCACATGCATCCAAAACTGCAGCACCATACATATCAGAACTTGCAGACGCAGCTGTTGGTGATGCGTTGGGAACCTATATCGCAAGGATTTTTACAAGATTACAACAAGGCATTGCAGAATATACCATTGGAAAAGAACTATTTTTGACAAAATTAGCCCGAAATAGCGGCATGGATGAATTTACTAGCGGTGACGTATATTCACATCTACAAGATAAAGTATTTCATCCAATGAGCTGCACAACTCAAGTCGAAAGATTCTGCCACAAAGCAAGCATCAATGACCTAAAACAGATAATAAGATTCTTTTGCTTATTGGATGAGCAGCACTACTACCTTGTCAGTACTGGTCTCTGATATGAAGACGGAAGAGAGAGGAATGTCGAAGGCAGACGCAGCAATCTGGGCGACTTTTGTGTGCAAACCTTGACCCATCTCTACACCACCATGCGTAACTAAAACAGTCCCATCTGTATAAATATGAAAAAGTGCACCTGCCTAAAGAAACCATAAGAAAATCACTATAAACACGGTGCATCTTGACGAAGAAAACTATCAATATTCAAATGAGTCGTCAGGAGAAAGAACAAGATCAAGAGCAGAAACAAATTCTCTTGCTGCCCAAGTGAAAAGACAGGGACACAACAATGAGCAAGGTGTTCAATAAAGTGACCCGGAAAATGTCCTAGAGCAGCATATGCTATTCCATACCTGATTCACATGTTTCACTGTGAAACACACGCCAACTCTATCTGGAACCATGGCAACTCCACGCTTCTTCCATCAATTTTGCAGATTGAATTGGTTGACTTCTTTACAAGCATTAGAGAAGTTGCATGACTCTTTCAGTGCATTCCAGAGAGGGTCTAGTGTGCAGTGCTGAATTCATTGTCCATAGTGTGTTATCGACCCGTTGCCTAGAACATTAATTTCCTATAAGGAAATTTGAGAGTAAGTAGAAAGAAAGCATAGAGAAAATAACCAGGAAAAGAGTAAACCGAGGAACAACGGTATAAGTTACCCTTATCTCTTCTGGGCTCTTCTTCAGCTCTACCGCTATCCTCTGGATCCAGTTTTCAGCAACAAGCAAACCCTTCCAATGACCCTCATGTTGGGTATCTCATAGACATTATCAGAATTCCCAGCATTATTATAAAGTTAGAGATCCAGTGCCAGCACCTTTCCCTCCTTCGTAAATCCTACCTGTATCAAGTAATTTAACTGGTCACTGTTCTGTGCGTGCAGAGATACATTTTACCCTAAGCACACTTAACATGCCGTAATGCAACAAGCCACGATGCTAATATCTAGATTTAGAATGTAAAAACAGCAATTTCCGACCAAAATTGATCAAAATGACTAAATTGGCAAATGCTGGTCTTAGGCTATCCTCACTTTCTTCCATCCACGGGTCCCTATCTTTAATACATCCTGCAAACAGAACAAGGAATTTAAGAATTCCATCCACCAGTCCACTGACTGCACCAGGACAAGAAGAAGAGTCAGGTATTAGTCTGACGGACATTTTAGAAGGAAAGAACTGAAGATTATGCGCGAGAATGTTTTTTGAGGCACTAATACGATCCTTGAAATCTCTATGGTAGATGAAGAAGGGCCCAAAGCTTAGAACACCATGCTCGAATCCACACAGCAAATTAGGAGGGAGAAAAGCGAATGCGAGAAATTACCTGGACGTTGGAGAGGACGATCGCGGACTCGAGGAAGGAGGTCGGGCGAGCGACCGGCGGGATCGTGATGCGGGCGGAACTGGAGATCGGCAGGCCGGTGGGAGAGAGGGGGTCAGGCGCGACCGTTCCATCGTATAGGACGAGCCGGTGCCGGATCTAGAGCCGGAGGGGCGGCACGGTGGTTCACCGGTTGCGCGGTGGTTTGCCGTCGAAGAGATGGAGGGTAGAGAGAGAAGAGAGAGAAAGAGCAAGGGATGGACGAGCAGGGGCCGCATCCGGAGCCGGAAGGGCGGCGCGGTGGTTCGTCGGTCGGAAAGAGGGATGGCAGAGAGAGAGAGGGAGGTCGCGGTCCTCTCGCCGGTTCCGTGCGGTGGTTCGCCGGTCGGAAAGAGGGAGGGGACAGAGAGACAGGGAGGTCGCGTCCTGTTCGTCGGAGAGAGAGAGGGGGAGGGTAGAGAGAGAGGCGCGAAGAAAGAGACTCACAGAAGAAGAAACCTTTAGTCAGTCCGAAAATTTTTCAAAATGGCGCTGATTTTCTCCTCAGTCAGCCAAAGTTTTCCTTCGCACCAGTGCATGCGTTAGGGAACCCATTTGCAAATGCTAATGTGTTTGGCATCTATTTTTGGTAGCCAATTTCTCAAATGCTAGTATTTCCAAAGCCTTTTAAAGGTCATCAGCTCAAGGCTCCCTCGCACCTGCTTTGGCTTTTTAGCTTACTCAGGATTGGGCTCGAGTGCCTCAGGGCGCTCGGCCTTGTCCCCGGCGGCACAACGAACCCCGGCGCGGAATGCGCCAAGGAACTTGAACAAGAGTGTGAAAAGAAATTGACAGGACCAGAATTAGTACAAATTACTACTGAGGCTGTGGAGATAATAAGGAAAAGACTTAGAACAGCCTAGAATAGGCAGAAAAGACTACTCAAATAAGCGTAAAAGACCTTTAGAGTTTAATGTGGGAGATCATGTGTTTCTTAAAGTGTCCCCTATGAAAGGAATATCTCGATTTGGAATGAAGGGTAAGTTAAGCCCTAGATTTGTTGGACTTTTTGAGATACTTGAAAGAATAGGAGATGTAGCTTATCGTTTGGATCATGTACCCAACCCATCCTATTTTTCCGGTCTGGTTCTATGATTAACCCTGTTTATATTGGAACCTGTTTTGCCGCCAATTTCGTGGATATCTCAACGTAGAGGGGATGTGATTCAATAGGACTCACCAATTATTTTTTGGCCTCAATGCATTTTTCAATTACATCTTACCAAATGACATTTGTACTTTGAAAAAAACCCTTTAACTTGGATTTCCCCAAAAACCGAACCCTCGCTTGGGTGGGTGAAGGCCGCCCTTGACTAGGTTGGCAAGGGTGAGGGTTGCCCTCACTGGCGTCAGACAACCCTTGCCTAGGTGGGGTGAGTGAGGGAGACACCAACCTAGGTGAGGCGACTCTTGCTAGATCCGATGAGGGCCACCCTTGCCCAATGTCGATGAAGGCTACAGCCCTCACCTAAGCTAGCAAGGGCAAGGGCAAGGGCAAGGGTTGCCCTTGCTAGCATCAGGTGATGTCAGCCCTCACTTGAGTCCATTCCGAGATGAGACAAGCAAAGAAGAGATGGTCGATACAGTCTGGAGTGACATTGCAAAAAGCGCATACTTCATAGCCAATTCTACCATAAGATAGGAGGAAAGCCTGGGTTGGTAGGCGATTCCCGGTGATTAACCAAAGGTCAAATTGACATCTGGGAGCAATGGCATTGTTCCAGATAAACTTAGCCCAACGGACGTGATGGCCCTCATTGCCACAGACGTAACATCGTCCACTACATCTTTTGCCATCACGTCGCTTGACTCCCTTGGTCGAAGGCTCAACTCTCATGGACACTTTTGCCATCCTTCACAAGTTGGTTGCTTTTGCCATTCGACATGGCTTTTCCTGGACTTGCCATCTTTATTGTCAGCACTGGTTTGCCTCTGGCCCTTGAACCCTCTTTTATCATGGATCGATCCCGGTCGAGGGCCTCAGCCGTGTGGGCATGTAAGAGGCATGGTTAATAAATTTTTGAATTTCCAATATTACCCTCACTCACTAATCATTATTCAACATTTGCCCCTTCTTAAATCGCATCTTCTCTCTATGTGCGACCATGGCTCTCCTCGCAAAGACCACCGCCACGTCGCGCCTCTCGCCACACCTCCGCCTCCTCTCCCTCTCTGTCGCCGCCGCTGGGGGGCCGCCGTCCCTCCAAACCCCTACACCCGCGCGCCTCCTCCCTCCGCCTCCTCGCCCCAAGCCTCTCCAAGGCGGCAGAGTACGTGATCTCCAAGGTCGATGACCTCATGAACTAGGCCCACCGCGGCTCCATCTGGCCCATGATCTTCGGCCTCGCTTGTTGCGCCGTTGAGATGATGCACACCAGCGTTGCCTGAGACTATCTCAATCGCTTTGGCATCATCTTCAGGCCCAACCCTCGCTAGTCCGATTGCATGATCGTTGTCGGCATGCTCACCAACAAGATGGCTTCTGCTCTTTGCAAGTAGGTTTGCATCTGCTTCCTTCTTTTCTTCCTAAATTTTTCTATTCGGTCGACTGTAGTATGGTTTGACGAGGGATGAGTGAGGGTAGTTACATGTGGTATTTCGATTTGTTGTGATTTTTGATGGATTTTGTCAATTGCCGCTTAGTTTTTGAGAAATGCATAGAGAGAAATTGTATTGGACTAGTCGGGTGTCTCGCGAGGCTCGCGGAGGTTGTGCGACCAAGTGTCATTACGACTGGAGTTTGGCAACCTCGGAGCCTTCACCTGGGCTTCGAACACAACCCTAGAAATCTTCTTAATCCCAACTGCAACGACCATGGAAGCTCCAAAGTAATGGAATGTCATCTTCACAAAGCACCTAAAGCAGAAGCTAAAGCACAAGGTCTATTGCAATGGCTTCCTCTCTCTTCGCACCTCCACCTGCACCTTCGCTTTCACTACTAATCTCCGCCACTGATGTCTAGCTCAACCCGAACGGCAATTTAGTTGCCTTTGATTGGGTTAGGACATGATTCGATTTGATTGGCTAATCTATGTCAAAAGTGCAGTGACAATAGATTTGTTACCATTTTCCTCGAATTTAGCTTGCTCGATTGAATTGAATGGTAGCCGCTCAATACTGCTTGATATTTTATTATGTCTATCATCATGAATTGTTCCGTTCTGTGTTTTTGGTTGTAACACTTTCCATGATTGAGCATGCTTTCGGGAGATTAGTCCATGTTGTGATTAATGGTGTATGATGGCAGCAGCCAGCTATTAGAAAGCAGGATTTTGAAGAATGATGAAGTTATTTGTTCTGGTGAGTCACTGATGTTCAATGCTTATTTGGTTGATGTTGGAGAAGCCTAAAGATGATACTTATATTCACAGCCTGATTATTGTTGGGTATTTGGATTTATAGGTTCCCTCTGCTTAGGGTATTGCTTGCTTGTCTTCTTCATCATAGTTGTTTTGTTGGGTGAAATTGTTAGTAGGTGCAATGTGATGAATGTGAAGTTCTTGGGTTTGGTTTGTTAAAAGTCTGAATGGTATATATTAATCTTGTTTGTCTTGGAAAAAAGTGTGTTGCTCGCATACCTATATGCATAGATCCTCCTTTGTGATGCTTTGCTTGTTGTTCATCTCGGGAAATTAAATATTTGATCTTTTGCTTACTAAGAACAGCTAATTGGGTATGGTTCAATATATATTTGATTGATTTAGAACCTAGATGTGAACATTTGCAATTGATCTACTGTTGCTTTTGTTCAATGTGCAACTGATCTTTTGAAACTTCATATTTTTTAGATTTTCCTTTCATTAACCTTACTTTCAATTGATGCAGAGTATTGATTGAATTTCTCGTAAGGTTCACTATAATCCACTCTATGAACTATGAGGTGCATTTTCCTTTTGGCTACTTAAATCCTTTGGCATGAAATTTAAAGTTGCATTGCCTTCATAACTTTTCATTTTTTGCATGTAAACAATTCCTCAGAAACCAAAAAAGAAACACTCGCTATTTTAGAAGAAGTTGGTTGCTCATGATGTTGCAACCTGCAGGAAAATGGGAACTAAATTTATACTGTCCATGTACCTCACATGTATAGATTCTGCATTCCAAATGGCACAGCGTGCTTTAAAATGCTTCCAAAGGACTCCTAACTAGTGGCCTTCGGGGACTGAAGTCATGGAAGAACTGGAATCAATAGAAGCTGCTGGTGCTAATAGAATACTAAGGGACAATGCTTTAATTCACTTGTTATGTCATTCTTACTTGATGTGATGTAATCAAAGTCTGTTGCTCCACACTTTTCCATTTTTCCCAGGATGAATCTTGGGCTTTGAATGTTCATTTCCATTGTATCCAGCAGTTATTATGAGTTGTCTTCTCTTCTAAGTTCTTTGGAATATTCATGACTTGTATATCGACATGTGCATTGGCTTGTGAAGTGAGACATTGTGATGGTACTTTTGTTTAAGGGAGGAATAGTTTTTCTAAGGCTAATCCTCGACTTTGTCAACAATCTAAGGTTCACAAAAGAAGTCCATTGCTCCTCAAGAGTCGGAGCTCTTTAATCTTTTGGTATGACAAGGCTTTGAACATGAGCAGAAGCTCATTATTATTGCCATCACGAATGTGTTCAGGGGGTGCTCGCTCTACAATCAATCTCCAAGAAGTGTTATGTTGTTCGGTCCATTCCTAGTGATTTTTGAGCTCTAAGACTGGATGGGTAAATTGATGGAGTAATTTAAAGCAAAGAGTTGTTTAGTTGTCCATTCCAAATGAACAAGATATGTCATTTAGTGCTATCATGTTGCAACTAAGACATGTCTAATTTTTTTGTTGCAAAATAAGAGACATTTCTTACCACATGCCAGTATTAGATAAAATTTTCCATATGATATTGTAAACAACAAATTTTATTTTCATTTTCTCATTAACTTTGCCAATTGGTCATTATACTTTTTTTACCTTTTGTAAATTTAAGGGCCCTATTATTTTCGACACTTCTCATGTGATTTTTTTATTTATAAATTTGTTATCATGTCGGCTTTACATTTCTCTTAATGCGAAAATATAAAAATTACCATCATTATGCTATTTTAAACTTAAATTGATCATTTTCCAAATATACATTTATCAAACAGCATTTTCCCAAAATTACTTTTCAAATAACCTTTCAATTATAATTTACTAAACAGTCTTTACATTTCATTAAACCCTCTAGACTAAACCCCCGCTCCTCCGCCCCTCCCCTAAAACCCCTTTAGACTAAACCCTGCCCCCGTCCCCGCCCCACACACACCACACACACCAACACACCCCACACCCCCCCCCCCCCCCCCGCCGTTCCCTTTTCCACCCTCTCTTCTCTGGCTCTCACAGCAAAAACCTCCGAGCTAGCGCGCCGCCTGAAGCAACGCCGCCAGTCTGCGTCCCTCGCTGCTCGCTTCCGGTGTCCTCCATGGCTTCGTTCTCCAGTATGTTTCCTTTTATTTCGTGACTTCACCACCAGCATCCTTCCACCATGGATGTTCGTTCTTTTGTGTTTTGCTTTAGGGAGGGAGATAGAGATTGCTTTAAGGAGGGAGAGAGAGAGAGAGATTGTTTTAAGGAGGGAGGGATGGAGGGAGGGAGGGAGGGGGAGGAGAGAGAGAGAGAGAGAGACTGTTTTAAGGAGGGAGGGATGGAGGGAGGGAGCTGGAGAGGGGGGAGAGAGAGAGGGCGAAGTTCGAGGATTCAAGCAAATCGTTTCTTGTTCTTATCGCATGAAACGTCGTGTTTTATAAAGAGCGGCAGACACAATACAGCACGATCCGAGTTCGATCACTTCCTTACATGGATCGAGAGAGAGAGGGCGAAGTTCGAGGATTCAAGCAAATCGTTTCTTGTTCTTATCGCATGAAACGCCGTGTTTTATAAAGAGCGGCATACACAACACAGCACGATCCGAGTTCGATCACTTCCTCACATGGCTCTCCAGTAACTCTGCCGTTAGTTTTCTTGCGTTTCGACCTGAGCCTCCTCGTACATATTTGGTTTTGAATTCTGGCGACTCTCCTTTCCCACCGATAGTCCCATATGCGCTTTGTGTTTATTCTTTCTCATGACTTGTTCTTATCGAATTTGATGTTCTTCCTTACACTAACTTGTGTCTTACTGTTTCAAATCTGTCAAAGTATATCTTTGAAATTATAGTTTTGATATGTGCAAGTGTATGTGTGTATGGCCTAGTTGATGTAGAGTAATGGACAAGGGTAGTTTCACTAGTTGATAGAAATGATTCTCTGGAGGAGGTGTTGGTGGAGGAGTAGGGTATGGAGTTAATTCTTGACTCTCCACACTTGCACAAGAATGAGTACAAGCTCTATCTATAGAGCCACTCCCCCGACTCTAGAAGTTTTACTGGCACTGAACAGTGAACATCACACAGTACGTTGTTCAGATAGTAAGCCTATGTCTATGGGTAGAGATGACCTAACAATGCTATTCATGAGTGAAGTCCCAATAATTTCCCCCTCAAATCTCAGCCATCGATTCTATCCATCGACCTTTTAGTTTCTCAAATGGTTAACCAGTTAAATTTTCAGAGATACACACTCAAAGAGCAATATTGTGTATCTCAAAATACCAAACCTCTAAAACCATAATGTGAATCCTTGACTATGCTCATTCTTCTCCAAGAGGACTAGGACTAGTTTGGCGCATTTCAGATGTTCCAACATGGAAGTTTTGTGACTTTATTTATCATCTGAAGGGGCTCCTTCTGATATTAAATTCGACTCCCTTTCTCAGCCGCAACTTAATTCTCTCTCTTTTTCTTCTTTGTTAAGTTGGCCTGTGCTCACATCTTATTCTATAACACCACCAATGGAATTCTGTTTGGAGCCGCCTCTTCTGTGCTGGCATTTCACCAAGAAGTCACAGAACTTTGTAGTTACTATATTGGATAGAAAAAAGGTAACACATAGGACCAATGCACGTGACCGTTGGTTTTATAGAAGAAATGACATGACAGTTTTGTCCCAAGTCTTTTTGACAATATCCTGTATTCACGTTGTCCACCAATTCCTAGAATTCATTATGGAATTTCCGCAATTCAATTAGCTCTAAGTATAAACAAATTGGGCATGGACACCTTTTTGTCATGATAATTTCACACGAAGTAGGTGTTGACTAGACATTACAAACAACTTGCATGAGATGAGATTCTAGTTTCTGCTGTCGTACTAAGTACTTGTGGTTTTATCTACATTATCTTCTTTTGTTGGTCCACTCTTGTGGGAATTTGTTCATGAACGTATTGCACCATTAGAATGTCTCATGCATTTAATCAGAATGTGAGGAGACAAAAGTGACAGGATTGTTGACAGATCTTTTACATGTGACACGAAACAGAGTGTTTAATCGGGAACGGCTCTCGTTCACACATAGTGCTGCTAGCCAAGAAGAGTCGTCGTGGTTGTGCTCCTTCCGATGGCATGCCCATAGAGAAACTGGGGCGAGTAATCCGACCGGGAAGTTCCATCAGTATAAACTGTGGCAAGTACGACCACAATGCAAAAAGCTGCAACGCGCAGATAGTGATATTTTTTGTTGCTGCTGAAATAGCTGCAAATGGTGCTGATGTGGCAACAGCGGGACCGGTCTGTCTTCATAGTAAACTGAAGGCCAAGGGTCAAATCTACCTTACTTGTGCGGAAGGAGGGAAGGTCATGGAGGTTACTGACAATGCCTGCATCGAAGAGATCAAAATGACCATAAAGCAGAATACGAAAATGAAAGGAAGGTTTCCCTTTTCTTCAGGTAATTAGTTTAAAAATCTGAAATGCCTTCTTGTCTTTTTTCATTTCTGCTGTTGCCATTTGAAAAGACCGGTCGCTGTTTTGACTGATTACCATAGTTCCCAGTCGATTCATCTGCGAATGAGTGGACAAGGAGGTTATTTATGGCAAGCTGTGGTGACTTCTTCACTGTATGCAAATAACTCAAGTACATTGTTAAACCTGAAAATCAATCGGATCCTTAGCTACAATATTTTACCTCTCTGTGTATCGGTTTTGAGGTCCTACATCTAGGTATTTAGAAATTATTAGTCAGCTGTTGACAGAATATGTTTTAGGTGGTATCTGATGAGAAGCTAAGGATATAGATATATGTCCACCCGGTGCATGTTTTTTCTGTAATGGTACCTGTATTTCGACTATTAGGTTTCTATTCCGATAGCATTCTAATAGCCTTGGAAGTTTCTAGGCGTTGCTGGCCTTCCCCCATTAACTACAACAAGATTCTTAATTTCGATAAATATGTAGA
Organism: Eucalyptus fibrosa; assembly: GCA_017140475.1. NCBI lineage: Eukaryota > Viridiplantae > Streptophyta > Magnoliopsida > Myrtales > Myrtaceae > Eucalyptus > Eucalyptus fibrosa. The sequence continues at coordinate 20,069,607 of CM029509.1, read as the reverse complement.
ACAACGATTCTGGATTTTGAGATTGGTATGCTTAACAATTTATCAATGCTCCGGCATATTCTGTAGTATAGTCCTAGTCAAAATGGCTTGTTGCTTTATTTACACTGTTTATTGTATGCTTGAGCGTTGGTTGGACAGTTTATTGAAGTGTTAGCGCATCAAAAGTTTCATCTACGGCAAGTATTGCACAGCATTAGCTTTCTTTTCTTCCTTTTTTCAGGTCTGGTTGGCCTCTTGTTGAGGAAGTTCTTCTGGAAATTTCAACTCGGCACATTTCCAGCATTTTAGGTTGTAAATGTTGAATATCTTTTGTTTGCATGACCTTCTCGGCATTTTAAAGTTGTTCCTTTTTACAAGAGATGATTACTTCTTTACACAAATCAATGAGTTGGATCTCCCTATTTTTCAGTGATAATTGAATAGAAGATGAGAGAACGATAAAAGTGTAAGTGCGCTTATTTAGTCATTTTTGGTTTCGTTTTATACGACTTTCTCTACATATGGTTCTGTATGACCATAAACATAGTCATGGCACGAGCCTTAGTACCTACACGGTTCTTTTGTTGGATCAATATGATGGCTCTGTACTCTTCGGAAGTCAGCTATTCCCCCTCAGCCTTAGATTATACAAAACCGTGGTTGTTTTGGCCTTAATCTAATTTTGTGCTATATAGCATATCATTCACGGTGAAACTTGCTTCCCTGTATTCTTCCTGATATGATTTCTCACAACTCTATACGTCAAATTTATTCCCACCGAAAAATCTAGTTTTTAAGACTTCATTCCAGTCTCGTACTCGGTTCCATTTGTATCTCTATATTTTACCCAACCAATAACACAGATGAGAAAAAAATGTTTAAACACAATGTTCAGATATGACACAAACTGAAATTATATCAAATACGTTATGAGCTCTCTTGAAATTTTTCTATAGGGTGTACTTTTGAAATTTAACTCTTGAAGCTGAGTGCCAATGAAGAAAAAAAAACATCGGCCTTCAAAATAGTGGACTACAAATATTTTTCCTACTCACATGGCACACATCAGATTTAGACTTTCTGACGATGACGATGTGATGAAGAAGAAGAAGATGATGATGGATAAAATTAATGGGCAATGTTCGACAGTATTTACTAGAATTAAGATTAAGTATGAAAACACCTTATGATTAGTCAGGAAAAGCGCAATTTTTCTTTAATTGACTTAAATGCAATTCTTTTTAGCTTTTGTGTACGGTAAAGTTTCAGTGAAGTTCAACCTATACCAGACTCCACGCAAAGGCAATTTTCAAAGAGATTGAAAACACTAACAAATAAAAAAACCCATTTCTTCTTCTCTCTTTTTTATTTTGTCTCTATTTTCTTCTCGACCCCTTTTTCAGTCGTTGCCGCTCAACAACTGATTCATGAGATGTAAATTTTAACTTAAAAGTAAAAAGAACAGAAAAGACAAAAAGCCCTTAAAAAAATTTGGCTTGGCCCGGTCCAATTACTTTTACAGATTTCTTTGGTGAAGATTCTTGATGACGATGAGATCTGGATAATAAAAAGACGACTTGGATCTTCAACTAAGAATGATTCGTTTTAAGGTTATCCTCTTCTGCTGTTTTTTTGCGGTTTCCTGATTTGGTCAGTGTCAACAGTTCGAATGGGCTAAGAAAGCAAAGATATTCACGTGACCGTAGACCAAATGACATCTAATCTTACAAATTTGGTCCAACAAGCCCATGTATTATTTATAAAAATAAAAAAAAGAGGCAAAATCTAGGAAAAGGGAAATAAAAAAGAGAATGGTCCTACCTAATAGATTTGATAATAGAAGCATCACTTCTTAAGAGATATGCCACTTTCACTTGCCTCATGTCCCAACATAAATTATTGTCAATATTTCACTTTTTGATGGATTAATTATTTTGAGCGAACATTTTTAAAATATATATATATATATATTTATAATATCATATTTTGCAAAATAGACACAACGGAAATAAAAAAAAAAAGGATACGAAACCACATTCGACAAACTTCCCAATGGACCGGTAGGAGAACGTCCGCCGACTTCACCCGGGTCAAAGTGCTGACTCTACCAACCAAAAAGCTTTCTTCCCTTTTGTTTTGTTTTGTTTTTTTTTGTTTTTTTTTTTTTTTTGGGGTCAAATTCTTCCCTTCTGTTGACTACTTCAAATTTTTTCTTTCTTCTCTCAACTAAATTTGACCTTATTCAATCCAAGGTCAACTCTCGTTTTCCTTGTCGGTCCGCGAGGGTTCACGTATGGCAACTCTGAAGTCAACCGCTTGTGAAAAAACAAAATCGATTATTTTTTGAGAAAATGATTGGATGATAATCTTTAATTTATTGTCAAAATGATAATTTATTTTAGATCACAAGAAATTAAATGATAAATAATTATACATTGCTTTGGAATCCACTTATTCAAGAATTTGTGATTCATATTGAGTTGTTATATTCATAATAGTCTAACAATCGTTATGCTAGCAAAGCTCTTATTTTTATATCATGCTTTCAACTTCTTCCAATATGGTTGGAGTAGGCTCATGAAAAGCATTAGCCCATGATGGCCAAACTTTGATTTTTTGGTGTTGAAGACAACCTTGCCGGCGCATTAGCATGATATTGTTTGTTTTGGTTGCGGTTCGCTCAGCTCCAATTGCTTTGATAACGGCCATACTAATTTAAGGTTGTAAGAGACTTTTTTTATCAACGCAATAACCCGCATCTGCACTACGTGAAATCAAAGACATATTCAAAATCCAAAAGAAATAATGTACTGACGTTCCCAAAATAAGTGGATTCATGTTTGTCTACTGAGTTTATACACGGGTTTATCAATCGATCTCCTTCACCCTACGAGTCACATACATTGCACATATCGTTGTGTGGAGCAAATCTACGCTATGAAATACATAATGGACTATATTTTCCTCCAATCATTTTTTTTTTCTTTTGTGGGTTACGAAGCGTGGACATCACCCGTGTGTAAAATTAACTAAACATAAATCATCGACATCACCCGTGTGTAAAATTAACTAAATATAAATCTAGATGATTGTTAATACATAAATTTTGCGATCCATTTAATCATTTATTAATTACATAGAAAATTAGGAATTAAATTTTAAACCCTAGTAAAAATAATTTTCATTAAATTGTGTGGCATATAGGCATCAGGAGCATTTGCATTAGTAGTAATAGAGCCTTTTTGTTAAAATTTTTTAAAAAAAGAAAATTAATTAAAGGAACGATTATTAAAAAAAAAAAAAAAAAAAAACAAGCGAGACCGGACCGGGGCCAAGCCGACCCAGCCTTCTTTCCCTTTTTTTCCTTTCTTCTTCTTTTCCTCCCCCACTCCTCGCCTGGCCCTCTTCTTTTCTGGGCCTAGCCCGCACGCCTCTTCTTCTTCCTCCTCCCTTGTTGGCGCTGCTCACGCCTTCTGCTAAAAAGGAAGAGCGACGGAGGTACAAAGACAGGGGAGCAGGTCGCAGCGTGATCCCACGGTCGGAGATTAGGCCGGCCGCGACAGGCTGGCGGTGGCAGAAGCCATTTGCACCTGTCGCTGGCCAAGCTTAAAAGAAAGAGAGCAAAAGGTTTTCTGGGGGGTCTTTTTTGGCTTCGGAGAGAGTGAGCCAGGGGGAGAGGGAGCTCGAGAAGGTGCCTGGCCGTCGTGGGAGGTCCATCCACCTGCCCCCGTCCGCCGCGGCCTTTCCGTGAACCAGGTAGGTCTTACCCCGGAGCGTAGGTGTCTTGTTTGTTTTTTTTTGTTTTTTTTGGGGGGGAGGGCCTCGGGCCGGAACTCGTGGCCAACGAAGTCCGCGTGTGTTTCGGTCCCGTCGGTCCTCTATGAAACCTACTATGTGATCGAGTATCCATGTTAGGAAGTTGGGTCTGTGTCCGAATCCCCATCAAGTTCGAAATCCCTCGTTTTGGTAGCGCATGCCAAGTGCTTGTGAAAATGTTTCTGTCGGATCCGTGACCACCTCCTCTGACTTTGATTTGCTCTTGAAGTGCTGGTTATTGTCTCGATTTTTTGCTTCGTTGAGGACCGGTCTATGCGAGTCCCGAACCCATCCATGTGGTGCTGTGCTGTGTTTTAGTTTTGCGCATCGGTTGTTAAATATTTCGGGGCGTTTGGAGTCTCGGTTGATCCCGTGTCCTCTCTTCGGTTGATGCCCGTTAGGTGTTCGTTAAAATATCTGACTGAGCTCGTGTGGATTTTCTTTGATTTACGCTTGCTTCTGTACATTGGCTTGTCATTTGATGAGGTGTGTCCATGAGGTAGTGGTTGGCATGCGTCGATGGCGTGAGGTGTTAGCCGAAATGGGCATGGTTTGTTTGGCTTTGACTCGATGAAGGAGATGATCGCCAAAGGAGGCATATGGTTCGGGTGAACTTCGGTGAAAATGTTGCAGAGAAGAGGGGGACTTCGAAAAGGGGCTGAGCGTGGAGAAGAAAGGAATGAAATAGGATTAAAAAAAAAAAAAACAAGAAGAAGAGGAAAAAGCAAAAGCAAAAAGAAAAAAAAATTAGAATGAAAGAAAAGAGAAAATGGGCTGTGGTTTGTCTGCTTGGGCTGGTCGATGGGCCAGTGTGATATGGGCCGCGGTGAAGTGGGTTAGAATCTAAGTGGGCTGGGGGCCGTCCCTTTTTTGAAAAAATCTGCGTGGGCCTTTTCGTTCTTCCTAAGTGGGCTTTGAGGGCAGCCCGGTTTTAGCCCAACCCAGACCGATAGGGTCCGGGTCGGTTGAGACCCGGCCAGAATTTTTTTAATATTAAAAAAATACAAAAAAATAAAAAATCCATAAAATTCTAAAAAACATTAAAAATTCAGAAAACCATAAAAAAATATTTAAAATTCACAAAATTTTAAAAATTCAAAAAATCCATAAAATTCTTGGAAAATCAAAAAAAAAATTAAAAAAAAATAAAATTATCTTTTGAGAATTCAAAAATATTAAAAAGCACTCTCAGAAACAAAGAATGATACTCTTGCTCCAAAACCAGACCCCATCTCTCACCTAGTTGCTTATGAGACAGCAAAAATATTGCCAATCAATCTCAATCTAGCATCACTAACTATATTTATGTCTACAGTGTCTACATCCAACGCAGCTCCTTCCTTAGTAAATCTCCTGTTTATTAGCTTGTGAAAGCCGATAGGCAGGTTCCACACCAAGCAAGTTTAACCAGCATTGCCTGAAAAGAAGCACCCTTTGACATCTGTTTTATCCAATGAAACTCTGCAGTCCCCACATTGCGCATCCTATTTATGCCAAAGAGATCCGGCACTCTCCTCCAAACTAAAGCCGAAAAACTACGTTTGAAGAATAGATGATCTCTACCCTCTCGTTCGCAAGGCCACATATAGTGCAACTAGCTGAAGACACAGAACGGCACTTACCAATCACGTCTGACTGGCGAGCCTATTGAGAACAAGCAACCAAGAGATGAAACAATGCTTGGAATAGACGGATGAACCAAATACATTGTACCAATCAACAAGCTGGCGCTTCACTCTAATAGTCTTCCAAGCACTGGCGGTGGCGTAAAAACCAGGTGAATATGGATGCTAAATTAATGTATCATCAACTGCCGCATTGGGGAAGAACACACCAGAAATAGCAGCATGAATCTGCAGCATAGTAGATCTTGCACAGGGCCAGCACCATCCAAGATCATTTATGACCTGAAACTCTTTGCAATTCGAAGATGGACCAGAGTTAAAGACCACTCTTGGGAATTTATCTAACAATGGCCCAAAAGAATGCCTTGCCCAAGAATTTTGGTAAGGTCATCAGTAGATGACTGCTGGATGCCACAACGTACAATCCCCCTAGAAACGTGATACATCTGAATCAGGAATAACAAATCAAAGTTCGATTATATTTTTTCTGTCATAGGAACATAAATCTGAGTCTGAAGCCAGAACATCATAATAGAGTCTCCTGTCAAAGAGGTCTCGTCAATAGGTTCTTTGTGACAACAATATCAGAAGAATTCTATTGACTAAACATAAAGCGTGTTCATGTGGGAGAAACCAATGAATCAAATATGGGAGCCAACATGATCAGTCGTCCTGAGAATAAATTTGTAGAGATCGATGGCGGAAGTTGCATGAGATTTGAAGAACTTTCTTGTGATAAACCTGAAATTCACAAACTATTCTGAAGATGTAAGTCAAACCCAAAGAGCTGCGATACTTGGTTCAACCCTACCGTTTGACATCAATAGGCACGCTGTTCGTAAATAGAGTATGGCAAGCTCACATACCTGGTCGTTTTTTCTTTGCTAAGCCTGTCATTAAATTTACGGGAAAAACATAACCAAAGAACAGTAATCTCGCTCAATCCCAGTCTCATGATCAGTTGCTGCTGGATCAGACTTGAATGGCAATATGTACGCACCTTAAATCTAAATGTCTTTGAGATACTATAACATGAGAGCATAAAATTTATGTGACATATAGCACCTGCAGCCTCCTACTGCAGATCACATGTAAATGCTCAACTGTCAATGTCAACAAATATCAACTCTTTAAGAATTACCTGATTAGGGTCCATCAAACCTACTCTGATTCAATCATAACAAATGCCTGAGTAAGAGACTGAGCAGCAAGAGTTTGTACAGGCGTCTCTATATTGTAATCACAGTTTTCGTGGCTCCAGGCTTCGGTTCCGTAATTGTAATACTCGCGTCCGAAATCTGTAAAAGAATCAGAGGAAGATGTTGTCAACTAGTCCCAGACTCCCAGTAAGCCACCACGGACTTCAAAATTCCACTAATGATTTGGGTAATCTCTTAATTGTCCCAAATATTGCTTCCCGTGAACTTGAAAAGTGTTGAGATTTACGTGTAAATTGTGTTATAAAAGTTCCAAATCAAAATTGATATGGTGGACTAGTTAATATATGAACGACTGTATTATCCTACTTGAAGTTCCTCTTGGCAGTCTCCTCAAGTGAAGATACATGAATTCCGTCACGTCTTCATGTCCCATCCAATAATGGACTGATGAACCCTTAAGTTTCTGCAATACGTTAAATATACAACGTGAAGAAGTGATTATTATACAGGAAAGAAGAGATGAAAAGTGACAATCTATATAGTGGCCCAAAGGGCCGATGAGAGCGGAGGATCAATTAGACTAACTCATCACCATAGTTGCGCTCATCATTGAATCCCAGAAACTTCCCTATCATCCGAGGACGTGGTCCTGCGAGCAATCCAAGGGCTGAGTTTATAATGTGATCGTTCAAATGCCCAAGAAGCTACTTCAACAAGTTGCTTTAAAATCTTCCTTGCCATCTCCAGCACGTCAGGATTTGTTGCGGGAACAAACTTTTTTGTTTCTGCAATATAATTAAAATACAACCTGATTATGATAAAGGAAACAAAAGAAGAAAAATGACAATCTAAATAGTGGCCCAAAGGATGAGAGCGGAGGATCAACTAGACTAACTCATCACCAGAGTTGCGCTCATCATGGCCAACTTCTTGATTCCCGGAAGCTTCTCTATCATCGGAGGACGTGGTCCTACTAGTAGAGGTGGCAAAATGGGTCATAGACCCATTTAAATCATAAATTGGTCATAGATGAGTCACTTATTTTTTGAAAAAGTTAGTTAAATGGATTTAACAACTAAAGATTTAAGATAGGTGAGTCTTAAATAGGTCTTAAGTGGGTCATAAATGGGTTGGATTCATAACCCATTTTCACTAGAGATGTTAAAATGGGTCATAAACCCATATATGACCCATTTAAATCATAAATTGGTCATAAATGGGTCACTTGTTTTTGACAAAAAGTAATTAAATGGGTTTCCCAATTAAAGGTTCAAGATAGGTGGGTCTTAAGTGGGTTTTAAATGGGTTAGGTGGAGAACCCATTTTCAACAAGAACCTTATAATCTCTATCTTCCCTTTTAACTTTACAAAAATATTTTTTTGTAAATATCGAAATTATAATTTTTATTTTATTATAATTTTCTCTTTTCTTTTTCTTTCCTTTTTTTTTTTCTTTCTCCTTCCTCCTTCCGGTTGCCGGCACGGCGATGGCTGGCAACCGATCAGGCCAGCCTTGAGCTTGCCGGCGTCGAGCGAGCTCGAGCTTGCCGGATCTGGCGAGACTCGAGCCTCGCCGATCTGGCGAGATTCGAGCCTCGCCGATCTAGCGAGATTCGAGCTTGCTGGCATCAAGTGAGGCTCGAGCCTCGCCAGTTCCAGCGAGGGGCGAGCTCAAGCTCGCCCGACGCCGACGAGCCTCAAGCTTGCTGGATTTGGTGAGGCGAAGGCCTCGCTGACGTCCGGTGAGGCTCGAGCTCGCCAAATCCGACGAGCCTCAAGGCTTGCGATGCCGGCGAGCTCGAGCTCGCCAAATCCGGCGAGCCTCAAGACTTGCCGACGTCGGGCGAGCTCAAGGCTCGCCTGTGGCTAGTTGCCGGCCGTCGTCGTGGCCAGTGGCCGGCCAAAAAAAGAAGAAAAAGAAAAATAAAAATATATTTAAAAAATAAAAAATAATTAAAATTTTAATTTTTTTAAAATAAAAAATAATTAAAATTCGATTTTTTAAAATAATTATTTTAAAAATTATAAAAATTGTCCATTAAATTTGTGTTGTATAAAACTATTTTAGCAATACCATTTTTTAAAAATAAAAATATATATAAGAAATAAGTTTTCTTAAATTTAATTAAATGGGTCAAGTATGAGTCAAGTATGGATCGAAAAATTTACATTAGGCATAAATGGGTCATAAATGGGTTAATGAGTCAATTTGGGTCGGATCATTAATGACCCGACCCAAATCCAACCCAACTCGACCCACCTGTTTGACACCTCTACCTGCGAGCAATCCAAGGGCTGAGTTTATAACGTGATCGTTCAAATGCCCAAGAAGCTACTTCAAAAAGATGCTTCAAAATCTTTCTTGAACTCTCCGAAACAACTTCAAGCACGTAGGGATTTGTCGCGGGTACAACACATGGGAAAGTCCCAATAATAAGCCACTTAATTGGAGACTCCACGTTGGAGTAAATGAGCATGCCAAAATGGCGGATGTCAGTAGCACAATCGTACAGTTGGATATGAGATGGAGCTCCAGCCGACGGTCCTTCGAATGATCCAAAGGTGAGCACCAAAGTATAAAATCGACACTCCTCCAGTAGCAATCAACATTGTCGGCAAAAGAACGCTTCAAGTGCCATAACTTTGGCCAAAAAAGACAGCGAGCAAGAAACCCTAATCGTGATTAGAAAATTCGAAGGAAGTTCTCTATAAACGAAATCAATCAATTCATCACCCTTGATCTCATGAATAATATATTCAAATTTGAACTAATTCCATTAACCCTGTTCAAAAAAAAAAAAAAAAAACTAATTCCATTAACATTTAACTTTCTATTAATATATTCAAATTTAAACTAATTCCGTCAACATTTAACTTTCGAATTGGGATCACAAATTCTCAACCCCCTTCTTCTTCTTTCTCCCAATTCCATCAACATTTGACCTTCAAATTGGGATTACAAATTCTCAGCCCTCTTCTTATTCTTTCTCCCCTGTTCTCTCGGTGATCTTCGGTGCACTCTCTTTCTCTCTCCTTTATTGAACACGCGCACGAAGCATAGCCCCGCTTTCTCTCTTCCGTTTTATTTCTTTTTGTTTTATGCTAGCTCAGCCCCACATGAAGGTGGACTCAGCCAACACTCTCGACCTCCCGAGCTTAGTGCTAGTGCCAAGTCCGTCGCACATGGCGTAGATCGACGCCACAGTGAGCTATCTCATGGCCATCGAGACCGCCGCCTCCGGATCTTTGGAGGAGACGCCTCTAAATCTTGGAGGCGGGCATGAAGACTTTACCGTGATGGAGGAGCCTCCGAGTCCAAGTTTGGGAGGCTAATATGAGAGAGGAGTCCGCGATGGCATGGCCTGGAAAAGTGGTGGTCGAGGACGGCTTTGCTAGTTGCGATTATGGAGGGCGGCGGACACAATCACTCCATGTGCCCAATTAAAATCAATTACGCTAAATCCATTACGCGATTATTTTGGCTTATCATCGTTTAGATGAACATATGCAAATCCAAATCATTCCATTTATCAAGTTGTTCTAATGTGCCCAAGAGGTAACGTTGAATGCGGTATAAAATGGGAAATTATTTGATTCGTACTCTCCTAAACTCCACTCCAACGTAAAAGAATCATGCGATGCTATTTGTAATAAAGCAAGTCGCACTCCAAATAGCCGCTGGCCGATTTCCAGGAGGCGACAGTGATACTTGAAGTCAAAACAGATTGATGAATATAGAAGATCTGGAAAGGAAGAAGAGACGGCTTTGATGAAGGCGATACAAACCGCCTGAGCCATCATTAGCCTTCTGCAATACATTCATGACCCGGCATGATTATTGAACGAGAAAACAAAAGATGAAATGGGACAATCTCTTGAAGGGCTTTGAGAGTGGAGGATTAACCAAAGTTGCACTCGCCATGGCTAGCATCTCGATTCGCAGAAACTTCTCTCTCGCTCAACAGCATAGTCCAGAGGGCAATCCAGGATCGGCTGAGTTTACCATGCGATTGCTCGAATGCCCGCCTGGATGCTCCAACAATATGCATCCAAGTCTTGCTCGTCTTGGCCAAAACAAGTTGAAGCAAGTAGGGATTTGTTGCGGGGACAACCCAAGGGAAGGTCCAGATGGCTAGCCACTTGATCTGAGACTCAAGATTTGAGTAAATTAGCATGCCGAAGACGACGGATGCCAATAGCACCACTGTCCAGTTACGTTGGAGATGAAGGGAGCTCATGTCGATCGTCCTCTGGATGATCCAAAGGTGAGCGCCAAAGTATAAGATCGACAATTCTCCGATGGCAACCAACATTCTCTCTTCCACTTTGACGGAACACGGTGATCCAAAGAGAGCAATCAGCCACAGCAACAAGCTGAGGTGGCTACTTTTTTGAAATACGTGGCACTGATGTAGTGCCAACCAAGTGCCACATAAAAAAAAAAAAAAAAATTTGAAAAGGAGGAAGGATAAAAAAGACATTTAAAATATAAAAAAATCTAAAAATCTAAAACTACAACCAAAGGGCTCGGCCACCCGCCACTAGTGCTTTAGGCTAGCAGCAAAGGTTTCTCGAGCTTTGTCCAGCTTGGCCATGTCGCTGGAGCTTTGTCGAGCTCACGATCATGGCTGCTCAAGCTCTTTCGAGCTCCCAACCATGGCTGCTCTAGCTTCCAGGCTTCTTTAAGCTCCAGGCATGGACAGGCAATAATGGGGTACGGTGGTTGGAGCGGTCGTGGAGTCAAGCAACAACTGTGGATTTAACTGAAATACTTGATTGTACTTATTTAACAAGGTCTTAAGATATTCAGTGCACTCATCCCTAATTTTCAGTAGGATATCCTCAGAGATAGGAATAGTCTGGTTTCCTTTTATCATTCACTTGTTCATCTAAGAAAGGGTTTCACAAGAAAATTCACACGTCTCTACCTCACGGAGAGGCACAAAGAGAACTAATGAGGAAGGCAAAAGAGAACAAAAATATAAGCTGTAGGTTACAAGGAACTGAAATTGCTTACACTGCTAAACGTTGATCTGCAGCTCGAGGACGATGAAGGCTCGAATCGCTCTCACACATCCTCACCACATGCTCTAAATGTACCAATCCTGTGGTAAAGTCGCCTGTAGGGCTAGAAGTGAACAGGCCTTCTTATATGGTTTTGGAAATGTCAGCCCCATGCAGTTGGTTTCATACGGCGGAACGCGAAGAACTTGATGGAGCCCCCAAGAATCAGTCCTTGTCCGTTGGGATAATAATGCTTAGCCCGGCGAGACAAAATATGCTCATTAGCTTCCCTGGGAAAATCTCCTTTTCCTAGCCCCGCTCAATGGGGCCAATCTGCCACCACTGCCTCTCAACCTCATTCGTTTTTCCGTTGTAATAAATGCATCGTATATGATGTTAGGATTATGTCCACAAATATAACAAAACAAAGAGAAAAAAGTGAGAAAAAAAATCAAGACACAAAGTTTATCCAGGGTCACCTTTAAATTGGAGTTACATTCAGCAGGGAATTCTATTATAAATTCCAATATAATGACACCCCACACATCTCTATCAAACCCCTCAATTATAAGAAAAATATATCATATATTCCCAATAGCTATTCATAAATTCAAAAAACTCAACTACTAGTAAAATATAAGCTCAAATGAAAGAAACCCTCTGGCAGCTCAGGGAGCATAGACCACATTTCAACATATAAATTGACCATTTTAATCTAGTTATGCCACATTTAGACACGGTTAATCATACTAGTTAATTGACACGTTATTTGCACCGATGGAACAATGTTTAGATGCAGTATCTATGCTTTTTTTTTTCTAATACATATTACATATTAGGGCCAAACCCCAAAATGAAACCCAAATTTTTAAATCCGACAGAAAAATAACACAACCTTTTAAAGGTCCCAAAAATAAGCCCAATCTTTTGCACTTGGGACAAAATTGACACATATTACAAAATAGGGTCGTTGACAAGAATGAAAGTTTTTGTATTAACAATTACTTTCGACTTTTTATTTGACCATTTTAGCACTGAACATCAAAAACTTTCACAACATAAGTACACATCAACACATGAATTTACATATAAATTTTTCACAATATTGAAAAATATGATCATATTCTAAGTTTCGACATTAAACGACCATAGTACTTTCCATTTATATCAACCTTAAAATAATCTCTAAGATTGATGTTTATCAATTGACAGAAGTAGAAGCATTAAAATCTGCTGTGAGAAGTAAACGAGCCGGAAATAGTTATTGCAATCAAATCAGGAGTACATATTAAACTTCGCTAAAAGGAACAGTTTCCAAAAGAGACTTGATATCTATCAACTAATAGTCTAGTTTATGGAGATTTTGTGTGCTTGTTTCACTAAAAATGATTTTTTTTTTAAATTATCCTTATAAATGACTTATCAGATTGCATACAAAAATGAATAATCGAAAAATATTTCCATCATCCACAACAAAATTTAAACATAAATTGTTGTCAATAATCAAAACATTTTTCATTGACTAATTATTTTAAATGATATAAGATATTACTTTTAGAAAGAATTTTTTAAATTATTCATTTTTTGCAAAACAAATAAAGTCTGAAATGAACTCTTGAAATTTAAATTAGATCCAGTGAATCTAGAGGACAAAAGAGAGTGGGAACAATAATAACATAAGACATGTAGTTAAGATCATACTCTTCAGGTGGGGTCAAATTCCTATCCATCGCAAAGGATCACGGTCCGTCAGAGTCGACAAAGCACATGATTTCTAAATGAAATAAAAGAATGGAATGCGCACCATCTCTTGGCTAGACAAAGTACATCAGCTTCTAAACCACTCAGATTAACCAAACTCAAAGCGTGATCAAGTGTGAGAAACCAATAAATCAAGCGCAGTGGTTAGGACGAATAGTTGTCCCGAGAGTAACAAGTTTACATATTAGACATCACAGATGGAATTCGCATTGAGATTTGACAAACATTTCTGTGACAAATTTGAAATTCACAAACTACTCTCAAGATACAAATCTAAAACTTAAGCAGCTGCTATACTTTGTTCAACCCCACAATTCGTTTGCAAATAGTCTGACAAGCACATGAATATTGTCGCTTCTTCTTTGCTAGGCCTGTCAACAATTTACGAGAATAGCATAACCAGAAAAATGGCCTTCTAGCTCAATCCCAGACTCCATCATCTGTCCTGAACAATTGTACCTGACGAGTAACATATAAGCACTTTAAAACTGAATATCTTCCTGATACTATGACATTGCACCTGGATGTTACTACTGCAAACCACTTATAAATGCTCAACTTCCAATGCCAACTAATGTCAGTTTTAAGAATTACCTGAATAAGAAACATCAAGTTGACTCTGATTCGATCATCACAAATGCTTGAATAAGAGACTGAGCTGCATGAGTTTGCTCAGGCGTCCCTGATATTATAATCACAGTGTCAGTGGCTCCAGGCTTTGGTTCCGTGATCGTAATCCTTGCATCAGAAATCTGTAAAAGGATCAGACAAAGGCAATTCAAGTTGGTGTCAACTAGTGCTGATAAGTCATCATGAACTTCAAAATTCCATTAATGATTTTGGCATCTCTCAATAGTCCCAAATATTGCTAACCTGGAACTTAAGATTATCAAAAATGGGAAGCTGGGACCGACGTAACAAATAAACAAAAAAAGCAAAAGGTCATTAAGAGGAAAACAAAAATGTCAATCAGCATTGCCCCCCAATTCTACAGACTGAGAGAGGTGAAAATAAAGGCTCCCTCTATTTCCACAATTTAAATTACCATAGCAACCCCTAACTTAATAGAGTTGATGCAAATAACATCAAGAGAATCAATTGGTCAAAATCACAAAGTGGAAAGAGTGAAAGATGATATTTATTGAAAATACAAAAGCTGCATATTACCATGGATATATACAACTGTCTGCATTAGTCAAAACAATAGCGTTTTATTTCTCCGCCTTCTGATATTTGCCATTCGTTTTTATACCTCTCTTATACTAACAAATGTGCTTAAGCTGAATTATATGAGGGATTTTGGTAATGTTTGTTAATCAACATATCTCATATCTAAATTGAAATCATATGGAGTTCACAACTGTAACCAAAGAATTCCACTAAAAAAGAACTTAAAACAAATATTTGTATATGACAAGGACTTATCAGAAATTGAACTTTAGAGAGCGTTTCCAATAAATGTTTTAGACATCACCACTCTATAATATTCTATTAAAATACAATTTCGATCATTAAACCTTTTAAAATACTTGTATATTAGTGGATTCTTGTAAAAAAGCAACAAATCTGCAAAATTCTCCGATTTGATCACAAGACTACGAAACAACAGTTGAGAAAAGATGTATAAAGATAATGAGATTGATTGATTTACATTAATGAGGTCCCAATGAGGTTATTTTAGACCATTCAAATTTAAGGGTGTGTTTAAAGTTATTTGAGAGGTGGAAACAATGTGAACCAAAATATGATACAAGATGAAAGCGGAATGATAATAGTTTCGTAATCGATTTAGATAACATTTTGTGGACCTTGCAGGTGCTTTGAGTCGACTTATACAAGCAAGACATCCTTGGCAGTTGTTTCTAGTAAACAATATGGGCCAGCTGCATCCAGTATATGAATGCTTAAGCAATGCATAGTAGTTCTCCATAAAGATTTTTAGCATGTCTAGGGTCTTGACACATGATTCTTTTGAGTATCTGGTTAACTTCATTCACAATATTATGATCTGCCTCTTCATCTCCTGAACAACACTACGAATTCCGGAAGACATGGGAAGTCCAAACTTTCAAACATACAGAAAATACATCGTAAATGATAGATATCCCAACTTTGCTGGTGACAACCAATAATCCCTACAGCAAATATGTGGCTCAAGCCCAAGAAGTTGAAAATTATTCAACATTATCAATTTGTTCCGTATTTTTACAGCCTTTACCTTCCTTGCTGCAAATAGAGTGGTATTTTTCATAAAAACTCCAGGTACTCCAGATATAATACCAAAACCATCATTTGCATCAGGCTCCACCAAGTTACCAGCAGGAGATGGATCTTTTTCAATGTGCTTCACCTTTATAAGACTGTAAACTACTTCTTCTAAACACTCTATGCATCGGAATGCATGGTCAGATTACTTCACTATCTTTCTTTTAACCTATAAAGCTTGATCCTTCTACTTGAGGGAGGTTCTGGATCCTGTGTTCATAAGGGAGTAGATGTTCCCCGTGGCGAATATAGATAAAAATACCCCAGGGTATCCATCCAATATCTAGGGAAAATTCCATGTCTCTAGTAATATGGACCTTTTTTGTTTACATACCAAAAAGCCCGCCTGACCTAAACCTATTTGCACCAGCAGCCATCAAGCCCTCAACAGGTTGATCAGACTGGCAGCATAATATGCACATAACATTGGAAAAACCATTCCCACCTTCCTTGACAGTCTTTAAAGCCTTTCACTATGCCTTTTAGATACCTATCAACATCAATCACAAGACCAAAAAACTATGGCATCCTCAAGTAGTGATTAACATGCTTTTTTTTTCTTCTTTTTTTTTTTGTCAACACAAATAAATGACTAAATTAATCTGCAGACATTCTCATAAACAAAACATTAATTCTGAAGAATTCAACAGGCCAATATGCCACAAGCTATCATTCTTATGCCACCATCAGAAGCTAATACCACGTTCGCTACAAAAGATATACCAGTGAAGCATTTTGACTGACAAACAACCAATTGAAAATAATTTACCAGCTAAGAAAGAATGACTAGGAATTAACCAGGTTGAAAAGAAAGCTGAAGGTCGATTGGAACTAGATCTTAAGGCCAAGATCTGCTTGAGGAAAAATGAAGAATACTTATATCATAATTCAACAGATGGTGGGTGCAGATACACCACCAATAGAAAGTAGCTAGGCAAGTGTCACGGACTGTGGTTCTCGCATACTCTCGTACCCTTGTGAGTGGGGCTTGGCATCATCGGGGTGAAGAGTAAGTGATGCAGTAAGAATGATATAACTAGCTCATGGGAGTGACATCAAAGCATTTAGGCTAGGAATTCTAGGATAGAATGGTTATATCTCCATAGAATTCTGAAGGAGGGGTTGGCCTCATGTGCACAAACTGATTGGGAGCTGATGCCGCTTTTCTGATGAGGGCATAACAAGCCAAAATGAGTTGTTTTTCCTAAGTCTTTTGTGTCTCACTAGAGGGACTGGATGTCCAAGCTAAGCTGAGCATGGTACGATCCAATACGAGGATGCTATTTGCCATGCTGTTCTTAGGAACAACTATAGAAAAAAGGTTGCCTGATCTTCTCAACAGGCACCGCACGGACTATTCTGTGGCCAAAGAACTGCCAGCCCGTGACACGAGCATACAAGTAAATGAGAAGCATATCAATAGATGTGCATGGATTTCCATACATGTGCAAAAGCTTAAAGTCAGCCAGAATCATTTTAAATATAAAACTGATTTGTTGAGGGCTCTTATGTAGTAAGTTCTTTCAAATGAATCATAATTTGTTCCTCAAGTATCAACAATTATTTACAAGAAGTATATGTTTTCTAAAGGTATTTTACTAATGTGTTGAGTGGACCACAGGGGTAACTTGTAAAAAAGTTCTGCACAGTAAATGTTCAAAAGGACATTCCCTGGAAATGAAGTACCGAAAGCCGAAAAATGGACTTCAAGATGCCTCAAGACCCTAACCCAAAAATTGCTTTAATATACTTATAGTTAATTTACTTAATTCACATTATTAATACATATAAAAGGAAAGGCTCAATTTCCACCTGCACAAGATTTGGCTAGACAAACTTGGTAAAGATAAAGCACAATGGAGTAAAAAAATCCACATAGCTGAAATGCTTAGGGTTTTGTTGTTGCATTAGAGTTGAGCAAATTAATATGTTTTTTCAAAGACAAAAGGCTGGAAACAGCATATATCTATAATTTAAGTGCTCAAAGAGAAAATTAGGAAGCAAAATGCACCTGACGGATCTGCTTCAAGCATCCACCTTCTTCTCCATATATTACGGGAACAAGAGAGCGAGGAACAACTACTTCAACAGTGGTATTTGTAATGATGGCTGGTTGACTGCCTCTCAACAAATCAAAAGATCTAGTTGGAAAAAATATTTAATCCCCATCATTTGTGATTAATTATACAGTTCATGGGAAGTCATTGGTGACATCCCTCAAGTTTGAAACTTTCAACAAACAATAGACTCACCCTCCAAATCCTGGAATTCTTCTTGGGGGACCCGCAAAATCTGGAAAGTCCAAAGGGCCACCACCTTCCATATGGCTCTGCAAGTAATTTTGAGATTTATGGATATAATTTTCATACATGACTAATAATCTGCATCCTTTAAATAATGTCTGAATATAACATTCACATTTCGAATGTAGACAAGCCCAGGGGCATCAAACATACACCATGAAATTATTTTAAAGGCACAACCTACTTCAGAATCCAGAAAATGCAACTAAAAACATGTCATACAAGATTAGAGCAAAAAGTTGGTCCCACTACTTTAACAGGCCATTATTAGAAACTGTCAAATAACCATTGTTGAAAACCTTTGACAATATAAAAGCAGAAAACATATACAAAGGATAAACTCATAGAACAGAAAGATCAGAGATAGTGTGATACCTGACCCCATGGTCCTCTTTCAGGGATATGGGGGCGTAAACCAGGTCTAAATGGCCTTTGCAAAAAAGGAGGATCTTCATGGGAATAAAATGCACCACGGGGACCACCTAGAGCATCAAACTTACGCATGGATGGACCAAAACTGGAATACATGCCAGGGGGTGACAGTTCCCTCCTTCCCATAAATGAAGGAAAAGGAGGTGCTGCATCCAGAAAGGGTGGAATGGATGGATGATCCGCCCTTGGAAATACATCGCGGAAAAAGTGAAACTTCAACCTACTGGTTATCTGCAATAGAGCATCCTGAACTGCCTCATATTCTCCGTTAATCTGTCATTTACAATATACACAGCATAAACAGCAAGCACTTAAAATAGAATGATGCCTTTCAGAAAGATAATACAGCATAAGCCAAACACCCAAGGATAAGAAACAATGGGAGGACAGCGAATGACTGCAAGTAAAGTCATTTATGTCACATTTGTTATGACCAAGTGAACAGAAACTTGCACCTGTTCAGTAGATGGTTGGAAGACTTCTATACTTGACATGTTACAGACAGAGAAAATTGCGATGCGTTGACTCAACCATGCATTTTCCCTTAATTTAGACAGAGAATTGTGCTGTCATCAACTTCATTTCTATGAGATTATTTCCAAATGTGTCAAGTTTAAGTCCCTTTTCGAGATCTATTAAATACAAACCAGTCATTATATCAAAGCATAACAAGGCCTTTAAAGTGTTCATTATCCCGGATATAAGCTAACTAGCTGAGGAAAAAAACGGGTAGAGGAACAATGACTTGTCTGGAATCAGCTCCTCAAGTTAATCATCAGTAAATGCTTAATGTAAAATTCAACGTATACAATTAAGACTATTTCCATTATTTCAACCATAATTTAGCTCAGAAGACATCTCAACATAACAAACCTGCACAACTTCTTCATTTTCTGAAGCGCACGTAGGAATTTGATCCTTTCCCAAAATTCGAATATAAGCCCCAGAGGACTTCCGCATTTCAGCTATTACAGAGCCACCTTTGCCAAGAAGACAACCAATTTGATTAGATGAGACAAGCATCCTGGCTGTGCAGCCAGAGCTGTCCTCGCTGTCGGGTGTGGATCTAACAATCCTGTTTTGGACACGAAGAACCGCATCTTGGACAGCTGATACCCTCTCTTCTGGGTACTAAACATGCCAATCAAAATAAGCACCATAAATAGCTAGATGAACCATAAACAACCATAATCTGAACTTTTACCATATATTAAGGAGAAGGAAGAGCATCAAAATCATACAGCTGGACCAGATATGGCAACAATACGATCCTCTGCATCAGAAAGACCTTCCACAACTTTGATCTCACATCCAGTATCCTGCTCGAGAGTCCTGACCACATTTCCGCCTTTACCAATGATGCCGCCAACCCTCTCACTGCTACATAGCAAGCGGAAACATAAAACTTCCTTAGGTGGCCTCATTTGACCTGCTAAACCGCCTTCATTGAATTTAGGCATCATAGGACGTGCAGTAGAACGAAAACCACGACCATCCCGTGTACCATAAGAAGATTTTGCAGGACCTTGAACAGCATCCGATCGATGAAGTGCATGACGAGATGAGTTAGATGGTTGCCCAGTCGTGTTAGCGGGGGATGTCTCATGATCTCGAGGTACATTCTCACTAAGTTGTCGAGAAACCAACAAGAGAGCTTTTTTAACAGCCTCAATTTCTCCTTTAATCTGCAGCATCGATAGGTTATGTAAAGAAACTAATTGAATTAAAACATTAGGAATGTCAATAAATGATGCACATTTCATCAATTGCTGATATCCACTTATTGGATTAACACAGCATAGGTCTCCATTGCTCCACTATATCAAGCAACAAGCCACAAAAGAGCCATGTAGCAGCATCTGAGATCAATTAGATGCAAGATGAAAAATACTTCAAGGCAACAAGGTTCCACTGAAGAACTCATGAAAAGTGCCTTCTTTGGTGATGACATGCACACTCACTATCATTGATAAATTGTCATCAAACAAAAGAAGTGGAGCCAATTTATTCATGCATGGTACAACATCCATATCATTTGCTGAATATATTACGAAGACACAGTGAAACCCTCCCCCGTCAGAAGCACTGTTTTTACACATATTACACATGCTCAAAATTGCAAAGTTCTAACAAAGATCCCTCCTCTAGTTGGAACAACAGAAAATATTGTTTTCCCTGTCACCTTCTCAAGGGAAAAACTGAAGAAGAGTAAAATTTACATGGTTTTGCTAAAGCACCTCACAGATAAGACTACCAGATAATCCTAGAGGCCTCAAGCTTCAAAGCCCACAGTGAACCAGGGGAAGAAAAGAAAAAAAAAAGGTCAATAATTTACTGATATGAGAGGTGTTTGGTTAGATTTGGTTGGTTACCAACAGAAGGAATCCATATTCTAACATACTTCTGAAAGTAAAGAGCCATACTCAGTGCAACCATATATACTAAGGTCTCTCCAGTGAAAAGGCAGATCCTAAGCCTCCAGGTTATAATCGAAAGAAGAAACATTACATAGCAATGTAATTTTGCTCAGTTAAACAAGCAGGTGATACACCGCAGAGAATCCACAAATCTACTATGTTTATATTTTTTTTGCCTTTTTGGTCAATGAATAAAATGTCAAAAACAAATGTCCATTTCGTTTGCAACAAACTAAACAAAACTCATGATTGGAGTCACTGGACAATGTAATATCTTTGCTTTAAAAAAAAAAAAAAAAAAAAAGAGCTGCCTGCACACTCTGAATTACTGAAACTTACCTGCACTAATTCATCAGAAGATGATGCAGAGGGAGGAAGCTTATCCCAGGGAAGAATTTGAATCTGTGCCCCACTTTCATTCGACATTTGCTTGATTACACTTCCTCCTTTTCCCAAAATACGTCCTACTTGACTTGAGAGCATGAGCAACCTCAGTACGCCCGAGGATGATTTCTTATCATCTTCATCACCTACATCAGGTTCTGTTTCTCCTTCAACCAACCTCTCAAAAACAAGCAAGAGAGCTCTCTGTGCAGATGAAACTTCCTTTTCTTGTTTCAAATCTTCAACTTCAACAGGCTCCTTATCTTCATTGCTTTCACTCTGCTCCTTGGCATCTGCAACCTCTTTATCGGCAGTAGCCTCTTCTTTTCTATCTTCCTGATCCGTCTTAGATGCAGATTCCACCTCTCCAGAACCCAAAATAACTACTACTCTTTCATCGCATCCGGGGATACTTTCCTCCACTCTTACCTCCACGCCAGTTTCTTCATGAATCTGAGAGATGAATATGCCACCATCTTCCAAGAAATTGCCACACTTTGCAGCAGGACAGAGCACACGGTAAACATGGGTCCCTGGAGAAGGTTGATTTTGCAATTTCCCAACAGTATTTTGCCTTTTGCTTTGCCATTTGCCTCTAGTCCCTGATCACCAGGTCTCTTGGAGGGTGTCAATGGAAGAGACATGTCTTTTCAATGCAAGTCAAACCTAATCCATGGAAGATATGAACAATTAGACTTATAGACAATCAGTCAAGATCAGCCATCCTATGTGTTAACTCCAACGTGGCTATATTGAATCAAAGCTCTAAAATATATGATTAACAAGGACTCCAAAATGCATTAGTAACCAGGGCTTTCTTAAAAGTTTGCAAGATCAGATGTATTTCAATAACAACTCTGCAACCTCCTCGCCCTAGTTTTAGCTATTACAGGCATGTGGCCACGGACCCGGAAAATAGCCGGAACAGGAAAATGCATCAGTTGATGTATTCGTTGAGGATCCACCACTTTATGCCCCGAAGATCTTTGGCTATTTTACATATACCACTACAGACCAGAGAAGTTGCCACCAAGTGACGCCACGCAATCGAGTTCGGACACACCAGACGGTTCGAATTAGCCATTTCACGGTGCCGGAACCGCAATGACCGACGCAATGTCATCCCTTCATTCCATCACCAATGAAGAGCTCAAAAGTTAGCCCCCACTTAAGTTAGCCCCCACCAAAAGTGGAGGCAAACAAAACACGCGAAGCCCAGGGCGGATACAGGCATCCATCTATCCATCTATCTATGCGAAATCCGTCACAGATTTCCTTCGAACGGAAAAAGAAATGTCTCTCTAATGGCAAAGCAGCAACCCAACATCTGCAATTTCGAAAGAATCGAAATTTCGGGGGCAAAGAACAGAAAAAATAGCTAAAAGCAACCTGCGACTGAGGGCGACCGAGGAGGAGAACTGCCGCACTCGTGCGGCGGTTGTCCTTGGGCCGGCGGAGTGAGATGCCGGAGGCGACGGGCGTCGGTCTTCGGTCACGAGAGACGAGGAGAGAGTGAGGGGCGGCGGGCGGCGGTCCGGCGTGGTGGCGCAGCCGCGGCTTCTTCTCCAGTGAGGAAGAGAGAGAGAGAGAGAGAGAGAGAGAGCGCGTCAGTGTGAGAGACTGAGAAGTATCTCCTTGAGTTTTCGGGCCGGGCCGGTATTGGGCTTTGTTTTCCAAGACGAAGCCCATTAACCAAACGATCGGGCTTTCGTGGTTTGGGCTTGAGGGATACGGGCCGAACCTGTCTATGCAAACCCACCCGTTTTCACTAACGTTTGCCTCGTGTCTTTTTTTTTTTTTTTTTAAAGAAAAGGCTATTGGCAAGAAACGTAGCTGCCTCCCCTCAACATTATCATAATTCATAAATACTCCACACCAAATCATAGAATTTTTGGCAAAACCATCGAATGCAATGTTTGCACGGCCCTGTCGGAGTGCATTAGACCGACGGACTGACCTTCAAAAAAGGCACCATGAGATTGATCATCTTGTTATCATGATACCACCAAAGTGTTAACAGATGAGTTTTCTAAATCCTAAAAATTGAATCTCTGGCAACCTTAAGCAAAATCCATTCAAGAGTAAGCTGTCTCCAACAGAACTAGCACATTGATAGTCATTTGCTTCCTATATTATGAACTACATTTTGCACAAGTCGCCTATATAATAGTTTGAGTGAATTTCCTTCTTGTGGAATATAACAAAAATTATAATTGGAACTTTGTTATAGTAAATTGTTAATTCCCAAACATCTACTATATGTGCACAGGTAATAGGTGAAACAAAGTTGGCCGTCCTAATTCATTAGGAAAGTTCGAAGGAATATCATTGGATTTGAATGAGGGAAATATGTGTGATTGGACTGATTTTCATCATATAATGGAAAACAATGAGATCTCAAGGTCTTATGATCTCCCATGCGATGAAGAGGAACCCCATCAAAAATAAAATAAAAAGTCGCCCAATGTAATATTATATCATTTTCTCAACTTAGGTGATAAATAATATGTGAAGTTTGTCCTCAAATTAATATAATGACATGATCAACTTTTTAGATTTAAGTGTATTTTCTTGTTGTGGAATATAACCAAAAGTATAATTGGAACTTTGGTTTAGTAAATTGTTAATTCCCAAACATCTATTATATATGCACAGGTAATAGGTAATACAAAGTTGGCCAAGGAATATCATTGGATTTGGATGAGGGAAATATTTGCAGTTGGACTGATTTTCATCATATAATGGAAAACAATGAGGTCTCGAGGTCTTATGATCTCCCATGCGACGAAGAGGAACCCCATCAAAAATAAAATAAAAAGTCACCCGACGTAATATTATGTCATTTTCTCAGCTTAGGTGATAAATATTCCGTGAAGTTTGTCCTCAAATTAATATAACGACATGATCAACTTTTTAGATTTAAAAGTTAAAGGATATTTCACAAAAAGGTTTTGTAATCCCATGAAAATAGTGATATAAACTCATGCAAATAAATCAGTAAGAGAAATTACTATTGCTACTGTTATATCCCTCCGATTTGTACAACGAGCATCAAAGAATGTGCCTTGCATTTGAGTTTCGAAAATTGAAGAAATCTCTTATTATTATTAATTGCGAGAGGTTTAGGCTAGATATTGAAGCATGAGAGCGTTAAAGCTGTTGCCAAAACACATTTGTGCTCTTTGCAATTACACTTGGAAATGGTGTGTTAAGTATCGTCCGCCGCAACTTCATAGAAGCAAAGGAGGAAGAGGGAAGTTTCGAGGAAGGGAACGTACGAAACCTGCGGTGACGTATCAATCAAATACTTGATGGTGATTGGCGCAGAAACTTTCCAATTGTTGCTTCTCTGATTCAACGCTGCCCCCCACATACGTCGGTCTTACTTTTGATTTGAATAAGCTATGGAATAATCTTTTTCCTTTTTTTTTCCAAAGAGGCAAGCATCATAGTACGCTATGAAGTTGGGCCACGTGGATCTTGGACCACAAAAAGAACCTATGAGACGTCTTAAGTACTTTGGATTATAATTGGGTTAATAGTACAAAAAAACTCTAAAGCAATATAGATGTAACAAATTTGTCATGTGACATAATACATGATAACTCGGTGGTAAAGTGTTTAATTTAATCAGGAGCATGGGCAAACACAAAACGACAATGATATGCACACATTATGGAAATTTATGCTTTTTTTTTTTTTTTTGGGAGGGGGGTTCAAAAAACATATGCTTGGAACTATAATGCGATGAAATATTATGATTAAAAGAAGAAAACGGAACCGTTTGTCTGAAACGCAAACTCTAAAGATGATCTATTTTGTTTGATTTTCTTTTGTGAGCCAAAAGAAGAAAAAGAGAAAGCTACTCAACATTAAATTTCAAAAATCGAATCCCTCAACTCGTAGAAAACGAATAGATTAGTCACTCCATCCTTTCCCTGTTGAAATAATAGTGAGTTTGCTATCAAAAAAAGAAAATCATAGGATGAGAATGTCTCCATTTCTTGAACATCCTCAAAAAGTACACAAACTTTTACTTGATGGGAAAAAAAATCTATCTCTAAAATTTCTGTCCGCACGGGTAAAACATTATCTTTTTTTTTTTTAAGCAATCTGACAATATTGGATGTGATCCATTTATACACCGAGATATAAAGGGAAGAATCCAACACTATACGACACGATACCCTTTACTTGTATATCGACATGAAAATACATTATAGTAATTTAACTATTTAATTGGGCTTCTTTGTCGCGAATAAGCAAAAGCAAAAGGTTAATTTGTATATTATTTAGATTTTAGAATTTTACGAAAAAATTGTATGTTAATTTATGTGTCAATGTTATATTTATTATTAAACCGTGAAAACCCCAATTTAGTATATTTGTGATAAATTTACTCAAAACTAATTTTTTGACCATAAAGAATCCCAAACTAATTTACTTGTGACAAATATATTCTCTGCTAATTTTTCTGTCAAATTATTCAATTGGATAACACGTAACAGTTATAGGTATATCAATTAAGGATTTTTGATTACTAAATAATTAGTTTGGATAAATTTTTTATAGATAAATTAGTTTGGGATTTTTTTGATGAAAAAGATTTTCGATAAATTTGTCAAAAGTGATTAGTTTGGGGTTGTTCATGATGTTAATCCTATTATATATTGTGAAAGTCTCAAGAAAAATTTGAAAGAGATCAAAATATGTTATCTACATGATTTCGATTAAATGAAAGGTAAACAGCAAAAGTCAATGTAAACACCTTAACCTAGGCCGAGATCCACCTGCCATGGGTCATGGAGGAGACGTGAAACTTGGAGAGAGAGAGAGAGAGAGAGAGAGAGGCCAAGTAAACGGGCGATATTGGTAAGTAAGTCTACGATGTCACCTGATTTGATGGGTAATTTAGTGTCCAATATGAAAATTCAGGGTGCAAAACAAATATTTTCCAAAATAGAGGAGGTAAAGTGGTGACAGGACAAAAGGTTAGATGGATTTTTCATTTTATGTTTATCCTAAGAAAAATGATGTTCCATTGCCAATGCAAATTCACAGAAGTTACAAACGTGGGGTGTAACAATCAAACATTAGGGGCTTGAGATGCTTATAGTGTCTTGAATAGTTGGATTTAATCCCTAGAAATAGTAGAAGAAAGGGGCGTGGAAAAAAAAAAGAGCCCATGAAATTAAATAAAATGCTTAGTGAATGGTGTTTATAGATAAATTACAGACAAAAGACATACAACAATAAACTGACACACTTCGACAAAAACAAAAACTGATACACACTTATACAGAACAATATTAAAAGAATAAAAAGTCCTCTTTAGTCAATTCCCTGAATCAGAGGCATCACAAATGTCACTCAGTAAATAGATACACACAATTACAGAGGATTCAAGCCGCTTCAAAAATCAAACTGTACTTCAGAAAGTGGCATGTCGTCCAACGGCTGAACAAGCAGTCGAAACCGGTCAAAGCCTTGTGTGAGCACACCGGATGATGTCAAAGCAAATACTAGTAAGCAAAAATTGATGACCAACCATGTGACTAGAGAAAGATTGGTCCAAAGCAGCAACTCGAAGCCAAGACTTCCGAAGACGATGTACAAGTACCAATAGACCCGATTTGAGCTTGCGGGTCCGGTCACCTCAACTAATGATATTAAATAAATGACTTCACATATTATGTAAAGCGAATGGAAATGGGCGATTGTCAGCAGCTTTAACAAACCGAACAGGATGTGGAACTTTCTGGCCGAGTCGGGCCATCCCCGTTGCAGTTGGTTCTGCGGCCACTGATCGTTGTCCCTGCATTATATCGAACACCAATCGATAAAAATCAGATTGAGGAACAGACGAGTTGCTTGGCCCACCTTCCAGACTATGACAACGGTTTCCAAAACGAAGTATCTGCGAGTGAAGTGTACACCTTTCAATTTCGACTTGAAATGTTACGGTATGATCCGCCATGTTCCTTGGGTTTTGTGTTGTGCTTCTGCTAGAAATCTGCAGTATGTTGGAGCTCTTCTGCTCTGTGGAGGGCAATGAACTCTGTCTCTGCGTCTCGTGGACGACAGAAGAGGAAGATGAGAGAGCTTGAGCTGGTTTCGAAGTGCGAAGACCGTATATATACTTCATGAAACCGGTGGATAGGAGAAGAAACATATGTTTTTATGGAACGACTCTTCTTTGATGCTGCGTTCGATAGCTACGTGCGGCAACCCTTTGATAGATACGAGTGCGGCAACCGCGCGTAGCTATCAAAGGCTGGACAGACTTTGCCCTCGATAGATACGAGTGCGGCGAACCTCACGTCGCTATCAAGAAAGGGTGCGGAGGAATTCATGAACACGTCAGACACGGCCAACGCTCACAATTGCAGCTTCGAAGTCCCTGTAGTCTCTGGCGAAGACCTCCGCGTCAACCACAGGCCTGCCAAGAACAAGGCCTTGCCCACCGTAGACCTGTCAACTGGATGAGTCGAATTAGACCATGATCCATTAACTCACTTATAACCTATTTATTAATTAACTTATAACCGATTTATTCTTAATGTAAATTTTTTGATCTATACCCAACCCAACACATATTATTAAAATAATTTTACATTTAAACCAAATCAAGGAGAATTTATTTCATATAACTTTTTTTAAAAAATTATATCTTTATATCATGTCCATACAATACAAATTTAGTGGATAATTTTTATAAATTTTTTTAAAAAAATCAGTGCTCGATTTGTTTTGCGGAAAATGTGACATTTCTAAAAAAAATATTTTATAGAAAGCCATTTTCAAGATAATGATAATGTTTTATGGTGTTTGGTTAAAATTTGAAAATAAACTAGAAAACATTTTCCATTGTTTGGTATGGTAAATATGATTTGATTTTCATCTTTGCAATTCTTTTAATAATTTTATTTTTACTTTTGATTTTTTTTTCTTTTTTTAAAAGATCAAATTTTTATTTTATTTTATATTTTATTTCTTCTTTAGCCGATCACCAATCAATGATAGGCCACAAGCAAGCTCAAACCAAGCCTCATTGGCTTCGGGCGAGCTTGAGTCTTGCTAGATTGTTGAGGTAGGCCTCACTAGATTGACGAACTCAAGCTTGCCTGAGGTTGGTGAACTTGAGTCTTGCCACATCGTTGAGGCTTGAGCCTCATTAGCGCTCGGCAAGCTCAAGCTTGACTAGGGTTGGGGAGCTCAAGCTCACCAGAGGCCAACGAGCTCATCCCTCGCCAATGGCTAGTCATCAACCATTGCGTGGTCGACCATTGGTGAGGAAGAGAGAAAAAGAAAAGGAAAGATAAAAGAAAAAAAAAAATGTAATTATAATTTCCATTTTATTTAAAAAAAAGTATATTTTTATAAGGCTCAAGAGGGAGAGAGAGTATGTGAGCCTAGTGGGTTGAAAATGAGTTCTAAACTCAACCCATTTAGACCAATTTATTTGAGATTTCAGATTTTAAAAGTCATTTAAGGTATGCTCTTCAAAATTGAATTGAATTGTCAAGGCCAACTCTAGCACCTATCGTCATTGCACGGTTCGACGAAACCCAATCCTGAGACAAGCTACCCTAAAGCTCCACGTGGACTTATTAATCATAAAAATAAAAAATATTAAAAATAAGAAAATTAAAAAAAATAAATTGTACAAATCATATGCGTTGGTACCGATCATGCCACATAGGACCATCGACGGCCACGTTAATGATTTCTAGTCAATTTTTGCTAGGATGATTCATTGGCAAATCGTAAAAAAGTTAGTACTAAATTAGACAAATTAGATAAATTTATGACTAAATTAGTTGCCGTATAATGGGTTTAGGACTTTTGGATAAGTTTTCCCAAAAATCTCTTTTTCTCCAAAAAAAAAAAAAAAAAACATTCAATCAAACATTCCATCAAACCCTATAGAATTGATTGAATCGGCATATATATATATATATTTTAACAAATCCATAACACTTTGGTTAAGATGAATTGCTTATCTGTAATATTGGATTGACAAAGATACAAATTCATAAGATAAAAATGAAATCTCTCAAATCAAATCAAAGATTCTTTCATCCATAAATGCGATATGGAAAATATTACGGATTTTTTCTTCTACATATATGCAAAGTTTTGCTCATCTCTACTTGTGTGCCTTAGTTTCAAAGAGATTAAAATAAAAATTGTTAGAATAATTATTATTATATCAAACAAGAAAAATTAGAAGTAACGAAAGTAGATTTTTTATTTCAAAATGCAATTCAAATAATGAAATCAAATTGCATTTGTCATGTCTCAGTGAAGTAATTATTCAACATTAATTTCTCTTTGATCTTACATTATGTGTATTGTGGATTGTATCCTATTATCTCTTTCTTCTAAGAACTTTTTTCTTGGAAGAGTTTATGATTTTTCGTTGACAATACACACTCGGCTTTCTGCTTATGGGAATCTATATAAAATTTTCTATTCATTAGAGGTATTACATATATATGGATGAAAGCCATCATTAATTGAATATTTTAATGAAAAACTTCTAGTTAGACTTAATTTTGGAAATATATATTAACAACAGTCATCAAGAGCAAAATATTTTCGTCCAAATACTTATTTATGTTCATATAGAAAAAATCCATACACGAAGTTTACAAAATTTCTGATTGAGGATTTTTAATTTTTAATTTATTAATGACTAGATACACTTTAGTGTATGTGAATTCATTCTATATTTTCGGCCCAAATGTTTTTTTTTTTTTTGACTATATCATCATTATTCAACCTGGATTCTGGCTTTCTCACCATTTGTGGTCTTGTGTTTGAGCCTTGTTGAGAGCGTTTCAAGAGTAAAATCCCAAATGGACCAAGCCGACTTGATGGAATGCACCCTTAAGACCACTTCGGAAAGTGAACTAGTTGAGATGTGGCGAAAATTGGCCTGGGAACCATCTTACCTCTAAAACAAAAGGAAAAGGAACATGGCAATTTCCCACTTGACTTGCTAGCCCGGTGGTAAAAGGGTTACATTATCTTCCGCAAGGCCTCGTACTATAATGTCTCAAGGCATGAAAGTTTCGCAAATCTCATCCAAAACATCGAGTTTCTGATTGGGGGGAAGGTGAAATGCACGCGTTTGCAGAACTCAACAGAAACATGCGTTTGTTGCTTTTACAATCTGCGACCATGATATGATGATCAGGAGAACAAAATGGAACGCGTTTAGTTGGACAAGTCTTCTATTCGCGGTTCTCGAAAGCGACCCGTACGTATTAAAACTCAAGATGTGTAGGTTCGCCTCAAACGCAACCTCCAGAGATGTTCACTTTATGAGGGACCAAACTTTCGTTTATTAGGCTGCGTTTGGCAGTCGGGATAAAATTCGGGATATGATATAATTTATCATATCCTACGTTTGGTGCTCACTCGGGATAGGATAAAGTCGGATATAAGGGGGATATAGACAGGATAAAATTATCCCATGGGGGGGATAAAGGTGGATAGGATTTCTAACGTCCATAATAGGAAAGTTATTTTTTTTTTAATAACAAATTTATTAAATTAACAAAATTGAAATTATATTTCAATATAAATAATATTTGAATTCTAATTTAAGAAAATAAAAATAAAAATTTATTTTTAATTAATCTTATTTTAATTCTATTTTATAATAAACATTCAATCTATAAATTAAATATTTATATTTATTATATATTTTAGGTATTTTTGTATTTTAAATATGTTAGTACAATTTACTATTTGATAAATTTTTATTAAAGAATGATGAAAGGGAAAAAAGAAATAATAATGAAAATAATATAAAAAAGAGGAAAAATATAATAAATAATAAATAATAAATAAATTAAGGAATAGTGTTACAAGATATTTTCACCATCTTCATTTATGAACATTTATGTTCATTTATAATGATATGTCGTTTATATAAAAAAAAAAAAATGTACATGATGTGAACATATCCGACTTTAATACTGTGATTGACCAAACATTGGACATGACATAAAAAAATCATAGGATTTCATATCCTATCCTATCCAATCCTATCCCGATTAGAAATCCGGACGACCAAACGTAGCCTTAATAGACAAGAACAGCCGCGCCTAAAACTTTCGTACATGCGAGCCAAACAACGTCGTTTGTTAGTCCTTTGAATCAAGGATTTGTCTACCCCTTAATTGAAAGAGTTAGATTTCCTTAATCGAGTTCATTTTTGGGCCCAAATTGAAAAATAGCATTGCAGATCTTGTTGGAAATTTTCTATAATATGAATTTACATTAATTAATTAATTTTCTATTTTAAATAATCGGGTTAATGGAAATTAGTTTAACCTTACGAAGAACTGATTAAATTAGATATTGGCATCTATTAATAACATGCCTAATTAAGCAGCAAAATGTAAGCAATTGTGTTTAATCTCGTAATGGGAATGGTCTAGTTGGCATGCTATTAATTAGGGTTTATTAAGTCCCCTCTCTAGCCTATAAAAGGGTAAGTTATACCTATTAGTTTTTGGAATCTCATTGAAAGCTGCTATACTGAAATATATCATAGAGAGTAAAATCTAGCATTTAATAGATCTCTAATTATCAGAGTGATATATTTTTCTTCAAGTGAAACAATATCTCAAACAGATACACTTTAATTCCACTATGCTTATTGATCTCGATGTTTTACAGTCATATATGGATCCAATTCTTCTTGATTGATTAATTGTTTATGTGAATAATTTTCTACAGATCTATGATGTTGAGCGTCTTCTTCATTTTGCATGGATAGAAAACTGATGGGTGTCATACTTCCTTAAGTAGAAGTTTGTGATTTCTATGAGTTGTTTGAAGAGTGGAGATGTTTCTGTCCTATTAATCATGTAAATATCATTGAGATTCTATTTAATCAAATAAATAAAATGAGTTAGAGGATGCAATCACACAAATTAAGAGTTCAATGAATTGATTGCATCGAAAAAGATAAGAAGGAACAAAGTGTTCATTTATCTGTTTATAAGTCAAAATCCAAAGAAAAAAGCTTAACACTACATGACATGATATCCTTAACTCATATATCGACTGGAAGCTACACATTGCAATGATTTTAATCATTTAACTAGGCTTGTGAACATTTGCCATTAAGCAAAAGCAAAAAATTGATTTATATATTATCTAAATTTCAAATAGTTATGTAAAATTGTGTATGCATATTTACATGTCAATAATTATATATTGCGAAAGTTTTAGGTAATTCGAATTAAGAAAAGGTCAAAATATGTTAGCTGCAAGATCTTGATTAAGCAAACAATAAAAAGTTAATGCCATTCTAGCTATGTCCTCATAGAAAAGAAAAAGAGAACTCAAAATACCTCCTTCTCTAGCATTGCCTCCTCTGTTTTTTTCTAAAAGAGCACCTCGAAAAAACATCAAGCGTAGCCTAAACTCCTCCACCCAGCATCACTTGCCGTTGTCGAACGTTGTCCGACCACCCCGAGCCACCTCTTTTTTCGTCAGGCTTCGTCGCTGCACTTGGCTACCACTCTCTCTCTCTCTCTCTCTCTCTCTCTCTCTCTCTCTCCTGCCTACCATGCAAAACCTTAGCACCGTCCTAGTGCAACCTCTTGGTCACCCACTACCTCAGATCGCTGCTGGTGGCGAAGCTCGAAGCAATGCTGAGCTCCACCTCCTCTAGTAGAGCCATCTCATCTGAGTTGGAGGCGACAGCTCCCTTCATGGCCGTCGGAACTTGGAGGGTGGAGGGCAAGGGGGCTTGGTCATCGCCGCAGTTGCATCAGGCAATAGTGGCAACTGCAGCTCGCTTATGGTGGTTAGGATTATTTTTCAATTGGAATATGTTTGGAGGATTGGGGAAGTTTAGAACTATGAAAGGTGCAACTTGGTTCCTTTTTGGAAAGATGGGGGATCTCTCTCCCAGTCCTCTCTTCGTCTTGTGATAGGTTTAGCTAGTGTTGTGACGCTTCCGGATCCTTCTCTGTAACTTCAACTTGGAATTCCATTAGAGTAAAAAAGGATCGTGTTGATTGGGCGTCTTTTGTTTGGGGCAATGCTGTAGCCTCACGGTTCCAGTTTAATTTATAGCTTATAACCAAAAATCGACTACCAACTCAGATGCTACTTCTTTCTTATGGAAGGATTGACTATAATGTTTGTGCCTTCTGCAATGATGTTCTAGATTCTATCGAACATTTATTCTTCGAGTGTCGCACCTCCGCTTCTCTAGCCTACTTTTGGGCCACCAGGTGTAACCTCTCATGGCGGAATAGATGTTGGAAAGATATCCTCAGTTGGGCCTTAAAATTCTTATCCGGTAAGGACTTTTTCCATTGCATTGCGCAGTTCTCGTTTGGAGCTATGTGTCACCTTATTTGGAAAAAGAGGAATGCGATTATATTTCGGGGTGAATCTTTAGTGGTCTCGACTCTAAAAAACCACCTTATTAAGGTAGTGAGGGATAAAGCTATAACATTTAAAGATGTTCCTCCTACCCCGAGGAATACGAGGCTTCAGCGTTGTTGGGATTAACGGATCCCTGAAAACTGGATTCGACACCGAATCGAACCCCTAAATCAAGCGGAAGACGAAGCCCGGGAAAAACAACACGCATCACCGATCCTAAAGCACACCACGGATTCAAGCGTACCTTTTAGCCACAGATTAAACACCGACGTTGATGGAGGAAGAGAAACTGAGCAATCCGATCCGATGAAGCCTTGAATGGAGGAAGATCAAGCCGTATGCTTACTGTATTTTGTTTTTGGGAGAGAGAGAGCGTGGAGAACGTACGTCTTTTCCTTTTCTGAAAAACAACGATATATTTTTCTCTCTCTCTCTCTCCTCCCTTTTATACTCCCTTCTTTCCACGGGCCCTATTCCCATGGGCCGAGCTATTTGGGCCCAACTTGGGCGGACGGGCCTTAAGCCCAATACCAATAAAAGCCTTCATCTTCCACTCGCACATGGTGGGCCGAATAGGATTCTCTTTACCTCTCTTCAACATTCATACTGGTGAATAATCCGTGCGACCAGCATACTTTGAGAGCTCGTTGCTATACATCTGTTAGGAATATATAGCAGCTCATAATGGGCATCACACTCCGAGTAGATTTAGTATGCAGTACCCTAGATCGATCGATCACATTTATATCTCCCTTGATCTCTTTTAAACATGATATATATATATATATATATATTGTATTCACAATTATAATTATCATAAAGACAGTTATAATTGGTCGACCAGTGAATACAAAACTACAATGTGATTCTCCAAAATCGATCTTTCTCTTTCCTTCAAACTCTCAATTTCAGTCCAGCTTGCTTTTCTAGAAATGCCCCATTAGATCGAATCATCTCATGACCATTGGCAACACACTAAGATAGCAAACACTAAATAGAAATCTTGAGAATAAGTAAGAGTCCTGAGGGGACTTCAAAATTGAGGAACTCTTTTTCTCAAGAGTCTCACACGTCATAAAAGTTGAGATCAAACTTTTTGCCACTCTTATTGGTCGTCTCATGCATACGTAGTATGAAATACGTATTACGGTATTAACTCCTTTCCCATGGAGCATATGTCTTCACCTTTCAATATCGTACAGATGATAGTTCAGACATACCTAATATCTAACTTGAGTTCACCTATCTACTTATTCACACAATTTATCAGAACTCACATCTGGCATCTTAGACAGATAAAGTAAAATGCGTGGGGTATTTTACTTTCAGACATCTTTAGTATTATGTCCTCATCTTAACACTTAGTTAAGGCGACATACGTATTTTAAGCTTGCGCTCTCGATTATCACCTAGATAATAAGCTTAAAAACAGTATCATCTCTATTTATCATACAGTAAACAGAGGCGATTACCCATGTGAGTGGGCTAATCTTATATCTGTCCGACATACTTCTCAACTTAAAATAATGCACCGAGCATTAAGATGCATAAAGATTATACTAAGGTTCATAGGCATTAATCAATGAAAAACAAAATTTCATAAATGTGAACAACTCGGGAAATTACAATTCAAAGTACATCGGACTCTACACAATCCTAGAGATTTTACATGACCACAAAACACATCTCTAGGTATTGGCTTTGTCATAGGATCTGCTACCATTTTATGCGTAGATATACCGCAAGTTCACATCCTTTCGTGCAACCATATCTTTTACAAAGTTATACTTGGTATCTATATGTTTGGTCTTGCCATGATACTTTGGATCTTTGGTGTACGCTATAGCTGCTTGGCTATCACAGTTAACCAACAATGGATTTGCAGCTTTCTCATCAACACCTAAATGATCCAAAAATTTCTTAAGCCAAACTCCTTTTTGTACCGCTGCTGATAACGCCACGAACTTAGCTTCCATCGTGGATAAGGCTATGCATGTTTGCTTCTTACTGCTCCATGATATGACGCCATTGTTCAGTAAGAAAGCAAATCCAGAGGTAGATTTTCTTTCATCTAAATCTCCTCCCCAATCGATCGAATAGCCTTCAAGTCGCAGATCCTTTCCTTGGTAATTCAACTTGAAATCAGCTAGTTCCTTTCGATACCTCGTATTCTCTTGACGGCTTTCCAATGTCTTGGACTGGATTGGATTGGTATCCACTCACCATTCCAACTGCAAAGCATATGTCGGGTCTTGTACACATCATAGCATACATCAAGCTCCCAACAGCACTAGCATAAGGAACATGTTTTACTTGTTCCTTCTCTTGTGGAGTCCCTGGACACAGTCTATGGCTCAATCCTTCACCTTTTGCAATAGGAGTGCCTATGGGTTTACAGTCTTGCATACGAAATCGTTCAAGAACCTTATTTATATAGGTTTCTTGCGAAAGAGACAACGATCTCTTCGAACGATCTCTCGAAATCTTAACTCCAAGAATGTATGCAGCCTCACCCATATCCTTCATCTCAAAGTTAGAAGACAACCATCTCTTGACAAGATTAACCAACTCCATATTGCTTCCGGCAATGTAAGTATATCATCAACATATAATGATATGATCACAAATTGATCATTGGATCTTTTGATATATACACAATGATCCTCATCAATCATTGTAAAATCATATGCCACTATGGCATTATGAAAACATATATACCATTGTCTTGATGACTGCTTAAGACCATATATCGACCTCAAAAGTCGACATACTTTTTCTTCTTGGCCTTTCACTATGAAACCAGTAGGTTGTTCCATATATATTTTTTCCTCTAATTCTCCATTGAGGAAAGCAGTCTTTACATCCATTTGATGTAACTATTGCCAGAATAATGCGAATTGAGGTAAATCTCACTACAGGAGAAAACGTATCTTCATAATCAATTCCTTTCTATTGATTATACCCTTTCGCCACAATGCGAGCCTTATGCCTTTCAATCGAGCCATCAGCCTTTCGCTTTATTTTGAGAACCCATTTGTTCCCAATAGCTCTGCGTCCTTTTAGAAAGTCAACCAGTTCCCAGACTTGGTTTGATTTCATTGACTCCATTTCCTCTTCCATTGCATGAATCCATTTTTCTTTACTAGGGCAATTAAGAGCCTCATTGATATTTCTAGGCTCATCCTCATCTTGTGGAGCAACCATAAAAGCTTCCCCTTCAATGTCAAAACGTCGACGGGGAATACTTTGGCCACTTGTTCGCCGTATGGGAGATTGTACACTTTGCACATCATTCCCTATTATGCTCCCACTTGGATGAACTCCACTAATATCATTGTCTTGATCCAAGGTCTTAAATAGGGAGTGATCTTCCCCTATTTCGCCCTTCTTAGGAAACTCATCCTCTAAGAATGTAACATCTCGTGATTCAAATTCAGTTACACTCCCACTTTCCTGCTCACCAATGAACACATACCCTTTCGAGTGTTCCGAGTATCTTATGAAAATACTCTTCTTTCCTTTGGGACCCAATTTCCCAAACTTGTGAGAGGACTCATGTGTATAGGCAGCACAACCCCATGGCTTTAGAAAACTCAAGTCCGGTTTTCTACCTGTCCATAACTCATATGGAGTGGAAGCAATCGATTTGGAAGGCACCGGTTAAGTATATACGCAGTTAACAATGCATCACTCCAAAAAGTGATAGGCAAGTTAGCATGCGCCATCATGGACCTAACCATTTCCCGGTAGGGTTACGTTTCTTCTTTTCGCAACACCATTTTGTTGAGGAGTGTACAGAATAGGCAACTGTCTTTCTATTCCTTTTTCATCACATAATTTTCTGAACTCATCAGATAAATATTCTCGACCTCGATCGGATCTCAATGCTTTTATTTTCTTATCTAATTGATTCTCTACCAGGTTCATAAACCTTTTGAAACAACATATTGCTTCAGACTTATGAGAAATCAAATAGACATATCCGAATCGAGTATAATCATCAATAAAGGTGATGAAATAAACAGCCCCATGCCTTCCTTTCATATTCATTGGACCACAGACATCAGAATGGATTAAATGCAGAGGAAATTCAGCTCTTTTTCCTTTTCCAAATGGTTTCCTTGTCGTTTTCCCTTCTAGGCAATGCTTACATATGGACAAATCGACTTTTTCAATATTGCCTAACAAGCCCTCTTTGGCTAGTCTATTCATACGCTGTTGGCCAATGTGACCAAGTCTAGCATGCCACACATTCATATCATTATCATATTTATTAGGAGACGTGAGAAGGGAATAACAAACATTAGCATTAACATAATCAATATCTAATACAATAAAACCATCCAGAAAATAGCCACAACCATAGTAATTTGTATCCAAAAAAAAATTCACACCTCTACTACAGAAGTTCATATTAAAACCTAATTTAACCAACATCAATACAGACACTAAATTCCGACGAATCTCTGGAGCATACAACACATCATGAAGAAACAAAGTGCGTCCACCACGCATATTCAGTTGGCATGTGCCAATTCCTTTCACTTCAGCGGAGTTGTTTCCCACATAGATCCACTTAGTTCCAGTTGGTACTTGTCGGAATTCCACGAAGGATCCTCTATCCTTCGCTACATGGTCTGTCGCTCCTGAATCCACAGTCCACAAAGGATTAGACTCAGTTAGGAACACAAACTCGACACATAAGTAAAGTTCTGAAAAGTAGAAGGGGTGCATACCTTATTTGGCTCACGATAGTCGCGACCATAGTGACCCTTCTTGTCACAGTTGTAGCATTTCACCCTTGCTAGCTTTTTCATGCGAGGACGCTTCCCTCTTCCATGTTGGTTGAATTTGGGTTTCTTCCATGAAGGACCTGCTTCTTCCTTGCCTTTCCCCTTATCAAACCAGTTAGGGCGCTTGCGCTTGGAGCTCGAAGCTCCATTTGAGCTAGAACCAGCATAATAAAGTTCAGCATCCGGCTTAGCCGCCAACAGGTGGTCCTCTTCCAGCTCAAGATAACGCATCGCATCCTCAAAGGTTTTGATGTTTTCATTATGAGTCAGGTGCACCTTCATATGCTCCCAACTTTGAGGCAAGGAACGAATCACTGCTTGCACTTGCTGCTCATCTGTGAGGACATGGCCAGCATCTTTCAGCTCAGTTATCATGTTTGACATCTTTCTAAGATGTTGCTTCATGGTCTGACCATGAGGCTTCTTATAAGAGTCAAACCTGATAGTGAGCTGCCTCAGTTTAGTCACCGAAGTATGACCATATCTAGCTACCAATGCCTCCCACAATTCTTTGGCATTTTCAAAACGCCGAAACTCTCGCATGATGTCATTTTCCATGCTGCTCAACAACGTAATGTGAGCTAGAGAGTTCATTCTTTTCCACGCAGAAAAAGCTTCTTTGTTTCTTTTGTGCTGTGCAGTGGTTCCCTCTTCAGGTTCTACCATGGTCATGACAAGAGCCTCAAGTACTTCTTGCTCTTCCAAAGACATACTCGGATTTTCATTTGCCAAATCTCATAGTTGTCTCCATTGAGCTTTTCACCTTTGTTCAGCTCGGCAACTATGCTCTATGTGGTCAAGCCATTGATCTGAACAAATCAGACAAATATGCACGAATTATTAATGCCTATCATTTATGCATCCCTATTTTACATAGACCCATCATATTAATGAATAATTTCAAGTAAGGCTTTAGAATCAAAAGGTCACTACGTTTCCAATCATCCTCCAAAAGTCCTAACTTAAAACTATCATTAATATGATTGTCATATGTAAAATTAATTCTATGAAGCTACAAAAACTTCTAAAACTACCCACAGCAACCAGTAATAACAGAAAGCAGCAGATAATTGACATACAATTAAAAAAAATGCTTTCAATTGACACAATGAGGTAGTAATCAATACATAATATGTCCACAAAGCACACTTAACATATAATAGCTAATACAACTAACACAAAGTCAGCACACGAACTGGGAAATATCCTTTTTTGTTCAATTTCTTGATCTTTTCCCTTGAAACAATATAGTAATATTCGTTTACAAAATCCATCACAATTTTCTTATAGGAAGCGACTCCGTTGACATCCCATATGCGATTCAACACATCTTGCCATTCAGGTGGAAGAGTGGTTATGAAAAATCGCACCATCTCTCGATCGTGACATAGGACGACCATTCCATATGACCTGTTGAATTTTCCTATTGACTTCAAGGACATGATCAATTAAGTCACCCATTTCCCATCGATGATCGATCATTTTCATTATCAACTTAGACAAACTGACCTATCCTTTTGTTCACTCCAGAATCGCGCGAATAGGTGTGCGCAACCTTAGGGGAGGCATAGTTCCTGCAACAAATGCAAAACAAATAAGGGATCACATTATAATCCACATAGACTTAATTGAAAAAGAAACACATTCTTTTCCTTTTTTTTTTTTTTGGGTCAACGGTCAACGGTCAAAGTCAACGGTCAACGGTCAAAGTCAACGGTCAAAGGGTCACGGTCAACAGTCAGAGGGTCAACGGTCAACGGTCGTCGGTCGTCGGACCGGTCGGACCGGACAGACCGGTCGGGCCGGTCGGACCGCTCGCGCGGACCGACGCACGTGCCGCGCGCGTGCGAGGGATGACGTCACACAGACGTCATCCGCACATGCCTGCCACGTGCCTTGGTCTCCGGTGGGTCGGGTCGCCGGCCGGTGACCGTCCGGCAAACGACGTCGGTGATGACGTCTCATATATATGTAGTATGAAATACGTATTACGGTATTAACTCATTTCCCATTGAGCGTATGTCTACACCTTTCAATACCGTACAGATGATAGTTCAGACATACCCAATGTCTAACTTGAGTTCACGTATCTACTCATTTACAAAATTTATCAGAACTCACATCTGGCATCTTAGACAGATAAAGTAAAATATGTTGGTTATTTTACTTTCGGACATAATAAGTATCATGTTCTCATCTTAACACTTAGTTAAGGCGACATAAGTATTTTAAGCTTGAGCTCTCGATTATCACCTAGATAATAAACTTAAAACTGTCTCATCTCTATTTATCACGTAGTAAATAGAGGCGATTACCTGTGTGAGTGGGCTAATCTTTTATCTGTCCGACATACTTCCTTAACTTAAAATAATGCACTGAGCATTAAGATACATAAATATCATACATAGATTCATAGGCATTAATAATGAAACAACACTAGTTCATAATTGTGAACAACTTAGGGAAATTACAATCCAGTACATCAGACTCTACACAATCCTAGAGATTTTACATGACCACAAAATACATCTCTAGGTATTGGCTTTGTCAAAGGATCTGCTACCATTCTATGCGTAGATATGTACTGTAAGTTCACATCCTTTCGTGCAACCATATCTTTCACAAAGTTATACTTGGTATTTATATGTTTGGTCTTGCCATGATATTTTGGATCTTTGGTGTACGCTATAGCTGCTTGGCTATCACAGTTAACAGTTAACCAATAATGGATTTGCAGCTTTCTCATTAACATCTAAATGATCCAAAAATCTCTTAAGCCAAATTCCTTCTTGTACCGCTGCTGATAATGCCAGGAACTTAGCTTCCATCGTGGACAAGGCTATACATGTTTGCTTCTTACTGCTTCATGATATGTCGCAATTATTCAGTAAGAAAGCAAATCCAGAAGTAGATTTTCTTTCATCTAAATCTCCTCCCCAATTAGCATCTGAATAGCCTTCAAGTCGTAGATCCTTTCCTTGGTAATTCAACTTGTAATCAGCAGTTCCCTTCAGATACCTCAGTATTCTCTTGACGGCTTTCCAATGTGCTGGACCTGGATTGGATTGGTATCTACTCACCATTCCAACTGCAAAACATATGTCGGGTCTTGTACACATCATAGCGTACATCAAGCTCCCAACAACACTAGCATAAGGAACATGTTTCATTTGTTCCTTCTCTTGTGAAGTCCCTAGACACAGTTTATGGCTCAATCCTTCACCTTTTGCAATAGGAGTGTCTATGGGTTTACAGTCTTGCATATGAAATCGTTCAAGAACCTTATTTATATATAATTCTTACAAAAAAGACAACGATATCTTCAAACGATCTCTTGAAATCTTAACTCCAAGAGCGTATGCAACATCACTCATGTCTTTTATTTCAAAGTTGGAAGATAACCAATTATTCACAGTATTAACAAACTCCATATTACTTCCGGCAATTAGTATATCATCAACATATAATGATATGATCATAAATTGATCATTGGATCTTTTGATATATACACAAGGATCCTCGTCTATCATTGTAAAGTCATATGCCATTATGGTATTATGAAACGTATATACCATTGTCCTGACGACTGTTTAAGACCATATATCGACCCCCAAAGTCGACATACCTTTTCTTCTTGGCCTTTCACTATGAAACCAGCAGGTTGTTCCATATATATTTCTTCCTTTAATTCTCTATTGAGGAAAACAGTTTTTACATCCATCTGATATAACTCAAGATCCATATTAACCAATATTGCCAGAATTATGCGAATCGAGGTAAATCTCACTACAGGAGAAAATGTATATTCATAATCAATATTTTCCTGTTGATTATACCCCTTCGCCACAAGGCGAGCCTTATGCCTTTCTATCGAGCCATCAGGCTTTCGCTTTATTTTGAGAACCCACTTGTTCCCAATAGCTCTGGTCCTTTTGGAAGATCAACTAGTTCCCGAGACTTGGTTTGACTTTATTGACTCAATCTCCTCTTTCATTATATAAATCAATTTTTCCTTACTAGGGCAATTCAAAGCCTTATTAATATTTCTTAGCCCATCCTCATCTTGTGGAGTAACCATAAAAGTTTCCCCTTCAATGTCAAAACATCGACGTGGAATACTTTGGTGACTTGTTTGCCGTATGAGAGATTGTACACCTAGCACATCATTCCCCATTATGCTCCCACTTGGATTAGATAATAACAATATCATCTCATCATGTGGTTGTAATTGAGAATGAGTTGAATTCAATTCATCAATTCTCATATTACTCCCACTTGAACGAACTCCACTAATATCATTATCTTTATCCGAGATTTCAAATAGGAAGTAATCTTCCCCTATTTCGCCCTT
Organism: Eucalyptus fibrosa; assembly: GCA_017140475.1. Classification (NCBI taxonomy): domain Eukaryota; kingdom Viridiplantae; phylum Streptophyta; class Magnoliopsida; order Myrtales; family Myrtaceae; genus Eucalyptus; species Eucalyptus fibrosa. The sequence continues at coordinate 20,026,894 of CM029509.1, read as the reverse complement.
CTTAGGAAATTTATCCACTAAGAATGTGACATCCCGTGATTCAAATTCAGTTATACTCCCACTTTCCTGCTCACCTATGAACACATACCCTTTCGAGTGTTCGGAGTATCTCATTAAAATACTCTTCTTTCCTTTGGGACCCAATTTCCCAAACTTGTGAGAGGATTCATGAGTATAGGCAGCACAACCTCATGGCTTAAGAAAATTTAAGTCCGATTTTCTACCTGTCCATAACTCATATAGAGTGGAAATAACTGATTTGGAAGGCACCCGGTTAAGTACATAGGCGGTAGTTAATAATGCATCACTCCAAAAAGTGATAGGTAAGTTAGCATGTGCCATCATGGACCTAACCATTTCCAATAGAGTTATGTTTCTTCTCTCTGCAACACCATTTTGTTGAAGAGTATATGGAATAAACAACTGTTTTTCTATTCTTTTTTCATCACATAATTTTATGAACTTATCAGATAAATATTCTCGAGCTCGATAAGATCTCAATGCTTTTATTTTCTTGTCTAATTGATTTTCAACCAAGTTCATAAACCTTTTGAAACAACTTATTGCTTTAGATTTATGATAAATCAAATAGATATATCCGAATCGAGTATCATCATCTATAAAAGTGATGAAATAAACAGCCCCTTGCCTTCCTCTCATATTCATTGAACCACAGACATCAGAATGGATTAAATGCAGAGGAAATTCAGCTCTTTTACATTTTCCAAATGGTTTCCTTGTCGTTTTCCTTACTAGGCAATGCTTATATCTAGGCAAATCGACTTTTTCAATGTTACCTGACAAGCCTATTTGGCTAGTCTATTCATATGTCATTGGCCAATATGACCAAGTCTAGCATGCCACATAATCACATCATTATCATATGAAGTAGAAGACGTGAAACAAGGGAATAACAAATATTGACATCACCACAGTTAATATTTAGTACAATAAAACCATCTAGAAAGTGACCACAATCATAGTAGTTTGTATCCAAATACAAATCTACATGGCTATTATGGAAGTTCACACTAAAACCAAGCTTAACCAACATCAGAACAGACACTTAAATTTTGACGAATCTCCAGAGCATATAGAATATCATGTAGGAACATGGTGCGTCCACCACGCATGTTCAATTGGCAGATGCCAATTTCTTTAATTTCAACTCTGGAGTCATTATCCATATAGATCCACTTAGTTCCAGTTGGTACTCGTCGAAATTCCACAAAAGATCCTTTATCCTTTGCTACATGGTCTGTCGCTCCTGAATCTACAATCCACAAAGGATTGGATTCAACCAATAATTCAGAACTTGACGCATAAGCAAAGTTCTCAAATGTACAAGAGGTATATACCTTCTTTGGCTCACGATAGTAGTGAGCATAGTGACCTCTATTGTCACAATTGTAACACCTCACCCTTGACATTTTCTTTACTTGAGGACGTTTTCCTCTCTTATGTTGGTTAACTCTTGATTTCTTGCAACAAGAACTTGATCCTTTGCAATCCCACATATTGAACGAATCAACACGATTGCGCTTAGAGCTCAAAGCCCTTTCTGAGCTAGAACCAGCATTGTAAATGTCTATTTTCGACTCAAATGCCGTTAGGCTGTCCTCTACCAGCTCAAGCTGGCACACGGCATCCTCAAGATCTTCCATAATATGGTCAAGAGCTACTAGTGCTTCTTGCTTTTCCAGCACATATTGGACTTTCATGTGCCAAATTTCATAGTTGTCACCATTGAGCTTTTCACCTTTGTTCAGCTCGGCAACTATGCTCTTTGTGGCTGAAGCCATTGATCTGAACACATCAAACATATGCACGAATTATTAATGCCTATCATTTATGCATCCCCTTTTACATAGACCCATTATATTAATGAATAATTTCAAGTAAAGCTTCAGAATCAAAAGGTCACTACGTTTCCAATCATCCTCTAAAAATCATAATTTAAAACTATCATTAATATGACTGTCATATGCGAAATCAATTCTATGAAGCTATAAAAACTTCTAAAATTACCCACAGCTAATTACCCACAGCAACCAGCATTAACAGAAAGCAACAGATAATTGATATACAATAAAACAATAATGCTTTCAACTATTACTAATAACATATCAGTTGCTACATCAACAACAATCAAGTAGTAAACATTACATTAAGATGTCCACAAAGCACACTTAATTAAGTTTAGCCAATACAACTAACACCAAGTCAGCACACGAACTAAGAAATATCCTCTTTTGTTCAATTTCTTGATCTTTTCCCTTGTAACAATGCAGTAATATTCATTTACAAAATCCATCACAATTTTCTTATATGAAGCAGCTCCGTTGACATCCCATATGCAATTCAACACATCTTACCATTCAGGTGGAAGAGTGTTTATGAAAAATCGCACCATCTCTGACTGTGGCATAGGAAGACCATTTCATATAACCTTTTGAATTTTTCCGTTGACTTCAAGGACGTGATCAATTAAGTTACCACTCTCCTATCAATGATCAGTCAGCTCAACTATCAACTTAGACAGCCTTTCCTTTTGTTCATCGGTAATTGCGCGAATAGGTGTGCGCAACTTCAAGGGAGGCATTGTTTCTGCAACAAATGCAGAACAAATAAGGGATTACATATAACCCACATAGACTTAATTGAAAAAGAAACACATTCTTTTTCTCTTTTTTTTTTTGGTCAACGGTCAGGTCGTCGGTGGTCGGACCGGTCGAACCGGACGAGCCGGTCGGACCTGGTCGGACGAACCGACCGCACGTGCCGAGCGCGTGTGCTGGCTGACGTCACGCAAATGTCAGCTGGCACGTGCCGCGCGCGTGCTAGGCGTCCGCGGGTCGGGTCGGGTCAGGTTGCCGGCCGGTGACTGCCCGGCCAATTGTCATCGGCGATGACGTCATCAGTGACGTCATCCCAGCGGTTACTGACCGTTGGGTAACGTCACGGTGACGTCATCGCGTGACGCCAGCACACGTCGGTTCGCCGACGGCAGTGCGCATGTGCCGGTTCGTCGACCGGCGCGTGTGCCACACGCGCTAGGCAAGCTAGCGCTTCTAGGCGCATCGTACTCACGCGCAGCACCTTCTGGCCACGCGTGTGGGCGCATGCGGCATCTTCCGGCGGCGCACGACCTGTCGCTGGACTCATCTCGGCGTTGCCTTTCTTCCTATGCCATTATAATTCGATCTCGACACCCGAGTGCTATTCGCCGATTTTTCTGAGTTTTCGTAAGTCGAAATCGAATTCTAATGGCATAAGGAGGAAGGGGTTGTCGAGACGAGTCCGGGGACAGGTCGAACGTCGCCGGGAGATGCCGCACGCGCCCACACGCGCGGCAGGAAGGCACTGCGCGTGGGCGCGACGCGCCCAAAAACACTGGCTTGCCAGCGCGTGCGCGCCGCAATGAACACATACCCTTTCAAGTGTTCTAAGTATCTTATGAAAATACTCTTCTTTCCTCTAGGACCCAATTTCCCAAACTTGTGAGAGGACTCATGTGTATAGGCAGCACAACCCCATGGCTTAAGAAAACTTAAGTTCGGTTTTCTACCTGTCCATAACTCATATGGAGTGGAAGTAACTAATTTGGAAGGCACCCGGTTAAGTAGATTTAGTACGCTTTGTTCTGTTATTGCTGGTTGCTGTGGGTAATTAGCTATGGGTAGTTTTTTTTAGAAGTTTTTGTAGATTCATAGAATTGATTTTGCATATAACAATCATATTAATGATAGTTTTAAGTTAGGATTTTTTGGAGGATGATTGGAAACATAGTGACCTTTTGATTCTGAAGCCTTACTTGAAATTATTCATTAATATGATGGGTCTATGTCAAAATGAATGTATAAATGATAGGCATTAATAATTCGTGCATATGTCTGATGTATTTAGATCAATGGCTTCAGCCACAAAGAACATAGTTGCCGAGCTGAACAAAGGTGAAAAGCTCAATGGTGACAATTATGAAATTTGGCAAATGAAAATCCAGTATGTGCTGGAAGAGCAAGAAGCACTTGAGGCTCTTAACCTGACCATGGTAGAACCTGAAGAAGGAAACACTGCACAGCACATAAGAGATAAGGAAGCTTTTGCCACGTGGAAACGAAAGAACTCTCTTGCTCGCATTACGTTGCTGAGCAGCATGGACAATGACGTCATGCGAGAGTTTAGGCGTTTTGACAATGCCAAAGAAATGTGGGAAGCACCTGAACCAAAAAAAAAAATGTGGGAAGCATTGGCGGCAAGATTTGGTCACACTTCGGTGACCAGATTGAGGCAGCTCACTATCAGGTTTGACTCTATAAGAAGTCTCATGATCAGACCATGAAGCAACATCTTAAAAAGATGTCAAACATGATAAATGAGCTGAAAGATGCTGGCCATATCTTGACAGATGAGCAGCAAGTGCAAGCAGTGATTCGTTCATTGTCTCAGAGCTGGGAGCATATGAAGGTGCACTTAACCCATAATGATAATATCAAAACTTTCGGGGATGCAATGCGTCATCTTGACCTGGAAGAGGACTGCCTCTTGGCGGCTAAGCCGGATGCTAAACTATATCATGCTAGTTCTAGCTCACATGGAGCTTCAAGCTTCAAGCGCAAACGTCCTAACTGGTTTGATAAAGGGAAAGGCAAGGAAGCAGGTCCTTCAAGGAAGAAACCCAAGCTTAACCAATATGAAAGAGGAAAGCGTCCTCGAATAAAGAAGCTTACAAGGGTGAAGTGTTTCAATTGTGACAATAAGGATCACTATGCTCGCGACTGTCGTGAGCCAAAGAAGGTAAACACCCCTTGTATTTTTCGGAACTTTACTTTTGTGTCGAGTTATGTATTCTTAACTAAGTCTAATCGTTTGTGGACTGTAGATTCAGGAGCGACAGACCATGTAGCGAAGGATAGAGGATCCTTCGTGGAATTCCGACGAGTACCAACTGGAACTAAGTGAATCTATGTGGGATATAACTCCAGAGATGAAGTTAAAGGGATTGGCACCTGCCAATTGAACATGCGTGGTGGACGCACCTTGTTCCTACATGATGTTCCATATGCTCTAGAGATTCGTCGAAATTTAATGTCTGTTTTTGTATTGGTTAGACTATGTTTTAATATGAACTTCCATAATAGAGGTGTGAATTTGTATTTGGATACAAACTACTATGGTTGTAGTTATTTTCTAGATGGTTTCATTGTATTGGATATTGAGTATGTTAATGCAAATGTTTGTTATTCCCTTATCACATCTCCTAATACATATGATAATGATGTGAATGTGTGGCATGCTAGACTTGGTCACATTGGCCAACAACGTATGAATAGACTAGTCAAAGAGGGCTTGTTGGGTAACATTGAAAAAGTCGATTTGCCCAGATATGAGCATTACCTAGTAGGGAAAACAACAAGGAAACCATTTGGAAAAGGTAAAAGAGATGAATTTCATCTGCATTTAATCCATTCTGACGTCTGTGGTCCAATGAATGTGAAAGGAAGGCATGGGGCTGTTTATTTCATCACTTTTATAAATGTTTATACTCGATTCGGATATATCTATTTGATTTCTCATAAATCTGAAGCATAAGTTGTTTCAAAAAGGTTTATGAACCTGGTAGAGAATCAATTAGACAAGTAAATAAAAGTATTTAGATCCGATCGAGGTCGAGAATATTTATCTGATGAGTTCAGAAAATTATGTGATGAAAAGGGAATAGAAAGACAGTTGTCCATTCCACATACTCCTCAACAAAATGGTGTTGCAGAAAGAAGAAACAGAACCCTACTGGAAATGGTTAGGTCCATGATGGCGCATACTAACTAACCTATTACTTTTTGGAGTGATGTGTTGTTAACTGCTGCCTATATACTTAATCGGGTGCCTTCCAAATCAGTTACTTCCACTCCATATGAGTTATGGACAGGTAGAAAACTAGACTGAAGTTTTTTTAAGCCATGGGGTTGTGCTGCCTATACTCATGAGTCCTCTCACAATTTTGGGAAATTGGGTCCCAAAGGAAATAAGAGTATTTTCATGAGATACTCCGAACACTTAAAAGGGTATGTGTTCATAGGTGAGCAGGAAAGTGGGAGTATAACTGAATTTGAATCACAGGATGTCACATTCTTAGTGGATGAATTCCTAAGAAGGGCGAAATATGTGAGGATTACTCCCTATTTGAAATCTTGGATCAAGATAATGATATTAGTGGAGTTCGTTCAAGTGGGAGTAATATGAGAAGTGATGAATTGAATTCAACCCATTCTCAATTACAACCACATGATGAGATGGTATCGCCATTATCTAATCCAAGTGGGAGCATAATGGGGAATGATGTGCTAGGTGTACAATCTCCCATACGGCGAACAAGTCGCCAAAGTATTCCCCGTCGACGTTTTGACATTGAAGGGAAAAATTTTATGATTGCTCCACAAGATGAGGATGAACCAAGAAATATTAATGATGCTCTGAATTGCCATAATAAGGAAGAATGGATTCATGCAATGAAAAAGGAAATGGAGTCAATGAAATAAAACCAAGTCTGGGAACTGGTTGATCTTCCAAAAGGACGCAGAGTTATTAGGAATAAGTGGGTTCTCAAAATAAAGCGAAAGGCTGATGGCTCGATAGTAAGGCGTAAGACCCGCCTTATGGCGAAGGGGTATAACCAACATGAAGGAATTGATTATGAAGATACGTTTTCTCCTGTAGTGAGATTTACCTCGATTCGCATTATTCTGGCAATAGTGGCAAGTTTAAATCTTGAATTACATCAAATGGATGTAAAGACTGCTTTCCTCAATGGAGAATTAGAGGAATAAATATATATGGAACAACCTGCTGGTTTGATAGTGAAAGGCCAAGAGGAAAAAGTATGTCGACTTTTGAGGTCGATATATGGTCTTAAGTAGTCATCAAGACAATGGTATATACGTTTTCATAATGCCATAATGGCATATGACTTTACGATGATTGATGATGATCATTATGTATATATCAAAAGATCCAATGATCAATTTGTGATCATATCATTATATGTTGATGATATATTTATTGCCGGAAGCAATATGGAGTTTGTTAAGATTGTCAAGAATTGGTTGTCTTCCAATTTTGAGATGAAAAATATGGGTGAGGCTGCATACATTCTTGGAGTTAAGATTTCAAGAGATCGTTCGAAGAGATCATTGTCTCTTTCGCAAGAAACATATATAAATAAAGTTTTTGAACGATTTCGTATGCAAGACTGTAAATCCATAGACACTCCTATTGCAAAAGGTGAAGGATTGAGCCATAGACTATGTCTAGGGACTCCACAAGAGAAGGAACAAATGAAACATGTTTCTTATGCTAGTGCTGTTTGAAGCTTTATGTATGCTGTGATGTGTACTAGACTTGACATATGTTTTGCAATTGGAATGGTGAGTAGATACCAATCCAATTTAGGTCAAGCACATTGGAAAGCCGTTAAGAGAATATTGAGGTATCTAAAGGAAACTGCTGATTATACATTGAGTTATTAATGAAAGGATCTGCAACTCAAAGGCTATTCCGATGCTGATTGGAGAGGAGATTTAAATGAAAGAAAATCTACTGGATTTGTTTTCTTACCGAATAATGGCACCATATGTTGGAGCAGTAAGAAACAAACGTGTATAGCCTTGTCCACGATGGAAGTTGAGTTCGTAGCATTATCAGTAGCAGTATAAGAATGTGTTTGGCTTAAGAGATTTTTGGATTATTTAGGTGTCATTGGAAGTGCTGCAGATTCATTGTTGGTTAACTGTGATAGCCAAGCAGCAAAAGTGTACACCAAAGATCCAAAATATCATCGCAAGACCGATAAATAGATACCAAGTATAATTTTGTAAAGGATATGGTTGCACGAAAAGATGTGAACTTAGAGTATATACTACGCATCGAATGGTAGCAGATCTTATGACAAAGTCAATACCTAGAGATGTGTTTTGTGGCCATATGAAATCTCTAGGATTGCGTAGAAGCTGATGTACTGAATATTGTAATTTCCCTAAGTGTTCACATTTGATGAATGTGTGTTTTCATAATTAATGTCTATGAATCTTTGTTTGATCTTTATGCATCTAAATGCTTAGTGCATTGTTTTATTTTGAGAAAGTATGTCGGATAGATATAAGATTAGCCCACTCACACAGGTAATCACCTCTATTTACTGTGTGATAAATAGAGATGATACTGTATTTAAGCTTATTATCTAGGTGATAATCGAGAGCTCAAGCTTAAAATACGTATGTCGCCTTAACTAAGTGTTAAGATGAGGACATAATATTTACTGTGTCCGAAAGTAAAATAACCCACATATTTTACTTTATCTGTCTAAGATGTCAGATGTGAGTTTTGATGAATTTTGTGAATGAGTAGATACGTGAACTCAAGTTAGACATTGGGTATGTCTGAACTATCATCTGTACGGTATTGAAAGGTGTAGACATACGCTCCACGGGAAAGGAGTTAATACCATAATATGTATTTCATACTACGTATGCATGAGACGACCAATAAGAGTGGCAAAAAGTTTGATCTCAACTTTTATGACGTGTGAGACTCTTGAGAAAAAGAGTTCCTCAATTTTTTAGTCCCCTCATGACTCTTACTTATTCTCAAAATTTCTATTTAGTGTTTGTTATCTTAGGGTATTGCCAATGGTCATGAGATGATTCGATCTAATGGGGCATTTCTAGAAAAGCAAGCTGGATTGAAATTGAGAGTTTGAAGGAAAGAGGAAGATTGATTTTGGAGAATCACATTGTGGTTTTGTATTCACTGGTCGACCAATTATAACTGTCTTTGTGATAATTATAATTATGAATACAATATATATATATATATATATATATATATATATATATATATATATATATATGTGTGTGTGTGTGTGTGTGTGTGTGTGTATCATTGTTTAAAAAAGATCAAGAGAGATATAGATGTGATCGATCGATCTAGGGTACTGCATACTAAATCTACTCAGAGTGAGACGCCCATTATGAGCTGCTATTTATTCCTAACAGATGTATAGCAACGAGCTCTCAAAGTATGCTGGTTGCACGGATTATTCACCGATATGAATGTTGAAGAGAGGTAAAGAGAATCATGTTCGGCCCACCATGTGCGAGTGGGAGATGAAGGCTTTATTAGTATTGGGCTTAAGGCCCGTTCGCCCAAGTTGGGCCCAGAAAGCCCGGCCCACGGGAATAGGGCCTATGGAATGAGAGAGGTATAAAAGGGAGGAGAGAGCGAGAAAAACACACCGTTTTGTTTAAAGAAAAAGACGTACGTTTTCTCTTTACGCACTTTCTCTCTCTCTCTCTCTCGTTTTCTTCAAAGAAAAAAAAAAAAAACAGTGAAGCGCTCGAAGGATTTTGCTTCCTCGAATTGAATAGGGCCTAATTTCTCTTCCTCCATTGGCGTTGGTGTCTAATCTGTGGCTAACAAGGTACGCTCGAATCCGTGGTGTGCTTTACGATCAGTGATACATGATTTTCCCGGGCTTCGTTTTCCGCATTGCTTTAGGGGTTCGATTTAGTGTCGAATCCAGTTTTCGGAGATCCGTTATTCCCAACACATGCCATAGCTCCTTTAGAACTCGTTTGTTGATATGCCCCATCAATATTGATTTTCACTTCGCCAGGATCTGGTGATCGCCACTGCAGATCTAACTGGGACGTAGCTCGGGCTGTACACACCAGCGGTTGGGATAAAAGCGATGATATCCGTACCTGGGCGAGGGCTTCCTCGAGGACCCTTGATGATTTTGGCCGTTGTTGCATATGCTAATTAAGTATTGCTTTTATTGAAGAATTTTGAGATTAGATGAGTTGATGGGGGATTGTGATAATCTTAGATGGTAAAAAAGTTTGTTCACTTTTTTTTTTATGGTTAGCCACGGAGTCGGGGAGCAAGAGATGGTCACCACCCCCGGCCTGTATTTTTTTTTTCATCATATACACACTATGAGCATATATAGCGGAACGTAATCTCAACTTTAATTTCAAAATCAGGTCTCTTTTTCTACATAAAATTCCATCAAAATCTTTAGGGAATTTTAACAAAAAAGTCATAAACTTATTGTAATTTTATTAATTCAGTCATAAACCTTTTTTTAGTCAATTGAGTTTTAAACATTTTGCATTTGTGCCAATTCAATTCATCCGGCTAAATTTAGTTAGTCGGCATTGACGTGGAATGGCCGAAGCGACGTAGATAATTTTCACTAATATATTAATATTTTTTTCCAATTTCTTTTTCCTTTTATTTTTTTCCCTCTTCCTTCTTCCTCTAGCTGGTTGGGCGAGGGTTGGCGACGTTGACCTTGTCCGACAGCCTCATCTCGCCAATGGTTGGGTGAGGTTGCTCACCCCTAGCGAGGTTGACCTTGTCAGCTAGAAGAAAAAGGAAGAGGAAAAAAAATATAGCATAAAAAATAATAAAAAAAATCAAAGAAATATTAAAATATTATTGGAAATTGTTCATGTCGAAGCTAGCCATCAAATTTTAGTGGATGGACTGAATTAATATAATTGAAATAGGTTTAAGACTCTTTTAGTAATTTTTAAAAATCTTTAGAATTGACTAAATTGGCATAGATATTCAACAAATCTATAACAATTTAGTTAAGATGAATTGCAATTATCCGTTATAATGACAAAGATGTAAATTCATAAGATAAGAATGTTATCTCTCGTACGTAATATGGAAAACCTTTGGATTTCATTTTTCTAAATATACGTGAAGTATCACCAACCGCAAAAGGAGGAAGTAAAGGGGAAGTTTCGAGGAAGGGAACGTATGAAACCTGTGGTGACGCATCGATCAAAATCCTCGAGGGTGATCGGCGCATAAACTTTCCCATTGTTGCTTCCTAAATTCAACGCTGCCGCCCCCGCACACGTCGGTCTCAACTTTAAATTTGTATAATAAAGTGGTTATATTAATTGGGAGCATAGGCAAATATAAAACGACGATGATATGCACACATTAGAGAATTCGACGAATACATATGGTTGTTTTTTTGGGTCAAAAAGACATGCGTGTTAAGATTGCAATTTTGCGACTATAATATGATGATTAGGAGAAGAAAACGGAACCCGCTTGTCTGAAACGTTGAAGATGATCTATATTGTTTGATTTTCTTTTGTGAGCCAAAAGAAGAAAAAAAGAAAAAGCTACTCAACATTAAATTTCGAAAATCGAATCCCTCACCTTGTAGAATACGAATAGATTAGTCTCTCCATCCTTTCTCCCGTTGAAATAAAAGCGAGTTTGCTATCAAAATAATAAAATTATAGGATGGTAATTTTCTCCATTTTTTGAACAACCGCAAAAAGTACACACCTTTACTTGATGGAAAAAAAAAATACCCATCTCTAAAATTTCCGTCCACATGAGAAAAACTTTACGATTTTATTATCGCAGGCTGACAATATTGCATGTGATCCGTTTATAAGCCAAAATACAAAGGGAAGAATCCAACACCATATGACACGATACCCTTGACTTGTATATCGACACGAAAATACATTACAACAATTTAACTATTTAATTGGGTTTCTTTATTTGCAAATAAGCAAAAGCAAAATGTTAATTTATATACTATTTAATTTTTAAAAGATTTACGAAAAAATTGTATGTTAATTTATGTGTCAATATTATATATTATGAAAGTCTCAGGAATTTTAAAGAAATCAAAATATGTTATCTACATGATTTTGATAGGCTGGGAAAAGTGGCGATATTGGTAAGTAAGTCTATGATGTCACCTGATTTGAGGTGTAATTTAGTGTCCAATATGAAAATTCAGGATGCAAAAAACAAAAAATTCCAAAGTAGAGGAGGTAAAGTGGTGACGGGACAAAAGGTGAGAAGGAATTTTTTTTTCTTAATGTTTATCCTTAGAAAAATGACGTTCTATTGTTAATGCAAGTTCACAGAAGTTACAAACATGGGGTGTAACAAACAAACAGTGGGGGATTGAGATGTTTATAGGGTCTTGAATAGTTGGACTTAATCCCTAGAAATAGTAGAAAAAAGGGGCAAAAAAAAAAAAAGAGCCAATGGAATTAAATAAAATGCTTAGTGAATGGTATTTATAGATAAATCACATACAAAAGACATACGACAATAAACTAAGACACTTCGACCAAAAAAAAAAAAACTGATACACACTTATACAAAACACTATTAGAAGAATAAAAAGTCCTATTTAGTCAATTCCCCGAATCAAAAGCATCACAAATGACACACACAGTAAATAGGTAAACACAAATACAATAGGATTCAAGCCGCTTCAAAAATCTAACTGAACTTGCGAAAGTGGCATGTCGTCCAACGGTTGAACAAGCAGTCGAAACCGGTTGAAGCCCCGCATGAGCAGACCGGAGGATGCCAAAGCAAACATTAATAAGCAAAAATTGATGACCAACCACGTGACTAGATAAAGATTCGTCCAGAGAAGCAACTCAAAGCCAAGGGTCCCGAAAACGATGTATAAGTACCAGTAGATCCGATTCGGGCTCGAGGGTTCAATCACCTCGACTAATGATATTAGATAAATGACTTCACAGATGATGTACAGTGATTGGAAATGAGCGATTGTCAGCAGCTTTAGCAAACCGAACACGATGTGGAACTTTCTAGCTGAGTCGGGCAATCCCTGTTGATGTTGGTTCTGCGCCCACTGATCATCGTCCCTACATTAAATCGGAAACAAATCGATCAAAAACGGATTAAGGAATGGACGAGTTGCTCGGCCCACCCTTTCGACGGTGATGGAAGTTTCCGAAACGAAGTATTCGCGAGTGAAGTGCGCACCTTTCAATTTCGACTTGAAATGTTACGGCAGGGTCCGCCATGTTCCTTGGGTTTTACGTTGTGCTTCTGCTAGAAATCTGCAGTATGTGGGAGTTCTTCTGCGCTGTGGAGGGCAATGAACTGTGTCTCCGCGTCTTGTGGATGACAAAAGAGGAAGATGAGAGAGCTTGAGCTGGTTTCGAATTGCGGAGGCCTTAACATATATACACGCATGAGAATACTTCACGATACCGGTGGAATAGGAGACGCCGAATTATAAACGATTTTCCTTTGATAGCCACGTGAAGATTAGGACTTCGATCCGTATGCTTTAGAGCATAGAAAGTCTATGAAGACGGATTATAAACGATTTTTCTTCGATAGCGACATGGAGGTTTAGGAATTCGCTCCCTATGCTTTAGAGTCCGTTTTTTTTTTTTTTTTTTTTTTGAGCAAGGCTTTAGAGTCCGTTTGAACGGTTTTAAACGGACTCTAAAGCATAGGGAGCGAGGTCCTAAACCTCCTTGTCGCTATCGAAGGTCAAACGGACTCTAAAGCATACGCAAACCGTTCAAACGGACTCTAAAGCATACGGAGCGAAGTCCTAAACCTCCATGTCGCTATCGAAGGTCAAACGGAATCTAAAGCATAAGGAGCGAAGTCCGGGTGTCGCTATCGAAGGAGCACGCCCACCCCATGGACACGTCAGACATGGCCAACCCTCACAATCGCAGCTTCAAAGTCCCCGTGGCCTCCAGCGAAGACCTCCACGTTAATCACAGGCCCGTCAAGAACAAGGCCTTCGCCACTGTTAGACCTGTCATGTGGATGAGTCGGGTCGGAATCCGACTTCAAATCGACTCATTAATCCGTTTCTAATACATTTATTTATAATATAAATGTTTCAACCTATATTCGATCCATATTGATATAATAACTTTATATTTAACCAAATTTTAAAAAAATTGTTTCTTATGGTTTAAAAAAATTATATTGTCAAAACATTTCCATGCAATACAAATTTAATGGACAATTTTTATAACCTTTTTCTGAAAAAAAAAATGATACTATATTTGTTTTGCAGAATTCTAGAAATAGGAAGTCATTTTTTCAAGAAAATGATAGTACTTTACAATGTTTGGTTAAAATTCGAAAATGAACTAGAAAGCCTTTAAATGATGCAGTTCAAATAATGAAATCAAATTGCATTTTTCATGTCGTTGTGAAGTAATTATTTAACATCAAATTCTCTTTGATCTTACATTATGTGTATTGTGGATTGTATCCTGTTATCTTTTTGTTCTTGGATTTTTTTTTCTTGGATTTTTTTTTTTTGGAAGAGTTTATGACTTTTTTCACGGACAGTACACACACGGCTTTCTGCGTATGGGAATCTATATAAAATTCTCTATTAGTAAGAGGTATTACATATATATGGATGAAAGCCATCATTAATTGAATATTTTAGTGAAAAAATTCTAGTTACACTTAATTTTGGAAATATATATTAACAACAGTCATCAAGAGCAAAATATTTTCTTGTCCAAATACTTATTTAGGTTCATATAGAAAAAATTCATACACGAAGTTTACAAAATTTTAGATTGAGGATTTTTACTTTTTAACTTATTAATGACTAAATACGCTTTTGTGTATGTGAATTCATTCTATATTTTGTTGTTGTTCAACCTAAATCCCAACTTTATCACTAATTAGGGTCTTGTGTCCAAGCCTTGTTGACAGTGTTTCAAGAGTAAAATCTCAAGCGGACCATGCTGACATGGGGGAGTGCACCCTTAAGACCGCTTTGGAAAAGTGAACTAGTTGAGATGCGGCAATAATTGGCCTGGGCCCCATCTTATCTCTAATACCAAAGGAAAAGGAACATGGCAATTTCCCCACTTGACTTGCTAGCCCGGTGGTAAAAGGGTTACGTTACCTTCCGCAAGGCCCCGTACAATAATGTCTCAAGGCATGAAAGTTTTGGAAATCTCATCTAAAACATCGAGTTTCTAACTGGGGGGAAGGTGATATGCACGCATTTGCAGAACTCGAAAGAAACATGTGCTTGTTGCTATTACCATCTTTGACTATGATATGATGATCAGGAGAAGAAAATGGAACGCGTTTAGTCGGACAAGTTTTCTATTCGCGGTTCTCGAAATCGACCCGTGCGTATTAAAAGTCAAGATGGGTAGGCTTGCCTCAAAACGCAACCTCCAGAGAAGACCACTTCATGAGGGAACAAAACTTTCCCTTATTAATGGACAAAAACACCCGTGCATAAAACTTTCGTCCGTGCGAGCGAAACAACGACGTTCGTTGGCCTTTAGAATCAAGGATTTGTCTACCCCTAAATCGAAAGAGTTGGATTTCTTGAATCAAGTTCCTTTTTTGGGCCTGAATTGAAATATAGCATTGCGGATCTATGATGTTTAGCGTCTTCTTCGATTTGCATGGATAAAAAACTGATGGGTGTTGTAATTCCTTAAGTAGAAGTTTGGGATTTCTCTGAGTCGTTTGAAAAGTGGAGATATTTCTGTCATATTAATCATATAATAATCATTGAGATTCTATCTAATAAAATAAATAAAATGAGTTGAAGGATGCAATCACACAAATTAAGAGTTCAATGAATCGATTGCATAAAAAAAGATAAGAAAGAACAAAGTGTAAATTTATCCGTTTATATGTCAAAATCCCAAAAAAAAAAAAAAAAAAGTCCAATCCTACATGACGTGATATCATTAACTCATATATCGACTCAAAGCTACACATTGCAATAATTTTAATCATTTAACTGGGCTTGTAAACGTTGGCCATTAAGCCAAAGCAAAAAACTGATTTATATATTATTTAAATTTCAAAAAATTACGAAAAATTTTGTATGTTAATTTACATGTCAACAATTATATATTGCGAAAGTTTTCGGCAATTCGAATTAAGAAAAGGTCAAAGTATGTTAGCTGCAAAATCTTGATTAAGCAAGCCACAAAAAGTAAATGCCATTCTAGCTGTGTCCTCATAAAAAAGAAAAAGAGAACTCCAAATACCCTTTTCTCTAGCACTGCCTTCTCTGTTTTTTCTAAGAGAGCACTTCGAAAAAGCATCAAGCACAACCTAAACTCCTCCACCCAGCATCACTTGCCGTTGTCAACGTTGTCCGACCACCACGAGCCACCTCTTTTTTCGTCGGGCTTCGTCACTGCACTCGGCTGCCACCTCTCTCTCCCTCTCTCCTGCCTACCATGCAAAACCTCAGTACCGTCCTAGTGCAACCTCTTGGTCACCCACTATGCACGACCTCAGATAGCCGCTGGTGGCAAAGCTCGATGCTATGTCGAGCTCCACCTCTTCTAGTAGAGCCATCTCATCTGAGTTGGAGGCGACAGATCCCATCATGCCCGTTGGAACTTGCGGGGTGGGGAGCAAGGGGCTTGGTCATCACCAGCGGTTGCATCAGGCAGTAGCGGCAGCCGCAACTCGGTTATGATGGTGAGGATTTTTTTCAGTTGGGATATGTTTGGAGGATTGGGGAAGTTCAGAACTATGAAAGGTGCAACTTGGTGAATAAAAGTGACAATTTCGGTAAGTAAGTCTAAGATGTCGACTGATGTGAGCTGCAATTCAGTGCCAACATGAAAATTCATAAGAAAAATGATGTTCTATTGCTAATGCAAATTTATGAAAAGTTACAAACATGAGTTTAACAAATGAGCACGTTGAGAGTGGGGGATTGAGATGTTTATAGGGTCTTGACTAGTTGGATTCGATCCCTAGAAATAGTGGAAGAAAGAAAGGGGCGAAGAAAAAGCCGGTGCAATTTAATGAAATGTATGGTGAATGGTAATTGTAGGTGAGCATCACCAAATACAGAACATGTATAAAATTACATTCTGTCAGTCTTTTCTCTAAATCAGAAGCATTACCAATGACATACACAACAAATTCATACACACAAATATAGGGAATTCTAGGCGCTTTAAAAATCAAGTGGAACTTAATGGCATGTTGTTGAACGGATGAATAAGCTGTAGAAACCAGTCGGAGCATCGTGCGAGCAGACTAGATGATGCCAAAGCAAACATTAGGAAGCACAAATTGATAACCAGCCATGTGAGCAGAGAAAAGTCTGTCCAGAGAAGCAGCTCGAGGCCAGGAGTCCCGAAACCGATGTACAAGTACCAATAGACCTGATTCGGGCTCGTGGGCCTGGTTACCTTGATCAATGATATTGGATAAATGACTTCGCAGATAAGCGTGATTGTCAGCAGTTTCAGTAGACCAAACACAACGTGGAACCTTCCGGCCGAGTCAAGCATCCCTGCTGCTGTCGGCGTTGGTTCTGTGGCCGCTGATCATCGTTGCTGCATCGAGTCAAAAAGAAATCAACAGAAAAACAAATCAAGATCTGACTAGTCGCTCGACCCGGACTTCCAACTGTGACGGCAGTTTTCCAAAACAATGTATCTGCCGGAGGAGTGCATACCTTTCAATGTCAACTTGATTTGTCACGGTATGATCCAACATGTTCCTTGGCTCGTGTTGCGACTCTGTTTGAAATCTGCAGACGTTGGAGCTCTGCTCTGTGAAGCTTAATGAACCCAGTAGCTGGGCGAGAAGTTGCCACCATGTGATGCCACACGATCAAGTTCAGATACACCAGACGGTTCAAATTAACCATCCGACGGTGCCAGAACCGCAATCGCCGACGCAATGTCATCCCTTCGTTCCATCAGCAATGAAGAGCTCAAAAGTTAGCCCCGACCAAAAGTGGGACAACAAAACATGCGAAGCCCAAGGTGGTCACAGGCATCCACCTTTCTATGCGAAACCCGTCACAGATTCCTTCGCATGAAAAAAAAAAAAAATTGTCTTTCTAATAGCAAAGCAGCAATCCAACATCTGCAATTTCAAAAGAATCGAAATTTCGGGGGCAAAGAACAGAAAAAAAGCTAAAAGCAACCTGCGAGTGTGGGCGGCTGAGGAGAGCTCTCGCGCTCGAGTTGTGGTTATCCTCGGGCTGGCGGAGTGAGATGCTGGAGGCGACGGGCGTCGATCGTCCCTCACGAGAGACGAAGAGAGAATGAGAGGCGGCGGGCGGCGGTCCGGCATGGTGGTGCAACGGCGGTTTCTCTAGTGAGGAAGAGAGCTGCTCCTGGAGAGAGAGAGAGAGAGAGTCAGCGTGACAGACTGAGAAGTATCTGCTTGAGCTTTCGGGCCCGGCCGGTATTTGACTTTGTTACCCAACACAAAGCCCATTAACTGACCGATGGATCCGGCTTTCTGGGTTTGGGCGGGCAGCCTACGGGCCGAAGCTGTCTAGGCAAACCCACTCGTTTTCACTAATTTTTTTTTTTTTTTAATTAATTCTATTCTAACTCTCAACTTATTCTTAGACTTTTATCCTACCTCTTTACAGGACGTGAGAATTAAAGCTCACACTTGAAACTAATCGTCCCCACCTTAACTCCTCTAAGAATATAAGGATTCAAATCCCCCACCTCCCCCTTTTCATATAGGAATGATAGCCACTAGAGTAAATCATAATGGTTTTATTTACAAATGTTTGCTTCATGTCCTTCTTTTATAAAAAAGAAAAAATTGGCTTGGAAGAAACAATGGAGGATTGGCAAGAAGAGTAGCTGCCTTCCCTCAACATTATCATAATTCATAAATACTCTGCACCATATCATAGAATGGTTGGCAAACCTATTGAGTGCAATGTTTGCTCGACCCCATCGAAGTGTACAAAACCGAAGGATGGACCTTCACAAAAGGTCTCCCGCCATCATGAGATCCCCAAAGTGCTAACAGGAGAGGTTCTCAGGCTCTTATATTTGAATATTTTACCATCTTAAGCAAAATCCATTCAAGAGTGTGTCTTATTAAAACAAACCAGGACATTAATAGTCATTTGCTTCCTGTATTAGGAGTCGCATTTTGCGCATGTCGCCTATTTAGTAGTTTGTGTGAATTTCCTTGTTGTGGAATATAGTGAAAATTATAATTGTAATTTGTCTTTTAGCATATTACGAATTCCCTAACACCTACTATATATGCACAGGCACTAGGTGATACAAAGTTGGCTGTCCTAATTCCTCGCTAATTCCTCGGGAAAGTTAAGGAAAATCAATGGATTTGGATAAGAGAAATACTTGTGATTGGACTAATTTTCATTGTATAATGTAAATAATAAGGTCCTAAGGCCTTATGATCTCATTCGACGAAGAGGAAGAACCCCACTGAAAATTAAAATGAAAAATAGCTCGATATAATATACAACAAGAGGTTTATCCTCTCGATAAATTTAATGACATGATTAACTTAGATTAAAAAATTAAAAGATATTTGGCAGAAAAGTTTTCATAATCCCATGGAAACTGTAATTTTCATGGGATTATATCCTATCCCGAATTTTATCCCGATTGCCAAACGCAGCTTAAGAGCAGCAGTGGCAGTGGCAAAATATAATTCTCGCTCGAGAAGGACAATTTTGTCCTCAAGTCCTCCCTATCGATGGATCACATGACATCATGTGATTGATTTTAGGTTACAATGTAATCGTAGTTGATGTTAGGGGTGACATGGAAATTAGTTTGAGTCGCCGTGGGGCTTTATACCAAAATTGATATATTGGGGGCAAGTTACAATAAACTTAAAAGCAATTACATTTAGGAATCTAACAAATTCCTATTTGATATAATGATAATCGTATTTCATAGGGTCAAGTGGGTGATGGCATTGGAAAGACCATAATCACCGGAAACAAAAGTGTTGGTGGAGGATCTATTACCTTCAATTCAGTAGCTGTTGGTGAGTTTATATTTTTTTGTTATCTAGGATCTTGTGCATTTTATTCAGGATTAATAATAAAAAAGAAAAAAAAAGAAATAGAATATTCATAGGCCACTAGGCTTATCTTAGTAACTTACTATCCCTTATAAGATCATGGATTCGACGATCCGTACCATGGAGAGTATACGAACACGGGCCCGAGTCATTGATTACAAATAGGGTCAAGTGGGCAAGTTACCATGTCATCACAAGTGCAACAAGGGGGTAAGTATACTATCAGTGCCAAAAGTTGTGTATGATGCTCACTTTGGTATCAAAAGTTTATTTTGGATAACTTAAGTGCCAAAAAGTTTGAAAAATGATTATTTTAGTGCCAACGTCGATCTGATTGACTAGAAATCCAATGTGGCACTTTTTTATTAATTCTTAAAGTTGATGTGGCTCGCCGAATAGTACAGTCAACATCTAAATAAGAAAATGACACCGTTTGGTATCTTTCCCCCAAGTCAAAACCCTAAATCCTTAAATTGAGAGAGAGAGAGAGAGAGAGAGAGAGAGAGAGAGAGAGAGAGAGAGAGAGAGAGAGAGAGAGAGAGAGAGAGAGAGAGAAGGCATGGCATGCGCCTACTCGTCGTTTTCTTCCCTGAAGAACAACACCAGCACCAACTAGTGATGACACCAACACTGGCGTCGCCACTAGCACTAGCACAACTCCGCCTCTAGTTCATTCGACATTGTCAACAAGCCCAAGCTCTTGTCCTCCTCCTCCTCTCCTCCACCTTCTCCTTCCCCCTTTAGAAAGACCCACTTCGGCCACTTCCTAAGCAGAGCCCAATCCACCATCTCCATCTATACCCTCCTTGTTTCCCTCGCCCTCCTCATCTTTGCTCTCTCCGCCTTCAACCCCCCTTCTTCCTCTTCCACCTTCTCCTCCACCCTCGCCTCCTATTCTTCCCGTCACTTCTTGCCCGAGAAACAACCTCAGCCTCTCTTCGCTCACGTGGTCAAGCAACTACGACAAAGGCCGAGCAACGGAGGTCAAGCAACGATGGCCAAGCGAGCTAGGTCGGCGTTGGGCGAGGATTGGACAAAAAAACTCTAATTTCAATCCCCATATGAGTTGTGCGACGTTACTTTTATGAGGCCATCCACATATGATGGCAAAACGACGTTGTTTTCTTAAGGAGAACGGAAAACGATGTCGTTTAAAAGCCATGTTGATTTTTTTTTTTAAATATAAAAGCCACGTAATCATTTTGGTCAGAATTTCTCGCCGGTGGCACCAAAGTGATCATTTTTCCTTCGATATGACACTTAAGTGATCCAACGGAAACTTTTGACACCAAAGTGAGCGCCGTACACAACTTTTGGCACTGATAGTGTACTTACCCTGCAACAAAGGCTTCAAAGTTCCTCACCAATGGCATGCCCTACACATCTAGCCTTTAAGCTTTGCAAAGGTAGACAATCATCAAGAAGCATAAAGTTTGACATAGAGAAAGATGATATTTAGATTTTATGCAGTATATAGGATCCACTAATACAGTTAAAACAATTAGGGATTTATATAAGATAAGTTCCATTGTTAGAGATTTTGATAATTATGTTAATTATTTGCATCTCTCAAGATTGCACACATATGGCATGTATATTACATGCATGTGGCACGTATATTGCACGTACATCTTCCTTTAATTGTGCAATCCTGATTGAGATATTATCTTAAAATAGTTATCTAACAAAGCATATATAAATAGGCGAATGTATTCTTCATTAATATATATATCGAAATACACAAATTCAATATTCCTATCTTTCGCATTATTGTTCTTAACTTGGTCTCAGAGTTTACTTCCTAGAAAACCCTTTTGTTATCCAAAGTCCATGATCATTTTCTTGTTGCCTCTTCTACTATCTCAAACCATTTCTAGCTATTCCTTTGGGACGTGAAATCATGGCGTCTAAGGTCAATATCTTGGTGGTCCAAGATGGCTCGAGAAACTAATTTGTAAAGCGGCATCGAAGCGATCTGGCACAGCAAGGCATATAATCTATATCATGGAGAATGTTGAAGTTGAATCAAAATTGGGGAAACATTATGTTCGTGGGTGATGGCATTGGAAAAACCATAATCACCAGAAACAAAAGTGTTGGTGGAGGATCTATTATCTTCAATTCAGTAGCTGTTGGTGAGTTTATATTATTTTGTTATCTAGGATCCCGTGCATTTTATTCAGGATTAATACTAAAAAAGAAAAAAATTTATCATATGCTAGTTAGAATATTCATAGGCCACTAGGCTTATCTTAGTAACTTACTATCCCTTATATGATCATGGATTTGAATATCCGTACTATGGAGAGTATACGAACACAGGCCCGAGTCATTGACTATAAATAGGGTCAAGTGGGCAAGTTACCATGTCATCACAAGTGCAACAAAGGCTTCAAAGTTCCTCACCAATGGCATGCCCTACACATCTAGCCTTTAAGCTTTGCAGAGGTAGACAATCATCAAGAAACATAAATTTTGACATAGAAAAAGATGATATTTAGATTTTATGCTGTATATAGAATCCACTAATACGGTTATAACTAATTAGAGATTTATATAAGATAATTTCCATTACTAGAGATATTTTGATAATTATGTCAATTATTCGTATCTCTCAAGATTGCACGCATATGGCACGTATATTGCACGTACATCTCCCTTTGATTGTGCAATCCCGATTGAGATATTATCTTAAAATAGTCATCTAATAAAGCATATATAAATAAGTGGATGTATTCTTCATTAATATATGTATCGAAATACACAAATTCAATATTCCTATCTTTCGCATTAGTGTTCTTAACTTGGTCTCAGAGTTTACTTCCTATAAAACCCTTTTGTTATCCAAAGTTCATGATTCTTCTCTTTTTGCTTCTTCTACTATCTCAAACCATTTCTAGCTATTCCTTTGGGATGTGAAATCATGGTGTCTAAGGCCGATATCTTGGTGGTCCAAGATGATTCGAGAAACTAATTTGTAAAACAGCATCAAAGCAATCTGGCACAGCAAGGCATATAATCTATATCAAGGCCACTATGTACATGGAGAATGTTGAAGTTGGATCAAGACAAAGCCCATTAGCTGAATGATCGGTTTGGGCAGGTGGCCTACGGGCCAAAGCTGTCTAGGCAAACCCACTCGCTTTCACAAATATATATATCCTACTCCAACTCTCAACTCTCAACTTATTCTCAGATTTTGCCTTATTTCTTTATAGGGCATGAGAGTGAAAACCTATACCTAAAGCTAATAGTCTTCACCTCAATCTTTCTAAGAAAGTGAGGATTCGAATCCCCCATCTTCCCCTTTCCATGTATGAAGGGTGCCCATTAGGGCATACTCTAATAGTTTTCTCTTTCACGGACATTTGCTTCATGTCCTTCTTTACACAAAAAGAAAAAAATTGGCTTAGAAGAAAGAACAGAGGATTTGCAAGAAGCGTAGTTGCCCCCCCCCCCCTCAACATAATCGTAATTCATAAATACTTCACGCTAGATCACAGAATGGTCGGCAGACCCATTGAGTGCAATGTTTGCTCAACCCCCATCAAAGTGCGCAAAACTGAAGGATCGACCTTCACAAAAGGTTTCCCTGCCATCATGAGACCTGTGAAGTGCTAACAGTAGAGCTTTTTAGGCTCCTAGAATTTGAATCTTTTACCATCTTGAGAAAAATCCATTCAGGAGTATGTCTTATCCGACCAAACCAGGACGTTGATAGTCATTTGCTTCCTATATTAGGAATCACATTTTGCACATGTTGCCTATTAGTAGTTTGCATGAATTTCCTTGTTGCAGAATATAGTGAAAATTATAATTGTAATTTGTCTATTAGCATATTATTAATTCCCTGACACCTACTATATATGCATAGGTAATAGGTGATACAAAGTTGGCTGTCCTAATTCCTTGCTAATTCCCTGGGAAAGTTCAAAGGAAAATCAATGGATTTGGATAAGGGAAATACTTGTGATTGGACTAATAATCATTATATAATGTAAACTAATAAGGTCCTAAGGTCTTATGATCTCATGCGACGAAGAGGAAGAACCCCATCAAAAAGTTAAATGAAAAGTTGCTTGATATAATACATGAAGTTTATCCTCTCGATAAATATAACAACATGATCACCTTAGATTAAAAAATTGAAAGATATTTTGTAGAAAATTTTTTGTTATCCCATGGAAATTGTAATATAAACTTGTACAAATGAATTATAAGAAAAAACCACCACCTGTGATGGCCCTATTAGATAAGTGCTCCCATGATCCTTTGCAAGAGAGGAGGAGTTTGAATCTCGCTGGCCACACGGGATCTTAAGTGCGACGTCGGGGTGGTGGGTCCTCCTCTAGCGTCGCCTCAGCGTTTACCCCCCGCTACACCGGGCCTGTCGGGCTGTCCGTGTTGGTACGGTGGGCGGGTTCCCTAGGTCATAAAAAAAATGAATTATAAGAAAAAATTATTGGCGTACCACAAGAAAAACACAACGAAGACATTATTCACAAGTGCTTAGCATAGTTATATTTGTCCAATTTGTATGACGAGATCTGGGAAAAATTACCAAAAAATTCTTAAACATATTGTAATTTTACCAAAGTAGTCATACACTTTTTTTTTTGTCAATTCAGTCCTAAACTTTTTGTAATCGTGCTAGTTCAATCCATTCGGCTAATTTTGGCTAGTTGGCACCGATGTAGACACTAGCTAGCTAGCCGACGCTAACATGGCAATTGTTAAATAATATTTTATTTTTTTCAAATTTTTTTATTAATTTTTAATTTTTAATTTTTCCTTTTCTCTTTCTTTTTCTTCCTAGTTTTCTTCTTCTCTTCCCCTGTAGTGGCTGGCAAGGATTCAGCGAGACTTGCTAGCCACTGGGCAAGGCCTGGGGTCTGCGGTGAGGCCTAGGCAAGGTTGGCCTCGCTTTGTGGCCCCCAAGCTTCACCCAAATCTAGGTGAGGCCTTGCGAGGGTTGCAACCCTTGCTAGTTGCTAGCGAAGGCTCCACGGCTCACGCCTAGTGGCCAGCGAGCCTCATTAGAGCCTTGTCGACCATTGTGGGGAAAAAGAAGTAGCAAACTAGGAACAAAAAAAAAAAAAAGGAAAAATAATAATAAAAAAAGAAAATTTGAAAAAATCAAATATGATTTAAAAATTACCACATCAGCATTGGCTGGTTTAAATTGGTTGGATGGATTGAATCGATACAATTGCAAAAAGTTTAGGATTGAATTGGTAAGAGGAAAAAGTTTAAAATTGCTTTGGAAAAATTATAATAAGTTTACATTGGAGCTCGAAAAATTGAAGAAACCTCTTGTCATTATTAACTGCGAGAGGTTTAGCTATGGAACCTTGAGAGCATAAAAGCTGTTGCCTAAACACATCGTGTTCTTTGCAATCGCACTTGGAAATGGTGGTGTAAACACTCGCAAACCGCAACATGAAAAAAGCAAGAAGAAAAGACAAAAGGGGAACTTTCAAGGAACGCGAACGGACTATAATGAACGGGACGTGCGAAACCTGTGTACGTATCAATCAAAATCCTCGAGGGCGATTGGCGCAGAACTTCCCCATTGTTGCTTCCTTAAATTCAACGCTGACCTACGCATGTCGGTCTCACTTTGGATTGCATATACTAATGACACTTTTCCAGAGAGGCATAACATCATGGTACGTCTCGAAAACGTTGGTGATTGATGGAGGGGCCTGAGGTTGGGTCCCGTGGATCTTGGACAGCAGAAGGAGCGTATGGGACGTCTCGAGGAATCGTTTGCAAGAAGCGGTTCACTTGACATTCAATACATAAAAAATCGGTTGATGTAATTAAGAAGAGTATGGTTGCATATGCTAATTAAGGTAGCTTTATTGAAAACTTTTGGGATTAGGATGATTTGATAAGGAAGATGAGAGCCTTAGGTACTAAAAGAGTTTGCCAGGAAGTCACGAAGCAACCGATAATCATCACCCCGCCAGTAAGATATATAGTGAAATGTAATTAATCATAAGTTTATTGCCTTCCCATCGGGAGTAACAGTCCATATACTTATTTAGGTTCTCATAGAAAAAGTTCATATGCGAAGTTTATAAAATTTCAGATCAAGAATTTTTACTTTTTGACTTGTTAATGAGTAATACATGCTTTAATGTATGTAGATGTATTCTATATCTTTGTGCAAAATGTTTTTTTTTTTTTTTACCATATTTCATTGGTATTCAAATTAAATCCTGACTCCGTCACTATTCATGGTCTTGAGTTTAGGCTTGATTGAGAGCATTCTAGATATAAAATCCCAAATGCACCATTGCCAAAATGGGAGACGGCATCCTAAAGATTGCCTAGCAAGGTGAGCCACTTGAGATGCCACAAAAATTGGCCAAGACACCATCTTACCTCCAGAACAAAAGCAAAAGCAACATGACAATTTACTATATGACATGGAAGTCAAATGGTAAAGGGGTTACATTATCTTCCATAAGGCCTCGTAATGTTATGTCCCGAGGCATGAAATTTTTTGCTAAATCATCTAAAACATCGAGTTTTTAATTGGGGGGCATGGGCAAGCACAAAACGTACTGCCATTACAATTTGCGCCTATAATATGATGATGATTAGGATAAGAAAATGGGACACGTTTATTCTGACAATTTTTTCATTGTTGATTCTCAAAACTAGCCCGTACGTATTAAACGTCCAAATGGTAGGTTTGTTGCAAACTCAGGCTCGAAAGATGATTTCCGTGTGAGTGAACAAAAACAAAATGAAAAGGACAAGATAAAGTCAAAGACAATAAGACCTACCTTGCCTTTCCATCGGTCCCCCTCGAATCCGCTCTTTACCCATCATTTATTTTTGCTTGATTTTTTAGCAAAGAAAAAAATATTATGACACTAAGTGAAATTTTTTTAATAAGTTATGACATTTAAGTGATAAAAAAAGAAGAAATTATGACACTCAAGTGAACGACGTATAAAAATTATAGCACTTATGGTGTTGTTCTCCCAATAAGAGACAATGTCAAGATGGTTCCTACATTCGGGGCAATTCCAAATTTGGTCCTTAAATTTGAATTTTATTTGATTTGGTCTTTGTACTCTTTCGTGTCAAAGTGACCCAATCCTCCTAATTAATTTGGGACATCGGCATTTGATATCGATCTAATTTAGCCATGAGGCCAATATCTATTGGTATATCAAAGTCCACGCTCGACAATAGACTATTTCTCACATTTCCTTGAAAACTAAAATCATTTTTGGAAAATTCACTTCAACCTCTATCATAGTTATCAACCATTTCAATGTTCATACTCATGTCTCAATGCCTTGACTCCAAGACACCTTGATGTTCGAATGTAAGTTCCTAGTGCTAGGATTATAGGATATGCCTCCAAACTGCCTATCTCCCTGATGGATGGATTTTGGTAGTTTTTAGTATTTGATGTTGCACAATTGAGCTAGTGATCTCTCTCTATCTCTCCCTCACAGCGAACGTCATCAGGACCTCCATTGTCGACCTGTGCACTCTTTTGTCACTCTCTCCCCCTCTCTTGTTTAATTTTTAAGTTTTCCGAAGGAGAATTCCAAAAAAGTTACTTTATTTTGGAAAAGTGTACTTCTCATTACTTGGGTAATTGACTGCGGCTACAAAAGGTTAAAGTCAAGAAAGAAGAAGAGCCCATAAGGCTTCAGGGGACAACCAATCAAAGTTCAGGTATCTATCTTTGTGGGTTTTAACCAATCAATCTGCAGCCTTACTCACATTCCTGCTGCAATGGGTCAGGAATAAATCATCAATGCCCTTCAACTTCCTCTTAGTTACATTGATAAGCGCCTCCACACCCCAAGCAAATTGATATGCTTTTGTCACTGCTCGTACCATAACTAGGGAGCTCGTACCATAACTAGGGAGTCTAACTCAATTGAAGATATAGATAGCTTCGTGTACCGAGAAAATCTAGGGTTTCCACTAGAGCCTCCGCTTCCACTTGAGCTACTAAAGTTACAAAGATTTCATGAATATGCATACCAAAATAGTCCAAAAGTTTTTTCCTTGTACTCTTTTGTATCGAACTAATCTATTGTCCGAATTGATTTGGGATGTTGGCATCTAATACAAAATCTGGTGTAGCCACAGGCCAAAATCCGTTGGCATATTAGAAGCTACATCGGCAAGGGACTATTTTTCACAATCCTACCCAACAATAAAAAAATCATTTTGGAAAATTAATATATGTCGTCTACATTCGCTTGTTTATCTACCTAAATTTTTTTGGACAAAAATACGCTTAGCTTTCATTAAACATTTGAACATGACCCCCATGAGTTTCCAATCATAACATAACAAAGACCAGCGAAGAAGGGGAGGTTTAGAAATCCAGTTTGGACTTAAGGAATTGGTATGATGGGCCTTTGCCACTCAATCCGCGACCTGGTTGGTAATTCTGGGCAAGGGGCTAAGGATACCCCTTTTGTCTGGCCATCAATTTTCGGCGATCTTCCACCACTGAGCTCACGGGCCACGGGCTTTCTTCTTGGCCCAAAACCCACCCCACGCATGCTTGGCCATCAACTTATTTACCTAGTTGACGTGGGATTTGTAGGGAAGGACTTTCTAAGACACGTTTCCCGTGTCACGTATTGAAAGAAGCTGCCTCGTCCACTGTCAAACAAACGGGACGTCCCGTTTCCTGGTGGAGCTGGGGACGCACGTTGCCACTGGCGTTCTTGAGTTCTTTTTCACCTAACCTTGGACAATCAAATGCGGCATGTATTTTGAACTCGCACCTTGTCAATGGATCGGATCATCCAATTCTCATGTAACTTATCATTAAGGATGCGAATGATAACCATTCTGATCAAAAATTAATTTTTGAAATATAAATAAATTTTTTTATATTTTTAAATGAGTTTTAAAGTAAAAATACACATTTATTAACGACATAAAATTTCTCTATTTTGGGCAGTGGCTGGTGGTGAACAATAGTCAGCGGTGACGACTTGCAATCGGCGGTGGCAGCGGGTGGCAATCGCGGCAGGTAGCAAAGATGAGTAATGATAAGAGTTTTTATTTCTTATTTTTGTTCCAAACTTATTTTTGAATTAAAAAATTATTCTTGGAATAGAAAAATAAAATTACGTTGCCAAATAAATTTATGTTCCAAAAACAAGTTTGGAACACAAAAATAATTCTGGAATATAAATATAATTATTGTCATGTGCGCTCTAAGATACAAGAGGTGGATAGGACTAAGCAGATGAAAATTCTTGCTCGGAGAGAACGTCCATGCTATGGTGGCAATTCCATCTGAAAAATAATTGGTTATTCCTATAGCACCTACTCTTCTGCTTCTCTTAAATGTTCATGTAAATAAAAGTAATTTCACACCGGTTGAAGAACAAATCGATCAATAGTTTTCATTATAATTGCTTTGCTTAGCGGCCATATCCTTTGATGGAAGGACGCCTTTGATCGAAATAGAAATTTGGACTGCTAATTCTTACTTTCGATCTAGTTGTCAAGACAATTAAAAAGACATTACCTTATTTCAAAGCAGTTTATCTTTACCTGAAAATCATTGGGCGATGCATATTATAACTCGATTACTAAAAAATCAAGTCTTACAGACACTCTAATGCTATTTTGTGCAGGTAAGGATGCTTTTTTCCTCTAGTAAAAAGTAGGCCCACGCGTTTAAAACTTGCACAAAAGGATAAAGGAATTGAACGTCCTTCTGGAAAGAAAGAACAAATCAAATAATCAAAAGGGGAGTCGAATTGCTGGAAACCCCACAACATATGAGGAAACTGGTCAACAAGTCTTTGCTCGAAGTCTTTGATTTCAACTTGTCGGAAATTCTCTTTCTTTTATCTTTTTCTGGGTTTCTATTCTTATATGAGATTATTCCTGACGAAGCGATCAAATTGATGTTTACGGAAACGGTATTAGATGCATAACATGTGTGCTAAAAAAGTCAGATTAACTTCTTAAGATGTAAATTTGTCATTAATCATATTAAGTTTATGCACTCTCAACATGGAATACGTTTTTCCTTTTTTTTGTGCAAATTTTATGACACACAGGCAAAAAGGGAAGTAACAGATGTCGATCAAATAGACGATGTCCTCCCCAGCTTCGCCTTCTTCACTCTTCACTACCAACTAGTTGAGTCGGAGGGTGGTTGTTCATAAATGATTCTTCTCAGTCTGCAACACTGATTGTCATAAGAATTTCAATAATCACGTTTGCTTTGAATGAACAAGTTGCTGAGTCTTCAAGAAGTTGCTCTACAGATGAACTTGAAGATTTGTTTCATCTCTCGAAAAATTTGTTGGTAATTGGGATTGACAGCTACATCCCGCTAAATGTAGCATAGATATCCCAATTGCTTCGTGTTGTTTGTGAATTTTGTTCGTGATCCTGCTAGATTTCCTGCACATGTTTTGACTAGACTTGGAAAGTAATATACAGCAACCTACTGCTTGGATTGATGAAGCGGGTAGCTGTCGACATGAATGCTTTGATCAGCTGGAGCTTATGCATGAGAGGCCTCGCGAATCGAAGCTTGCACCTGGGGGTTGATGTGAGTAGCATAGATCAATTTAAGCTAAAGGAATGTCGTGGGGAGTCGACCTCCCGACGAGCAAATCCAGAAACCTTGCAATGCACGCATGGTTCAGGAAGTTGGAAGATGACCGTGACAGGAAAAACCAAGTGAAATTGGTCGAAACTGTCGGCGAGAACAAACGGACGGAGGTAGAAGTGGCCTCTAGGATAAAACTTGATGGTGGAAATTGTATTCTGAAATAGGCGTGAGCCCTCCTGGCATAGACATTCTTAATGTGCACTTGCTGCTCAGGTGAACCAATGCGAGAACGATCAGAGCTTTTCCAGAAGCAAATCAAAATCTTTTCTCTAGTTTGTTTTCCTATGTTGGGGATAATTATGATATTTCTGTCAATTCTCAGTATCATTTTCCAGGAGCAAATAGAAATCATTTCCCTTTGATCGCTCTTCACTTGATTACAATGTCACAAATCTACAGAAGCAATACAAAAGACATACAGAACTAGATACATCTAAATACACCGTATTTGAAATTTCACTACAAATGACATACAAGACAAATTCATACACACAAACGCAGCAGGACTCTAGGCGCTTCAAACATCAAACCGAACTTCCGAAAATGGCGTGTCATCGAGTGGCTGTATAAGTTGTAGAAACCGGTCGGAGCCTTGTGCAAGCACACCAGATGATGCCAAAGCAAACACTGCTAAGCCCAGATTGATGATCACCCACATCACTAGAGAAAGGTTCGTCCAAAGAAGTAGCTCAAAGCCAAGAGTCCCAAAACCGATGTACAAGTACCAGTACACCCAATGAGGGCTCTCGGGTCCGGTCACCTCAATCAAAGATATTAGATAAATAACTTCGCAGATGATGTACAACGAGCCGAAATGCGTGATTGTCAACAGCTTCAGTAAGCCAAACCCAATGTGGAACTTCCTGGCAGAGTTAAGCCACCCCTGTCGCTGTTGGTGCTGGTGCAGTGGCTGCTGATTGCCGTCTCTGCTGCGGGACAGAAAGAAATCGATCAACCAAAGAAGAAAAATCAAGACCAGACCAGTTGCTCGATCTGCAGTCCCAGCCGGCGCAGCACTTTTAGAAACGAAGTTATCCGTGAGGGAATTAGCATACCTTTCGATGTCGGCTTGAATTGTTATGCCCATATGATCCGCCATGATCCTCGGCTCTAGCGTTCCGACTCTCTGCTGTGCTCCACGGCGCTCTATGAACTTCTGTCTCTTGCGTCGCGAATGAGAGGAAGATGACAGAGCGTGCTTATATAGTCTCCGTCGGGTAATTTAAAGTTTCTCCGTTCTTTCCCATGGAAAGAAACGGGTGGATCGGCAAATGAACGGGACGTCCCGGTTCTTTTCAACGTGCAGGGGAGGTGATTGGGATTGTCGGCTTTCTGAAGTTTTGCTTAAAAGGGCCGGTCCATGTAATTTCGCAGAAAAGGGGTCAGCCAGATATGTCTTCGGCAAAAACGTCTTTCACTACTGCATATACTCGGAGGAATATAAAGTTCCTCTGGTGCGAAAGTATACAATAAATAAACTAATGATCAATTAAAAAGTTACGGTACTTAAATTATCTATTGAGAAGTTATAAAAACAAAGTGTGCATCACAGCAAGTGTGGTCTTTTTCCAGCCCACTACTGCATAGTTTTTTGGCATATGTTTGCCCTCATCAACTACCTCGGCCCAACAAAGCTTAGCGGGAATTTGCAGGGCATTCATTGAGATATTTGCTGAAAGCCGATGCACATCGCGAGAGCCCACCCAATCAATCATGCACTTTCATATCACCCAGTAGTATGATACTGCAATAAAAATCCGGTACTTTCATCCAAAATATTGCAAAGATAGAGCTCAAGTTGGAACTTTTAAAGAAATCGAGTCGGACTTGCTATCGTTAAAAACCTCAAGTCACTGAGTAGTAGGCCAATTGGAATATATCGATGCCTCTATATCGCATGATTCTTCGACGTGGGTCTTTTGTCCATGATCCTTCTCACACATGCCTCTCAATGAGCGATTTAATATAACTATTTTTAATTGGATTGCGCAATAATTTCGCTGTATCTTAGTGGCCCCATTTTTAAACCTTTAGATGCGCACCTTCTAATGATCTAGACGTTCGGTACTTCGACAATATATACATTTTTTATTTAGTTTTTTCTTGCTTTCTTAACTTTAGGAGTCAAATCAGAGTATAGTTCTCTTGCGTTCCAAAGAGACAAACCCTTGTCGAGGACCGTGTCTGTTCACATGAACGCCTCCCACCGGGGAAAGGACGTTCCATTTGTCCCAAGTTTTTAAAGTATATTGACAAATTGAGATTTTCGGCCACTTAAATTGATAATTGAAATAATAAATTCAATAATTTAAAAGAAAATAAGGAAGTTAACGTTACTTAATGTGTGATAATCGATTATTTAAAAACAAATCTAGATTAATTGGTTTTTTTATCGAGGAAATTGTTCAGAAAATCATAAGTCCATTGCACTTTTATTAATTCAATCTTACACACACTTTTAATTTTTTTATTTGAGTCCATTTGGTTAATTTTGATTGAAAATTGTTGACGTAAATCCCAACCATCCTATATGGCATGATTAGCGTTGATGTGAGCATGTTTTAATAATATTTTAATTTTTTTCAATTTTTTAATTTTTAGCTTCCTTTTGCCCTTTGTTGGCGGGACCATGGGCAAGGGTGACCACCATGAAAGTCGTTAGTGACCCTCACTAGCACAAAAAAAGAATAGGAAAAACAAAAAAAAATGTTCAAAAATATATAAAATATTAAAATATTATGAAAAATGTTCACGTTAACACCGGTCGTCCTATATAGGATGGTAGGTGTCCATGTCGAAGTCGGCCAAATGGATTATTGGCAAAGTGTGCAAATGTCTAAAACTAAGGTTTAATATATTGAAAAATCCAAATTAGTACATTTATGACAAGTTTACCAAAAAATAATTTTTTTTTCTGGTAAAGGTAAGAATATATAAATAGCTTTGAACCAATGTACACAAGATCGGCGCCAAAACTTTCACTCAAAGAGACAACAAGTCTGAATGAGAGAATGGGAGCCGATGTAAGAAAGAAACACCCTAACATGAGGGGTAAGAAGAGGAAAACCAAAAGGGCAGACCAACTAAAGCCACACTAGCCAAGACAGAAAGAGCACCGAAACCGGAAGTCTTCAAGGCGGTCAGCAAACAGCCGAGCGAATAAAGCAACTAGTAACAAGGAGTTGCAATGCCAGACGCAGAAGTAGCCCAACAAAAACTAAAGCAAAACAGAAGAGAGAAGGACCTCCAAGAGCCGAGAGGACACTTTTGACAAATCTACTATAAACCGGTACAATTATGATAAATTTATTCTCTATTAATTTTCGTTAAATTTTACCGTCAAATTGTTAAATTGGATGACACGTGACAGTTGACTAGTGTATCGGTTTGTGATTTTACTTTCTATTTGTCACAATTGTACCATTTGTTTTTTGGGTATAGGGTATATTATTCACAAATGTATTAGGTAGATTTTTTTGTAATCAAATAAATTAGTTTTGGTTAAATATGTTTCGATTGTAATAGTTTGGAGTTTTTTGTGGTCATATTAGGTAAATTTCTCACATGTGTACCAGTTTGAGGTTTTTCAAAGTATTAACCTCAAGAATAAATTTGCAAAATTGAATGGTTTAGGATCAAAATTTGGTAAAAGTGCAATATGTTATGACTTTTTGGATAATTTCTCTAACTTTTTTTTTTGTAACTTTACTTAATAAGGAAGGACTACTTTGTGTTCTAGAATGGCTATGGAAGACCTTTTCTCCATTCTTCACTATTTAGTCTCGCTTAAAGGAGTTAGTTAATGACAAATATTTTTTTTTATAATAAATACATTTATAATCTAATCTTTGAAAAGTTGATTTCCAATTTGAAAGGAAAAAAAGGAGACAATGTAAAAAATGGTCCTTGTACTTTTGGATAATTTCAAATTTGGTCCTTACATTGTAGTTCTGTTCAATCTAGTCCTTACACTCTTTGATGTCAAACTAATCGAATCTTGCTAATTAAATTGGGATGTTGGCATCTAATATGCAATCTAATGGGACCAATATATGTTGGCATACCATAAGAAACACTAACAAGACCCACAAAATGAAAATCACTGGAAAATTCACTTTGACAAAGTTATCAACCATTCCAATCTTTCAAACTCCTGTCTAGATCTTCGAAAAAAAAAAAAAATTCCTGTCTAGATACCATGGTTCCAAGACATCTTGATGTTAACGTGAATTTCTAGTGCCTGGACTAGGGAATCATATTGATAGTTGGATTTTGTTACTTTTTGGTGTTTGATGTTGTACTCTCTCTCTCTCTCTCTCTCAAAGGTTGCAAGGACCTCCATTGTTAACCAATGTACTCTCTCGATCACACTCTCTCCCTCTCAATTGTTTTTGTTTTGTTGTTTTTTTAAAAGAATAAGTGTACTGAAAGTCATAAAACTTTAAAAAAATTGCAATTAAGTCCTAAAACTTGTCAAATTGATTCGATCAAGTCCTAAAACTTTAGTGCATGAATTGCACTTTTTAAGAATTTTATGATTCAATTGCACGCTTCCATGATAGTTTTAGGATTTTCAATGCATTTATTATCTAATCCTCCTAATTGAATCGGGATATTGGCATCGGAAACACAATCTAGTTTAGTTTAGTAGGCACATCAGAAGTCATCCTAAAGAGACTGTTTTTCATATTCCCTTGAAACATAAACATCATTTTTGAAAAAAATTAAAGTCTCTAGTCTGGATTTATTTATTCATCTAACTAATAAACATGGGATTGTTAAAAAGGAAGTCTCTAAGACACCTCTTCTGTGCCAATATCGAGAGAAGCTGCGGAGTCGAACGTCAAATGAACGGGACGTCCCGTTTCTCGGCTATTCAAATAGCTTCTTCAGTTCTCTTTTTGACCTACGCGTCTTTATGCCTCATTTATTTTCTGCATTTGCTTTCTTAAACTCTTCAGACACCACTTGCGAAGTGAAAATACAAAAGTCAAATAGGCGTAGAATCTTCTTTTCCATTAAATAGAGACAAATGAGGACAGCCAGCGGGATAACGAACGGGACGTGCGAAACTCGTGAGGTATCAATCAAAATCCGCGAGGGCGATTGGCGCAGAACTTTCCCATTGCTGCTTCCTAAATTCAACGCTGACCCACACGTGTCGGTCTCACTTTGGATTTGCATAAACTAATGACGCTTTTCCAAAGAGGCAGACATCATGGTACGTCTCGAAAACGGTTGGTGGATTGACGGAGTGGCCTGAGGTTGGGCCCCGTGGATCTTGGACAGCAAAAGGAGCGTATGGGACGTCTCGAGGAATCGTTTGCAAGAAGCGGTTCACTTGACATACAATACATAAAAATTTGGAATATATGTGTGGTTGCATATGCTAATCAAGGGTAGCTTTATTGAGAACTTTTGGAGTTAGATGATTTGATGAGGAAGATGGTGACCTTAGATAGTAAAAGAGTTTGCAACGGCATCACCAAGCAAGCGATAGTCATCGCCCTTGGCTTCTAAGATATATAGTGAAATGTAATTAATCATAAGTTTATCGTCTTCCCTCCGTGAGCAACAGTCCATGTACTTATTCAGGTTCTTATAGTCAGATCTAGGATTTTTACCTTTTAACTTATTAATGACTAATTTATGCTTTAATGGTATGTAAATGTGTTCTATATTTTAGTGCAAAATGTTCTTTTTTTCATTATTTTTCATCGATATTCAACTTAAATCTTAGCTCTGTCAGGATTTATGGTTTTGAGTTTAAAATTTATCGAAAGCATTCCAGAAATAAAATCTTGAATGCACTATGCTGACGTGAGGGAATTTGTCCTCAAGATCACTTAGAGAGGTAAACTAGTTGAGCTATCGTGAAATTTAGCTGAGACACCATCTTACCTCCAAAAACAAATGGAAAAGCAACACGCCAATTTACTATATGATGAGGTAGTCCAATGGTAAAAGGGGTTACATTATTTTCCTTGGGGAGTCGTTACGTTATGTTTGATGGCATGAAATTTTTGCTAAGTCATTTAAAACGTCGAGTTTTTAATTGGAGGCATGAGCAAGCACAAAAGGACTGTGGATACGCACTGCCATTACAATTTGTGACTAAAATTGATGATGATTGGGAGAAGAAAATAGAACAAGTTTAATTGGACAAGTTTTTCATTCGCAGTTCTCAAAATCAACCCGTCTGAAATAAATGCCAAAATGGTAAGTTTGTCTCGAAGGCGGGCTCAAAAGATCACCTATTTTTCTTTTATGGTAAATATAAGGTACAAAACTAACAAAAATTAACATGGAAAGATCACCTTTTGAGTGAACAAATGCGAAATGAAAAGGACAAGATAAAGTCAGAGAAGAAGACTTGTCTTGTCTTTCCATTGGTCCCCCCGAATCCTTTTTTGACCCATCATTTATTTTTGTTTGATTATTTTTAGCAAAGAAAAAAAATGTTATTCAAACACTAAATTTGGAAAAAATTTATCCCTCAACTCCCGAAAAACGAATAGATTAGTCCCTCCATTGTTTCCACCGTTAATATAAGCTGGGCTTGTCATAGAATTTGGTATTAGCTAGATGCACAAAAATAAAAAGTCACTAGATGGCAATAGCTCTGTTTTCCGAACGACCCAAAAAAGTACACAAACTTTTACTTAATGGACAAAAACAGCGGTGCCTTAAAATTTACATCCGTGCAAGCGAAACAACGTCGTTTATTAGTCTTTTGAAGCAAGGACTTGTCTACCCTAAAATAGAAAGAGTTTGATTTTTCGTACTGATTTTTTTTTTTTTGCCCAAATTGAAAAAGAGCATTGTGGATCTATGATGTTGAGCGTCTTCTTCAATTTGCATGAATAGAAAACTGGTGGGTGATGTTATCTCCCAGGTAAAACTTTATGATTTCTTTGGGACATTTAAGAATTCTCCCCTCTTTCGTATTTGAAAGAAATTGGGTCGAAGCATCAAATGAATGGGACATTGCATTGTGCAGGGGAGGTATTTCCCGTTGTCTTATTGAAGTTCTTTTTCCTTAAGAATTACTTGTCCAATTAATTTCATAGAAAAAAGGGCCAACTTGATGTCTTATTAAGTGCTATGACTTCTAAAAGAATATTCACTTGAGTGTCATGACTTTAAAAAAAGAAAAAAAAAACATTCAATTGAGTGTCACTTTGTTATGTGAGAACCGCAATGCCAGACCTTTTCCCCATTTTTAACTGTTTTGCATTGCTTTTAAAAAGCTAATTGATGAAAAGTACGTGTATAATCAATACAAACTTATCGTCAAATATTTGTAAAATTGATTTACAATTTGAGAAAATGAGAGGCAATGTCAAGATGGTCCCTACACTTCAGGACAATTCCAAATTTGGTCCTTATATTTGAATTTTGTTTGATCTGATCCTTGTACTCTCGTGTCGAACTAACCCAATCTTAATCAATTTGGGACATTGGCATCTGATATGTGATCTAGTTTAGCAGTGAGGCAAATATCTATTGGTATATCAGAATCCAAATCAGCAAGACACTGTTTCTCTTGTTTCCCTGAAAAACTGAATTTATTTTAGAAAATTTACTTTGACCTGTACCAGAGAAGAAGGGGAGGGGGGGGGTGTTTAAGAAATCCAGTTTGGACTTAAGGAATTGGTATGATGGGCCTTTGCCACTCAATTCGCGACCTGGTTGGTAATTCTGGGGGAAGGGGCTAAGGATACCCCTTTTGTCTGGCCATCAATTTTCGGTTCTCTTTCACTACCGAGCTCACGGTCCACGGGCTTTCTTCTTGGCCCAAAGCCCGCCCCACGCATGCTTGGCCATCAACATGTCTACCTAATTGACGTGGGATTTGTACGGGAGGACTTTCTGAGACACGTCTGCCCGTGTCACGTATTGAAGGAAGCTGCCTCGTCCACCGTCAAACTAACGGAACGTCCCGTTTCCTGGTGGAGCTGGGGACGCACGTTGCAGTAGCTTTCTCGAGTTCTTTTTCACCTAACCTTGGACAATCAAATGCGGCATTTATTTTGAACTCGCACCTTGTCAATGTATTGGATAGTCCAATTCCCATGTAACCCATCATTAAGAGGGTAACCTATCATTAATGACATAAATGATAACCATTTTGATCAGAAATTAATTTCTGAAATATAAATATATATTTTTAATTTCTATTCTTGAATGAGTTTTTAAGTAAAAATACACATTTATGAACGATATAAAATTTCTCCCTTTTGAGCAGAGGCGGGTGGTGAACAGTAGTCGATGGCGACGACTTGCGATTGGCGGTGGCAGCAAGTGGGTGATGGTGGTGGGTAGCAAAGATGAGTGATAATAAGAGTTTTTATTCCTCATTTCTGTTCCGAACTTATTTCTGGATTAAAAATTTGCTCCAGAAATAAAAAATGAAATTACGTTACCAGACGGATTTATATTCCAGAAATAAGTTTCGAATAGAAAAATAGTTTTGGAATAGAAATATGTGCGCTCTAAGGCCTTGTTTGGCAATGTGCCAAACAGTGCGTGATTATGATTTTTTGTTCCCATAATCAGTTTAGGACAAGAATCGTGTTTGGTAAAATTTTTGTTCCCATAATCAGTTTGGGAGAATTGAGAATAAAAAAAAAAGTTGATTCCGTGTCCGATAATCAAAAAAAAGAATCAACACAATAAAACTCTTCTTCTTTCTTTCCGCTATCCCGCGTCGTCACCCGCCGCCGCCGCCGTTTGCCGCCACCCCAATCGCTCGCCGCCGGCCACCACCAGCCGCTGGCCGCCGGTCCGGCGAGCTCGTCGAAGGCTCCCGGGCTAGGGCAAGGTCCGGCGAGCTCGCCGGAGGCTCGCCCGGCCAAGGTGAGGTCCGGCGAGCTCGCCGAGACACGCCAGCCACCGGCGAGCCTCGCCCGGGCCGGGGCGAGGCTCGCCGGCCATCGGTCGAGATAGGCGAGCCCGACCGGTGGCGGGGGCGGGCCTCGCCCAGCCTCGGTGAGGCTCGGCCGGCGAGGGCGGCGACCCACTAGTGGGTCCGGCCCTCGTCCGGCCGGGTCGTCGCTACCCGCGACCGCCACAAGAAGAAGAAGAAAAATAGGAGAAAAAGGAAAAAAGAAAAGAAAAAAGTAAACAAGTATAAAAAAATTATTTAAAAATAAAAAAATTAATTTGGAACAGAGTCAATGAACACGTTATCAAATGCAATTCTATTCCAGAATCAGAAATTTTAGACAGTTACCAAACATGTTCTTTTACTCAGAATCAGTTCCCGGAAACAGAATCAAAAATAATCATTTCTTATCAGAATCAGTTTCCGGGAATAGAATCGTTACCAAACGCGCCCTAAGATGCAAGAGGAGGATAGGACTAAGCAGATGAAAATTCTTGCCCGGGGAGAAGGTCCATGCTATGGTAGCGATTCCATCTGGAAAATAATTGGTTATTCCTATAGCATCTCCTTTTCTGCTGCTCTTAAATGTTCATGTAAATAAAAGTAATGTCTCACCGGTTGAATAACAAATCGATCAATAGCTTTCATTATAATTGCTTTGCTCAGCGGCCATATCCTTTGATGGAAGGTGAGTTACGCCTTTGATCAAAGTACAAATTTCGACTGCTAATTCTTACTTTCGATCTAGTTGTCAAGACAATTAAAAGGACGTTACCTTGTTTCAAAGCAGTTTATCTTACCTTAAAATCATTGGGCGATACATATAATAACTCGATTATTAAAATATCAAGTCTTACAGACATTCTAATGCTATTCTGTGCAAGTAAAGATGCTTTTTTCCTCTTGTAAAGTAGGCCCCGCGTTTAAAACTCTCTGTTTTGGACCCAAAAAAAAAGTGGCCCCGCGTTTAAAACTTGCACAAAAGGATGAACGAATTGAACGTCCTTCTGGAAAGAAAGAACAAATCAAATAATCAAAAGGGGAGTCGAATTGCTGGAGACCCCACGACATATGAAGAAACTGGTCAACAAGTCTTTGCTCGAAGTCTTTGATTTCAACTTGTCGGAAATTCTCTTTCTTTTATCTTTTTTCTGGGTTTCTACTCCGATATGAGATTATTCCTGACAAAGCTATCAAATTGATGTTTACGGAAACGGTATTAGATGCATAACACGTGTGCTAAAAAAGTCAGATTAACTTCTTAAGATGTAAATTTGTCATTAATCATATTAAGTTTATGTACTCTCAACATGGAATACGTTTTTCCTGTCTTTTGTGCAAATTTTATGACACATAGGCAAAAAGGGAACTAACAGATGTCGATCAAATAGACAATGTCCTCCCCAGCTTCGCCTTATTCACTACCAACTGGTTGAGTCGGAGGGTTGTTGTTCATAAATGATTCTTCTCAGTCTGCAACACTGATTGTCATAAGAATTTCAATAATCACGTTTTCTGAGTCTTGAAGAAGTTGCTCTACAGATGAACTTGAAGATTTATTTCATCTCTTGAAAAATTTGTTGTTAATTGGGACTGACAGCTACCATCCTGCTAAATGTAGCATAGATGTCTCCCTTAATGCAAGAATTCAGCATGATCAAGTTGATTGCTATTCCAACAATGAGACATCTTAGGAGGAGAATCGCAAGATCAATGAATCATCCCAATTGCTTCGTGTTGTTTGTGAATTTTGTTCGTGATCATTTTCTGCTAGATTTCCTGCACATGTTTTGACTAGACTTGGAAAGTAATATACAGCAACCTACTGCTTGGATTGATGAAGCGGGTAGCTGTCGACATGAATGCTTTGATCTGCTGGAGCTTATGCATGAGAGGCCTCGCGAATCAAAGCTGCACCTGGGGGTTGATGTGAGTAGCATAGATCAATTTAAGCTAAAGGAATGTCGTGGGAAGTCGACCTCCCGACGAGCAAATCCAGAAACCTTGCAATGAACGCATGGTTCAGGAAGTTGGAAGATAACTGTGACGGGAAAAACCAAGTGAAATTGGTCGAAACCGTTGGCAAGAACAAGTGGACGGAGGTAGAAGTGGCCTCTAGGATAAAACTTGATGCTGGAAATTATATTCTGAAACAGGCGTGAGCCCTACTGGCATGGACATTCTTAATGTGCACTTGCTGCTCAGGTGAACCAATGCGAGATCGATCAGAGCTTTTTCTGAAGCAAATCAAAATCATTTCTCTAGTTTGTTTTCCTATGTTGGGGATAATTATGATATTTCTGTCAATTCTCCGTATCATTTTCCAGGAGCAAATAGAAATCATTTCCCTTTGATCGCTCTTCACTTGATTACAATGTCACAAATCTAGAGAAGCAATACAAAAGACATACAGGACTAGATACATCTAAATACACCGTATTTGAAATCTCGCTACAAATGACATACACGACAAATTCATACACACACACGCAGCAGGACTCTAGGCGCTTCAATCATCAAACTGAACTTCCGAAAATGGCGTGTCATCGAGTGGTTGTATAAGCTGCAGAAACCGGTCGGAGCCTTGAGCAAGCACACCAGATGATGCCAAAGCAAACACTGCTAAGCCCAGATTAATGATCACCCACATCACTAGAGAAAGGTTCGTCCAAAGAAGTAGCTTGAAGCCAAGAGTCCCAAAACCGATGTACAAATACCAGTACACCCAATGTGGGCTCTCAGGTCCGGTCACCTCGATCAATGATATGAGATAAATAACTTCGCAGATGATGTACAACGAACCGAAATGCGTGATTGTCAGCAGCTTCAGTAAGCCAAACCCAATGTGGAACTTCCTGGCAGAGTTAAGCCACCCCTGTCGCTGTTGGTGCTGGTGCAGTGGCTGCTGATTGCCGTCTCTGCTGCGGGACAGAAAGAAATCGATCAACCAAAGAAGAAAAATCAAGACCAGACCAGTTGCTCGATCTGCAGTCCCAGCCGCCACAGCAGTTTTAGAAACGAAGTTATCCGTGAGGGAATTAGCATACCTTTCGATTTCGGCTTGAATCGTTATGCCCATATGATCTGCCATGTTCCTCGGCTCTAGCGTTCCGACTCTGCTCGAACTCTGCAGATGTTCGAGCTGTGCTCCACGGCGCTCTATGAGCTTCTGCCTCTTGCGTTGTGAATGAGAGGAAGATGGCAGAGCGAATGAGAGGAAGACGGCAGAGCGTGCTTATATAGTCTCTGTTGGGTAATTTAAAGTTTCTCCGTTCTTTCCCCATGGAAAGAAACGGGTCGATCGGCAAATGAACGGGACGTCCCTGTTCTTTTCAATGTGCAGGGGAGGTGATTGGGATTGTCGGCTTTCTGAAG
The DNA here is from genome assembly GCA_017140475.1 of Eucalyptus fibrosa. Taxonomy (NCBI): domain Eukaryota; kingdom Viridiplantae; phylum Streptophyta; class Magnoliopsida; order Myrtales; family Myrtaceae; genus Eucalyptus; species Eucalyptus fibrosa. The sequence goes on along the minus strand of CM029509.1, from coordinate 19,984,313 downwards.
TTTTGCTCAAAAGGGCCGGTCCGTGTAATTTCGCAGAAAAGGGGTCAACCAGATATGTCTTCGGCCGAAACATCTTTCACTACTGCATATACTCGGAGGAATATAAAGTTCCTTTGGTGCGAAAGTATACAATAAATAAACTAATGATCAATTAAAAAGTTACGGTACTTAAATTATCGATTGAGAAGTTATAAAAAACAAAGTGAGCATCACGGCACGTGTGGTCTTTTTCCAGCCCACTGCTGCATAGTTTTTGGCATATGTTTGCCCTCATCGACTACCTCGGCCCAACAAAGCTTAGCGGGAATTTTCAGGGCATTCGTTGAGATATTTGCTAAAAGCCGATGCATGTCGCGAGAGCCCACCCAATCAACCATGCACTTTCATATCACCTGTTATGATATTGTAATAAAAACCCGATACTTTCATCGAAAATATTGCAAAGATAGAGCTTAAGTTAGAACTTTTAAAGAAATCGGGTTGGACTTGCTTTCTTTAAAAACCTCAAGCCACGGGCGCACATGACAAAATTTTTGTTTTCGATTTCTCTATTTCTCTATTTCTCTCGTTCTCCTAGGAATAGGTTTGGAAGTAAATCCGTTTGGTAATGCAATTTGATTTCTCTATTTCTGAAACATTTCTATTTCAGAAATAGAGAAATTGAAGAAATCGAAAAGCTGAAATTTTAACTTTCGTTTCGAAATAGAAATCAGAAAACGAAATCAAACAATATAAAAGAATCTTGTGCTTTTTTGCTAACTTAATTTACTCATAACCACAACTTCACAAATTATTGTTAATTTTCTTTTTTTATTTTGCTCGTGTTTCTTTTTGCATTTTTTTCAATTTTTTTTTTATAACTTCCTATTTAGGAAGAAAGGCAATCAAATGAGTCCCCAATTTTCGAAAACGACCAAAGTTCTTAAATGCTTACTTAAAAACAATGGGGCTCCTTCCTCCTAGAAAAGGCACGTGCATAGCCAATTGAAGAAAAAGTTCTTATGTAATAGATGAATAAAAAACGTGCCTAGAAATTTAACCTTTTTTTTTTTTTTTTTACGGATTCAAAATTCTTGCAAAATCAAAATAATTAGATTGTTACACAATCTTGAATTTTAATTTGAAGGCAAGAGATTCAAGAGAATCTCTCTCTTTGCTATGCAATGGCCATTAAAGGTTCATTGAGCAACAATAATGAAATTAGGGATGAGCATATGGACTAATTCAATTCGAGAATCAAAATAAACCGACCTTCCCTCGATTGGTTCCTAACTATAAACGTTACTTTAAGGTAGAATTCTCATATATTCCTTTACACCATTAATTTTATTTTGTTGATAATCTTGTATTATACTAGTTTTTGATAAAATGACAAGGCTGTATAGGTGCCATTGATGGCACCCATATTTATGCTTTCGCAGTACTTGTCCGAACCTATGCAGGATGAGCTTGCAAACGATATATTGACCGAGGAGGGAAACCAAATAAATATGATTAGGAAAACAATTGCTAATAAAATGGCAAGGGATAATAATATGCCGGAAATTCCATGAAATTGTATTTTCAACTTTTGGAATGTATTAGTATTATTTCAACTATTATTTTGTATTTAAGGATTTTTTATGTTGTTTTAGTATTATTTTGACTATTATTTTGTATTTGAGGATTTCCTATATTGTTATCTAATCAATTTCTATTCTTAAAAATATAAATTTTGTTTTGTTATTAAACGGATTTCTATTTTAAATAGAAATTTTGAGTCGTTATCAAACGGGTTTTTTTGCTCGTAAACTTGTCCGAGGAATAGAAATTAAGAAATTAATTTCTAGTCGTAAATCAATTTCTATTTTAGAAATTTTGTCATGCACGGCCTCGAGCGATAGGCTAATTGGAATATATCGATGGCTCTATACCGTGTGATTCTTCGACGTGGGTCTTCTGTCCTTGATCCTTCTCACCCATGCCTCTCAATGAGCAATTTAATATAACTATTTTTAATCAAATTGCGCAATAATTTCGTTGTATCTCGGTGGCCCCATTTTTAATCAAATAGAAAAATCTATTTCTGTTCCGAAATAGAAAAACTGAATAGGTTTATCAAACGGATTTCTCTTCCAGAAACAGGTCTATAACATAAAAACTATTTCTGGAACAGAAATTTTGGGTTGTCATACACCCCCTTAGCTGCGCACCTTCTGCATGATCTAGATGTTCGGTACTTGACAATTTTATTTTATTTTTTTTAAAGTTTTTTCTTGCTTTCTTAACTTTAGGAGTCAAATCAGAGTATAGTTCTCTTACATTCGAAAGAGACAAACCCTTGTCGAGGACCGTGTTTGTTCACATGAACGCCTCCCATCGTGGAAAGGACGTTCCATTCGTCCCAAGTTTTTAAAGTATATTGATAAATTGAGATTTTCGGTCACTTAAATTGATAATTGAATTAATAAATTCGATTGTTTAAAAGAAAATAAGGAAGTTAACGTTCTTAATGTGTGATAATCGATTATTTAAAAACAAACCTAGATTAATTGGTTTTTTATCGAGGAAATTGTTCAGAAAATCATAAGTCCATTGCATTTTTATTAATTCAATCTTACACACTTTTAATGTTGTTATTCGAGTCCATCTGGTCAGTTTTAATTGGAAATCATTGACGTAAATCACAACCATCCTATATGGCATGATTAGTGTTGATGTGAGTATGTTTTAATAATATACATATATTTTTTTTAACTTTTAACTTCCTTTTGCCCTTTGTTGGTAGGACCATGGGTAAGGGCGACCACCACGAAAGTCGTTGGTGACCCTCACTAGCACAAAAAAGAATAGGAAAAAAATAAAAAATAAATATAAAATGTTCAAAAAAATTAAAATATTATTAAAAATGTTCATGTCGGCACCGGTCATCTTATATAGGATGGTATGTGTCCATGTCAAAGTTGGCTAGATGGACTATTGGGAAAGTGTTCAAATGTTTAAAACTAAGGATTAATATATTGAAAAATTCAAATTGGTACATTTATGACAAATTTACCAAAAACTAATTTTTTTAGAACAAAAAATCCTAAATCTAGGGGGTCTCGACCTTAAAAGACCACCTTAACTTAGCTCTAATGCCAACTGGGGGTCTTAGCTTCAAAAGACATCTTGAGAGGTGAGGGGAGCTGCATTGATTATAAAGCATGCTAGAGGGCTTCTCCCAAGCGATGTGGGATAGCTAAGATCTCTTTAGCATGCACCTTGACAAATCTACCACAAACTAATACAATTATGATAAATTTATTTATTTTTATTAATTTCCGTTAAATTTTACTGTCAAATTGTTGAGTTGGATTGTACGTGATAGTTGACTAGTATACCAGTTTAGGATTTTACTCTTTATTTGTCATAGTTGTACCTTTTTTTTTAGTATTAATTTAATTTAACGTAGAGTATATTTGTCACAAATGTATTGAATAGATTTTTTTTGTAATCAAATAAATTAGTTTAGGGTAAATTTATCTCAATTGTAACGGTTTGGAGTTTGTTGTGGTCATATTAGGTAAATTCAGTTTGAGGTTTTTAAAGTATTAACCCTAATAATAAATTGGCAAAATTGAATGGTTTATGATCAAAATTTGGTACAAGTGCAATATGTTATGACTTTTTGGATAATTTCTCTAATTTTTTTTTTGTAACCTTACTAAATAAGGAAGGACTACTTTTTGTTCTAGAATGGCTATGGAAGACCTTTTCTCCATTCTTCACTATTTAGTCTCGCTTAAAGGAGTTAGTTAATGACAAATATGTTTTATAATAAATACATTTATAATCTAATCTTTGAAAAGTTGATTTCCAATTTGAAAAGAAAAAAAGGAGACAACATCAAAAATGGTCCTTGTACTTTGGATAATTTCAAATTTGGTCCTTACATTGTAGTTCTGTTCAATCTAGTCCTTACACTCTTTGATGTCAAACTAATTGAATCTTGCTACTTAAATTGGGATGTTGGCATCTGATATGCAATCTAATGGGACCAATATTTGTTGGCATACCATAAGAAACACTAACAAGAGACTGTTTCTTGTGCTTCCCCACAAAATGAAAATCATTGAAAAATTCACTTCGACAAAGTTATCAACCATTCCAATATTTCAAACTCCCGTCTAGATCTTCGATATATATAGATACCATGGTTCCAAGACACCTTGATGTTAACGTGAATTTCTAGTGCCTGGACTAGGGAATCCCTATCCGAATTGCCTTTCATATTGATAGTTGGATTTTGTTACTTTTTAGTGTTTGATGTTGTACTCTCTCTCTCTCTCTCTCTCTCTCTCTCTCACAAAGGTCGCAAGGACCTCCATTGTTAACCAATGTACTCTCTGGGTCACACTCTCGCCCTCTCAATTGTTTTTGTTTTGTTGTTTTTTTAAAAGAATAAATGTACTGAAAGTCATAAAACTTTAAAAAAATTACAATTAAGTCCTAAAATTTGTCAAATTGATTCGATCAAGTCCTAAAACTTTAGTACATGAATTGCACTTTTTAAGAATTTTATGATTTAATTGCACGCTTTGCGTGACGGTTTTAGGATTTTTAATGCATTTATTCCTTCATTAAATTCTCCGGAGTGGGAGTTTGAAATGTTGATACCTTGTAGTCTTTTGCATTAAACTAATCTAATCCTCCCAATTGAATTGGGATGTTGGCATCAGAAACACAATTTAGTTTAGTTGCAAGGAAAAAGGCTTGTAGTAGGCACATCAGAAGCCATCCTAAAGAGACCGTTTTTCATATTCCCTCGAAACATAAAGATCATTTTTGAAAAAAATTAAAGCTTCTAGTCTGGATTTATTTATTCATCTAACTAATAAACATGGGATTGTTAAAAAGGAAGTCTCTAAGACACATCTTCTATGCCAATATTGAGAGAAGCTGCGGAGTCGAACGTCAAATGAACGGGACGTCCCGTTTCTCGGCTATTTAAAATTTAAATAGCTTCTTCAGTTCTCTTTTTGACCTACGCGAATTTACGCCTCATTTATTTTCTGTATTTGCCTTCTTAAACTCGTCAGACACCACTTGCGAAGTGAAAATACAAAAGTCAAATAGGCGCAGAATCTCCTTTTCCATCGAAAGAGACAAACGAGGACAGCCAGCGGGATAACGAACGGGACGTGCGAAACTTGTGAGGCATCAATCAAAATCCTCGAGGGCGATTGGCGCAGAACTTTCCCATTGCCGCTTCCTAAATTCAACGCTGACCAAAAAAATAAAAATAAAAATTTGACGCTGACCCACACGTGTCGGTCTCACTTTGGATTTGCATAAACTAATGACACTTTTCCAAAGAGGCAGAACTTTTCCAAAACGGATGGTGGATTGATGGAGGGGCCTGAAGTTGGGCCCCGTGGATCTTGGACAGCAGAAGGAGCGTATGGGACGTCTCGAGGAATCGTTTGCAAGAAGAGGTTCACTTGACATTCGGTACATAAAAATATGGTTTATGTAATGAGGAAGACTATGGTTGCATATGCTAATTAAGGGTAGCTTTATTGAGAACTTTGGAATTGGATGATTTGATAAGGAAGATGACAACCTTAGATACTAAAAGAGTTTGCAACGGAGTCACGGAGCAAGCGACAGCTATCACCCTTAGCCATGTACTTATTAAGGTTCTTATAGGAAAAGTTTATATGTGAAGTTTTACAAAATTTCAGATCCAGGATTTTTACTTTTTAACTTATTAATGACTAATTTATGCTTTAACATAAGTAAATGTGTTCTATTTTTTTGTACAAAATGTTTTTTTTTTCACTATTTATCATTGGTATTTCAACTTAAATCCTAGTTCCGTTAGTATTTATGGTTTTGAGTTCAAACTTTATTGAAAGCATTCCAGAAATAAAATCCTGAATGCACTATGCTGATGTGAGGGAATCTATCCTCAAGATCACTTAGAAAGGTAAACTAGTTGAGCTACTGTGAAATTTAGCTGAAACACCATCTTACCTCCAAAAACAAAAGGAAAAGCAACACAACAATTTACTATATGACGAGGAAGTCCAATGGTAAAGGGGGTTATGTTATCTTCCTTGAGGAGTCGTTACGTTATGTCTGAAGGCATGAAATTTTTGCTAAGTCATCTAAAACATCAAGTTTTTAATTGGAGGCATGAGCAAGCACAAAAGGACCGTGGATACGCACTGCCATTACAATTTGTGACTTAAATTGATGATGATTGGGAGAAGAAAATGGAACAAGTTTAATTGGACAACTTTTTCATTCGCAGTTCTCAAAATCAACCCGTCTGAATTAAATGCCAAAATGGTAAGTTTGTCTAGAAGGCAGGCTCAAAAGATCACCTATTTTTCTTTTTTGGTAAATATAAGGTACAAAACTAACAAAAATTAACATGGAAAGATCACCTTTTGAGTGAACAAATGCGAAATGAAAAGGACAAGATAAAGTCAGAGAAGAAGACCTGTCTTGCCTTTCCATTGGTCCCCCCGAATCCTTTTTTTACCCATCATTTATTTTTGTTTGATTATTTTTAGCAAAGAAAAAAAAATGTTATTCAAACACTAAATTTGGAAAAAATTTATCCCTCAACTCCCGAAAAACAAATAGATTAGTCCCTCCATTGTTTCCACCGTTAATATAAGCTGGGCTTGTCGTAGAATTTGGTATTAGCTAGATGCACAAAAATAAAAAGTCACTAGATGGCAATAGCTCTGTTTTCCGAACGACCCAAAAAGTAGGGGTGTGCAAAATACCCGGGAACCGCCCGGACCGCCCGGAACCGGACCGGAACCGCCCGGAACCGGCGGGTCTTGAGGGAACCGGTCCGGTTCCCGGTTCCAATAAATTGGAACCGATGGGTACCGGTCCGGTTCCCGGTTCCGTGAGCGGATCCGCCCACCCGGACCGGACCGGAACCTTTTTAATACTAAAAAAAAAATTACTAAGAGAAACCCTACATCTCATCTCACTCTCTAGGGAACCTTTACCTTTGGTCAAAGAAAATTGAACCATCTATGGTTATTTGCAAGTAGGAAATGGGAGAATGTTGCATTCCATTTGTTCGCGTTTTTTTTATCTACGAGATACATTTATAATTACAACAAATAAATATTTGTTCCACGTACTTAAATTTAATTTTTCTTTTTTAGCTTGCTTTGATGTCACGTAATTGTTTTTTTTGTTGAAAACCAAAAAAATTTCGCGTCAAAATCGGTTCCATGGATCCACCCGAGAACCGGACCGGACCGGCGGTCCGGTTCCCGGGTGGATCCACGCAACAAACGGGTGGATCCCGGTTCCAATTTTTCGGAACCGGTCCTTAACGGGCGGTTCCCGGTTCTAGGTCGGGAACCGCCCGCCCGGACCATGCACACCCCTACCAAAAAGGTACACAAACTTTTACTTAATGGACAAAAACAGTGGTGCCTTAAAACTTACATCCGTGCAAGCGAAACAACGTCGTTTATTAGTCTTTTGAAGCAAGGACTTGTCTACCCTAAAATAGAAAGAGTTTGATTTTTCATACCAATTTTTTTTTTTTTTGCCCGAATTGGAAAAGAGCATTGTGGATCTATGACGTTGAGCGTCTTCTTCAATTTGCATGAATAAAAAACCGATGGGTGATGTTATCTTCCAGGTAAAACTTTATGATTTCTTTGGGACATTTAAGAATTCTCCCCTCTTTCGTATTTGAAAGAAATTGGGTCGGAGCATCAAATGAATGGGACGTTGCATTGTGCAGGGGAGGTACTTCCCGTTATCTTATTGAAGTTCTTTTTCCTTACGAATTACTTGTCCAATTACAGGGAGGCTGAAGCGTTGTGTGGTGCCTTGTCCGGGGTGCGTGGGTGGTGGTTTCCTGCGTGCCTCCCTAGGGTTTACTCACTGGCTGCCGGGCATGTGGGGGTTCCCTGGGTCACAAAAAAAAAATTTTACTTGTCCAATTAATTTCGTAGAAAAAGGGGCCAACTAGATGTCTTATTAAGTACTATGACTTCTAAAAAAAATTCACTTGAGTTTCATGACTTCTAAAAAAAATTCACTTGAGTTTCATGACTTCTAAAAAAAAAAATCGTTCAATTGAGTGTCACTTTGTTACGTGACCGCAATGCTAGACCTTTTCCCCATTTTACACTGTTTTGCATTGCTTTTAAAAAGCTAATTGATGAAAAGTATGTGTATAATCAATACAAACTTGTCTTCAAATATTTGTAAAATTGATTTACAATTTGAGAAAATGAGAGGCAATGTTCCAAATTTGGTCCTTATATTTGAATTTTGTTTGATCTGATCCTTGTACTCTTGTGTCGAACTAAGCCAATCTTAATCAATTTGGGACATTGGCATCTGATATGTGATCTAGTTTAGCAGTGAGGCAAATATATATTGGTATATCAGAATCCAAACCAGCAAGACACTGTTTCTCTTGTTTCCTTGAAAAACTGAATTTATTTTAGAAAATTTACTTTGATCTGTACCAGCGAAGAAGGAGGGGGGGGGGGGGGGGGGTTTAGAAATCCAGTTTGGACTTAAGGAATTGGAATGATGGGCCTTTGCCACTCAATTCGCGACCTGGTTGGTAATTCTGGGGGAAGGAGCTAAGGATACCCCTTTTGTTAGGCCATCAATTTTCGGTTCTCTTTCACTACCGAGCTCACGGTCCACGGGCTTTCTTCTTGGCCCAAAACCCGCCCCACGCATGCTTGGCCATCAACATGTCTACCTAATTGACGTGGGATTTGTACGGGAGGACTTTCTGAGACACGTCTGCCCGTGTCACGTATTGAAGGAAGCTGCCTCGTCCACCGTCAAACTAACGGGACGTCCCGTTTCCTGGTGGAGCTGGGGACGCACGTTGCAGTAGCTTTCTTGAGTTCTTTTTCACCTAACCTTGGACAATCAAATGCGGCATTTATTTTGAACTCGCACGTTGTCAATGGATTGGATAGTCCAATTCCCATGTAACCTATCATTAAGAGGGTAACCTATCATTAATGGCGTGAATGATAACTATTTTGATCAGAAATTAATTTCTGAAATATAAATATATATTTTTAATTTCTATTCTTGAATGAGTTTTTAAGTAAAAATACACATTTATGAACGACATAAAATTTCTCTCTTTCGAGCAGTGGCGGGTGGTGAACGGTAGTCAATGGCGACGACTTGTGATTGGTGGTGGCAGCAAGTGGGCGATGGCGGTGGGTAGCAAAGATGAGTGATAATAAGAGTTTTTATTCCTCACTTCTATTCCGAACTTATTTCTGCATTAAAAATTTGCTCCAAAAATAAAAAATGAAATTACGTTACCAGACAGATTTATATTCCAGAAATAAGTTTCGAATATAAAAATAGCTTTGGAATAGAAATATAGTTGTTGTCATGTGCGCTCTAAGATACAAGAGGAGGATAGGGTTAAGCAGATGAAAATTCTTGCCCGGGGAGAAGGTCCATGCTATGGTAGCGATTCCATCTGGAAAAAAATTGGTTATTCCTATAGCATCTCCTTTTCTGCTGCTCTTAAATGTTCCATGTAAATAAAAGTAATTTCTCACAGGTTAAGAACAAATAGATCAATAGTTTTCATTATAATTGCTTTGCTTAGTGGACATATCCTTTGATGGAAGGTGAGTTACGCCCTTGATCGAAATAGAAATTTGGACTTCTAATTCTTACTTTCGATCTAGTTGTCAAGACAATTAAAAAGACATTACCTTGTTTCAAAGCATTTTATCTTTACCTTAAAATCATTGGGCGATACATATTATAACTCGATTATTAAAATATCAAGTCTTACAGACATATTAATGCTATTTTGTGCAAGTAAAGATGCTTTTTTCCTCTAGTAAAAAGTAGGCCCACGCATTTAAAACTCGCATAATAGGATAAAGTTTAAAACTCGCACAAAAGGATAAAGGAATTGAACGTCCTTCTGGAAAGAAAGAACAAATCAGATAATCAGAAGGGGAGTCGAATTGCTGGATACCCCACAACATATGAGGAAACTGGTCAACAAGTCTTTGCTCGAAGTCTTTGATTTCAACTTGTCGGAAATTCTCTTTCTTTTATCTTTTTCTAGGTTTCTACTCCTATGTGAGACTATTCCTAACGAAGCGATGAAATTGATGTTTACGGAAACGGTATTAGATGCATAACATGTGTGCTAAAAAAGTCAGATTAACTTCTTAAGATGTAAATTTGTCTTTAATCATATTAAGTTTATGTACTCTCAACATGGAATACGTTTTTCCTGTTTTTTGTGCAAATTTTATGACACATAGGCAAAAAGGGGAGTAACATACGTCGATCAAATAGACAATGTCCTCCCCAGCTTCGCCTTCTTCACCACCAACTGATTGAGTCCGAGGGTTGTTGTTCATAAATGGTTCTTCTCAGTCTGCAACACTGATTATCATAAGAATTTCAATAATCACGTTTGCTTTGAATGAACAAATTGCTGAGTCTTCAAGAAGTTGCTCTACAGATGAACTTGGAAAATTTATTTCATCTCTTGAAAAATTTGTTGGTAATTGGGATTGACAGCTACCATCCCGCTAAATGTAGTATAGATATCCCACTTAATGCAAGAATTCAGCATGATCAAGTTGATTGCTATTCCAACAATGAGACATCTTAGTAGGAGAATTGCAAGATCAATGAATCATCCCGATAGCTTCCTGTTGTTTGTGAATTTTGTTCGTGATCATATTCTGCTAGATTTCCGGCACATGTTTTGACAAGACTTGGAAAGTAATAGACAGCAACCAACTGCTTGGATTGATGAAGCGGGTAGCTGTCGACATGAATGCTTTGATCTGCTGGAGATTATGCATGAGACGCCTCGCGAATCGAAGCTGCACCTGGGGTTTGATGTGAGTAGCATAGATCAATTTAAGCTAAAGGAATGTCGGGGGAAGTCGACCTCCCGACGAGCAAATCCAGAAACCTTGCAATGAACGCATGGTTCAGGAAGTTGGAAGATTAACTGTGACAGGAAAAACCAAGTGAAATTGGTCGAAACTGTCGGCGAGAACAAGCGGGCGGAGATCGAAGTGGCCTCTAGGATAAAACTTGATGGTGGAAATTGTATTCTGAAACAGGCGGGAGCCCTACTGGCATGGACATTCTTAATGGGCACTTGCTGCTCAGGTGAACCAATGCGAGATCGATCAGAGCTTTTCCAGAAGCAAATCAAAATCATTTCTCTAGTTTGTTTTCGTATGTTGGGGATAATTATGATATTTCTGTCAATACTCCGTATCATTTTCCAGGAGCAAATAGAAATCATTTCCCTTTGATCTCTCTTCACTTGATTACAATGTCACAAATCTAGAGAAGCAATACAAAAGACATACAGGACTAGATACATCTAAATACACCGTATTTGAAATCTCGCTACAAATGACATACACGACAAATTCATACACACAAACGCAGCAGGACTCTAGGCGCTTCAATCATCAAACTGAACTTCTGAAAATGGCGTGTCATCGAGTGGCTGTATAAGCTGTAGAAACCGGTCGGAGCCTCGCGCAAGCACACCAGATGATGCCAAAGCAAACACTGCTAAGCCCAGATTGATGATCACCCACATCACTAGAGAAAGGTTCGTCCAAAGAAGTAGCTCAAAGCCAAGAGTCCCAAAACCGATGTACAAGTACCAGTACACCCAATGTGGGCTCTCGGGTCCGGTCACCTCAATCAAAGATATTAGATAAATAACTTCGCAGATGATGTACAACGAGCCGAAATGGGTGATTGTCAGTAGCTTCAGTAAGCCAAACGCAATGTGGAACTTCCTGGCAGAGTTGAGCCACCCATGTTGCTGTTGGTGATGGTGCAGTGGCTGCCGATCATCCTCTCTGCTCCGGGACAGAAAGAAATCAATCAACCAAAGAAGAAAAACCAAGACCAGACCAGTTGCTCGATCTGCAGTCCCAGCCGCCACAGCAGTTTTAGAAACGAAGTTACCCTGAGGGAATTAGCATACCTTTCGATTTCGGCTTGAACTGTTATGCCCATATGATCCGCCATGTTCTTCGGCTCTAGCGTTCCGACTCTCTGCTCGAATTCTGCAGGTGTTCCTGCCGTGCTCCACGGCGCTCTATGAACTTCTGTCTCTTGCGTCGCGAATGAGAGGAAGATGACAGAGCGTGCTTATATAGTCTCCGTCGGGTAATTTAAAGTTTCTCCGTTCTTTCCCCATGGAAAGAAACGGGTGGATCGGCAAATGAACGGGACGTCCCTGTTCTTTTCAACGTGCAGGGGAGGTGATTGGGATTGTCGGCTTTCTGAAGTTTTGCTTAAAAGGGCCGGTCCATGTAATTTCGCAGAAAAAGGGTCAACCAGATATGTCTTCGGCAAAAACGTCTTTCACTACTGCATATACTCGGAGGAATATAAAGTTCCTCTGGTGCGAAAGTATACAATAAATAAACTAATGATCAATTAAAAAGTTACGGTACTTAAATTATCGATCGAGAAGTTATAAAAACAAAGTGTGCATCACGGCAAGTGTGGTCTTTTTCCAGCCCACTACCGCATAGTTTTTGGCATATGTTTGCCCTCATCAACTACCTCGGCCCAACAAAGCTTAGTGGGAATTTGCAGGGCATTCATTGAGATATTTGCTGAAAGCCGATGCACATCGCGAGAGGTCACACAATAAACAATGTACTTTGATATCACCTGTTATGACATTGCAACAAAAACCGGTACTTTCATCCGGAAGATTGTAAAGATAGAGCTCAAGTTAGAGCTTTTAAAGGAATCAGGTTGGACTTGCTTTCGTTAAAAACCTCAAGTCATTGACCAATTGGAATATATCGATGGCTCTATACCGTGCAATTCTTCGACGTGGGTCTTCCATCCTTGATCCTTCTCACGCATGCCTCTCGATGAGCGATTTAATATGACCATTTTTAATCGAATTGGGCAATAATTTCGCTGTATCTCAGTGGCCCCATTTTTAAACCTTTAGATGCGCACCTTCTGAATGATCTAGACGTTCGGTACTTGGACAATATATATATTTTCTTATTTAGTTTTTTCTTGCTTTCTTAACTTTAGGAGTCAAATCAGAATATAGTTCTCTTGCGTTCCAAAGAGACAAACCCTTGTCGAGGACCGTGTCTGTTCACATGAACGCCTCCCACCGGGGAAAGGACGTTCCATTTGTCCCAAGTTTTTAAAGTATATTGACAAATTGAGATTTTCGGTCACTTAAATTGATAATTGAAATAATAAATTCAATAATTTAAAAGAAAATAAGGAAGTTAACGTTACTTAATGTGTGATAATCGATTATTTAAAAACAAACCTAGATTAATTGGTTTTTTTATCGAGGAAATTGTTCAGAAAATCATAAGTCCATTGCACTTTTATTAATTCAATCTTACACACACTTTTAATTTTGTTATTCGAGTCCATTTGGTTAATTTTGATTGAAAATTGTTGACGTAAATCCCAACCATCCTATATGGCATGATTAGCATTGATGTGAGCATGTTTTAATAATATTTTAATGTTTTTTTCAATTTTTTTAATTTTTAACTTCCTTTTGCCCTTTGTTGGCGAGACCATAGGCAAGGGCGACCACCACGAAAGTCGTTGGTGACCCTCACTAGCACAAAAAAGAAGAGGAAAAACAAAAAAATTCAAAAAAATTCAAATATTATTAAAAATGTTCACGTTAGCACTGATTGTCCTATATAGGATGGTAGGTGTCCATGTCAAAGTTTGGCCAAATGGACTATTGGCAAAGTGTGCAAATGTTTAAAACTAAGGGTTAATATATTGAAAAATCCAAATTAGTACACTTATGATAAATTTACCAAAAACTAATTTTTTTTTCTGGTAAAGGTAAGAATATATAAATAGCTTTGAACCAATGTACACAAGATCGGCGCCAAAACTTTTCAAAGAGACAACAAGTCTGAATGAGAGAGTGTGAGCCGATTTAACATGAGGGGTAAGAAGAGGAAAACCAAAAGGGCAGACCAAAAAGCCACACTCAGAAAGAGCACTGAAACCGGAAGTCTTCAAGGCGATGGTACGAATAAAGCAACTAGTAACAAGGAGTTGCAATGCCAGACGCGGAAGTACGAAAACTAAAGCAAAACAGAAGAGAGAAGGACCTCCAAGAGCTGAGAGGATACTTTTGACAAATCTATGATGATAAATTTATTCTCTATTAATTTTCGTTAAATTTTATCGTCAAATTGTTGAATTGGATGACATGTGATAGTTAACTAGTGTATTGGTTTATGATTTTACTTTCTATTTGTCACAATTGTACCATTTTATAGTTTTTGGGTATAGGGTATATTTATCACAAATGTATTAGGTAGATTTTTTTGTAATCAAATAAATTAGTTTTGGTTAAATATGTTTCGATTGTAATAGTTTGGAGTTTTTTGTGGTCATATTAGGTAAATTTCTCACATGTGTACCAGTTTGAGGTTTTTCAAAGTATTAACCCCAAGAATAAATTTGCAAAATTGAATGGTTTAGGATCAAAATTTGGTAAAAGTGCAATATGTTATGATTTTTGGATAATTTCTCTAACTTTTTTTTTTTGTAACTTTACTTGATAAGGAAGGACTACTTTTTGTTCTAGAATGGCTATGGAAGACCTTTTCTCCATTCTTCACTATTTAGTCTCGCTTAAAGGAGTTAGTTAATGAAAAATATTTTTTTTATAATAAATACATTTATAATCTAATCTTTGAAATGTTGATTTCCAATTTGAAAAGAAAAAAGGAGACAATGCCAAAAATGGTCCTTGTACTTTTGGATAATTTCAAATTTGGTCCTTACATTGTAGTTCTGTTCAATCTAGTCCTTACACACTTTGATGTCAAACTAATCGAATCTTGCTAATTAAATTGGGATGTTGGCATCTGATATGCAATCTAATGGGACCAATATATGTTGGCATACCATAAGAAACACTAACAAGAGACTGTTTCTTGTGCTTCCCCACAAAATGAAAATCATTGGAAAATTCACTTTTACAAAGTTATCAACCATTCCAATCTTTCAAACTCCTGTCTAGATCTTCGAAAAAAAAAAATTCCTGTCTAGATACCATGGTTCCAAGACATCTTGATTTTTACGTGAATTTCTAGTGCCTGGACTAGGGAATCATATTGATAGTTGGATTTTGTTACTTTTTGGTGTTTGATGTTGTACTCTCTCTCTCTCTCTCTCTCTCAAAGGTTGCAAGGACCTCCATTGTTAACCAATGTACTCTCTCGATCACACTCTCTCCCTCTCAATTGTTTTTGTTTAGTTTTTTTTTTTCAAAAAAATAAGTGTATTGAAAGTCATAAAATTTAAAAAAATTGCAATTAAGTCCTAAAACTTGTTAAATTGATTCGATCAAGTCCTAAAACTTTAGTACATGAATTGCATTTTTTAAAAATTTTATGATTCAATTGCACGCTTTCCATGATAGTTTTAGGATTTTCATTTATGCATTTATTATCTAATCCTCCTAATTGAATCTAATTGATATTGGCATCGGAAACACAATCTAGTTTAGTTTAGTAGGCACATCAGAAGTCATCCTAAAGAGACTGTTTTTCATATTCCCTTGAAACATAAACATCATTTTTGAAAAAAATTAAAGTCTCTAGTCTGGATTTGTTTATTCATCTAACTAATAAACATGGGATTGTTAAAAAGGAAGTCTCTAAGACACGTCTTCTGTGCCAATATCGAGAGAAGCTGCGGAGTCGAACGTCAAATGAACGGGACGTCCCGTTTCTCGGCTATTCAAATAGCTTCTTCAGTTCTCTTTTTGACCTACGCGTCTTTATGCCTCATTTATTTTCTGTATTTGCCTTCTTAAACTCTTCAGACACCACTTGCGAAGTGAAAATACAAAAGTCAAATAGGCGTAGAATCTTCTTTTCCATTAAATAGAGACAAATGAGGACAGCCAGCGGGATAACGAACGGGACGTGCGAAACTCGTGAGGTATCAATCAAAATCCGCGAGGGCGATTGGCGCAGAACTTTCCCATTGCTGTTTCAACGCTAAATTCAACGCTGACCCACACGTGTCGGTCTCACTTTGGATTTGCATAAACTAATGACCCTTTTCCAAAGAGGCAGACATCATGGTACGTCTCGAAAACGGTTGGTGGATTGATGGAGTGGCCTGAGGTTGGGCCCCGTGGATCTTGGACAGCAAAAGGAGCGTATGGGACGTCTCGAGGAATCGTTTGCAAGAAGCGGTTCACTTGACATTCAATACATTAAATTTGGTTTATGTGTGGTTGCATATGCTAATCAAGGGTAGCTTTATTGAGAACTTCTGGAATTAGATGATTTGATGAGGAAGATGGCCACATTAGATGGTAAAAGAGTTTGCAATAGCATCACCAAGCAAGCGATAGTCATCGCCCCCGGCTTGTAAGATATAGAGTGAAATGTAATTAATCATAAGTTTATCGTCTTCCCTCCATGAGCAACAGTCCATGTACTTATTCTTATAGAAAAAGTTTTCTTAGTTTTAGTCAGATCTAGGATTTTTACTTTTAACTTATTAATGACTAATTTATGCTTTAATGGTATGTAAATGTGTTCTATATTTTAGTGCAAAATGTTTTCTTTTTCACTATTTTTCATCAATATTCAACTTAAATCCTGGCTCCGTCAGTATTTATGGTTTTGAGTTCAAAATTTATTGAAAGCATTCCAGAAATAAAATCCTGAATGCACTATGCTGACGTGAGGAAATTTGTCCTCAAGATCACTTAGAAAGGTAAACTAGTTGAGCTACCGTGAAATTTAGTTGAAACACCATCTTACCTCCAAAACAAAAGGAAAAGCAACACGACAATTTACTATATGACGAGGTAGTCCGATGGTAAAGGGGGTTACGTTATCTACCTTGGGGAGTCGTTACGTTATGTTTGATGGCATGAAATTTTTGCTAAGTCATCTAAAACATCAAGTTTTTAATTGGAGGCATGAGCAAGCACAAAAGGACCGTGGATACGCACTGCCATTACAATTTGTGACTAAAATTGATGATGATTGGGAGAAGAAAATGGAACAAGTTTAATTGGACAAGTTTTTCATTCACAGTTCTCAAAATCAACCCGTCTGAATTAAATGCCAAAATGGTAAGTTTGTCTAGAAGGCAGGCTAAAAAGATCACCTATTTTTCTTTTTTGGTAAATATAAGGTGCAAAACTAACAAAAATTAACATGGAAAGATCACCTTTTGAGTGAACAAATGCGAAATGAAAAGGACAAGATAAAGTCAGAGAAGAAGACCTGTCTTGTCTTTCCATTGGTCCCCCCGAATCCTTTTTTGACCCATCATTTATTTTTGTTTGATTATTTTAGCAAAGAAAAAAATGTTATTCAAACACTAAATTTGGAAAAAATTTATCCCTCAACTCCCGAAAAACGAATAGATTAGTCCCTCCATTGTTTCCACCGTTAATATAAGCTGGGCTTGTCATAGAATTTGGTATTAGCTAGATGCACAAAAATAAAAAGTCACTAGATGGCAATAGCTCTGTTTTCCGAACGACCCAAAAAAGTACACAAACTTTTACTTAATGGACAAAAACAGTGGTGCATTAAAACTTACATCCGTGCAAGCGAAACAACGTCGTTTATTAGTCTTTTGAAGCAAGGACTTGTCTACCCTAAAATAGAAAGAGTTTGATTTTTCATACCGATTTTTTTTTTTTGCCCAAATTGAAAAAGAGCATTGTGGATCTATGATGTTGAGCGTCTTCTTCAATTTGCATGAATAGAAAACTGATGGGTGATGTTATCTCCCAGGTAAAACTTTATGATTTCTTTGGGACATTTAAGAATTCTCCCCTCTTTCGTATTTGAAAGAAATTGGGTCGGAGCATCAAATGAATGGGACGTTGCATTGTGCAGGGGAGGTATTTCCCGTTGTCTTATTGAAGTTCTTTTTCCTTACGAATTACTTGTCCAATTAATTTCGTAGAAAAAAGGGGCCAACTAGATGTCTTATTAAGTGTTATGACTTCTAAAAAAATATTCACTTGAGTTTCATGACTTTTAAAAAAAAATCGTTCAATTGAGTGTTACTTTGTTACGTGACCGCAATGCCGGACTTTTTCCCCATTTTTCACTGTTTTGCATTGCTTTTAAAAAGCTAATTGATGAAAAGTATGTGTATAATCAATACAAACTTATCGTCAAATATTTGTAAAATTGATTTACAATTTGAGAAAATGAGAGGCAATGTCAAGATGGTCCCTACACTTCAGGACAATTCCAAATTTGGTCCTTATATTTGAATTTTGTTTGATCTGATCCTTGTACTCTTGTGTCGAACTAACCCAATCTTAATCAATTTGGGACATTGGCATCTGATATATGATCTAGTTTAGCAGTGAGGCAAATATCTATTGGTATATCAGAATCCAAACCAGCAAGACACTGTTTCTCTTGTTTCCCTGGAAAACTGAATTTATTTTAGAAAATTTACTTTGACCTGTACCAGCGAAGAAGGGGGGGTTTAGAAATCCAGTTTGGACTTAAGGAATTGGTATGATGGACCTTCGCCACTCAATTCGCGACCTGGTTGGTAATTTTGGGGGAAGGGGCTAAGGATACCCCTTTTGTTAGGCCATCAATTTTCGGTTCTCTTTCACTACCGAGCTCACGGTCCACGGGCTTTCTTCTTGGCCCAAAACCCGCCCCACGCATGCTCGGCCATCAACATGTCTACCTAATTGACGTGGGATTTGTACGGGAGGACTTTCTAAGACACGTCTGCCCGTGTCACGTATTGAAGGAAGCTGCCTCGTCCACCGTCAAACTAACGGGACGTCCCGTTTCCTGGTGGAGCTGGGGACGCACGTTGCAGTAGCTTTCTTGAGTTCTTTTTCACCTAACCTTAGACAATCAAATGCGACATTTATTTTGAACTCGCACCTTGTCAATGTATTGGATAGTCCAATTCCCATGTAACCTATCATTAAGAGGGTAACCTATCATTAATGGCGTGAATGATCACCATTTTGATCAGAAATTAATTTCTGAAATATAAATATATATTTTTTAATTTCTATTTTTGAATGAGTTTTTAAGTAAAAATATACATTTATGAACGACATAAAATTTCTCCCTTTCAAGCAGTGGCAGGTGGTGAACAGTAGTCGATGGTGACGACTTGTGATTGGCGGTGGTAGCAAGTGGGCGATGGCAGTGGGTAGCAAAGATGAGTGATAATAAGAGTTTTTATTTCTCATTTCTATTCCGAACTTATTTCTGCATTAAAAATTTGCTCCATAAATAAAAAAATGAAATTACGTTACCAGATGGATTTATATTCCAGAAATAAGTTTTGAATATAAAAATAGCTTTGAAATAGAAATATAATTGTTGTCATGTGCGCTCTAAGATACAAGAGGAGGATAGGGTTAAGCAGATGAAAATTCTTGCCCGGGGAGAAGGTCCATGTTATGGTAGCAATTCCATCTGGAAAATAATTGGTTATTCCTATAGCATTTCCTTTTATGCTGCTCTTAAATGTTCCATGTAAATAAAAAGTAATTTCTCACGGGTTAAGAACAAATGGATCAATAGTTTTCATTATAATTGCTTTGCTTAGTGGACATATCCTTTGATGGAAGGTGAGTTACGCCCTTGATCGAAATAGAAATTTGGACTTCTAATTCTTACTTTCCATCTTGTTGTCAAGACAGTTAAAAAGACGTTACCTTGTTTCAAAGCATTTTATCTTTACCTTAAAATCATTGGGCAATACATATTATAAATCGATTATTAAAATATCAAGTCTTACAGACATTCTAATGCTATTTTGTGCACGTAAAGATGCTTTTTTCCTCTAGTAAAAAGTAGGCCCACGCGTTTAAAACTCGCATAAAAGGATAAAGTTTAAAACTTGCACAAAAGGATAAAGGAATTGAACGTCCTTTTGGAAAGAAAGAACAAATCAAATAATCAAAAGGGGAGTCGAATTGCTGGAGACCCCACAACATATGAGGAAACTGGTCAACAAGTCTTTGCTCGAAGTATTTGATTTCAACTTGTCGGAAATTTTCTTTCGTCTTTTTCTGGGTTTCTACTCCTATATGGGATTATTCTTGACGAAGCGATCAAATTGATGTTTACGGAAACGGTATTAGATGCATAACATGTGTGCTAAAAAAGTCAGATTAACTTCTTAAGATGTAAATTTGTCATTAATCATATTAAGTTTATGTACTCTCAACATGGAATCCGTTTTTCCTGTTTTTTGTGCAAATTTTACGACACATAGGCAAAAAGGGAACTAACAGATGTCGATCAAATAGACAATGTCCTCCCCAGCTTCGCCTTCTTCACTACCAACTGGTTGAGTCAGAGGGTTGTTGTTCATAAATGATTCTTCTCAGTCTGCAACACTGATTTTCATAAGAATTTCATAATCACGTTTGCTTTGAATGAACAAGTTGCTGAGTCTTGAAGAAGTTGCTCTACAGATGAACTTGAAGATTTGTTTCATCTCTTTAAAAATTTGTTGGTAATTGGGATTGACAGCTACCATCCTGCTAAACATAACATAGATATCCCACTTAATGCAAGAATTCACCATGATCAAGTTGATTGCTATTCCAACAATGAGACATCTTAGTAGGAGAATTGCAAGATCAATGAATCATCCCGATAGCTTTGTGGTGTTTGTGAATTTTGTTTGTGATCATTTTCTGCTAGATTTCCGGCACATGTTTTGACAAGACTTGGAAAGTAATGTACAGCAAACTACTGGTTGGATTGATGAAGCGGGTAGCTGTCGACATGAATACTTTGATCTGCTGGGGCTTATGCATGAGAGGCCTCGCGAATCAAAGCTGTACCTGGGGGTTGATGTGAGTAGCATAGATCAATTTAAGCTAAAGGAATGTTGAGGGGAGTCGACCTCCTGACGAGCAAATCCAGAAACCTTGCAATGAACGCATGGTTCAGGAAGTTGGAAGATAACTGTGACAGGAAAAACCAAGTGAAATTGGTCGAAACCGTCGGCAAGAACAAGTGGACGGAGGTAGAAGTGGCCTCTAGGATAAAACTTGATGCTGGAAATTATATTCTGAAACAGGCGTGAGCCTTACTGGCATGGACATTCTTAATGTGCACTTGCTGCTCAGGTGAACCAATGCTCTCTGAAGCAAATCAAAATCATTTCACTAGTTTGTTTTCCTATGCTGGGGATAATTATGATATTTCTGTCAATTCTCCGTATCATTTTCCAGGAGCAAATAGAAATCATTTCCCTTTGATCGCTCTTCACTTGATTACAATGTCACAAATCTAGAGAAGCAATACAAAAGACATACAGAACTAGATACATCTAAATACACCGTATTTGAAATCTCGCTACAAATGACATACACGACAAATTCATACACACAAACGCAGCAGGACTCTAGGCGCTTCAATCATCAAACTGAACTTCCGAAAATGGCGTGTCATCGAGTGGCTGTATAAGCTGCAGAAACCAGTCGGAGCCTCGAGCAAGCACACCAGATGATGCCAAAGCAAACACTGCTAAGCCCAGATTGATGATCGCCCACATCACCAGAGAAAGGTTTGTCCAAAGAAGTAGCTCGAAGCCAAGAGTTCCAAAACCGATGTACAAGTACCAGTACACCCAATGTGGGCTCTCGGGTCCGGTCACCTCGATCAAAGATATTAGATAAATAACTTCGCAGATGATGAACAACGAGCCGAAATGCGTGATTGTCAGCAGCTTCAGTAAGCCAAACCCAATGTGGAACTTCCTGGCAGAGTTAAGCCACCCCTGTCGATGTTGGTGCTGGTGCAGGGGCTGCTGATTGCCGTCTCTGCTGCGGGACACAAAGAAATCGATCAACCAAAGAAGAAAAATCAAGACCAGACCAGTTGCTCGATCTGCAGTCCCAGCCGCCACAGCAGTTTTAGAAACGAAGTTATCCGTGAGGGAATCAGCACACCTTTCGATTTCGGCTTGAATCGTTATGCCCATATGATCCGCCATGTTCCTCGGCTCTAGCGTTCCGACTCTCTGCTCGAACTCTGCAGGTGTTCCTGCCGTGCTCCTCGGCGCTCTATGAACTTCTGTCTCTCGCGTCGCGAATGAGAGGAAGATGGCAGAGCGTGCTTATATAGTCTCCGTTGGGTAATTTAAAGTTTCTCTGTTCTTTCCCCATGGAAAGAAACGGGTGGATCGGCAAATGAACGGGACGTCCCGGTTCTTTTCAATTTGCAGGGGAGGTGATTTGGATTGTCGGCTTTCTGAAGTTTTGCTTAACAGGGCCGGTCCATGTAATTTCGCAGAAAAGGGGTCGACCAGATATGTCTTCGGCAGAAACGTCTTTCACTGCTGCATATACTCGGAGGAATATAAAGTTCCTTTGGTGCGAAAGTATTCAATAAATAAACTAATGATCAATTAAAAAGTTATCGATTGAGAAGTTGTCAAACCAAAGTGAGTATCACAGCACGTGTGGTCTTCTTCCAACCCACTATTGCATAGTTTTTGGCATATGTATGCCCTCATCAATTACCTCGGCCCAACAAAGCTTAGCAGGAATTTTCAGGGTATTCATTGAGATATTTGTTGAAAGCCGATGCATGTCACGAGAGCCCACCCAATCAACCATGCACTTTCATATCACCTGTTATGATACTGTAATAGAAATCCGATACTTTCATCCAAAAGATTGCAAAGATAGAGCTCAAGTCGGAACTTTTAAAGAAATTAGGTTGGACTTACTATCGTTAAAAACCTTAAGTCACTGACTAGTAGGCCAATTGAAATATATCGATGCCTCTATACCGTGTGATTCTTCGACGTGGGTCTTCTGTCCTTGATCCTTCTCACACATGCCTCTCAATGAGCAATTTAATATAACTATTTTTAATCGGATTGCGCAATAATTTCTCTGTATCTCAGTGGCCCCATTTTTAAACCTTTAGATGCGCACCTTCTGAATGTCTAGACGTTCGGTACTTGGACAATATATTTTTTTTTATTTAGTTTTTTCTTGCTTTCTTAACTTTAGGAGTCAAATCAGAGTATAGTTCTCTTACGTTCGAAAGAGACAAACCCTTGTCGAGGACCGTGTCTGTTCACATGAACGCCTCCCACCGTGGAAAGGACGTTCCATTCGTCCCAAGTTTTTAAAGTATATTGACAAATTGAGATTTTCGGCCACTTATATTGATAATTGAAATAATAAATTCGATTGTTTAAAAGAAAATAAGGAAATTAACGTTACTTAATGTGTGATAATCGATTATTGAAAAACAAACCTAGATTAATATCCGGAAAAATCATAAGCCCATTGCACTTTTATTAATTCATTCTTAAACATTTTTAATTTTTCTATTTAAGTCTATTTGATCAACTTTGGCTGAAAATTTTGACGTAGATCCCAATCATCTTATGTCATGAATAGCGTTGATATGAGTATATTTTAATAATATTTTAATTTTTTTCAATTTTTTAATTTTTAACTTCTTATTGCCCTTTGTTGGTGGGACCACGGGCGAGGGCGACCACCATGAAGGTCGTTGGTGACCCTCACCAGCACAAAAAAAGAAGAAGGAGAAATAGAAAAATAGCAATAATATGTTCAAAAAAATAAAAAAAATAAAAAAATATTATTAAAAATGTCTACGTTAGCACTAAACGTCCTACATATGATGATAGGTGTCCACGTCAAAGTTGGCCAAATGAACTATTGGCAAAGTGTGCAAATGTTTAAAAATAAGGATTAATATATTGAAAAACCCCAAATTAATATAATTGTGATAAATTTACTCAAAAATAAATTTTTTATCACCAAAAATAAATTTATCTCAAAGTGGTACACTTATGATAAATTTATTCTCTATTAGTTCATGTTAAATTTTACTATTAAATTGTTGAGTTGGATGACACGTGATAGTTGACCAATGTATTAATTTAAGATTTTACTATCTGTTTGTCACAATTGTATTCAATATAACGAAGGGTATATTTGTCACAATGTATTAGGTAGATTTTTTTGTGGTCAAATAAATTAGTTTAGGTAAATTTATTATAATTGTATCGGTTTGAAACTTTTTGCAGTCATATTGGGTAAATTTTTCACATGTATACTAGTTTGAGGCTTTTCAGGGTATTAACCTTAAGAATAAATTGGAAAATTTAAATAGTTTAGGACTAAATTTGGTAAAAGTGTAATATATTTATGATTTTTTGGATAATTTCTCTATTTTTTTTTTTTGTAACTTTACTAAATAAGGAAGGGCTACTTTTTTGTTATTTTTGTTCTAGAATGGCTATGGATGACCATTTCTCCATTCTTCACTATTTAGTCTCGCTTAAAGGAGTTAGTTAATGACAAATATTTTTATAATAAATATATTTATAATCTAATCTTTGAAAAGTTGATTTCCAATTTGAAAAGTAAAAAGGAGACAATGTCAAAAATGATCCTTGTACTTTTGGATAATTTTAAATTTGGTCCTCACATTGTAGTTTTATTCAATCTAGTCTTTGCACTCTTTTATGTCAAACTAATTGAATCCTGCTAATTAAATTGGGATGTTGGCATCTGATGTGCAATCTAAGTGGGACCAATAATTGTTGGCATACCATAAAAAGCACCAACAAGAGATTGTTTCTCGTGCTTCCCCACAAAATGAAAATCACTGGAAAATTCACTTCGACAAAGTTATCAACCATTCCAATCTTTCAGACTCCTGTCTAGATACCTTGGCTCCAAGACACCTTGATGTTAACGTCAATTTTCAGTGCCTGGACTAAGGAATCCCTATCCAAATTGCCTATCATATCGATAGTTGGATTTTGTTACTTTTTGGTGTTTGATGTTGTTCTCTCTCTCTCTCAAAGGTCGCAAGGACCTCCATTGTTAACCAATGCACTCTCTATGTCACACTCTCTCCTCTCAATTGTTTTTGTTTTGTTTTGTTTTTTTAAAGAATAAGTGCATTAAAAGTCATAAAACTTTAAAAAATTACAATTACATCCTAAAACTTGTCAAATTGATTTGATCAAGTCCTTAAACTTTTGTACTTGTACTTTTTAAGAATTTCAGGATTCAATTGCATGTTTTCATGATAAGTTTTAGGATTTTCAGTGCATTTATTCTTTTATTAAATTCTCCAAATGAGGAGTTTGAAATGTTGAATCCTTGTACTCTTTCCCGTCAAACTAATCTAATCCCACTAATTGAATCGGGATGTTGGCATCATAAACACAATCTAGTTTAGTTGCGAGGAAAGACTTGTAGTAGGCACATCAGAAGGCATCTTAAAGACACTGTTTTTCATTTTCCCTCGAAACATAAAGATTATTTTTGAAAAAATTAAAGTGTCTAGTCTGGATTTATTTATTCATCTAACTAATAAACATGGGATTGTTAAAAAGGAAGTCTCTAAGACACATCTTCTGTGCCAATATTGAGAGAAGCCGCGGAGTCGAACGTCAAATAAACGGGACGTCCCGTTTCTTGGCTATTCAAATAGTTTCTTCAGTTCTCTTTTTGACCTACGCGTCTTTATGCCTCATTTATTTTTTGTATTTGCTTTCTTAAACTCTTCAGACACGACTTGCGAAGTGAAAATACAAAAGTCAAATAAGCGTAGAATCTCTTTTTCAATCAAAAGAGACAAATGAGGACAGCCAGCGGCAGCGGGATAACGAACGGGACGTGCGAAACGTGAGGTATCAATCGAAATCCTCGAGGGTGATTGGCGCAGAACTTTCCCATTGCTGCTCCCTAAATTCAACGCTGTCCCACACGTGTCGGTCTCACTTTGGATTTGCATAAACTAATGACCCTTTTCCAAAGAGGCAGAATCATTTTCCAAAACGGTTGGTGGATTGATGGAGTGGCCTGAGGTTGGGCCCCGTGGATCTTGGACAGCAAAAGGAGAGTATGGGACGTCTCGAGGAATCGTTTGCAAGAAGGGATTACACTTGACATTCAATACATAAAAATTTGGTTTATGTGTGGTTGCATATGCTAATCAAGGGTAGCTTTATTGGGAACTTTTGGAATTAGATGATTTGATGAGGAAGATGGCAACCTTAGATAGTAAAAGAGTTTGCCCCTTCCTGTAAGATATATAGTGAAATGTAATTAATCATAAGTTTATCGTCTTCCCTCCATGAGCAACAATCCATGTCCTTATTCAGGTTCTTATAGAAAAAGTTTATATCTGAAGTTTTACAAAATTTGAGATCTAGGATTTTTACTTTTTAACTTATTAATGACTAATTTATGCTTTAATGTATGTAAATGTGATCTATATTTTAGTGCAAAATGTTTTTTTTTTCACTATTTTTCATCAATATTCAACTTAAATTTTAGCTCCGTCAGTATTTATGGTTTTGAGTTCAAACTTTATTGAAAGCATTCCAGAAATAAAATCTTGAATGCACTATGCTGACGTGAGGGAATTTGTCCTCGAGATCACTTAGAAAGGTAAACTAGTTGAGCTATTGTGAAATTTAGCTGAGACACCATCTTACCTCCAAAACAAAAGGAAAAAACATGACAATTTACTATATGATGAGGTAGTCCAATGGTAAAAGGGGTTACATTATCTTCCTTGTGGAGTCGTTACGTTATGTCTGAAGGCATGAAATTTTTGCTAAGTCATCTAAAACATTAAGTTTTTAATTGGAGGCATGGGCAAGCACAAAAGGACTGTGGATATGCACGCACTGCCGTTACAATTTGCGACTAAAATATGATGATGAATGGGAGAAGAAAATGGAACAAGTTTACTTGGACAAGTTTTTCATTTGCGGTTCTCAAAATCAACCTGTCTAAATTAAATGCCAAAATGGTAAGTTTGTCTCGAACACGGGCTCAAAAGATCACCTATTTTTTTCTTTTTTGGTAAATATAAGGTACAAAACTAACAAAAATTAACATGGAAAGATCACCTTTTGAGTGAACAAATGCGAAATGAAAAGGACACGATAAAGTCAGAGAAGAAGACCTATCTTGTCTTTCTATCGGTCCCCCCGAGTCCTTTTTTACCCATCATTTATTTTTGTTTGATTTTTTTTAGCAAAGAAAAAAAATGTTATTCAAACACTAAATTTGAAAAAATTTATCCCTCAACTCTAAAAAACGAATAGATTAGTCCCTCCATCGTTTCCACCGTTAATATAAAGTGGGCTTGTCATAGAATTTGGTATTAGCTAGATGAACAAAAATAAAAAGTCACTAGATGACTATAGCTCTATTTTCCGAACGACCCAAAAAAGTACACAAACTTTTACTTAATGGACAAAAACAGTAGTGCCTTAAAACTTACATCCGGGCGAAACATCGTCGTTTATTAGTCCTTTGAATCAAGGACTTCTCTACCCCAAAATAGAAAGAGTTAGATTTTTCAAACTGATTTTTTTTTTTTTGCCTGAATTGAAAAAGAGCATTGCGGATCTATGATGTTGAGCGTCTTCTTCAATTTGCATGGATAGAAAATTGATGGGTGATGTTATCTCCCAAGTAAAACTTAATGATTTCTTTGGGACGTTTAATAATTCTCCCCTCTTTTGTTTTGAAAGAAACTGGGTCAGAGCACCACCCACTGCGATAGCGTTGTTGGCTTGAGCTTTGTGCCTCCCACGAAAGGTGCCAAGTTCGAATTCCAACGGTGTTATTTGGTGACTTAACCACTGGCATGAGTGTGGTGGCCAGCTTGCGTCAATCCCAGGTTCTTCCCGCCGGTTGTTGGCTTTTGGGTTTCCTGGGTCATCAAAAAAAAAAGAAAAAAGAAACTTGGTCGGAGCGTCAAATGAAACTTGGTTGGAGCGTCAAATGAATGGGACGTCGCATTGTGTAGGGGAGGTATTAGGCGTTGTCTTATTGAAGTTCTTTTTCCTTAAGAATTACTTGTCCAATTAATTTCGAAGAAAAAAGGGCCAACTAGATGTCTTATTAAGTGCCGTGACTTCTAAAAGAATGTTCGCTTAAGTGTTATGACTTTTAAAAAAAATCATTCAATTGCATGTCACTTTGTTACATGAGAACCACAATGCCAGACTTTTTCCCCATTTTTCACTGTTTTGCATTGCTTTTTATAAAGCTAATTGATGAAAAGTATGTGTATAGTCAATATTTGCAAAATTGATTTACTATTTGAGAAAATGAGAGGCAATGTCAAGATGGTCCCTACGCTTCAAGACAATTCCAAATTTGGTCCTTATATTTGAATTTTGTTTGATCTGATTCTTGTACTCTTGTGTCAAACTAACCCAATCCTCCTAATCAATTTGGGACATTGGCATCCGATATGTTATCCAATTTAGCAGTGAAGCAAATATCTATTGGTATATCAAAATCCAAACCAGCAAAACACTGTTTCTCTTGTTTTCCGGAAAAACTGAATTTATTTTGGAAAGTTCACTTTGACCTGTACCATAATTATTAACCATTCCAATCATTCAGACTCATGTCTCGATACCTTGACTCCAAGACACCCCAGTATTCGAATATAAGCTCCTAGTGTCGGAACTCGGGAATCTGCCATCTCCCCGATGGTCGGGTTTTGGTAGTTTTTAGTGTTTGATGTTGCACAATTGAGCTTTAGATCTCTCTCGATCTCTCCTTCACGGCAAAGGTCACCAGGACACCCATTCACCCATTGTTGACCAAATGCATTCTCCTTGTCGCTCTCTCCCCCTCTCTTGTTTTATTTTTATTTTTTAAGTTTTCCGAAGGAGTGGTCCCGGAAGTTGAGTCCTTGTTCTCTTTTGTACCAAACTAATCCAATCCAGTGGGATTTGTCGAAAGGACTTTCCAAGACACGTCTGCCGAGTCACATTGAAAGAAGCTGCCTCGTCACGTCGACCGTCAAACAAACGGGACGTCCCGTTTCTTGGGGGAGCTGGGGACGCACGTTGCAATGACTTTTTTGAGTTCTCTTTCCCCCTTAGCCTTGGACAATCAATGCGGCAATTTATTTTTGGACTCGCACCCGTCAACGAATCGGATCGTCCTATTCCCAGAGGACCCATCACCGAGGTCTGGGAGGCGGATAGGGCTAAGCGGACGGAAATTCCCGCTCGGTAAGAGCGTCCATGCTGCAGCGGTGATTCCATCCAGAAAGTAATCGGTTAATCCTACAGCACCTCCTTTTGCGCTGCTCTTAAATGTTCATGTAAATAAAAGTGTTTTCTCACCGGTTGAAGAGAAAATCGATCAATAGTTTCCATTATAATTGCTTTGCTTAGGGACCATATCCTTTGATGACAAGCGAGTCATGCCTTCGATCGAAATAGAAATTTGGATTCCTCATTCTTACTTTTGATCCATTTTGCTGAGACAAATAGAAAGACATTACCTTGTTTGAAAGTAGTTTATCTTTACCTTAAAATTGGGCTATGCATATTTTACAATGAGGGTGGTGGTTTAATTATTAAAATATCAAGTCTTACAGACATTCTAATGCTATTTTGTGCAAGTAGATATTTCTTTTTTCCTCTAGTAAGGTAGGCCCGGCGTTTAGAACTTGCACAAAAGGGTAAAGGAATTAAACGTTCTTTTGGAAATAAAGAATAAATCAAATAATCAAAAAGGGAGTCGAATTGCTGGAGACCCCACAACATGTGAGAAACAGACCAACAAGTCTCTGCTCAATCAACTTGGGTTTTCTACTCCAATGTGAGATTATTACTGACGATGCGATGAAGATTGATGTTTACAGAAATGGTATTAGATCCATAATGTGTAGTAAACCAGTCAGATTAACTTCCTAAGACGTAAATTTATCATTAATCAGATTAACTTTTAAGTACTCTCAACATGTAATATGCTTTTCCCCTTTTTTTGTGTGGAAGTTTTATAATACAAAGGCAAAAAGAGAAGTAAAAGGTGTTGAATTCCATCACGCGATCAACTAGACAATGTCCTCCCAGATTTCGCCTTTCTCACCACCAACTGGTCGAGTTGCTGAGTTGTTGTTCATCGATGATTCTTCTCGGTCTGCAACATTGATTTTCATAAGAATTTATATATATAATCACACATGCTTTGAATGAACGGGGTGCTGAGTCTCGCAGAAGTTGCTTATGGACTAGAAGATGTGTTTAATTTTCTGAAAATCTGTTGGTAAGACATAGCACAGATAACCCACTTGATGTAAGAAATCATATGATTGAGGTCATTGCTATTCCAACAACAAGACATCCTAGTAGGAGAAACGCAAAATCAATGAATTGTTCCAATTGCTTTGTGTTGTTCATGAATTTTGGTGGTGATCCTTTCTGCTAGATTTCTTGCACATGTTTCGGCTAGACTTGGAAAGTAACATATAGCAACCTATTGCTTGGATTGATGAAGCTGGTAGCTGCATTTTTTCAGAAAACTTTGCCAAGAATTGCTGTCAACATGAATGTTTTGACCTGCTGGAGCTTATGCACGAGGAATGCCGTGTGCATCGCGAATCAAAGCTGCGCCTTGAGGTTGATATGAGCGGCATAGATCAATTTAAGCTAATGGAATGTGGCGGGGAGTTGACCACTCCCGACGAGCATATACAGAAACCTGTCAACGACTGGATGGTTATGGAAGTTGGAAGATAGCTGTAACGGGAAACACCAAGTGAAATTGGTCGAAACTATCAGCGACAACAAGCAGATGGGGTTGGCCTCCAGGATAAAACTCGATGGTGGGAAATTGGATTCTGAAACAGACGCGAGACCTCCTGGTGTGGACATTCTTAATGTGCATTGCTGCTCTGGCGAACCAATGCGAGATCCACTAGAGCTTTTCCAGAAGCAAATCAAAACCATTTCCCTAAGTTGATTTCCTAGAGATAATTAGGATATTTCTGTCAATTCTCCATAACATTTTCCAGAAGCAAATTGAAATCATTTCCCTTTGATCGCTCTTCATTTGATTACGTTGTCACAAGTCTAGAGAAGCATTACAAAAGACCTACAGAACAAGATACGTCTAAATATACTCTGTATTCGATTACATTGTCACAAGTCTCAGTACAAATGACATACACAACAAATTCATACACACAAATGCAGCAGGATTCTAGGCACTTCAAATATCAAACTGAACTTCCGAAAATGGCGTGTCATCGAATGGCTGAATAAGCTGTAGAAACCGGTCGGAGCCTCGCACGAGCCAACCAGATGATGCCAAAGCAAACACTGCTAAGAACAGATTGATGACCAGCCATGTCACTAGAGAAAGATTCGTCCAGAGAAGCAACTCGAAGCCAAGAGTCCCAAAACCGATGTACAAGTACCAATACACCTGATTTGGGCTCTTGGGTCCGGTCACCTCAATCAATGATATTAGATAAATGACTTCGCAGATGATGTACAGCGAACCGAAATGCGTGATTATCAGCAGCTTTAGTAACCCAAACGCAACGTGGAACTTTCGGGCAGAGTCCAGCCGCCCCTGTTGCTGCTGGTGTTGTTGCTGTGGCTGCTGGTCGTTGTCTCTGCATCGGGACAGAAAGAAATTGATCAACCAAAGAAGAATAATCAAGATCGGACCAGCTGCTCAACCCGCCATCCCAACCATCACAGCAGTTTTAGAAATGATGTATCCACAAGCAAGTTAGCATACCTTTCGATTCCGACTTGAATTGTTACGCCCATATGATCCGCCATGTTCCCCCAGCTCTGGCGTTGCCCCTCTCTGCTTGAACTCTGCAGATGTTCGAGCTCTACTCCGTGGCGCTTGATGAACTTCTGTCTCTTGAGTTGCGAATGACAGGAAGATGATGAAGCGTGCTTATATTTATATAGTCTCCGTTCGGGAATTTAAAATTTTCCTGCTCGTTCCTTTTGAAAGAAACGGGTCGATCGGCAAAGAAACGGGACGTCCCTGTTTTTTTTTTTTTTTCTTTTTTTCAATATGCAGGGGAGGTACTTGTGGGTGTAGTCTTTCCGAAGTTTTCTTTGAAAATGACGGTCCAGATAATTTTGCAGAAAATGGGGTCAACCAGATATGTCTTCAGCCAAAACATCTTTCAATACCATATCCTCGAGTAATAAGAAAAATTAAAAAAAAAATTAAAAATTTATTATAATTGTACCAATTCAATCATAAACTTATTTTTGACCAATTAAGCTCTAATTTTTTTGTAATTATGTTAATTCATCTGACTAAAATTGGCTGGTGATAATTTTTTAATAAGATTTTATTTTTTAGAATTATATTATTATTTTTTATCTTTTTTCTCCATACTCTTCCTCCCTCCATCTTCCTTTGGATCCAGCGATCGGCCAGAGAGGAGGGCTGGCCATTCATTGAACTGAGGCAGTCAAGCGAGCTCGCCTCATGATTGTTGGGCAAACTTGCCCTCACCAAATCCGACGAGGCTCACCCTACCACCTTAGTCCAATGATCGGTCAGCCCTCCCCTTGGCTGATCACCGAAGCCAAAGGAAGAAGAAGGGAGGAGTGAGGAGAAAAAATAATAAAAAAATTAATAATATAATTCCAAAAAATAAAATATTATTAAAAAATTTGTCGGTCTTAACTAGTCAATTTTAATTTTGGTTAACACAATTACAAAAGGTTCATGACTCAAGGGATAAAAAAGTTTAGTGATAAAAAAAAAGTTTATGATTGAATGGGTATAACTGTGATAGATTTAACATTCTTTTGGTAATTTTTCTTCAAGAAATAACTTTTCCCACAAAATATTTAATAAATAAACTAATGATCGATTAAAAAGTTGTGATATTCAAATTATCAATCTAAGAAGTCAGGGAATTTTATAAGATATTCGTCGATAACTGATAAACGTCGTAACAGAAACCCAATAAGATTGCAAAGATAGAGCCCCAATCATAGCATTTAAGCCAGCTTCATGCCATGTAATTCTTCCATGTGGGCCTTCCTTAACTATTTTTTATTGGACTGCGCAATAAATTCGCGGTATCTTAGTGGGCACATTTTTTAACCATTCTATGCGCACCTTCCGAACGATCCAGACGTTCGGTACTCCGACTATTTATTTATTTATTTAGTTCTTTCTTGCTTCCTTAACTTGGAGACTCATAAAGAGACAAACCTTATCAAGGATCGTGTCTGGTGGTACGAAGTTACGAACGACTGCCACCGTGGAAAGGACGTTCCATACGTCCCCAAGTTTTGAAAGTATATCGACAATTTGAGACTTTCGACCACTTAAATTGATAATTGAAATGATAAATTCGATTATCTAAAAGAAAAATAAGGATGTTAACGTTACTTAATATGTGATAATCGATTATTGAATAAAAACTTGTAATTTTTTATTAGTAAATTATTTAGAAAGTCCTAAACTTATTACATATCTATAGATTTAGTTATAAACTATTCAATTTTATCAATTGAACTTTAAATGTTTTCATATTTCACCAATTGAATTTATTTAGCCAATTTTAACTAAAAATTGCTAATGCATGATTATTAGTCGTTCTACGAAGTGGAGAATTTTTAATTATATTTTAAATATATTTTAAAATTTTGAATATTTTTGAACAATATATTTCATTTTCTTTTTTTCTTTTCTTTTTTTGGTTCTTTTTTGTGCCAATAAGGTTACCTTCGCAGTAGCTGCCGCCCTCGCCTAGAGACAACGAGTCCGCAAAGGCCCTCGCTTGCAGCCATGTCAATAGAGGGCGAGGCCTTTGCAGGCGGTGAGGGTTGCTCACAAAAAAGAGCAATTAAAAAAGCAAGTAAAAAAAATAAAAAAATTATTAAAAATTATCTATGTCAATGTTGCATGTGCCATGTAGGACGGTCGATGTCCACATCGGCAATTTGAAGACTCAATTGTTGATTGGATCAATTTGACTGATTTAATTGCACTTTTTGAAACTTTTAAAACTTAATTGTTGTTTTTTTTTTGGTAAAAAATTAATTATTCTTTCGAAAAGAATTTTAGCACTTTTAGTGTGCTTATTATTATTTTAAATTCTCCAAAGGAGGATTTTAACATGGTAGGTTCTTGTACTCTATCGCATCGAACTAATCTAATCCTCCTCATTAAATCAGGATGTTGGCACCAGATACGCAATTTAATTTAGCCGTGGGGCCAATGCTTGCAGAGCATACTTTTCTCCATCAGAAGCCATGCTAAAGAGACTGCTTTTCATATTTCCCTCGAAAAATGAAAATCATTTTGGAAAAAATTAAAATCTCTCGTCTGGATTTATTTATTCATTTGAGAGATAAACTTGGGATCGGTAAAAGGGACGTCTCCAAGACACGTCTGCTGTCTCATGCGTTCGGAGAAGCTGTCTAATCGACCGTGAAATGAACGGGACGTCCCGTTTCTTGGTTACGCAATAACTTTTTTGCGTTCCTTTCCTTGACCCACGCGTCTTCACCCCTCATTTAAATTCTGCTTTTGCTTCCTTAAACTCTTCAGACACCACTTGCAAGGCGAAATACAAAGTCAATTTGGCGCAGAATCCCCTTTTCCATCGAAAGAGACAAAGGACTCCAGGGGAGATGATGTGAACCGTGAAGGAATAAAAGCATAGTGAAGAACGTTGGAAACGTACTGATGTTTGATTGGAGCGCTGATTACTGCCAAGTTGTCATCAAGGTAAGCTTTATGCTTGAATTGAATAAGCAAAAGGACGGGATCTTTAATCAAAAGAAACTCCTCTTCTTCATTCTGTTTTTTTTTTTTTCTTGGGCTGGGCCATCAAGTTTGTGTTAGATTCGTTTATAATTTGTACGAATTTCTGGAATTAAAAGACAAACTTTCATTTATCACGATAAACCCAAAAAGAGAGAGAGAGAGAAAAAAAAAGGTGTTAACTCACATTAATGAATGCTAGAAACTTGCAAAATAAGCAGGTTTAATGAATATAAACAGATTTTTGTCTTTGGAAGAGATTTAATATCTGAAAAGTTTCGTGGATTTCTGTCATCTATCTATCATTTAATAACCAGAAGATATGTCTGCATATTGACTTCTTTTAAAATAGGGGCGTTGAACAATCAATTCACTTACTTTATCCCACTGTCCTCTAACACCGTAGGACCCGGCGTTTAAAACTTGTACAGAAGGTCAAGGTATGGAACGTCCTTTTGTGCACATATAAAAATTACGCAATTACAAGGCGAGTCAAAGAGCATGTGTCGTTACCAGTCAAATCAAATTCTTATGGTGTAAATTATGCTATGGAGAAAGCAAGAGTGATCAATAAAAATTTCATATAGATGGAGCACATATGCAAAAGTTGCAAATTT
This sequence comes from Eucalyptus fibrosa, assembly GCA_017140475.1. Classification (NCBI taxonomy): domain Eukaryota; kingdom Viridiplantae; phylum Streptophyta; class Magnoliopsida; order Myrtales; family Myrtaceae; genus Eucalyptus; species Eucalyptus fibrosa. The sequence continues at coordinate 19,949,063 of CM029509.1, read as the reverse complement.
TATGTCTAGATGGAGAACTAGCATAGTTCAACCATGCTTTTACATATCGTACAAACACAATACATAAGAAAAAGCTCGGACATACATTTTACATATCGTACAAACATCTTATCATACAAAAGCAAAAATGGAAATAAGGGGCATCAAATTCCATATCTTGATCAGCTAGACATTGTTCTCTCCAACTATGCTTCCATCACCATCAGCCGATTGAGTTGCACGGTTGTCAGTCATCGGTGATACTTCTTGGTCCCTAACGATAATTTTCAGAAGATTTTGGAGAGCCACCTGTGCTCGATTGAACGAGTTTCCGAGTCTTGAAGAAGTTGCTTCGCATATGGACTTCAAGATTTGTTGCATCCCCCGAAAAGTTTGTTGGTATTTGGGATTTACAGCTACTGAAGCAATGAACAAAGCATAAATAACCCACTTGATGTAAGAATTCAATATGATCGAGTCAAGTGTTATTCCAACAATGAGACACCCTAGTATCAGAAACACAAAACTAATAGATGCCATTCCACGATCGCTCTTTGTTTGTGGACTGATGCCAAAGACAGCAATGAGAGCTATGGAAAAGGCGATGAAAGTTGCTTGCTTGTTCATAAGGAATCCTTAGCTCCGAAAAGATCAATTGACCATCTAAGGGTGGACATCAAGAAATCTTTCAGTTCAATGATGGCATCTTCTTGTTCTTCCAGTCTATAAAAAAGAGCAACGAAATATGAATTCATTAATTTATGGCACAAGTAAATAATACAAGCTTGAAGCAAGGAGCGATCCACCAGAAGGCTTAACTCTTGCTTGACAAAGCTTGCTCATCCACAAATGAAACCGTACAATGAGTAAAATTAACTGTGCATATGAAATATGATGGTGGGAATTTCTCCCAGATTCCATTACGACATGTCACTTGCGAATTTAGAATCACAAGCTAGAACTCAGCATTTATGACATGCAAAGTCCATATAATTAGTCTAAAAGGGATCAATCTGCTAAAGTCATAAATGACTCTCGATCGTATGGATGGATTTGCAGAAGTTGTGCAAATGAAAAGTTCCAGTAAACACAGAAAGCCAAGATCACTGAATGCTTGCGATTCAGAGGACGAACAGCTAACAAGGAACAAGGGGAACATGCACAAACTAACCTCCAACCTTCATCTGAAGTGGGTTGATGTCAGACATTGATCTGTTCTAGCTTTCGGAACAAAGAGAGCTGATGTTTTGTTCTTCTGCTCGAGAGGCAAAGAGCTTGCAAGGAATGCAAATCGAGATAGGCTTGATATCTAGCCAAGAGGGTGTTCTTATAAGCCTTTTCATTTGATTTTTTTAATCATTTTTGGTTTTGTTGTTGACTTTTGGACCAGTTAGGCTAACTTGAGAGTAAGTTCATGTTTGCGCGTTCAACCTTGTGAACACAACATTTCATCGTCCACTCTATGCTCCGAAACTTAACGACGTTTGAAACGTTCTGAAACGTATCAAATCTAATTGAATTTTGCATGTGATTCGATTTTGCATGCACTCTTACCCGTAGAAGAAAGCGACATGTATATTTAGTGGGGAGCCCATCTGTGGAAAGCGACATGTAGGGATCTCTCTCTCTCTCTCCCCTTATTTTTTATGAAATAAGGATGAACGAATATACATCAGCTAATTCTTTTAGTGAGATTATCTGACGGGTCAATTCAGACAGTTCGATTAAATACAAATCCAAATTCAGGAGGAAATTTCGACTAGATCCAGCCAGCTCCGCAATTTTATTGACCAGTTTAGTCTCTTAGATTTTTCATATTAATCGACCATAAGAAGGAACTAGAATTGTGATGTTAGATACTCCTTTCATAATTCATATTGCGTTGATTAGTTACACGTAGGAAAGGATTCGAGACAGGCGTTATGAATGATGGAATCTTTATAGATTCTGAAAAGAGGCACAACGGGAAATAAATGTGTTTCATCTTTAAATTAATTCGAAACCCTGCGTAAACCTTAAAAGAGAATGTCCTAAATATACTCCATGCCTTTTCTTAGTGTTTTTTCTAATTGGAACCCTCTGAAATTAGAAGGTAACCATGCAATCATATCAAAATGATCAAATCGCCCCTATTTCCATGGGAAGTTTACCCTGCACGAAAAAAAAACCTACGTCCAAACCTTAACCTAAACACCCAACCCCTCTGTTAAGTTACATGTGTGAGTTGTCTTAGAAAATCTACATCAAATAAATGGTATGGTGTAAAATAGTTAATACATTTTCATTAGCCCATAACTCATTTTCTTAAGTTTTTTAGGGAAGGTAAGTCTAACTCATTAGCCTTGTGCTAAGGCTCCATCTTAGCGATTTTCCCAAGTGAAGGTATTGGATGTGTTACAAGCTCCCAACACTCCCATAGCCACTGCACCCGTGCTTCCATTATCACGTTTGCCATCTCGTCTCACCAACCATCGGTCCTCTGTTGCACCTTTAATTGTGAACAAAGATAGAAATGTCCTATCCTAGACCCATCCACACCGAGCATATTTAGGACCCGGCGAAAATGATGTAAATCCCTCAAAACTCCAACATGATAAAGCAAGAAGAAGAAGAGGAGGGAACTTTCAAGGAACGGGACAAGACTCAAAAGAACGGGACGTATCAAACTCGTGAGCGCATCCGACGTTGAATATGATACATGAAAGAATGTGGTGGCGTATTAATTAATTCCTTCGTGACGATTGGGGCAGAACTTCCCATTGCGGATGCCATCGCGTCAGTACCTGAATTCACACCGAAAAAAAAAGTAGAACGAGGTCGGCGCCACGAGGGATTCGTCCTAGTACATCCAAAAACGTTGGTGGAGTGGCTTGAGGTGGTCCCTGTGGACCTTGGCAAAGAAACGTACGAGACGTCTCAAAGAATCGTGGCGAAAGAGTTCACGAGTGGTTCCCTTAGACGTTCTAAGACTTTCGTTTCTGGTTGATGTACTGAGGAAGATTATGATTGCATTTACTAATTAAACGAGTCGATAAGAAAATGGCGACGTATATCGACTTAGATGGCAAAGCAGTTTGCTCCTCTTCTGTGGTTAATCAAAGAGCCGGGCAGCGAGCAACGGTAACCGCCTCCCTCTTGAAGTTTGTTTCGCACATATATACACATTAATTATATGTTAATTGCGTCGGACCCCCAAAAAATGATTTTTTTGGGACATTTCATAAGGAAAATGAAGTTCTGCTAATGCAACTTCCCAAAAGTTACAAACATGGGTATAACAAATGAACATGGAGAGAAATAGTAGAAGAAAGAAGGTGAAAGAAAAGCCAATGGAATTCAAGTAAAATGTTCAGTGAATGGTATTTTTGTGGGTAAATGGCATACACTGTAAATCGACATCGATACACCCTACACAGATTACTGTTACAAGTAAAGGAAAAGTTGTATTTGAATCAGAAACATTACAAATGACACACAACAGAAGATTCATACAAGCAAATACAGCAGGAGTGTAGGCGCTTCAAACATCGAGCTGAACTTCCAAAGATGGCGCGTCATCAGGCGGCTGAATAAGCTGTAGAAGCTGGTCGGAGCCTCGCGTGAGCAGACCGGATGATTCCAAAGCATACACTAACAGGCACATATTGATGACCAGCCACGCTTCTAGAGGGAGGTTCATCCACAGAAGCAGCTCGAAGCCAAGAGTTCCGGAACCGAATACAAGCACCAGTACACCCAATGAGGGCACGCAGATCTCATCATCCCGATCATTACAATTAGATTAATCACTTCGCAGATGATGTATGGAAAATGGGAACCCGGGAGTATCAGCAGCTTCAGTAAACCAAACAAGACGTGGAACTTTCTGGCCAAGTCAGCCACCCCTGTTGCTGCTGGTGTGGGTGCTGTGGCTGCTGAACCTCGTCCCTGCATCGGATCAGAAAGAACTCGATGAAAGGCAAAAAGAAAATCAAGAACGGACCATTTGCTAGACCCGCAGTCCCGACAGCGACTGCAGTTTCCGAGACAATGTATTCGCGAGTGAGTTGCCGTACCTTTCGGCTCCGACGTCAATCGTTATGCTCATTTGATCCGCCATGCGTCCTCGGCTTTAGCGTTGCGACTCTCTGCCGGAACTCAGCAGATGTCGAAGCTCAGCTCGGTGGCGCTCGATGAACTGGGTCCCTAAACGTTTTGAATGCGGATGAAGAAGAAGATGGAGATGTGCGGATGCTATATATACAAGTTTCTTTAATATTAAAAAATTCCCTGCTCTTTTCATTTTGAAAAAAAAAAAACTCCATCGTCAAGGAAACGGGACGTCTCGTTCTTCTGCAAGTAATTTCGCAGCGAAAGGGTCAGCCCGATTCGGGTTCGGCCCCACATCTTATACAGCCTATGCTTAAGAAATTCATACAATACCTTTGGTGAGAAAGGATTCCATCGATAAATAAGCTAGCAATCCATTAAAAAGTTACGTGGCTCAAGTCATTGGGTTGAGAAGTCACGACACCGTAGTGAGCATTATACCAAAGTTAGCATACTTGTGGTGTCTTTCTCCAGGCCAACTGCTTTGCATCGAATTTTTCTGCAAATCCATCAGTTCTCTAACATGGGACTTGACACTTTGAACGTACACCTCAACATTAATCCAAGTATATTTTTGCACGAACGTTGTCTTAACTCGAATCTACACCTAAGCCTGAAAGAGTTTTGCTGGATTCCGGCAGGAGTAACATTTGCCCATCTGACCCCCTTGTCGATTGCCTGGATTCGACGGATCTCAACTGGAAGTTAGGGACATCACCTGTCCCCTTGATTCAGGAGTTACATCCAAAATTCCTTTCTTGAGATAATTGTCGGAAGCCAATACGCATGGGAGAGGCTACCCATCAATCATGGATTTTCATACCACTTGTTGGAATAGAACAGTGAGAACTCGATACCTTCACCAAGGATAAAAAAAAAGGTAAAGTTTAAGTACAAGCCGTTCGACATATCTGATCGGCCTCGCCTGCTCTAAAAAGGCTAAAGCCAATAATTTCGCTGCATCTCACTGGCCCCACTTTTACACGTTTACATGCCTCTGCTGAGTGATCTAGACGTTCGGTACTCGGCCCATTTATTTGTTGACTTCTTTCTTGCTTTCTTAAATTTGAGGACATTAAAACGGAAGCCATTCGGAGGAAAATTCTCTCTCCATCCAGGACGTTTCATACGTCCGAAGTTTTCAAGTATTATTGACAATTTGAGAATTTCGTCCACTTTAATTGATTAGTGAATGGCATTTTCGAATATTTATATTAAAATAAGGAAGTTCACGTCACTTAACAAGTAATAACTGGTTATAAAAAAAAACAAAATAATAATTGTTTTTTGTGAATGTGAGTGTCGTTATCCCAGGAGAATATAAGAGTTTTTTCCTAATTGAAGTACTACTTTAATTTTTCACTATTTGGTATAGCTTTAAAAAGTTAGTTTGATGAAAAATATTTTCATAAGCAATAGAAATTCATACTCAAACCTTTGTAAAATTGATTGGCGATTTGGAAAAATGAGAAGCGATGTCAAAACAGTCCCTTGTACTTTTGGATAACCCAACTATGGTTTTTGAATTTTAATTTTGTTCAATCTGGTCCCTGTACTCTTTCTTGTTGATCTAATGTAATCCTCTTAAGTAAGTTGGAAGGTTGGCATCCGATACACAATCTAATTTGGCCGTAATTTGCTTCATTTTAGGAAAATTAATTATCTCTAGTCTGCTTTTATTTATTAATTTAACTAATTGAAGTGGGATTGCAAAAAGAGAACTTTCTAACACGCCTGCGGCGTCACGCATTGAAAGAAGCTGCGTTATGAACCGCCAAATAAACGGAACGTTCCGATTGTTGGGTTATGCCTGGGGATGAATATTGCAATGAACTGCGAAGGAATATACAAACACTTTTTAGAACGTTGCAAACGTCCTTTTGCTTACCGAGTGCTAATTACTTGGTGTTATTTAATTTCACTAGAAAAAAAAAAAAACCCTTTTAAGTTACCGAGTATCAGGCCGACTAGTTATTTCGACTCTTGTTTCTAAGACTTTAGATTTTGTTTTTCTAACCTCAGCCGTTCAATGGGCATTATTTACTCTGATCTTGCGCAATATAAAGAGCATCCATCAAGAATCAGATCGTCCGGTTCCCATATAACCTAGTATTAAGATACAAGAAGAGGATGGGGCTATGCAGGCAAAAATTCTTGCTCGGAAGAACGTCCATGTTGTGGCAATTCCACCCAGAAGGTAACGAGTTATTCTTACAAACACTGTTCTTCTATTGCTCATATATGAATGAATGAACAAGCAATTTAAATGGTTAGAAGAAAATTTTGGTTGGTAGATTTCACATAATTGCTATGCATAGTGGTCATATCCTTAATAACTCCAAGTCCCCTTCAATGCCATTCTCCCTTATGCCTACCCATCGGCTTAATTCAGTAATTTATTCCTTAATCATACTTTGCCTTCGGCATTGTAGCGCCACCACCACCTCAAGCGGAAGTGGCTCGAGTTTTCTTCGTGTTAAGGGACTCTCTTGGCGACAGCAGGAATGGCCACCGCCGCGCGAGTCGACTCCCTACAGTATGGCATCGGTTATCCGACTCACCGGCCGACCGGCCGCTTCTCCAACGGCCTCAACTTACCTGACATTATCGGTATGCCAATTTCCTCTATTCTGTAATTATTAATTCATGCTCCTAGATTTGTGTCGTGTAGTTTTTTGCCTCTTCTTTTTCTGGAGCAAACGATATGCATGCTTTAACTATATATTTAACATTAACATTTACCGAATGAAGAATTATATGCCACAAATGAAATATGGGCTTCAAAATCATTAAGTCATGCGTATTTTACAACGAGGGTGGTAACTCGATTATCGAAATATCAAGTCTTGCGGACGATTTCAGATAAATCTAATGCTATCTGTGCAAGTAGAGATGCTTTTTTCTTCTAGTACTCCAGGCCCACGCGTTTAAAACTTGCACAAAACGGCAAAGGTATGAAACGTCCTTTTGAGAAAAAATAGATTTACATAATTAAAAGGCGAGTCAAAATGCTCGAGACCCAACGCCACGTAAGAACCAGGTCAACGAATGTTTGCACGAACCTCCGACCGCACTGTCAACATGGAATATTTCTGCTGAGACTAGGTTTTGCGAACGTGTTCTTTTTCTAATATTGGATTTCTTTCACCTAGAAGAATGGATAAATAATGAAAAAAACGTATTGTACTCCCAGTTTCTTTGTGCGAGTTTTAAACGCCTGGCCTACCAAGCATAAAGTAAATCACAAATAAAATGAGCATAAGAAATCTCATACAGAGGAGATTGCATTGATTCATACTATAGGCGGGACAAAAAGAAAGGGATAGCACAGGGGACAAAATTAATTGGAAATATATTTTTCATTGTCAATCACTGATAAATATGCGAAGTTGCAAATTCAATGCATCGATGAACAACTATTACAATCTAAACACACTACATATTTTACAAACGGATAATACAGAGGAGAAAACTTGAACCTCCATTTTACATATTGCACAAACATCTTACAATACAAAGACGGAAAGAGAGATAGAGATTCGAATTTTGGTCATGAGATCAACTAAACATTGTCCACCCTATTGTTTATCGATGAGTCCTCTCGGCTTGCGACAATGATGTTCAGAAGATTTTGGATGATTGGTTGTGATTGAATGATGCTTGTGAGTCTCGAAGAAGTCACTTCACACGTGGACTTAAAGATTTGTTTCATCTCCCCAAAAACTTGTTGGTAATTGGGATTTATAGCTACCATAGCAAGGAACATCACATAGATAGCCCACTTAATATAAGAATTCTGTACAATCAGGTTGATTGCCATCCCAACAACAAGACAGCCTTTTAAGAGAAACGCCAACTTGATGAATGTTGTTATGTGATTACTTCGTGTTGTTCTCAAGTTGATGGCAAAGAGCATGATGAGAGCTATGGCCATAACTATTAGGGCCGCTTGCATATCTATAAGTAAATCCTTAGCTCCGAAAAGAGCAACTGACCATGTCAGCGAGGCTATCAAGAATTCTTTGGATTTTTCAATCATGGCATCTCCTTGATCTTCAGGTCTACCCAAAAGAACGATGAAATCAGAAACTTTTAGGTTATGGCGCAGGTAAGTAGAACAAGTTCATAGCAACAGCGGTTCACCGATATGCTTATAAACTGCTCGACGGCAAACTAAAATTCAGCTTTAATGACATGCAAAGACCATATGATTAGCCTAAAAACGCACTAATTTTATTAAGTAATAAATGACTCCGATTGGATAGATTTTGCCAAAGCCCTATAAATAAAAGTTTTGGCAAACGTAGAGAGCTGAGTGCACTGGATGCTCGCGACTCGAAAGGAGGGTATCGTTCATAAGGAACGAGATTAACATGTGCAAACAACGAAAGAGAAATGTTGCAGAACTAACCTCTGAGCATCAGCGTTGGTGTCGGCCATTGATCTGCTGCACCAGCTTTCTGAGAAAGAGAGATGATGCGTCTTTCACCTCTGCGGGAGAGGCAATGGTTTCGCAGTGAAGAACGCAGATTGCGTTGGGCTTGTCCATCAATGGAGGGTTTTTATAAGCAAAGTTGCATTATTCTTTTTCATTTTATTTTTATTGTTCACCTATGGGGCATATGTGCATCGCTGCAGAAGCTTCTTTGTCGTGTGAAAGCTTGCGGAAACAACATTTCGCTCGTCTGCTCGATATTTGAATCTTCGGGGGCGTTTACAACGTTCTGCGTCGTTTTTTTTGTCGAAGTTCTGAGACGTATTGATTCAATGGAATTTTGCACGAACCCTCACCCAAAAAAAGAAAGCCAAAAGAAAATATTTAAGGTGGGGCCCTCACGTGGGATCTCCTCTCTTCTGTCTTAAGTAATGTCTCCTCATTTTACATTTGCGTACTCGGCGGGTCGATTTAGATGGTTCAGCTAGATACGAATCCAACTTCGGCGGGGGGATTTTGATTCACTCTAGCCAGCTCAACAATCTTATTGCTCAATTTAGTCTCCAATTAATAAAGATTTTCTAAATTGATGGCCCGAACTAGATTTGTGATGTTAGAATTTTGTGATAAGACTTTCAGAGATTAAAGTTGAACATGTTCATCCTCTTTAGAAAGTCTCAGTTAATTTACCGTTCATTTGAGGAAATTGCACTACGCTTGCATTTCTATAGTGTTCATCAAATTAAATGGACATGTTGAACCCATCGAGAGTCTCCTTGGTGTCGCATGACTGTACGCCAGAACTAGCCATGGCTGGGTTCGCACGACTGAAGCGAGTGACGATGACTAGGGTTGCCCTATCCTGACTATCGACGGACTAAGGTCAGGCGACCTCGGCTTGTCATCACCCGACCCCGATGACAGTCCACGATGCCTCGGCAGCCCTTCTCAGCATGTTGGACGGCATGACCGTCATCCCCTGTGGCCGCCTCTTTCTTCGGTCTTTTTCTCTCACTTGGGTTTTATTTTTAATTTTTTAATATTTTTATCCAAGGAAATTACACATAAACACCAACTTGTCCGGTAAACACCAATGAAGCGCTGCCCCATTTGTCGTCCACATCAACATTTCCATTTCTATTTTAGCGGAATGATCGTTCAGAAGAAAAAACACGTATGCTTAAAGTACCCAATTGTCCCAAAAAATAGTACACGGACCTCATTAAATAATTGGGACAAGTTTAGGACCTACTCGATGCCTTTATCACTTATTTAAATTAGGTTTTTCCTTTCTTAAATTCTTGAGACTTCACTAGCAAAACGACATACGAAAAGTCAATTGGCGTGAAAATCCTATCTCCATAGAGACAAAAGACTGCGACTGAGATAATGTGTACTGGGAAGGACACTTCAAGAACGTGGTCAAGAACGTTGGAAACGTTCTTTTAATTATCGGAGGGTCAATTACTGGCTATACGTTCTTTTCCTGCTACAAAAAGAAGATGAAAAAACGCCTTGTCATCAAAACGTCCTAATTTATGCAATAGACAAATTAGTTTAAAGAAAGGAAATCTTCTTCATATCCATGTTTCTTCCTGCTGGGGATCTTTATTCCAATGCCCGCGACCGCTGGGCCTTGAAAATGCATTTATAATATTTTTACGACATATATAAATATAGGAAACATCAAAGAAGCTGACATCTAATCAGAGATTGACATGTAGCAAGCTTATGAAGAGCCGTGATGGCTTATTGTGACCGCTTTAGTATAGTTAGGACTACAGAAGTGTTGAATAACTTCAATAATTCCCTAATAATGGATTCAAAATGGACCTGAAAGTTTAAATCTATTGACATATTTAGTGGCACATCATTTCACCATAAACTTTAACTTATTGAGTATTGGGCAAACTAAATACATCAATTGTGGTTTCTAACCTTATAACATTTTTTCCTAAACTTTAACGTATTTTCAAGCCACAAAGTACATCTTCGATACATTAGTGACTCTTGATTGTCGTAGAAATCTCAAGATTTCAAATAAAAATACAGGGTACCCAAATGACAGAAGAATCGGTCTAGTGCCAATTGACAAGAATTGTGCAATTAGGTGGAATCACCCACACTTAATCACATACCTTAGTCGAGTCGACCTATCTCCGATTTCTAATCGATTTTACTGTGTCATAATGATCTCTTGTAAATTTGCACGATCGAGCAATCGTTTCCTAATCGAATTCTCAAGTTTGATTCGTTAAAATCCTTTAACGAGCTTCACTTGATAAATTAATTATCCCATGAATGATCATTCAGGGAAAAGAACTATAAATGTGTCGATAAAATGCCCAATTATATCGATCAAAATTAGAACTTGAAATTCAAGGATGTCATACAAGATACACATGCTTTGGTGGATGTACGTTCAAACAATTGAGAAAGGAAGTACCTTGATAATATTTAGGATATAGACTTGTGCTTCATTGTCAAACCCATCAATGATAAATTAAAGAAAGTTCCATCGTTGTCCAAACTGATTGGCCAAGCTATAGCTTGGGGCTTAATTAAAGTCAAAAGCACGTAGCAAACGTTCTAAGACGTTTCTAAACAATATTAATGTCCTAAAGATGGCCAAACTGCCACAACGGCCATTGTCCTTAGATTTGAGCCTAGAGGTGGCTATGTTATATGGCCGATACTAATTAGACTGCCCCAACAACGAATTCGGCCTAAATTACCTCGGATGGATTGCATAAGAAAATCATCGAAAGGTTCAGAACTTCATCTACCAAATTGAAAGGAGTTTTGTGCGATAGAATCACGTCATGTCTTCCTCAACATGAGCTACAACAATATCTGCATTTTCTTTTTCGACGAGATTATGAAAATGATTTGTAAATCTCTTCTGAGCTTATGTCTTGTTGAGATATCACAAGAGAAGAATGGTAAAAAATTGTCCCATCCAAATTACTAAAATCAGTTAATCAACAAGTTTTGGACAGGTCTTCCAACCTCCGCGTGAATTTCACATTTGATCAGGAATAGAGATCTCGCGGAGGACATCCCGTATACACTTGAAAATGATGTAAATCCTCGCAAACCCCGACATGATAAAAGCAAGAAGAAGAAAATGGGAGACACTGAAAAGAACCGGACGTATGAAACCTGTGGGGCGGTTTACATTTGTAATATTAAACGAAAGAGTGTCATGACGTGACGTACTAGTCAAAATCCTCTGACGGCGATTGACATGAAACTTCCCCAATTATCGCTGGCAAATCTGCCGCGTCTTTTCCCGGAATTCAACGGGGACTCCTCATTGCCTCATTTTGCACCGAATCGAAAAGGATCGGAAAAAGAATGTTCGTTAACTCAAACGAGGTTGTCTGTTCAAAAAAAAAAAAAAAACGAGGTTGGGTCCACGAAACTTTAATGGCTGTACGTACAAAAGGTTGGTGGTGGAGTGCCCCGAAGTGGCCCCCGTGGATCTTGGACCGGAGAAGAAAACGTAGGCGACGTCTTAAGGAATAGGGTGAATAATTTATGGACAAATTTACAAATTATTTTTTTGACCATGAAAAACCCCAAACTGGTAAACTTATGACAAATTTACCCCGGATTAGAAGACAAATTTACCCCAAAAACCGATTAATATCACAAAAAAATCATAAAAATTGGTGACAAGCGGACGTAAAATCTAGATAAGGAATAGGGGTGATTTAATTTATAAAGAATAAAAGTAGAAAACTAACATAGGATAAATCAAGGTCAATTTGGATAAATTTGACAGTTTGGGGTTTTTGGTGGTCAAAAAAATAGTTTGGGAAAATTGTGAAGGTATTATCCCTTTTATGGTGTGTCCATTGTTTTAGTGAAAGTGTTCCTCCAAATTTTCACCTGTTTGGTTAACAAAAAATGACTAATCAATCAAAAACACTTTTGTTTAACGAAAATATTCATGTATAAAATTAAGAGAGTGAATTCCTAAACCTAAAGAGGTAAAAACAATTTCCAGAATTTCTCCTATCAGAATTTTTAAATATATTTTAATTTCTTCTTTTTCTTTTTCCTTCTCCCTCCGTCTATCACAAGAAATAATGACCATTGTGGTTGCGTTCAAGCTCACTAGATATTGATGAACTCAAGCCTTGTCTAAGGGTAGTGACAAGCCACAAGTGAGGATCGATCTCGAGCCACACTTGTGGCCTATAAGTGGTCATCATTGAGGTTCGGCAACTGACAAAGGAAGAATGAAAAAAGAAAAAGAAAAAGTAAAAAAATATAAATTAAAGAATTATTTAAAATTTTGATTTTTTGTTTGCCTAAGATAAAATCATAAGATTGAAAATTATCTTCCATACGAGATCCAAACACCACAATTTTTTTTTTAATCTTTTATCACTAAACAAAGGAAAATTATCCATTTTTCTAAACAATGATTTAATGATTTTTAGAAATTAATGTCCTTTTATTATGAAGTTTTCCCACAAAAGAAATATGATCACGTGTCGACTTAGATGGTGAAAGAGTTCATTGCTCTTTTTGAATAAGCCACGGAGTTGGGGGGGCATGTCGATGTTACCCTATTTCCCTTGAGGCCGGATGCTCTAATGTCTCAAGGCATGAAACCTTTTGTAGATTCCCCTGAAACATCGAATTTGCAATTGAGGCATGGGCTACCAAAAGCTTTTTGCTATTTCAAATTGCGAGTATAACATGATGATAAAGACAAGAAAACGGAACGCGTTCATTCGGACAAGTTTTTTTTATTCGTGGTTCTCAAAGCCGACCGGTACGTATTAAACGGTATAATGATAGATTCGTGTCGAACGCAGTCTCTGAAAAGATGATGATTGGCTCGTGAGTGAAGCAAAACGTAATGAAGGGACAACGATTGAGTCAAACGCAACAAGACCTATCTGGCCTTTCCTTGATGGGTCCCCCTCCAATCCGTTTTCAGTTTTCACCCATCATTTATTTGTTTTTATGTGGTAATAAATGAGATTCACTGCTTTATGCCTACAATTCATCTTTGAGAAGAGCTTCATGCCATGATTTAGCTCGACTAGTTGTCAATTGACTATGCCTTTACAGGCTCGTTGTAAATCTGAACAAACCAGTCATGTTATGGGTTCCAATTATCGCTGAGATTGATTAGGGGAAACAATCTTAATATTAAGATGCAGAGAGGGCAAAAGATACAAATGGAAAAAATGACGGAAGTATCATCCTTCGCTTCATCTCATAAGACTAAGTTCCATTCACATTCGTTATACTTTGATATAGTTTGCAATTGGGTTGAATCCATTCACCAGCCTTGAACTTTCTAAGTTCTTCATGACATATTCAAAACATGAGGTGACCACAACAGAAATATAACAAGAATAGAGTAATTGTCTGTGAAAAACTAATAGATTAGTCCCTCCTATTGAAGTAACAAATCAAATAGCAAAAATGTCGAATTTTCCACTAATTGGTATAAAGATAACATATCAAGCAAATCATTTACAAGATGATCATTCCACCAAAATGCTAGAAAAAGTACTAATTGCAGCCACGTGTTTCCATACGCAAAACAAACCCTACTTATTGGAAAGATAATGGAACTCTTTCTAAATGAAGGTGTAAGCGGTGAAGGATCTGCACGAATCGAGAGCCCCTTTAAGGCATAATTTAAGAAAGGGTATCCCATTTGAGAATGACAATACCTTAAAGTTTGCTCAACCTTTTTAATTAAAGGGAGAGTGTCTCTCTGAGTCTTGGCCCCAACTTAAAAAAGAAAGTTTCCCATACAATATTCCTTATTTAAATGATGGTTATAAAGAGCAAATCTCAAACTGCTTATCCCTGTTAAACAAGCAACTGTGTGCACATTTGATTACTTGAAAGAGCTCTTCATTTTTTTTCCCTTTTTGTTTGCTTATTTCAGTTGTTGGAATTGCCTGTTACTATTTGCTTATAACGTGGTGTTTGCGGGGGGTGCTCTGTTGAGGTCGAGTATTTCTCTGCGCATCTGCATATGCAATCTTCCAACTGCTGGTCATTTCTGTTCTTAATTTGGATGGATTTCTTTCTACTTAAATTGCACAAAGTATCGATGGATATCTTTCTCTAGGCATCAGAACCAGGTGCCTTTGTCAATGTTGTTCCGTCACCGCAAGCCGCCTCTTTCTTCATCGAGCTTCATAACTCCACCCGGCCGCAACATCCAACGACAGAGCCTCCCATGTCCATCCGCTACGCATCCCCTCAATTTGCCGCCAGTGGCAGAGCTCAATGCTATGTTGAGCTCCACATCTTCTGGCAGAGGTTTTTCATCCGAGTTGGAGGCAACCACTCCTCTGTGCCCATCAGAACTCGTCGGCTAGGCTGAGATCCAACGGTCACAGAGGAGCTGCCGAACTTGGAGTGGTCTATGATGTCAACTTGAGGTGTAATTTCGTCCAATATGAAAACTCAGGATGCATAGGGGTCTTGAATAGTTGGATTCAATCGCCAGAAAATAGTAAAAGGAAGGGGCGAAAAGTAAAGCCAATGAAATTCAATAAAACGTATGGTGAATGGTATTTATAGGTCAGCTCCAGCAACTACAGATGCGGTTACATCCTCTTCAGTCTTTTCTCTAAATCAGAAGCAGTACAAAGGACATACAACTACAAATCAATACACACAAGTACACTATGATTCTGGGCGCTTCAAAAATCAAGCTGAATTTCTGAAAATGCTGTGTCGTCGAATGGCTGAACAAGCTGCAGAAACCGGTTGGAGCCTTGGGCAAGCAGACCGGATGATGCCAGAGCATACACTACCAAGCAAAAATTGACGACCAGCCACATGACTAGAGAGAGGTTCATCAAGAGAAGTAACTCGAAGCCGAGAGTCCCAAAAATAATGTACAAGTACCAGTAGACCCAATTCGGGCTCACGGATACAGTCACCTCGATCAATGATTTTAGGTAGATGACCTCGCAGATGATGTATATCGTATGGAAGCGTGCAATCATGAGCAGCTTCAGTAAACCGAACTCGACGTGGAACTTCAAGGCCGAGTCCGGCCATCCCTGTTGCTCTTGTTGCTGATCCTGCAGCTGCTGCTGATCGTCGTCCCTGCATCAAATCAACCAATCAAGAACGGACTAGTTTGCTCGACTCGCACTTCCAATGGTGACAATGGTTTTCGAAACGACGTATTCGTGAGTGAATCAAGTACCTTTCGACTTCAACTTGAATTGTCACGCTCGTGCGATTCGCCATGTTCCTCGGCTCTGGAGTCAACGGCTCTGTTCGAACTCTGCAGATGCTGGAGCTCTGCTTTGTGGGGGAGCTCGATGTATTCTGTCTCTCGAGTCTGGTAGATGACGAAGAGGAAGGTGAGCTGAACTTGCTTTATATAGCCTCCGTCGGTAGTTAAAAAATTCTCCGCTCTTTCGTAATTGAAAGAAACGGGTCGATCGGCAAATGAACGGGACGTCCCGGCTTTCTCCAGTGTGCAGGGGAGCTAGGCGGGTATGTGTTGTCCGTCTTTCTGAAGTTTCTTTCCTCAAAATGAGGGTCCAAGTAATTTCCCAGAAAGAGGGGGTCGACCAGATGTGTCTTCGGCCACGACATCTTTAATCACTGCCTATACTCAAGAAATTTATGTAGAGTTCCTTTGGCAAAGATGGATTCAATGTGTGAATTAGCAAATGATCGAAAAGATATAAGACTCAAATTATCGATTGAGAAGTTATGGCATCAATACGGGTGTCAACAGTTTGGTTCGGTTCGGTTTCGGGTTTTTATTTGAATTTTCATAAAACTTGAACCGAACCATTTTGGTGTGTATTAACTTTGAACTAAACTGCTCCCTAAAACAAATACTCAGTTTGTTTTGGATCGGATTATTTCAATTTTTCAGTTTTCTTTTTGAAATATTAAAAAGATGTTTAGTGGAAAATGATAGAGATTGTGTAAATTGTAATATTAAGAAGAGTGGCGAAACTATCCGAATTGGAATATACAATGGTTATTTTTTCATTATCCTAATTGAAACCTAAACTAAACTGAAAATGCACGAAAATTCGGTTCAATTCCGATTTCGATTCTATTCTGACACCCCCAAATACAAGCACCATACAAAGCGTTGAATGTTGCAGCACTTGTGGTGTTTCTCCCGGAGCCAATTGCCATATATTAGTTAAGTGCTCCCTGCCGGACCTATTCTCTAGCACTAGACTTTTTCCTTCGTCGAACGCTTTACCGATGTGCCTTGACATTAACCGAATATCTTTATGCACCGAGCTATGTCTAGCTTGAATCAAAACCTTAGCCCGATAGAGTTTTGGCGGATGTTGGTGGTAATGGCATATGCGCTTTGAGTCTTCTTGTCAATTGTTTCGAGGCCCAATGGAACTTAGCAGGGAGTTAGGGATATCATCCATCACCTTGATTGGAATTCACTTCAAAGTATTCGATGAAAGCTGATATTTAATGGAAGAAGCCACCGAATACCGCTTCAAACATACCCGATTGGAGTCCCTTCACTCAAAAACATTAACATGAAAATTTAGCCATTTTATCTCAATGGCCCCGTCTATACCCCTTTATATGCCTCTTGTGGTGATCTAGACGTTCGGTCCTTTTCTTTTTCTTTTTTTTTTTTTGGCAAAAAGACGTTTGGTACTTGACCCATTTATTTATTGAGTTCTTTCTTGCTTTCTTAACTTTTTTATTATTGACAATTTGAGAATTCTGTCCATTTAAAGTGATGAATGAATGATGGATTCGATTATATAAATAAATTAAGGAAATTCACGTTACTTAACATGTAATAAATTGAAAGAAAGATGTTTAATAATTTCTTTTTTCTGTGAATGAGGGTGTCGTTCACTTTCTCAAATTCGGTCCTTAAATTTTGATTTTGTTCAATTTGGTCCTTATACTCTCACGTTTAACTAATCTAATCCTCCTAATTAAATTTAATTTAGTTTAGCTACTTGTTGGCATATGAAAAGCCAAATCATTAAGAAACTATTTATTGCATTCTCCTAAAAAAAAAAGTAATTTGGAAAATCAACATCTCTCGTCTGCTTTTTATTTATCTACCTAACTAATTGACGTGGGATTGTGGAAAGGAACTTTTCTAAGACGCGTTCTGCAGCGGCACACATTGAAAGAAACTGCACAGTCGACCGCCAAAAGAAACGGGACGTCCCGATTCTTGAGTTCTTTTCTTGAAAATGGGGGAGTCTCAAAGTGAACCTGGGGCGAGAAGGGGGATGCCCCACGTCTTTATCCATCGAAAAGAGACAAATGATGACTGGCAGCGACATAATCTGAACTGCGAAGGAATTCAAACGTTGTAAAAAACTGTTGGAAACGTCCTCCTTATTTATTGGAGCGCTAATTGGCTGTCTAATTGTCAGAAAATTGAGCTATAAGTGAATTAGTTTAAAAAATGGGAAATCTTCTTCATATCCATCTTCTCCTTGCCGGAAATCTTTATTCTAAAGAAAGTAACTCTAAAATTTCTCTCTTTTTGTTTTTTCAAAAAGATTGAAAATCTTAAAAGATTTAATAGACCTCATTCTTATTTTTGATCTAGTTGTCGAGAAAATTAAAAAAGGAATTTCCTTGTTCCAAGATATATGATCTTTGCTCTAAAATCATTGGGTTATGCATGTATAGCGCGGGTGGTTACCCGATTATTGCAATCTCAAGTCTTGAAGATATTTGCACACTACTCTAAAGTACTAGAACTGATGCAACTTTTCCATAATACTGTGGGACCAGGCGTTTTAAACTCCCCGAAAAGGTCAAGGTGTGGAACGTCCTCTTGGAAACAAATAATTACGTAATTACAAGGTCAACAACTCCTTGCTTAAATCTCTGACTCGAACTTGTCAGAATTTATATTTCTTTTATCTTTCTGGCTTTTTTTACTCTAATATGATCATTACTGATGATGCTATAAGATGTGTCATAATCATTGAATTAGCTTTTTAAGATGTGAATTTATCATTAATTTAAAACTCCCTCTTTTTCACTATCAAGGTTATGCCCGATAAAACACCAGTAGAGGAAGATGTGAATTTAATTTCTTTCTTTCTTTCTTTTTGTGAAAAATTATCATGTCATTCTTGAATCTATTGTATGGATGTCAATTTATTCTTAAACTTTTTTTTTTTTTTTTTTATAATACCATACATGATCCACTTAAGTAATAATTTAGGAAGGTCAAGTCGATTGTTGTTCAAACAACAAAACATCCAAATATGAAAAAACGAGAAATTCACGAATGTCGTTCCATGATTGCTTCATGTTATTCATGAAGAGAGTTATGGACATTGCAATGAAGTTTGCTTGCATGTTCTTAAGTAAATCAATAGTTTCAATAAGAGCTAATGACCTTGTAAACTAGCTTTTGAAGAAATCCTTGATTAAAGAAATTGTCCAAATTAAAATACTCGATTGCAGAAAATGAAAATTGGTGGATTCAATTGCCAAGTGCTGAATACAAAAGTATCCCAAAAATTGTACATAAAAAATGATTTCTTTTGGACAAGGTACAATTATAATAATTCCATTAATGTTCAAGGAATATGTATTAATATTTTTCATCTTCATAAATCTATTTAAACAATAATTACCAAAACTTCGTTTCTCGACAAAAGCAATGCCAGTGCTAATAAAATGAGGGTTGTGTCCTCCTCCGTCCATCCATGGTTAAAGGGAACTTATTGCACTGTTCAAATTACATATGTTAGACATATATTTGGGATTAGGTTAATTGTAGTTTACTTTAATTATAATTAACTCTAATTGAACCACTGGGATTTGCCCCAGTGGCCACCCTTCCAATATGGAAGGGGGAGGTGAGAGGTTCAAATCCCCACCTTCTCAGGGAGGGATGGGGTGGGGATGCGTAAGTTTCATGAGTGGATTTTGACTCCCACGCCCTGCAAGAGGTAGGGCAAAAGTCTGAAAGTGAGTGTAGAGTAAGAATAGGGTAGGACGAGACCAAAAAAAAAAAAAAAAAAAAAAAAAAAACTCTAATTGCTTTCTCTCCCTATATATCGGCATCTTGTACTCTTCTTCTAGTAATATACATAATATTACATTCTTCTCTTTTCTATTACAAATCTCTTCAAATCATTATAGACTCCTATTTGCCTTTCTATTTTACATATTTTCATGCCTTAAACTTAGGCCAAAGTCCAGCCTGTGAGAGGAGAGAATATTAGAATATTTAAAAGTGAAAACACACTCACTTATCTAATAGTTAATATTTTTATACCATTGGTAGTGGTCCACCAAGTCTTACAGGGATGGCTGGAGAAAGTTTCCTTTAATCAAAATTGGAGGAAAATATGGCCCTATTTGTAAACTCCTAACCTATTTAAAGTCCACGCATCTTAGGATCAAATCGTTAGTCATAGCTTTATTTATAATATTTTCCGTATCCAATAAAGAGTATTGATATGGATAAAATTATACATATGCCAACAGTGGACTTAATTGGTGAAATTCAACTTTGTCATGCTTGAAGACACTTTTGTATGTAATCCAATGATGGATCAATATGGGTTCAGAATGGATTTGGGCCATGTGAAGACCGTGTCCTATTGTCGTGTTGATGGGCCTCCAGTGAGCAACGGCTTCATCATTGTCGTGTTTGGAATTTGTACAATTGAGGCTTTTGATCTCTCTTCCTCCTTCACGGCAAAAGGTCGCCAGGTCCGAAGGAGGATTCCGAAAGTTGAGCCCGACTGACTTGGTGTAGGACTAAGTGACACACTATTTGACCCAATAGGTTTAAAGGTCTTCTTGTAAAAAAATTCGAGATGAAATTACCAGAAATTCCATACTGCTATGTCCACCCAAACTAATCTTCATTTCACAAAAAAATAAAATAAAACTAAAATGTAATCATCAAAATCTTAGATTGGGAAATCTGCTTTAATTTGCTAATTCTGCCCTAAGAGTTCGCTCATGTTTTGAAAATCTGCTAAAATTCTTAAACTTTTACGACATAAAAATTAGTTTTGGATAAATGCAATGTAGTATAGATGTACTAGCTTGAAATTTTTTGTGAAGTGAAAATTTATGGAAATTTAGTGTGGGAGTACTAGTTTGAGATTTTTTCCTAGATAAAAATTAATTTTGGGTATATCTAATACGAGTGGATAAATTTAAAATCTATGGTGATATTAACCCAAATATTCACTCTAGTATTTAAAAATTGCTACAATAACCCACACAATAAAATACTATCTTTTTGTTACACTTTTGCCCCTCGTACTATATATTTTTTTATAGGTTTGACCCGCCTGAGGATTAGAGGGACCAATCATTATCAAAGATTAATTATCATAGTCCACATGAAATTCACCATAACCGATGTCGCTTGACTGGTGTAACTTCACGCAAACTCGAACAAGTATTTTAGGCGATCATGGAGTGCGGTAGCCAGCGATAAAGGAATTTCATTGCGTTTCACGATATTACGAGGATATTACGAGTTTAAGCCACCTTTTAAATGAATCTTTGGCCAATTTGTACCTTAGGCATCTTCATCTAATAGTTTAATCCTTTGAAACATTTGAAAGTGAGAGGGAGAGTTTTACAATAATTTAATGTTAAAATCATATCTTCATCTAATAGTTAATCCTTTAAAACATTTGATAGTGATCTTAGCAAATCTCACAACATGTGAGTAGTGTTCATTCATACTTGTAAAGTACTAATCCAAAGGCTGGTTTGAATCAGTTTTTTTTTTTATCAAAATTAGAGGAAAATATGATGCAATCTATAAACCCTAGTAACCTATTTAAGTTCATACATCTCAAGAGCAAATTGTCGGTCACCACAACTTATTTCTCCACTAATAAGTGTATTTCTTTATTTACAATCTTTTTTGTTTCCAATAACAAGTGTTGAATAACTAGGAAAAATACCAAAAAAGACTTAAACCTATTACATTGGTATCAATTTGGTTCTACACTTTTCAATTTGATCTTTTTATATTGGTACCAAATGAGTTCATCCAGCCAATTTATGTTGGAAATTACTGACATGTACGCTAATCATCTTACATGGCATGACTAGTGCTGACATGAATATTTTTATATAATTTTTAATTAATTTTTTAATTTTTTTTAATTTTTTCCTTCTCTTTTCCTTTGTTTCTTTTTTTTTTTCCTTTATTATTTTTTCTTTCTTCCTCATCTTCCTCCACCCACCTCCAGTTGGTAGAGGTCGTCAGCTATTGGCGAGGGCGAGGGCTAAGACACCCTCACTGCCCATAGGCAAGACTAGCCTTCGCTAGCCTTTGGTAAGGGCCGGTGTGGCTGCCCTTAGCTAGATTTGGTGAGGGGACCCTCGCATAGTCCTTGCCAGCACCAAAGGCCAACAAGGCCACCCCTAGCTAGATCTAGCAAGGGGACCTTGTGGCAAGGGCGACCTTGCCTGGATGGCGAGGGCCTCATCCATGTGAGGTCAGCCTTCGCCGAACTTTGGCACTAGTGAGGGGCCTCGTCTAGGTGAGGTAGGCCATTGCTAGAGGTCGACGAGGACTAGGAAGCCCTCACCAGCCCTCGTTAGCCTCTGACGAAGGCTAGGTGAGGGTCCCCTTGTAAAATTTGGCAAGGGGTGGCCTCGCCAAGCCCTCGTTTGTCCTTGCCAAAGGCAAGAGAGGGCTGGCCTCACTATGGCTGATGAGGGCATCCTGGCCTCACCCTCGATGACAGCTAGCGATTGCCACTAGCCAGAGATGGGTGGAGGAAGATGAGGAAGAAAGGGGGGAAAAAAGAAACGGAAAAAAGAAATGAAGGAAAAGAGGAGGAAAAAAAGAAAAAAAAAAAAAAATTAATAATTTTTTAAAAATATCTACATCTAGCATCGTTTATACTACACGTAAGATGATTGGTATATCAACAATTTCCAAAGATAAATTGATTAGAATTGATTTAATTGATAATAATATGAACATATTTATGATTGAATTGGTCTAATTGAAAAGTTTATGACTGAATTGGTATCATTGCATTAAGTTTAGAACTTTTTTGATACTTTTCTCTTGAATAAATTATACATGACATTGGGTTTGGACTTATTGGTGAAATTCAACTTGTCATACTTGGAGACAGTTTTGCATGCAAGCCCATAGTGGATTGATGGGGGCCGAGAATGGATTTGGGCCACTGAAGATCGCGGTCTTATTGTCGTGTTGGTGGCCTTCCGAGGAGCCGGCTTCCAAAATTGGTTCCATCGTTGACCGACACAATCTCTTTCACTCCCCAAGTTCGTCTATGACATGAGCCGCAAACAAAAGTTTGAATATTTTATGCATAAAGCTTAATATATTTGAAGATGGCTTCATACTATTCCACGCGATACTATACATTCTTTTCATATAATTGACCCATGGACTAGAGTGACCAATCATTAACAAGATTAATCATCATATGCTACATGAAATTTGCCATCATCCAACATGCTTAACTAGTGCACTTCCTTGCAAATTGAACGGGTGTGTTAGGCTGTCATTAAGCATAGGAGCCAAGCTTGGGAAAACAGCACATCCTTGAGTGGTTGAACAATTTATTGTAAATGGTCAAAAACCTTACTTGAATGAATAGACCGGACTATGCCTAAACAAACACTAACAAGTACATATTGATGACTGGCCATTTGGCTAGAAATAAACTCATTTAGAAAAGAAACTCGAAACCAAGAATTCCAAAAACAATGTATAAGTACCGATATATAAACAAATCAAAACTCTCATATTATTACTCATATTGTGGTTGCTCATCATCTTTAAATTTAATCTGAAAGAAATTAATTAAAAGAGAAAATAGATTTAAGAGAGAAAAGAAACCGACTACTTTATCGCGCTCTTAGCATGAATTTGAAAATGAGTGAATTATGTACCTTTCCAAAGCTGCTGATTGATTCGGCATGGCTGTGGAGAAGGGAAGCACGAGCAGAGAATGAGGAGGATTCGAAGAGCGGGAAGAGACTTTGCAGTTCTTCCGCTCGCTCGAACGATTTTCGTTCTGT
This sequence comes from Eucalyptus fibrosa, assembly GCA_017140475.1. Classification (NCBI taxonomy): domain Eukaryota; kingdom Viridiplantae; phylum Streptophyta; class Magnoliopsida; order Myrtales; family Myrtaceae; genus Eucalyptus; species Eucalyptus fibrosa. Next base: position 19,925,521 of record CM029509.1, on the reverse strand, counting down.
CTTATTATCCACAGACTCCCCCCAATCTCACTCGCCCGTCACCCCCTCTCCTCACCCGCCGCCCATCCCGGCCCTCCACGTGTCCCCCCTACCCCACAAACACCGTCCTCGCCACGATGACCCAATCACTCGCCCCGCAATATCGTAACCGCAGTAGGAGGTGGAGGCGGTACATTTCTTAGACCCAACCATGGTTAGAAACCGACCCGACCACTTTTGGCATCCGATGAATCGGGTTTCCAAGCTATATATCCTTTTTCATTATATGGAAAGTTCCATGAAGCGTTGAAGATGTGGACAAAACGTACACAAATGATTCACGTTTGTTCCGGTTTTTGTGGTCTAAGAAATGACAAATTTTGTTCCGTTTTTTTTTTTTTTTTTTTTTTGTTTTTTGTTTAATATCCTTTATTCACTCTAATTTGATCCACTTCACAAGAGTCATTGCTCTTAAGTACGTGTGATAGGAATTAAGAAAATTGATAGGCGCTTCAGAGCTCTGGGTATACTCTGACATATTGGATTCAAGCTCTTGGTTTAGTCACTTTGATTAGTGTTATGAGATAGATAACTTTGCAAATGATGTAAAACCGTATAATCATGCTTAATGATGGTAGTTTCAACGATATAAATACAATGTAAAGTCTTTTGGTTAAGTCCAATCTTTCCTATTGTTAGTGCTATTATAATTATCCGTGATCTCTATATCAAATTAGAAATGAATTAATTGGAAGAAAAATATATTCAAAAGAAAAGAAAACTAGCTACTTAAGCCAATTTTTTAGAGCACAAATTGACACGAATGAATGAATTACATACCTTTCAAATGTCACTGGATGATCGGCAATGTTGTGCTAGAAGGTAGACCTCAACGAACTCCGTGACAGTTTTGGTGGATGAGAAAGTGCAACAATCACTTGGTTGCAGAATATATATATTGTAGAGGTATTCCTACTTTCGTTTTCTAACATCTTCTGGGAGAGAAAACAAGTGTTTCGTTGTTTAATAAATTTGGGGAAGGTTCCAAGATTCCTCCCTGGAAATATTAAATAACGAAACACTCAGTTTTCTAATATTCTCTCATTTTTCGATAACCCATTCGAACAAGCGCGAAGTTCCCAGAAATATTAAACAACGAAACTCTTGTAAATTTTTTCTGATATTTCTTATGGGTTAATTATTTTTAAATATATATTTTAATTATTTTTATTTTTTTAAAAATATAATTTTTATAATTTTTATTTTTTAAAATAACATTTTTAATTTTTAATAATTATTTTTAATTTTTTCTTTTTTTTTTTTCTTCTTCTTCTACCGACCGCCGGGCCATGGGCTCTGTGCATACTCGGACAAGCTCAAAGTTCAGCAGCCAAGCCCAAGCCCAAATCCAAGCCCAGAGCGAAAATAGTTAATTCTGATTAGGATCGAGACAAATTGACGTGAAGCTTCCTCACCGAGCTGACATGATTATCTTTTTCCGTTTAATACTTAAAAAAGTTCGCGGCCCTAATATGTCCCGATTTTAATTAGATTAGCTATTTGAAAAAGTTTATGAAACTACTACCGTGATATAGCTTGGAAAACCCAATTCATTATATGTTAAGTAATCACAATAGACAAGGTATAGCTCGGTTTTGCAGCGTATTATCTAAAATGATCGAAAAACTTATAATACTTTCGGTATTTTCAGATCATTATGTCCCATTTCAAATAACTAAAAAAGATGATAATATGCTATATCATTCAGTGTGGAGTGGATCGATAAATGATTTTAATACAACATAATTGGAAAATTTGCCCAAAAAGCTCTAAACCTTTTTTTTTCCTCAGAAACCTTTGCATGAAGCTGGTAGCTGCCTTTGATATCGCCAATTGAGATGTCGCAACAGAAACAGGAACAGACTAAAACATGATAAAAGCAAAATCGCATTCTTTGCAATCACTCCTTGAAATCGCAAACCGCAACACAATAGAAGTAGATACGACCAAAGGCGAGCTTTCAAGGAACGGGACCAGACTAGAACGAACGGGACGCGCGAAACTTGTGACGTATCAATCAAAATTCTCGAGGGTGATTGGCGCAGAACTTTCCCGATTTCTGCTTCCTAAATTCAAGGCTGACCCCCATGTCGGTCCTACTTTGGATTTGCATAAACTGACGACACCTTTCCAAAGAGGCATCCATCATGGTACGTCTCGAAAGCGGTTGGTGATTGATGGAGTGGCCTGACGTGGGCACTTTGGATCTTGGACCGGGAATGGAACGTGTGGAACGTCCCCAAGAATCGGGGTGAAATAGTTTACAAGAATCGGTTCACTTAGACATTCTAAAAGACTTTAAATTTTGGTTGATGTATTGAGGAAGAGAATCTTTGCATGTATTAATTAAGCATTGCTTTTATTGAAAACTTTTGGTGAGGGGAGCCCTCGTCGAGGCTCGCTCTCGCCTAGGCTAGGGTGACCTCACTATATCTAGCAAGGCTAGGGGTTGAAGCTCACTGTCGTTAGATCTAGGAGACTAGGCCTCGCCTTATCAAGGCTAGCCTAGCCATGGCCAATGGCTGGCCATCGCTTGTGGCCGATCACTAGCAAAAGAAAGGAAGAAGAAGCAAGGAAAAAAAAAAAAAAAAATAATTTGTTAAAAATGTCAACGTCAGAGTCAACAATACCACATAGATCGATTGGCATCCACCTCAGCAATATTCGGTCAAAATTAGTTGGAATGACTGAATTGGCACTAGATCAATATATTTAGGATTAAATTGGCAATACAAAAAAGTTTATGATTAAATTGACATAAATACAATAGGTTTATGACTTTTCTAACACATTTTCCTCTTGTGATACTATGTCCCAAGGCATGAAATTTTTGCCAATTCATCAAAAACATTGAGTTTTTAAATTGGGGGCATGGGCAAGCACAAAACGATGGTGGATATGCACACATTGCCATTGCAATTTGCGACAATAATATGATGATGAATAATAGGAGAAGAAAATGGAACGCGTTTATTCAGACAAGTTTATCATTCACAGTTCTCAAAACTATCCCCATACGTATAAAACGTCAAAATGATTACTTTGTGAGGAAACAAAACCAAGATGAAAAGGATAAGATAAAGTCAAAGACAAGAAGACATATCTTGCCTTTCCATTAGTCTCCACCTTCTCAAAGGGTTGGGATGGAAACGATTTAATTTAGATGGAAGTTTTGACTTTCAAGCCATGTAAGGAGACATGACAAAAGTCTGAAGAGTGAGAATTAAAGTAAAAATAGTGTAAGATCGAAAAAAAAAAAAAAATAGTGAATGTTGCACAAAAATTATAGCACTTATGGTGCCGTTCTCCCTATAAGTATGTGTCACTTTGTTTCATGAGAAATTGCTATGCCAGATCTTTTCTCCATTTTTCACTATTTGTAACGCTTAAAAAAGTTAACTGATGAAAATTATTTGTATTATTATGAACTTATAGTCAAATCTTTGTAAAATTGATTTACAATTTGAGAAATGAGAGACAATGTCAAGATGGTCCTTAAACTTCAGGACAATTCCAAATTTGGTCCTTAAATTTAAATTTTGTTTGATCTAGTCTTCATACTCTTTTGTGTTGGACTAATTTAATCCTCTGATTAAGGACATTGGCATCTGATATACCATCTAGTTTAGCTGTGAGGCCAATATCTATTGGTATATCATAATCCATGCTAGCAGGAGACTGTTTCTTACGTTTCCCTGAAAAACTTAATTCATTTTGGAAAGTTCATTTCGACCTCTACCATAGTTATCAGCCATTCATGTCTCGATACCATGACTCTAAGACATCCCAATGTTCGAATGTGAGTTCCGCCTAGTGGCGGGATTCAGGAATCTGCCTCCGAACTGCCTATCTCCCCAATGGTCAGGGTTTTTGGTACTTTTTGGTGTTTGATGTTGTACAATTGAGCTTTTGATCTCTCTCTATCTCTTCCTCACAGCAAAGGTCGCCAGCACCTCCATTGTTGACCAATGCACCCTCTTTTTTTGTTTTTTGGGTTTTTAAAGTTTTTCTCCTTGTACGCTTTTGTATCGAACGAATCCAATCCAGTGGGATTTGTCCAAAAGGACTTTCTAAAAGACACGTCTGCTGCGTCCCGAATGGAAAGTACCTGCCTCGTCGACCGCCAAACAAACGGGACGTCCCGTTTCTTGTGGGAGCTGGGGACGCACGTTGCATTGACTTTTTTGAGTTCCTTTTCCCGTCAACGAATCGGATCGTCCTATTCCCGTAGGACCCATTGCTGAGACCCAAGAGGAGGATAGGGGCTCAGCGGACGGAAATTCTCTCAGGAAGAACGTTTATGCTGCGGCGATGATTCCATTATAATTGCTTTGCTTACCGACCATATCCTTCAATGGCAGATTAGTTACGCCTATGATCGAAATAGAAATTTGGACTCCTCGTTCTTACTGTTGATCTTGTTGTCGAGACAATTGAAGATACATTTCCTTGTTTCAAAGTAGTTTATCTTTGCCTTAAAATCATTGGGCTGTACAATCTCAAGCCTTACGGAAGATTGCTACTTTGGGCAAGAACAGATGCTACATTCCTCTACTGCTGTAGGCCCAGAAGTTTAAAACTTTGCACAAAAGGGCAAAGCTATGGAACGTCCGTTTGGAAACAAAGAAAAAATCAAATAATCAGAAAGGGGAGTCGAATTGCTGGAGACCCGACAACGTACGAGGAAATAGGTCAACAAGTCTTTGCTCAAAATCTCTGATTTCAACATTTGTCGGACTCTTTCTTTCATCTTTTATGGGTTTTCTACTCCAATGTGAGACTACTTACTGACGATGCCATCAAATTAATGTTTACAGAAACGGTATTAGATGCACAATATGTCCGGTAGCCAGTCAGATTAACCTCTTAAGACGTATTTTATCATTAATCAGATTAAGTTTATGTACTCTCAACATGGAATATGCTTCCCCTTTTTTTGTGCGAGTTTTATAGGCTCGGTCCTACAGCACCGGCAACCGGTCGAGTCACAGAGTTGTTTTTCATTGATGATTCTTCTCAGTCTACAATGTTGATTTTCATAAGATTTTCGATAATCGCTTGTGCTTTGAATGAACGAGTTGCTGAGTCTCGAAGAAGTTGCTCCAAACATGGACTTGAAGATTCATTTCATCTCTAGAAAAATCTGTTGGTAATCGGGATTGATAGCTACCATCCCACTGAACATAGCATGGATAACCCATTTGGTGTAAGAATTCAGATGATTGAGTTCATTGCTATTCTAATAATGAGACATTCTAGTAGGAGAAATGCAAGATTGAGGAATTGTTCTGATTGCAGTGAATTTTGTGGTCATCATTTCTGCTAAATTTCTTGCACATGTTTCGACTGGACTTGGAAAGTAATCGACAGCAACTTATTGCTTGGATCGATGAAGCTGGTAGCTGCTTTTTTTGCCAGAAACTTTTGCCAATGAGTGCTGTCGACATGAATGCTTTGATCTGCTGGAACTTATGCACGAGGAGCGCTGTAGGCCTTGCGAATCCTAGCTGCACCTCGGGGTTGATATGAGCGCATAGATCAATTTAAGCTAAAGGAATGTCGTCGGGAGTAATCTAGAAGCCTGTCAACGAACTCATGGTTATGGAAGTTTAAATATAGCTGCGACAGGAAACACAGAGTGAAATCGGTCGAAACTGTTGGTGAGAACAAGCACATGGAGGTAGAAGTGGCCTCCAGGATAAAACTTGATGATGGGGAAATTGGATTTTGAAACGGTGGGGAAGATGATGTTCCTCGCAGGCGTAAGCCCTACTGGTGTGGAAGTTCTTCATATGCACTGCTGCTCAGGTGAACCAATGCAAGATCGATCAGAGCTTTTCCAAAAGCAAATTGAAACCATATCTCTAGGTTGTTTTCCTATTTTAGAGATAATTAGGATATTCCTGTTGATTCTGCATATCATTTTCCAGAAGCAAATTGAAATCATTTCCCTTTGATCACTCTTCATTTGATTACAATGTCACAAGTCTAGAGAAGCATTACAAAAGACATACAGAACAAGATACGTCTAAATATACTCTGTATTCGATTACAGTGTAACAAATCTCAGTACAAATTACATACATAAACACAAATACAGCAGGATTCTAGGTGCTTCAGACATCAAACTGAACTTCTGAAAATGGCGTGTCATCGAACGGCTGAATAAGCTGTAGAAACCGGTCAGAGCCTCGTGCGAGCCAACCCGATGATGCCAAAACAAACACTGCTATGCACAGATTGATGACCAGCCACGTTACCAGAGAAAGGTTCGTCCAGAGAAGCAGCTCAAAGCCAAGAGTCCCGAAACCAATGTACAAGCACCAGTACACCCGATTTGGACTCTCGGGTACAGTCACCTCGATCAATGATATTAGATAAATGACTTCACAGATGATGTACAGCGAACCGAAATGCGTTATTATCAGCAGCTTCAGCAACCCGAACGCAACGTGGAACTTTCTGGCAGAGTCCAGCCACCCCTGTCGCGGCTGGTGCTGGTGCTGTGGCTGCTGGTCATCGTCTCTGCACCAGGACAGAAAGAAATCGATCAAACCAAAAAAGAACAATCAAGATCGGACCTCTTGCTCGACCCACAGTCCCAACCATCATAGCAGTTTTAGAAACGATGTATCCACGAGCGAATTAGCATACCTTTCGATTCCGACTTGAATTGTTACGCCTGTATGATCCGCCATCTTCCCTCAGCTCTAGCGTTGCCACTTTCTGCTTGAACTCTGCAGATGTTCGAGCTCTGCTATGCGGCGCTCGATGAACTTGTCTCTTTGAGTTGCATATGAGAGGAAGATGACGGAGCGTGCTTATATAGTCTCCGTTCGGGACTTTAAAATTTCTCTGCTCTTTCCTTTTGAAAGAAACGGCCGATCGGCAAATAAACGGGACGTCCCTGTTTTTTTCAATGTGCAGGGGAAGTACTTGTGGGTGTCGTCTTTCTGAAGTTTTCTTTGAAAATGGCGGTCCAAATGATTTCGCAGAGAAAAGGGTCAACCAGATACGTCTTCGGCCAAAACGTCTTTCGATATTGGGTATCCTCGAGATATATACATTTCCTTTGGTGCGAAAATATTTGATAAATAAACTAACGATCAATTAAAAAGTTGTGATACTAAAATTATCGATCTAGGAAGTTATAGAATTGAAGTGGGCATCATATCACGCCATTGAAGATGTCTTCTTCGGGCCAACTACAATGTAGTTTTTGGCAAACATTAATAGTATGGTGTGCAAAAGAACTAGGAACTGCCCTGGATTGGATCAAAATTGGTGGTTCCCATGGAGGCTAGTCCAATTCTTGGTTCCAATTTAGTGGAACCGATGAGTAATGGTCTGATTCATGATTCTAGTCGTGGAACCGCCTACCCACTCATTTGGTATATATATTCAAAAAAATGAATTCCATTGCAATTATTTAATTATTTTGTATTATTTTGATCAAATATATATGTGTATATGTATATATTTGTAGTTATTAAATATTATTGACTAATTTTGTCTATTGCGTGTGTAATAAGACTAATCCCTTACACTTTTTATTTTTTTTTTTATTCTAATAATCCATTTACTTGCTTTCTCAAATAAAACAAAATAAACAAATGAATATGAAGGAGATGACTAATTGTGAGATGTTGATAAATGTTGTGCTTTGTGCATAATACGAAATTAAGAGCTAATATAAGGCTGAACAAGTTTTGGTATTCTAAAATAGAAAATAGGTTTAGCTTGATATTAATTGATTAATGCAATTTTATAGGGATTGGGAGATTGTTCTATGGACTCACTTAGGAACCGGATTGGACTAGCGGTTCGGTTATGAGGTGGATCCATGAATCCAATGGTTGGTGACTTTCGATTCTAATTTTTTGAAATCTGTCCTTAATGGGCAGTTCCCAATTTCAAGGTAGGAACCACTCATTTGGACCATGTTTACCCTTAATTAGTAGGATCATCAATTACCTTGGCCCAACTAAACTTAGTGGCAAGCCAGGGCCTTCTATAAGATAATTGTCAAAAACTGATGCACGTCGCAACAGAAATTCAATACCTTCTTTCAAAAGATTGCAAAGATAGAGCCCAATCGAGGCTTTTAAGCAAATTGGATCGGACTCGCTTTCGATAAAAAAAACCTTAAGCGAGCTTCATACCACGTAATTCTTCCACGTGGGTCTTCCCCCCGATCCTTTTCTCACATGCACCTAAATAAGCGATTTAATATAACTATTTTTGATTGGACGCGCAATGAATCCGCGGTATCTCAGTGGCCCCATTTTTACACCAGTCCATGCGCCCGTTCTGAATGAATGATCCAGACGTTCGGTACTTTGACAATTTATTTATTTAGTTCTTTCTTACTTTTTTAACTTGGAGAGTCAATCCGAGTATAAAGAGACAAACTTTATCAAAAAAACGTGTGTGGTGGCACGAACGACTGCCACCGTGGAAAGGAGGTTCCATACGTTCCCAAGTTTTCAAGGTGTATCGACAATTTGAGATTTTCGGCCACTTAAAATTGATAATTGAAATAAGGAAGTTAGTTACTTAATGAAAAAAAACATGTGATAATTAGTTTTTTAATGGGAAAATTGTCTAGAAAGTCCTAAATTGATCATACTTTTGTCAATTTAGTCATAAAATTTTCAATTTTGTTAATTGAACTTTAAATATTTTCACATTTTGCCAATTGAGTTTATTCGACCAATTCTAACTGGAAATTACTAATATGGATGTTAGCTGTTTTACGTGGCATGACTAATATTGACGTGGATGATTTTTAATTATCTTTTTTAGTTTATTGTTTTTATTTTTTATATATTTTATTTTCTTATTTTCTTTGCTTTTTTTGTTCTTTTTTGTGCCAACAAGGTTCATGGGTGACCTTCACAACGGCCACTAGTGCCCTCGCTTGGAGCCAACAAGTTTGCAAAGGCCCTCACTTGTAGCTCTGCCAATAAAGGATAAGGCCTTCGCACTCGACGAGGGTTGCTGGTGATCCTTGCGACACAAAAAAGAATAGTTAAAAAAAAGAAATAGCAAAAAAAAAATAAAATTTCAAAAAAATATATTAAAAATTGTTTACATTATGTGTCCATTCACCACTTAGGATGTCCAATATCCACATTAGCAATTTTAAGACTCAATTGTTAATTAAATCAATTTGACAAGTTTTATTGACTTAATTACACTTTTTCAAATTTTTAAGATTTAATTGCACTTTTGAAAAATTTTAGGATTTTCAGTGTACTTATTCTTTTTTAAAATTCTCCAAAGAAGGAGTTTAACATGTTGAGTCCTTGTATTCTTTTGCATCGAACTAATCTAATCCTCCTCATTAAATCGGGATGTTGGCATCAGATACGCAATCAGTTTAGCTGTGGGCGCACATTTCTCCACCAGGAGCCACGCTAAAGAGACTGCTTTTCAAATTTCCCTCGAAAAATGAAAATCATTTTGGAAAAAAAACTAAAATCTCTCGTCTGGATTTATTTATTCATTTGACTGATGAACTTGGGATTGTTAAAAAGAAAGTCTCTAAGACACGTCTGCTGGGTCATACGTTCAGAGAAGCTGCCTAATCGACCGTGAAATGAACGGGACGTCCCGTTTCTTGGTTACGCAATAACTTTTTTGCGTTCTTTTTCTTGACCCCACGCGTCTTCGTCCCTCGTTTAAATTCTGTTTTTGCTTTCTTAAGCTCCTCAAAAGTCGATTTGGCGCTGAATACCCTTGTCCATTGAAAGAGACAAAGGACTTCGAGAGAGATAATGTCAACCGAGAAGGAATACAAGCATTGTGGAGAACGTTGGAAACGTACCGATGTTGATTGGAGCGCTAATTACTGCCTAGTTGACCTCAAAGTGAGGTTTATGCTTGAATTGAATAAGCAAAAAGATGGGATCTTTAATCACAAGGAACTCCTCTTCTTCATTCTCTTTGTTTTTTTTTTTTTTTTTGGCCAGGCCGTCAATTTGTGTTAGATTCGTTTATAATTCGTACGAATTTCTGGGGTTAAAACACAAACTTTCATTTACCACGATAACCCCCCCCCAAAAAAAAAAAAAAAAAAAAACAAAGGTGTTAACTCACATTAATGAATGTTCCAAAACTTGCAAAATAAGCGAGTTTAATGAATATAAACAGATTTTTGTTTTTGGAAGAGATTTAATATCTGAAAAGTTTCATGGATTTCTGTCATCTATCAATCATTTGATAACCAGAAGATATGTCTGCATATTAACTTCTTTTAAAATTGGGGCGTTTAACAATCATTTGACTTACTTTATCCCACTGTCCTCTAGCGCCGTAGGACAGGGCGTTTAAAACTTGCACAGAAGGTCAAGATATGGAACGTCCTTTTGTAACATATAGAAATTACGCAATTAGAAGGCCAGTCAAAGAACATGCCTCGTAACCAGTCAAATCAACTTCTTCAGGTGTAGATTTACCAATTAGCGAGATTAAATCTTAAGGTGTAAATGATGCTATGAAAAAAGGAAAAAAAAAAACAAGAGTGATCGATAAGAATTTCATGTAGATGGAGCAAATATGCAAAAAATTGCAAGTTTTATGTATGGATGGAGAACTACTATAGTTTGACCACACTTTTACATATCCTACAAGCACAATACAGAGGAAAACGCTTACATACGTTTTACATATCGTACAAAAATCTTTTTGTACAAAAGCAAAAATGGAGATAAGGGGTGTTGAATTCCATATCTCGAACAACTAGGCATTGTCCTCCCTGACTATGCTTTCGTCACTGCCAACCGGTTGATTTGTAGGGTTGTTAGTCATCGGTGATTCTTCTCGGCCCTGAACAATAATTTTCAGACAATTTTGGATAGCCACTTGTACTTGATTGAATGATTTGCCGAGTCTTGAAGAAGTTGCTTCGCAAATGGACACAAGATTTGCTTCATCTCCCAAAAAGCCTGTTGGTAATTGGGATTTATAGCTACTGAAGCAATGAAGAAACCATAGATGACCCACTTGATGTAAGAATTCAGCACGATCGAGCCAATTACTATTCCAACAACAAGACATCCTAGTATGAGAAACGCCAAACTGATGAATGTCATTCCAAGATAGCTTCGTGTTGTTCATGAACTGATGCCAAAGATTGCAATGAGAGCTATAGAAAAGGCAATGAAAATTGCTTGCTTGTTCATAAGGAAATCCTTGGCCCTGAAAAGAGCAAATAACCATAAGCAAGGATGTCAAGAAATCTTTTGATTTTTCAATGATGGCATCTTCTTGCTCTTCTAGTCTAACAAAAAAGAACAATGAAATATGAACTGATTAATTTATCTCCCAAAATTATTAAAGCTAGATCTTAGCATTGATGACATCCAAGTCCATATAATTAGTTCCAATGGGTCAGTCTACTAAAGTCATAAATGATTCTTGATCGTATGGATGGATTTGCAGAAGTTGTGCAAATGAAAAGTTCCAGTAGACATGGAAAGCCAAGATCACAGAATGCTTGCGATCCAGAGGAGGAATAGTTAACAAGGAATGAGGGAAGCATGTACAAACTGACCTCCGAGCTTCAGCTGAAGTGAGGTCGATGTCAGACATTGATCTGCCCTTGCTTTCGGACAAAGAGAGCTGATGTTTTTTACACCGTGGCTCGAGAGGCGAAGAGCTTGCAGGGAATGCAAATCGAGATAGGCTTCATATCTATCCAAGATTGTGTCCTTCTAAGCCCTTTTTCATTTGATTTTTTTATCATTATTATTTTTCGTTGTTCACTTCAGAACCAGGTAGGCTAGCTCGAGACCAAGTTCATGTGGCGGATGGCTTAAGAAGCTTCTTGTTGCGCGTTCAAGCTTGTGAACACAACATTTCATTCGTCCACTCGATGCTTTGAAACTTGGGGACGTTTGAAACGTTCTCAGACGGATCAAATCTAATGGAATTTCGCATGCAGTTCGATTTTGCACGCACTCTTTACCCAGAGAAGACAGGTGACAAGGACACTTAGAGTGGAGCCCTTCTGGCTTCCGTGGAATCTTCTCTCATCTCTCTCTTCCCCTCATTTTTTTATGAATTAAGGATGCAAAATTCATCATCTAATTGTTTTAGTGAGAGTATCCGACAGTCGATCTAGACGGTTCAGTTAAATATAAATTCAACTTCAGTAGGGAATTTTGACTAGTTCTAGCTAGCTTGGCAATTCTATTGTCCAGTTTAGTCTTAAAATTTTCACATTAAATTGACCATTAATAGTAACTGGATTTGTGATCCTAGATATTACTTTCATAATTCATATGCACTGATTAGCTAAATGTAGGAAAGAATTCAAGACAAGCATTATGAATGATGTGGGGCTCTTTCTAGATTCTTAAAAGAGGCACAACGGGAACTAATTTTGTTTCATCTATAAATGATTTGAAACCTTTGTAAACCTTAAAGAGATTGTCCTAAAGTATACTTCATATCTTTTCTTAGTGTTCTTTTCTAATTGGAATCCTCTGAAATTAGAAGGTAACCACATGCTATCAGATCAAAATGATCAAATTGCACCTATTTCCATGGAAAGTTTACCTACACCAAAAACCCATCCCCATGTGTGGGTTGTGTTAGAAAATCTTATATTAAAGAATTGGTTTGGTGTGGAGTAGTTAACATATCTTAATTAACCTATAATTCATTAGCTTAAATTTTTCAACTAGATATGTTGAAGGGTTAGGAGTTGGCCTCTCTCTTGTCTATCTCTCGGGATGAATGTATCAAATTTCTGTTGCATGCCCCAAGCGCTTCCCCCAACCCCCTCTTACATACACACACCACGAACCCTCTGACATAGCCATGGCACCCATGCCTCCGCTATCACGGTTGCCATCTCGTCCCGCCAACCCTTGGCCTCTGTTGCATCCTTTATTGTGAACAATGATAGAAATGCCCCATCCCAAACACATCCACACTAAGCATATTTAGGATTAAGTTGACAAAATCGAATTGAAACTTTAGGATCGATTGGGAAATTTTCCCCTTAAAAATGAAGTAAATCCTCGCAACCCCGACGTGACAAAAGCAAGAAGAAGAAGAGGGAACTTTCAAGGAATGGGTCAAGACTCAAAAGAACGGGACGTATCAAACTTGCGAGGACATCCGACATTGAATATGATATATGAAAGAATGTGGCGATGTATTAATTAAATCCTTTGTGACGACTGACGCTGAACTTTCCACTGTTGCCGGTGAATCCATCGTGTCAGTACCTGAATTCACACCGAAGACGAAAAAGAACGAGGTCGGCTCCACGAGGGATTCGTCCTAGTACGCTCAACAACGTTGGTGGTGGAGTGGCCTTAGGGTGGGACCTCTTGGACCGGCGAAAGAAACGTATGGGACGTCCCAAGGAATCGTGGCGAAATAGTTCGTAAGAAAAGGTTCCCTTGGACATTCCAACGCTTCAAATTTCAGTGCATGTACTGATGAAGAGCATGGTTGCATTTACTAATTAAACAAGTCGATAAGAAACATGGCGTCGTATATCGACTTAGATGGCAAAGCAGTTTACTCCTTTTCTACGATCAATCATAGAGTCGGGCGGCAACCGATGACAACCGCCTCCCTCTTGAAATTTCTTTCGCATACATATGCAAATTAATTTTATGTTAATCGCATCGCCCCCCAAAAAATGATTCTTGGGACGTTTCATAAGGAAAATGATGTTCTACTGCTAATGCAAAATCCCAAAAGTTACAAACATGGGTATAACAAATGAACATGGAGAGAAATAGGAGAAGAAAGAAGGCGACAGAAAAGCCAATGGAATTGAAGTAAAATGTTCAAGTGAATGGTATTCTTGTGGGTAAATGACATACACCGTAAATCGACATCGATACACACCTCACAGATTACTGTTACAAGTAAGGAAATTGAATCAGAACCATTACAAATGACATACACAACAGAAGACTCATACACGCAATTACAGCAGGAGGGATAGGCGCTTCAAATATTGAACTGAACTTCCGAAAATGGCTCGTCATCGAGCGGCTGAATAAGCCGTAGAAGCTGGTCGGAGCCTCGCACAAGCAGGCCAGATGATGCCAAAGCATACACAAGTAAGCACAGATTGACGGCGAGCGACGTTACTGGAGAAAGGTTCATCCACAGAAGCAGCTCGAAGCCAAGAGTCCCGGAACCGACATACAAGCACCAGTACACCCAATTCGAGCTCGCAGGTCCGGTGACCTCAATCAGCGATAGTAGATAAATGACTTCGCAAATGATGTTTAGAGATTGGGAACGCGTGATTATCAGCAGCTTCAGCAAACCGAACAGGACATGGAACTTTCTGGCCGAGTCGATCCACCCCTGTTGCTGCTGGTGCGGGTGCTGTGGCTGCTGAACCTCGTCCCTGCATCAGATCAGAAAGAAATGGATCAAGAACTGACGAGTTGCTCGACCTGCAGTCCCAACCGTGACGGCAGTTGCCGAGACAATATCTCCATGAGTGAGCTGCGTACCTTTCAGTTCCGACCGGAACTGGTATGCTCACGTGATCCGCCATGTTCCTCTGCTTTAGTGTTGCGACTCTCTGCCAGAGCTCTGCAGAAGTCGAAGCTCAGCTCTGTTGGCGCTCGATGAACAGTGTTCCTGAGCGCTGCGAATGCTGGTGAGGAAGAAGATGAGCTGAGCGGGTGCTGTATATATAAGGCTCTGGGCAATTAAAAAATTTCCTGCTCTTTTCATTTTTAAAAAAGAGAAGGGGTTCCAACGCCAAGTGAACGGGACGTCTCGTTCTTCTGCAAGTAGTTTCGCAGCGAAAAGGTCAGCCCGATTCGTCTTCGGCCCCACATCTTTATGCAGCCTATGCTCAAGAAATATATACAGTACCTTTGGTGAGAAAGGATTCGGTAGAAAAATAAGCTAGCGAACCATCAAAAAGTTAACGTAGCTCAAGTTATCAGGCTAAGAAATTACGGCACCTGAGTGAGCATTATGTGAAAGTCAGGGTACTTGTGGTGTCCGACCAACTGCTTTGCATCGCCTTTTTTCTGCAATCCAATTGGTTCTTTGACGTGGGACTTGATGCCCGAACATGCACCTCAACATCTATTCAAATGTCTTTCCACACTAATGTTTTCTTAACTCGAATCTACAATTCAACTTGATAAAGTTTTGCTAGATTTCAATAGGAGTAACATTTACCCATCTTACCAATAGGTAGGGACATCACCCGCCTTTATCATGATTTGGAAATTACATTCTAAATTTCTTCCTTGAGATGATCGTTGAAAGCCAATACATATCGAGAGAGGCCACCGATCAGCTACAAACTTTCATATCACTTGTTAGGATAGAGCAGTGGAAGCTTGATACCTTCATCAAGGAGATCACAAAAATAAAACTCAAGCACAGTTCGTTCGACTTATGTAATTGGCCTTGCCTGCACTAAAAAACTTAAGCCAATAATGTTGTCTTATCTCAATGGCCCCACTTTCACACCTTTATGGGCCTCCGCTGAGTGATCTAGACGTTCGGTACTTGGCCCTTTTATTTATTGACTTCTTCCTTGCTTTCTTAAATTTGAGGATTTAAAGCCAAAGCCATTCGGAGGAAAATTCTCTCTCCATCCAGGACGTTTCATACGTCCGAAGTTTTCAAGTATTATTGACAATTTGAGAATTTCGTCCACTTTAATTGTAAAACAATGGTGTATACGATTATTTATTTTAAAATAAGGAAATTTATGTTACTTGACAAGTGATATATGGTTATGAAAATAATAATAATAATTGATTTTTGTGAACGTGGGTGTCGTATCCCTGAAGCAGATAAGAGTTTCTCATCCCGTTCCTAATTGAAGTACTACTTTAATTTTTCACAATTTGGTATAGCTTTTAAAAGTTAGTTCAATGAAATTTTTTTCATAAGCAATAGAAATTCATACTTAGATCTTTGTAAAATTGATTTACAATTTGGAAAAAAAATGAGAGGTGATGTCATCCGGTATGCAATCTAGTTTGGCCGTGGGGACTAACATTTGTTGCCATCAGCAACACACCGTTTTTAACGTTTCCTTCATTTTAGGAAAATTAATTATCTGTAGTCTGCATTTATTTATAAATTTAACGGAAAAAGAGTGGGGATTGTAAAAAGAGAACTTTCTAATCACATGCCTGCGGCGCCACGCGTTGAAAGAAGCTGCGTTTGGTGATGGCTGGGGATGAATATTGCATGGACTGCGAAGGAATACAAACATCGTCAAGAACGTTGCGAACGTCCTATTGTTTACCCAGTGCTAATTACTTGGTGGTACTTAATTTCACTTAAAAAACATCCTTCGGCATTGTAGCGCAACCACTCTCGGCGACAGTGGAAACAACTAATTCTTGGCCATCACCGTGCGCGTCGAATTCCTGCGGTATAGCATCGATTATCTGACTCACCGGCCGACCAGCTGCTTCTCCAATGGCCCCGACTTACCGGACATTATAGGTATGTCAATTTCCTTTACTTTGTTGTTATTATTTCACGCTCCTGGATTTGAGTAGTGTAGTTCTTTGCCTCATCTTTTTATGGAGCAATGATATGCATGCTTAACTATATATTTAACATTAACATTAACATTTACCGAATGAAGAATTATATGCTACAAATGAAATATGGGCTTCAAAATCATTAAGTCATACGGATTTTACAACGAGGGCGGTAACTTAATTATCGAAATATCAAGTGTTGCTATCTGTGCAAGTAAAGATGCTTTTTTCTTCTAGTACTGTAGGCCCATGCGTTTAAAACTTGACAAAACGGCAAAGGTATGGAACGTCCTTTTGGGAAAATATAAATTTACATATTTAAAAGGGGAGTCAAAATGCCGGAGACCCAACGCCGTGTGAGAACCAGGTCAACTGGTCCCTGCTAGAACCTCCGACTGCAATTTGTCGGAAATTCTCTTTCTTTAATATTTCATGTGATTACTACTGGCGATGCGGTTGAATTAATGTTTACGTAAACGGTATTATTAGATCAAGAACATGTGTTGTAATCCATCAGATTAACGTCATGCACTGTCAATATCGAATGTTTCTGCTAAGACTAGCTTTTGTGAACATATGCTTTTTCTAGCGTTGGACTTCTTCACTTGACAGAATGCATAAATAATGAAAAAAACGTATTGTACCTCCAGTTTTTTTAGTGCAAGTTTTAAACGCCTGGTCCTACAATTTAAGAGGACGAAGGATAAAGTCAATGGAATAAAATGAGCATAGGAAGTCTCATCTGGTCAAAGCACCATACTTTATCTCGTTGCCAACCGATATTTTGCGGGAAATCGCATTGTTGATTCACACTATAGGCAGGAAAAAAACCTAAAAGGGATACCATAGAGGACAAAATTAACGGGAAATATATTTTACATTGTCAATCTGGGGCAAATATGCATAGTTACAAACTTAATGCATCAATGAAGGACTACTATAGTCTGACCACACTTTTACAAATCATACAAACACATAATACAGGAAAAAAAAAAAACCCACCATATTACATATCGTGCAAACATCTTATGGTACAAAAACCAAAAGAGAGATAAAGGGTGTTGAATACTATCATGCCATTACCTAAACATTGTTCACCCTGACCATGCTTCCGTTGCCACCAGCTGGTTGAGTTGTGGAGTTGTTATTCATTGATGGTTCTTCTCGGCTTGCAACATTAATGTTCAAAAGTTTTTGGATGATTGGTTGTGATAGAATGAAGTGTTGGAGTCTCAAAGAAGTTGCTTCGTACTTGGACCTGAAGATTTGTATCATCTCCCGAAAAACTTGTTGGTAATCGGGATTCATAGCTACCATAGCAAGGAACATAACGTAGATAACCCACTTAATGTAAGACTTCTGTACAATCAAATCGATTGTCATCCCAGTAATGAGACATCCTTGTAGGAAAAATGCCAAATTGATGAATGTTGTTATGTGATTGCTTCGTGTTGTTCGCGAACTGATGGTAAATAGCATGATGAGAGCTATGGCTATAACGATGAAGGGCACTTGCATGTTTATAAATATGTCCTTAGCTCCAAGAAGAGCAAATGACCATCTTAGTGAGGCTATCAAGAATTCTTTGGATTTTTCAATCATGGCATCTCCTTGTTCTCCGGGTCTACCCAAAAGAAGGATGAAATCAGAAATAGTTAGGTTATGGTGCAAGTAAGTAGAACAAGTTCATAGCAACAGCGGTTCACCTATATGCTTAAATACTGCTTGACGGCAAACCAAAATTCAGCTTTAATGACATGCAAAGTTCATATGATGAGCTAAAAACAGACTAATTATAGTAAGTAAATAAATGACTCCGGTCGGATGGATTTTGCGAAAGCCCTATAAATAAAAGTTCTGGCAAATGTAGAGAGCCGAGTGCACTGGATGCTCATGAGTCCAAAGGAGGGTATGGTTCATAAGGAACGAGATTAACATATGCAAACAACGAAAGACAGATGTTGCAGAACTCACCTCGGAGCTTCAGTTGATGGAGCGCTGTTGTCGGCCATTGATCTGCTACACCAGCTTTTGAAGAGAGAGAGAGACGATGCGTCTTTCACCTCTGCGGGAACGGCAATGATCTCGCAGGGAAGAATGCATATTGCGTTGGGCGTGTCCATTTTTATAAAGCAAATTTGCATCATTCTTATTCATTTATTTTTATTGTTGACCTATGGTGCATATGCATCTCTGCAGCAGCTTCCTTGTCCTGAGAAAGCTTGCGGACACGACATTTCGCTCGTCTGCTCGACATTTGAACCTCGGGAGGCGTTTAAAACGTTCTGGGACGTTTTTTTATTTTTATATTTTGTCAAAGTTCTGAGACGTATTGATTCAATGGAATTTCTTGCGCACCCTTACCTAAAGAAGAAAGCCAAAAGAAAATATTTAAGGTGGAGCCCTCATGTCGGATCTCCTCTCTTCTGTCTTAAGTAATGGTCTCCTTTTCATTTTACGTTTATTAAGAAAGAAAAAAACCTCGTCTAATTGATTTACTAAGCGTACTCGACGGGTGGATTTAGATGGTTCGGTTTGATACAAATCCAACTTCGTTTGGGGATTTTGATTGGCTCTAGCCAGCTCAACAATCTTATTGATCAATTTAGTCTCCAATTAATAAAAAAATTTGCAAATTAGTCGACCGGACTATATTTGTGATGTTAGAACTTCGTGACAGAATTTTCAGAGAGTGTATTGGATTAAAGTTGAACTTGAGATCTCTTCCTTGTGAAAGGTCTCGGTTGTTTTACCATTCATCCGAGAAAATTCCACTAAACTTGCATTTCTATAGTGTTCATCAGATTAGACATGTTGAACCCGTCGAGCATCTGATTTGGTGGCTAATGCAGCTGATATTATAAACCACATTATTGGGACACCAGATTGAAGGGAACGAAAGTATCTCTAACCCTAACAGAGCTAGCCTAGGTAGAGGGGTTGCAGGACCCAGGCATTCTCTGGTGTCACATGACCCTAGGCCAGAACTAGCCATGGCTGGGGTCGCACGATTGAAGCGAGTAGTGACGACAACTAGGGTTGCCCCATCCCACCTATCAACCGACTAAGGTCGCATGACCTCGGCTAGTCATCACCCGACCTGATGACAGTCCACCCTGATGACAGTCCACGATGGCTCGGTGGCCCTTGTCAGCATGTTGGACGGCATGACCATCATCCCCTGCGGCCACCTCTTTCTTCAGTCTTTTTCTCTCACTTGGGTGTTCTTTTTAACTTTCTAATTCTTTTTATCCAAGGAAATTACAGAGACACAAACTTTTGCGGCGGGCACCGATATAGCGCTGCCTGATGTGTCGTCTGCATCAACATTTCCATTTCTATTTCAGGGGAATGATCATCCGGAAGAAAAAACACTTATACTTTAAGGACCCATTTGTCCCAAAAAAACTGTTCAAGAACCTGATTAAATAATTTGGAAAAGTTTAGGGACCTACTAGGACGCCTTTATCACTTATTTAAAATAGGTTTTCTTTTTTCTTTCTTAAACGCTTGAGACGTTACTCGCGACACGCAAACAAAAGTCAATTGGGTGGAATTTCCACTTTCCACCAAGAGAGACAAATAGACTGCGACTGGGATAATGTGTACTGGGAAGGACAGTTCAAAGAAAGTTGTCAAGAACGTTGAAAACGTCCTTTTAATTATTGGAGTGTCAATTACCCTGCTACAAAAAGAAGGAAAAAAAACGCCTTGTCATCAAAACGTCCTAATTTATTCAATATATAAATTAGTTTAAAGAAAGGAAATCTTCTTCATATCCAGGTTTCTCCTTGCTGGGGATCTTTATTCCAATGCCCACGACTGGTGGGCCTAGAAAATGCATTTATAATATTTTTACAACATATATAAATATAGGAAACATCGAAGAAGCTGACATCTTATCACATATTGACATGTAGCAAGCTTGTGAACAACCGGGATGACTTATTGTGACCGCTTTAGTATAGTTAGGACTACAGAAGAGTTGAATCACTTCAATAATTCTATAATAAGGGATTCAAAATGGACTTGAAAGTTTAAATTTATTGACATACCTAGTGGTACATCATTTTACTATAAACTTTTAAGTTATTGAGTAAAAGGCAAACTAGATAGATCAACTGTGGTTTCTAACCTTAGATTTTTTTTTCCTAACCTTAGATGTTCAATGTAGCATTTTTATTGATCTTGCACCAAAATACGAGCATTCATCATGAATTGGATCATCCAGTTCCCATAGAACCTATCACTAAGATACAAGGGGAGTATAGAGCTACGTGGACAAAAATTATTGCTCCAAAAAACATCCATATCATGGCAATTCCACCCAAAAAGTAATGGGTTACTCTTACAAAACACCCTTCAACTACCTAAAGGGTTTAAAGGAAAATTCGATTGATAGATTTCATATGATTCCTATGCTTGTGGCCATATCCTGTGTAGCAAATTACTTATGCCTACAATGGAAATCTTGGACGCCTCATTTTCATTTTGATCTAATTGTCGAGACAATTAAGAAAAGCAATTTCCTTATTGCAAGGTATCTTCGCCCTGAAATTATTGTGCCCTGATACTGTCTGACCAGGCGTTTAGAACTTGCACGAAGGGGCAAGGTATGGAACGTCCTTTTGGATAGTAAAAGGCGAGTCAAAGTGCTGGGACACAACACCACATACGAAACAGGTCAACAAGTCTTTGCTTGAATCTATGATTTGTCCACATACGAAACCAAGGCATTCATGTGGTTACGATGTCGACAGTATCCATAGAGTCCAAGATACACATGCTTTGGTCGGCATACGTTCGAACAATTGAAAAAGGAAGTACCTCGATCGGATGATTAGGATATAGGCTCGTGCTTCATTGTCAAACCCAGCATTGATGAATAAAAGAAAGTTCACTCGTTGTCCAGACTGATTGGCCAAGCCGTAGCTTAATAAAAGTCAAAAGAACGTCGCAAACGTTCTAAGACGTTTCCAAAGAATATGAATGTCTTAGAGATGGCCAAACTGCCGCAACGGCCGTTGTCCTCACATTTGACTAAAGATGGAAATGAAACCGGAGAAGGCAGAACAATCGAAAAGAGGTGAATTGATTATTTATAGAGATTTTGGATTCTCATGGCTATTTTGCAAAGAAGGCGTGTAACAAGTGTATGTTGTGCCATTGGAGTTTAGATGTTGTAATAAATGAAGAGCTTAGGAAGTAGAAATTTTAATTATTAGATGAAAACGAAACATATACAATTTTAAATACTTGAGAGAAAGGAGGTGTGGGGATGACCACTAGAAGGGTGGAGGGATACTCTTCGTAGTCATTGTTCGCCCTAGGGAGGGCCGGGTACACTCCCAATGAGGGTCGGCCACCCTCATCAATGAGCAGATGGTTCATCTCCCGCCCTCCTCCCCCTTTTGTTTTTGGGGACCTGTCTGATAACTCAATTAAGTACTAAAAAAAAATAAAAATTAAAATTCAATGAAATTTAACATGCTTGATAACCTTAAACAATTGATTTAAATGATTCAATTATATCATTCATCCACTATGAAAGAATCGACATGTCAAATCACCGACTATGCTATGTTGGACACGATGATGACTAGACTGCCACGACGGCAATGATGTTCGTTGTAATTGGCCTAGATGGATTTCATGAGAAAATCATCAAAAGGTTGAGAACTTCATTAGCCAAATTGAAATGACTTTTTATGTGATAGAACTACATCATGTCTTCCTTAACATGAGCAACGACAATATCCGCATTTTCTTTTTTGACGAGATATTATGAAAATAACTTGTAAATCCCTTCTGGGCCCATGTCTTGTTGAGATATTACAAGAGAGGAACGGTAAAAAACATCCAATCCAAGTTATTACAATTAGTTAATCAACAAGTTTAGGACGGGTCTTTTAAACTCCGCGTGAATTTCACATTTGATCAGGAATAGACATCCTCCACATTACGCATACGCTTGAAAATGATGTACATCTTCGCGATCGCGACATGATAAAAGCAAGGAAGAAGACAAAAGGGAGAGTCTAAAACGAACGGGACGTATGAAACTTGGCAGGGCATTTCGCATCTAATATTATAAAGAGTGTGGTGACGCACCAGTCAAAATCCTCTGAGGGCGATTGACGTGGAACATCTGCATTGTCGCTGGCGAATCTGTCGCGTCTTTTCCCAGAATTCAATGGGGACCCCCTCGTTTCCTGAATCTGCACCAAATCGAAAAGGATTGGAAAAAGAATGTTCTTCAATTCAAACGAGGTTAGGTCCACGAGGCTTTTATTGCAGTACGCTAAAAAGGTTGGTGGTGGAGTGGTCCTGTGGATCTTGGACCGGAAAAGAAAACGTATGGGACGTCTTAAGGAATCGGGGCGAATAATTTATAAGAAGTGGCTGATTTGAGGTCCATTTAGTTTGGCATTTAGGAAAAGTCTTGCGGAAAATGTAAAAAATTTTAGGGTGTGTTTATTTGAGTAAAAATATTTTCTGAATTTTCATAAATTTGGTTCATCAAAAATAATTAGTCCACCAAAAATACTTTTGGTCAACGAATATATTTATGGATAAAATTAGGAAAGTAAGTTTCTAAATCTAAAGAAGTGAAACAGAATTGCTTCTATCGAAATTTTTTATATGTTATTTTTTTTTTTTTTTTTTTTCCTCTATTGGTCATTGGGCCTAAGTGATGACCAATGAGGTCGAGCTCAAGCTCACTAGATCTTGACGAGCTCAAGTCTCGCTTGAGGCCAGGGACAAGCCATAAGTGAGGATTGACCTTGCTTGAGACTGACAAGCTCAAGCCTTGCTCATAGCTTGTCATTGGCCGTCGTTGAGACTAGGGGTGATCAGGTTTGGGGTGGGTAGGATCTAGACCTGGACCCTGTATCCGACCTTGTTATAACATGTTACCTCTTTTTGGATCATGTACCCAACTCTGTTTGTATTGGATTATGTACCCGACTCACCATGTTTTTTCTGGTTCGGTTCCAAGGTCAACCATGTTTCCATTGGAACCTATTTTGTAATATTCCAATATCCTATATGACTTCGAATTTTATATTAATACGAGAGAAAATAACGTAATTCTCCTAATTTGTATCAAAACATTAAGCACTTGTAATAAATAAATACATGAACTTTTTGATTAAACGAAAAATTAAGAATCCACAAGGCTAATTATAATAAATAAAATCATAAGGCAAAGAATTAGCAACAAACATGGGTTTAATATTAGTCTTATTCCCATAACTACTACATGAAGCAACTCATTTATGCAAGCATAACTCCTCCTACAAAAGAAAAATTAGGCGAGCCAATCCATGTGATACCCAAGAATTTGGCGACGACAAACACCGTCCGTTCGTCAGACGGTGCAAGAGGGAGCCAACAAGGGAGGGAAGCAAGTGAGGAAAAAGAATGACAAAGGAGGGAGGAAAAACATCGTGTGATTGCGGGAGTAAGAATAGAAGTAAGGGGAAAAAATAGGGTTTCGAACCTATACTTACAAAACCGGTTCTCAAACTGATTCCAAAACGTTCTCCGATTTCAGGAACCGGTTCTTGGGTGAGTAATCAATTGGAATTAGTTCCCGGACCGGTTTAAACCAGTTCCGAATTTTGGGAACCGGTTCCCAGACCAGTTTCAACGTGAACCGGTTCCCGACCCTATTTTCTGGGTGGGCCGTTCGGTTCCTGGGTATACCCGGTTTGGTTGCACACCCTTAGTTGAGACTTGGCAACTCACAGAAGAAGAATGAAAAAGAAAAATAAAATAAAATAAAAGTTAAAAGAAAACATAAAATAAAAAATTATTTAAAATTTTGATTTTTTGTTTGTCTAAAATAAAGTCATGGGATTGAAATCATCTTCCATATAAGATCCAAATACCAAAAAACATTTTTTTGTCACATATCTCCAAACAAAGGGAAATTATTATTTTCATAAAAATTGATTTTTCAAAAAGTAATTCCCTTTATCAGGAAATTTTCCCACAAAAGAAATACCATAACGTGTCGACTAAGGATAAGCCCCGGAGCTGGGGCATGTCGATGTAACCCTATTTTCTGTGAGGCCGGGTGCTCTAATGTCTCAAGGCATGAAACTTTTCGCAAATTCCCCTGAAACATCGAAGTCGCAATTGGGGGCATGGGCTAACAAATGCTTTTTGCGATTTCAATTTGCGAGTATAATATGATGATTAAGACAAGAAAACGGAACGCGTTCGTTCGGACAAGTTTTTTTATTCGTGGTTCTCAAAGCCGACTAGTACGTATTAAACGGGACAATAGCAGGTTCATGTCGAATGATGATTACCTGGTGAGTCAACCAAAACGAAGTGAAAGGGACAGATTGGGTCAAACCCAAGAAGACCTATCTTGCCTTTCCATCGGTCACCCTCCGATTTTCACCCACCATTCATTTGTTCATTTTTATTTTTTTTCCGAGCCAGATAAAATATGATTCGACATTAAATTTCAAAAACCGAATCCCTCAACTCGAAAAAAAATAAAATTGATTAGTCCCTCTTACTGAAGTAACAAATCAAATAGCTAAATGTCGGCATAGTTATGGTGTAGAACTTTCTACTAATCAACATGGAAATAACACATTAAGTAGATCTTTGGAGATTAATTTCCGACTTTTTTTAATTCAATTTTCATTTTTTTTGTTCGGAATTTCTTATTTTGATAAAATTGTAATTTTCATGTTTAGCTTCCACCATGATTATAGGGGTACTGTACTTGCTTACCGCAGGGAGATGTTAGAAAAGATCCTAAATGCAGCTACTGTTTCCATACACAAAACAAACCCAACTTCTTGGAAAGATGATGTACCTCTTTCTAAATGATGGTGTAACAGGTGAAGGATCTTTACAAATCAAGAGCCCTTTTATGGCATAATTTAGGAAAGGGTACCCCATGTGAGAATGACAATGCCTTAAATTCTGCTCCCCCTTTTAATTAAAGGGAAGAGTGTCTCTGTTTGAGTCTCGGCCCCAGCTAAAAAAAGAAAGTTTCTGATACAATATCCCCTTATTCAAATGATCTTTTTTTGTTGTTTGTTTGCCTGTTTCAGTTGTTATAGCTACCATTTACTGTTTGCTCATAAACGTGCCGATTGTGGGGGTTGCTCTCAGTTGAGGTCGAGCATTTCTCTACGCATCTGCAAATGCAATCTTGCGACTGCTGTTCTTAATTTGGATGGATTTCTTTCTATTTAAATTGTACAAAGTATCAATGGATATCTTTCTCTACGCATCGGAACCAGGTGCCTTGGTCGATGTTGTCCCGCCGCCACAAGCTGCCTCTTTCTTCGTCGAGCTTCGTAACTCCACTTTGCCCCACATCCAACGACAGAGCTGCCCCGCCCTCCCCTCTCTCATTTTTCGGCCACCTGCTGCGCAAAACCTAGCCACCATTGCAGGGCCACCTCTTGGCCACCCGCTACGCATTACCTCAGTTTGCCGCAAATGGCAAAGCTCGATGCTATGTTGAGCTCCACCTCTTCTGGCAGAGGTTTCTCATTCGAGTTGGAGGCAACCACTCCTCTGTGTCCATTGGAACTTGTCAGCCAGGCCGAGGATCCGACAGTCATAGAGGAGCCACCAAACTTGGAGAGGTCTTTGATGTCAACTTGAGGTGTAATTTCGTCCAATATGAAAACTCAGGATGTATAGGGATCTTGAATAGTTGGATTCAATCGCCAGAAAATAGTAGAAGAAAGGGGAGAAAAAGAAAGCCAACGGAATTCAATAAAATGTACGGTGAATGGTATTCATAGGTCAGCTTCAACAACTACAGGACATGTATGTGACTACATTCTCTTCAGTCTTTTCTCTAAATCCGAAGCAGTACAAAGGACATACAACAACAAATCAATACACACAAATACAGTATGATTCTGGGCGCTTCAAAAATCAAGCTGAATTTCTGAAAATGCCATGTCGTCGAATGGCTGAACAAGCTGCAGAAACTGGTCGGAGCCTCGGGCAAGCAGACCAGATGATGCCAGAGCATACGCTAACAAGCAAAAATTGACAACCAGCCACATCACTAGAGAGAGGTTCGTCCAGAGAAGTAGCTTGAAGCCGAGAGTTCCGAAAACAATGTACAAGTACCAGTAGACCAGATTTGGGCTCATGGATCCAGTCACCTCGATCAATGATATTAGGTAGATGACCTCGCAGATGATGTATATTGAATGGAAGCATGCGATTGTGAGCAGCTTCAGTAAACCAAACTCGACGTGGAACTTCAAGGCCGAGTCCAGCCATCCCTGTTGCTGTTGTTGCTGGTCCTGCAGCTGCTGCTGATCATCGTCCCTGCATCGAAACAACCAATCAAGAACGGACTACTTTGCTTGACCTGTACTTCCGGTTGTGACAACGGTTTTCGAGACGACGTATTCGTGAGCGAATCGAGTACCTTTCGACTTCGTCCTGAATTGTCACGCTCGTGTGATTCGCCATGCTCCTCGGCTCCGGTGTCGACTCTGTTCGAACTCTGCAGATGCTGGAGCTCTGCTCTGTGGGGAGCTCGATGAACTGTCTCTCGAGTCTTGTAGATGACGAAGAGGAAGGTGAGCTGAGCGTGCTTTATATAGCCTCCGTTCCTAAAAATTCTCCGATCTTTCGGATTGAAAGAAACGGGTCGATCGCCAAATGAACGGGACGTCCCGGTTTTCTCCAATGTGCAGGGGAGCCGGGGAGGTATTCGTTGTCTTTCGTTCTGAAGTTTCTTTCCCTAAAATGACGGTCCAAGTAATTTCCCTGAAAGAGGGGGTCGACCAGATGTGCCTTCGGCCACGGCATCTTTAATCACTGCCTATACTCAAGAAATATATGTATAGTTCCTTTGGCGAGAACGGATTCAATGAGTGAATTAGCGAATGATCGAAAAGATACGAGACTCAAATTATTGACTGAAAAGTTATGGCATCAATACATAAGGGTATCGACGGTTCGGTTTATTTGGTTTGGATTTTCAAGAAACAAAAATCGAACCGTTTAGGTGTGTATTAACTTTGAACTAAACCACACCCCGAAACGAATACTCGATTTGTTTGAAATAGATCATTTCAGTTTTTTAGTTTTCTTTTTTTAAATATTAAAAAGACGTTTAGTGAAAAATGAGAGAGGTTGTGTAAATTGTAATATTAAGAAAATGGGTGAAACTATCCAAACCAGAATATACAACAATTATTTTTTTTCCATTTTACAAACAAAAAATGCACGAAAATTCGGTTCATTTTTGTTTTTGGTTGGATTCCTACACCCCTAAATACGAGCACCATACGGAAGGTTGAATGTGGGGGCACTCGTGGTGTTTCTCCTGGAGCCCACGGCTATATATTAGTTAAGTGCTCCACGCTCGACCGATTCTCTAGTGCTAGCCCTTTTCCTTCATTGAACGCTTCGCCAATGCGCCTTAACATTAATTGAATATCTTTATGCACTGAGCTATCTCTAGCTCGAAACAAAACCTTAGCCCGATAGTGTTTTGGTGGATGTTGGCGATAATGGCATATGCCCTACTAAGTCTCCTCATCAATTGCCTCGGGGCCCAACCGAGCTTAGCGGTGAGTTAGGGATGTCATCCATCACCTTGATTCGGAATTCACATCCAAGATTCCTTCTTTGAAGTACTTATTGAAAGCTGATACTAAATGGAAGAGGCTACCGAATACCACTTTTGAACATATTCAATTGGAGTTGTCTTCACTCAAAAACTTTAACATAAAAATTTAGCCATTTTATCTTAATGGCCCCATCTATATCCCTTTATATGCCTCTTATGATGATCTGGATGTTCGGTCCTTTTTTTTGGGGGGGACGTTCGGTACTTGACCCATTTATTTATTTTCTTTCTTGCTTTCTTAACTTTTTTATTATTGATAATTTGAGAATTTTATCCACTTACAATGCTTAATGAATGATGGATTTGATTATTTAAAATAAATTGAGGAAATTCACGTTACTTAACAAGTAATAAATTGAAAGAAAGATATTTAATAATTTTTTTTTCTGTGAACAAGGGTGTTGTTCCGCATGAGCAGCAAAAATTTCCTTTTCTCAAATTTGACTCTTAAATTTTGATTTTATTCAATTTTGTCCTTACACTATTACGTCGAACTAATGTAATCCTCCTAATTAAAGTGGGATGTTGGCATCAGATTTGCAATTTAGCTTAGCTACTTGTTGGCATATTAAAAGTCAAATCATTAAGAAACTGTTTTTCACATTCTCCTGAAAAAAAAAAAAAAAAGTAATTTTGGAAAATTAACATCTCTCATATGCATTTTTTTATTTATCTAACTCATTGACGTGGGATTGTGGAAAAGGAACTTTTCTAAGACGCGTCCTGCAGCGCACACATTGAAAGAAACTGCGCAGTCGACCGCCCAAAAGAAACGGGACGTCCCGATTCTTGAGTTCTTTTCTTGAAATGGAGGAGTCTCAAAGGGAATCTGGAGCGAGGAGGGGGCGGGGTGCCCCATGTCATTATCCATCAAAAAGAGACAAATGATGACCGGCAGTGACATAATGTGAACTGCGAAGGAACACAAACGTTGTCAAAAACCGTTGGAAACGTCCTCCTTGTTTATTGGATTGCTAATTTGCTGTCTAATTGTCAGAAAATTGAGCTATAAGCTTGAATTGGATAAGTGAATTAGTTTAAAAAATAGGAAATCTTTATTCTAATGAAAGGAACTCTGAAAATTTCTCTTTTTTTTTTTTTTTTTTTTTTTCAAAAAGATTGAAGATCTTAAAAGGTTTGATGGACTTCATTCTTATTTTTGATCTAGTTGTTGAGAAAATTAAAAAAGGAATTTTCTTGTTCCGAGATGTATGATCTTTGCTCTAACATCATTGAGTTATGCATGTTGTACGATGCGGGTGGTAACTCGATTATTGCAATCTCAAGTCTTGTAGACGATTGCACGCTATTCTAAAGTACTAGAACTGATGCAATTTCTTGTAATACTGTGGGACCAGGCGTTTTAAACTTCCAGAAAATGTCAAGGTGTGGAACGCCCTTTTGGAAACAAATAATTATGTAATTACAAGGTCATCAACTCCTTGCTTAAATCTCTGACTCGAACTTGTCGGAATTTATATTTCTTTTATCTTTTATGGCTTTTTAAAAAAACTCTAATGTGATCATTACTAACGATGCTATAACATGTGTCATAATCATTGAATTAGCTTCTTAAGATGTGAATTTATCATTAATTTAAAACTCCCTCTTTTTCACTATCGAGGTTATGTCCAATAAAACACCAGTAGAGGAAAATGTGAATTTAATTTCTTTCTTTCTTTTCTTTTTGTGCAAAAAATTATCATGTCATTCTTGAATCTATTGCACGGATGTCAATTTATTCTTAAACTTTTTAATTTTTATAATACCATACATGATCCACTTAAGCAATAATTTAGAAAGATCAAGTCGATTGTTGTTCAAACAACAAAACATCCTAATATGAAAAACGAGAAATTCATGAATGTTGTTCCATGATTGCTTCATGTTATTCATGAAGAGAATTATGGAAATTGGTGAGAGTTATGGAAATTGCAATGAAGTTTTTGCTTGCATGTTCTTAAGTAAATCCATAGTTTCGATAAGAGCTAACGACCTTGTAAACCAGCATTTGAAGAAATCCTTGATTAAAGAAATTGTGCAAATTAAAATACTCGATTGCGGAAAATGA
Organism: Eucalyptus fibrosa; assembly: GCA_017140475.1. NCBI lineage: Eukaryota > Viridiplantae > Streptophyta > Magnoliopsida > Myrtales > Myrtaceae > Eucalyptus > Eucalyptus fibrosa. The sequence goes on along the minus strand of CM029509.1, from coordinate 19,895,253 downwards.
AAATTGGTGGATTCGATTGCCAAGTGACATATGTTACAGATCTGAATACAAAAGTATCCCAAAAATTGTACATAAAAAATGAATTTTTTTGGAAAAAGTACAATTATAATAATTCCATTAATGTTCAAAGAATATGTATTAATATTTTTCATTTTTCATAAATCTATTTAAACAATAATTAACAAAAATTCATTTCTCGACAAAAGCAATGCCAGTGCTAATAAAATGAGGGTTGTGTCTTCCTCCGTCCATCCATGGTTAAAGGGAACTTCTTGCACTGTTCAAATTACATATGTTAGACATATATTTGGGATTAGGTTAATTGTAGTTTACTTTAATTATAATTAACTCTAATTGCTTTCTCTCCCTATATATCAGGGTCTTGTAATCTTCTTCTAGTAATATACATAATATTACATTCTTCTCTTTTCTATTACAAATTTCTTTAAGTCATCATAGACCCTTATTTGCCTTTCTAATTACATATTTTCACGCCTTAAACTTAGGCCAAAGTCCAGCCTGTGAGAGGAGAGAATATTGGAATATTTAAAAGTGAAAACATACTCATTTATCTAATAGTTAATATTTTTATATCATTGGTAGTGGTCCAGCAAATCTTACGCCAATAGCTGGAGAAAGTTTCCTCTAAACAAAATTGGAGGAAAATATGGCCCTATCTGTAAACTCCTAACCTATTTAAAGTCCACGCATCTTAGGATCAAATCGTCAGTCATAGCTTTATTTATAATATTTTCCGTATCCAATAACAAGTATTGATATGAATAAAATTATGCATATGCCAACAGTGGACTTAATTGGTGAAATTCAACTTTGTCATGCTTGAAGACACTTTTGCATGCAATCCAATGATGGATCAATAGGGGCTGAGAATGGATTTGGGCCATGTGAAGATCGTGTCCTATTGTCGTGTTGATGGGCCTCCAGTGAGCAACGGCTTCATCATTGTCGTGTTTGGAAGTTGTACAATTGAGGCTTTTGATCTCTCTTCCCCCTCACGGCAAAAGGTCGCCAGGTCCAAAGGAGGAGTCCGAAAGTTGAGCCCGACTGACTTGGTGTAGGACTAAGTGACACTATTCGGCCCAATAAGTTTAAAGGTTTTCTTGTAAAAAAAATTCAAGATGAAATTACCAAAAATCCGATAATGCTATGTCCGCCCAAACTAATCTTCATTTCTCCAAAAAAAAGGAAAAGGAAAAAATGTAATCACCCAAATCTTAGATTGGGAAATCACTTTAATTTGCTAATTTTTCCCTAAGAGTTCACTCACATTGTGAAAATCTGCTAAAATTCTTATACTTTTACGACACAAAAATTAGTTTTGGATAAATGCAATGCAATATAGATATATTAGCTTAATTTTTTTTTGTGAAGTGAAAATTAGTTTATGGAAATACAGTGTGGGAGTACTACTTTGAGATTTTTTTCCTAGATAAAAATTAATTTTGGCTACATGTGATATAGCGGATAAATTTAAGATCTATGATGATATTAACCCATATATTCACTCTAGTATTTAAAAATTGATACAATAACCCACACAATAAAATACTATATTTTTGTTACACTTTTGCCCCTCTTACTATAATTTTTTTTTTTATAGGTTTGACCCGCCTGAGGATTAGAGGGACCAATCATTATCAAAGATTAATTATCATAGTCCAAATGATATCGAGCCACCTTGTAAATGAATCTTTGCCCAATTTGTACCTTAGGCATTTGTTGCCTCGTATGGAGAGATTTCTTTGCTTCTGACTTGTTTTTAGAGCTACAGGAATGGGTGAATTGATCTCGGATATTGGGGCTCCAAGTGGACGACATACCACACTAGGAGCAAAGAGTCGGAAAGCATATCGTGATCATTTCTCAATTACTTTTTGCTTTTGTTTAGTCTAAGTCATCACTAGTTGATCTTTGGTGTCCACAGTAGGTTATGTGGTAAAAACAATAATTTTTTGACCCACTAAAAAGACTGGACGTATTAAAAGTTTTAAGGTCATTTCAGACATGAATCCGATGAGTTGGGCTTTCCAAGCTAGATTACCACTAAGGAATCCTTTTTCATTATATGAAAAGTTCCATGGGATGTTGAAGATGTGGACAAAACTTACAAAAAGGATTAATGTTTTTTCCGCTTTTTGTGGTCTAAGAGATGACAAATTTTTTCCATCCTTTTTTTTATTGGTTGGCAGACGGATCAACTTGTTGGTCACTCTAATTTGATCCATTTCGCAAGATGCATTTCTCTTGAGTATGAGTTATAGGAATTAATCTCTGGAAAACTCAAAGACAATTCCCAAAAGAAAACGGAAAAAAAACAATTTGGCCAAAAAGAATATTGAATAATCATTTAGATAATATGGCAATCAGGTAAGGTTCACTAAATACAGAACATGCATATGATAACATTCTCTGGTCCATAAATCATAAGCATTTATGAAAAATGACATGCAACATACAAGAATAGTATGGTTGCAGTAACTTAAAAATCAAACTGAATTTCGAAGACGACATATCGTTGAACGGCTAAATAATTTCTTTAAACTAATTGGAACTTTGTGTGCCAATAGACCAAATGATGCCAAAGCAAAAAATAGCAAACACATATTGACGACCAGCCATATAACTAAAGACAAACTCATCTAAAGAAGCAACTCAGAGTAGATAGCCCCAAAAACTATGTACAAATACTAGCATATTGGGTTTGGACTCTTGGCTCAAGTCACTTTGATCTGTGCTATAAATTATAAGGCTTCACAAATGATGTAAATCTTGTGACTTAATGCCTCAGTTTGTTGTAAATTGAAATGCGCAATAGAAGACATTTTAAACAAGATAAATATAATATGGAATCTCTTTGTTAAGTCAAACATTTCCTGTTATAACTGCTATTGTGATTGTTCATCGTTTGCATATCATATCGGGAGAAGGGAATTAATTGAAAGAAAATCAGGTTTAAAAGGGAAAGAACATTTAGCTACTTAAACAGAGTTCTTTGAGCATATTCATACGAATGAATTTCATAATTTCTGAGTGTCATTGTATGATCGGCCACGCTGTGGAGAAGGTGGAGCTCAACAAACTCCGTGATTGTTTTTGTGAAAGACGAAGTGGAACAAGCATTTGGTTGCAGAGTATATATAGAGGTCTTCCTTCTTTCATTTTTTGTGTTCCTGAGTGTCTCACAACAGCCAAGCCAAGTGCGAAATCCGGCAAACCAAGCCAAGAGCGAAATAGTCAAATCGAGACAAGCTCATGTGAAGCTTCCTAACCAGAACGACATGATTATCTTCTCATTTAATACTTCAAAAAAGTTTACGACGTTAATATGGCCAGACCCTACGATTCTAATATTCTGACCAAGCTGACAAGATAGTCTCTTTCTAATTCTAGAAAAGTTTACGATCTTGATATGTCAAGATTTTAATCAAATTAACTATTCGAAAAAGGTTTACTCAACTACTATAGTGATGTGGCTTAGAAAACCCAAGTTATTATAGGGTTTATACAACAGTGAAATAAATACTCCTAATGTTTTTGTGTCACAAAAAAACACAAATATATATACCCTCAATATAAGTTCTATCCAGGGTATATTTGTCATATTAGTATAAGTTCGGGACTTTTTATGACAAAAAAAATAGTTTTGGGTATTTGTGTCACCATCAGCAAGTTTAAGATTATTAGCGACACAAAAAAAGTTTAGATATTTGTGTCACGGTAGTCATAGTTTGGAATTTTATTTGTGGTATTAACCATTTATTACGGCTCTACAACGTATCATCTAAAATGGTCAAAAAACTTTTAATACTTCAGTTTTATGAAATCATTACTATCATGTTTCAAATAGCAAAAAAAAAAAAAAAAAGACAATAATATTAGGTATAAGCAAAAGAATTGAACCGATTCGGCCAATTTTGGGCAGTTCTCGATTCCTAAAAAATTTGGACCGTTGAATATCGGTTCGATTCCTAGTTGCAAAGTGTATGCCCACCCACTCACTTGGATGGGGATTGATTAATTCTAATTATTGCAAATTTCCAAAACATTAATTTATATTATTTTCTCGCTCCAAGTCTCGAACTGAGTCACACTTGTTGCCCATGCCTTTCACTCTCATTTCTCTTAGTTTCAATCACGCGGCTTGATGCTTCTCACTTCTCTCGATTTCAATCATGTTCATGCCTCTAAGGGAATAGGAAAAAAAAAAAAAAAGAAATATGTTTGGTTCCTAAACTCACTTGAAAATCAGACCGAGAACCAAGTTCCTAATTTCACAAACTGGAAACCAAAATATCAACTCATCCTGGAATTGACCACCTCGAGATAATACGACGTTTCATTCAATATAGAGTGGATTGACAACATAACCTACTAGAGGCATCAAAGATCACTAAGTGACGACTTGGACTAAAAAACCAAATAATAATTAAAAAATAGTCATGATAGAGTCTTTTGACTCTTTGTTTAGGATGTCCTTTTTCGTGCACTTGGAATCCCAATGTCCAAGCAGCTTCACCAATGAATCAAAAGTGAGGAAATCGCTCCATATGAGATGGAAAGTACATGAGGCATAAGTTGGGCAGATGATTATTTACAAATGACTCGAATTCGTGATATTGAATTCCTTTATTGTTGGGCCACCAGGTTCCGTGATAGCCTAACATGGCCGTTCAAAACTTTCAGACTCCTCCTTCGGATAGCTTTACAGAAACAATAGAGGGGAAGAGAGTGATGAGGAGAGTGCATCAGTCGACTGTGGAAGGCCTGGCGACCAGTGCCGTGAGGGAGAGAGAGATCAAAATCTCAATTGTCCAGCATCAAACACTAAAAATATCCAAATCCAGCTAACTGGGGATAGGCAATTCAAAGGCAGGTTCCTTACTTTAGGCACTTCGAATTTTTCAGGAGAATATAGGAATCTGTCTCTCTGTCTCTGTCTCTCTCTCTCTCTCGTACTTTTTTTTAATGTGTCTGCTGATAGGCCAATGTGTATTGGTCCCACGGCAGACCAAAGTTCTTGAATACAGATTCACTTCTTTCTGCTAAATAATGACAAAATCACTTTTTGTTGCCAAATAATGACAACATCGCTTGAATAAAAAATTATGCAAAATACCAGTTTTTAAGACTCAATTACACATTTATGATAAATTTTAGAACTTCCAAACACTTATCCAAATTTTTGAGGGGTTAAACACTAGGTTTCATGATAAACGAAAAAGTGGTGCCAACTTAAATTTATTAAAGTTGAAACTTGCAAAAGCAATTTTACCATCAAAATGACACAAATTAATGAATTACTAGAAAGGTTTTATATATTGCCATAATATATATTGTAATAGTGTAAACAAATCGCTAGAGAACCTACATGTTTATATTTAGCATTTAATCTTTGACGAATAAAGCAATTTAAAATAATGCATACTGTAATACTATGACTGTATTAGACCAACATGTGTTGGAATCGGGCAGATTGACTTCTTAAGACGAAGAAAGACTGTAGCGAGTCAAGTCAATGAGACCGTCCGCTCTTTGTCCTTGAGTACAGTCCGATCTCGTTTACCGATTACACGCACAACTCCGACCATTCTCCTTCTTTTTGTCAGATAGCAGCTTCTTTTGATTGATCATCCGACCGATAGCTCGTACAGAAGGGGGGAATCTATTACACGATGAGGTGTGCATGTGCATCTGTGGCTGTTTTATGTAGCATTTTACATTTAATTCCTATGTATCTTTGACTTTAGGGTCATCAAAGTGGATTTTCCACTTATAGATGAAGTACTGCTTCAAATCCAGACATGTGACCTTTCAAAATCAAAATCACAACCTAAAGTGCAGCATTTACGTAAAAGTTGCTATGAAAGAAGAAGTGATCAATAAAAATTTCATGAAGATGGAGCAAATATGCAAAGTTCCAAACATTAATTGTATCAATATAGAACTATTATAATTTAACCACACTTTTGCGTAGTCATACTAGCACATAATACAGAGGGAAAACCTCGAATATCCATCTCACATATCGTGCGAACATCTTATGATACAAAGGGAAAAAGAGAGATAAAGTGTGTCAAATTCCATCGTGAGATCAACTAGACAATATCCTCCCCGACTCCACTTCCATCACTACCAATGGCTAGAGTCACAACATTGTTATTCACAGATGATTCTTCTCGGTCTGCAACATTAATTTTCAAAAGTTCTTTGATAATCCTTTGTGATTGAATAAACAATTTTCTGAGTCTCATCGAAATTTCTCCACACATCGACTTGAAGATCCATTTCATCTCTAGGTAATTTTGCTGGTAATTGGGATTTGTAGCTACCATAATAAGGAAGACACCATATATACCCCACTTGATGTGAGAATTTAGTATGATCAAGTCAATTACTACTCCAATGATGAGACATCCTAGTATGAGAAACGCAAGATTGAGGAATGTCTTTCCATGATTGCTTTGTGTTGTTCGTGAAGTGATGCCAAAGAGCACGATGAGAACTACGGCTATTGTGGTGAAGGTTGCTTGCTTGTTTAAAAGTACATCCTTAGCTCCAAAAAGAGCAAACGACCATTTAAGCGAGGATATCAAGAAATCTTTCGATTTTTCAATTATGGCATCTTCTTGTTCTTCGAGTCTATCAAAAAGAACAACAAAATCTGAAATCATTAATTTACGGTGCAAGTAAATAATACCAGCTTGTGCTAGGAAGATAAAGAAGGATTAATTGTGGCAAGTTGTTGCTTTTGACAATATGGATGGGTTTTTCAAAAGTTGTACAAATAAAAATTCCAAACAACATAGGAAGCCAAGTGCACTAAATGCTCATGACCCAAAGGAGGATATAGTTCCTAAGGAACGACATAAGCATATGCAAGCAATGGAGAGTACTAATCTATGTAAATCTCGACTATTTGAATAAAAAACTGACCTTTGAGCTTCAGTTGAAATAGAGTTGATGTCAGACATTGATCTGTGCTAGCTTTCAAACAAAAAGTGTTGATGTTTGTTTCACCTCAAAGAGAGGCAAAGAGTTCGAAGCGAATGCAAATTTTGTTGGGCTTCATGTCTATCAAAGTATGTTTTTTATAAGGGGAATTTCATAGATAAGCTTTCAAAGAAGGAGAGGTGGTGCTCCATTTCCCACTATTGATTTACTTGTAGTCAGGGAATTTCATGGATCCACCCCTCCATCGATTTTGCAGCACTCCATTCAATGTCGATTCTCCAGTAGGACCCTCTCAGCCTACAACATTGATTGGAAAAGAGTGCTTGGGAAAAGATTGTAAAGAGCAGTGCTTTGTAGTAAAAGAAAAAAAAAAACAAAACAAAACGTGTTTACAATTCTCTAGGAGGACCATTGATTGTAAAGGGGTGCTTTTGGATCTCCAGTGGCACCCTCAACATATGACATCGATGGCGATGTCTTCACAATCTTTTCCCAATATACCCATCCATGGTGCTTGGGCCATCGATGGTGGTTGGGAAAAGATTGTAAAGAGGGTGCTCCCGAGTTTGGATCTCCGACATTGATGGCGATGTCTTCACAATCTTTTTCCGGTATACCCATCGATGGTGTTTGGAAAAGATTGTAAGGAGGGAACAATGGTCGATGGTGCTTGGGAAAAGATTGTAAAGAAGACTCTTTACAATCTTTTCCCAAGCACTATCGATGGGTATACTAGAAAAAGATTGTTATCCCTTTTTGCATAGTACTAAACATGAACATATTTAATTGTGAAGGCAAATGAGACTTGTAATCTTATTCCCTCTTTACAATCTTTTCCCAAGCACCATCGATGGGTTTACCGAAAAAAGATTGTGATGTCTCTTTGCCTAGTATTAAGTGTAAACATACTTAATTGGAGAGGCAAGTGAGACTTTTAAGATTTGAACTCAGAATTTGCAACTTTGATATGATGTGAAATTTTGATAGTATTATTGCCAACTGTTCTAAAAGTTTAAGCTGGATGTGATTTAGTATTTAATTATTTCAACACAACGTGGACTCTTTACAATCTTTTCCCAAGCACCCATTTACCATCGATATCAATCGTGGAGGGTCCTCTTGAAGAATGGTAAACAAGTGTTTTTACAAAGCACTACTCTTTACAATCTTAGCACCACCTTTTCAAAGTCTCCCTCTTTTTCTTGCTTTTCCCCTCTGCTCCCATCAGGAGAAGCTTCTAGTGGGAGCTTGCATTCACTTCATTTATGAATGTGCTTGGAAATTCCAGTGGAAAAATGAGAAGCCCATTCCTAATTTGAGTTTATTTCTTACATGTTTTTTTTTTCCATCTTTTTGTTTGAATTTTTCTTCTTCTTTTTTTCCCTTTTTTTGGCCATTTGGGATGAACAGGTGTCCCCCCTTTTTTCAAAAAAGTAGTTTATTTGGTAGATAACCAACTAGTTATTGTGTTAATAAGTTGAATATTTTTATGTTTTCTTGTTTTGTACTAGGAAAGCATTATAATAAAAGGCTAATATTATGAAAAATTCTAAATTAGTATACTTGTGGCAAATTTATCCAAAACTATTTTTTTTTTTATCTCAAAAAACTTAAATAGCTATATATGTGACAAATTTATCCCAAATAGCCACAAAAAAATCCAAAATTAATACACTTGTTATAAATTTATTTCAAACTAATTTTTTTTATTATCAAAATCCCCAAATTATTACATTTGTAACAAATACACCATCCATTAAATTGGATTAATACTACAAAAAATTACAAAACTAATATAAGCGTGACAAACGGAGAATAAAATCCAAAATCGGTACACTAGTCAACTGTCATGTGTTATCTAACTTACCAATTTGACAATAAACTTTAACAAAAACTAATAGAGAGTAAATTTATCACAAAAGCATCAGTTTGAAATAAATTTGTCAAATGTGTACCAGTTTGGGGGTTTTTTATGGTCAAAAAATTAATTTGGGATAAATTTGTCAAAAGTATACTAGTTTAGGGTTTTTTGAGGTTTTAACACTATAATAAATAACTTAAGTACAAGTAAGAGTGAAAGAAATCATCTACTAGTTTCAATGAATGCATTTGGTTTCATAAATATTTAAATATATGTCATTATGTTATAGTCCCTAGATTTTAACTGCTCGGCTTTCATTTTATTTGGTGAATCTAATGGACTAATTTTTATTTATTTCTCATGTCATCACTACACAACTTCTTGATGGATGTTTTCCAATAAATACATACATACATACATAATAATAATAATAATAATAATAATAATAATAATAATAATAATAATAATAAAACTCAGTAGATTGGAAATTATGAACCTCCATTATTATCATGCAAATTCAAAACAAAAGGCCCTGTGAAATATTATTTTTGCCTTGATTATATGAAATAATTAGTTGTTGACAAGAAAATTATGGCAGCTATAATCGCATTATAAGACAAACTGTTCAAACCATTTCAAATACATGTTTTCTTGTCAATTTTAAATACATCAGAATTTTCATGGAACCATAATATATATATTAGTGCAAATGTACAACAATAGTAATAAGTTGCATATGCAACTTAACAACAAATACTTTCCATTCAACTGCTTGGCTTCTCTAAAAAGGCTACTGAATTGAAAACGAATAATTTCTTAGAATCACTCAATAGAAGTTTTTAGTGATATCAATATAAGATTTATTTTTACTCAAAAACAAATAAATTTCAAGGAGTAATTTTCAATGTCATGATGCGAGAAAGGGAAGTAACTGGATAAGATGATTAGGTATAGGCTCATGCTTCATCGTCAAACTCACAATTGATAAATAAAAGAAATGGACTTTTCCTTGTTATCTAAATTGATTCGCCAAGCTATAGCGGGACTTAATTAAGGTTAGATGTCCATAGAAAATGCTCTAAGGACTTTCTAAAGAATATAAATGTCTTAAAATTTAATGTGTTTGGCGTCTCCATAATAATGAGCCTCATAAGGATGGTATAGATTGCCACCCGAAAGATGGCCAACAATCAAGATAAATGATATAGAGAAGGCAAAACAATCAAGAACAAGTAAAATTGTTTATTAATAAAATTTAGAACATTTCTTTAGCTATTTTACAAAGAACATGAAGGCGAGACACTATAAGGCTGTTTGGTCGATCGGATAAAAATCAGGATAGGATATGTTTTATCATATCCCATGTTTGGTAGCTGTCTAGGATAGAATAAGATCGGATATAGACGGGATATAAACCGAATAAAAAAATCCGAGGGGGGTGGGATAAGATCAGATATGATTTCTTTTATCCAAAATATAAAACCCTATGCTTTTTTTTTTTTTTTTGTTGTCGTTCACCCACAGACGACTATCTATTTCCAAAGTATTGACGTTGAAGCCTTCTCCTCAATAGCTCTCCAATTCTCATCGAAATTTTACGAAAGCCTTCTTCCTCCACCAAGGTAAGACCCCCTTGTCTGCCGGCGATCGCCCACCGGTTGCCCTCCCGTTCGATTCCCCCCCACCACGATGTTTTCCCCACTTTGATTGCACCCCAATTGCTGAGGCCGCCGGCACCCCAATCATCCTTGTCGCACCGCTGGGTCCGGGCGGTCGCGGCTTATTTTGACGCGGCGGGAATGCAGGGGAAGCACATGAATTCTTCTGTTGTTGTGTTTTTTATTTTGCAATAAGTATTAGATCAGCATCCGGTTTTTAGGGCAACTGTCTTCCAGTTTAGAATGGCATCCTACTATTTATCTTGGAGACCTTGTAAACTTCTTGGTTCAAATACAAGGTTGTCTGGGAAACAAAGATGATTGTACAATTGAGCTGTGTATGTGCTCAATGGGCAAAATTTTTTGGAATAGTGACTTATCAATTATGTCAATGTATTGCTTTTTTTTTTTAACTGATTCTATCTTGTCATCATATAAAGGTGAAACATCATAGTAGCTTTTAATCTTCTAATTGGGCAGACTCCTCTAGTTTCTTTTTTCTTGATGAACATCAAATTGGATGGATGGGTGTTGTGGGCCAGAGGGGAAGAGTGTACAAGCGATGGGTAGTTTTTTTTTATGGATCTGGATTTGATAGTTTGAATTTGTAATTTGCAAATTATTATAAAAGTATGTACAATTTATGGGTGGTTTTTTTTATGAATCTGGATTGGAATTTTCAATGGGCATGTGTTGCAAATTATTCTAAAAGTTGTCTTCTTTTTCTTCATTCTAGCATTGATCAAAAAGTTTGCTCCTTACTCTTAGCTTGTGATAGATTCAATGTTTATCCAGCCTTTGGTGTGAAAGAACGAAACCTTGATTTTTTTTAAATTTTTTTTTTAAGTGTTGGGGGTGGGAAGAGGGGGAGCTAGAGATTTGAGATAAGAAAACAAAAAAGCTAAACATAACTCCTTTTGTAATACAAGTTGGTGTGATTATCATAACTTGAATTCCAATTTTCGTTTTTAAGAACTTGAGATTCATGCTTGATTGCTTGAGTTTTAAAGGAAAATGATTGACAAAGAGAAGCACGCCATGGATGTGGGAAAAGCCCTGCTTATTAATCCCTTTCTATTCCCCTGCACTAGGAGAATTTATTGCCATCTTGAAGGTTTACTGTTCACAGTTAGTTCAATACATTGCTTCTATAGCCCTCCACTTAAAGATTGATTCTCAATGAGATTGATCTCTAATGCACTAGGGTCTTTTTATTACACTAGGAATCAATTTGGCATATATCTGAAAATTTCTTTGGTTATAATTTTTGCACACTCCTTTTGTTTGGGACCTTTTCATGTAGCATGTACTGGAGTTCCATTATAAATTTATTTAGGAATAGATATATAAATGTATATGTATATAACTTGGCATTGATATTGAAAATATGACATTCAATGCTACATTGTTCTACTCTTTGGAGAATTAATCAAGATCATTGATAGATTGTAGTGAGTTAGGTTGTTAACGTGGCCTGATTAGCAAAAAGTAAAAGTATAACTCAAATATAAAACCCTATTGATTATGCCTTTATAGGTCATACATTATGTATTGATCTTCTCACTCCAGGTAAATCTCAAGTAAATTTATTTCTAGTAAGAAAAGTTCAAGCAATGAAGGAGATCCCTGTATTTAGTAGAAATTGCAAGATATTATCGTATGATATTTGCATTTGCTATTTTGAGGTCAATCTGTAGCGTATTTGTTGTTTTGTCAGTGTTTGTGTTGAGTGTTGATGATATTTGCTTTAGTGGGAGAAGGAATCGATTACTTACCTAGACATATAGTTTCTACCATTTCCATTTTACTTATGTGAGGCAAATTCACGATTGATATCGCATCACCTGCGAGGGAAGGATATATCTTGTTGTGTGGGTTGAATATCGTGGCTGATTGAATGCTAAGTTAGTTTTTTGTTTCTATGTTTTTTGTTACTTTAAGAAATCTGGGAGTGGCTCAATTGACATAGATGCTGAGTTAGTTTTCTGTTTCTCTGTCTCTATCATTAAATTTTCTCTACCACGTTATCTTCCATCATTAAATTTTCCGAAATTGCAATGAGATGTTTAGGAATGGAAGGTAGCGATTTCAGTCAAACTCAAGGAAGGGGAACAAAGAGAGACCAATGTATATGGACAATAGATGAAGAAAATGCACTTCTAGATGGTCTTGAAGAATTAGTTACGCAAGGAATGAAAGCCGATAACGGCTTTAAGAGTGGTTACATGATTATGTTAGAGAAGTGGTTTGAATAAAAATTCCCTTATTCTGGCATCAAGGGTAATCCTCACATAGAGTTAAAAATGAAAAGCTTGAAAAAGTTGTATAATCAGATATATAACTTGAGGAATCAAAGTGGCTTTGGGTGGGACCATGAAAAGCATTGTGTTGATATTCATTCTGAGGATAGTTGGCAAAAATATTGCAAGGTTTGTGTCACTTCTTCTCATTTTTCTTCTTTATTAATTGTTTCATTTTTAACAAAATAATATAATTTTCTTTGTAGACCTATCCAAGAGCTGCTTCTTTGAGAGGGAAGTCCTTCCCTCAATATAATCGACTAGCAGCCGTATTTGGAAAAGACCATGCCAAGGGAAATCTCAGTGAAGACCCTTTAGAAGCTCATGAGGTTGTAGATCATGAGGAAGGTGAAAATTATGATAATGTAGCAACCAACGGTGTAATCAAAACTCACCGCCACTATCATCTTCTCAGACACAAAATGTTTCTGATTCTTCAAAAAGAAAAAGGGCTAAAGCAAGTGACAAATGGGCTGTTGGCTTAGTTGAGATAGCAGAACTTTTGGCTCATTCTTGGAAAATACTAATGAGAGAATGGAGATGATCGCTAGTCGCATCGAACATGCTAAGGATTTGGATAATGACAAACGAAAAATCAATGAGGAGCTCATTCAAATGTCTTTAGGGACTATGGATAGAATAAAATTATGTAGAAAAATTGTGAAGGATCCTGAGAATATTAATCTATTTTTGGGATTTCAAGGAGATGACAGGAAAGCATTTGTGGAATTACTTCTCCAAGAGATGAGAGAAGAGAATGAGTGATGATTGAGTTGTTTCTGAGTTTGTAGGAGATATGTTTTCTCTCCATACTTTTTCTTTTTTTTCTTCTTTAGTTTTTTTAAAGGATTTTTGGGGCTAGCTATAATCTTTAATGTTATCTTTTTGGACCTTTCAGTTGTAGCCATGACTTGAAAAGATGTTGATATGGCTTGAAACTTTATCTCTATGTTTATTGCCAAGAAAACCATTATCTATAATATTCTTTGCCTCTGTCTTTTATTTTTCATAAATAGTTCTCTATCTCTTTGGCAAAAAACCTAGCCATGAACTTAAAAGAAGCCTTAAGTCAAGATTGTTTGCATCTACTGCTTTAGATGGACGTGAACATGAGTTTATTTTGGTCAAAATGCAGTTGGCTGATACTCAACAATGTAATGTACTTTATAGATGCGAATTGTTTAGAGATCGTTCGTTAACGTGATTAACTGTCATTGCATCCTCGTGACAGTTGGAAAAAAAAAAAGCGAATGAACTTTGGACTTTATGCTTTGTTCTAATTGGGCATTTGTTTGATTTGGTATTGGACCTATAACAAAATGGAAACAAATGAAAAAACTTGTAAGAGAGAAAAAGAATTCATGTTTTAAAGTGAATATATTGAAATTGAAGTTATTCTAAAAATGTTTAATGTTGAAGGGGGTATCTAAAAGATTATTTCAAATGAACATAAAAGATTATTACGATGTGTAATCATGAAATTCGATGAGAATCTGTTCATTTGAAAAAGATATATTGTTTTGGATTATTTTGTGAATATTAAACCTACAAATTTGTACTTGCCTAATGTTATTATTTTTAAAATATTCGAATTTAAATCCGTGGTTCACCAAAGATAGATTGGATAAGATATGAAGGATATCCGACTTTAAATCCGTAGTTCAGCAAATAGTAGATTGGATAGGATATGAGGATATCCGACTTTAAAATCCTTAGTTCACCAAAGAGTTGATGGGATATGAAAAAATCCATAGATTTCTTATCTTATCTTATCTAGTCCTATCCCCTTTAGAAATCCGGACAACCAAACGCAGCCTAAGGGTGGACAAACACTCTTCATAGTCCGTAAGAGATGGCAACCCTCATCATCGCGAAGCATGTCTCTAGCTAGGGCTATTTGCCCTAGGGAGAGCTAGGTGTACCCCTGGTGAGGGTTTACCACTTCCATTTAGAGAGCACCGACAATTCATTTCCGCCCTCCCCTTCCTCTCCTCCCTCTTTGGGCCTATTTGATAATCCAATTAAGTTTTGAAAATGAACTTACTGAGATTAAGCTTGTTTGGGGAACTTAAACGGAATTGACTTAAATGATTAAATTAAGTCGATAATCATCTTTAGTAAGTAAAGGAGGTGTCAACTGATTTTTTTTTCATAGAAAAGTAATTTATTGTAATTAGAATCTTATCGGATATGTTGGAAAACCTATAAAAAAAATAAGTCTTTTCTCTAAGTTTGGTTAGAGATCAATAATATTAAACTATCAATTTAAGTATAATCAAACAACTTTTAAATTCATTTTAGCATTTACGAATATCATCACTTAAAGCTCAGTATTTAAACTTTAGCACATAATTTGGAATATCATCAATAAAGGTGGGGTTGGTTGCCATACGGAGTAGGGAGGACCCAGAACACTTCGAGCGAGGGTCCACCACTCTCATTAGTGAGCACCAACGGTTTATCTATGCCCTCCTCTAACTCTTTTCCCTTTTATGAGCCTGCCTGATAACCCAATTAAAATACAAAATTTAATGAGATTAAACTGGTTTGACAACCCTGAACGGCTTTTACTTGAATAATTCAATTAAGTCAATAATCCACTTAATCTATTAAAAACTATTTCATGGCAAAATTTTATTTACCATATTTTTTGGAACATTTACAGATAATGGTCTTTTCTTTATATTTGGTGAGAGATTAATAATATTCAGTTGTCAATTTTCTATCATCATCGAACAACTTTTAAATTACACATTCAACACTTAAAATTATCATCATTTATAATTCAGTACCTAAATGTTTAGCATTTAATTTTCAATTTTATCGAATTGGCCCTTTTGTATCTGCTCTCTTTTTCCTTTTCTTTTTCCCATCAATTTTTCAAATATGTTAATGGGCAGCAATGAATATTTAGACCTTTTCTTTTAATTTTATATTTTTAGCAAAAAAAAAAAAATGCTACATCAGCGATCTGAGTGCCGCATCCAAAGTTCTTAAATTTATTAATGACAAAATCACTTGATTGTAAAAATTATGTGAGTCAAAATACTCGATTGTAGAAAATGAAAATTGGAGGACTCAATTGCCAAGCTACATAAATTACAGACCTAAATACAAAAGTATCCCTAAAATTGAACATAAAAAATGAATTTACATGCACAAAGTACAATTATCACAATTGCATTAATGTTCTAGGAACATGTGTTAATATTTTCCATTTTTATAAAGCTATCTAGACAATAAATACAAAAAATTCATGTGTCCAAAATAGCTGTGCTATTGCTAATACAATGAGGGTTGTGTTTTCCTTTGTCCATCCAGAATTAGAAGAAACTTCTTGCAAAATTCAAATTACATGTGTTAGAGATATATTTAGTATTATGATTTAGAATTAGGTTAATTGTGGTTTATCTTAACTATAATGGAGTCTAATTGCTTTCTCTCCCTATGCATAGGGGTCTTGTTCTTTTATTCTAGTAATTTACAAAATAATCTCTTCTCTCTTTCACTACAAAGCTCAACATGGTATTAAAGCAGGAGATATTGAGTTCAAATCTTTTCAAGCTCTTATTTGTCTCATCAATTATATATTTCAACTCTTTAGACTTATGCCAAAGTCCAACCTATTTGTGAGGAGTCTTAAAATAATTAAATGTTAAAATCATGTTTTCAATTCCAAAGGTGCCTAGAGGACGGGCCAAATGCTGCAAAGCGATGACCCAGGAGTGGATTCCCCACTGGCAGGGGGATAGGAGACGACCATCTCGAGACACATCACAACCTACAGGCAACACCGACAAGAATTTAACGATTTAAGCTTTTAGAATAATTGACAGTGATCCCATCAAATCTCACAACTTGTGAGTAGTGTTCATGTGTACTTGCAATCTATTAATGGAAAGGCTGGGTTGATAAAGTTTTCTCTAATAAAAAAATGGAGCAAAATATGGTCCAATATACAATCCCCTAAGTAACCTATTTAAGTCCATAAATCTCAGAAGCGAATCGTCGGTCGCCACAACTTAATTCTCCCCGAATAAGTATGCTTTATTTATAATATTTTCTACTGCCAATAACGAGCGTTGAATAAATTATACATGATGTCAAGGTGGGAGTTATTGGTGAAATTCGACTTGTCATACAGTTATTGGTGAAATTCGACTTGTCGTACTTGAAGACAGTTTTGCATGCAAGCCCCTATTGTATTGATAGGGGCCGACAATGGATAGGGGCCGACAATGGATTTGGGCCACATGAAGATTGTCGTCTTGTTGTCGTGTTGGTAGGCCTCCAAAGAGCTGGCTTCAACGATTGGTGATCCATCGTTGACTGATACAATCTGTGTCACTCCCCCAAGTTCGTCTACGACACAATTCGCAACGAAAAGTTTGAATATTTGAACGCTTACTATATCTGAAGACGGCTTTATACTATCCCACACAATAGTATATATTCTTTTTATAGAATTGACCCATGGATTAGAGGGACCAATCATTAATGAAGATTAAGTAGCATAGCCTACATGAAATTTGCCATCACCCAGCACGCTAAACTAGTGCATCTACTTGCAAAATGAACAAGTGTGTTAGGCTGTCATCAAGCCTGATAGCCAAGCTTGGGAAAACAGCACATTCTTGAGTGGTTGAACAATCTCTTGTAAATGGTCAAAACTTTGCACGAGTAGATCAAATCATACTAAAGTAAACATTAGTAAGCACATATTGACGACTAGTCATATGATCAACGGCAAGCTCATCCAGAAAAAAAAAACTTGAAAATAAGAATTCCAAAAACAATGTACAAGTACTGATATATAGACAAGTCAAAACTCTTATGTTGTTGTTTATATTATGGTTGCTCGTTATTTTTATGTTAAATCGGGAAGAAATTATTTAAAAGAGAAAATAGATTTGAGAGGGAAAAGAAACCGGCAGCTTTACTGCGCTCTTAGCATTGATTTGAAAATGAGTGAATTACGTGCCTTTCCAAAGCTGCTGATTGATTCGGCATGGCTGTGGAGAAGGGAAGCGCGGGCAGAGAACGGGGAGGATTCGAAGAGCGGGAAGAGACTCTGCAGTTTGACCAAGGAGCTCCTCCGCTCGCTTAAACGATTTTCGTTCTGTTTATTATCCACGGACTCCCCCAATCTCACCCGCCCGTCACCCCCCTCTCCTCACCCGCCACCAATCCCGGCCCCCCACGTGTCCCCCCAACTCCAGAAACACCGTGCTCGCCCCGATGACCCAATCACTCGCCCCCCGCAATATCTTAACCGCAGTAGGAGGTGGAGGTAGTAGATTTCTTAGACTCAACCACGTAAGAAATCGACCCGACCACTTTTGGCATCTGATGAGTTGGGTTTCCAAGCTATTATATCCTTTTTCATCAATATGGAAAGTTTCATGAAGCGTTGAAGATGTGGACAAAACGTACAAAAAGCATCCATGTTTGTCCCGGTTTTTGTGATCTAAGAAATGACAAATTTTGTTCCGTCCTTTTTTTTTTTTTTTTTTTTGCATTTTATACCCATTTTGGTCAATTCTTTTTATTCACCCTAATTCGATCCACTTTGCAAGAGTCATCGCTCTTAAGTACGTGTGATAAAAATTAAGAAAATTGATAGGTGCTTCAGAGCTCTGGGTATATTCTGACATATTAGATTTAGACTCTTGAGTCTAGTCACTTTAAATAGTGTTATGAGGTAAATGACTTTGCAAATGATTTACACTACTTAGCGCCCTGATTTATTGTGATTGAAATACATAATGATGAGTAGCTTCAATGATATAAATACAATATAGAGTCTCTTGGTTAAGTCAGATATTTCCTATTGTTACTACTGTTATAATTATTTGTGATCTCTATATCAAATTAGAAATGAATTAATTGGAAGAAAAATAGATTCAAAAGAAAGGAAAACTAGCTACTTAAGCAAAGTTTTTAGAGCACAAATTAATGAATTACATACCTTTCAAGTGTCACTGGATGATTGGCAATGCTGTGCAAAACGTAGACCTCAACGAACTCCGCGACAGTTTTGGTGGATGACAAAGTGCAACAGTCACTTGGTTGCAGAGTATATACATAGAGGTATTCATACTTTCGTTTTCTAATATTTTCTTGGAGAGAAAACAAGTGTTTTGTTGTTTAATATATTTGGGAAGGTTCCAAGATTCCTCCCCGGAAATATTAAACAACGAAACACTCAGTTTTCTAATATTCTCTCGGAACCTCCCTAGAAATATTAAACAATGAAACTCTCATTTTCTAATATTTCTGGGAGGAGCTCTGTGCATGCTCGAACAAGCACGAAGTTCAGCAGCCAAGCCTAAGCCCAAGCCCAAGCCCAAGCCCAAGCCCAGAGCGAAAATAGTTAAATCTGATTAGGATCGAGACGAATTGACGTGAAGCTTCATCACCAAGCTAACACGGTTATCTTTTTTCCGTTTAATACTTGAAAAAGTTCACAGCCCTAAAATGTCCCGATTTTAATTAGATTAACTATTCGAAAAATTTTTATGAAACTACTATGGTGATATAGCTCAGAAAACCCAATTCATTATATGTTAAGTAATCAAAATAGATAAGGTATAGCTCGGCTTTGCAGCGTATTATTTAAAATGATCAAAAAACTTGTAATACTTGTATTTTCGATTATGTCCTGTTTCAAATAACTAAAAAAGATGATAATATGCTATGTCATTCAGTGTGGAGTGGATCGATAAATGATTTTTATACAACATAATTGGAAAAATTATTCAAAAAGCTATAAACCTTTTTATTTTGTTAATTGAGTCCTACTTTTTTTTTTTTTTTTTACATTTTGTCAATTGAGTTTATTCGATTAATTTTAATTGAAAATTATTGACATGAATGTCGATTATTATAAGGAGCAGAATTGGTGCTAATATAAATAATTTTTAATGATATATATTTTACGTTACTGGTTTTTATTTATTTATTATGTTTTCTTCCCTTATTTCTCTAGCTGGTCATTGAGCCGTAGTAATTGTTGTCGATGGGCAAGGTCAATTTGGTTGACCTCGGGCAAGCCTAGCCTATATCACTAGTCACGCTTGAACTTGCCAAATCTAGCAATGTTTGTCTCCTTGGATTTGGCGAGTTTTGCCCTTCTTAGGGGCCAGTGGGAGTGACCTTAGGGACCAGTTGTCTCTAGCTAGTCACCGAGGCCCAACAACATATTAGAGGAAAAAGGGAAGAAATAAAAAGAAAGAAAAGAAAACGAAAAAAAGGAAAAGTTGTCCATGTCTACTAACTGCACCACATTGGATAGCTAGTGCTAATGTCAATGATTTTTTACTAAAATTAATCGGATGGACTCAATTGAGAGGCTTAAGACTCAATTGACACGATTTTCAGCAAAAAAAAAAAAACAAAAAAAAAAAATGGCATAATGAAAAGTTTATAACTGAATTAGCTAAATTGTAATAAATTTAGAAATTTTTGGACAAATTTTCCCAAAATAATCTACTAAAGGCACCAAAGATCGCTAAGTGACTTGGGTTGAAAAAAATCAAAAAATTATTTTAAAAAATAGTCATGATAGTCCCCAACTCTTTACTCTAAATATGCTACTTCATACGTACAGAACCCCAATGTCCGAGATCAATGAGCCCATGGCCGCAGCTCATCCACAAGCCAGAAGTGAGGAGATCGCTCCATGTGAGGTAACAAATGTATATCCTCTGTAATCAAGTGCTTGTTCTCGGGAAGCTTGGTCCAAGAAACGCACATGAAACCAATCATTGGAGGCCCATCGACATGACAATAAGACCACGATTTTCAAATGCCCCAGATCCATTCTTGGTCCCTGTCGATCCGCCTTTGGATTGCATGCAAAACTGTCTCCAAGCATGAGCAGTTCGAATTTCACCAATTAAGTCCACACTTGGTATACGTATAATTTATTCAATATTCGTGATTGAAAACGACACATATTATAAATAAAGTAAGATACTTACTCGTGGAGTGTCGCGACTTAAATTTCGAATACACCACCTAAGTTAGGCTAATAGACTATCAAGTTTTTAAACTTAGCTCAAACTCTCCCAAATCCATACCAATTCGTGACTTAAGCAATTATTTAGCATGCAAATGATCATTAATTAGAAGTTGCTATTAATTAGTTTATGGTAGGTCGATTAGATACCTAAGTAAAATAATTACGAACGAACCAGAAACTAAGGGTACATGGATTTTGTTACATTAAATTTCTCTAATACCCTTTCGGTACCATTTATTTTAATTTTCAAAAATGTTTTTGAAACAGCTTAGATTTGTTTTAACCTAAATCACTATCATGCAAATGGGTGATCATATGAAACAAACAATTTTTTTTGGGTTTTCTTTTATTTCAAATTTAAAACATGCATCTTAACTACATGACCTAATTTTGCTAACAAATAAATTCTAATGAACCTATTATGCAAACTATGCACCTAACTTTTTTTCTTTACCAAAAAAAAAACTATGCACCTATTTTTTATTTTTTTATTGAAATTCGAAATTAATAAAAACCCTAATTAAATTATCTAAAAAGGAATAATTTTCTAATTTATTTCAGGAATTAATTTGACTTAAATCCTATTCTATCTTAGAAAATTATTTTTTAAAGAAAAATAGAATAATTAAAATGTGCCAACATTATCTAAGACCCTATTTTAAAAAATAATTATTTAGTTATAACCCTAAATAATTATTATAATTAAAAAATTGATCCGACATCTTATGGATCAAATTAATAATTACATTAATTTTGGGCAAAACTCCTATGGATAGTGCCTACAAGATTTTTGAAATAAATATCGACATCCGATATTACAATTTAAATGGATTAAAGAATGCTATCAAATAAAACAAAATAAATAAATGAAAATAATAATAATAATAAAACTGAACTACCTAATTGGATTTTTTTTCTTATTTTTGCTTTTTCCCTTCCCAAGCACGGCTTTGTGGATCTCCAAGGGCAGCAAGTCGTCGGTCCGGCAAGGGGAACTCCGGCGAGGGCAGACCAGCAGAAAAGGGGCAGCACCCGGGTAGCAAGGACAACCGTCGGAACAGGGGCGTCGCAATCGAAGCTACCGGCGTTCGGTCTCCGGCAAAGGGCGTCGCGGGCGGAAGACTCCGAGTGCGGGTGTCGCGATGGAAGGCAGGTTCAGATCTGCCGGCGTCGGGGCAGCCAAGCGATGAGATCGGGGCAGCAACAGTGGAGGCGGAGAATCGGCAAGGCGAAACGGACGAGCACCGGGCGGTTGCGGACGGAGCAGCAGCGGGCGTCGGGGTCGTCGCGGCTTCAGCAGGGGTTGGGCAGAGAGACGGCAGGCGGCGGAACCGGTTGGTGCGGTGGCACGGTGCTCACTGGGCGTCAAAATCGCAATCGGGGCTGATCACAGGGGCTGCGGTAACCGGCGCAGGGGGCTCGGGCGGCAGCTGGCCGTCGGAATCGTGGGTCAGCACGGGCTGAGCAGGGGTGGTGTTGGGCACGGATCACCGGCGACTCGCAGAACAGCGTGCGGGCATGAAGCAGAAGCGGAGCCGGCCGTCGTAGCTGGACGGAGCGGAATCGGAGCCGGCAGGAGGAAGGCAGAGGCGGGAATGGCAGAGGAAGAAGGTGATGAACAGTAAATATCCAATCATCTTTATCCCTTTTGCTTTCTTTTTTTGCTTTTCCCCTTTTCTTCTCCTTTTGTGTTTCACTCACGGATGGCTCCCCTCTCTTTTTCCTCTCTCCTTTCACTTTTGACTTTTGTGTTCTTTTCCTTTCGATTTAAGGGAAAACGAAAAGGCCCTCTATTAAAATCTATGTAGCACCGACACGGATATGCGACGTGACACGACACAACACGACATGCCAACACATCATTTTTTAAAAATAAATAATTTCGACATGTTTTGACACGTTATACATTAAATATATATGTATAAATAATAATAAAAATAACTACAATTAATACAATAAAAATATTAAATAATATCATTCATTATTTTAATTTGTTACAATAATAAATAAAACTTAGAGGGAAAAAAATTATTTAAAGAAAAATACTGAAATGATATTTTTAAATTTATTTATTTATCATATATATCATTTTTTATTACTTCTTTCATAGTAAAAGACTTTTTTAAAAATTAAACAATTCTTAAAAAAAAAACTGAAAAAAAAAAATGACCCCATGCGTGTATATTTATAGCATTTTTGTTACTTCTTTTATTACTTCTTTTGTGTATATTTATATTTTGACCCCATAAGTATTAGAAATTTTTAAAATTGACCCCGTGCGTGTCGGAATCGCGTGTCAGAATTTTGGAAGTCGCGTGTCGAAGCGTGTCGGAGAGAGTTGATTACGTGTCGGATTTTTCGATACTCGTTAACCACGTGTCGGAGCGTGTCGGACACGTGTCGGAGTGTCGGACAAAGGCTTCCGGAGAATGTTTGTTCTACATAAATTAAAACCCTACGTACACACCCTTTTATAGCCCAAAACAAAATGCAATCTTTTTGTGAATATTTACCTATAACCTCATGATCACAAAAATGTTTTTTATTCTTCTTATCTCTCGAATATCCTCTACTGATTTTATCGCCTATTGATGAAGATAAGATTACAATGCGATTTTCTTAAATTTCAAAAATTCACTGTAATATCGCATCAAATTTCAATTTCTCAGAGGATAATTAATTAAAAAAATAATGGGCTTGGGCTAATTTGCTCATTTCGTGGGCCTGGCTCGGCCTGCCGAACTAGAGCTCAGAAACATTAATTTGAACCTATCCACCACCGGTCCAAAACATGCAAACTAAAAATAAATGCGTCTAAATTTATATGCTATGCAATTAATATTTTTTTTGTTTAAGAATAAAATTAACTTCTAATTTTCTCTAAAATATATAAATGACCGGATTGCCAAAATTTAGGTGTCAACATAGAGAATGAAGATTCATATGCCAAGTGTGGACTTATTGGGAAAAGTTGACTTCATCATGGTTGAAGTCGCTTTTGCATGCACTCCAATGGCGGATGATTAGGGGCCGAGAATGGAATCGGGCATTGTCGTGTTGATGGGCCTCCAATGAGCAACGGCTTCAACGATTGGTTTCATTATCGTCGTGTGTGGAATTTGTACGGATGAGGCTTTTGATCTCTCTTCCTCCCTCGCGGCAGAAGGTCGCCAGCTCTGAAGGAGTCGGAAAGTTGAGCCCGACTGAACTGGTGTAGCAATAATAAATCACGCAATATAGTCCTTGACGCAATCTGCTACAAAGAGTCCTAAAGATTTTCACACGAAAATTTAGAGATGAGACTATCAAATATCTCATATTGATATATTCATGCCACATTTATCCCAAACTAATTTTTGTGTCTGAAAAAAATCCCAAATCACCAAAATCATATATTGTGGAATTTGCTTAAATTTGCTAATTTTGTCCTAGGAGTTCCCTAAAGTTCCAAAAATTTATTGAAAATTCTAATTTTTTGTGTTGGATAAATGTGGCATGAATGTGCTAGTTTGAGATTTTTTGCAATGCAAAAATTAGTTTAGGCGCACCAATTTGAGATTTTTCTAAAACAAAAATTAAATTTGGATATATGTAATATGAGTGTATAAATTTGGGATCTTTGATTATATTAACCCAAATATTCACTCTAGGATTTGAATATTATGTTACACTTTTTCCCCTCATACTATATATTTTTTCATAGGGTTGACCCAAGAATTAGAGGGACCAATCAGTACCAAAGATTAATCGTCATGGTCCGCATGAAACTCCTTGCCAAATTGAACAAGTGTGTTAGGCTATTATGGAGTGTGGTAGCCAGCAATAAAGGAATCTCGTTGTCTGTCATGATATTACAAGTTCGAGCCATCTTATAAGCGAATTTTTGCCCAGTTGTATCTTAGGCATTTGTTACCTCATATGGAGAGATTCCCTTGCTTCTTACTTGTTTTTGGAGCTATGGCAATGGGCTTATTGATGTTGGACATTAGGGTTTCAAGTGGACGAAATAGCAAATTAGGACCAAAGAGTGGGAGACTCTAACAGCACTATTTTTAAATTACTTTTTGTTTTTTTTCGTCTAACTCATCGCTTATTGATCATCGATGACCATAGTAGGTTATGTGGTAAAAGCAATAATTTGTCGACCCACTAGAAAAATCGGATGTTAAAAGTCTTAAGGTCATTTCAGATAATAAACTAGAATGCCAAGCCATAACTACAATTAAATTATATATAGGGACAATAATATAAATAATCCATGAATTTTAGCTCAATATGCAATGTGATTTCTGAACTTTTAATTTGTTCAATATAATTCCTAGACATTTAGTATATGTTCAAGTTAGTTCTCAGACTATCTAAAAATGTTCAATTTTGTTATTCCATTAATTCAAGTTCAGGGATAATGTTGAATATTTTCCTATAATCTAAGGAATATATTGACCATTCATTAAAAGTTCAAGTATAAAAAATTGAACAAATTAAAAGTTTAGGGATGACATAAAAATTAGATTAAAGTTCATGAATCACATCAAATAAATTAAAATTTTAAGAATAATATTATTTATAATTAGGTCAAAATTTAAGGATTATTTGTGTCATCTACCCTTTTATATGTGATCTTTTGTTCGATATATGATGAGTTGGGCTTGCCAAGCTGTATAACCATGAGGCAATCCTTTAACATTATATGAAAAGTTCCATGAGATGTCAGACATGTGGACAAAAAGCACAAAAGGGATTCCCAATGGCTCCCCTTTTTGTGCTATGAGAAATGGTACATTTTGTCCCATCTTCTTTTATTGATTGACAAATGATTGGATTTGTTGGTCACTCTTATTTGGTCCATTTCGCAAGATCAATTTCTCTTAAGTATGAGTCATAGGAATAAATCTCTGAAAAACTCATAGACACTTCCCAAAAGATAATAGAAAAAAAAAACAATTTGGCCAAAAGGGGTATTAAATGATATTAGCATAACTATGTAAATAACATGGCGGCAATAAAGGTATGGTTTGCCCAATACATAGCATGGATACGACAACATTCTCTAATCCCTAAATTAGAAGCATTAATGACAAATGACATGTGACAAGAGGATACACAAGAGAAAGATGATTGCAGGAGTTTCAAAAATCAAATTGAACTTTGGAAAATGGTACATCATCAAAAGACTAAGCAATCTCTTCAAACAAATTGAAATCTTGTGCAAATAGACTGGATGATGCCAAAGCAAACAAAAGCAAACACATAGTAATAACTAGACACATGATTAGAGACAAGATTATCTAGAGAAGCAACTCGGATCCAAGAGTCTCAAAAACTATGTATAAGTATTGGCAGATTGGGTTTGGGCTATTGGGTTTAGTCACTTCGATTTGTGCTATGAAATATATGACTTCGCAAATAATGTAAATCTTAAGATCTCCTTGACTCAGTGTCTCAATATACTGTGAATTAAAATCACATTGGCGAACAACTTGAATGGGGTAAATATAATGCGGAATCTCTTTATTGAGTCAAACCTATGAATTAAAATCACATTGGCAAACAACTTGAATGGGGTAAATATAATGCTGAATCTCTTTATTGAGTCAAACCTTTCTTATTGTTGCTGTAGCATCAATTGTTCCTCATCTCTATATGGAATTGGGGTTGGTGGAATTAATTGAAAGAAAAACAGCTTTAAAAGCCCACTTAAGCAGAGTTTTCAGAGCATAGTCACATAAATAATTTACATACTTTTCGACGTCATTGTATGATATCCCATGCTTTGGAGAAGGTGGAGCTTAACAAACTTTGATTGTTTTTGTGAATGATGAAATGGAACAAGCATTTGGTTGCTGAGTATATATAGAGGTCTTCCTTCTTTCCTTTCTTAAAATCCCATAAATGTTTAAAAAAATAAGGGGAATAAAACAATACCTCCATACACACGAGCACCAGCAACCAAGCCAAGTCCAAAGCCCAAACCAAGAGCGAAATGGTTAATCTGATTATGATCGTGACCGGTTGATGTTACACTTCCTAGCAAGAATGACATGGATAGCTTTTCTCATCTAATAATTTAATAAATTTTATGATGCTAATATGTCATGACGATAATGTCTTGATTCTAATATTCTAACCAAGTTGAAAAGATTGTCTCTTTTTAGTACTTAAAATGTTTACGACTTGATATGTCTCGATTTTAATCATATTAACTCTTCAAAAAAGTTTACAAAATTACTATGGTGATATGGCTTGGAAAACCTAATTCATTATATGTAAATTAATCACAATAGACAAAGTGTAGCATCGTTCTAAAGTGTATTATCTAAATTGACCAAAAAAAGTTTAGTACTTCTAGTCTTATCAGCTCATTATTGTCATGTTTCAAATAACTACAAAAAGATGATGGTGATGATGATGATAATTGTTATCATTACTAAGGTGAGTAAAAAAAAGGACTGAACCAGAATCAATTTTGAATGATTTCCGATTCCTAAAATTTGGTACTGGTGAATCAAGTTGGTTCCTGATTCCTGGTGTGCACCCACCCTCATGGACAATCTAGATCAAATCGATTTTTTTTTTTTAATTCTTATTATTCTAAATTTTCAAAAATCCTAATTCCTATTCTTTTCTCACTCAAGGTCTCAAACTCAGTCACGCTTGCTGCTCACGCCGCTCACTCTCACTTCTCTTAGTCTTAGTCTCACAGCTCTCACACCTCCCTTGCGGTTTGTGGCTCAATGCCTATGGCTCGAGGCCTCTCACTTCTCTGTCTTAGTCATACCCACACCTCATAAAAAAGGCCTCACACTCATGCCTCATGGAATATGAAAATAAAAATAAAAAAAGCCTCATACTCATGCCTCATGAAATATGAAAAAAAAATAAAAAAGGTGATATGGCTCCAGGAAACAGATTAGACCAATCGGTTTAGTTTTTGTGTGTGTCCAAGACTAGTGGGCTAGTTCTTGGTTCAACAAATAAGGAACTAGTCCATTTTTGAACCAATTACTGTTAGATTATGACATTTCATTCAGTACAGAGTGGATTGACAAATGATTTCTTTCACAACATAACCTACTAAAGTCATAAAAGGCATTGAAGATTACTTAGTGACTACCTGGACTAAAAACAACAAAAAACAATTAAAAAAATAGTCATGATAGAGTATCTGACTCTTTTTTTTTTTTTTTGGGTCGGAGTTGACTCTTTATTTAGAATGTGCTTTTGCGTGCACTTGGAATCCCACTCTCCAAGATGGATGAGCTTATTGCCCCAGCTTCATCAATAAATCAGAAGTGAGAAAATTACTCAGTATGAGATGGAAAGTTGCCGAGGCATAAGTTGGGCGAACAATTATTTACAAATGAGTTGAACTCATGACATCAGGAAAGAAACTGCAATTCCTTTATTGTTGGGCTATCACGGAACGCGATTGCCTCACACTGAACCGTGATTGCCTCACACTTGTTCAAAACTTTCAAACTCCTTCGGAGAACATTACAGAAACAATGGAGGGGGAGAGAGTGATGAAGAGAATGCATCGATCGACGATGGAAGGCCTAGCGACCTGTGCCGCGAGGGAGAAAGACTCGATTTTCCGACATCAACCTCAAAAAAATACCCACATCCAGCTGACGGAAGATAGGCGATTCAAAGGCAGGTTCTTTGGTCTAGGCACTACGATTTTTTCAGGGGAATGTGGGAATCTCTCTCTCTCATGTAATTTTTTTTATTTTATCTTTAAGTGTCTGCTGATGGGCCAATAAATATTGGTCCCACGGCAGATCAAAGTTTATGAATATATTAATGACAAAATCACTTTTTTTTTTCCTGCTAAATAATCACAAATTCACTTGATTAAAAAAATAATACAAACTACCAAATTTTAATATTCAATTATACTTTTGTGACAAGTTTTAAGGCTTCTAAATACTTATCCCAATTTCTAAGGGGTTAGACACCACGTCTCATGCTAAATGAAAAGGTAGTGTTAACTCAAATTTATTATAAATGAAACACACAAAAGCGATTTTACTGTCAAAATGCACCAAATTAACAAATTACTAGAGAGGTTTCATGCATTACCATTATATATATTGTAATAGTGTAAACAGATCGTTTGAAAACCTGCATATAGCATTAAATATTTTATGAATAAAGCAATTTAAAAAATGCATACTATTATACTATGACTGTATTAGATCAACAGGTGTTGGAATCAATCAGATTAACTTCTTAAGATAAGGAAAGAAAGGAAAGAGTCAAGTCAATGAAAAAGCCAGCTCTTTGTCCTCGAGCAGAGTCCAATCTCATTTACCAATTATGCGCAACCCACCCCCCCCCCCCCCCCCCCCCCCCCCCCCCAAAAAAAAAAAAAAAAAAAAAGCTCCGACAACTCTCCTCTGCCTTTAAACTTTCAGAAAATCCACGTGGGAGTTTCCACTACCCCACTTATTTTCCGTGGTGATTGATCGTACACAATCAGGTGTGCATGTGCACCCGTGGTTTTTTATATAGCATTACGCGTCCAATTTCTATGTATCTTTGACTTAGGGTCATTACAGTGAATTTTCCACTTATAGATTAAGCACTGCTTCAAATCCAGACATTTGACTTTTCAAAATCAAAATCACAACCTAAGACGCAGCATTTATGTAAAAGTTGCTATGAAAGAAAAAGTGATCAACACCAATTTCATAAAGATGGAGCAAATATGCAAAGTTCCAAAGATTAATTCTATCAATGAAGAACTATTATAATTTAACAACACTTATGCGTACAGCACATAATACAGAGGGAAAACCTCAAACATCCATCTCACATATCATACACACATCTTATAAACCAAAGGGAAAAAGAGAGATAAAGCGTGTCGAATTCCATCATGAGATCAACTAGACAATGTCCTCCCCAACTCCACCTCCGTCACCGCTAACGGCTAGAGTCACAACATTGTTATTCACCGATGATTCTTCTTGGTCCACAACATCAATTTTCAAAAGTTCTTTGATAATCCCTTGTGATTGAATAAGCACTTTTTTGAGTCTCAAAGAAATTTCTTGCACATGGGCTTGAAGATCCATTTCATCTCTTGGTAAATTTGTTGGTAATCGGGATTTGTAGCAACCATAATAAGGAAGAAACCATAAATAACCCACTTGATGTAAGAAGTTAGTATGACTGAGTCAATTACTACTCCAACAATGAGACATCCTAGTATGAGAAATGCAAAATTGATGAATGTCTTTCCATGATTGCTTCGTGTTGTTCGCGAACTGACGCCAAAGAGCACGATGAGAACTACGGCTATCGTGATGATGGTTGCTTGCTTGTTTAAAAGTACATCTTTAGCTCCTAAAAGAGCAAATGACCATTTAAGTGAGGATGTCAAGAAATCTTTCGATTTTTCAACAATGGCATCTTCTTGTTCTCCAAGTCTACCAAAAAGAACAACAAAATCTGAAATCATTAATTTAGAGTGCAAGTAAAACATACCAAGCTTATGCTAGGAGAATATAGATGGATTGATTGTGTAAGTTATTATTATTATTATTTTTATCGAGGATGGGGTTTTTAGAAGTTACACAAATAAGAATTTCAAGCAACATAGTAAGCCAAGTGCACTAAATGCTTGTGACCCAGTGGTGGATATAGTTCCTAAGGAATGACATGAATATATGCAAGCAATGGAGAGTACTAATTTAACTGAATCTCGACCGTTGGAATGCAAAACTGACCTGGTTGAAGAAAGGTTGATGTCAGACATTGAAATGTGCTAGCTTTTGAACAAAGTGTGTTGATGTTTGTCTCCCCTTAGCACGAGAGGCAAAGAGTTTGCAGCGAATGCAAATTGTGTTGGGCTTCTTGTCTATCGAAGTCAGTCTTATGTAAGGAGAATTTTACGGATAAGCTTTTGAACAAGGAGAGGTGATGCTCCTTTTCCCACTCTTAATTTGACCCATAGCTGGGGATTTCATTGATCCTCCTCTCCACCAATTCTCCAGTAGGACCCTCGACCTATAACATTGATGGAAAAGGGGTGCTTGAGAAAAGATTGTAAGTAGTAGTGCTTTGTAAAGTTTTTATAAATGACACTCTTGCACTCCTTTTTAGGTTCTCCCCCCTTTTCTCGCTTTTTGCCATTGCTTCCATCGGGAATAGAGATGAGCATAAGTCCAAAATAAAATTTAGAATCGAATAATTAGATTGATGAAAACTTACTGGTTCCAAGTTCCATGGTATATAAAGTGGGTTTTAAGTTCTAAAAATTAGAGAGGTTGTTTCTAGATTATAGATTGTAGAACCTGAAATCTAAAATTTGGAACTTGAGGTAAGTTTTTGTGTTTCTCTTGATTTAAATCTTCATGTAATTATGTTGCATTCTATGATGACTATATAACCACTAATTTGAGCTTCATTTTTTATGATTGAGACTTTTATTTTGTTAATATTTTGTATTATTCATGTGATCAAATATAAGTTGTGGTCAGTGGCCATTAAAAGTGATGATTCATTATAATTGTCAATTACTAATGTAGGTGAAACCTATGTAGACTCTAGAATTGACCGTAGCATCTGTGATAGAGTAGGTTTCAAATTCCAAAATATACATAGTAGGTTTCAAGTTTCAAAAAATAAGGAACCTATGAGGTTCTAACTTTTAAGTGAAATCTACCCAGAATTTGAAACCACTCAGGAGCTCGTGCAAGGAGCTCGCATTTGCTTCATTAATGAATGTGCTCGGGAATTCCACGTGAAAAATGAGAAGCCCACTCTTGATTTGAGCTTCTTTCTTCCCTTTTGTTTTTCTTTCTTTTTGTTTGATTTGTTCTCCTTTTTTTTTTCCATTTTTTTTTGCCATTTAAGAGAAAACTGGTGTCCATTTTTTTTTTTTTCAAACGAGTAATTTATTTGGTAGATAACCAACTAGTTATTGTATTACATTTTATATATTTATTTTTCTTCTTGTGTTGTACTATGAAAGCATTATTCCAAAACCTAACCATGGGCAACGCAATTTGTGTGTGTTCTCTCCCTCATTGCCGAGGTTAGAGTTTGAATCCTCTTGTTGCTAAAGTGTCTTAAGCGGGGGGGTTCTGGTGTTGGAGTCCTAGGCTAGCCTCCCTCGTGGTTTACGTCTAAATAGCGGCTTGTGGTGAGGCCCAATGGTGCTACCGAACACCAGAGGGTCACAGGATCCTTGATGGATGATCTCCGGCGATTCCTCGGTCAGGAAAAAAAATATTATTCTAAATAACCTAAGTAATGGTAAGAGTGAAAAAAATCATCCACTAGTTTTAATAATGCATTTGATTTAATCAGTACTATCATATACATCATTATGTTATACGTCGTGGATTTTAATTACTCGTCTTCCATTTTGTTCAATGAATCTAGTGGACTAATTTCTTTATTTCTCATGTCATCACTACACAACTTTTTAATGGGTGTTTTCCAAAAAGAAATAATAAAAATAAGTAGATTAGACATGCTAAACACCCATTATTTTCATGCAAATTCAAAAGAAAAGGCCTTGTGGAATGTTATTTTTGTCTTGATTCTATGAAATAATTAGTTGTTGACAAGAAAATTATGCCAATTGCAACTACATTATAAGACAACTGCTCAAACCATTTTCAAATACATATTTTCTTGTTAATTTTAAATATATCAAAATTTTCATGGAACCATTAGAAAAGAGATCTTTTATAGTACAAATGTACAACAATAGTAACAAGTTGCATATGCAACTTTAAAAAAAATATTGCCAATTCAACTGCTTGGCTTCCCTAAAAAGGCTACTCAATTGAAAGTGGACATTTTACCGGAACCAACCAATAGAAGTTTTTACTAATATTGATAAAAGATTCATTTTTGACTCAAGAACAAATAAATATCAAGGAATAATTTTTAGTGTCATGGTGTGAGAAAAGGGAAGTAACTGGACAAGATGATCAGGTATAGGTTCATGCTTCGTCAGCAACACACGATTAATAAATAATAGAAAACGCTCCAAGGAGTCCGTAGATAATATAAACGTCTTAAAATTTGATGTGTTCGACGTCTCCATTCAATGAGCCTTGTAAGGATGGCATGGATCGCTACTCGTGTTGCTTAAAGATGGCCAACAGTGTGACATTCCAAATTTTCAATCCTGTTTTCTATTGAATAAATCGGACATTTCATCAACACGCCTATAGGGTTGTTCTCAAAGCTGATCACTGTTGAGATAACTAAACTATCTAGGGAAGCCATTAAGGAATTTTAAGCAATAGACTTGAGAATTCGACTAGGAATCGACTTCTCGACCGTGCTCATCTTTAGAGGCCATTACGGCACAATATAAAATCGATTTGAAATTAGAGGTAGGTCTATTTGACTGAGATGTGTGGCTAGTTGTGGGTGGCGCCACTAAATTGGAAAATTCTCGTTGACTAGCTCTAAACTGATTCTTCTGTCATTTTAGTACCATGTGTTTGTATTTGAATCCTCGAGATTTTCACGATAGCCGAGAGTTGCCAATGTGTCGAGTTGGTTCATTATGGCTCGAAGAAAATCAACCATGGGTCATTTGCACTAAAAATCTTCGAAAACTACTTGGTAGCCTAGGTCAAGCTAAAAATGTGCCCGAGTGAAATTAACTGCGAATTCAGATCCGATTTTAGAAATTGAAGATTCTGTCATGTCATAATAAATTATAGGAACGTCGATTCAGTTTCAGAAGATTTTTTTGAAACCTAAGACTTTTTGGGAAAAAGTTGGCATATGACCATTTTTGTTCAGAAAAAGAGCGGGATCATTTTCGATCGCAAAATTGGGATGCAAGAGGGATCCATAAATGAGGAAAATTATCAATTTGATAATCGATGTGTCAATTGAATTTGCAAGGACCAAATGAGATTGGATTGTAAAGGAATTAAGTCCAATTGAAGTCAAAATATTGCAAATTCGTAACTCCCCCATTCACCACCATTTTGGACCACTTCAAATGTCCTAAGGGATGCATTGTTGGTTGAATTACAGCTTGGGAAGTAGCCGGTTGCTGAAGATGGGTCAAATGGGATAATTGAATGGAAAATGAAGGCATGTGGCCCCCTCTTACCTTCCTTCTTCTTTAAGCTTGGCCGGCCACCCCTCTTGCCCCCATCCCCTTCATTTTTGACCAGCAAGCCAGTAGAGACAGCTAGTAAGCCACCGGGAGCCTGTCCTTGCCATCGCTGCTGCACACCATTGCCGTTTCTACTCGAATGAGCCCTCACCCACACGTCCTCGCCCTTGTGCGTGCCACTACCCAACCTTATGTGTTCCAGCTTGTTCCGCCATCGTCCTTGCCTTTAGCAATCTACTGTGGTCATCCAAGCCATTGTTGAAGCCCATCGAAGCTCTTACGGCCACCGGTTGCCTCGCCAAGCCATCCACTGGTCTACCGTCACCATTCCCTCGCTAAACCAGCTTTGTTTCTCTATTTTTTTAGCTCAAAACAGAAAGGAAAAAAATGGGTTTCCAGCTAGCTTCTAGGCTCGTTTCGAGGTGTTTCCGATCCTCGGTTGCTTGGCCCGCCTTGAGGAAAGTCGACCCCCGTGACAATCCTATCGGTTTGATCCGACCCATTTGTTAATCAATTGAGTTTTACTAACTAAACCTTGCTAAGTATGCTAATTATGCTTAGGGGTTGATTATATTTAATTAAGGGTATTTAGGTGGATAGATTAAATTAGAATAATTAAATTAGAGACTTATCAATGTATGTTAGGCAAATTGTTAGTGTAGTTAGTAAGAAAATAGGTCATAGTATTTATTGAACGAATCTAAAAAAATTTATGGGTCTGTTTCAGCTTTCAATTAGGCATTACATGCCTAAATTAGATTTGTTGCATTTATTTTATAATTTATGTAATTAATTAATTAATTAATTATTTTCCAAAAATTAGGCCTGAGATAGCTGATGACCGGACTTTTATGCTGATTATTGTGGCACAATCTATTTATTTATTTGATTGCTAAATCGTGCTAAATCGATTTAATTCTGATTTTAGGATTTTATTCCTAAATTAATTAATTTTGATAAATGATTGGAAAATTATCGGGCGTCGGTTTACAGCACCAAAAATTTGTAATGGGCTATTGAAAATGGTGGGAATTGTCGAATGTGAAATTATTATATTTTGGCTAAAGCCGACTATGTACCCACACATGGCTATTTTTATCGAATATGATAAAAATGAGAAGTTGATTATATGTTTAAAGTGGTATACTATCTTGGCCTGGAGGTTATAAATTATTAGCTTTGGGCGAGCATATAAATAGTATACCATAGTATCAGCTTTGGGTGAGCATGTATAATTAGCTTTGAATGAGCATGTATATTATACTTTGATGGCCTAGGGGCCCTAATCAATAAGCTTTGAGCGAGTATATATATAGTATACTATATTATCAGCTTTTGGCGAGTTATGCTATCTATTTTCACCTTTGGGTGAGCAGTCGTAGACTAAGGTCGGACTTTATAGATAATATTTAATGTATCGACCAAGGAAATATCGTGATGACATGTAATTAACTAAGTGGATTGATCAATGATTTGATATGATATTATGAATTCATTGATTGATATGATATAAGGCATCTGTAAATAACATTGATTTGCAGGATTGAACTAAGGCCAAAATAAATCCTTTGACTTGTTTTCTACTTAGGCAGCTCTAAGGTGTATTGGCTTCCTAATCGAGTCTTAAGAGATAGAATTTGCTGAGACGTAGTCTCATTCCGGTTGTGGGACAACATTTCAAGTTCCTAAATGGTAGTACCTCTACCTCCTTGTCCTCCCATGCATTTTGGTATTCCAAAAGAGGTCACCAAAATAGTGTACCACTTCCCGTTACACCCCCACTTGGAAGGGCTAGATTATGTTTTAGTAAAATCAACCGTTTGGGTTGATGTGGGTCGAGGCGACTTGAGGCCCCATGGGTATAGGTCGTGGTATCGTCACTACCACGATGGGCGAAGAGAGGGTTCCATATCGGAGGGTGATGTGCCTTTGTTCGTCTTAGAGGCAGCATTTGGAGAAGGGACTGCAGACCCTAAGGATGAAGCGGTGACTGATGCAAAAATATAACCCTACTTTTCTATCCCATTCTAAGGAGGATCCAGAGCATGACCTGGATGAGGATTCAAACCCCTATCCTGTTTTGTAAACTTCGAGTTGTGATCTGATGTGAAATAGATTTGGCTTGTGAATAGTATTGTAATATATACTATGGGGTTTACTTGTATAAAAGTGTGGTTGTGGTTTTTTAGTTATGAAAAATATAGCCATACTTTTCTATCCCATTGTTTTATTATTTGGGGATTGTTTATATACTTCTGCATGCGTATTAAAATGAAAGGGTCGGTGATACATCTTGGGATGTCACTGTTAATCGACCAAGGTGAGGGATGGGTGTGTACCCGAGAATTAGAGTGTGATATCCCCGTTTAAGTCGTATCGGAGCATGGTTGTTAGGGATTTGAGTGATAAGGCGCGATGGACCATGTGATAGTAGTAAGAAAGACCTTTAAATTCATGCTAGTATATGTTTGTGTTAGTTGATAGATAAAATTTCTCGTTGTTTAGGTCACTATGTTTCTAATTTGGTGTAGAATTGGAAACATGCTTCAGTAGATAAAGAAGCCATGAGTGACCAAGAGCCAAGACTCTTGCCAAGAGGGCCTGTAGAGCCATGACTCGGGGTAGAGCGCCGACTAAGGTCGGTACTCGAGGAGGCCGCGGTAAAGCACTAGCACAGGCCAATGCCAATGGTGTAGTGCCATTGCCAATTGATGCTTGGGTTACAGCCTCTGGTGATCAGGGAACCATAAGGATTGATCATAAAGAAGTTTATCGTTGAGCACAGTTTTTTGAAAGGAACCTGATTGAGCAAGTCCCCTTATCTGAATTGAGGTTTATGTCTCATCGAGAAGGGATTCTCCATGGGAAGAAACCCATGACTAGAGGTAGATTCCAGGTTCTGCCCAACAAGAAGAGTGGAGCTGGAAAGTTTGGGCCGAATTAGAATGGCTTGTGTCGCTTCTGTGGAAGGTGACAGGGTTTAGCTCTGTGTCCCCGAAAGCCGGGTGTTTGTTTTAGATGTGGCCAACAGGGCCACATGATAAGAGATTGTCCTAGCAAACTAAGAGGACAACTGCAGTTGCTGCCACTACCACTTATGGGATAAATTAGAGGGTATGCACCTCAAAATATGCCATAAAGAGGTCAGCTAAGACCACCAGTTTAGGGCACGGTGTACACCATCACACAAGGTCAGGTAGAAGCTGTGCCTGACATTATCACAGGTATGGTTTCGTTGAACGACCATCCTGCTTACACTTTATTTGCTCAAGAGCAACTCATTCCTTTATTGCCAAACAATATGTTAAGTTGTTAGGATTAAGTCCTATATTGTTGGAGTCAGCAATTTGCATATCTATACCATTGAAGGATAAAGTATTGCTGCTTTGGATTGTTCTAGTTGCAAGTTAGCGATTGGTGAGCGAGTGGGGAAAATAGACTTGATAGTCCTAGCCATGTATGACTTTAATTTGATAATTGGAGTGGACTAGCTCGCCAAGCAATGAGCTATAATTGACTACTATTGCAAGGTGATTCAATTTGACCTATTAGAGGGTAAGAGCTTCGAGTTTGTCGAGAATCAAGGGGGACCCTCGATTTCCTTAATCTCATCGCCTGAGGTAACTTGTTTGTTAGACGAGGGTTGTTAAGGTTACCTGGTAACTGTCGTGGATACAACAATTGTGGAGCTGAAAATGGAAGACATTGCTGTGATGCAAGAATTCCCAGATGTCTTTCCAAAAGAATTGTCAGGATTGCTGCCAGAGAGAGAAATTGAGTTTGTGATTAAGCTAGCACCCAGAATAGAGCCAATTTCTAAGGCTCCTTATCCGATGGTGTTATCTGAGTTGAAGGAACTAAAGGTGCAGATGCAAGAGCTATTGGATAAATGATTCATTTGTCCTAGTGCATCACCTTGGGGAGTGCCATTTCTATTTGTAAAGAAGAAAGATGGATCGTTGCGCTTATGTATTGACTATCAGCAACTCAATTAGGTAACGATCAAGAACAAGTATCCACTCCTGAGAATTGATGACTTGTTCGATCAATTGCAAGGAGCATTGATTTTCTCGAAGATCAATTTGAGGACATAATATCTTTAGCTATGAATTAGGAAGGAGTACGTTCCTAAGTCAACATTTCGTACTCAATCTGGTCACTACGAGTTTACAGTGATGCTATTTGGGTTGATGAATGCTCTTGCTGCCTTCATGGATTTAATGAACCGAATATTCAAAGAATATTTAGATCAGTTTGTGATC
The DNA here is from genome assembly GCA_017140475.1 of Eucalyptus fibrosa. Lineage (NCBI taxonomy): Eukaryota > Viridiplantae > Streptophyta > Magnoliopsida > Myrtales > Myrtaceae > Eucalyptus > Eucalyptus fibrosa. The sequence continues at coordinate 19,857,072 of CM029509.1, read as the reverse complement.
GTATTCATTGATGATATTCTGGTATATTTAAGAAGTGATGAAGAGCATGAGAGTCATTTAAGACTAGTGTTGCAAACACTTAGAGTCCATCAGTTGTATGCTAAGTTTAGTAAGTGCGAGTTTTGGTTAACTTGTGTTGCTTTCTTAGGGCATATGATTTCAGGCGAAGGAATTTCAGTAGATCTGAGCAAGATTGAAGTAGTAATTAACTGGCCAAGACCGACTAAAGTGACAGAAATCATGAATTTTTTGGGTTTAGTAGGTTATTACAGATGGTTTGTGGAAGGGTTCTCATCTTTAGCATCACCACTAACAAAACTCTTAAAGAAAGAAGATAAATTTGTGTGGACTGAAAAGTACGAAAGTAGTTTTCAAGAGTTGAAGGAAAAGCTGACTACCGCACTTGTGCTGACGATTCCATATGATCCTAGACGATTCAAGATCTATAGTGATGCATTATTTAGAGGATTATGTTGCGTGCTGATGAAACATGGCAGGGTTGTTGCATACACTTTCTGTCAGTTGAGGCCTCTTGAATAGAACTATTTGACGCATGACTTAGAACTTGCAGCAATTATTTTCGACTTGAAGATTTGGAGACAATATTTGTGTGGAGAAAAAAATTTCAAATCTTCATGGACCATCAAAGTCTCAAGTATCTATTCTCTCAAAAGGAATTGAACATGAGACAATGCTAATGGATGGAATTACTGAAGGATTATGACCGTGATATCTTATATCACCTGGAAAGGCGAACAAGGTCGTCGATGTTTTGAGTAAAAAATCTTCAATTGCTCATAAACTGATTATGGAGTGGAACTTAATAGAGAGAGCTCGAGATTCAGTATTCAAGTTTGAGGTAGGCCATCTTTCAAGTCTTATAGTCACCCTCATAATTGAACCAGATGTTCTGATCAGAATCAAGTTACTCCAACTGACAGATCCGGATGTGCAGAAAATTCTTCAAGAGGATACTGAGAAAAGAAATGCTAACTTTTAGATTTTTGATGAAGGGACACTAAGGTTCCGAGGACATTTGGTTGTACTTGATGATGTGGAGCTTAGAGAGGATATTTTATCAGAAGCACATCGTAGTAGTTACAACATTCATTCTAGTAGTACTAAGATGTATTAGAATCTGCGTCAACACTATTGATGGTTAGGTATGAAGGCGGACATTGCTAAACATGTCGCCAAGTGTTTGACGTGTTAGCAAGTTAAAGCTCAATATTACAAGTCAGGAGGATTTCTGCAACCTCTCAAGATCCCATAATGGAAATTGGAGCATACCATGATGGACTTCATGATTGGACTACCAATGAGTCAAAGAGGAAACAATTCGATTTGGGTAGTAGTCGACAGATTAACAAAGTCAGCTCACTTCATTATAGTTCGAAAAGACCTTAGTTTGGATAGACACACAAACTTGTATGTGCGTCAAGTGGTTCGTATGTATGGAGTGCCAATTACGATAACTTCAGATAGAGACTCGAGATTTATCGTTGCTTTTGGAAGAGCTTACAGAGTACCTTAGGTACCAAGCTGTAGTACAGTACGGCATATCATCCCTAGACAGATGGCCAGTCTGAGAGGACAATTTAGACCCTCGAAGACATGCTAAGGACTTTTGTATTGAACTTCAAAGGAAGTTGGGAAGATTAGCTACACTTGGTGAAATTTTCCTACAATAACAATTATCAACAGAGTATCAAGATATTTCCTTTTGAAGCATTGTATGGTAGAGTGTGCAGAACACCCGTGTGTTGGAATGAAGTTGGGGAAAGAAAGATTACAGGCCCAAAGTTGGTCCAGCAATCTGTGGAAGCTGTGGCAGTGATCAGAAACAGATTAAAGACTGCTCAAAGCAGACAGAAAAGTTATGCAGATAAGTGTCAGAGGTCTTTGGAATTCCAAGTTGGTGATCACGCTTTTCTAAATATGTCACCAATGAGGGGAACTTCGCGGTTTGGAAAGAATGGAAAATTGAGTCCAAGGTACATAGGTTCATTTGAGATTCTTGAGAAAATCGGGAACCTAGCGTATCATCTTGCATTGTTGCCGAGATTGGCGTAAGTGCATGATGTCTTTCATGTGTCGATGTTAAAGAAGTATTAGCCTGACTCGATCCACGTGCTCAATTTTGAGGAATTGGACGTGGATGACCGTGTGTCATACGTTGAAAGCCCGGTTTAAATAATAGATCGAAAAGAGAAAATTCTGCGTACAAAGACCATTTCGTTGGTCAAAGTGGTCTGGCAACACTATGGTACTGAAGGAGCGACATAGGAGATTGAAGAGTTGATGAGATAATTATACCCCCACCTTTTTGAGAAAGTTCTATGATGGTTTAAATTTCGATGGCGAAATTTTTATAAGAGGAGAATAGTTGTGACATCCAAGATTTTCAGTCTTCTTTTTTATTGAATAAATCGGACATTTTATTGATGCGCCTATAGGGCTATTTTCAGAGCTAATCACTCTCGAGATAACTAGACTATCCAAGGAAGCCATTAATGACTTTTAAGGTAATAAACTTGAGAATTCGATCAATAATCGACTTCTCAATTGTGCTCAACTTTAGAGACAATTATGGCATAGTATAAAATGGATTTGAAAAAGTGGGTTTCCAGCCGGCTTATAAGCCCGTTTTGAGGTGGTCTCAAGCCTCGGTTGCTTGGCTTGCCTTGAGGAAAGTCGACCACTGCAACATTTCTATCGGTTTGATTCAACCCACTCATTAATCAAGTAAGTTTTGCTTACTAAATCTTGCTTAGTATGCTAATGATGTTTAAGGGTTGGTTAGATTTAATTAAGTGTAATTAGGTGGATAGATTATATTTGAGTAATTAAATTAGAGACTTATCAATGCATGTTAGGCAAATGGTTAATGTAGTTAGCAATAAAATAGGTCATAGTATTTATTGAATGAATCTCGTAAATTTTCCGGGTCAGTTTCGGCTTCCAATTCGGCATTACGGGCCTAAATTAGATTTATTGCATTTATTCAATAATTTATGTAATTAATTAATTAATTTTAAAAAATTAGGCCGGGATAGTCGACGATCAAAATTTTATGCTAATTATTGTGGTACGGTCTGTTTATTTATTTAAGTGCTAAATCATGCTGAATCGATTTAATTTTGATTTTAGGATTTTATTCCTAAATTAATGAATTTTGGTAATTGATTGGAAAATTATCGGATGTCGGTTTATAGCGCCAAAAATATGTAATGGGCTGTTGAAAATTGTGGGAATTGTGGAAAGTGAATTACTATATTTTGGCTAAGACTGACTGTATACTCACACACGATTATTTTTATCGGGTATAATAAAAATGAGAAGTTGACTATATGTCTAAAGTGGTATACAATCTTGTCCTGGGGGCCTTAAATTATCAGCTTTAAGCGAGCATATAAATAGTATACCATAGTATCAGCTTTGGGTGATATGTATTATCAGTTTTGGGTAAGCATATATAGTATACTTTGATGGCCTGATGGCCTTAATCAATTAGCTTTGGGCGAGCATATATACAGTATACTATATTATCAACTTTGGGCGAACTATACTATCTTTCAGCTTTGGGTGAGCAGTCCTAGACTAAGATAAGATTTTATAGATAGTATTGAATGTACCGATCAGGAGAAGATCAAGATGACATATAATCGACTAAGTTGATTGATCAATGACTTGATCTAATGTTATGAATTGATTAATTGATGTGATATAAGGCATTTGTAAATAACGTTGATTTGCAGGATGGAATTGAGGCCAAGGTAAATCCTTTGACTCGTGTTGTGATTAGGCATCCCTAAGATGTATTGGCTTCCTAATCGAGTCTTAGGGGGTAGAACTTGCTGAGACGTAGTCTCATTTCGGTTGTGAGATAACATTTCAGATCCCTAGATGGCAGCACCTCCACCTCCGCGTCCTCTCATGTATTTTGGTATTCCATAAGAGGTCATCGAAATAGCATGCCACTTCCCAATACACCCCCACCCGGAAAGGCTAGAGTATCTTTTAGTAAAATCAACCGTCTGGGTTGATGTGGGTAGAGACGACTTGAGGCCCCATGAGTATAGGTCGTGGTATCGTCACTACCATGATGGGCGAAGAGAAAGTTCCGTACCGAAGGGTGATGTGCCTCTGTTCTTCTTAGAGGCAGCATTTGGAGAAGGGACTATGACCCTAAAATGAGGGATGTGTGCATACCCAAGGATCAGGGCGTGACAAACGGTCAAGAGATAAATAAAATAAAGAAGGCAGAATAATCAAGAATGGATAAGTTGATTATTTATAAAATTTAGGACAATTTATTTTAGGTTTTTTTACAAAGAACATGGGGACAAACCGCTATAAGGTTGGAGGAACACTCTCGGCTATGCGTAAGAGATGGCAATCCTTGTAATCACAAAGCATGTCTCTAGCTAGGTTTGTTTGCCTTAGGGAGAGCCAGGTACACCCCTAGTGAGGGTTTCCCTGTGACATCCTCGATTCAGACCCCTATCTCGGACGCGAGGAATAGATTAAGGACCAGTATGCTAATAATGAGAATGGGCTGTGAATCAATCCTAGAGGTTGTTCATGAGCCAATTGATTGATTGGGAGCAAGGCAACTCAGGATCAAGGTTATGTTAGACCAAAACATTCGATTATGAGAAGACTGCTTGATCATAAGGATCAATGTTGATGATCACATGTTGTCATGAGTTGATCAATTGACCAGTATAGATTGATTCAACTTGAGTATATACTAGTAGTGAGTGACTCCGCACGGTCACTGCATCATTTGTGAATGACCTAATTCGATTCCGTGTGACCATGGGTCAAGGCAGGTTGATCTAGGAACATGTGTTAATATCTTCCCTCTTCATTAAGCTATTTAAACAATAATAATTGAAAATTCATATCTCCAAAATAGTTGCGTTAGCGCTAACATAATAAAGGATTGTGTTTTCCTCCTTCCATTCATGAGTTGAGAAAACATTTTACAGTATTCAAATTATATGTGACTGATATTCGTACATGTTTGTAATCGACCAATGAAAGCGCTAATTGGAGCTAGCTTCCGCTAATTGGAATTACAGGAAAATATGACCTTATAACTAAATCCCCTAACCTATTTAACAATACATGCGTATCCAGCAAATCATCAATCGCCACCACTTAATTCTCTAAGTGTCTTCCTTCATTTATATTATTTTCCATATCCATTAACGAGTACTCAATAAGTCATACGCATGCCAAGTGTGGAATTATTATGAAATTCGAACTGTTTCATGCTTAAAAACAGTTTTGCACACAATTCAAAGGTGGATCGATGGGGGCCGAGAATGGACCTGGGGCATAAGAAGATCGTGGTCTTATTGTGCCTTGATGCGATGGGCCTCCCAAGATCTGGCTTCAACTGTTGGAAGATATGCTCGAATATGATCTTGGGAGATATGCTCGGAATCTCAATTGATCTTAATTGTACATAAATTAGTTAGGATCTTTAGATTGAGATTGGATTCGATTTCTTGAATATTTGTTTGCCTTTTATTATTTCATCTCTGTACTATAATTACAGAAGAAAAGTACATCAGAATACATATGAAATATACAAGAATTCCAGATCTCTATAGTCTTCTTCATTTTCTTCCATGGTATCAGAGCTTCGGCTTCTGACTGTTCTTCACTTTCGCTCTTGATTGCCCACCAAAGGAGATCTAAATCACACAACATATCTACCATCTTGGTATAGGAATCACTCTCGGAGAAGAAGACAAGAGCTACTGGTTTCTTACCTCCAATGGATGACGATCAATCCAACCCAGAAGCCTCACCACCGGTGTAAATCCAAAATTTACCCGCAACGACACAACAACAAACAATCCAGGCACACCCTGTTCAATGGAGACCTACACAGGCTTAGTTTGGTCTGGGGCAACCCTTTGCGGGTTAATCGTTCCAGTGGGTACCTTACCCATTTTATCTCAGGACAAACCTGAATACATCATCGCCCGTTTATGTAGGACACCAAGGAGCCCACGTCCAATCTGATCTAAGCTCACTAGCTGTAAACGGGGCAAGCTCGACCCCAGGACTAGAGCAAGTAAGCGGATTTGGAGAACCAGGTATGGGAACGAATCCCTACCCGGGATTTTCAAATGTGGATTATCAATTCGGGACAAACCAATCGGGCCAAGGGACAAATGCCTACCCAAACCTTGCGCCCGGATTCATGCCATTCCCTGTCGCTACCATCATCAGGTGTTTGGAGCCTGGAGATCCCCTGCATGTCTCAACAGCTGATACAGCCTTGAGTTGAAACTGATCAACCTTTAGTTAATTGGACTAGAGAATTACACCAGGTGGTCCCAAGACTTCCGTCGCACCCTTGTGACGAAGGACAAGGATGGGTTCCTCGACGGGGCGGTTCCGATTCCTACCGATGAGCGATTGGCTCGATTTTGGAGGAAATGCAATCAACTCATGAGGACATGGATCAGCAACTGCATCTCCCCAGAGGTCGTGGTTGGTCTCCCACCAACAGAAGACTCGAAAGCCATGTGGGAAAACATCAAATAGATGTACGGCAAATTAGATCAGGCACGAATTTTTTCCTTTTTGCAGGAACTTAGTGAGTTAAAACAGGGGAACATGACCATCACGGCCTGTTACAACAAACTGTCATCCCTATGGAATGATCTTGAAGTAGCAAAAGAGAAACTCGAGGGGCCAGAGGAGACACTCGCACAATACCGGTCGATCAAAGAAAGGGAAAAGGCGGCCCGATTCCTTTTAATCTTGAACAATTCTTACTTGACATTTCGCTCGCAGATTTTAGCCATGGAACTAGTGCCCCCTCTTGGCCGGATCTTTCAATTAGCCGTCCAAGAAGAAAGCCAGAGGCTTGCTTAATTAGAATCAGCGAAAGGAGGAGAGAGTTTTGGCCTAGCCAATCACGGCGAGCGAAGAAATTGGGGATCGAAAACCCTAGCGCTCGAAAAAGGGGTGCAAGGAGGAGATCTAGGGTTTCGGTCGCCCGGATCTAAGGATTCCCACCTCCTAAAAAGAGGAGGACTGGACGGCTTGGATTCAGCTCGCAGATTGGACGGTCCAAAGGGACCCATCTATTCGACCAGATCTAGTAGTGGAGATGGAGCGACTGGGAAGACATCCGACGGTGGTGGTTTTTTCTCTGCATCTGATGGCGGAGAAATTTTTTGGGCATCTACAAAAAATTTTAATCAAAAAAGGGGTAAATTATATTGTGAATTTTTAGAAGGCCACATCATACATTGGAAAATTGCTGGAAATTACATGGCAAACTTGGAGAAAAAGGAAAAAAAGAAAGAAATCTCTACAGCATACTAGGTTGGTGGTTCTAATGTTGATCGGTCCATAACAAATGATCAATACCAACAACTGATGCAGGCAATACAAAAATTGGACATCTCAAGCAAGAGAGGAAATTTTTTAGGTATTTCTTGTTGCCTGATTAATAATATTTCCAGGAAATCCTGGATAATTGATTTTGGAGCAAGTCATCACATTGTCTATGAAAGAGCATTATTTTCAGATATACATGAGAACTTGAATTTCCTATTACTGTCCAATTACCAAATGGGAATGTTACTCATGTCAAAATCACTGGATCAATCAAACTCAGCCCATAAATCATACTCCAAAATGTCATTTACCTTCCAGAATTTCGATTTAATCTTATTTCTGTGTCCAAAGTATGTAGAGAAAATTCCTACCGTGTATTGTTTGATTCTGACACTTGCTTCTTTCAGGCCCTTTCAACTGGCAGAGTGATGGGCTTGGGTAGTCTTTCTGAAGGATTGTTCCTATGGAAAAATTCTCCAAGTAATTTTGATTTATCCTCATTTCCTTCAAATAAAATATCATTGTGTAACATGGCTGCCAATAAAGACTATCTTTTACATTCATGATTGGGTCATAGTGCTTCATTTCCTTATTCTAAGTGTCAAATATGTCCCCTTGCAAAGCAATCACGCATTACTTTTGCTCTTATTAAAAATCATGCAAAGCACATTTTCTCTTTAATTCACATGGATGGTCCTTACCATACCCAACATCATGATGGACCGTGCTATTTCTTGACAACTATGGACGATTATTCTGTGCCACCTGGGTTTTTCTAATGCAGTCAAAGGGACAAGTCTTCTCACATTTGAAAACATTTATTGCTCTATCCTAGAACCAATTTGGAAGATCTATCCAACGAGTTAGGACAAACAATGGGAAGGAGTTCTTCAACAATGACTGCAATTTTCTTCTGTCATCTGATGGGATTCTCCATGAAAGTTCTTGCATCTATACTCCACAATAGAATGGAGTAGTGGAGCGCAAGCATCGTCACCTATTGGAAGTTGCACGTGCATTATAATTTCAAGCATCTATTCCAAAAAATTATTAGGGCAAATGCATAATTACAACAACATATCTCATCAACCGTATGCCAACTTGGATATTTAATGGAAAAACCCCATTTGATTTACTCTTCCAGAAGAAACCGGAATTGGGGGCATTTAAGGATATTCGGATGTCAATGCTTCACTACTGTTTTGGGCCCTCGAGACAAAATGGGCCCTCAAGCTCAACGGTGCATCTTCATGGGTTATCCGAATTTACAAAAGGGGTATTAAATCCTAGATCAATCGACGTTGGAATTCTTCATTAGCAGAGATGTTATTTTTCGTGAAGATATTTTTCCTTTCAAAGAAAAGGACTCTTCAACGGAGACACCAAACATTTATGGTAAGCCACTATCTATGGAGGATTTTTCAAATACCGAATATTTTGTGACAGGAACTCCAGAGCCACTTATGATAACACCAATCACTCTTGAGATTTCCGCACTAGCAATTGTCGAAAATGGCACTCAAGACAATTCCTCAATGGCGGAAGAATCCTCTAATGAAATTGGCAATATGGAAATATCTTCAACTCTAGCTCAACCGAATCCTCCTCGACGATCTGGTCGTTCTACACGATCGCCAGCTGGGATAAAAGACTATGTTTGTCCATCACTCAACTCACCAAGTATTAACTACCCAATATCATCTTATGTTTCGTTCCATAGACTTTCACCGGAACATAGATGTTGTGTGAGTCAAATATCAGAGGACATCGAACCATCTACTTATAAAGAAGCAGCTAAAGACCCAAGATGGCAGGAAGCTATGGGAGCTGAATTGCAAACATTAACTACAAACAAGACCTGGGATTTGGTCCATCTACCACCAAATAGGAAACCCATTGGATGCAAATGGGTATACAAGATTAAATACCATGCTGATGGGTCTGTTGAGCGTTACAAAGCTCGATTGGTGGCCAAAGGATTTACTCAACAGGAAGGCTTTGATTACCATGAAACCTTTTCCCTCGTTGCCAAAGACGTAACCGTAAGATCCTTCTTATCTGTTGCAGCTATTAATGATTGGCCTTTACACCAAATGGATGTACATAAGGCTTTTCTGCATGGAGACTTAGATGAGGAAATCTACATGGATATTCCTCAAGGATTACTGAGACAGGGGGAGAATAGAGTATGTCGTCTCCGTAAATCTCTCTATGGTCCCAAGCAAGCTTCTAGGCAATGGTATGCAAAATTTTCCGATGCTCTCACTTCTGTAGGTTTCAAATAGTCTAGATATGATTACGCTTTGTTCACATGGACTCAAGGTATGTTATCTATTTATCTGATGATATATGTTGATGATATCCTCATCATGGGAAATAATAAAATTGCAATAGAGAGATTCAAGAAATATCTACATCTTACTTTTCACATTAAAGACTTGGGAGGACCCAAATACTTTCTTGGAGTTGAGATTGCTCGATCTAATCATGGGATTTCTCTTAGTCAATGGAAGTTTGTGCTGGAAATTATATCAAAGGCAGGACTGTCGGGATGTAAACCATCAGTTATTCCAATTGAGCAGAATATAAAATTGACCACCAAGGATTATGATGCTGGGACATATGAGAATCATGATCCTGTTCTCAATGATCCTTCAGGTTATCAGAAGCTTGTTGGGAAGCTCATATATTTAACTATGACCAGACCTGATAGATCATATGCAGTGTAGACTCTCAGCCAATTCATGCACAGTCCCAAGTTATCTCACTTGAATGCTGCATTAAAGGTTGTGAAGTACTTGAAGAAGTGCCTGGGACTAGGGATTCTTTTATCCAGGGAATGCAATATGAAAATGTCGGCATACTGTGATGCAGATTATGCGACTTGTCCTATGATTCGACGATCTATTACAGGTTTTTGCATTAAACTTGGAGATTCACTTCTTTCATGGAAAACCAAGAAGCAGGCAACCATATCATTGTCTTCAGCCGAAGCAGAATATCGGGCTATGGCAAAAACTACCTGTGAGATCATATGGATATGGGGACTACTTGGGGATCTTGGGATAAATTTGAAGAGTTTGACTAGGTTGTTCTGTGACAACGATGCGGTGCTCAAACTTTCAACAAATCCCATAGTACGTGAAAGAACGAAGCATATAGAAGTGGATTGTCACTTCACTCGAGAAAAGATTCAAAAAGGGAAAATTAAGACTAGAGGGATTGGAACGGCGAAGCAACCAGCTGATATCTTCACTAAGCCCCTATGTCAAAGACAGCATGCATATCTATTGAGCAAGCTAGGCATCTTGGATATCTATCGGCCACTAGCTTGAGGGGGAGTGTTGGAAGATATGCTCGAATATGATCTTGGGAGATATGTTTGGAATCTCAATTGATCTTAATTGTACATAAATTAGTTAGGATCTTTAGATTGAGATTGGATTCGATTTCTTGAATATGTGTTTGCCTTTTATTATTTCATCTCTGTACTATAATTACAGAAGAAATGTACATCAGAATACATGCGAAATATACAAGAATTCCAGATCTCTATAGTCTTCACTTTCTTACATCAATGATTGGTTTCATGATTGTCTCTTGGACCAAGCTTCCCGAGAACAAGCACTTGGTTACAAAGTTATATACATTTGTTACCTCACATGGAGAGATCTCCTCGGTTCTCACTTGTTGGTGAGATGTGGCGATGGGCTTATCAATCTCAGACATTGGGGGTCTAAGCGTGCGTAGTGGTAGATTCAAAATAAAGAGTATGAGACTCTATCATGACTATTCTCTTAAAAAAAAAAAAATCTGTCATTCTGTACATTATCATAGCCTATTCCAAAATTTATCGATCTTTCCCCACTATCTTTCGCGATATTACAAGTTCCGATTGTTCTATCCGGGCAACTTTGTTCATCTTGTCCTTCAGGCATTTGCCACCTCATATGGAGAAATTTCCTTCGGCCTTGTTAGTGAAGCTACAACAATGGGCTCGTCGATCTCTAGCTTTGGGCTTTCAAGTGGACAGAGTAGCAAATCAGAACAAAGAGCCAGATACTCTACAATGACCATCGTTTAGGCATCTTTTAGCTTTTTCAGTCCAAGTCATCAAGTGGTGATCTTCCACGTTTGTAGTAGGTTATGTGGCAAGAAATTTTTTTGTTGATTCACTCAAGACTGAACGACTTGTGACATTACCATTTTCTTTCATGATTTGAAACGGGACATGATCTAAAAAATTCAGGTGGTTGTAGAAGTTTTTAGGCCATTTTAAGATTGTACACTTCGAAGCTGAGCTATAATTTGTCTAGTATGATTGATTAAATATATGACCTTTCGTTTGACTTCCGATAAGTTGGGTTTTGAGGATGAACTTAATTGCTGTTTTTGACAGAAGGATGAACTTGTTGGTCACTCTAATTTAATCCATTTCGTAAAAGCCCCTGCTCTTAAGTATGAGCCATAGGAATTGATTTCTGGAAAACTTATAGACACTTCCTAGAAGAAATCAGAAAAAAAAAATTAATTTGGCCAAGAAAAGAATCAAATAAATTTTAAAAATTCACATACATGGCATGACAATAACGTAAGGTTCCCCAAATAAAGAGCATGTATATGACGACATTCTCTTCTCTCTAAATCACAGGTACTTATTACGAATACATACAACCAAATTGATACACAAATGCAGTATGATTGCAGGAGATTAAAAATCAAACTAAACTCTGAAAATTGGCACATTGTCCAGCGGCTGAACAATCTCTAAAAATGAGTTGAAACCCTTTGTGAGTGGACAGGATGATGCGGAAGCAAATACTAACAAGCACATATTGACAACCTACCATATGAACAGAGATGAGCTTGTCCATAAAAGCAACTTCAAACAGAGAGTCCCGAAAATGATGTCTATCGAGTATGGGCCCATGGATTTGGGCACTTTGATTAGTCTTATGAGATAGATGACCTCACAAATGATACAAAACTACATAATTGTGTGGTTTAGCGCCGTGGTATGTTGCCAATTGAAATTCGCAACAACAATTAGCTTGAATGAAATAAATGCAATGTGGAATCTCTTGGTTGAGTCAAACCTTTCATGTTGTTGATGTTGTTGTAGTTACTAGTCATTCTTGTACCAAGTCAGGAAGAAATTAATTAAAAGAAAAATAGATTAAAAAAATTAGCTACTCAGTTCTTGCCCTGAGTAGAGTTCTTAGAACATATTCACACGAATGAATTTTGTCCCTTACAAGTGGCACTGCACGATCCATCACGCTTTGGAGAAGTTAGAGCTTAACAAACTCTGATTTTATTTGAATTTTGTGAAAGAGAAAGTGGAAGAAGCACTTCGTTGCAAAGGATATACAGAGGTCTTGTGTTGTTAATACTAACACTCTTGATTTTCAAGGTTCTCCATCTAATGGTGGCAACCCCTTCACACTCTTGATTTTCAATGTTCTTCTGATGGGGACACGAGACAACCCTTGATTTTCGAAGGGGATCCTGTTGGATCCATAAATTTCCTGACCCCTCCCAACCGACATCCTTGAGACTTGGTGGTAGGACAGGACAAAACTGGGTACGAATTTCTTGAGGGGTTGGAACACCAATGACACTTATCACGCTAAACGACGAAAATAATTACGATAAGGTATGGTTAAAACATGCAAAAGCGATTTTAGGCCTCAGAACACAACAAATTAGAACTTATAAGATCTAAGATCTGTTGTAATCAATCAGATTAACTTCTTAAGATAATGAAAGGCTGTGGGGAGTCAGGTCAATGAAACGCCAGCTCTTTGCCCTAGAGCACCGTCCGATCTCATTGCCAGTTGCCTCCCACTCGGGCGGTTCCCCTTCTTTATGTCATGTAGCAGCTTCTTTTCAGCCCGGACATTTCTTCCGCGTTATCTTTGAGAAAAGCTACCTGAGAGTTTCAAGTACCCCCTTATATGGAACATTGGAGTTAATTGAACTTCCTTATCGCTTTTTCCCGCACGTAGTGGGAGGGTTTGATCGATCATCCGACTAATTGCTCGTACAAAAGGTTGGAATACATACACGATCAGGTGTGCCTGTGCATCTGTTGTCGTTTTAAATATCATTTCACATATAATTCCTAATTTATCTTTGACTTTAGGGTCATCAAAGTGGATTTTCCACTTATGGATGAAGTAATGCTTCAAATCCAGACATGTGACCTTTCAAAATTAAAATTACAACCTAAAACGCAGCATGATATGTAAATGTTGCTATAAAAGAGAAGGTTATTTCATGAAGAATAGCGGCCGATCGAAAACCACTATAAAAGGGGTTGACCTGCACAGTATTCGGGGGTGCTAAAAAAATATTCAATTGAAAGAAAAGACCTACATTGATCCTAGTGAGATAGTCCTAGATGGATGGGGTGGCATGGATGATCCGACACCCCCGAAGACCGAGAACCCTAATGATGAGCTGGAAGGAGTTGCAAGCTTATTCGACAACCTCATCGTAAGAGCCATTGATGAAGGACCCCCTGAAGAGATGGGCATTGGCCCACAAGAGTAACTCTTTTGCTGTTTTTGCACATGCCCTTGCGTGGGAATTTTTATTAATTTCTGAATGATGTTTTCAGTTTCTTCTTTTATTGATTAAGTGTTGCATTTTCTCCATTCAATAAATGTAATTGATTGATGAATTTCAATGAAATTACAAATTTTATTTTGAGGGCATGATGAGGTACACCAAACTAGCCGGTGATGATATCCAACCGATAAAAAGAAAAAAAAATCCAAGGAGAATTTCGAGGCACGGGCTTCGTCATGCTTTCTCGTGTCAAAATGTTTCAAAAAATGCTTTCCCAAATGCTTTTCAAAAAAAAAATTTCAAAAAGACCTCGGATATCCATCTCACACATTGTTCAAATATCTTAAAATGCAAAGAAAAAAAAAAGAGAGATAAAGGGTATTGAATTCCATCAAAAAATTTTATGAAACTACTACGGTGGTATAGCTCGAAAAACCCAATTCATTATATGTTAAGTAATCACAATAGACAAGGTATAGCTCAGTTTTGCAACGTATTATCTAAAATGATCAAAAAACTTGTAATACTTCCTATTTTTTCAAATCATTATGTCCCGTTTCAAATACCTGAAAAACATGATAATATGCTATGTCATTCATTGTGGAGTGGATCAATAAATGATTTTTTTTTTTTGGTAATCCAGGGAACTTTGTAAGCCGACAGCTGGCGAGCAAACTCTAGGAGAGTGACTGTAAGACCCAGCACCACAGTACTCCAGGTAAGAATCCCTAATGATGTCTCTGGGATTCGAACCCCTTCCCTTCGTGAGGGGGAGAGAGCTCCAGCTGCGCTGCTGTGGCCGGTGGTATCAATAAATGATTTTTATACAACATAATTGGAAAAATTATCCAAAAAGCTATAAACCTTTTAATTTTGTTAATTGAGTCATAAAATTTTTTTACATTTTGTCAATTGAGTTTATCCGGTTAATTTTAATTGAAAATTGTTGACATGAATGTCGGTTATTATAAGGGGCAAAATTGGTGCTAATGTAGATCATTTTTAATGATATATATTTTACATTTCTTTTTTCTTTTCATGTTTTCTTCCCTTATTGCTCTAGCCGGTCATTGAGCCTCGGTAATTGTTGTCGATGGACAAGGTCAATTGGTTGACCTTAGGCAAGCCTAGCCTATCACTAATCAGGCTTGAACTCGCCAAATTTAGCAATGTTTGTCTCCCTGGATTTGGCGAGTTTTGCCCTTCTTAGCGGCCAGTGGGGGCGACCTCTGGGACCAGCCCAGAGACAGACTAGAGGAAAAAAGGAAGAAAAAAAATGAAAAAAAGGAAAATTTGTCCATGTCCACTAACCGCACCACATTGGATAGCTAGTGCCAACATCAATGATTTTTGACCAAAATTAATCGAATAGACTCAATTGAAAGGCTTAAGACTCAATTGACACGATTTTCAACAAAAACAAAAATGGCATAATGAAAAGTTTATAACTTTATTAGCAAAATTGTAATAAATTTATAAATTTTTGGACAAATTTTCCCAAAATAATCTACTAAAGGCACCAAAGATCGCTAAGTGACTTGGATTGAAAAAAACCAAAAAAATTATTTAAAAATATAGTCATGATAGTCTCCAACTCTTTACTTTAATATGCTACTTCGTACGCATAGAACCCCAATGTCTGAGATCAATGAGCCCATGGCCGCAGCTCATCCACAAGCCAGAAGTGAGGAGATCCCTCCATGTGAGGTAACAAATGTATATACTCTGTAATCAAGTGCTTGTTCTCGGGAAGCTTGGTCCAAGAAACGCACATGAAACCAATCATTGGAGGCCCATCGACATGACAATAAGACCACGATTTTCAAATGCCCCAGATCCATTCTTGGCCCCTGTCGATCCACCTTTGGATTGCATGCAAAACTGTCTTCAAGCATGAGCAGTTCGAATTTCACCAATTAAGGCCATTTTATTCAATATTCATTATTGGAAACGACACATTATTAATGGAGTAAGATACTTACTCGTGGAGAATGAAGATTCATATGCCAAGTGTGGAGTTATTGGTAAAAGTTGACTTCGGCCCTGTTTGGTTTAGCATTTGGAATACTCTTTGGGGCTCTAAAGGAGTTTGGCCAAATGCTTTGGTGTTTGGTTCAATTTTTTGAGGACTATGGGAAGATGCAATTGCATCTTTAAGGGGCTTCAACGAGTCTAAAGATTTTCACATGAAAATTTAGAGATGAGACTATCAAAAATCTCATATTGATATATTCATGCAACATTTATTCCAAATTAATTTTTGTATCTTAAAAAAATCCCAAATCACCAAAATCATATATTGTGGAATCAGCTTAAATTTGCTAATTTTGTCCTAGGAGTTCCCTTAAGTTCCAAAAATTTATTGAAAATTCTAATTTTTTGTGGCATGAAAATTAATGTTGGATAAATGTGGCATGGATGTGCTAGTTTGAGATTTTTTGCAATGCAAACATTAGTTTAGGCGTACCAATTTGAGATTTTTCTTAAAAAAATAAATAAATTTGGGTATATATAATATGAGTGTACAAATTTGGGATCTTTGATTATATTAACCCAAATATTCACTCTAGGATTTGAATATTATGTTACACTTTTTCCCCTCATACTATATATTTTTTCATAGGGTTGACCCAAGAATTAGAGGGACAACCAAGAATCAGAGGGACAAATCAGTACCAAAAATTAATCGTCATGGTCAACATGAAACTCCTTGCCAAATGAAACAAGTGTGTTAGGCTATCATGGAGTGCGGTATCCAGCAATAAAGGAATCACGTTGTCTGTCATGATATTACAAGTTCGAGCCATCTTATAAGCGAATTTTTGCTCAGTTGTATCTTAGGCATTTGTTACCTCATATGGAGAGATTCCCTTGCTTCTTACTTGTTTTTGGAGCTATAGCAATGGGCTTATTGATGTCGGACATTAGGGTTTCAAGTGGACGAAATAGCAAATTAGGCCCAAAGAGTGGGAGACTCTAACAGCACTATTTTAAAATTATTTTTTGCTTTTTTTCGTCTAACTCATCGCTTATTGATCATCGATGACCACACTAGGTTATGTGGTAAAAACAATAATTTGTCGAACCACTAGAAAAGCCGGATGTATTAAAAGTCTTAAGGTCATTTCAGATAATAAACTAGAATGCCAACCCATAACTACAATTAAATTATATATGGGGACAATAATATAAATAATTCTTGAATTTTAGCTTAATATGCAATGTGATTTTTGAACTTTTAGTTTGTTCGATATAATTCTTAGACTTTTAGTATATGTTTAAGTTAGTTCTCAAACTATCTAAAAATGTTCAATTTTGCTATTCCATTAATTCAAGTTCAAGGATAATATTGAATGTTTTCTTATAATCTAAGGAATATATTGAACATTAATTAAAAGTTCAAGTATCAAATTGAATAAATTAAAAGTTCATGGATGACATTAAAATTTAGGTTAAAGTTCATAAACCACATCAAATAAATTAAAAGTTCAAGAATAATATTATATATAATTAGGTCAAAATTTAAGGATTATTTGTGTCATCTACCCTTTTATATGTGATCTTTTGTTCGATATATGATGAGTTGGGCTTGCCAAGCTGTATAACCATGAGGCAATCCTTTAACATCATATGAAAAGTTCCATGAGATGTCGGACGTGTGGACAAAAAGTACAAAAGGGATTCCCAATGGCTTCCCTTTTTGTGGTCTGAGAAATGGTACATTTTGTCGCATCTTCTTTTATTGATTTGCAAATGATTTCATTTGTTGGTTACTCTTATTTGGTCCATTTCCATTTCGTAAGATCAATTTCTCTTAAGTACGAGTCATAGGAATAAATCTCTGGAAAACTCATAGACAATTCCCAAAAGATATTAGAAAAAAACACAATTTGGCCAAAAGGGGTATTAAATGATATTAGCATAACTGTGTAGATAACATGGCGGCAATAAGATATGGTTTGGCCAATACATAACATGGATATGACAACATTCTCTATTCCCTAAATTAGAAGCATTTATGACAAATGACATGCAACAAGAGGATACACAAGAGCAATATGATTGCTGGAGTTTCAAAAATCAAATTGAACTTTGGAAAACGGCACATCATCAAAAGGCTAAGCAATCTCTTCAAACCAATCAGAATCTTGTGCGAATAGACTGGATGATGCCAAAGCAAACAAAAGCAAACACATAGTAATGATTAGAGACAATATTGTCTAGAGAAGCAACAAAGATCCAAGAGTCTCAAAAACTATGTATAAGTATTGGCAGATTGGGTTTGGGCTATTGGGTTTAGTCACTTTGATTTGTGCTATGAAATATATGACTTCGCAAATAATGTAAATCTTAAGATCCGTTTGACTCAGTGTCTTGATATACTATGAATTAAAATCACATTGGAGAACAGTTTGAATGGGGTAAATATAATGCAGAATCTCTTTATTGAGTCAAACCTTTCTTATTGCTGGTGTAGTAGTGATTGTTCCTCATCTCTATATGGAATTTGGGTTGGCGGAATTAATTGAAAGAAAAACGGCTTTAAAAGCCCACTTAAGCAAAGTTTTCAGAGCATAGTCACATAAATAATTTACATACTTTTGACGTCATTGTATGATCTGCCATGCTTTGGAGAAGGTGGAGCTTAACAAACTCTGATTGTTTTTGTGAATGATAAAATGGAACAAGCATTTGGTTGCCGAGTATATATAGAGGTCTTCCTTCTTTCCTTTCTTAAAATCCCAGAAATGTTTAAAAAAAGAAGAGGAATAAACAATACCTCCATACACACAAGCACCAGCAACCAAGCCAAGTCTGAAGCCCAAACCAAGAGCGAAATGGTTAATCTGATTACGATCGTGATTGGCTGATGTGACACTTCCTAGCGAGAATGACATGAATAGCTTTTCTCATCTAATAATTTAATAAGTTTTACGATGCTAATATGTCCAGACGATAATATTTCTTGATTCTAATATTCTTACCAAGTTGAAAATATTGTCTCTTTTTTATACTTAAAAAGTTTACGACTTGATATGTCTCGATTTTAATCGTATCAACTCTTCAAAAAAGTTTACAAAATTACTACGGTGATAGGGCTTGGAAAACCTAATTCATTATATGTAAATTAATCACAATAGACAAGGTATTGCTTCGTTCTAAAGTATATTATCTAAATTGACCGAAAAACTTTAATACTTCTGGTCTTATTAGCTCATTATTGTCACATTTCAAATAACTACAAAAAGATGATGGTGATGATGATAATTGTTATTATTACTAGGGTGAGTAAAAAAATGAACTGAACCAGAGTCAATTTTGGATGATTTCCGATTCCTAAAATTTGGTACCGGTGAATCAGGTTGGTTCCCGATTCCTAGTGTGGACCCACCCTCTTGGACAATCTAGATTGAGTCGATTTTCTTTTTAATCTTATTATTCCAAATTTCAAAAATCCTAATTCCTATTCTTTTCTCACTCAAGGTCTCAAACTCTGTATGCTTGCCGCTCATGCCGCTCACTCTCACTTCTCTTAGTCTTAGTCTCACAGCTCTCACACCTCCCTTGCGGTTTGCGGCTCAATGCCTATGGCTCGAGGCCTCTCACTTCTCTGTCTTAGTCATACTCACACCTCATAAAAAAAAAAGGCCTCATACTCATGCCGCATGGAATATGAAAAAAAAAAAAAAAAGGGGTGATATGGCTAGTTACTAGACCCATCCAGGAACCGGATTAGATCAATTGGTTCAGTTTTCGTGTGTGTCCAAGACTAGTGGGCTAGTTCTTGGTTCAACAAATAAGGAACCAATTACCGTTAGATTATGACATTTCATTCGGTACAAAGTGCATTGACAAATGATTTCTTTCACAACAGAACCCACTAAAGTCATCAAAGGCATCAAAGATTACTAAGTGACTACCTGGACTAAAAACAACAACAAAACAATTAGAAAAATAGTCATGATAGAGTACCGGATCTTTTTTTTTTTTTGGTCGGAGTTGACTCTTTATTTAGAATGTGCTTTTGCGTGCACTTGGAATCCCACTCTCCAAGATGGATGAGCCCATTGCCCCAGTTTCATCAATAAATCAGAAATGAGAAAATTACTCAGTATGAGATGGAAAGTTGCCGAGGCATAAGTTGGGCGAATGATTATTTACAAATGAGTCAAACTCATGACATCAAGAAAGACACTATTATTCCTTTATTGTTGAGCTATCACGGAACGTGATTGCTTCACACTTGTTCAAAACTTTCAAGCTCCTTCGGAGAACATTACAGAAACAATGGACGGGGAGAGAGCGATGAAGAGAATGCGTCGATCGACGATGGAAGGCCTAGCGACCTGTGCCGCGAGGGAGAGAGAGAATCAATTTTCCGACATCAACCACAAAAAAATACCCACATCCAGCTGACGGGAGATAGGCAATTCAAAGGCAGATTCCTTGGTCTAGGCACTACGATTTTTTCAGGGGAATGTGGGAATCTCTCTCTCTCTCTCTCTCTTTCATGTAATTTTTTTTAAGTGTCTGCTGATGGGCCAATATATATTGGTCCCACGGCAGATCAAAGTTTATGAATATATTAATGACAAAATCACTTTTTTTCTGCTAAATAATCACAAATCACTTAATTAAAAAATTATGCAAAATACCAAGTTTTAATATTCAATTATACTTGTGTGACAAGATTTAGGGCTTCTAAATACTTATCCCAATTTCTGAGGGGTTAGACACCATGTTTCATGCTAAATGAAAAAGTAGTGTTAACTCAAATTTATTATAAATGAAACATGCAAAAGCAAGTTTACCGTCAAAATGCACCAAATCTACAAATTACTAGAGAGGTTTCATACATTACCATAATATATATTGTAATAGTGTAAGCAGATCGTTTGAAAACCTGCATATTTACATCTAGCATTAAATATTTTATGAAAAATAAATTTAAAAAATGCATATTATAATACTATTACTGCATTAGATCATCAATTCAACATGTGTTGGAATCAATCAGATTAACTTCTTAAGATAAGGAAAGAAAGCAGCGAGTCAAGTCAATGCAAAAGCCAGCTCTTTGTCCTCGAGCAGAAACCAATCTCATTTACCAATTATGCGCACCCACACCCCACCTCCCCCCCCCCCAAAAAAAAAAAAAAAACTCTCCCAAAAAAAAAAAAAAGCTCTGACAATTCTCCTCTGCCTTTAAACTTTCAGAAAAGCCACTTGGGAGTTTCAACTACCCCACTTATTTTCCGGTCCGTAAAGGGGGGGTTGATTGATCGTACACAATCGGGTGTGCATGTGCACCTGCGGTTGTTTTATATAGCATTCCGAGTCCAATTCCTATGTATCTTTGACTTTAGGGCCATCAAAGTGAATTTTCCACTTATAGACTAAGCACTGCTTCAACTCCAGACATTTGACTTTTCAAAATCAAAATTACAACCTAAGACGCACCATTTATGTAAAAGTTGCCATGAAAGAAAAAGTGATCAACACGAATTTCATAAAAACAGCAAATATGCAAAATTCTAAAGATTAATTGTATCAACGTAGTTGTAATGGCACATAATACAGAGGGAAAACCTCAAACATCCATCTCACATATCATACAGACATCTTATAACCCAAAGGGAAATAGAGAAATAAAGTGTGTCAAATTCCGTCATGAGATCAACTAGACAATGTCCTCCCCAACTCCACCTCCGTCACCACTAACAGCTAGAGTCACAACATTGTTATTCACCGATGATTCTTCTTGGTCCCCAACATCAATTTTCAAAAGTTCTTTGATAATCCCTTGTGATTGAATAAACACTCTTTTGAGTCTCAAAGAAATTTCTCCGCACATGGACTTGAAGATCCATTTCATCTCCTGGTAAATTTGTTGGTAATCGGGATTTGTAGCAACCATAATAAGGAAGAAACCATAAATAACCCATTTGATGTAAGAATTTAATACGATTGAGTCGATTACTACTCCAATGATGAGACATCCTAGTATGAGAAATGCAAAATTGATGAATGTCTTTCCATGATTGCTTCGCGTTGTTCGCGAACTGATGCCAAAGAGCACAATTAGAACTACAGCAATCGTGATGATGGTTGCTTGCTTGTTTAAAAGTACATCTTTAGCTCCTAAAAGAGCAAATGACCATTTAAGCGAGGATGTCAAGAAATCTTTCGATTTTTCAACGATGGCATCTTCTTGTTCTCCAAGTCTACCAAAAAGAACAACAAAATCTAAAATCAATAATTAAAAGTGCAAGTAAATAATACCAAGCTTGTGCTAGGAGAATATAGATGGATTGATTGTGTAAGTTATTATTATTATTATTTTTTTTTTTATCAAGGATGGGGTTTTAAGAAGTTACACAAATAAGAATTTCAAGCAACATAGTAAGCCAAGTGCACTAAATGCTCATGACCCAATGGAGGATATAGTTCCTAAGGAACGGCATGAATATATGCAAGCAATGGAGAGTACTAATCTAACTAAATCTCGACCGTTGGAATGCAAAACTAACCTGGTCGAAGAAAGGTCGATGTCAGACATTGATTTGTGCTAGCTTTCGAACAAAGTGTGTTGATGTTTGTCTCCCCTCAGCCCCTTAGCACGAGAGGCAAAGAGTTTGTAGCGAATGCAAATTCTGTTGGGCTTGAAGTCTATCGAAGTCGGGCTTATGTAAGGAGAATTTTACGGATAAGCTTTTGAACAAGGAGAGGTGATGCTCCTTTTCTCACTCTTATTTTGACCCATAGCTGGGATTTCATTGATCCTCCTCTCCACCGATTCTCCAGTAGGACCCTCGACCTATAACATTGATGGAAAAGGAGTGCTTGAGAAATGATTGTAAGTAGCAGTGCTTTGTAAAAACTTTTGTACAGTTTTCTTTGTAAAGTTTTTACAAAGGACGCTCTTGCACTCCTTTCCAGGTTCTCCCCACGTTTCTCGCTTTTCCCCATTGCTTCCATCAGGAATAGAGATGAGCATAAGTCCAAAATAAAATTTAGAATCAAAAAATTAGATTGATGAAAACTTACTAGTTCCAAGTTCCATGGTATATAAGTGGGTTTTAAGTTCTAAAAATTAGGGAGGTTGTTTCTAAATTATAGATGATAACTCTATAAAAATAGAGTTATTTTACTTATTTTAGGCAACAATTAATGCAATATCTATGAGAAAATATTTAGATTTCCTGCTAATTATTTGAATTTTCCTTATTTATGCAGAATAATGAGATATGGAGAAGATAAGGAAAAGAATGACAAATATGAGGAATTCAAATAAAAAAAGCAATGGAAGATGGGTATCAAATCAGAAAATTCTTGATTTTGTTCCCTAATATTATCTATAAACGTGTGGAGATAGATATCTTGGATAT
The DNA here is from genome assembly GCA_017140475.1 of Eucalyptus fibrosa. Lineage (NCBI taxonomy): Eukaryota > Viridiplantae > Streptophyta > Magnoliopsida > Myrtales > Myrtaceae > Eucalyptus > Eucalyptus fibrosa. The sequence goes on along the minus strand of CM029509.1, from coordinate 19,833,736 downwards.
ATCTTATAAATAGGAGAATAGAGAGAGTAGCCAAGTTTGTGTTAGATCTTTTTTTTTTTTTAATTGTTCTTAGAGTTTTTGAAGTATTTTGAAGAGAGGACAAAAGTGGTAACAAAATACTTGTTCTTTGATTCAAGACGCTGGGTTTGATTTATATTTACATTTTTTCATTTACTATGTTCTATTTTTTTTGTTAGGGCTACGATGTAGTCTAATCATGATGATGTAAATTTCATGATTTTTATGTTTTACAATTGATTTCATTCATGTGAGTTATATATTATTGTGTTTAATGCTTTTGAGTCATTGGCCACCACTTGAACAATCTGATGTGCATGTTTGAGACTGAGAAGTGATAATATGCAATTGCTCATTATAATATATAAATATGAATTAAACGTGGATAAAGATATACCGCGTTATTTGTGTAGCTTTCGGTGATAAGGTGATCCTAAAAACTCATTGTAAACTGGAAATATTTATAGTTTTTAATGTACTTATGTTTACTTTAATTCACATAGAGATATAGTGGATTAATAAGCTGAGTAGATTTGCTATACTTAGAGATAAGATAGTAAATAGATTAGGAAATTTCACTATCACATGTTTGATAACGTTCTTGTATTCACAACAATCTAAAATTTATATTTAGTGGTTATGTTGAAATCGGATGTTGTAAAATATTTATCCGATTGATTTACTGCATTTAGTCTACAAATTTCATTTTTAATTTATTCTTAATTATATTTTGATATATTAGATAAATTTTTGAATTAGTCTATTTTAGTATTTAATTAGTTTATTAATTATCGATCTCTATGGGATGATACTTTTTCTCATCATTATATTACTTGTTCAATATGTGCACTTGCGTTTAGAATTTTACGAACAAGTTTTTGGCGCCGTTGCCGATGATTGTTTGTTTAACACTAATTAATATTGATACAAGATAATTCTAAGTTTAATCTAGCTTTCATTTTGTTTTATTTTTCAAGGTGTACATCGGTTTATAACACGTAGCCAACAAGGGAAGCTTGTTGAGCTTGATCTAGAAATCAAGTGTACCTTCAAAAGGCGACTAAGAGGATAGAGAAATCACGCTAAGAAGATGGTAGACGGTGAGAATGAAAATCCACGTAGACTTTTAAGAGATTATGCTGCGCCAACAATTGAATGCACCACATCAAGTATCAGAAAACCTGCAATTCAAGAAAACAACTTTGAGATCAAGCTGTCACTCATTCAAATGCTTCAACAATCAGTGCAATTCAGTGGGCTACCAAGTGATGATCCAAATGCTTACATCGATACTTTTCTTGAAATATGTGACACCATTAAATATAATGGAGTTACAGATAATGCTATTAGATTGTGATTATTTACATTCTCTCTTAGAGACAAAGCTAAGAGTTGGCTTTCTTCTCTTCCTACGAGATCAATTACTACATGGAATGATATAGCTCATAAATTTCTTGGTAAGTTCTTTCCATCTGCAAAATCTGTGAAGATGTATAATGATATTACTAATTTTATGCAAATGGATAATGAATCATTATATGAAGCATGGGAAAGATTCAAAGAATTTCTTAGGAGATGCCCACTTCACGGACTACCCGTATGGATGCAGGTACAAACTTTTTATAATGGCTCTAGTACAAATCTCCGTTCTATGATTGATGTAGTTGCAGGAGGAACTATAAATAATAAAACACAAGAAGAAGCCTACAATTTATTAGAGGAGATGGCGTCCAGTAGTTATCAGTGGCCTACCAAGAGACTACTAATGCGAAAAGCTAGTGGAGTTCATGAAGTAGATGCTTTTGCTGCAATTGCTGTACAATCAAAAAGCTTGATAATATGAGTGTTTCAGTCATGAAAATTCAAAATTTGACATGTGATTTTTGTGGTAGAAGACATGTTAGCACAGAATGTTAGGTAGGTAATACTTTTAAACAATCTAGTGAAAATTCTAACTTTGTTGGGAATTTTAACAAGTCATAGAATAATCCCTACTCTAACACGTATAATCCGGGATGGCGCAATCATCCAAATTTTTCATGGAATAATCAAAATGTGGCGAGACCATCGGAATTCAAACAATCATAAGAGACAAGGTCAAATTTGGAAGATATAGTCACCAAACTTCCTAATACAACTCATGACTCCATCAAAAGCACGGATGTGAGATTTCAAAACCAAGAGGTTTCAATCAAAAATCTAGAGATGCAAGTGGGTCAGTTAGCAAGCATGATATCAGGGAGAGAATAGGGTTCTTTGCCGAGCAATACAGAGAAAAATCCAATTGAAAACATAAAGGCTATTACCCTAAGAAGTGGTAAACAAGTGGGAGAAGAAGAGATTTTTAGAGACAAGGAAGAGGTGATCAATAAACAATCAAATGAGACAAGCAAGAGTAAACTTTTTCCAGATAATCCCAAGCCATATGTGCCACCAATTCCATTCCCTCAGCGACTCTAGCAGTACAAAATATATAAGCAATTTTCTAAATTTCTTGATGTATTTAAAAAATTGTACATTAACATTCCTTTTGCATATGCTTTAGCATAAATGCCCAATTATGCAAAATTTTTTAAGGAGATTTTGGCAAACAAAAAGAAACTGGAGGATTATGAAATTGTGAGGTTAAAGGAGGAGTGTTTACCCATCTTACAAAACAAATTGCCTTCGAAATTAAAAGATCCATTGAAATTGAAAGATCCAGGGAGTTTTACTATTCCTTGCACTATTGGAGATTCTTACTTTGAAAAAACATTATGTGATTTAGGAGCAAGTATTAATCTGATGCCTTATTCAGTTTTCAAGAAATTAGGATTGAGAGAGGTAAAAGCAACCGCATTGTCACTTCAACTGGTTAATCGATCAATTAAATATCCGAGAGGTATTGTGGAAGATATTTTGGTAAAAGTTGACAAATTTATCTTTCTTGCAGATTTCATAGTTCTTGACATGGAGGAAGATTTTGAGGTACCACTTATCTTAGGTCGATCTTTTCTAGCAATAGGAAGAACTCTTATTGATGTACAACAGGGGAAGTTGATCCTTAAAGTTCAAGATGATCTTGTTTCATTTAATGTTTTTAAAGCAATGAAATATCCATATGATGATAATTATTATTTTAGAGTTGAGACAGTTGATAAGTTGGTGAATAAGGTTTTTCAGGATTTTTTTTTTAAAGATCCACTTGAAGCATGTCTGACTCAACCAAATGATAAAGATATTCAGAATGAGGAGATAAAAGAGCATGCAAATTTCATGCAGGCAATTCCACCATATTCAAGGAAAAAAGGCAATTAAATTTGAGGAGTTGGGACAACACATTACAAAACATAAACCATCAATTGAAGAGTCTCCAATTCTTGAACTCAAACCCTTACCTTCGTATTTGAAATATGCTTATTTAGATGGAGTATCTTCTTTACCAATAATTATATCTTCTTCTTTGACAAATTTGATGGAGGAGAAATTGCTTAGAGTATTAAGAGAGCATAAAGGTGCAATTGGATGGAAAATAGCTGATATCAAAGGAATTAGTCTTTCAATTTGCATGCACAAAATTTTGATGGAGGAACAATATAAACCCACTATCTAACCTCAAAGGCGTTTGAACTCAAAGAGGCAAGAAGTAGTGAAAGTTAAGGTAATTAAGCTAGTATCATCTATCCTATCTCTGATAGTTCTTGGGTAAGTCTTGTACAAGTTGTGCCAAAGAAAGGCAGTATGAATGTTTAGAAAAATGACAACAATGAATTGATTCCAATTAGAACATTTACTGGGTGGCGTGTGTCTATGCATTACAGAAAATTGAATGATGCCACTAGAAAAGATCACTTTCCTTTAACATTTATTGATAAGATGTTAGAAAGACTTACAGGGCATGAGTTTTATTACTTTCTTGATGGATATTTTGGGTATAATCAGATTTTTATTGCACCAGAAGATCAAGAGAAAACTACTTTCACTTGTTCCTTTGGTACTTTTGCTTTTAGAAGAATGCCTTTTGGTCTTTGTAATGCACCCCCTACTTTTCAGAAATGTATAATGGCTATTTTTTTTTATATGGTTGAAAAATATATTGAGATTTTCATGGATGATTTTTCCATTTTTGGCTTATCATTTGATTCTTGTTTAAATAATTTGGCTTTGGTCTTACAAAGATGTGAGGAGACTAACCTTGTTTTGAATTGGGAGAAGTGTCACTTTATGGTGCAGGAAGAAATAGTGATCGGGCATAAAATTTCTCGAAACGGAATAGAAGTCGATTGAGCTAAAGTGGAGGTCATTGCAAAATTACCTCCGCCAACATCTAAAATTACCTCCGCCAACATCTGTGAAACTTGTTAGAGGATTTTTGGGGCATGCAAGATTTTATAGGCGATTTATAAAAGATTTTTCAAAAATTGCTAAACCTCTTTCTAATCTTTTGGAAAAAGATGCTCATTTTAATTTTTCTGTTGAATGCATGCAAGCTTTTAACACTTTAAAGGAAAAGTTAATATTAACACCAATTATGGCAACACCAAATTGAGATTTACCTTTTGAATTGATGTGTGATGCTAGCAATGCTGTAGTAGGAGCTGTTTTGGGACAAAGGAAAAATAAAATTTTTCGAACCATATACTATGTCTGGTTGAATCTTGTTAGGTGCACAATTGAATTATTCAATAACAAAAAAGGAACTTTTGGCGGTAGTATTTGCTTTTGATAAATTTTGTTCTTATTTAATTGGCTCAAAAGTTATAATTTATTTTGACCACTCTGCTCTTAAGTATTTGCTTAAAAAGAAAGAATCAAAACCTAGGTTGATCAGGTGGATTTTATTGCTGCAAGAATTTGATGTGGAAATCAAAGATAAGAAAGAGACTGAAAATCTAATTGCAGACCACTTATCAAGAATTCCAAATTCAAAGGAAGAAATAAGACCAATTTTGAAAGAGTTCCCTGATGAGAAATTTTTTTCTATCAAGTCCACAAAAATTTCTTGGTATGCCGACTTTGTAAATTATTTGGTAAATAATGTTGTTCCTCCTAAATTAGCGTATCAATAGAAGAAAAAATTCTTTTTTGATATTAAAAATTATTTTTGGGAAGAATCTTTCTTGTTTAAAGTATGTGTAGATCAAATCATAAGGAGATATGTTCTAGACAAAGAGAAGGAAAACATTCTACATCATTGTCATGATGGAGAGACAGGTGGCTATTTTGGTGCCGCCAAAACTATAGCTAAGATTTTACAATCTGGATTTTATTGGCTTACACTTTTTAAAGATGCATACTCCTATGTAGCTTCATATAATAGGTGTTAGAGAACTGGAAATATTTCAAGAAAAAATGAGATACTTTTAAACAATATTATTGTGTGTGAATTATTTGATGTTTGGGGTATTGATTTCATGGGGCCCTTTACACCTTCTTATGGAAATTTATACATTTTAGTGGTTGTGGAGTATGTGTCTAAGTGGATAGAAGCTGTAGCATTGCCAACTAATAATGCTAAAGTTGTGGTTAAATTTTTGAAGAAAAATATTTTTATTTGATTTGGCATTCCTAAGGCAATCATAAGTGATAATGGGACACATTTTTTATAACAAACAATTTGAAGCACTTTTGAATAAGTATAGAGTCACGCATAAGGTTGCAACCCCTTATCATCCTCATACTAGTCGTCAAGTAGAGATTTCAAATAGGGAAATCAATAGAATTTTAGAAAAAATAGGGAAATCAATAGAATTTTAGAAAAAACAGGAAATGCCTCTAGAAAAGATTGGTCAATGAAACTTGATAATGCACTTTGGGCCTATAGGACATCGTTCAAAACTCCAATTGGGATGTCTCCTTTTAGGCTAGCGTTTGGGAAGGCTTGTTACTTACCATTGGAATTAGAAGATAAAGCATATTAGGCATTGAAATTTCTAAATTTTGACATGTAGTTTGCAGGTGAAGAAAGATTATTACAACTGAATGAATTGAAGGAATTTCGCAATAAGGCCTATGAAAATTCTAAGTTGTACAAGGAGTGTACAAAAAGATGGCACGGCAAGCACATTATTGACACCTAAATTTTGGCGACCCGTTTAGTCATTTATTGCATTAAAAAAATTAGGGGTTGATTTTATTCCTGAAAAAATAGTTAATTCCATAGTATATAGTTTTAGGTGCATTTATTTCTTAATTTGCATTTACATTGGGTCGGTGACAAATGGGTTTGATTTAGTAGTTCTAAGCTTTAATTTGGCAGGTCAGACTAAGCCCATGAAGCAAGTAAATTGGCCCAAGCCCGTTTTCTTTTAATGACAAAAATTACCTAAATGGAGATTTTAAATAATATTATGGTGGATTTTTGGATTTTAAGAAAATCGGGTTGCAATCTTATCTTTAGGTGATAAAATCAGGAGATGTGGAAAATAAAAAAAAAGTGATATTGCGTGCGAAAAAGAAATCTTCGCGGATGTTGATTTGAAAAGGAAAATAAAACCCTAATCTTCAGTCTATAAAAAGATTTTTCGCGTAGGGTTTCAAGAGAAGGCCACACATTGAGACACACGGCCAATAGAAAGCAAGAGAGGAAAACAGAGAGGAAGGTCGCATACATGGAAGAGAGGAGCAACTAGAGAGAGAGAGAGAGAGAGAGAGAGAGAGGTTCGCAAACATATCCATCAGTCTAAAGCGGTGTTCTGTTGCCAACTCCCACGTTGCTGCTGACTTGATGCTTCCAGTTGTCCGACTTGCGTCGGTCCAACACTACCGGCACCTTCCTCGTGCTGCATCCGGTCAATTCCCACGGTGCTACAACTATTGCATGACAACGTGCAGCGTCGGATTATCAGCAAATTTTCAGCGAGCTCCCCAGTGCTCCTGCACCGAATCTAGCCATCATAATCTGAGTTTTTCCTTGCAGGTTTACCAGTGCCTTTGCCCACAACCAACAACAAATCATCAGCCTTCTTTCGTTCTAATATCTTGTCACTGCAGACGCAGTCAGCGTGTAACTGCTGTGCCGAGCTTGTCCAGCGAGCACCATGCCTCCATCGAGAAGTCCCCACAGTGAGTTGTTCTTTCCCTGGCCAAGAATTACTGGACCAGCAGGCTTTGTCAAGCAACCCATAATCAGAGTCCCATCGTTGGTTCGCACGTGACACCACCACGGATTCCCTGTCAATGAAGCTGCTACCGCACTGAGACCAAACCGAGGAGATCATCAAGCTATTAAGGGAGTTATCAATTCTCAATAAAAATTCCACATTTCTTTCTCTATAGTCACGTAAAAGGGGCACATATCATACCCATGTGAACACCTGAAAATAAGAGAAGAAGAGTTTTATGGTTTTCTCATGGCTTCGCTTTCCTGACGTGGTTATTATATGTTTAATGCATTGCCACACACAGCCACGATCTCCATTAATCGCAGACACCACCTAGCGCAAGTCTAGTCCGCTCCATTAATTTTCCCAGATTTGTTGAGTAGTTTGTTGCAACGATTTCAGTCCAATCCAACGGCCGCCGCATTGGTTCCAGCATCATCCACCACGAGCCATCGCTGGTCCCATCATCATTCGATGAGTCCAAATTTGAGAACGATATTATAAAATTGGTAAAGATACTATCCAAATTTAATTTGGTAATTTCCTTACTTAATTTGTTGATATTGCGTTCACATTCAAATCTTCTGATGATGCATCCAATCCAAATTTTCTCATAAATCTTTTTTAAATTAGGGATTTATTCCTTAATTTCACAACATGCACATGATTGATAGTCCGATTTCACGCTCGAAATACAACTCGCAATCGCACGGAAAAATTGCCAATCCGATCTCATGCTCAAGATACGATTCGTGATTTTGTTAAATTGGCCAATCCGATCTCATGCGTGAGATACGATTCATCAATAATTTCCCTAAATTAAATGGAAATGGATGATATCTTACTTGATTTGGGGCCGTGCTTTCTTGATGCCTCTATTTGATTGCTCCCATAAAAGAAAAACCCAAAAATATTTATTTGAGTTAGGTTAAATGCATGTTAGGATATTACTGGTTTTAAGGTTATGTTGCATGTTTAGGATAGGAAATCTATTTCGAATTTCTTAAATAAAAAGACCAAAAACATTAATTTAGGATATCATATTTTCTTCTCATTAATTTAAATTGCACATTTAATTATTTGGCAATTTTAATTTCGAATTTCGTAATAAAAAAAGAAAAAAAAATAGAATTAGGGCATTCTTTGCACGTCATTGCGTATTATGGTAGATTGCATGCTTATTGAGAAAATAAAAAATCATGTGCACGTCATATAGCATTAGGTTCATGAAATGGACGTCATTTAGTGATTGTTGCTAGGTGCATTTAATTAGAAATTGGCCATCACTAAGATTATGTCATTTTGGTTAATTTAGATCACATGTTTAATTATTGCACGTTCATTAAGAAAACACAAAAAAAATTATTTTACTCATTCATTTAGTTTAGGCTATATTGTCATGTCATAATATTTCATGTTAGATTAGTAGCATGCATTGCATATTGCACGGTTTTAATTAATTAAGTAAAAAAAAAAGAAATTGCATGTTAATTAGAAATCATATCTAGAATTGTTGATATGAATTCTGATCTAACAATGCAGATGCTTTCGTTGCTATGAGGTAAGTACTGCAATTTATTTACTACTTTACTTGGGTGTTAAATTGGTGGTTTGTGCACCTGCATGATCGCTTCACATGTTAGAGAATTAGATTTAAAATAAATCCAAGTTGCCTGCAAAACATTTTTTTGAAAATAAAAGAATGGTACCAAAATGGCATTAAAGAAATCTAGTGTAACTAAGTCCCCGTATCTATAGTCTCTAGTTTGTAGGAGTAAAATAATTCTCCTGTTATTTTACTTGGGTTTCTAATCGACTCATCAAAAAATAGATTAGTGGCGACTCCTTATTGAAAATCATTTGCATGTTAAGAAATTTAAACTTAAGTCGTGAATTGGTATGGGCTTGGGAGAGCCTAAGCTAAGTCTAGGCTTAGTAATCCATTAGCGGAACCCGATATGGTTCACACCCGAAAAAATTGGTTGTGACACACATATTCAGAAGAGAGTTTAAAATTTGTCAAAATGTCTTACTTTATAACTCTCATCTTAAACTTTTTCCAAAAAAGTTGTGGTCTAGATGGTTTGGTCATTTTACAGTTACATAGGTATTCCCATATGGAATAGTTGAAGTTGCGCATGACATTGAGGGCACATTCAAAGTGAACGATCAATGTTTGAAGCCCTACTTTGAAGGTGGTTACAACAAATAGAAGACCACCATTGAACTCCGTCCTCCAGAATAGGTATCTGAGATAGTTTGGCTGAAAACTACAGAGCAAGCGCTTCTTGGGAGGCAACCCAAGCATTTTAATTATGTTTTTATTTATTTTTAAGTTTATGTTTTGCAAAAAAAAAAAAAATAACTTTTCTCTGCTTTATCCAGGTTAATTTTTCTTAGGGAGCACCTTTCAAGAGTTTAATTATCAAGATCATCTATGGACTTAAACTATAACTAGGGGCATTTTCTTCTTCCTATTCTATTTTTCGCATTGAGGACACTATTTCATTCAAGTTTAAAGGGAGACAAATTTTTTGCTAATTTTTTTTTTTTTTTTATCATGATTGCATTCTTGGTTGTAAATTTTTGCGATTCTTAGGAAAATTTAAATTTTATTTAAACTTGCAATTGATGTGTAAATTAATCTTAATTCTGATTATGTTGATCCATTTACTAAGCATTAAAGGTCCTTAATTTTTGAATTATATGTAAATCTAGAGAACATTCATGTGAAGTATGTGATTTTCTTAAATTTCACCCAAATCTTAGAATTTGTTTGATTTTCTCTTAAGGCGATATCCTAAGCTAAATCTAATTGAGAAAATAATTTAGGCAATTTTTGGATTGATTGAACCTTTCAAGCTAACTTTGTTTATTTATCCCTACTCACCCCGTTAAGCCTTAATTATTACCCAATTTTTCATTGGCACCCATATATGTTTAGTCTAGCCATTATCAAATTATATCCTTATCTCATGCCCTATGAACACGTTGATTTTTTGGGATAAAAAAATTATTTGAGCTTGATAGAAATTTGGAGAAATGATGGAGTAAAAAAAAAAAAAAAAAGTGATTGCAATGGTTGTTTTGGGGGTGTATTGCAAAAAAAAAAAAAAAATTATTTTTATGGTTCCCTATCCAACTTTCAATTGAGTGAGACTTTTGGATACTCAATAGGTTGGAAATTTTCATGTTATATTAGGAGGGACTTTGTGAGAAACTCTACCATAAATCAATTCAAAAAAAAAGAAAAAAAAAGAAGGAAAAAAAAGGGAATTATGATATATGGTGGTAGAAAAATTATCTTGAATGAGTGAAATTGGACAATGACATTGGCTCTAATTAGATCCTAGAAATCAATGTGTTGATGAGTGATTTGAGCTTAAAATTACCGTTATCTCATCTTTAGCCCAGCCTTACATTACAACCCGAGAAAAGTCATATTGATTTTTGGTTGGATAATTAGTTTACATTAATAGAGAGAGGAATGAAAAGCAAACTTATAAGATTTGGTCATAATTATTGAGAATTTTTGAAAGGTTGCATATCAATGTGAATTTATCTGGATTGTATATAATTTGAAAAAGATGTGAACTCTCACACACACACTTGGATCACATAATTAAAATTGGTTTTAACTTATAAATCGATTTCAATGTTTGGATAAAATTTGTGTTTTTCTTTGAATTGTGAATTTGAGCAATTATGGAAAATAGAGTTATGTCTTGATTTTGCTCGAGGACTAGCAAAATGGGTTAGGTTTAGGGGTTTGATAACTCTATAAAAATAGAGTTATTTTACCTATTTTAGGCAACAATTAATGCAATATTTATCAGAAAATATTTGGATTTCCTATTGATTATTTGAATTTTCCTTATTTATGCAGAATAATGAGATATGGAGAAAATAATGAAAAGAATAGCAAATATCAGGAATTCAAATAAATTAAAAAAAAAGCTGTGGAAGATGAATATTAAACCAGGAAATTCTTGATTTTGTTCCCTAATGTTATCTGCAAGCGTTGGGAGATAGATATTTTGGATATATCCTATAAATAGGAGAACAAAGAGAGTAGCTAGGTTTGTGTTAGATCGTTTTTTTTTTTTTTAATTGTTCTGAGAGTTTTTGAATTATTTTGAAGAGAAGACCAAAGTGGTGACAGAATTCTTGTTCATTAATTCAAGATGCTGGATTTGATTTATATTTTTATTTGTTCATCTACTATGTTCTAATTTTCTTTTGTTAGGGCTATGATGTAGTCTAACCATGATGAAGTGAATTTTATGATTTTTATATTTTACAATTGATTTCATTCATGTGAGTTATATATCATTGTATTTAATGCTTTTAACTGAGAAGTGATAATATGCAATTACTTATTTAATATATAACCATGAATTAAACGTGGATAAAGATATACCACGTTATTTGTGTAGCTTTCGGTGATAAGGTGATCCAAAACACTCATTGTAAACCGGGAATATTCATAGTTTTTAATGTACTTATGTTTATTTTAATTCACATAGAGATATAGTGGATTAATAAGCTAAGTAAGTTTGCTAAACCTAGAGATGAGATAGTAAATAGATTAGGAAATTCCACTATCACATGTTTGATATCGTTCTTGTATTCACAACAATCTGAAATTCATATCTAGTGGTTATGGTGAAATCGGATGCTTGTAACATATTTATTTGATTGATTTATTGCATTTAGTTTATAAATTTCGTTTTTAATTCATTCTTAATTATATTTTGATCTGTTAGATAAATTTTAGAATTAGTCTATTTTAGTATTTAATTGGTTTATTAATCATCGATATCTGTGGGACGATACTTTTTTTCATCATTATATTACTTGTTCGATACGTGCCCGTGCATTTAGAATTTTACGAACAATAGATTGTAGAACTTGAAATCTAAAATTTGGAACTTGAGGTAAGTTTGTGTTTCTCTTGATTTAAATCTTCATGTAATTATGCTGTATTCTGTGACATTCGATGATGAGTGTATAATCTATAACCACTAATTTGAGCTTCCTTTTTAATAATTGAGAATTTTACTTTGTTAATATTTTATATTATTCATGTGATCAAATATAAGTTATGGTCAGTGGCCATTAAAAGTGATAATTCATTATAATCGTCAATTACTAATGCAAGTGAAACCTATGTAGACTATGGAATTAACCTTAGAACCTGTGACAGAGTAGGTTTCAAATTCCAAAATATACATAGTAGGTTCCAAGTTTCAAAAAAATAAGGAACCTATAAGGTTCAAGTTTTAAGTGAAATCTGCCCAAAATCTGAAATCGCTCACCTTTAAATGGGAGAAGCTCGTGCAAGGAGCTCGCATTTGCTTCATTAATGAATGTGCTCGGGAATTCCACGGAAAACTGGGAAGCCCACTCTTGGTTTGAGCTTATTTCTTCCCTTTTGTTTTTCCTTCTTTTTGTTTGATTTGTTCTCTTTTTTTTTTCCCTTTTTTTTGGCCATTTAGGACAAAACTGGCGTCCCTTTTTTTTTTTTTTTTTTTTTCAAAAGAGTAATTTATTTGGTAGATAACCAACTAGTTATTGTATTACATTTTATATATTTCTTTTTCTTCTTGTGTTGTACTATGAAAGCATTATTCCAAAACACAACCACGGGTAGTGCAATTGGTGTGCATTCTCTCCCTCATCGCTGAGGTTGAGAGTTTGAATCCACTTATCGCTAAAGTGTCTTAAGCAAGGGCTTCTGATGTTGGGGTCCTAGGCTAGCCTCCCCTGAGGTTTATGTCTAAATAGTGGCTTGCGGCAAGGCCCACGGTGCTACCGAGCACCGGAGGGTCATGTGATACCCGAAGGGTAATCTTCGGTAGTTCCTCGATCACAATATATATATATATATATTCTAAATAACCTAAGTAATGGTAAGAGTGAAAGAAATCATCCACTAGTTTCAATGAATGCAATTGATTTAATCAGTACTATCATATATGTCATTATGTTATACGTCGTGGATTTTAATTACTTGTCTTCCATTTTGTTCAATGAATCTAATGGCCTAATTTCTTTATTTCTCATGTCATCATTACACAACTTTTTAATGGGTGTTTTCCACCAAAAAAAAAAAAAAAGTAGATCTGACATGCTAAGCATCCATTATTTTCATGCAAATTCAAAAGAAAAGGCCTTGGGGAATGTTATTTTTGTCTTGATTATATGGAATAATTAGTTTTTTACAAGAAAATTACGGCAATTGCAACTACTTTATAAGACAACTACTCAAACCATTTTCAAATACATATTTTCTTGTTAATTTTAAATATATCAGAATTTTCATGGAACCATTAGAAAAAAGATCTTTATAGTACAAATGTACAACAATAGTAACAAGTTGCATATGCAACTTAAAAACAAATACTTTCCATTCAACTGTTTGGCTTCCCTAAAAAGGCTACTCAATTGGAAATGGATATTTTACCATAACCAACCAATAGAAGTTTTTATTGATATCAATAAAAGATTCATTTTTGACTCAAGAACAAATAAATATCAAGGAGTAATTTTCAGTGTCATGGTGCAATAAAAGGGAAGTAACTGGACAAGATGATCAGGTATAGGTTCATGCTTCGTCGGCAACCCACGATTGATAAATAATAGAAAACGCTCCAAGGAGTTCGTAGATAATATAAATGTCTTAAAATTGGATGCGTTCGACGTCTCCATATCAATGAGCCTTGTAAGGACAGCATGGATTGCCACTTGCATTGCCTAAAGATGGCCAACGGTCAAGAGATAAATAAAATATAGAAGGCAGAATAATCAAGAATGGATAAGTCGATTATTTATAAAATTTAGAACCTTTTATTTTAGCTTTTTTACTAAGAACATGGGGACAGACCCCTATGAGGTTGGAGGAACACTCTTGGCTATGCATAAGAGATGGCAATCCTTGTAATCACAAAGCATGTCTTTAGCTAGGTTTGTTTGCCTTAGGAAGAGCTAGGTACACCCCTAGTGAGGGTTTCCCTGTGACATCCTCAATTCGGATCTCTATCTCAAATGCGAGGAATAGATTAAGGACCAGTATGCTAATAATGAGAGTGGGCTTTGAATCAATCCTAGAGGTTGTTCATGAGCCAATTGATTGATTGGAGCAAGGCAACTCAAGATTAGGGTTATGTTAAACTAAAACATTCGATTATGAGAAGACCGCTTGATCATAAGGATCGATGTTGATGATCATGTGCTGTCATGAGTTGATCGATTGACTAATATAGATTGATTCAACTCAAGTATATATTGGCAGCGAGTGACTTTGCACGATCACTGTATCATTTGTGAATGACCTAATTCAATTCCATGTGACCATGGGTCAAGGCAGGTCGATCGATCTCATACGATTATATGATAACCAAGGGTTATTCATGGATTGACCAAGCTCAATTATGGGTTAGTTTTGAACCAACCATGGGTCATGCACAAAACCCTAGACAAGCGCCGACTTAGGTTTGGGTCTAGCCACTTGAGCATTGCCAAATCTGCCCAATTCATGTAGGCCGCATTAGGGCCACTTCCGATAAAAACTTAGCCATAAACCTTGGTCCGATTATAGGTGTCAATCATGGTTGATTACAAGACATTCATGTCCGATTTAGAAGATATTCAAATACTCCTCTTAATGATCTTTTGTCCTCTTGAATTTGGATCAAATGAGAGTAAACAATTATTGGAAGCCAATGAAGCCCCCCTCACATGCCTCAATAGGGAGGAACTTAGGGATCAAGTTATCTTGTAAGGTTTAAACCTATCCTTAGATTTTTTAAGATAGTGCATAAGTGCAATAAGTTGAGACATGTGCTTATGTAGGGATTTGGGCTATAATAACCCTAAAGGTGAGACTTACATAGCTTCTTGAAGATAAGTTGAGGGAGAAATGAAGTTCGACTAGGTGCCACTTCAAGGAGAAAGAGAGGAGAAATAGGTCTAGTTTGTGTAACTAGGATAGTTACCTTTGAAACTATGTAATAATTCAACCATTAAAGCTTGAAGGATAAACTTGGTTAAGATTAACCCTAATTGTGACTCTTGAAAGGTGGAGATTTAATCTTGCTAACTAAGCCAAAAAAAAACCATCATTAGCCATCATTACTTAGCTTATAATTGAATTTCACATGTATATCCTTAGAACCCATTTCTCTTCACATGTATATCCTTAGAACCCATTTCTCTTCTCTCTCTCTCTCTCTCTCTCTCTCTCTCTCTCTCCCTCTTACTTTTTCCCCAAGTTCACTTTGCTTTCTCTTTACATTTGCCTCTCTCCTTCTTCCTTACACGCCCCTCTCTCGGCCTCCTCACTATCACCCACCATGAGCTACCATCGCCATCTGCTCACTATGTCATCATCACCGTTTGCTCACTGTGAGTCGTGAGCCGCCATTCATCTTCGTTCTTATCCTTGTTTAGTAAGTAGATCCCCTAAACATTGGCTAGGCTGTTATGTTGCATAGCTTAGATGTAGGTTTGGTTTGTTTTTGTTGTTAAGTAAAGTCGAACCATCCTAGGTAGAGTAGAACCACATACTAACTTTGTAAAGTTTGCTTTTGATTTGTTTGAGTTATAAAGCTCGTGAATAGGTGAGAACTTGTCATATGATAGTCAAGGTTTCAATGTTTGTTGTTGTTAGTGGAAACATCGTGTTATATGTTCACGTCCATACCTGGCTACAAAAGATCGTTGTTATTATTGGATGAGGTTCATTTATATGTTATTGTCTAAGTTTGGTTATAAGGATTTGTTGCTACTATTGGTTGTGGTTCATCTATGACTCATTGCATATCCTTGATTGTAAGGTTTTGTTTTTGTTTATTGAAGGTAGCTCTTATATACGTCATTGTGAATGCTTGAAAACATGCTCTGAGCCTCCGAAAAGAGATTCACGTTCATTTGGACATGTTTGGAAGCATGCCAGGTTGAGTTGCTCTCTCTTGGTTCAACGATATTAAGGCGTATTGTTTCTGAACCGGATTGGACTTACACCGGTGATTGAACGTAACAGATCAAGCCACAGTTTTTTGTTTCGTGCTCAACATATTTTATTGATACGGTTTTGGTAAGTCATGGTATAAACTTTGCTTGGCATGCCTTTGAGACACTCATGCATTGGACTAAAGAAAAAGATAAGAACAGATTATATGCTTAATCTAGGTGGTCATATGAGGGAAACCATCACCAATGGATTTCAAGACAATGCCATCACCGATGGATTATGGGACAATGCCTAATGGATTTCGAATGCGGTCACTGATGGATTTTAGGATGTTGCCGTACTTGATGGGGTGGAATGATCCTTGGTCGATTCTAGAAGAATCGATGGATTTCGGTTATGTGTATAATAATTGGATGTTAAATGATGTGTTGTGGATCGTCATGGAACACATATATATTGTGGGGTATTATGTGATCCCCAATCAAAATTGCATTAGAGGCATTTGAGTGTCACGTACACATTTTAAAAGTTATTATTTGACACGTGCGTATTTTATATGTCATTGTTTATAACTTGGGAGGCACGTGAATAATTTATATGTCATTGTTTGTGACATGAGAGGTACGTGAACATTTTAGAAGTCATTATTTGAAACTTGAGGATCACATGAGCATTTTAGACGCTATTATTTGATAGGTGCAAATTTTATATGCTATTATTTATGACTTGAGAGGCACATGCGTATTTTATACTTTATTATTTAGGACTTGAGAAGCACATGTATACAGTAGAAGTTATTATTTGGCATGTGAAGAATTCTTGATCATACTTGCGTTTTAGGTAGTTGAGAACTTTCCTTCATATGCATAGATTAAGGCAAAGTGAGGGCTTTGCTATTGATTTGCCATCAACATGTTGGCTTTGAGTACTCACATGGTTCTGATACAAGGCATCCGTTTATATGAGGTTTAAGCAATTTACTTATTGAGTTTTCAACTCATTCGTTGTTATTTTCCCCTTTTCAAGCCCATAGATATGAGTTTCCTTCTCCAACTCAGGTTACCTGTATAGATGGGAGTCACGATGCTTAATATGAGTTTCCCTCTCCAACTCATATAGATGAGGATTGAAACTTCATAACTTATTGAGATTGAGCTTGTTTGAGAACGTTAAATAGAATTGATTTAAATGATTAAATGCTGTCGATTATCCAATTTAGTAAGTAAAGGATGGGTCAACTGGTTCTTTTAATATAAAATTAATTTAGAGTAATTATAATCTTATCAAAAATATTGGAAAACCTATCAAAACTGGTCTTTTCTCTACGTTGGGTAAGAGATCAATAATATTCAGCTATCAAATTTTAAGTATAATCAAACAACTTTTAAATTCTATTTTAGCATTTAAGAATTTCATTACTTAAAACTAGGGGTGAGCGCGGTTCCCGGGTAGAACCAGGAACTGAAGAACCGCACCGAAGGGTCTAGTTCAGTTCCTAGTTCCAAGGGGACCGGTTCCGATTCCCGGTTCCTTTTTTTTGGGAACTGGGAGTTCCGGTTCTGGTTCTAGTTCTGGTTGGAACCGCAACCAGTTAGGGCTCCAAAAGGAAGAAGACGATCTTCACGAGTATCTCTTTCAAAATAGCCCCAAATCGACTCTTCATTCAGATCTCACACACTCACATTGCCGGACGCCGCTCTGAGTCTCGCTGCCGGACGCCACTCGCCCTTGAGGCTGCCACCTCCGGACGCCACTGGATGCCAGTCGCTAACGCCGCTCGCCCGAACCCTTGCCGATCAACGCCAATTGTTGCCCAAATCTTAGGAGTCCAATTTCGAAGACAAGGTGATGCCTTGTTTTTTTTTCCTTTTTTTTTCCCCTTTTTTATGTCTCGATGCAGGTCACTTTTTTTGTTTTATTCTTGCCTTGTTGATAATGGGAAAGTGGTGGAGAATTCTTCGAGACCCTTTTGTTTCGACGGTGATTTTCTTCGTCATTCTGATGGGAAATACCATTTTGGTTTGGTGTTATTGATTGAGAAGCAAATGAGTGTTGTTGGCAAAGAAGAGAAGCTCGAGGCAGGGGTAGCTCTAGTTGTTTAGTTTATGATGTTACCAGTGTTGAGGTCTTCTATCGGCAACACGTTATTCTATGTTGGGTGACTGAGTAGCTTAAGGCTTTGAGCTGTGCCTAGAATTGAGCTGCTCTGTGGGTTGATCTAATTTGCTTCTCAATCGTAAATAACTTGGTTGTTTTGGGTTTTGAATGAAATCTTGCCAGATCTTCGAGATGATAAGTAGTTTTTTATAGATCATCCTGGTGCAGTGCCAATTACTACGGCTCAAGTACTTGTAAATGCTGGATTTTCTTTTTTCTCACAAGTGACTTCTTTTTCCAACTTTTGTCCCCTATCTGAGTCCTAATAATTGATTTATCCTTTCTTCAAGGGAGAGGAGTTGAGAAAGCTGATTGGTTCACCTGCTTATATTGAGTGCAGCTCAAAGACACAGCAAGTACTTGTGCATGTAAAGTAGAACTTAGCATCTTTTTCTGCAATGCCTTTGTCAATCGTGTCTTGACATGGTCATGCTTTGTGACTGCAAAACGTGAAGGTAGTGTTTGATCAAGCCATAAGAGTTATCCTTTAACCACCCAAACAAAAGAAAAAGAAGAGCAAAGCCCAAAAAGCCTACTCCATATTGTGGTTGATAATAGCTCGAAGATAGAACATCTAGTCCTTACTTATCATTTCTTCACATTTGAAGTCAATCTACTTGCAAGCAAATCCCTATCTCTGTTTTGTTCTTGTTTCTCTCTCTCTATCTAGAGGACACTCTGTTTCTTGTCTTGCATAGGGTCGATTATGATTGTTTCAGATTATGGGTGATTGATGATTTGATTATCCTTGACCCATAGAGATAATTGGGTTAGTCTTTGTGTGAAAGTTACAATTTTCCATTTGAGGGGGAGAAGATTTTTGGGGTGAAGAACAGGGAGAAATGAATGAGCTATGCATTGTCCTTCATGCTTTGCTTTGCTACTGTACTCCTCCGTAGAGTATGTGCGTACGTTATAGTTCAAATCTAAAAAAGAAAAAGAAAATAGAAAAAAAAAAAAACTTGTTGGAACCTGGAACCGTTCCTAGAACTTGTGATAGGGTAAATTCTAGGTTATTAGTTCTAACAGATAAGTTCCAGGTTCCAAAAATTAAGGAACCTATAGCGAGGGTAGGTTCCAGGTTTCAGACAAAACCGAACCGGAACCTGGAACCGCTCACCCCTACTTAAAAGTTAATATTTAAACTTTGAGCACATAATCTTCAGTTTTATCATAGCAGTCGCTTTGTATCCATCTCTCTCTTCTGTTTTTCTTTTCATCAATTTTTTTAAATATGTTTATAAGAAATACTGAATATTTAAACATTTTATATTCATTTTTATTTTGAACAAGACGAACATTACGTTGGTGTGGCACTGTTGCATCAAACTTCTTGAATTTATTGATGACAAAAACAATACATGGAGTTTAGTTGCTCCAATGAATAAAGAATTTAATAAATAGAAAGCCATTAGATGAAAAATAAATGTGTAATTAATTTTATAAATACTTGATTGAGAGAAGACCAGGAACACTCCGACTGAAGGTCTACCACTCTCGTTAGTGAGCACCATCGGTTTATCTACGCCCTCCTCCAACTCCCCCCTTTTTTTTTTTTGAGCCTGTCTGATAACTCGATCAATTGCTGAAAATTAAAATACAAAACTTATTGAGATTAAGTTTGATGACCTTAAACGGAATTTACTTGAATGATTCAATTAAGTCAATAATCCACTTGATCTAGTAAGTAAAGGAGTTTACCCAATTTGTTCAATAGAAAATTGATTGGTGGTAAATTAGAATTGACTAAATGTTTTGGAACATCTACAAGTAATGGTCTTTTTCTCTATATTTGGCGAGAGATGAATAACATTCTGTTTTTAATTTTCTACCATCATCAAACAACTTTTAAATTATTTTTCAGTCCTTAAAATTATCATGACTTATAAATGGAGTACCCAATTTTTCAGCATTTAATTTTCAATTTGATCAAATCGGCCCTTTTCTTATCCATCTCTCTTCCTTTTCTTTTTCCCATCAAATTTTTCAAATTTGAATATGTAAACCTTTTCTTTTAATTTTATTTTTTTAGCAAAAAAAAAATATATGCTAAATTGGCGTGCCAGTGCCACATCCAAGTTGTTGAATTTAGTAATGACAAAATCACTTGATTGCAAAAATTATGCAAGTCAAAGTACTAAAATGTAGGAAATGAAAATTGTAGGACTCAATTGCCAAGCTACTTATATTACAGATCTAAATACAAAAGTATCCATAAAATTGAACATAAAAAGTGAATTTAGATGGACAAAGTACAATTATCTTAATTTCATTAATGTTCTAGGAACACGTGCTAGTATTTTTCATTTAATAAAGCTATTTAGAAAATAATCACTAAAAATCCATGTGTCCAAACTAGCAGTGCTACCGCTAATACAATAAGGGTTGTGTTTTCCTCCGTCCATCTAGGGTTAGAGGAAACTTCTTGCACAATTCAAATTACATGTGTTAGACATATATTTAGGATTATGATCTAGGATTATGTTAAATTGTGGTTTATCTTGATTGTAATGAAGTCTAATTGCTATCTCTTCCTACACATAGGGGTCTCATTCTCTTCTTCTAGTAATTTACATTATATTACACTCTACTCTCTCTTTCACTACAAAGCTCAGCATGGTATATAATAGGAGATCTTGAATTTAAATCTTTTCAAACCCTTATTTGCCTTCCAGATTACATATTTAAACTCTTTAGGCTTAGAACAAAGTTTACTTGTGAAGGGAAGTTTTACAATAATTAAATGTTGAAATTGTGTATTCATCTAACAAATTAAGCTTTTAGAATATGCAAGTGGCGTTTGTTTGTGCTTGTAAACTACTAATGGAAAGGCTGGTTTGAGAAAGTTTTCTCTAATCAAAATTGGAGCAAAATTTGGTCCAATCTGTAAACCCATAGTAGTAACCTATTTAAGTACATACATCTTAGGGGCAAATCGTTGCATACCGCAACTTAATTCTCCTCGAATAAGGATATCTCTTTATTTATAATATTTTCTACTGCCAATAACGAGCATTGAATAAATTATACATGATGTCAAGGTTGGAGTAATTGGTGAAATTAAACTTGTCGTACTTGAAGACAGTTTTGCATGCAAGCCCATGTTAAATTGATAGGGGCTGAGAATGGATTTGGGCCACATGAAGATCGTGGTCTTATTGTCGTGTTAGTGGGCCTCCCATGAGCCGGCTTCAACGATCGGTCCTCCATCGTTGACCGACGCAATCTCTTTGTCACTCTTCCAAGTTTGACTATGACACTATTCGCGACAAAAAGTTTGAATATTTTTATGTATAAAGCTTAATATATTTGAAGATGACTTCATACTATCCCACAGAAAAATTATATATTCTTTTTATAGACTCGGCCCATGGATTAGAGGGACCAATCATCCACGAAGATCTGCCATCATCCAACATGCTTAACTAGTGCATCTCCTTGCAAATGAACGAGCGTGGCAGCCTGTTATGAAGCGTGGTAGCCAAGCTTGGGAAAATAGCATATCCTCGAACCGTTGCACAAGCTCTCATAAACAGTCAAAACCTTATGCAAGTAGACCAAACCATGCCAAAGTACCTTACACAAGTAGACTGGAACATGCCAAAGTAAATACTAATAAGCATATATTGACGACCGGCCACATGACCAGAGACAAACTCATCTAGAGAAGAAATTGGAGCCAAGAGTCCAAAAATGATGTACAAGTATCAATATATCAAGATCAGGCTTTCGGGTCTGATCAATTTGATCAATGCTATGAAACTTCGCAAACAATATAAAATTGCAAAACTATCGGGCTCAGTGCCCCGATATGCTGTGAATTGAAATGTATGACATTAAGTTGCTTAAAGGAGGCAAAAACAATGTGGATACTCTTGGTCAAGTCAAAACTCTCTTTTTGTTGCTCATGTCATGCCTATGCGTTGTCCCTATGTTAAATCTAGGAGAAACTAATTGGAAGAGAAAATAGATATAATAGAGAAGAAACTGGCTTCTTTATTGCACTCTTACTCTAGATTTGAAAGGCATATTCAGGTGAATGAATTATGTACCTTTTCAAAGCTGCTGATTGATTCGGCATGCCGTGGAGATGGGAGCGCCAGCGAAGAACAAGGAGGATTCGAAGAGCAGGAAGAGACTTTGCAGGTGCCCCGGAGCTTCTTTCCTCGCTGGAACGATTTTTGCTGATCTCAAGCTTTTGTTCTCTGCATATAAGAGTGAAGTAAAGCGATCGGCTTGCTCATGCATATTATAGATAGTCCAACGCATGAGAGAGAGAGAGAGAGAGAGAGAGAGAGAGAGAGCAGTAAACCATGTGGCCATTATGCCTGCGGCTTTGGCTTTCGGGGGCGTATCAGCGTGGCTTGACACTGTATTTCAATTAATCTTTGCTTTTTTAAATCTAAGTCGTCACTTATTAGGTTATGTGGTAAAAACAACATTTTGTCGATCAACTAAAACTGAACGTATTAAAAATTATATACATAACATAGCAATAAGGTAAGGTTCACTAAATACAAAACATGCATATGATAACATTCTCTGCTTCTAAATTAGAAGCATTTATTACAAATGACTTGTAACAAGATGATACGCAAAAACAAGGTATGATTGTAGGAGCTTCAAAAGTCAAACTCAACTTTGAAAAACAGTACGTCGTCGAATGGTTGAATAATCTCTTGAAATCAATCGTGCGAGCCAACCGGATGATGCTTAAACAAACAATAGTAAGCACATATTGGCGACTAGGCATGTGACTAGAGACAAGCTCATCCAAAGAAGCAACTTGAAGCTAAGTGTCTAAAAAACGATGTACAAGTACCTACAAATTGGATTGAGGCTCTTGGTTTTGGCCACTTTGATCAGTATAATGAGATGGATGGCTTTGTAAATGATATAAAATCACAGAATCACATTGCTCAGTACCCCAATTTGTTATGAATTGAAATGCGCAATGACAAGCAATTTCAATGAGATAAACATAATATGGAATCTCTTGGTTGAGTCAAATATTTCTTGTTGTTATTGCTATTGTGATTGTCTTCTTTTTTTGTGTGGTAAATTTGCTATTGTGATTGTCTTTTTTTTTTTTTTTTTTTTTTTTTGTGGTAAAATTGCTATTGTGATTGTCTTTGTTCCTATACCAAATAAAAGAGGTGTTAATTGGAAGAAAAATACACTCGAACGAAGAAAAAAAAAACCTAGCTATGAAAGTAGAGCTTACAGAGCATATATTGACACGAATGAATTACGTACTTTTCAAATGACATTGCTGATCCGCCATGCTGTGAAGAAGGTAGAGCTCAACGAATTCCGTGACCTTTTTTGTGGATGAGGTAAGAGTAAAAAGTACTTGACTGGTTGAAGACTATATACCGAGGTCTTCCTTCTTTCATTTTCTAATATTTCTCAGAGAGAAAACGAGTGTTTCGTGCTTTAATATTTCTGGGAGGATCTCTGTGTATACTCTGCCAAGCACCAAGCCAAGCGCGAAGTCCGGCAGCCAAGCCATTCGCTAAGTTGCTCGTCATCAACTCCCAGAAATGTTTAAACAGAGAAAGGAAAGAAAACATCACCTCCATATATACGGGCACCAGCAACCAAGGCAAGTACGAAGCCCCCAAGCCAAGAGCGAAATAGTTAATCTGCATTGGATTGTGACGAGCTGAGATGAAGCTGCCGAGCGAGAGTGACACAGTTATATTTTCTCATTTAATACTTAAAAAAAGTTCACGACGCTAATATGTAATATGTCTCGGTTCTAATATTCTGACGGGGCTAAACTTCACAATGATATGCCAATGAATATTGGCGCCAAGGCACATGATAGTTCTTGACGAAATCACTTTTTTTTTTTTTTTTTTTGGCTAAATAATGATGAAATCACTTGAATAAAGAAATTATACAAAATAAAATGCTGGATTGTAGAAAACCAAAATTGAAAGATTCAACTGCCCAAACTTCATAAAGTTTCCTAATATTAAACATCATAAACAGAATTTCCGCAGACAAAGTGCAATTCTCATAACTTCACTGATGTTCTAGGAACACGTGTTAATATCTTCCCTCTTCATTCAGCTATTTAAATAATAATAATTGAAAATTCATATCTCCAAAATAGTGGCGTTAGCGCTAACATAATAAAGGATTGTGTTTTCCTCCTTCCATTCATGAGTTGAGAAAACATTTTACAGTATTCAAATTATATGTGACTGATATTCGTACATGTTTGTAATCGACCAATGAAAGCGCTAGTTGGAGCTAGCTTCCGCGAATTAGAATTACAGGTAAATATGGCCTTATAACTAAATCCCCTAACCTATTTAAAAATACATGCATATCCAGGAGCAAATCATCAATCGCCACCACTTAATTCTCCACGACTAAGTGTCTTACTTCATTTATAATATTTTCCATATCCATTAACGAGTATTCAATAAATCATACGCATGCCAAGTGTGGAATTATTCTGAAATTCGAACTGTTTCATGCTTATAAACAGTTTTGCACACAATTCAAAGGTGGATCGATAGGGGCCGAGAATGGACCTGGGGCATAAGAAGCTCGTGGTCTTATTGTCGCCTTGATGTGATGGGCCTCCCAAGATCTGGCTTCAACGATTGGTTTCATGATTGTTTCTTGGACCAGGCTTCCCGAGAACAAGCACTTGGTTACAAAGTTATATACATTTGTTACCTCACGTGGAGAGATCTCCTTGGTTCTCACTTGTTGGTGAGCTGTGGCAATGGGCTTATTGATCTCGGACATTGGGGATCCAAGCATGTGTAATGGCAGATTCAAAATAAAGAGTTGAAGACTTTATCATGACTATTCTCTTAAAAAAAATTAGTCATTTTGTACATCATCACAGCCTATTCCAAAATTTATCAATCTTTCCCCACTATCTTTCGCGATATTACAAGTTCTGGTTGTTCTATCTAGGTAACTTTGTTCATCTTGTACTTCAGGCATTTGCTACCTTATGTGGAGAAATTTCCTTCAGACTTGTTAGTGAAGCTACAACAATGGGCTCATCGATCTCTAGCTTTGGGCTTTCAAGTGGACAGAGTAGGAAATCAGAACAAAGAGCTAGATACTCTACAATGACCATATTTTAGGCATCTCTTGGCTTTTTTAGTCCAAGTCATCAATTAGTGATCTTCCACGTTTGTAGTAGGTTATGTGGCAAGGATTTTTTTTGTAGATCCACTCAAGACTGAACGACTTGTAACATTACAATTTTCTTTGATGATTTGAAACAGGACATGATCTAAAAAAAACCGGTGGTAGTAGAAGTTTTTGGGCCATTTTAAGATTATACACTTCGAAGCTGAGCTATAATTTGTATAGTATGATTGATTAATATATATGACCTTTCATTTGACTTCCGATGAGTTGGGTTTTGAGGATGAACTTAATTGCTGTTTTTGACAGAAGGATGAACTTGTTGGTCATTCTAATTTAATCCATTTCGTAAAAGCCCCTGCTCTTAAGTATGAGCCATAGGAATTGATTTCTGAAAAACTTATAGACAATTCCTAGAAGAAATTAGGAAAAAAAATAATTTGGCCAAGAAAAGAATCAAATGAATTTTAAAAATTTGTACACATGGCATGGCAATAACGTAAGGTTCCCCAAATAAAGAGCATGTATATGACGACATTCTCTTTTCTCTAAATCACAGGTATTTATTACAAATACATGCAACCAAATTGATTCACAAATGCAGTATGATTGCAGGAGATCGAAAATCAAACTAAACTTCGAAAATTGGCACATTGTCCAGCGGCTGAACAATCTCCAAAAACGAGTTGAAACCCTTTGTGAGTGGACAGGATGATGCAAAAGCAAATACTAACAAGCATATATTGACAACCTACTATATGAACAGAGATGAGCTTGTCCATAGAAGCAACTTCAAACAGAGAGTCCCGAAAATGATGTCTATCGAGTATGGGCCATGGATTTGGTGACAATGATTATTCCTACAAGATAGATGACCTCACAAATGATATAAAACTACATAATTGTGTGGTTTAGTGCCGCAATATGTTGCAAATTGAAATTCGTGACAATGATTAGCTTGAATGAAATAAATGCAATGTGGAATCTCTTGGTTGAGCCAAACCTTTCATGTTGTTGATGTTGTTGTGGTTACTAGTCATTCTTGTACCAAGTCAGGAAGAAATTAATTGAAAGAAAAATAGATTAAAAAAAAATTAGCTACTCAGTTCCTGCTCCGAGTAGAGTCCTTAGAACATATTCACACGAATGAATTTTGTCCCTTACGAGTGGCACTGCACGATCCATCATGCTCTGGAGAAGTTAGAGGTTAACAAACTCTGATTTTATTTGAATTTTGTGCAAGAGAAAGTGGAAGAAGCACTTCTTACCAAAAAAAAAAAAAAAAGTGGAAGAAGCACTTCGTTGCAAAGGATATACAGAGGTCTTGTGTTGCTAATATTAACACTCTTGATTTTCAAGGTTCTACATCTAGTGGTGGCAACCCCTTCACACTCTTCATTTTAAATGTTCTTCTGATGGGGACAAGAGATAACCCTTGATTTTCAAAGGGGATCCTATTGGATCCATGCATTTCCTGACCCCTCCCAACCAACCTCCTTGTGACTTGGTGGTAGGACAGGATAACACTGGGTACGAATTTCATAAGGGCTTGGAACACCAATTTCATTTATCACGCTAAACAACAAAAATAATTACGATAAGGTATGGTTAAAACATGCAAAAGCGATTTTAGGCCTCAGAACACAACAAATTAATGAGATACTATGAACTTGTAAGATCTAACATCTGTTGTAATCAATCAGATTAACTTCTTAAGATAATGAAAGGCTGTGGGGGGTCAGGTCAATGAAACGCCAGCTCTTTGCCCTAGAGCACCGTCCGATCTCATTGCCAGTTGCCTCCCACTCGGGCGGTTCCCCTTCTTTATGTCATGTAGTAGTTTCTTTTCAGCCCGGACATTTCTTCCGCGTTATCTTTGAGAAAAGCTACTTGAGAGTTTCAAGTACCTCCTTATATGGAACATTGGAGTTAATTGAACTTCCTTATCGCTTTTTCCCGCACATAATGGGAGGGTTTGATCGATCATCCGACTAATTGCTCGTACAAAAGGTGGGACAACATACACGATCAGGTGTGCCTGTGCATCTGTTGTCGTTTTAAATATCATTTCACATATAATTCCTAATTTATCTTTGACTTTAGGGTCATCAAAAGGGATTTTCCACTTATGGATGAAGTAATGCTTCAAATCCAGACATGTGACCTTTCAAAATTAAAATTACAACCTAAAACGCAGCATGGTATGTAAATGTTGCTATAAAAGAGAAGGTTATTTCATGAAGATGGAGCAAATATGCAAAGTTGCAAATTTGATGTATCAATGAAGAACTAATATAATTTGACCACGCTTTCACATATAGTATAAATAGGTAATACAAAGAAAAGACCTCAGATATCCATCTCACGCACTGTACAAATATCTTAAAATGCAAAGAAAAAAAAATGAGAGATAAAGGGTATTGAATTCCATCAAAAAATTTTATGAAACTACTACGGTGATATAGCTCGGAAAACCCGATTCATTATATGTTAAGCAATCACAATAGACAAGGTATAGCTCAATTTTGTAGCGTATTATCTAAATTGATCAAAAAACTTGTACTACTTCCTATATTTTCAAATCATTATGACCCATTTCAAATACCTAAAAAAGATGATAATATGCTATGTCATTCATTGTGGAGTGGATTGATACATTTTTTTTTTTTTTTTTTTGGTAACTCAGGGAACCCCATAAGCCGATAGCTGGCGAGCAAACCCTGAGGGAGCGACTGCGAGACTCACCACCATAGTACTCTAGGTAAGAATCCCTAACGATGCCTCTGGGATTTGAACTCCTCCCCTTCGTGAGGGGGAGAGAGCCACAAGCTAGTCGCACAACTACGGGCGGTGGTATCGATAAATGATTTTTATACAACATAATTGGAAAAATAATCCAAAAAGCTATAAACTTTTTAATTTTGTTAATTGAGTCATAAATTTTTTTTACATTTATTCAATTCAGTTTATCCGGTTAATTTTGATTGAAAATTGTTGACATGAATGTTAGTTATTATAAGGGGCAAAATTGGTGCTAATATAGATCATTTTTATTGATATATATATTTTATGTTTCTTTTTTCTTTCCATGTTTTCTTCCCTTATTTCTCTAGCCGGTCATTGAGCCTCGGTAATTGTTATCGATGGGCAAGGTCAATTGGTTGACCTCAGGCAAGCCTAGCCTATCGCTAGTCAGGCTTGAACTCACCAAATTTAGCAATGTTTGTCTCCTTGGATTTGGCGAGTTTTGCCCTTCTTAGCAGCCAGTGGGGGCGACCTCTGGGACCAGCCCAGCAACAAACTAGAGGAAAAAGGGAAGAAATAAAAACAAAGAAAAGAAAATGAAAGAAAGGAAAAATTGTCCATGTCCACTAACCGCACCACATTGGATAGCTAGTGCCAACGTCAATGATTTTTGACCAAAATTAATCATATAGACTCAATTGACATGATTTTCAACAAAATAAAAATAAAAATGGCATAATGAAAAGTTTTCAACAAAGTAAAAACAAAAATGGCATAATGAAAAGTTTATAACTTTATTAGCGAAATTGTAATAAATTTATAATTTTTTGGACAAATCTTCCCAAAATAATCTACTAAAGGCACCAAAGATCGCTAAGTGACTTGGATTGAAAAAATCAAAAAATTATTTTTAAAAATAGCCATGATAGTCTCCAAATCTTTACTTTAAATATGCTACTTCGTACGAATAGAACCCCAATGTCCGAGATCAATGAGCGCATGGCCGCAGCTCATCCACAAGCCCAGAAGTGAGGAGATCCCTCCATGTGAGGTAACAAATGTATATACTCTGTAACCAAGTGCTTGTTCTTGGGAAACTTGGCCCAAGAAACACACATGAAACCAATCATTGAAGACCCATCGACATGACAATAAGACCACGATTTTCAAATGCCCCAGATCCATTCTTGGCCCCTGTCGATCCGCCTTTGGATTGCATGCAAAACTGTCTTCAAGCAAAAGCAGTTCGAATTTCACCAATTAAGTCCACACTTGGTGTACATATAATTTATTCAATATTCGTTATTGGAAACGACACATATTAAAAATGGAGTAAGATACTTACTCGTGGAGAATGAAGATTCATATGCCAAGTGTGGACTTATTGGGAAAAGTCGACTTCGTCATGCTTGAAGTCGCTTTTGCGTGCACTCCAATGGCGGATGAATAGGGGCCGAGAATGGAATCGGGCATTGTCGTGTTGATGGGCCTCCAATGAGCAACGGCTTCAACGATTGGTTTCATTATCGTCGTCGTGTGGAATTTGTACGGATGAGGCTTTTGATCTCTCTTCCTCCCTCGCGGCAGAAGGTCGCCAGCTCTGAAGGAGGAGTCCGAAAGTTGAGCCCGACTGAACTGGTGTGGCAATAATAAATGACACAATATAGTCCTTGACGCAATCTGTTACAAAGGGTCTAAAGATTTTCACACGAAAATTTAAAGATGAGACTATCAAATATCTCGTAC
Organism: Eucalyptus fibrosa; assembly: GCA_017140475.1. Classification (NCBI taxonomy): domain Eukaryota; kingdom Viridiplantae; phylum Streptophyta; class Magnoliopsida; order Myrtales; family Myrtaceae; genus Eucalyptus; species Eucalyptus fibrosa. The sequence goes on along the minus strand of CM029509.1, from coordinate 19,803,889 downwards.
TGATATATTCATGCCGCATTTATTCCAAACTAATTTTTGTATCTTAAAAAATATCCCAAATCACCAAAATCATATATTGTGGAATCCGCTTAAATTTGCTAATTTTGTCCTAGGAGTTCCCTTAAGTTCCGAAAATTTATTGAAAATTCTAATTTTTTGTGGCTGAAAATTAATTTTGGATAAATGTGGCATGGATGTGCTGGTTTGAGATTTTTTGCAATGCAAAAATTAGTTTAGGTGTACCAATTTGAGATTTTTCTAAGACAAAAATTAAATTTGGGTATATATATTATGAGTGTACAAATTTGGGATCTTTGATTATATTAACCCAAATATTCACTCTAGGATTTGAATATTATGTTACACTTTTTCCCCTCATACTATATATTTTTTCATAGGGTTGACCCAAGAATTGGAGGGACCAATCAGTATCAAAGATTAATCGTCATGGTCCACATGAAACTCCTTGCCAAATTAAACAAGTGTGGTATCCAGCAATAAAGGAATCTCGTTGTCTGTCATGATATTACAAGTTCGAGCCATCTTATAAGCAAATTTTTGCCCAGTTGTATCTTAGGCATTTGTTACCTCATGTGGAGAGATTCCCTTGCTTCTTACTTGTTTTGGAGCTATGGCAATGGGCTTATTGATGTCGGACATCAGGGCTTCAAGTGGACGAAATAGCAAATTAGGACCAAAGAGTGGGAGACTCTAACAGCACTATATTTAAATTCATTTTTTCTTTTTTTGGTCTAACTCATCGCTTATTGATCATCGATGACCATAGTAGGTTATGTGGTAAAAACAATAATTTGTCGACCCACTAGAAAAGCCGGATGTATTAAAAGTCTTAAGGTCATTTCAGATAATAAACTAGAATGCCAAGCCATAACTACAATTAAATTATATATAGGGACAATAATATAACTCGTCCATGAATTTGGCTCAACGTGCAATATGATTTCTAAACTTTTAATTTGTTCGATATAATCCCTAGACTTTTAATATATGTTCAAATTGGTTCTCAGACTATCTAAAAATGTTCAATTTTGTTCTTCCATTAATTCAAGTTCAAGGATAATATTGAATAGTTTCCTATTATCTAAGGAATATATTGAACATTCATTAAAAGTTCAAATACCAAATTGACCAAATTAAAAATTCAGAGATGATATTAAATATTAGGTTAAGGTTCATTAATCATATTAAGTAAATTAAAATTTCCAAAATAATATTATACATTAGGGTAAAATTTAAGGATTATTTGTGTCATCTATCTTTTATATGTGACCTTTTGTTTGATATATGATGAACTAAGCTTGCCAAGCTGTACAACCATGAGGCAATCCTTTAACGTTATATGAAAAGTTCCATCAGATATCGGACATGTGGACAAAAAGTACAAAAGGGATTCCTATTGGCTCCCCTTTTTGTGGTCTGAGAAATGGTACATTTTGTCCCATCTTCTCTTATTGATTGGCAAATGATTTCATTTGTTGGTCACTCTAATTTGGTATATTTCGCAAGATCCATTTCTCTTAAGTGTGAGTCATAGGAATAAATCTTTTAAAAACTCATAGACACTTCCCAAAAGATATTAGAAAAAAAAAAAAACAAATTGGCCAAAAGGGGTATTAAATGATATTAGCAGATTTGTGTAGATAACATAGAGGCAATAAGGTATGGTTTGCCAAATACATAACATGGATATGACAACATTCTCTAGTCCCTAAATTAGAAGCATTTATGACAAATGACATGCAACAAGAGGATACACAAGAGCAATATGATTGTAGGAGTTTCAAAAGTCAAATTGAACTTCGGAAAATGGCACACCATCAAAAGGCTAAGCAATCTCTTCAAACCAATACGAATCTCATGCAAATAGACTGGATGATGCCAAAGCAAACAAAAGCAAACACATATTAATGACTAGACACATGATTAGAGACAAGATTGTCCAAAGAAGCAACTCGGATCCAAGAGTCTCAAAAACTATGTATAAGTACTCGCATATTGGATTTGGGCTATTGGCTCTAGTCATTTCAATCAGTGCTATGAAATATATAACTTCGCAAATAATGTAAATCTTAAGATCCGCTTATTGACACCTAAATTTTATGATTTTATTTAGAGTTTAATTGTGTACAAAATTAGGAATTAGTCACAAAAAAATCATCAAAAATCAAAAAGTTATTTATTTATTTATTAAAAAAAAAGGCTTAAAGGTTGAGTCAGGCCAAATTTGGCTTCAACATGGCCCGCCCTCCTTCCTTTTTTTCTTCCCTCGCGTTGGGCCCGGCTCAGCCCTTTGTCCCTTTCAGCCCAGCCCGCGAACGAACTAGTCTTCTCCCTTCAGTTGGTCTTCGCGCACGACCTACAGAAGACAAAACAACAGGAGGAGCAGGGGGATCGGGATGGCAGGCAACCATCGTGATCCGTAGGTTAGGAACAGCTTGGTCGGCAGCTGGTACGGCAAGGCTCTTCACGTGACGACCTGCATAAAAAAAATAAAAAATAAAAAATAAAAAGGCAGAGAGAAACCCAAGGAGAACGGAGAGAAGCAAAGCAAAAACGAGAGAACCGAGAGGGAGAAGAAGACTCGTGGGGTTCGGCCGAGGAGCTGACGAGCCTCCTGGAGCGCCTTATCGCCGCCGATGAGCCGCCGACCACCACCATTCCCACCGGAAACCAGGTAGGCCTTTCCTTGAACACTTGGCGTGCGCCTTTGAAAATGAGCTGGCCAAAGCTCATCCTAACCAGTTCGGGCAAGCTCTGGCCACCTACCTATCTTTGTTACCCCGTTTGATGCTCTGGCATGCTTGGTTTGAAATCCAAATCGGTGCTCGGGCCTTGGCCGAGGCAAAGTCTGTTAAGTTTTAGAGCCCCTTACCCGTTTGTCGAAATACCAAAGCGAAAACCAGCCTTTGTCCCGAACCTTGAGCCATTTTTTTGGTCGCCACAATCCTGCCGCGACCGGGCTAGAAGCCGGGATGTCCCCCTTGCCTAGCTGAAAGCACGTCCGTTGCGCCCTAGTTGGAGACTGCTGGGCCGTTCGCCTCCACTATCTTCTCAGTGGCGATTAGAAGTCGTGGCCCGGGGGTTATAGTCCATTGGGACAACCCCCTCAGCCGACCCCTATGCCGCCCCGTTGAATCCCTGACCGACGCCAGCCACCACCACCCCCTGGCAGAGACCTCCTAGAGACGTGCCGTCATAGCCTCCTCTAGTCACGACCAAACGGTCGTAGACTAGAAGGCTGGCCGAGTTGGGCTAGATCTTTGATCTGGTCCACTCGGCTCTTCTCTTCCACGTGGGCCCACATTGGAAGCCCACTTACAAGAGGGTTGGGCCCTCCTGATTAGGCCCAATCTTGGCCTCCTCTCACGTGGGCCCGACCTGGGCGGGTCTAGCCAGACTCGCTCAACTGGGTTAGACCCGGGTAGGTTAGATTGGACTCGACCCGGTCCAGCCCTAAAAAAGCCTTGTTATAAAAATAATAATAATAAATTAAAAAAATTTCGAATATCCAAAATTGTAGGATTTGGTTAGGATTTGCTATGCCTTGCCTTCTCAGTGTAATTAAGCATTTATTTGCTCATATTTTGATTATATCGTATGTTTAATTTGCATATCTAATTATATTTAATTGCACGTGTTTAATTTTACTACAATTAGGATATTGGTAACTATGATTGTTACTTTAATGACTATACACCCGCATGAACACCTTACATGTTAGTGGATAGATATAAAATTAATCCAAATTGCCTGACAAATATAATTTCTTTTAAAATGAACAATATTATGTACCGAAAGGGCACTAATTGGTTAATTAGTATAATCAAATCACCGACCCTAGATTCTCTGGTTGCATAGGAAGTGTGGCATACTCCCATGCCTCACTTGGTTTTTAGTCGACCCCAATAAGCTAGTGGCAATTCCTTTTGTGTAAAATTTCTAAAAAAAATATCTCAATGTCATGCGGGATATGGGCTTGGGAGAGTCCGCGCCTAATCATGAGTCTTAGGCCCGTCCTTCAGGCAATACCCTTGAACCTGGTCCCTCTCCCCGAGAGTAGGTCACGACAGTCTCGATATGCTATGAATTAAATCACGATGGAGAACAGCTTGAACGGGATAAATACAATGTAGAATCTTTTTATTGAGTCAAACAATTAATGTTGTTGTTGTAGCAGTGATTGCTTTGCATCTCTATATGGAATTGGGGTTGGCAGAATTAATTGAAAGAAAAACGGCTTTAAAAGCCCACTTAAGCAGACTTTTCTGAGCATAGTCACATAAATAATTTACATACTTTTCGACGTCATTGTATGATCTACCATGTTTGGGAGAAGGTGGAGCTTCACAAACTCTTGACTGTTTTTGTGAATGATGAAATGGAACAAGCATTTGGTTGCCGAGTATATATAGAGGTCTTCCTTCTTTCCTTTCTTAAAATCCCCGAAATGTTTAAAAGAAGAGAGGGAATAAAACAATACCTCCATGCACACAAGCACCAGCAACCAAGCCAGAAGCTCGAAACAAGAGCGAAATGGTTAATCTGATTAGGATCGTGATCGGCTGATGTGACGCTTCCTAGCAAGAATGACATGGATAGCTTTTCTCATCTAATAATTTAATAAGTTTACGATGCTAATATGTCCAGATGATAATCTGTCTTGATTCTAATATTCTGACCAAGTTGAAAAGATTGTCTCTTTTTAATGCTTAAAAAGTTTATGACTTGATATGTCTCGATTTTAATCATATTAACTCTTCAAAAAAGTATACAAAATTACTACGGTGATATGGCTTGGAAAACCTAATTCATTATATGTAAATTAATCACAACGGACCAGGTATAGCTTGGTTCTAAAGTGTCTTGTCTAAATTGACCGAAAAACTTTAATACTTCTGGTCATATCAGCTTATTATTGTCATGTTTCAAATAACTACAAAATGATGATTGTGATGATGATGATAATTGTTATTATTACTAGGGTGAGTAAAAAAATGGACTGAACTAGAGTCAATTTTGGATGATTTCTGATTCCTAAAATTTGGTACTGGTGAATCAAGTTGGTTCCCAATTCCTGGTGTGGACCCACCCTCCTCGACAATCTAGATTCAGTCGATTTTTTTTTGAATTCTTATTATTCCAAATTTTTAAAAACCCTAATTCATAATCTTTTCTCACTCAAGGTCTCAAACTCAGTCACACCACACTTGCCACTCATGCCGCTCACTCTCACTTCTCTTAGTCTTAGTCTCACAGCTTTCACACCTTCCTTGCGGTTCACGGCTCAATGCCTATGGCTCGAGGCCTCTCACTTCTCCGTCTTAGTCAAACTCACACCTCATGAAATATGAAAATAAAAATAAGAAAGGCCTCGTACTCACGCCTCATGGAATATGAAAAAAAAAAAAAAAAAAAAAGTGATATGGCTGGTTCCTAGACCCATCTAGTAATTTGGATTAGACCATCGGTTCAGTTTTCGTGTGTGTCCAAGACTAGTGGGCTAGTTGTTGGTTCAACAAATAAGGAATTAGTCCATTTTTGAACCAATTATTGTTAGATTATGACATTTCATTCAGCACAGAGTGGATTCACAAATGATTTCGCTCACAACATAACCTACTAAAGTCATCAAAGGCATGAAAGATTACTAAGTGACTACCTGGACTAAAAAACAACAAAAAAACAATTAAAAAAAAGTCATGATAGAGTCTCTGACTCTTTTTTCTTTTTCTTTTTCTTTTTTTCGGTCAGAGTTGACTCTTTATTTAGAATGTGTTTTTTCGTGCACTTGGAATCCCACTCTCCAAGATGGATGAGCCCATTGCCCCAGCTTCATCAATAAATCAGAAATGAGAAAATTACTCAGTATGAGATGGAAAGTTGCCGAGGCATAAGTTGGGCGAATGATTATTTACATATGAGTCGAATTCATGACATCAAGAAAGACACTGTAATTCCTTTATTGTTGTCACACTTATTCAAAACTTTCAAACTCCTTTGGAGAACATTACAGAAACAATGGAGGGGGAGAGAGCGATGAAGAGAATGCATCGATCGACAATGGAAGGCGTAGGGATTTGTGCCGCGAGGGAGAGAGAGACTCGATTTTCTGACATCAACCACAAAAAAATACCCACATCCAGTTGACGGGAGATAGGCAATTCAAAGGCAGGTTCCTTGGTCTAGTGTCACGGGTCGATCGATTGGGATCGTGACCGCGCGGTGACTCGAGCTATTTTGGATCAACCAAGCCAAGCCTTGCTTGATCAAACGCTCACTCACTCGTATACCCATATCGTAGAGAGAGAAAGTTTAGAGAGAGGAGCTTTGGAAAGAAAAGAGTTTTGATATTACTGAAATAGTTGGATGATTACAAATGAGGGAGGACACCCATTCTTTTAGTCAAGGCCCTCGGATTACATCTGTTGATTTAGATTTGATCCGACGAATGAGATCGCACTGCCTCAACTACCGACATAAATGCTAACTACCATCTACTGACATAAATAACGGAAGAGACTTCTAGAATCAAGCGTAATGACGGTGTCGCCCGCCCTTGGAAACTTCAGGGAGAAGACTTGATGGAAGGCCGAGTGAGAGAAGGAGGTCCTCCATGGATGAGTCACGGTCGTCCCTTGGGAACCTCTCGGATCGGTCCTCTTTCGGCCTGTGACATTCTCCCCCACTCAATTGAGCGACGTCCTTATCGCTCTCAGCTTGATGGGCAGCCTTCTTAGCAATAGCATGGGCTTTGGCACAGGCTTTCTTGTTTCGGTTTCATTTCGCTTGAACGCTCACGAACGAAGGACCACATCCTTCTATGGTCAGCTTGGACTTCGCATGCGACTCCACCTTCAGCTTAGGCGTGGCATGTGGCGAGCACTCAACCTCGGGGAAGAGCACTTGAATCGGCATGGCGTGTGTTGGAGTAAGATCCAACTCTACCTTTGGCTTCACCTCGGCCAGCTTGTTTATGCGCATCACGGACTTCAAGCTTTTGTCAAGGCATTGGATCGTTGCGATGGTCTTGGTGTCGACCACCCTTTTGATCATGGGGACCGTTGTCAGGTATTTCGGATCGAGGATCACGAGGCATTTGGTCCTCATGTCGATCATGGATCTCACACTATTGAAGAATTGCATGCCAAGAATGAGATCATAATCATCAAGAGGGATTACCTCGAATTCCATCTTGCCCTTCCATCCGCCAATCTTGATGTCCACATCCGACGTCGATCCTACGCTATGGACGCCCTCTGAGTTGACTGGCTTGAAGGTATTCCCGGTTGGCTCCACGCGAAGATTCAAGGTCTTCGCCACTTCAGTCGACATGAACATGCTCGACACACCTGTGTCGACCAAGGCGTATAGCGTTCGGCCGCACACGATGACATCCATGAAGAACATCTCTGAGTTTGACTCATCTTTTTCTTTGGTTGGCGACCGAGCTTGGATGGAGTTGATCATCTTCACAGCTCCAAGTTGGATTTGTCACCTTTCTTCTTTGGGTTCCTCCTCCTCTTCGATGGCAAGGAGGGCGTTGATTCGACCCTTCTTTGGGCACTTTTGGGTCTAATGCGCACCTTTGCAGATAAAACAAGGAGAAGGTGGGGGTTGATCGAACTTACTTGTTGGGCAATTTGTTGGTTGACCTTGTTGGAAGGCCAGTTTGGAAGACCCTTCTCCCCACGTCTTGACTCAGCCGCTTTGATCATGCGTGCCATGGGGAGTGTTCCTTCCTTCATCCTTGGATCGATCTGACCTCCAATCTCTTGGCCTATTCCTTGGTTCGGCTTTGGTGAGGTTGACGAGCAACTCGACCAGGCTAAGCACTCTCGCGAGACTTGTCACGTCCCTTCATTTGAGCTTGAGCAGTGCCCATGGCTTCAGCCCATCCATGAATGCTCTAAAAGCCTCCTCTTTACTTAGGTTGCGAATTTGAAGTTTGAGCTCCATGAACTCCTTCACGTACTCTCGGATTGCATCTCTTTGCTCGAGGCGATGGAGCTTGCTACGGGCTTCTTGTTGAGCAAACTCAGGGAAGAAATAGTCTCAGATCTCCCTTACGAAGTCATCCCATGACTCCACGGGATTGGCGCCACGCCTAGTCTCATCGCACCTATTACGCCACCAAAGCATTGCTGTATTAGTAAGGAACATGGAAGCGGTTCGCACCTTGATCGACTCGTCGTGTATGTTGACGGTGCCGAAGTATTGCTCCATGCTCCATACGAAGTTGTCTACCTCCTTGGCGAATCGTTTGCCTTTGAACTCCTTTGACTTTGGCATCTCAAGTTTGGGCACCGCTTGAGTTGGCATTGCTCCACTGGCAATGCTTAGTTTGCACAGGGTGAGCTCGGTTTTGAGCTCTTGGATCTCTGCCTTCATGGCTTTGACCTCGTCCCTATGCAGACCTTCCTCCTCGATCACTTGGACATGCTCCTTCAATACATCGATCGATGCTTCAAGGGCTTCGTCTTTGTCGTGCAACGGGGCAGTAGCTTCGTTGAGGCCGATCGTGAAGTCTTCATGGAGCAAAGTCTCAACCTCTATGATCCGGTCTCGCACATCATCAAGACCTTCCATGAGTTTGAGCACGGCACTCCGGACTTTCCTAATCTTCTCATCGAACGCAACTACAACATCCACCGAGGCATCTCTTTTCTTTGCTTTGCCGCGAGTCTCCTTAACTTGCACAGCCTCTCCATCCATCACAGCATCTTGGCTTGACATTCTCTCGAACAGTTGGCGCTCCTTGATCTCTTGAAACGGATCTCTCTTTTGCTCTGATACCACTTGTCACGGGCCGATCGATTGAGATCATGACCGTGCAGTGACTTGGGCTATTTTGAATTACCCAAGCCAAGCCTTACTCGATCAAACACTCACTCACTCATATACCCGGATCGTAGAGAGAGGAAGTTTAGAGAGATGAGCTTTGGAAAGAAATGAGCTTTGATATTACTGAAATAGTTGGACGATTACAAATGAGGGAGGACACCCCTTCTTATAGTCAAGACCCTCGGATTACATCCGTTGATTTATATTTGATTCGGCGGATGAAATCGCATCACCTCAACTACCGACATAAATACTAACTACCGTCTACCAACATAAATAATGGAAGAGACTTCTAGAATCAGGTGTAATGACGGTGTCACCCACCCTTGGAAACTTCGGGGAGAAGACTTGGTGGAAGGCCGAGTGAGAGCAGGAGGTCCTCCATGGATGAGTCACGGTCGTCCCTTGGGAACCTCTCAAATCGGTCCTCTTTCAGCTCGTGACACTAGGCACTATGATTTTTTCAGGGGAATGTGGGAATCTCTCTCTCTCTCTCTCTCATGTAATTTATTTTAAGTGTCTGCTGATGGGCCAATATATATTGGTCCCACGGCAGAACAAAGTTTATGAATATATTAATGACAAAACTAAATAATCACAGATTACTAGAGAGGTTTCATGCATTACCATAATATTTATTGTAATAGTGTAAACAGATCGCTTGAAAACCTGCATATTTACATTTAGCATTAAATATTTTTATGAATAAAGAAATTAAAAAAATGCATACTATAATACTATGACCGTATTAGATCAACATTTGTTGGAATCAATCAGATTAACTTCTTAAGATAAGGAAAGAAAGGAGCGAGTCAAGTCAATGAAAACGGCAGCTCTTTGTCCTCGAGCAGAGTCCAATCTCATTTACCAATTATGCGCACCACCCACAACCCTCCCCCCCCAAAAAAAAAAAGACAAAAAAACTTCCCCAAAAAAAACAAAACCTCTGACAATTATCCTCTGCCTTTAAACTTTCAGAAAAGACACTTGAGTTTCAGGTACCCCACTTATTTTCGGGGTCGTAATGGGAGGGTTGATTGATCGCACACTATCAAGTGTGCATGTGCATGTGTGGTTATTTTATATAGCATTCCGCGTCCAATTCCTATGTATCTTTGACTTTAGGGTCATCGAAGTGAATTTTCCACTTATAGATTAAGTACTGCTTCAAATCCAGACATTTGACTTTTCAAAATCAAAATCACAACCTAACACGCAGCATTTATGTAAAAGTTGCTATGAAAGAAAAAGTGATCAACAAGAATTTCATAAAGATGGAGTAAATATGCAAAGTTTCAAAGATTAATTGCATCAATGAAGAACCATTATAATTTAACAACACTTATGCGTAGTTGTACTGGCACATGATACAGAGGGAAAACCTCAAACATCTATCTCACATATCACACAAACATCTTACAACCCAAAGAGAAAAATAGAGATAAAGTGTGTTGAATTCCATCGTGAGATCAACTAGACAATGTCCTCCCCGACTCCACCTCCGTCACCACTAATGGCTAGAGTCACAACAATGTTATTCACTGATGATTCTTCTCGGTCCGCAACATCAATTTTCAAAAGTTCTTTGATAATCCCTTGTGATTGAAGAAACACTTTTTTGAGTCTCCAAGCAATTTCTCCGCACATGGATTTGAAGATCCATTTCATCTCCTGGTAAATTTGTTGGTAATTGGGATTTGTAGCAACCATAATAAGGAAGAAACCATAAATAACCCACTTGATGTAAGAATTTAGCACGATTGAGTCAATTACTACTCCAACGACGAGACATCCGAGTATGAGAAAAGTAAAATTGATGAATGTCTTTCCATGATTGCTTCGTGTTGTTCGCGAACTGATGCCAAAGAGCACGATGAGAACTATGGCTATTGTGATGGTGGTTGCTTGCCTATTTAAAAGTACATCTTTAGCTCCTAAAAGAGCAAATGACCATTTAAGCGAGGATGTCAAGAAATCTTTCGATTTTGCAACGATGGCATCTTCTTGTGCTTCAAGTCTAACAAAAAGAACAACAAAATCTCAAATCATTAATTTAAAGTGCAAGTAAATAATACTAAGCTTGTGCTAGGAGAATATAGATGGATTGATTGTGTAAGTTATTATTTTTTATCAAGGATGGGGTTTTCAGAAGTTACGCAAATAAGAATTTCAAGCAACATAGGAAGCCAAGTGCACTAAATGCTCGTGACCCAATGAAGGATATAGTTCCTAAGGAACGACATGCATATATGCAAGCAATGGAGAGTACTAATCTAACTGAATCTTGACCGTTGGAATGCAAAACTGACCTGGTCGAAGAAAAGCCGATGTCAGACATTGATTTGTGCTGGCTTTCGAACAAAGAGTGTTGATGTTCGTCTCCCCTCGGCACGAGAGGCAAAGAGTTCGCAATGAATGCAAATTGTGTTGGGCTTCTTGGCTATCGAAGTTGGGCTCATGTAAGGAGAATTTCACGGATAAGCTTTTGAACAAGGAGAGGCAATGCTCCTTTTCCCACTCTTAATTTGACCCATAGCTGGGGATTTCATTGATCCTCCTCTCCACCGATTCTCCAGTAGGACCCTCGATCTATAACATTGATGGAAAAGGAGTGCACGGGAAAAGATTGTAGGTACCAGTGCTTTGCAAAAACTTTTGTACCGTTTTCTTTGTAAAGTTTTTACAAAGGGCTGCTCTAGCACTCCTTTTCAGGTTCTCCCTACCTTTTTCTCGCTTTTCCCCATTGCTTCCATCTGGAATAGAGATGAGCGTAAGTCCAAAATAAAATTTAGAATCGAAAAATTAGATTGATGATATGACATCCCAAAATTTAAGGGGTGCAACGGGAACCGCCCGAACGGGGAACCGGCCAGACTAGACCGAATCAGCCAGTTTTGGGCGGTTCCCACGGTTGGCGGTCCGGTTCCCAGTTCCTAATCTTGGAACCGGTGGCTGGTTGGTCCAGTTCCCGATTCCAAGGTGGGAACCGGATAGAACCGAACCGACCGGACCGAACAAAATTTTTTAATATATAATTTATATACATAGAATTAATAAAATATATAAACATGATAACTTATTGCAACCAAAATTGCAATTTGAGGTAGGAATCTCTTATGTGGCCAAGAGACCATTAAAACCATTTTTGTTACTCTTTTATTTATAGAAAAAATCTCTTTGTTAGTAACGTGGGCTGTGACTTGAGTTCTCTATTTTCAGGGTTCCTCAAGTGGTACTAGCAAGTTAATTATCGAGAGAAAGAGAGAAAGTAAGAGACTCTTTCTTTTTTCATTGATTTATTAGGGATTTTGTGATGAATGGTTGAATGATCCTTGCTTTGTGTTTTATTCTGCCTACTTGAGAAAATTAGATGATATACACTTTAGTGAATAAGATTACAATTTTTTGACTTTTAGTGATTAAAATGTCGCCACGTTACTTGTTTATAGGATTACAATTTAAGCCAAGTCCAACCTTTAGCCAAATTGTTCATGGCCTTTATGGTTAAAGTTAAGTGTGAAACACACGAAGTGTGAATCACACAAGTGAAGTTTGAATATTTTGCATGTGGGAACATGTGTGATTAGTTTCGTTGAATCGTCTGAGAACCGAATTGGATTGATCGATCTGGAGTGCGGTCACTCTTTAGTGCAAAAGAGTCAGTCACTCTTTAGTGCGAAAAAGTAGAGCCGATTTTGTTGGATTGGATAGTCACTTTTTAGTGCAAAAAAGTAGAACCGATTTTGTTGGACCGGACCGGACCGGACCGGAATCCATGGTCCGGTCTGGTTCCCGGTTCTAGGACCAAACAGTCCGGTCCACGGTTCACAATTTTGGGAACCAGTGCTCCCGGTCCGGTTCCCGGTTCCAAGGTAGAACTGGACCAAACCAGGAACCGATCACCCCTACCAAAATTTGACCCGTTTATATGGAATGGTTGTTTCACCAACGCACTTATGATTATTTTACTCGAGATGACTACTCACGAGTTAACTAATTTATTAGGTGAGGTTGTTAAGGGATATAAACGCGACAAACTAGAGAATTCGATCAGAAATCGAACGCTCGACCATAATAAGGGTCAATACGACACCATTATAAATCGATTAGTGAATAGATATAAGTCATTTCGATGGAATCACATAGTCGAATTGTGGGTGATTCCACACGATTGCGATATTCACATCGAACGGTAACAACTTGATTTTCCAATCGATATTATACTCGGGACATGTAATTGAAACCTCGTGATTATGTGACAATGGAGAGTCATTTACGATTCAGAGATGCACAAACGTGGATTGAAAATTATCGACCACGGGTCAAATGCACTAAAATCTCTAAAAGTTACCCGATAGGTTATGTCATATTAAAGTCGCGTTCGGTTGATTTTAACCATGAAATTTAATTCGGTTTCGGGAATTGGACGTTCGAGCGTGTCATGATTTATTTATTATATGTCGTCTCATCTTTTGGAGAATTTTTGACGAGTTTGGAATTTTGCAAAAAAACGGTTTTCTGGCAAAAAAAAAATAGAAAGTGAAATTCGTATTAAAGGAAAAAGGGGAATTTGCTGCCCAAAAAGAAATTATTTGTGAGAAATTAGAAGAAATTTGTTGACTGAATGACCATTACGTTGAGGGCATGAAGACTGTGGGGGCACATGGCACATGTAACGAGTGCTTATATATTTCCTTAAGCTTCTCATTGGTCATTCTCTTGACTTTCTTTCTCTCTCTCTCCCACCCTTTTTCCTTTCTTTCATGCGTGCGTGCACCCCCTCAGCCGACCACCTCCCTTCTACTTCTTCTTCTTTCATTCTCCCCTCACGCTCTTTTTACGACCCAGGGTTTGGGTTAATTGTGGTTCATCTTAATTGAAGTTAAGTCTAATTCCTTTCTCTCCCTATATTTAGTAGTATTATACTTTTCTTCAGGTAATGGACGTAGTATTACGCTCTTGTCTCTTCCACTTCAAACCTCAACATGATATTAATGAAGGAGGTCCTGAGTAAAATTCTTTCCAAACCCCTATTTGACTTTCCAATTTCATATTTCCACGCTTTAAACTTAGGCCAAAGTTTAGTCTACGCGTAAGAGGGAGTATTAAAAAATATTTTTTTTCCATGTAAATGATGGAACCACTCCCAATTCAAGAGGAAATTAATTTGGGTACCCATAAACTAAAGATTCACACCTAGGATCTCCCTGCTCCATTTCTGGTGAGGATTGATTGGATGATCAATCAGTCTTCCCATTATGAGCCGGGAAAAAAAAAAGCTACTTAGGTAGTTTGATTAACTCTAATATTGCATGTGGGTGGTGGAGTTGAAACTCTTATGTAGCTTTTCTCGAAGTCAAGGTAGAGGAAATGTCCGGGCTGCAAAGAAGCTGCTATATGACAAAAACAAGGAGGGATATGTCCGGGTGGGGGTAAGTGGTAAGCAGCCGGCGTTTCCATTGACTTGACTCTCTACAGTTTCATCATCTTAAGAAGTTAATCCGATTGGTTACAAGGAGGATCATCAAGGTGATTCATTTCAGAGGAATGAATGAAGTTATTAATATAAAGTTCAAAAAGTTCCGAGTGGATTTTGCAATTAGAGATTAAATACTGCTTCAAAACCTGGCATTTCACCTTTCAAAATCAAAACCACAGCCTAAAATAATGTGACGTTCCTACGGAAAAAAAGAAGTGATCGATGAAAACTTCATTAAGATGGAGCAAATATGCAAAGTTGCAAATTTAATATATCAATGAAGAACGAGTATAATCTGATTGCATTTTTGAGTGTTGTACAAACACATAATACAAAGGAAAAAGTTCACACATCCATTTCACATGCTGTACAAGCATCTTGTTATACAAAAGGAAAAAGAGAGATATAGGATTGTGAATTGCATCATTTATCAAATAGACAATGTCCTCCGCCTTTGTCATTGCCAACCGGTCAAGACGCAAGGTTATTCTTCATCGATGATCTTCTTTGTCCACAACATTAATTTTCAAAAGATTTTTAATAAATAATTATAATTGAATGAACAAGTTTTTGAGTCTCAAAGAAATTGTTTCCCACATGGACTTGACATTTTGTTTCATCGCCTGAAAAAGTTGGTAATCAGGATTTGTAGCTACCCAACCAAGGGACATATCATAGATAGCCTACTTGATGTTAAAATTGGTATGATCGATTTCTGTGCTATTCCAACAACGAAACATTCTAATATGAGAAATTTGAAATTGATTAATGTCGTCTCACAATTGCTTCAAGCCCTTCGCAAATTGATGCCAAAAAGCATTATGAAATCTATGAATTGGGATGAAGGCTGCTTGTATAGATAATCCTTAGTTCTGATAAGAGCTGCTGACCACGTAAGCGAGGATTTCAAGAAAATTTTTGATTTTTCAACGATGCCATCTTCTTGTCCTTTGAGTCTACAAAAAAGAACAACAAAATCTGAAATTGTTAAATTTAGAATTCAAATAAACAATACAGGCTTGTAGCGCGAGAGGTCCCCCCACACGCTTAAATCTTGCTCGATGGAAACTTACTTATCCACAAATGAAACCGCAAGATGGTTAAAATAAACTGTATGTGCGAAATATGATGTTCAGAATTTCTCCCAGATCGCATTACGGCATGTCACATTCAAATCCAAAAGTACAAACTAAAGCTCAGCATTAATGACAAGCAAAGTCTATATAATTAGTCTAAACGGATTGATTGCAGTAATTAATGGAAGACTCTTGATTGAAATGGATTGATTTTGGGAAAATAACAACAAATATAGAAAGCCCAGTGCACTATATACTTGTGACCCAAAGGAGCGAGATCCACATACGCCTACAACGAAGAGTAGTCATCAATGCAAATTTCGCCTGTTTTAATGCAAACCTCTGAGCTTCGGTTGAAGGGAAGTTGATGTCGGACATTGATCTTTGCTAGCTGTCTAACAAAGAGAGTTCATGTTTTTATTTAAAAGAGAGTGTACATCGTTTCCCATATTCTAACCGGGCTGACACGTTGTCTTCTTTTTTAATTCTCCAATCTGTTCTGACGTCTCTTTTTTTAATCAGATTAACTATTTGAAAAAGTTCACGGTAAGTTAGCTTGGAAAAGCCAAATCATCGGAGTCAAACGAAAAGTTGTGTATATTAATTAATCATAATAGATAAGGTATAACTGTATAATTTTTTAATTCTCAAAAGGTTCGCGACCAATTCGTCACCATTCTAATGTCTCCATTTTTAATTGGATTGACCATTTGAAAAAGTTCACAGTGATATAGCTTGAAAAACCCAATTCGTTAGATGTCAAAGGAAAGGTCGTGTACATGAATTAATCATAATAGACAAAGTATAACTGTATTCTTTTTTAATTCTTGAAAGGAATACGTGTTAATATCTTCCATCTTCATTAGTCTACTTAAATAATAATTATTGAAAATTCATATCTCCAAAATAGTGGCGTTAGCGGTAACATAATAAAGGTTTGTGTTTTCCGCCTTACATTCATGAGTAGAGAAAACATTTTACAATATTCAAATTACATGGACTAATCTTCGTACAAGTTTGTAATTGGCCAAACAAAGGGCTAGTTGGAGCTAACTTCCCCTAATTAGAATAACAGGCAAATATGGCCTTATCCCCTAATCCCCAAACCTATTTAAAATCCATACATATCAGGACCAAATCATTAATCGCCACAACTTAATTCTCTACGACTAAGTGTCGCCACAACTTTTTCTTCACGACTAAGTGTCTTACTTCATTTATAATATTAATGTATCCAATAACGAGTATTCGATAAATTATACGTATGCCAAGTGTGGACGTATTGGTGAAATTCAATTTGTCAGGCTTGAAGACACTTTTGCATCCAATCAAAAGGTGGATCGACGGGGGCCGAGAATGGATTTAGGCCATATGAAGATCGTGGTCTTAATGTCGTGTTGATGTGATGGGCTCCAACGATTGGTTTCATAATTATTTCTTGGACCAAGCTTTTCTCCCAGTTTTTGCCTGTTTGATAAAAGTTCACACGATGGCATTTGATGATCACTCCTTAGTTAGATGAATCAGTCATAGCTTCCCGAGAACAAGCACTTGATTACAGAGTATATGCATTAGTTACCACGGAGAGATCCCCTCGTTTCTTACTTGTCGGTGAGCTATGGTAATGAGCTCATCCATCTCCGAAATTAAGGTCCCAAATTATGAAGTAGCAAATTCGAAATAAAGAGCTGGAGACTCTATTGTGACTATTTTTTAAATATTTTTTCAGTCATTTTGTATATTGTCGGTCTACACCTAAATTTATCACTCTCTCCCCCACTATTTTTCACAATATTACAACTCCGAGTCATCTTGTAAGCGGATTTTTGTTCAACTCTAAGTCATTTTGACTTGTTAGTAAAGCTGAGGCAATAGATCATCAATCCCGAGCAATGGGTTTCCAAATTGACGAAGTAGCAAATTAGAACAATGAGCCGGAGACCCTGTCGTGACTATCTTTAGGCATTTTTTTGTATTTTGTTTTTTTTTTGGCCCAAGTCATCAATTAGTGATCTTCAACCTCTACAGTAGGTTATGTGGTAAGAAAGATCATTTGTTGATCCACTCACCATTGAATGACATGTCAAGTTATCATTTTCTTTTATCATTTGAAACAGGAAAAATGATCTCAAGAAATCTGGTTGAGGCTCGTCTAGAGAAGCAACTTGGAGCCTAGAGTCCTAAAACGATTTACAAGTATTGATATATCGGGTTGAGGCTCATGAGTCTAGTCACTTCTATCAGTAGATGATCTCGTAAATGAGATAAAACTACATAATGATACGACGGTGAGTAACTTCAACAAGGTGCTTGCAATGTTGACTCTCTTGGTTAAGTCAAACCTTTCGTATTGTCGCTATTGTTGTGGCTGCTAATTGTCCTTGTATTGAATCGAGAAGGAATTAATTGGAATAAAAATAGATTCAAAAGAGAAAAAAGTGGCAAAACCATCAAAAATCCCAAACTATACTCATTGTGACACATTTATTTTAAATTTTTTTCTATGACACAAAAATTTCAAACTTATACTTGTGTAACAAGTTTACCTTCCACCGAGATTTCGTCAATAAAACTTTTGTTAAAAATCTACCTAATGAACTTTAAAATGTCAGACCAAAAAAAAAAAAAAAAACTTTAAAATGTAAACAGTGTTGAGATGGCATTGACATGACTTAAATGAAATAAAAACAATGCTGTTTTGACTAAAAATCATTTGATGAAATCTTGACGGAAGGTAAATATGTTATATAAGTACAGTTTAGGGCTTGTTATATCACAAGAAAAAATGTAAAGTATATGTATCATAGTTTGGTGCTTTTCATATTATAAAAATAAGTTTATAATAAATGTGTCATAGTGGTTATAGATTAGGGTTCTTATAATTTTTTTTCCTCAAAAAGAATTGGCTACTTACTCCGCTCTCTAAGTTCTTAGAGTTCTTAGAGCATATTCAAATAAATGAATTATGTATCTTTCAAGTGGCAATGTATGATCTGTCATTTTTGGAGAAGTTGGAGTTCAACGAACTCTGATTTTTTTAGTTTTTTAGAATTGTGAAAGACGAAGTGGAGCAAGCCCTCGGTTGCAAGGGATATATAGAGGTGTTGTGTCAACATTAACACTCTTGATTTTCAAGGTTCTACATCTAATGGTGGCAACCCCTTAATTTTCTTGATTTTCAATGTTCTACGTCTGACAGGGACACGAGACACTTCCTTGGTTTTCGAAGGGGTCCCATTGGATCCATTCATTTCTTGACCCCTTCCAACCGGCATCCTCGTGAGTTGGTGGTAGGACAGGACAGCAACATTGTGTACGAATTTCTTGAGGGGTTGAAACACCAGTTTTCATTTATCACGCTGAACGAAAAAAACAAAGTATTACGGTTAGGTATGGTTGAAACATGCAAAAGTGCATTAATGCCATTGAGCGTGACAAATTAATGACCTGTCGGAGAGAGTCGGTGGCATTACCTCGTTGTCATAGTATAAATCGTCATAGTGTCCTATTCGTTAGAAATTCTGCATATCTACATTAGACATTTTATCTTTTCTGAATAAAAAAATTTAAAAGAGTGCATTCTGTAATACCTTCACTTTATGAGATCTAACAGTGCTGTGATCAATTAGATTAACTTCTTAAAATAATGAAAGGCTGTGGCGGGTCAAGATGGAACGTCAGCTCTTTGCCCTAGAGCACCGTAAGCTCTCATTGCCAGCTGCCCCCATTAGGGGAGTTCTCCTTGTTTTTGTCATGTACAGCTTATTCTCTGCCCGGACATTTCTTCTGTCTTATCTTTGAGAAAAGCTAAGGGAGGGTTTGATCGATCATCCTACTAATTTCTCGTACAAAGGGTGGATCTATATACACGATCCAGTGCGCCTGTTCATCAGTTGTTCAAAGGGGACTTTCCACTTCTAGATGAAGTACTGCTTCAAATCCAGACTCGTGACCTTTCAAAATTAAAATGACAACGCAAAACGCAGCACTAAATGTGAATGTTGCTATGAAAGAAAAAGTTATTATATGAAGATTGAGCAAATATACAGAGTTGCAAATTTTAATGTATCAATGAAGAACTACTATAATTTGACCACACTTTTGCATATAGTAAAAACACGTAATACAGAAGAAAGACCTTGGATATCCATCTCGCATAGCGTACAAATATCTTAAAATGCAAAGGAAAAAAAAAGAAAGATAAGGGTGTCGAATTCCATCATGTAGACAATCTCCTCCTTGATTCCGCCCTCATAGCCGCCCACCGATCGAGTCGCAAAGGTGTTATTCATTGATGATCCTTCTCGGTTTGCAACATTAATATTCAACAGATTTTCGATGTACACACATAATTGAATGAACAAGTCTCTGAGTTTGAAATAAGTTGCTCTACACATGGACTTGATGATTCGTTTCATCTCCTGAAAATGTTGTTGGTAATCGGGATTTGTAACTACCCTAGCAAGGAATCCAACAAAGATAGCCCACTTGATGTAAGAATTTAGTACGATTGAGTCGAGTGCTATTCCAACAATGAGGCACCCTAGCAAGAGAAATGCAAAATTGATGAATGACGTTCCATGATCACCTTGTGTTGTTTGTGAACTGATGCTAAAGAGCATGATGAGAGCTACAGAAATCCCGATGAAGGTCACTTGCATGTTTATAAGTAAATCCTTAGCTCCGAAAAGAGCAAATGACCATTTAAGCGAGGATATCAAGAAATCTTTTGCTTTTTCAACGGTGGCATCTTCTTCTTCATTGAGCCTAATAAGACAAACAACAAAACCTGAAATCATTAATTTATGGTGCAAATAAATAACACAAGCTTGTACCAGGAGGATATAGATGGATTAATTGGGGTAAATTATTGCTTTTGATCAGTATGGATGGGTTTTTCCAAAGCTGTACAAATAATAATTCCAAGCAACATAGGAAGCCAATTACTGTAAATGCTCGTGACTCAGAGGAGGATATAGTTCCTGAAGAATTACATCAACATATGCAAGCAATGAAGCAAACTACTATGTAACTCTCAACCGTTTGAATGCAAAACTGACCTCTGAGCTTCAGTTGAAGTGAAGTTAATGTCAGACATTGATCTCTGCTAGGTTTCCAACAAAGAGTGTTGATGTTTTTTTCACCTCAGTGCGAGAGGCAAAGAGTTCACAGCAAATACAAATTGTGACGGGCTTCATGTCTACTGAAGTAGGGTTTTTGTAAGGGGAATTTGACGCATAAGCTTTCGAACAAGCATAGTTGGTTCTCCTTTGTCCCACTCTTGATTTGGCCTATAGCCAGGAATTTCACGCATCCTTCTTTCCACCGATTCTCCAGAATGCCCCATTCAGCCTCGATTCTCCAGTAGGACCCTCGATCACTCCTTTTCTCGCTTCTCCCCTTTGCTCCCATCGGGACGAGCTTCCATCCTGGAGCTTACCTTCGCTTTGTTAATGAATGTGCTTGGTTTTTCCTGTGGAAAAATGTGAAGCCCTCTCTTGATCAGAGAGTAATTCTTACCTATTTGGTTCTTTTTGTTTTGTTTATTTTTTTTCCTATTTGGGACGAAACTAGCGTCCTTTTATCATTTTACTTCGTAGATAGCCCACTAGTTGTTGTATTAATGAGTTGTGCATTTTTTTCCCCTTATTTTGTACTGGGAAACCGTTGTTCTAAATAAACTAAATACAAGCAAGAGTGAAAAAAAAAAAAAAAAACTACTAATTTCAATGACGAAGAGTGAAAAAAAATCTACTAACAATGATGAACAATTACATGGCCGAAGATAGACTCATTAGGAAAGCAATTTAGAGTTGAGAGTTCCAAAAACAATGTAAAAGTACCGGCATATTGGACTTGGGCTTGCAGGTCCCATCACTTCAATTGATATTGTAAGATTGATGACACCGCAAATAATGTAAAACTGCTGAATCACATTGCTTACCGCTTAGATATGCTGCGAATTTAAACGTGCGATGAAGAGCAACTTCAATGAGGCAAATACAATGTGCATTTACTTGATTAAGTCAAACATTATTGTAGTTGTTATTATTGTAGTTACTTGTGGTCTTTCTACCGAATGAGGAAGAAATCACTTGCAAGAAAAATAGATTCCATAGGAAAAGAAAAATTAGCTACTTAATCTGGCCTTGAGCGGAGTTCTCAGATTATATTTACATGAACGAATTAGGTATCTTTTGAGTGTCGATGAATAGGCCACCATGCTCTATAGAAGTTGGAGCTTAATGAACGCCCGCTAATTGCACGGTATATATAGAGGTCTCGTGATGTGAATGAGGAAGTGTCTTAAAAAGTGTAGATGAAAGAAGCTTTCGGACAATTTGAACAATATGACATACGCGTCATTGGTGTCAAAGTCATTGACGTCAACGACACCAATGTCCAAAAGTATCATTTTTATATTATTCAATTGTCCGATGTCCCAAAGTATCACCTTAATATTATTAAATTGCCTAAAGTATAGAAAGTGTCACGTCCCGATACTCCAAGCATGTGCCCATCCCTTCTTAGTTGATCTTATTGCGATATCTCAGACGCGTCGCCAATGTATTCATTTTTAATGCACATGCGGAAGCAAATTATTAATCCCCTAACAATAACAAATGTGGGATAGAAAAGTAGGACAACAAATTTCAAATCAACACATTAATAAAAACCACAATTTGGTTTACAAATAGAGGCCAATTCTAGGGTTTAAGTATAGGAAGTCTATTTTCAAAAAGAACTTCTGAGCCATCCATGCTCCTAGCCCTTCCGCCTCAGCTTCAGGATTCTTCATCGTAGGGACCTAAAAATGTTATCCCACAACGAAGTGAGACGATGTCTCAACTAGTTCAATCTCCTAAGACCCAACTAGGAAGATAATATGCCCCTAGGGCTACGTAAGCACAAACACGAGTCGGAAGTTTTACCCTTGTCTCTGTTCCTTCCTGCAAGTCAGTATATCTCATAGATACACAAATCACATCAATCAATCAATTCAATCAATCAGATCGAACTATCGATTAATCAACTCTGTCGATTACATGTCTTCACGACATTCTTTCGGTCAGCCCAATCAATACTATCTATAAAGTCCAATCACCTTGCGGACATCTTACTCTAAGCTGAAAATAGACAGTAACTTGCCTCATGGCTAATAAATAGTATATTGTTCCTTCTCTAAGATGACATACAGAGTCATTGAGCTGATGTATATACTATTCATTCTCTAAGATAACATATGAAGTCATCGAGTTAATATAATATAACGTTCCTTCTCCAAGATGACATAACAAGTCATCGAGCCAACATTCTTTCTCACTTTTTATCATACTCGATAAAATAGCCGTGTGTGGGTACACGGTTGGCCTTAACCAAAATGTAATAATTTCCTTTCCACAAATCCCACCATTCCATATGGTCTACCAAAATATTTTTGGCATTGTAAACCAACGCTAAGTTATTTTCCAATTAAATACTGAAAGTAAATAAATTTAGGAATATATCTTAAAATCACAATTCACACCAAATCAGTACAAATTCGAGTTTGATTAAATAAACATATCACACAATCACAATCAACATAAAATTTCAGTCATCGGCTATCCCAGTCTAATTTCCAAGGTGATGAAAAGCCTAATTGGAAGCCGAGACAAGCCTGAAAATTTACCGAACCACTCTAGTTAAATACTAGAGCATGTATGGGCTCTAATTGCATTAAGTATCCACCTAACATGCATCGGTAATTAATTAAATTCACTAATCTAATCTAACTAACCACATAATCAATGCTTAACCTAAACTAATCAACCCTTAAACGTCATTAACTTACCAAGCAAGAGTTAGTGAGTTAAACTCACTTGATTAATTATTTGCTTGGATCAAAATGATAGGGTCACGGCAAGGAACAACAACCTCTAAAGCGGGACCGCCAAGCGAGGCCGGGATGGGCCCGAAAATGGCTACACAAGGCCCACAACCCTTGCTAGAAATTGCTTCAGAAATTGGGCCCAAAGTATTGCAATGGTGGTTGGTTCAGGCACAGCTCGAGTTAGAATTGACCATCGCGGGTGGGGGTGCGGGCTGTGGCTAAAACGGCCATGAACCGAGTTGAGTGCTGCTAGACGGGCTGCAATAGGCTGCTGAATTTGCTGGAATGGGTTGTTGAATGGACTTCGAAAGCAGGCCAAAGTATACGGATGAAAGCAGCTTAGGTGGAGCGAAGGCGAGCCAATTTCTTTGTGGCTGAAATCGGCAGGTGCACATGAGGAAGACAGCAGCAATCAGACGAGGGTTTTGTGGGGCAGCGAACAAAGATGAAAGCAGCAAACTAAAAGAGACAGAGGAGGGGAAATTGTTGATGCCAACTGAGTTAGGGAGAGAGAAAAAGACAGAAGATCATGCATTGGTGGATAAGGTAAGAATGAGTCAAAGGGGAAAAGTAAAATTGAGGATTTGTATAGGGGCTGTCAGTGGGGCTAACGAACTGAGAGAGAGAGAGAGAGAGAGAGAGAGAGAGAGAGAGAAGAAAAAGGGAAAATGTGCGGCCAAGGGGGGTATACGTGAAGGGACGTGGGACCAAGGGAAAAAGGGGGAAAATAGATTAAAATCAAAATTATAATCTTGATCAACTTCAAAACACTTTGTCAATTGGTCATCCTAAGGCTAATTTCTTCACCAACTTGCACAATTTGACGTCCCATTGAAGACCAAGATAGGACAGTCCCTCAAATGTATGAATTTCCCTCAAATTCGAATTATATTTTCTTTTTCTCGGAATCCAATTTCTAAACAAACTTCTCTAATTGAGGTCCAATTTGATGCGGAAAAAACCCACAAAATTCCCTGCACTAACTCACTCACATCAGGTATCAAAAATCCCTTCGAATAGGCCAATCCGAATTTCTGTTCGTTTTCCCAAACATCCAAAACAATTTTCCGTAAAAATCTCGAACTTGCTAGAAATTCCTGAAAAGATTAGTCAACGTTCCTAAAATAACTCATGACACGGCAACACTTTCAATTTCTGAAATCGAATTCAAATTCGCGATTAATTTCAATGACATGCTTTTAGTGTGACCTAGCCGACTGGTAGCTTTTAGGAATTTTTTGTGTAATTGACTTGTGGTCGATTTTTTTTATCCACGCGTACTTCTTCGACACATTGGCGACTCTTGATGATCGTGAAAATCTCGAGATTTCAAATACTGACACAAGGTACCCAAAACGACAAAAAAATGGTTTAGTGCTAATCAACGAGAATTTTACAATTTAGTAAAATCACCCACATTTAACTACACATCTCAGTCGAATAGACCTATCTCCGGTCTCTAATCGATTTTAAATTGTGCTGTAACGACCCTTGTAGACTAGCACGGTCAAGCAGTCGATTCCTGGTTGAATTCTCAAGTCTATTGCATTAAAATCCTTTAACGGCTTCACTTGATAGGTCAGTTATCTCATGAGTGGCCATCTTAGAGAAAAACACTATAATCGCGTCGATAAAAGGCCCAACTTATCCAATCGAAATCAAAATCTAAAATTCAGGATGTCACTGAAAATATAAATTTATTTAATATTAAAGCAGACACTTCCTGATACATGTCCTCAATATAAGCGTTAAGCTTGAATTGGATAAGTAAATTGGTTTAAAGATAGGAAATCTTCTTCATATCCATGTTCTCCTTACTAGGGCTCTTCATTCAAATTGGAAAAAAAGAAAAAGAAAAAGAAAAAGAAAAAGAAAAAACCTTTCATTTTTGCCTAGCTATCAATTTGTGTTAGATTTATTTATAATTTGTACGACTTTCTGGGGTTAAAACACCGACTTTTATTTTCAAACTACAATAACCGAAAAAAAAAAAATTATGTCGACTCACATTAATGTATGGTTGAAACTTGCAAAAGTGATTTAAGCGCCAAAAATAAATTCAGTTAATGAACTCCTAGAGAGGATATGCGCATGGCCGTGATGTAAATTGTCAAGTATTCTCGTTGCCCAAAAATCTGTATGCCTACATTTAACATTGGGAAAATACCACCAAAAACCTCAAATTTTGTCTAAAGTGACAAATTTACTCCAAAACTTTTTTCATGACACAAAAAACCCTGAAATTATATCTGTATAACACATTTACTCTAAACTAAAAGGCATTTTCATCTTTTGCTTTTTAATTTTCTTTTTTTTTCCTCTTCCCTTCTCCCTCCACATACCATGGCAGAAGGAAGCCGGACTCAGGTGAAGGCCACCCTTGATTTTCAAAGGGATCCCACTGGTTCTACACAAGATCCATTTGACCGGACATGGATCTTGGGTTGGTCCCGACCACCTCCCAATGGGAGTTGGTAGTCCACGCATTGTCATGGTGTAAATCGTCATAATGTTCTGATTGTTAAAAAATCTACATATTTATATTTGACATTTTATCTTTTACGAATAAAACAATTTAAAATAGTGCATGCCGCAATACTATGACCGCATTAGATCAAGTAGATCAAGAACATGTGTTGTTCCTCTGCCTTAACTTTGAGAAAGACTGTAGCGAGTCAAGTCAATGAAAACGCCAGCTCTTTTCAGCTCGGACATTTCCTCTTCCTTAACTTTGAGAAAGGCTACCTGAGATTTCAAATTCCTAACTTACATACAACATCAGAGTCAATTAAACTTCCTTTTCTTTGGGGTTGGAATTAAACTTTGTTCTTAGCTTCGCTTTTTCCGACTCATAATGGGAAGGTTTGATTGATCATCAGATTAATTGCTCGTGCAAAAGTCGCGACTATATACACATATAAGAGTTTTCCTAATATGAGCTATATTAATTGATATTATAATTTATCATTCTATGGAATTGTTCTAAGGTGAGATAAAAAGTTTATTAATTAATCTAATATGAGACTGGTTAGTGTAAGCTGAGTTGAGCCCGGCCCATAATGAGAGGCTTTGGCTAAAAACTTTATAAATAGTACTCAAGTCTCTTATCTAATCACAACTCTCACAATTATCCCCACAAATGAATGTTTACCTAACGCTAAAAAAAGAAGGGCCTTCTTATTGATTCAAGTGATATAAAAGGCAATAAAGGAGGATGACTTGTGCTTGGATCATCACTTTTTCACTTCTGCATCAAGAACAATAGATTTTAAAACAGGTACATAAATTTTTCTACTCGATTAAATGTGTTCATGCTCTAGTTATGAAGATGGTAGGATGGCACATTTTAGCGTCTAAAATGTGATATTAGAGCATCTATAGATTAGAACACGGACATAAAGTTTTTGCCATTTTTTTGTGATTTTTTGTGTAGAAAAAATCATATTATATAAACTAAAAGGACTCGACAAGACGAGCAAAACCATAGGCAGCGTGCCATCGAGAGAGACCACACATTGCCTCCACGCCTGGCCATGCTTAGTTGGGGTGTGGTGCACACACCCCATATGCCCTCACATGCCTTCACAAGCGCTCACGCGTCAGCATGCTTTGTGCATGCACTAGTTATGAAGATGGTAGGATGGCACATTTATACGTCTAAAATGTGATATTAGAGCATCTATAGATTAGAACACAGACATATAGTTTTTGCCATTTTTTCATGATTTTTTGTGTAGCAAAAATCATTTTTTATTATATAAACTAAAAGGACTCGACAAGATGAGCAAAACCATGGGCAACGTGCCACCGAGAGAGACCACACATTGCCCCATGCCTGGCCATGCTTAGTTGGCGCGTGGTGCACACACCCCGTATGCCCTCACATGCCTTCACGAGCACTCATGCGTAAGCATGCCTTGTGCATGCATTGCATGGGCTAAGGTTGTCGTCATCGTGACATCAGTAGCCCAACGAATCGTGAGACTCAACCCGACTCATTGACCCTTCGACTCTACTCGAGATTTGACTGGTTAACTTGCTCAAACCGGGTTACTATTGACTAGACCAGTTAACCAATTGGACTGTACGGCCAAACCGAGAATCAGTCAAATCGCCATCAGTTGGACCAGATTGCAGGGCTTTGAGGTCGCCTGCGCTTGTGCTCCACGCCCCACACACTTAGGTGGCACTTGTATAATGATGTGATGTCTCATGTTCTATTACGATGTCACACTTTTAAAGGATGTGATTTTGTATTAGTTTATAAAGAGATACATAACAATGCAGTGGATAAGTAACTGATCATAGTGGCTCATATAACTAAATGTAATGAATTCATAAAGGTCGAAATATATTTTCATAGTCGCTATCATGTGAGGAGTTTATAACTACATGTCATATATTTTGTCCAGAGGTAATTATGTGATTATATATGTAATTCTTTAGATGTGTATTTGTGCATCAAGTTACGCAGTGTTTACATGATACCAATTATATGAATTGCTTATTTTTCAGTCACTTTTTTTTTAAAACAGTAAATCCGTTACTATTGAGAATTTTGCTCGTTTGAACTTTAAGAGATTTGACTGGTTACTATTGAGATTTTTTAAACGGTAAATCCATTACTATTGAGATTTAACACATTTCGGTGGGTTCTATCTCCTAAGACCCGATTAGTTACCAATACGCTATTCGGGATGCCTATGCATACACGGGTCAGAGGACTTACCTTGGCCTCAGATTCCATTTACATATTAGCACAGTTCAATAGACATCCAAGTAATCACATCACCGATCGAAGCATCAATCAAATCGACCTAGTCGATTACATGTCAATCGGACCATCTCATGGTCATTTCCAATCAATCAATCAATTCACAACATCAGATCAATGCAATGATCAATCGATATAGTCAATTACATGTCATCTCAACCCTTTCTTGGTCAGCTTATCTCATACTATCTATAAGTCCGCTCATATCAGGATTGCTCGCTTTAAGCTGACATATCGCCCGTAGGCTGATATAGTACACCAGTATACTGTTCTCGCTAAGCTAACATATCGCCCGTAGGATGATATAGTATACTATCCAACCATTCAATCAATTCCATCCTTTATCCTTCTCGATAAAATAGCTGTGTATGGGGATACGGTTGGCCTTAGCCAAAATATAATATTTTCCTTTCCATAACTCCCACATTTTATGTAGTCCACTCAAATATTTTTTTGGCATTATCAACCGATGCCCGGTTATTTTTCAATTAATAACCAATGATTATCCAATTAAAGAATAATTCATTCTTTCACATATAATTCAATTCAACATGAGATAGAGCTCAATTAAATAAACGGACTACGCCACGACAATCAACATAAAATTCCGGTCGTCAGCTATCCCTACCTAATTTCCGGAAAATAAATAAATAATTAAATTAATTTCGAAAATAAATAAATAAATACTAAAAATCCAATTTAGGCCCGTATTGCATGATTGGACGCCAGAACGGATCGGGAAAAATCTTGAGATACATTCAATAAATATTAGAAGCTCTCTACTTGCTAATGAGTAAGTCTAACCACCTAACATGCATCATTAAATCACTAAATCCAACCAACCTAATTGCATTTAATTAAATCTAACCAACCCCTAAGCATAATTAGCAAACTAAGAAAGCATTAGTGAGTAAAACTCACTTGGTTAAAAGCGGGGACTGGATCACCGTGACGGCGACGTGATGGTGGCCGAAATCTGAATCTCCGATGGCGTTGGCGGACACTCGGGCCTGGCCCAAAGGCCTTGGAAGCCCACAGCAATTTGCTGGCTTGGGCTGAACTTGCGGTTGGGCTTGGCTTTGCGGGCTTGGGCTTCTAATGGGCTGGAATGGGCCAAGCTGCTGCAGACTTGGGCTCAATGGAATTGCTGGAGAGAAGATGGGCTGTTGATGGACTGATCCACGAATGAGCTGGGCCGAAACTTGGGCTGTTGCTGGGCCCGAAAGACAGGCTGGATTGACTGAAACTTGCGGCAGAACTCATGGACTGGGCTTCGGCTTTGCTGGACTTTGCTGGGCCGTTGCTGGAAAAGATGAAGGACGCGCAGCTTCGATTGAGGAGACTGGCGTGCGAATGAGCTTCGCTGGGCTCTTTGTTGACTGAACGCGGTAGCTCGGAGGAAGAGGCAGGCTGCAGGGACGTTGATGCAGCGAGGAAACGTGGCAGCTTCGGTCTTCAAACGGTGCTGGCGTCAACAAGGCTTCAACTGTTGACTTGGGGAACAAAAGTTGGTGGACTTGGACGGGTGGGGCAAGCGTCGATGGTGGAGTAGCTTTTGCCGTGAGCTGCTTCGATGAAGCTAGATACGGAGGAGTCAACGTGGCTGAGGGAGCTCGCTTGCTGGTTGACTCGGCAGGAAACAAAGCTTAGTGGAGGATGGGCGTGGGCTGCAGAGAAGCGAAGCGGTGGAGCTGCAGGTGATGGCTTTGGTCAACAGAACATGGAGTCAGTCTCGATGGAAGACTTCGCGCGGATGGAGGAACACGCGGACGCTGTTGCTGCTGGGGAATCTTCGATCGTTGCTGGACATCCACAACCCCAAAAAAAAAGAAGGGCAGCTGGCGTTGGGCTTCGTGGGCGTGGAGATGCAGAGGAGTCAACTTTACTGGGGTTTTCTTTTCTTTGATTGACCAAGGAAGATAGGTAATGGGACGTGTGGCAAGAAGGGAGTTCGGTGGAGATGGGATCGCACGGAAATAAAACTACTGGATTGCTCGGTGGAAAAGAAATAAAATGATGGTGTTGAGTGCATGAAAAAGGAAAGAAGAAGCAAGTGTGCGAAGGAGGAGTCGTGCACGAAGAGATGAAGACCGGCAGAGCTTGTCCAACAAGCTGGATGAGAGAGAGAAAGGCTAAAAAGTCTAAAATCTTAGCCAATGTCTTAAATGCTTGGTCCCCTTATCTCCTCATAATTATCCCCTTATCCAATAATACTTTCCAACAGATATAAGTCCAAAATAAATTCATTTTGATGCAATTAATGCACCCCTCATCCTAGGTTCCGAATTTAGCTCAAATTAAACTTTCCCCTCCGATTACCCAAATCGAGGTCCGATTTTGCGGTAGAAAAATCTCGAATAATTTTCTATAAGTCCCCGACACTCATAGGCTCAGTTTAGAAGTCCAAATTTCCATCAATTTAGCCCATCTGAATCTCTGCTAATTTTCCACAACATCCGAACCGATTTTTCATAAAAATCTCGGAATCTCTGAAAATTATTCGGAGGATGAGTCGACGTTCCTCAAATAGCTCGTGACACCACAGAACTTTCAATTTCTGAAATCGAGGTTCAAATTTACGGTTAATTTCCATTCGACACGTTTCTAGCGTGAGCTAGGCTATCGGGTAACTTTCAGAAATTTTTAGTACAAATGACCCATGGTCGATTTTCTTCAAGCCACAATAAACCCACTCGACTCAATGACGACTCTCGATTGTCGCGAAAATTTCGGTGATTCAATTACGGACACAAGGTACCAAAACGACAATAAAATTAGATTAGTGTCGATCGATGAGAATTTTCCAATTTAGTGATGTCACGATTAGCCATACATCTCAATCGAACCAACCTATATCTGATCTCAAATCGATTTATATCTGTGCCGTAATGATTTTGACAGATGAGCACGGTTGAGAAGCCAATTCCTAGTCGAATTCTCAAGTCTATTTGCCTTAAAATTCTTAATGATTTCCCCAGATAATCTAGTTATCTCTAAAATGATCAGTTCTGAGAATAACTCTATAGACGCGTCAATGAAATGCTCGATTTATTCAGTAGAAAACATGACTGAAAATTTAGGATGTCACAAATTACTTGCTATTTATTAAGCATTCCATTAGGAATACTTGAAAAATGGTTTGTTTGCAGATTGCATTGTTATACAGATGATGGAGGTTTTAGGGGCTAGAAACCGTGTATTGTCTAATGTTGAGATAAGAACACACCTTCAAGCACTACTTAATATGAAGTATAATGGTTCTGTTGAAGTGAGAGATTATGTTTTGAGGATGGTAGATATGCAAACAAAACTTCAGGCCCTTAATGTTGCTATTCCTTTTGCTTGCATTGTGCATTAAGTTTTAAACACTCTTCCTCTTGATCTTGGGATTATCAAGACCAATTATAATTGATCAAATTATATGTGACTGACATAATAAAGGATTGTGTTTTCCTCCTTCCACTCATGAGTTGAGAAAAGGTTCTAAATTTTATGTGACTAATCTTCGTACATGTTTGTAATCAGCCAATGAAAGCACTAGTTGGAGCTAGCTGCCCCTAATTAGAATTACAGGCATATATGGCCTCATAACTAAATCCCCTAACCTATTTAAATATCCATTCATATCCAGGAGCAAATCATCAATCGCCACCACTTAATTCTCCACGACTAAGTGCCTTACTTCATTTATAATATTTTCCATATCCATTAACGAGTATTCAATAAATTATACGCATGCCAAGTGTGGAATTATTCTGAAATTGGATCTATTTCATGCTTAAAAACAGTTTTGCTCGCAATTGAACGGTAAATCGATAGGGGCCGAGAATGGATCTGGGGCATATGAAGATCGTGCTCTTATCGTCGCCTTGATGTGACGGGCCTCCCAAGATCTGGCTTCAAGGAGTGGTTTCATGTTTGTTTCTTGGACAAGGCTTCTCGAGAACAAGCACTTGGTTACAGAGTTACATCTGTTACCTTACGTGGAGAGATCTCCTCGCTTCTCACTTGTTGGTGAGCTGCGGCGATGGGTTTATTGATCTCGGACATTAGGGTTCCAAGTGTACGTAGTGACAGATTCAAAATAAAGAGTATAAGACTCTATCATGACTATTCTCTTAAAAAAAAAAAAAAATAGTCATTTTGTATATTATCACAGTTTACCTCAAAATTTATCAATCTCTCCCCACTATCTTTCGCGATATTCCAAGTTCTGGTTATTTTATTAGCGGAACTTTGTTCATCTTATCCTTCAGGCATTTGCTACCTCATATGGAGAGATTTACTTCTAACTTGTTAGTGAAGCTACAACAATGGGCTCATCGATCACAAGTTTTGGGCTTCCAAGTTGACAGTAGAAATCAGAACAAAGAGCCGAGGACTCTACCATGACTATCTTTTAGGCATGTTTTGGTTTTTTTAGTCCAAGTCATCAATTAGTGATCTTCCGCGTTTGTAGTAGGTTACGTGGCAAGAAAAATTATTTGTTGATCCACGCAACACTGAATGACTTGTGACATTATTATTTTCTTTCATGATTTGAGACGGGACATGATTTCAAAAAATCCGGACGTAATAAAAGTTTTTAGGCCATTTTAAGATTATACACTGTGAAGTTCAGCTATGATTTGTCTATTATGATTGATTAAATTTGGTCTTTCGTTTGACATCCAACGAGTTGGGTTTTCAACTAAGTAGCACCTATCCGACATGCGACATGTGACTTGACACGACACAACACACAAACACGTTTTTTAAAAAATAGAGAATTCCGACGTATTGAAACACATTATATATTAAATATCTATTTTTATATATATACATAATAAATTATCATTTTTGTGATTATTTCAATTAAATTAATTTTATTTGAATATACAAATAAATAAATAATTAAAAAAGCCTAGAATGAATTTACACTAAAAACATTAATCCACTATTTATTAATATCATTCATTGTTTTAATTTGACAAATTCAACTCTATTCCAATAATTCCTAAAATTTGGAGAAAAAAATAAGCAATTGACATTCTGAACTTGCATGTTAGATATATTGGAAGATGAAAAAAAAAAAAAAACTTAAGGGGTAAATTGTGTATCACGAAAAGTGAGAGTCGGAAGAGAAGGGAAGATTAGGTTTTTCTTCTTTCTCCATTTATTATTTTTATTTTGTGTTGTATTTTTTCACATATATACATTTTAAAGTCTCATTTATTGAAAATTTTAAAATTGACCTCAATATCGAAATCGTGTGTCAAAAACTTGTATGTTGGAATTCCGACTCGAGCATCGGAGAGTGTCGAAAAAGTTGGTCAGGTGTTGGATTTTTCGACACGCGTTGACCGAGTGTCGGAAAGTATTGGACACGTGTCGAAGTGTTTGACACAACATGAAAACTCTTGGAGAGTGTCGGTGCTTCAAAGGTTTTCAAGATGAACTTAATTGCTGTTTTCAGCGGAAGGATGAACTTGTTGGTTACTCTAATTTGATCCATTTCGTAAAAGCCTCTGCTCTTTAGACTGAGTCAAGAATTGATCTTTGGAAAACTCCTAGACACTTCCCACAAGAAATTAGAAAAAAAATAATTTAGCCAAGGAAAGAATCAAATGAATTTTAAAGATTCACATTAATGACACGGCAATAATGTAAGGTTCCCCAGATAAAGAGCATGTATATTTTGACATTTTCTTTTCTCTAAATCACAGGTATTTATTACAAATACGTGCAATCAAATTGATACAGAAATACCATATGATTGCAGGAGATGAAAAAATGAAACTGAACTTTGAATATTGGCACATTGTCCAACAGCTAAGCAATATCTAAAAACCAATTGAAACCTCTTGCGAGTAGATAGGATGATGTGAAAGCAAATACTAATAAGCATATATTGATGACTTGTCACATGAACATAAACAAGATCATTAGAGAAACAACCTCAAACCTAGAGTCCTGAAAATGATGTACAAGTATTGATATATCAAGTATGAGCTCATTAATCCAGTCACTTCGATTAGTCTTAAGAAATATATGACATCACAGATGACATAAAACTACACAATTGTGTAGTTTAGCATCCCAATATGTTGCAAATTGAAATGCGCAACAATGATTAGCTTCTATGAAATGATTGAGTTAAACCTTTCATGTTATTGCGTTATTACAAGTACTTGTCAGTCTTGTACCAAATCAAGAAGAAATTAATTGAAAGAAAAACAGATTCCAAAAAAAAAAAAGACTAGCTACTTAGTTCGTGCTCTGAATAGAGTACTTAGAACATATTCGCACGAATGAATTCTATACTTTTCGAGTGGCACTGTACGATCCATCATGATCTCTAGAAGTTGGAGCTTAATAACCTCTGATTTTATTTGAATTTTGTGAAAGAGGAAGTGGAAGAAGCACTTCGTTGCAAAGAATATATATAGAGGCCTTGTGGTGTTCATATTAACACTCTTGATTTTCAAGGTTCTACATCTAATGGTGGCAACCCCGTAACATTCTTGATTTTCAATATCCTTCTGACGGTTGACACGAGACACCGCCAAGATTTTCGAAGGGGATGGATGCGTACATTTCCCGACCCCTCCCAAAGAACATCCTCGTGAGTTGGTGGTAGGACAGGATAACGACATTGTGTACGAATTTCTTGAGGGGTTGAAACCTCAATTTTCATTTATCACGCTAAACGAAGAAAATAACTACAATTAGGTATGGTTAAAACATGCAAAAGCGATTTTAGGCCCCGGACGACAACGAATTAATGAGATACTATGACTTCATAAGATCTATGTGTTGTAATCAATCAGATGAACTTCTTAAGATAATGAAAGGCTGTGGCGGGTCAAGTCAATGAAACGCCAGCTCTTTGCCCTAGAGCAGCGTCCGATCTCATTGCCAGTTGCCCCTACTCGGGCGGTTCCCCCTCTTTATGTCATGTAGCAGCTTCTTTTCAGCCCGGACAGTTCTTCTACCTTATCTTCGAGAAAAGCTACCTGAGAGTTTCAACTACCCCCTAGTATGGAACATTAGAGTTAATTGAGCTTCCCTGTTCGCTTTTTCCGGGCTCGTAATGGGAGGGTTTGATCGATCATCCGACTTATTGCTAGTACAAAAGGTGAAACTACATACACGATCAGGTGTGCCTGTGCATCTGTGTTGTTTTATAAATCATTTCAATTTTAATTCCCGATGTATCTTTGACTTTAGGGTCATCAAAGGGGATTTTCCTCTCATGGATGAAGTGATGCTTCAAATCCAGACATGTGACCTTTCAAAATTAAAATTACAACCTAAAACGCCGCATGATATGTAAATGCTGCTATGAAAAAAAAGTTATTTCAGGAAGATGGATCAAATATGCAAAGTTGCAAATTTAATGTATCAATGAAGAACTGATATAATTTGACCACACTTTTACGCATAGTAAAAACAGGTAATACAAAAAAAAAATACAAAAAAAAAAAAAGACCTCAAATATCCATCTCACACAATGTACAAATATCTTAAAATGCAAAGAAAAAAATGGGAGATAAAGAGTGTTGAATTCCATCCAGAAATCAACTAGACAATATCCTCCCCAACTCCGCACTCATCACTGCCCACCGGTTGAGTCGCAAGGGTGTTATTCTTAAAAGATTCTTCCGACACAACACTAATTTTGAAAAGATTTTAAGTAATTATTTGTGATTGAATGAACAAGTCTCCAAGTCTCAAAGAAATTGCTCCACACATGGACTTGAAGATTCATTTCATCTCCGGAAAAGTTTGTTGGTAATGAGGATTTGTAGCTACCATAGCAAAATACACACCATAAATGACCCCCTTGATGTAAGAATTCTGTGCGAACTAGTCGATCATCTTCCAACAGCAAGACATCCTAGTATGTAAAATGCAAAATTGATAAAAATTGTTCCGCGGTTGCTTTGTCTTGTTCACAAAGTGATGCCAAAGAGCATGATGAGAGCTACGGAAATCCCGATGAAGGTTACTTGCATGTTTACAAGTAAATCCTTAGCTCCACAAAGAGCAAATGACCATCTAAGCAAGGATGTCAAGAAATCTTTTGATTTTTCAATGATGGCATCTTCTAATTCTTCGAGTCTCCCAAAAAGAAAAACAAAATTGTTAATCGTTTATTTATGGTGCAAGTAAATAATACAAGCTTGTAGCAGGAACTGTCTAACTATATGCTTAAATCTTGCTCGATGGAAGCTTACTCTTCCACAAATGAAGCTGTACAATTAGCAAAATTAATTGTTCATATGAAATATGATCCTGAGAATTTCTCCCAAATTGCATTACCACGTGTTGTATGCGAATTCCAAAAAAAAGCAATCAAAAGCTCAGCATTAATGACATGCAAATTCCATATGATAAGACTTACACTGGTTAATGACTCTTGATCGGAATAGATGAATTTTGCAGAAGTTTTACAAATAAAAAAATTTGAAGCAACACAGATAGCCAAGTCCATTGAGGCTGCATTTGTTTCCGCTTTTCGAAGGGGCTCTCAAAATCCCTTAGGGAAAATATGATGTATTTGACAAACTTATTTGTGACCTCTTTAGTCAAATGTTGATTGCCTTAGGTTTTCAGCATTTGTGTAAGGCTATTTCTAGGATTAAGTAACCTTTTTTCTTTCAAAACTACCCTCATCAATATTTTTGTTTTTTGGTTTGCCCTCATTATTATTGTTCATCTTCTTTGTGCGAGGGTGGTCGGTGAGGCTAGATCCATGGACAAAGGGCTATTTGAGATTGCGTGACCTAGGTGATGGTTGCCTTACGGTCGTCGGGGTCGCATGACTCTCATGACCTATCACAAAGGTTGAGCGACCCTGGCAAGGGCTGCTTGCACAACCTAGGCAGCCCTCGCCTAGTCGCTGATTGTTGCCAAGGCTCACGCAAACCTAGGTAGCCTCATTCAGGGTCGTCGAGGACTGCTTGAGGTCATACGACCTCAAACAATAGTTGTCAACACCAAATCTAGCTTATCAGCAGACTAAACCCTTTGCTGGTTTCAACGAACTGGATTTTTTTACATAAAAAATAGAAAAAGAAATGCAACCAAAGAGTTTTTCCAAAAACTATTCAACCCAAAATTGCTTTATAAAGGACTTTTAAGTTACAATTCATCAAGCGCAATTTGCATTTCGGCAAGGCCCATTTCTTTATAGACCTTTGCATTTCCCTAAATCTCATTTCCAAAGGCGAATCAAATGCACTCTAAATGCATGTGAGGAAATATTCGAACAATGAAGAGTAGTAATCTGTGTAAGGTTGATGCCAGACATTGATATATGCTAGCTTTCAAACAAATGTTTTCTTAACCTCGATGCAAGAGGCAAAGAGCTCGCAGCAAATATAAAGTGTGTTGGGCTTCATATCTTTTGAAGTAGGGTTTTATAAGGGGGAATTTCACGAAGAAGCTTTCGAACAAATAGCTGGGAAATTTCTTGGAGAGGCTTCTCCATGGGAGAAAAGCGGAGAAAGGGAGGGTCCTACCAGAAAGGAAAGGAGAGAGTATCTCTCCTCCTATTCCTCATCTTTTTCGTAGCCCTTGTCTCCTATTCCTCATTCCCGTTTGTGGCCCTTTTGAGGAATAAGAGTCATGACCCTCTTTCCTCAAATTCTTCATTCCTCGACAAACTGGAAGGAGCCCAGAAAGTATGAGAGCGAACCTTGACAAACTGGTCGAGCAGACGCCCGGTGCTTCCTCATTGGTGAGCTCCCTCATTAATGAGGGAGCTAGGGAGGACCCTCATATGTAAATGAGGGACGACCAAATAAGGGTCGACCAGGATTAAATAAATCATTTAATTCTCAGACTCATGAGAGAGTACGGAAGCTGGGACGGGAGATGGAAAGATGAAAACCACTTTGGAAAGGAGTTAAAAGAGTGCTTGAAATGGCTAGCTGCTTTTCCCCACTTTCAATCAATTGTTGCTCCATGAGCACATATTGGATCCAAGAAAATGGGAGGAGAGAGTTACTCCCTTATTCAATCAAAACGAGAGATAATTTAATGTCCTCCCCAACTGTGCCTTTGTCAACGCCAATCGGTCGAGTGGCAAGGTTGTTATTTTTCGATGTTCTTCTCAGTCTGCAAAACAAATTTTAAATAGATTTTTGTATATTAACATGTGACAAATGAACAAGTTCATGAGTCTCAAATAAGTTGCTCTGCACATGGCCTTAAAGATTCATTTCACCTCCCGAAAATGTAGTTGGCAATTGAGATTTGTAGCTACCATGGTAAGGAACAATCGATAAATGACCCACTTGAGATAAGAATTCAATACGATCAAGTCAGTTGCCATTCCAATGAGACATCCTAATATGAAAAATGAGTAATTCATGAATGTCATTCTAGACTGCCTTGTTTTATTTACAAATAGATGCCAAATAGTAATGTGAGAGTTACAAAAAAATTTATGAAGATTACTTGCGTGTTTCTAAGTAAATCCTCAGGTACGAGAAGAGCTAATTACTAGGTAAATGAGGATATGAAGAAATCCTATTTTGAAGTGATTATGTAATTAAAATACTTGATTGCCGAAAATGAAATTGGCGGACTCAATTGCCGAGCGACATATATTACAGAACTGAATACAAAAGTATCCTAAAAATTGAACATAAAAAAATGAGTTTTCATGGAAAAGTACAATTATGATAATTTCATTAATGTTCTAGGAACATGTGTTAATATTTTCCATTTTCATTAAATTATTTAGACAATAATTACAAAAATTCATGTGTCCAATATAGCAGTGCTAGCGCTAATAAAATAAGGTCGTGTTTTGCTCCGCTCATGCATGGTTAGAGGAAACTTCTTACAGTATTCAAAATGCATGTATTGAGATATATTTAGAATTACGACCTAGGGTTAGGTTAATTGTGGTTCACCTTAATTGTAATTAAGTTTAGTTGCTTTCTCTCCCTATATTTAGTGGTCTTATACTTTTCTTCTGGTAATGCACATAGTATTACACTCATTTTCTCTTCTACTACAAACCTCAACACAATATCAATGAAGGAGGTCTTGCATAAAATTCTTTACAAGCCCCCATTTGACTCTTCAATTTCATATTTACACGTTTTAGGCTTAAGCCAACGTGTAAATGAGAGTGTCAGAATATTTAAGGCTCTATTTGTTTTTGGGAAAATGAATGATATGGAAATTTTTTTTTCCAAAAATGATATATTATATCGTTTATAAAAATGAATGAGTGACAAATATTTTCATCAATCAAGAAATACTTATAAATAAATTGTTATTGATAATGAAAATATTTTTCATTAACTAATTATTTCAAGTGATACATGTAACCCATTTTTGAAAAACATTTTTCAAATAATTCATTTTTCACTAGACAAATAGAGCGTAAATGTCAAAATCACGCATTTAGCTAATAATTTAAGTTTTTTACAACAATAGGCCATGGTTCCACCAAATCTTACAACTCATTTGATTTTCCCTCGGGCTATCCAATCTATATAAATAGTGTTCATGTAAATTGGTAAACTACTAATTAAAAGGCCGGTCGGAGAAAGTTTACTCTATGGAGGAAAATATGGCCTATTTGTGACCACTAGCTTATTTAAAGTCCAAACATCTTAGAAGCAAACCCTTGGCAACTACAGCTTAATTCTCCACGAATAAGTATCTTAATTATTTTATCGTATTTTCCGTATCCAATAGGGAGTATTTCATGGAATATACATATGCCACGTGTGGACTTATGGGTAAAATTCAACTGTTAATACTTGAAGACAGTTTTGCATGCGATCCCATGGTGGATCGGTAGGGGCCGAGAATGGATTTGGGAGATTGTGGTCTTATTGTCGTGTTGATGGGCCTATATTGATCCGGCTTCAACGATTGGTTTCATTATTGTCGTGTTCGAACTTGTACAATCGGATCGAAAGAGTGCATTTGGTGGAACATTAACCCATTCTCTCTCGCCTATGCGAGTGTCTCTAGACCGCCATGGTAGTGCTTCCCTTCCCAAACCCTAAGACCTTTTTGCTTCCATAACCCTCTTTCTTTCCTTCCTCTATTCTGATTCTTTTATCTCGGAGGTGAAAGACAAAAAAAAAAATTCCCCAATGGGGCTGGGTCGAAATCGGAACTACGAATCGAACAGTGGTTTGCGCAGATCTAGCCATCGCCCTCTTGCATAGGCTTGGATCTAGCAGCTTAGCCTTCAGATTATCTCTGGGTTCCTTCGGATACTGGGCGATTGGGTAGATATTCTATTCTGGTTGATTTCCTCAGTCGATGGCTCTGGTTATAGCGGAGGAGCATGGGCAGCAAGAGTTGTCGAGTCTTAATGCTGGTAGATCAGTTTCTATATTTGAGAAAGATGAGCATTCTCGAGCTTCTGTGCTAGTCGTTCGATTGAGTGTATTGGAGGAACAAGGGTATTCTCAATCATCAAGGCTGGTAGATCGGTCTAGTAAAATTTTACATTAGTCTACATGGAGAGAAAAGAAGAAAATGAAATGCAAGTGGCAACACTATGTAAACGACTGGGTTACCTTTCGTTTGAGGAAGATGTTGTAGAAGTCTCCCCTGAAATTTCTCAATCCAAAAAGGAGGAATGTACACGCACTCTCTTTGGCAAGCTCTTCTCTAAACCTAATGTCAATTTCCCAGCGTTTGTATCCACTATGAAAAAAGCGTGGAAAGCTGACTCTATTATCTGTGCACAAAAAGAACAGGGGCTCTTTACTTTTATCTTTCAATCGGAGGAGGAAAAATAGAGAATTATGAAGGCATCACCTTGGTCGTACTCTAGCAACCTACTTGTATTAAGACAGTGTGAGCCAGAAATTCCTAAACATTGTTACGAGTTTACTAAAGCTGCTTTTTGGGTGCGTATCAGAGGCGTTCCCCCTGGTTGGAGAGTAGAGCAAATCTTCAAAGACCTGGGAAGTAGAATCGGTCGAGTCATGGAAGTTAGACTTGATACTACAGGAAATCAACAGAGAGGAGGAAGAGTGAGAATAGAAGTTGACCTGAACGCACCACTGAAATCGGGGGCAATCTTGGATATTGGATGCAAATGGCTATGGGTGGAATTCAAGTATGAGCGCCTTCCCCACTTCTGTTATTCTTGTGGGAGAATAGGGCACTATGCCTCTGATTGTGCTGAAATTCCTTATGAACAGTCATCTTG
The DNA here is from genome assembly GCA_017140475.1 of Eucalyptus fibrosa. Taxonomy (NCBI): domain Eukaryota; kingdom Viridiplantae; phylum Streptophyta; class Magnoliopsida; order Myrtales; family Myrtaceae; genus Eucalyptus; species Eucalyptus fibrosa. The sequence goes on along the minus strand of CM029509.1, from coordinate 19,762,642 downwards.
GGGAAACAACAAAATTGGATCCTACGAGCCCTAGCTGAAATCAGAAGCGAGTGAGCATAGCCTTTATTGGGAAACTTTTTATGGAAAAATTGAAGAAGACATTATTGTGGAGGAAACAGTACCTGTTACACCTTCCTAATCTGGTGGTATGGATATTATAGCTCATGAAGCAGCCCCCGATATACAACTTGGAGCTTGCAACAAAAGAAGACTCGACAGCTCTCTTGGCAAAGAGATAGCTCCAAGTCATGAAGGGTCCTTTAATGAAGTCAGAGACTATGGCAAGCAGGTACAATGCTATGAAAATCATAAACAAGTCCTATCAAAAGTAGGGAAAAGCAGTAAGAAGAACATGAAAGTTCAGAAGGCAAAAAAACAGAAGTGTATATCTGAGAAAACCCCTTTCCTTATTGATGATACTGATTTTCTGGATACTCCTGTGAAACTGGTTGCAGAAGGACAAGAATAGGCTTTGGTGGCTAGCCCTAATAAGCCACCTATGATGCCAGGAAAATCGTTAGTTGGAATTGTCAAGAGCTGGGTAACCCCCTGACAATTCAAGAGCTAACAGCCTTAACTGCTAAAGAAAGGCCTAGTATTCTCTTTCTTATGGAGACTAAAAATAAAGAGGCAATGGTGGAAAAAGTTTGCAAAAAATTACTCTTCCAGAAAATCTTCCTAGTGAATCCTTCAGGCACGGCAGGGGGTTTTGCTCTTTTATGGCATGAGGAAGCGTCTTTGAAGGTAAAAACAAGTTCAAAGCACTATATTGATGTGGATTGTATGGACCCAGATAGCAGGCAACATATGCAAATTACTTTTATTCATGCATCTACCAATTTTGGTGAGAGACTGACCTTGTGGCAAACATTGGGACACATTAAACCCAACAATTCCTGGCCGTGGATCTGCATGGGTGATTTTAATGAGATTCTGTATGTGTGGGAGAAAGTTGGGAAAAAAGAGGCTAACAACAGTCGTATAGCAGCATTCAGAAACATGATCAATGACCTTTCTTTAATGGATATGGATAGTCATGGGTGTGCATTTACATGGGCTAATAATAGAGAGGGGGAAGATCTTGTAAAGAAACGATTAGATAGAGTACTATGCACCTTGGAGTGGAGAATTACCTTTCCTGAAGCTGAAGTACAAGCCCTTCCAGCTATTGGCTCAGATCACAATCCTCTTATTCTTCGATTCCATCCTGGGAAGACAAAGACAAAGAGGTCCTTCAAAATGGAGGTTTTTTGGATAGAGCATGAAGAGTACTATGAACTTATTCAACAAACATGGAAACCTAACTCTATCTCACCATGCACATTTTCAGAAAAATTAAAGGCGACATCAAAAGCGTTGGCAAAATGGAGTAAAGAAAAGTTTGCCAATGCAAGGTTGCAGATAAAAGAGCTAAATATGGCTCTTACAGAGCTTACTAATCAGTCTGACCAGCACACCAGCAGAAAGAAAAAACAGAGCATTATCTATCAGATAGAGAAATTGCGCAGATAAGAGGAACAATTTTGGGGTATGAGGTCACGCATTAAGTGAATGCAATGGGGAGATAAGAATACCAGATTTTTTCATGCATCAACTATATAATGGAGGCAGAGAAATAGAATAACTATGCTGCAACTAGAAGATGCAAACTGGTGTAAAGGCCCTATATTGATCCGCAATCATATTCTGTCATTTTACAAAGCGTTATATACATTAGAGGGTCCAAGGCAATACCAACCTGTTCTCAACCATTGTCCCTCACCTATAACACAACACATAAACGAAGATCTGGTGGCTGTACCTTCGCTTGAGGAGATCCAGGAAGTTGTTCATTAGATGGGAGCACTCAAAGAACCTGGCCCAGATGGTTTCAGTGGTATGTTTTATCAAAATTCATGAGATACTGTGAAAACTGACCTACTTCAGTTAGTTCTGAATATTTTTTCAGACAGGGATTCTTGATCCCCTACTCAACCAGACACATCTTTCCTTAATCCCGAAAGTGAAAAACCCTCAAAATATAAGTCAATACAGACCTATCAGCCTATACAACTTCAGTTATAAAGTAATTTCAAAACTTCTAGCAAACAGACTGAAGAAGTGGTTACCCTTTGTTATTGAACCGAAGCAGTGTGCATTTGTCCAAGGCAGACAGATACAGGACAATATCTTCATTGTGTAGGAAGTCTTGCACCAACTGCGCATCACAAAAAAGAGGAAAAAACATCATGCCATACTTAAATTAGACATGCAAAAAGCATATGATCGAATCGAATGGGATTTTCTGAGGGATTGCATGCAGTATATAGGGTTTTGTGAAAAGTGGATAACACTTATAATGCAATGTGTGTCTACAGTATCTTTCAGCATGAAGATAAATGGAGAACCTACCACTTTCTTCCATCCCTCGAGAGGACTCAGACAAGGCGACCCCCTATCACCTTATTTGTTTATTCTGGTTTCTAATGTTCTCACTTGGCTAATGCATAAAGCAATTACAGATGGCAATCTTAAAGGCATTCAGTTAAACAGGTTTTGTCCTAAACTATCACATCTATTGTTTGCGGATGATGTTATCTTTTTTATAGATGGTACTATCATGGAATGTCAAAATCTGGCATTGATACTTAAGCAGTACTGCTATGCCTCAGGACAAGCTATCAACTTAAACAAATCGAGGGTTTATTTTAGTGCCAATTGTCCCTTAACATTGAAAAGAAATATGGCCACAGAATTAAGGGTTCCGGTGTTTGAAAAAACATGGAAGTATTTGGGCATTCCCACAAATTGGGGCCAATCAAAGAAAGAACTTTTTGCATGGATATTAGCTAGGGGCAATACAAAGCTTGAAGGGTGGAAAGAGAATTTACTTACCAAGGCAGGGAAGGAGGTGTTGATTAAAAGCGTTGTTCAGTCCATACCTATGCATGCTATGTCCATCTTCAAGTTACCAGTATCTATATGTAGAGCCATCAAACAGCGAATTGCATCATTCTGGTGGAAAAAAGATGATAATAAGAGGGGAATTCATTGGAAAAATTGGGAGGTGATGAATGTTCGAAAAGATGAAGGAGGAATGGGCTTCAAAGATTTGCTTACCTTTAATTATGCCATGTTAGGCAAGCAAGTATGGAGGCTTTCAAATTCTTCCTCTGCCTTGTGTAGTAGAGTGCTGAAATGAATCTATTTTCCTGATAGAGACCTCTGGACAGCAAGCACGGGCCAACGTCCCTCATGGGGATGGCGGAGTTTGATACTTGGCAGAGATACAATCAAAGAAAATATTAAATGGTCAGTTGGGGATGGTAAATCTATTCGGATTCGAAAAGATAAATGGTTAACGCAAGGGGTAATTGGTGGACAAATCAATCCCTCAGAACCCCTGATGGTATCTAAGCTCATATATGAAGATTCCAGAGAGTGGAATGTACAGCAGATTCAACAGGTCTATAACACAGATATCGTCAAGGAGATACTAGCTATCCCACTGAACCCACAACCGCACTCAGATTACCTAGTCTGGACAGGTAATAATACTAGGAAATACACTGTCAAAAGCAGCTACAACAGAGCAATTGCAGTAAACACAAAGCAAGACAACAATAAGGCCTCCTGTTCGTTTAGACCTCCACGTACCTTATGGACAAGAATATGGAGCCTCGCTGTGCCACCGAAAATCAAAACTTTCCTCTAGGCTCTCTGTCGAAACGCCATCCCCACGAGGGAAAATCTACACAGAAGAAAACTTCTTACCGACCCATTTTGTCCAATCTATTATACGAAGGTAGAAACAACCGAACATCTGTTCTTTTTGTGTAAATGGAAAAACCGCATATGGGAAGATCCAACTTGTAGGGGTCTGAGTCCAACAAGCAAGATCACCCGAACAGACAAGTGGATAATGGAGGCTTTCCGAATGACTACAGACATACCTGACTGGGAATACACAGGATTGATCCTCTGGCAAATATGGAAGGCAAGGAATGGATGGATCTTTCGAGCAAAAGTACCGATCTCTACTGATACCCTGAGATGTGCACAAGATCAGCACTCAATTTGTACCCGCGGATAGAAGAGAAAGAATCGACCCAACCCTAATCGAAACTTACCTTAGCGATGGAAACCACCGGATAGACCAGATCTGAAGTTGAATGTTGACTCATCTTGGAATCAGGGCGAGTTTCTCTGCTCTGTTGCTGGTGTGGTGCGAGATTCGTCGGGGTAGCTAATCGAGGGCTTCGCTTGCACATCTAGGGTTTCTTCATCGCAAGAGGCGGAAGTCCAAGCCCTTTTACACGGCTTCTTTTATGTGAAAGAACTCCAAATGCAGCACGTGCGGGACTTCCGAAGTCAACCACTTCGCTGGATCTGCGAAAGTGATTGTCTTCCAGCAGTTGAACAGCTAATGGGCCGGGCCAATATTCAGTGGAATTTGAAAGAAGTGGTTAGACGATGCAAGCAAGAGCTGGATCAATGTGCGAATGTCAAGGTGAGTTGTTGTACCCGAGAAGAAAACCGTGCTGCAGACTGGATTGCACGTACCCACCGAGCGAACAAGCTACCCCTAAACTGGTGGATTAATCCTCCTTTGCCTCTATGGAATATATTATGTTCGGATATTAGTCTTTATATGTCTTGTAAGACTCCTTTTAAGTAAGAATAGCACGTCACATCTTTTTGACCAAAAAAAAAAAAAAACTTGTAGAATCGAAGCTTTGACCCATACACTCTCTTAGATTGATTTCTATATCAACGTGCTAACCTGATGTTGCATATTAGTATTTTTCTACAACAACGAGGATTAGATAACAGAAATAGGAGGCAATCAAGATATGATTTGAGAAAGCTAAACCGGGAACGCAAGCTCCAATATCATGACATGAAAAAAGAAAGAGTTACAGAAATATCTTTTTGTGTTCGCATCGATTCAATTGTATTCTTGTATTCTTTACATGTACTTATAATACAATGAATAAACAATAAAAGGAAATAATGAAGTGAAATATTTCTAATCCTAGATTGATTCAATCAAGTCTCCAACAGTTTGATTGATCATCACAACAAATTAATCTTCATAATTTGCATTTCATTGTAAATGTCATTTCGTCGCTTACTACTCCGTTCCTCGTCTCTGGGTGGCTAGGGATCCACCTAGGTGGGACTATATACGCGATCAGGTGTGCCTCGAGCATCTGTTGTTGTTTTATTATAGGATTTCCCTTGTAATTCCCATGTATCTTTAATTTAAGGGTCATCAAAGGGGATTTTCTACTTATAGATGAAGTAATGCTTCAAATCCAGACATGTGACCTTTCAAAATTAAAATGACAACCTTAAACGCAGCATTAATGTAAATGTTGCTATAAAAGAGAAAGTGATCAATAAAAATTGTCGTGACCTCTTTTTCCCGGCGCCCGCTATCGGGTACAAGCGCCTAAGGAGGCTAATGGCTCAGCTGAATTTAATTATGCCCGGACTCTCCCAAGTCCACCAATTCATAACTTAATGGTCCAAGTTTTTAACCTGCAAGTTGATTTTCAAAATGGAGTCACCACTAATCAATTTGGCGTGGGTTGATTAAAAACCCAAGTGAAGTATCGGGAGAAATACTCACTCCTGCGCAACCAAAGAAATTAGGATCGGGGACTTGATTATACTAGTTAATCACTAATGCCCTTTCGGTACCTAATCTTGTTTAAACCTTGAGATTTTTTGGATGTTTGAGGGATTTTCCATGCATTTTTTAGAGGAAAATTTTTTTTGAGTATTTTTCTAATTTTTTTGATATAAAAGGGATTTTTTTGGACCTTTTTTGGTATTTTTGGAAAAATACAAGTCTTTTTGGCTTTTTCTGAATTTTTTTTTGGCTTTTTCATGAATTTTTGGCTTTTTTTTGGATTTTTAGCATTTTTTGGAAAATATGAAATGTTTTTGGTTTTTTTGATTTTTTTGGAAAATAAAATATTTTTCAATATTTTTCAATATTTTCGGAAAAAAATTATTTTTGATTTTTCTAGATTTTTTGGAAAATAAACATTTTTTAACATTTTTAGAATATTTTTTGAAATAAAACATTTTTTATTTTTTTGAAATAAAATATTTATTTTAGAATATTATTTTATATTAAAATAACAAAATAAAACCGACCCGGTCGGATCCACGGGTTGGGTCCGACCCGGGCCGCCGACCCGAGCGAGCCCGACTTGGATTTTTTTAGTTTTTTTTTAATTGAAACAGCGTCGTGGCCGAGCATTTGGGGGCACCGGCCCGACTCGACAACCCGGCTCCACAACCCGCTCCCTTGGCGAAACCCTACCCGAATCTGACCCGAACCCCGACCTGGTTTCCCGCCGCCTCGAAATCTCACGAAACCCTACCCGGTTCCGAGACCCGGATCAGATTTGACAACCGGAAAATTGCAAACCCTAGGGTTTGCAAATCCGCGCGCCGAAGGGGGGAACCGAGGTGTTTGGCGACGACGGCGACAACGGCGATGGCAATGACGGCTAGGTTAACGGAAAACGGCTACAATGAACGACGACACCCTTTTTTACCTTCTCTCGAATGGGGACGGCGACGGCAGGAGGGCGGTTCGCAACGGTGGAGGCCACGGCGAACAACGACGGTGACAGCGAGGCCTAGGTTAGGTCAGATCTGGCCGGGGCTCTCTCTCTCTCTCCCTCGGGCTCGCCCTTCGAGCTCCCCGAAGTCTCTCGGGGACTCTTGGAGCTCACCATGCCACAACCGACCTTGCACTCGAGCTCCCTAAAGTCTCTCAGGGGACCTCGAGCTTCAGCCGACCTTTCTCCCCCTCGGATCTCTCCTCTCTGCCTCTCTATCTCTCTCTCTCTACTCTCCCCTCCGACGAGGCTCAGATCTGAGGCCGCGAACCCTCGGCCCCCTTGAAGTCTCTCAATGGGGTGTCCAAAGGCTGCGACTCAATCTGGCTCCCTCTCTAGGATCTCCATGTCCCCGTCGTCACCGGGGGGGGAGGTATTTATAGGCGAGCGACGGCCAGTCGACAGAGTTCGACCATCGATTGCCACGGCCTTCGCCGGCCAAACCGGCGTCCCATCCGACGCCAGCTTCCCCCTGCTCCATGTCCCATCGCCGTCCATCCATCCCCTTCCCCTCCGTCACGCCCCCTGCGCGCGCTCTGCAGAGGCGCAAGGAAGGAGACAACCTGGCGGGGCCTGGCCGAGGCGGAAATGGGCCGAGGGCCCATGCGGAGGCTGCTTCTTCTTTTTTTTTTTTTTTTTTTTTTTTTGTGTTTATCATCCGAAAAAAATAAATAAATAAATAATAAATAAAAACAAAAGTAAAACCTAATTAATGAAATTTTTAGGCGTCAACAAAAATTTTATGAAGGTGGAGCGAAAACACATAATGCAGAGGGTAAACCTCAAACATCCATCTCGCATATTGTACAAACATCTTATGGTGCAAAGGAAAAAACAAGATGTAAAGGTGATCCAATTCCGTCACGAAATCAACTTGACAATATCCTCCCCGACTCCACCCCCATCACCACCCACTAGTCGAGTCGTGGGGGTGTTATTCATTGATGGTTTTGGTCTGCAATATTAATTTTCAAAAGATTTTCAATAAACACGCGTGATTGAATAAACAAGTCCCTGAGTCTCAAGTAAGTTGCTCCCTGCATGGACTTGATGATTTGTCTCATCTCCTTGAAAAGTTGTTTGTAATCAAGATTTGTAGTTATCCTAGCAAGGAACATATCATAGATAACCACGAGAAATCACTTGATGTAAGAATTTTGTGTGATTGAGTTGATTTTTATTTAAACAACAAGAAATTTCATTGTCGGAAACGTGAAATTGATGTATGTCGTTCCACTATTACTTCGTGTTGTTTGCGAACTGATGGTGAAGGGCGTGATGAGAGCTGTAGAAATCTCGATGAAGGTCGCTTGCATGTTTATAAGTAAATTCTTAGTTTTGAGAAGAGCAAATGACTATCTAAGTGAGGATGTTAAAAAATCTTTCGATTTTTCAACGATGGTAATTTTTTGTTCTTCGAGTCTACCGAAAGAACAACAAAATCTAAAATCATTAATCTAAGGTGCAAGTAAATAAGAAGAGCTTATAGCAGGAACTGTCCACCTATATACTTAAATCTTGCTTGATGGAATCTTACTCATCCGCAAACAAAACTTTACTGTCAGTAAAATTAACTGTACATATGAAATATGATTTCATGGTAAGAATTTCTCCCAATTTGCATTATGAGCTGTTGACTACGAATCCTAAAAGCAATCAAAAGCTCAGCATTAATGACATGCAGATTCCGTATGATTAAGTCTTACACAGATTAATGACTCGTGATCGAAATGGATGAATTCTGCGGAAGTTGTACAAGTAAAAGTTTCAAGCAACAAAAAAATATATTACTTACCTTACCAAAAAAAAAAAAAAAAGTTTCAAGCAACACAGAAACCCAAGTGCACCAAATGCTCGTGACCCAAGGAGGAGGACATAGTTCATAAGGAAGGCCATGTACATATTCAAACAATGAAGAGCACCAATTTATGTAAATTTCCGCTGTTAAAATGCAAAACTAATCTCTGAGCTTCAGTTGAAGCAAAGTTGATGTCGGACGTTGATCTGTGATAGCTTTGGAACAGAAAGTGTCGAATTTTTCTTCACCTCAGCGCGATAGGAAAAAAGTTGGCAAATTTTGTTGGGCATCGTATATGTTGATGTTGGGTTTTTATACGGGGAATTTCACGGAGAAGTCGATGTCTTTTCCCCACCCTTGATTTGCGCAATAGCCGGGGAATTTCATGGAGAGCGAGAAATGGAGGAATCAACCAGAAAGGAAAGGAGAGAGTATGAGTGTGTAGAACCTCACTCTCTTAAACTCCTCCTATTCCTCTGGGAAGAGAGAATCTATACACTTTTAGAGAACTTTTGCAATCCTCTAAAAAGTGTATAGGATCTTAATTTCTCTCTTCATTTTAGAGGATCTTTTATAACTGATTTGGTATATCGCTATGGTTAGGTTGGCATGTGCATATGTGGTCGTTTACTACCCCGTCACGCATGATTATTATGGAGACCCAGATCCCTAGAGTGCCAAAATTTAACATAATGAGACATTTAAGTACCAAAAGTTACAAAAAATACAATCAAGCGTTGAAATTGGAGCAAGATAGATGAGTTAAATGTCAATCACCAGAAAGTCCAGCCAACATACTAAAATGATGTTTTTCTGATGAGATAAGTTCAAAACAACATTGCTTTGCATGCTAATATGGCTAGACAAATGCAAAAACAACATTATTTTTGACACTGACATACTAAATAAGTCTAAACGACGTCGTTTGGCTGACGTGACTAGATAATTAATATAAATATTAATTAAATTGAATTTTAAAAAATAAATTTATATATAAAGAAGAGGAATAAGATGAAAATTGCAAAAGGCTAGGGACAAGGCCCAGCGACCCTGGCTGACACTTCCCCACCATCGGCATCGCTTCCTAGCAATGATGGGGAGGCAACAGCAAGGGTTAAGCCCTCAACTTCTGCAATCTTTATCTTCTCCCTATTTTTTTCTCAAAGTAAATAATTTAACTAAATTAATATTTATTTTAAAATTTAAAAAATGGGCAAAATGACATCGTTTTTTTCTTATTTGCTGACTTAGCTCTCTGGCAAGCCACGTAGATGAGTTAATTATTAAAAAAATTACTACGTAGGATTTCCGGCCAGCATCTCCAAACTTGACAGTCAAGTGTCCCAATTTTTTTTTTAAATGACACTTAAGTATACATTTACTAACTTTTGGCACTTAAGTGTCCCCCTATGCTAAGTTTTGGCACTTGCGCTGTTTTTTTACCAATTGTAATGTATCTTTTACTTTAGGGTCATCAAAGTGGATTTTTCACTTATATTTTAATTAGAATTAATATTACGAAAAATCCAAAACTAATATACATGTGATAAATTTATTTCAAAATAATTTTTTTATCATAAAAAATGCCAAACTAGTATACATGTAACAAATTTATCTGAAACTATTTTTTATAAATAAAAAAAAAACTCCAAACTAGTACATATGTGACAATTTTACCCTCTATTTAGTTTTTATTATATTGGATTAATATCACAAAAAATTATAAACTAGTAAACCTGTGATGAATGGGAGGTAAAACTGTAAACTGGTACACTTGTTTACTGTTACATTTCATCCAACTCAGTAATTTGAAGGTAAATTTTAATGGAAACTAACGGAACGTGAATTTGTTACAAATATATTGATTTGAAAAGTTTAGCAGCAAAAAAAATAGTTTTTTGGTAAATTTATCGCATATAAAATAGTTTGAAGTTTTTGATGGTATTTACCCTTTTAATTACAGCTTCAAATCCTACCATTTCACCCTCCAAAATCAAAATCATAACCTCAAACGTAGCATCAACGTAAATGCTGCTATGAAAAAAAAAACAAATGATCCATTAAAAAAATATGAAGATGGAGCAAATATGCAAAGTTGCAGATTTAATGTATCAAATAACAGCAATTATAGTCTAATATCACTTACGTGTATCGTGCAAGCACACAAGGCCATGCTTGGAACAGGCATGGCATTTACTCCAACAGCTCACTATCTCTTTGGAGTAAAATCTTGAAAGGACTTTATTTTCATGCAAAAAATTTCTGTAGCGTGGAAAAAGGACCTCGACCATCATGGGGGTGGCAAAGCCTTCTGCTTGGAAGGGATTCTATATTACCTAATATCATATGGTTAGTTGGAGATGGGCGAATGATCAACATACGTGAAGATAGGTGGACCTGCTGATAAAGAAGAACCTGAGATGGTAGCTAATCTCATTGATCCAATCCACAACACCTAGAATTTTCCTCTTCTAAACAGGTTCTTTGACAATCAAATCATAGCAGATATCCTCACCATTCCAATAAGACCCCACTATGCCAAGGATAAACTCATTTGGATTGCCACAAAACATGGCCAATACACTGTAAAGAGTGCTTATCATGTTCTCACACATACAACAACCAAACAGACATACAACAGGGCTTCCACTTCATATCAACACCCTAAATTGTTGTGGAAGAAAATCTGGACAATGCAGATTGCTCCAAAAATTCGAACCTTCCTATGGTCGTTATGCCATAATGCCATATCAACTAAAGGTGTGCAAAGAAACCGAGACTCGCCCGGACTGCCCGAAACCGAGCTAGACCCGCCTGGAACCGATGGTTCCTAAGGGAACCGGTCCGATTCCCAATTCCAACTTATGAGAACCGGTAGGTACTGGTCCGATTCCCGGTTCTATGAGCGGATCTGCTCACCCGAATTGGACTGATTATATTATAATAATGTATTAGTTTTTAATATTAAAAAAATCATAATTTGTAAATCTAAAATATTTGATTGAACTCAAGAGTAACAATTTCTCCAATTTAGATTCTGACAAACACCCATCATGCCATTGGTTCTCTAAGTTAGACAGAAATATTTTTTTTTTTTTCCACAGAACTCAATGTGGATTTTTTTCAAACTCGCTCTCGATTCAACCCATCAATGCAAGCTACGTTGAATCCATCTTGAGGAGGTGATGAAAACATTTGAAAGCCCACGCTGAATCCGAAATTTTTCATGGGGAAACATGAGATTTCAAGGGGCTTGTTGTACCTAGAGGAGACAAGCGGTCTGAAAGGAGCCACATATTGGTACCAAAACCTTTTTTTCCTCCTTATCATTGTTTGAGTTAGACTTAATGTTGGCTGCTAGCTTCTGGTTGCGCAGGTCTAGATTGGCAATATTTCATTGACCTTTAGTGAGACCGGTTCCCGAGTGGATCTATGTAGCTAATGGATGGTTCTCGGTTCCAATTTTTCGAAACCGGTCTTTAATGGGTAGTTCCCGGTTCTAGGGTGGGAACCACCCACCCGGACCATGCACACCCCTAATATCAACCAAAGCAAACTTATTTCAGAGACACATCACCACAGATCTAGTTTGTATCCTATGCTATCAACAGACACCAGAAACCCTTTCCTACTTTGTCCATGGACTCAGGGAATCTGGTCACATCCCCAGATCAATGTTTAGATATTACCTCAAGCAATACAGAGAATTGATGCTTGGCTCACAACAACTATTACTTGGTTTGGAGATCATTGCTACCATCTTATGGCAAATCTAGCGAGCTCGTAATAGTTTTATATTCCGTCGCAAGTGTCTCGACCCAATACAAGTGGTGGAGGCAGCGTTAGCTCAGACTTATGTTGCTCGGCTATCTACTCGAACCCAGACTAGAAAAGGGAGATCGATCTTGAACCGTGAATATCTTTGGAGGCCATCAGATCTGGGCGTCCTGAAGATCAATATAGATGGAGCACATCAGCCAGGCGGCAAGGAAGGAACGATGGCCTATATTTGTTGTGATCATCATGGAAAACTTACCGATGGCTTCTCTAGACGTTTCCCCGCTACTTCGGCCCTACAGGCGGAGATCTAGGCTCTCTCTTTCACTCTCCAACACCTGCTTCAGCAAGGCTTCAACCACGCAGATCTTTTGATTGAATCGAACTATCTCACCCTGGTCAACACAATGAATGCACGTAGAGAACCGCCATGGGAGGAGTGTGCCCTGTTTGCAGAGGCTGCTACTTGGTTGTCTCGATTCCCTCATCTTTGTCTTCGACACTGTAGACGAGAAGCCAACGTTGTTGCCGATTGGGCTGTCAAGGCCCACAGTAGTGAAGCCTCAACCCAAAACTGGGCCGTCTCTCCTCCTTTCCTTTTGCTCGACCTTGTATGTGCGGATGCACTAGCCTCAGGCTGTACCGGTTATATCACTTGAATATACAGTCTTTCTCTTTCGACCAAAAAAAAAAAAAAGCACACAATACTGACAAAAAAAAACTTGGATATTCGTTTCGCATATTGTGTAAATATCATATAATACAAATGGAAAAAGAGATAAAAGGATGTCGCATACCATCATTAGATCAACTAGATATCGTCGTCCCCAACTCCGCTCTCATCAATGCCAATTGGTTGAGTCGTTGGGTTATTGTTCATCGATGATTCTTCTAAGTCCACAACACTACTTTAAAAAAAAAATTCAATATTGACTTGTGATTGGATGAACGAGTTTTCGAGTCTTAAAGAGCTTGCTCCGCAGATGGACTTCGTGATTCGTTTCAATCTCCTAGATTTATTTATTTATTTTATTATTTTTTTTTTATCTTCCTTCTCCGTCACTCTCGGTCCACCAGTTGCCACCTTCGATCCACCATCGCCGGCCCCAACAGCTCCCATGCGTTCTTCAGAGCAGAAAACAGACTCTCTCTTGGATAATCGATTTTCAGAGTCTTCTCCATATTCATTTCCTCTCAGTCGCTCCATCTCTGACCAACGGTAGCCGCCGCTCATCCTTCATCACCAACCCCCACAGGTTATTGCCTGGAACACTTCACATTCACACGCACAGAGAGCTCAGCTAGAATTTTCTCTCCCAGAGCAATTTCTCTCGTTCACTTTCCCTCTCCCACGCTTCCAGTCCACTCAGACCAGCCACCAACATCACTGTTCGCCACTTCCACTGCCACACGAAGTGCTTGAACCTTGATCACCACTGCCATTCCGGCTCGCTAAGTTGCTCTTGTGATCTCCTAACTTGGATCAATTCATATATCACCGCAGGCTTCGTTACTCAAATCCGTATGAAGAGAGATGATGTCAATTGCGTGTTTGATTTGCAAGAGAATTACATTTTGAGGTCGGTGAAGGGTGTAAATCCTGGGGTTGGATTGAAGTTGTTTCGAAATACGATGGCCAAGAGCAGAAGCCATTGTGGAGCTGATGGAAGCGCGGCAGGACTCGAGGAAGAAGGTCTCGGATATAAGGAGGATCAGCTCGCCCACAATGGCACCGCCTTTTGGGATGATGGGAATAGTGGAGCCAGGAAAACTCGGGAAAGAGTTGCTGCTGGATGCTGGAAAAAGAGTGCGGATGTGAGAAGGCATCGAAAATTGAAAATGAGAGACAGAGGTTCGTGGAAGAGACTGGCAAATCTCCACCACCATCTGACGACCAAGTCTGGTTGGAATTACGGCATGAAGCCTTGGAGTTGCAGAATGAGTGGAGACATTTGCCAACGTATGTTCAGATATGAAGAGACTGTTGGGGTTTCATGAATCATGTATAAGAAAAATTAACGAAATAAACGCAGCGGAAACAAAGATATATTTTACACATGATTCTCCTAAGGCGTTGTTCGTGCGTTTTAATCAAAAATGTAAACATAAAAGGGAGTTAAACGAATTACCTCGCGAAGCGCACTTTGAAACGAGTCGATTCGGATGTTCTACAATTCGAGTCCCACAAGCGTCGGACCTCTAGTTCAGACACACCAACAATGAACATCGAACGGAAGAGAGAACCTTCGGATATTCTCCACTTCGATCGTGCTAGCAATCACGTGGAAACAAACCGTCGTATCCTTGATATATAATAGTCACGACCCGAACGCGATAACGTTCTTCTTTCTTGCGTCTCAAAGACACAAGAACACGCACACAATTTGCTCTCCTTTTGAAAAAGAAATTACTCTCGTATGTTTTTAAAAACACAAGAAGCACGCCCACACTTTTCTCTGTTTTTCAACAACACCTTTTTTTCACATCCTCAATTGCTTTTTATATTTAAAAATGACTAGCAACGGTTGCTGATCAATGGACGATCAGCAACCGTTGCTGATCGTCCATAGTGGACGATCGTGCATGAGCGGTTGCTCATGCACGAACCTTTAATTTTTTTTTTTAATTAGTTAATTAATTTTAGGGCATACTTCTAACAATCTCCCACTTGCACTAAAACCAACTTGTTTGGTATGTTAATATATATCCACTTTGGGCATGTGTGTGCATCATATGCAAGTAGGCTCGTGACTATAATACAAATTAAATTAAATCTCATTTAATTTAATTTCAAATCGACTCAATTCGATTGCAGTAATTGCAAACATATTTGCAATAATATTTCTCTCTTGTTCCACGTCATCCTAGTTGTTTATGGTGTGTGACATCCCTAGGTTCATCACTAAGCTGGTAGTAAGACTTGTACTAACACATTAGTACTTCCAAAAGAATTAATTGTCCCGATTAATCTTTTAGGTCCTACAAGCCACGATTGACATCTAGCAATATGTCATGGCTACCCAGATAGTGTGAATACTTTAAGAACATAATGAACCTGTCAGCTTTGGCTACAGTGTAATTCAATCCCTCTGTCTTACTATGTCTCGATCAAACAAAGACCATGGAATATTTGTCAAGTCATTAATTCGATCATATGCACAAATCTAATTGACATACATTTTATTCGAGACATAAACAATTTATTCTCGATTACAACCCCGGCCGAGGATTTCAATGCAGTGTCACAATTAGATCGCATAGGACATCATTATCATACCTTGCATATAACAAGGAGACAGATTCCATATTGCGCACATGTGTAACTTCGTATATGAACAAACTATGACCATCAGGTATAAAGACGGATCGACGACCCGGTATTATGTGCACCCGTGAACCATAGTTGTTTGATACACAAGTTAACACTGTGCCTCAGGTCTAAGGATTATTTACACAAAACCAAAGCATGAACAATTAGATATTGACCACGCTAAAAGCTTCCATGTCGCTAATCGTTCCATATGCGTCACGTTCAGTGAATTTGTCTAATACAAAACACCTGTGTTCTAACTCAAGCATCATAATACCCAATGACATGTGACTCATCATTCCCTTAAGTATCCAATACTTAATGGCGAAGTTAAAAACACACTGGTCTCAACAGGATTATTAATATCCACTCAATAACCCATCAACTAAGAACGATTTAAAAATTTAGTTTAACTATGAACCCGTCACATATATTCTTGATGTCTCAAGAATAGGTCTAGTTGCAACTGATCTTATGAAATCATTCATAAATATAAAATAATTGGACAAATGAATGAATACATCATTGCCATTAATTAAATAATAATAATGAAAGTACAACTGAAATCCTTAATATGTAATCATCACATAGTAGCTTTAAGGCATATATCCAACAATTTCCCAGTTGCACTAAAGCCAACTTGTCTGGTACCTCAAACCCATTTTGTCAATATGTCTTTCAAAAGAAGACTGAGGTAAGGCCTTAGTGAAGGGATCTGCCACGTTTTCTGCTGAGGCAATTTTCTGCAAGGCGATATCACCTCTCCCAACAATTTCTCTGATGAGATGGAAGCGTCTCTCAATATGCTTGGACTTCTGGTGAGACCTTGGTTCCTTAGCTTGAGCTATCGCCCCATTGTTGTCACAAAACAATGTGATCGGTTGCTCAATTGAAGGAACGACTCCAAGTTCTGAAATGAACTTCTTCATCCAAGCGGCTTCCTTTGCTGCTTCAGAAGCAGCTACATACTCTGCCTCAGTGGTGGAATCGACAGTTATGCTTTGTTTGGAACTTTTCCAACTAACTGCACCACCATTGAATGTGAAGACAAAACCAGACGTAAACTTATAATCATTAGGATCCGATTGAAAATCGGAATCGGTATAAGCTACAACTTTAAATTCTCCTTCTCCATATATCAAGAATAAATCTTTAGTCCTTCGCAAGTACTTAAGAATATTCTTGATTGCTATCCAAAGTGCTCTTCTCTGGATCGATCGATATCTGCTAGTAATACTTACAGCATGCGCAATATCAGGTCTAGTACATAGCATAGCATACATTATGCTTCCAATAGCGGATGCATATGGTATCTTTGCCATCCGCTCTCTTTCTTCAGGAGTGTTGAGACACATCTCCTTAGAAAGACGGATCCCTTGCCTAAAAGGCAATAATCCTCTCTTGGAACATTGCATGTTAAACCGTGTTAACACTTTGTCTATGTACGTAGATTGTGAGAGGCCAATCAATCGTCTTGATCTATCTCTATAGATCTTGATACCTAAAATGTAGGTTGCCTCTCCTAAATCTTTCATGGAGAATTTCTGTGACAAGAATAGTTTTATCGATGATATCATTGGTACATCATTTCCAATCAAAAGTATATCATCAACATACAAAACCAGAAATGCAATTGCACTCCCACTGATCTTCTTATATACACAAGGTTCATCTGGATTTTTGATGAAGCCAAACGATTTGACTACCTCATCAAAACGGATGTTCCAACTTCTGGAGGCTTGTTTGAGTCCATAAATGGATCTCTTAAGCTTACACACCTTATGTTTTTCACTATTGGATTCAAAACCCTGTGGCTGTTCCATATAGATGTCCTCATCGAGAAATCCATTTAGAAAAGCTGTTTTGACATCCATCTGGAATATCTCATAATCAAGGTGTGCAGCTATAGCCAACATAATCCGAATGGATTTTAGCATGGCCACAGGTGAGAAAGTTTCGTCATAATCAATTCATTCTTTTTGACGATATCCTTTCGCCACCAGCCGTGCTTTGTAAATTCCAATTTGACCTTCAACATTCATCTTCCTCTTGAAGATCCATTTACAGCCAATTGGTACAATACCATCAGGCAGGTCAGTCAAGGTCCATACCTCATTGGAATACATTGAGTCCATTTCGGATTTCATGGCTTCTAGCCATTTACCAGAATCGATGTCCAACATCGCCTCCTCATAAGTTTTAGGATCACCGGGTTGATCATTATCATTCACAATGAATAATGGTTCAATATGATCAACCGAGTGTCTATAACGAGCAGGTGGGCGAGACATTCTCGCACTTCTCCTAAGAGGTTGTGTATCGAAGCTCCCCATCGAATCGAGATTGGTATCGAACTCGATTGTTTGATACTTCATTATTTTCTTCTTGTAAGACTATTTTCCGCCCAACACCACTTTCTTGGATGAACTGATTCTCCAAGAAAGAAGCGTGCTTGCATACCAAAATTCTTTGGTCTGAATGAAAATAGAAATAATATCCAAGAGTTTCCTTTGGATATCCAATGAAGCGACCTTGTTCAGATCTTGCCTCCAATTTTTCCACTTTCAGCTTTTTCACAAAAGCTGGACAACCCCAAATCTTAATATGATTAAGACTAGGTTTCCTACTATGCCATATCTCATAGGGCGTAGTTGGAACAGATTTGGACGGCACTCTATTCAGTATATATGCAGCAGTCTCAAGGGCATATCCCCAAAGGGATATTGGCAAATCGGTGTAACTCATCATAGATCGTACCATATCTAATAAAGTACGATTTCTTCGTTCGTATACACCATTATGTTCGGAGTTCCAGGAGGTGTCCATTGTGATAAAATGCCATTCTCTTTAAGAAAGTCCAGGAATTCAGTACTAAGGTATTCACCTCCTCGATCCGATCGAAGAGCCTTAATACATTTTCCTGTTTGTTTCTCAACGCAGCCTTGAATTCCTTGAACTTTTCAAAGGATTCAGATTTATACTTCATGAGGTATAAATAACCATACCGTGATCGATCATCGGTGAAGGTAATGAAGTAATTATAACCACCTCTAGTAGATTCATTAATTGGTCCACATACATCCGTATGTATTAATTCTAATATGTCGCAGCTCGCGCACTTTGTCCCACAAAAGGCGCTTTGGTCATTTTTCCTAGAAGACATGCCTCACAAGTTGAGTATGATTCAAAATTTGAAGGATCAATGTATCCATCATTACTCAACTTGTTAATTCTGTCTTCTCCAATATGACCTAATCGGAGATGCCAAACATACTTTTTATTTGGACCGTCTCTAGGGCGTTTATTAGTTATGGCATTTATATCAATTCTATTTTGCTTATTGACATTGGTAATCGCATTACCGGACATTGTAATGGTATAAAGATTGTTGGTTAATAAGCTAGAACCAACACATATTCTATTATGATAGATAGAACATACATCATCAGCAAAAGAAAATTCATAATTCTCTTTACCCAAACGAGGTATAGAGATGATGTTCCTAACAGCATTCTTATAATGCAAACAATTCTTTAAAACCAATACATGTCCAGAAGGCAAACATAAACGAAAAGTCCCTATAGCTAATGCAGCAACTCTTGCTCCATTGGCAAACGTCAGGACAATCTCATTTCGCCCTAGCATCCTACTTATTTCCAGATTCTGCAAAGACATACAAATATGTGAAGTTGCAGCAGAATCTATAACCCATGAGCTGGATTCAGCACTAACCATAAGATTAGTTTCAATAAGCATAGACACCATACCTTCATAAGGTCGGTTCTTGGGCTTGACCTTCAAGCTCGCGAGGTACCTCTTACAGTTCCTCCTCCAAAGTGCCCTTTGACACCACAAAGTAGTGACATTTCCCTTTATCAATCATGGGCTTTGGTTGCACAAAAGTTTGGCAGTGCCTCTTCCATTTATTCTTCTTTAAAACAGTCTTACCCTTTGAAGAAGAAGCCTTAGCCATAGCCACTACATTTGGCCTCGTGTTATGCATTTCCTTCTCATAAACTACTAGCATGCTATGTAACTCCGCAAGAGTTTTATCCATTTTATGCATGTGGAAGTTTTGGACAAAACCAGAGAAGGAATCGGGTAAAGATTGGAGGATCAAATCCACAGCTAACTCATTATCCATAACGAGATTCAGCCTAGCCAATTCTTCAATGTGCCAGATCATTTTCAAAGCATGATCATTAACAGATGATCCTTCAGCCATCCTCATACGGTACAATGCCTTAGATATCTCATATCTAGAGGTTCGATCATTCTCATCAAAGTATTCCTTTAAGTGCAAAATGATCGACCAAAGCATCTTCCATAGATTCATACTTTTTCGTAATTCATTATTCATAGAAGCAAGCATATATGACCTAACTTTTAAGTCATCGTCACGCCACTTATCATAAGTGACACGCTCCTCTTGGGTCCCACCCTCGGAAAGGAGGTTGGCATCTTTTCATCAAGCACATACCCAATTTTTTTTGAATTGAGAACAATTCTCAAATTCCTCACCGATCGGTGAAATTGGGTCCGACTCAAACAATTCTTGTCAAGTATAGAAGCGAGTGGGTTTGTGGTCACCATTTTTAGAGTAATAATATATCTGTTGCAGAAAATAAATTGTTAGCCGTTGTATCTTTCAAAGTAACTATTTCATTTTGGCCTTTAAATGAAATAGATCCTCCCACTAAATTTATATTCGAATCCCATACTCCTTAAGATGGGAAGCGGTAATCTTTGTTGGGTAAAGATTACTAGTGGGGATTGAGTCCCACCAGTCCAAAGTCCACCTCACCTAACAGTTATTGGTGTCCTATGAACTTAGTGAGTGAACCAGCTTGTTCAACGCATCATATGCGAGTCCCAATCATAACTTCGGCCTCTAGACCATGAAAGCCTCACCTAACAGTTATTGGCATCATGATCATAGTTAAGTCTAGCCCATCGTCTCATGCAAGTATTGAAAACTCAAATGATTCCCTCACCTGACAGTTATTAGAAATCATTTGGCTCCAACCCCACAGCATCATATGCATAATGGAGTGGTCCAATATTATAAATGGTAATTAACCCCTATGTATCCATAACCGGTTAGTTAACCACTATAATATTGGATCAAACCACGACAATGGAAGGCCACGAGTCCGAAACCCGTTTCGACTTAATGTTCTTTGTAAGGAGATTTGGGTCGTTATTAACGGTCTCACTTTGCACATTAACCGGTTTAACATGCACGATATCATAAACAATAAATAAATAGATATCACATAAAAATCTATCCTATGTGGTGATCATGGAATTATGGTTTAATGGGTCTCGAGCCAAAGAGACCCATTTAGCCATTTTAATGTTTTAATTATATGGACTGTTCTTCACTTTTTCTTCAATCTTTGAACTCTTCAAAGACCAGGCCCAAAGAGCTCACCGGTTTAATGGCTCCTCCAATGGCTCCTCATCTCTTGTAGTATTTACATCAACAATTGAAATACTAAACTGTACTAAAATTACATATCAAGAAAAATTAAAGTAAAATAAAAGGAAGGACGCAGCCTCCATTTAATAATTACATCCCCAAAAAGAATACCGTAATCATCATACATTCATCCATACAACAATCACAACAATTAGGGATTTTTCCATGATCACCACCCTTCCTTACGAGCCATAAATTCAAAATTTAAAGCTCTGGAAGGCATGCATAAAATTCTGCATATCATTTGCAAAATATAAACATCAAGTATAACAAGTTACGGATTTTTGATTCAAAATTGATTTAGTTCTAATTTTTGCTTAGTTGATTAAATTTATCACATAAATCAATCAACTTCTATAGGCCACATAAGAACAAGAGAACCAATTCTCTTAACAAAAGTAAATTGGCCATTAGAACGCAAAAATATATTTGAACTATAAATCAATTAAACGCACGAAACGCCTAAGGTTGGCTTTTGATACCACTGTTGGGGTTTCATGAATCATGTATAAGAAAAATTAACGAAATAAACGCAGCGGAAACAAAGATATATTTTACACATGATTCTCCTAAGGCGTTGTTCGTGCGTTTTAATCAAAAATCTAAACATAAAAGGGAGTTAAACGAATTACCTCGCGAAGCGCACTTTGAAACGAGTCGATTCGGATGTTCTACAATTCGAGTCCCACAAGCGTCGGACCTCTAGTTCAGACACACCAACAACGAACGTCGAACGGAAGAGAGAACCTTCGGATATTCTCCACTTCGATCGTGCTAGCAATCACGTGGAAACAAACCGTCGTATCCTTGATGTATAATAGTCACGACCCGAACGCGATAACGTTCTTCTTTCTTGCGTCTCAAAGACACAAGAACACGCACACATTTTGCTCTCCTTTTGAAAAAGAAATTACTCTCGTATGTTTTTAAAAACACAAGAAGCACGCCCACACTTTTCTCTGTTTTTCAACAACACCTTTTTTTCACATCCTCAATTGCTTTTTATATTTAAAAATGACCAGCAACGGTTGCTGATCAATGGACGATCAGCAACCGTTGCTGATCGTCCATAGTGGACGATCGTGCATGAGCGGTTGCTCATGCACGATGGTCGTGCATGAGCAACCGCTCATGCACGAACCTTTAATTTTTTTTTTTAATTAGTTAATTAATTTTAGGGCATACTTCTAACAGAGACAACTGCTTCAGCAACTTGAGGTCGCCCTACCGGAGATTGCCTTTGCCGTCGCTTGGACACCTCGCGCTCAAATCATTAAAAGGATTCCAATACCAATGAAAGAAAGCTAAGTCAATCATCGCTCGTCCTTAATCTAGCACTTGCCCTTTTCATCTCGTATCTCATTTTTGTGCACTGTTCGTGCCCCCGTCCATTACCGTCTCTTGTCCAGATTTATAAAAGACTCATATCTAGGATCTCACCGCTCCCTTTCCAGCGAGAATTAATCTGATCAGATCGAACAAAAACAAAGAGAACCGTCGGTGTAAGGGTAAGTTCGTAAATGAGACAGAACAGTGGTCGAGGACAGGGAGCTGGCGTTTTCACTGGCGATATAAATCGTCAAAGTACCCTCGTTGCTAAAAAATCTGCGTACCTATATTAAACATTTAATCTTTTAAGAGTAAAGCATTTGAAATAGTGCATGCTGTAATACTATGACATTTTTTTTTTAAGAGATTGAAAATCTTAAAAAATCTGATGGACTTCTACCAATCATTATGTCTGCATATTAAATTCATCAGAATTGAAGTGAAAGATTACATGAGAATGCGAATAAAATATTTTCTCCCCAGCAAAGATAAATCCATTGTTGTTTTCATCTTTGAAGAAAAGAATGAACAAAGACGGACTTTGAACTTCATTAGAAGTTCGACCAAAACACAAAACTTCATTAGAAGGAAATACCCTCCCGGATAAGCTTTCATTAGATCATAATCAATGACTAATGCCTCAAAATAAAATTTTAAATGAGATATAGCATTTGTAAATGTCATGGATAAAATATCAGTCAATGCAAAGAAGAATTCATCCCACAAAGCATGTTCGAAGTTACTGTTCAATTAATATTAGAAATAAGAATATGTCTATTCTTATAGTCTTTCATGACCAAATTGATACACAAATACAATATGTATGCAGGAGCTAAAGGTCAAACAGCACTTCGAAAAATGGCACATTGTTAGATAACTGAACAATCTCTAGAACCCTGTTGAAACCTCTTGTGAGTAGACATGATGATGCCAGTGCAAACACTAACAAACACATATTGACAACCTACCACATGGTCAGAGACAAGCCCATTCAAAGAAGCAATTTCAAGCCATAAGTCCTAAAAACTATGTACAAGTACCAGTATACCGGGTTTGAGCTCACAACTCCAATCACTTCAATCAACGCTATGAGATAGATGATCTTGGGAATGATACAAAGCTGCATAACAGTGTGGCTCAATTCCCCAATAACCTACAAACCGAAAAGCACGACAACGAGTAGCTTCAACGAGGTGAATGCAGTGTGAAATCTCTTGGTTGAGTCGGACATTTCATGTTGTTGTTATTATTGTGGTTGCTCATCATCCCTGTATTGAATCAAGAAGGAATTAATTGAAAGAAAAATAGATTTAAAAAGAAGAAGAAAAAAAAAGACTAGCTACTTAGCTTGTGCTTTGAGTAGAGTTTTTAGAGCATATTCACACAAATGAATTATGTACCTTTCAAGAGGCACTATACTATTTGTCATGTCCTAGAAACTAGGAAGTACTGATACTCTTCAAAAGCTTTTGCATTATGTTAGACATTTCGATATGTGTTCAATACTCTTGGACACTCTTTGACACTCATTCAAAATGTGTCAAAAAATTCGACACTTAGACAACTTTCCCAATCCTCTCCAACACTCGAGTTGGAATTCCCATATGCGAGTTTCTAACAAGCGAGATCAATTTTAAAAAATTTCAATAAATGATGGGTCAATATATATATATATGAAAAAAATAATAAAAATAACAAATGGCTAAAGAAATAAACATAATTTTCTCTTCTTTTCTAGCCCTCACTTGCCATGATACATAATTCACTCCCCAATTTTTTTCTTCTTCTCTTCTAACACATCTGACACATGAGTCTAGAATGTGAACTGTTTTTTTTTTTTTTTTTTTTTTTTTGCTCTAGGTTTTATGAATTATTGGAATGGAGTTGAATTTTTCAAATAGAAATAATGAATGATACTAATAAATAGTAGATTAATGTCTTTAGTGTAAATCCATTCTAGGCTTTTATTATTATTTCTTTATTTGTGAATTTGAATCAAATTAATTTGATTAAATAATCATAAAATGATATTTTATTATGTATATATTAAAATATACATTTAGTATATAACGTGTCCTAACGTGTTAAAAATCTCTATTTTTTTATAAACAACATGTTGGGATATCATATTATGTCGTGTCGTATCACGTGTCGGTGTCGGTGCTACTTAATCTGGAGAAGGTGTAGCTCAACAAACCCTGTAATTTTTCTTTTCTAATTTTGTGAAAGAGGAAGTGGAACAAGCACTTCATTGCATAGTATATGTTATTATATGTCTTGAATTTGAGCTCATGAATGAAGTCGATCCAAGATAAATTAAAGGAAATTTTTGAAAGATGGATATTTGTGGACGTCCCCAGTGAAAATCTAGATTTCCTTAAGTTGCCGATTTGATAAGTCCAACAAAAGTTCAGGATTTGTAGATAATGGAAATCAATTTCCGTATAAAGTTTGTTCGAGATAACAAGAAAATAGGAAAGTGGACTTGGTTTCCTTCTCTAATTCAGTCAACATGACTACATGTATAAATATTCTGCTTGTGGGAGCATCAAGGTATGCCGTCGTTAACGTGAAGAGGTCCCGGACCGCCGTTTTCAACCAAGCGCTCATCGAATTACATCAATAATTTTAGTGTTGAAGCCAATAAAATCTTGTAGTAGAATTTGCTAATTCTTTTGTAAGATTGAGAGATTATTTCGTGATGTATTTTCGGACTAAACACTGCATGAATTTTTTTTGTGTAATTGGGGGATGGGAAATATTGAGAAAGTTTAAGTAATTCGAGTGTGGTTATAATTTTTGTTGTATCACTTGATTTATAGTGGAATTTATTGCTACTATTTTTGTAGACATAAGTCATTACAATCGAATCATGTAAATCTAATGTCTAATCTATTTTCTTATTTTGTTTATTCTATTATTCAATCACTTGCCTTCGCAACTGCATATATAGAGGTCCTGTGTTGTTAATGTTAACAATCTTGATTTTTAATTTTCTACATCTAATGGTGGCAACCCCTTAACACTCTTCATTTTTATTGTTCTATGTCTAATGGGAACACAACAACCACGTGATTTTCAAAGGGGATCCCATTTAATCCGTACAGTATCCACTTGACTAGACATGGACATGGATCCTGGGGTGGTCCCGACCTCCTCCTGCCCAACATCATTGTGAGTTGGCGGTCCGTGTGTTGCCAGTGCCACATTATAAATCGTCTTTGTGTTCTAGTCATTCGAAAATTTACATATTTATAATTGACATTTTATCTTTTACGAATAAAATAATTTAAAATATTGCATGCCGTGATTCTATGACTATGTTAGAGCAAGAACATGCGCTGTAATTAATAAGATTAACTTCTTAAGATGATGAAAGACTGGAGCGAGTCAAGTCAAATAAAATGCCAGCTCTTTGCGCTCGAGCATCGGTCGATCTCATTTACCAATCGCCTCCACTCGGACGGTTCTCTTTGTCATATAGCAGCATCTTTTCAGCCTGTACATTTCCTCTGGCCATAACTCGGACAAAAAGCAACTTGAGAGTTAACAAAACTTCCTTCTTAGTTAGCCCTGTACATTTCCTCTGGCTGATCTCCTTTTTGTCAAGCGCATGCTCCTGTGGCGTTCACCCAGAAAGGTCGTGGAAGTCCAAGAGACAAGGGAGAGAATCGTGAGAGAGAGAGAGAGAGAGAGAGAGACCCAGGACGAAGACATGGGAGAGAAGAGAGTAAAATGACATCTGGGATTACGCGGTTTCCGGGGTGCTTCCTTTTTTCTCCTTTTTCGTCTCTCCCTTTTCATCTTCCATTCTTTCTTAGACCGGCTATTCACGTGCGGGGTCTCAATCTCAAGCTACAAATTCTTATAGATACCCTAAATAATCTCTCGATCATGATATGAGGCTGGCTGATTTTGTTATTCTTTTCCGATTGTTTCTCTCTATTCCAAGGATTATAGATTACCTTCAACGCAATATTGATCTCTAACATAGGTGAACATAACCGAAGGCTTTGGTCTTTTTGACTTTTTCTAAAGAGTCCCGCGTTCGAATATGCTCACAATAGTGCAAGAGCAAATCCTTTCAAGAAAGAGGGTCTAGATGCTCGTAACTTTGTGGAGCTGCCACAACGAATTAACAATTCTAAAAGATTATCCTCAGTGCACCAAAAAAATATGACCCGAACCAAAAATTCGAAATGGACGTAGGACTCCTATGATAACCTAGGTCATTGTGACTTTTTTACCCTTTCATTATTAAAAAACCCTAGCATGACTTCTGATTCCTTTGTCATATGAGATGTTATATAATCCTAAACAGTAAACATGACATGATTGGATTTTTCATCACAATTTTTCCCAAAAAGGGCATTGCGGATTCATACTACAGGCAAGACGAAAATAAAAGTGAATAGCATAGGGCACAAAATTGATAAGAAATAGATTTGCACAGTCAATCTTGGACAAATATGCAAAAGTTGCAAATTTAACATATCGTCTAACCACACTTTTCCATATTGCACAAACAATAATACAAAGAAAAAAGCTCGGCATATTGTACAAACAAAATATACGAAGAAAAAAGCTCAAACATTCATTTCACATAACATACAAACATCTTGAAATACAAAGGGGAAACGAGAAATCAAGGGTGTCAAATTCACTGCGAGATCAATTAGACAAAGTCCTCCCCAGTTCCGCTTCCATCACTACCAACAGGTTGAGTCACAGCAGCATTAGTCATTGATGGTTCTTCTTGGTTTGCGGTAATAATTTTTAAAAGTTTTTTGACGATCCCATGTGATTGAATGAACAAGTTTTTGAGTCTCAAAGAAATTTCATGGTACATGGATTTGAAGATCCATCGCATCTCCTGGTAAATTTGTTGATACTTGGGATTTGTTGCTACCATAATAAGGAAAAACCCATAAATAACCCACTTGATGTAAGAATTCGGTATGATCAAGTCAATGGCTACTCCAATAACAAGACATCCTAGTATGAGAAACATGAAATTGATGAATGTCTTTCCACCAGCGCTTCGTGTTCTTCTCAAATGGATGCCGAAGAGCACGATGAGAGCTACAGCTATCGTGATGAAGGTTACTTGCTTGTCCAAAAGTAAGTCCTTAGCTCCTAAAAGAGCCAATGACCATTTAAGTGAGGATGTCAAGAAACCTTTGGATTTTTTAACATTGGCATCTTCTTGCTCTTCCAATCTACCATAAAGAACAATGAAATTTGAAATCATTAGTTGATGAGGCAAATAAATAATTCCAGTTTGTAGTACGAGCTATCAACTTGCATGCTTAAATCACTTTATGGAAGCTTGCTTATCCACAAATAAATTTGTACGATGAATTGTACCTATGAATCGATATATGATGGTGACGATTTCTCCCAATTTGCATTATTGCCGTTCATATGCTAATCCAAAATTACAAACTAGAGCTCCGCATTAGCAACATGTAAAGTCCACATAATTAGTCTAAACAGATCAATCGCAGTAAATAATAAATGACTCGTGATTGATATGAATAGATTTTGCCTCACAAATAAAAGCTCCAACTAAAATAGGAATCCAAGTGCATTGATTGCTCCTAATCCTAAGGAGGAAATAATTCATAAGAGTGTGCATTTATCCTGGTCCAATATGAGAATCGGACCGAATCAGCTAATTTTGGATGGCTTCAGGAAGAAACGGTCCCACTCTCGGTTCCATAAATTTGGAGCAAAAAATAATCGGTCAAATTTTCAGTTCCATGTGAGAAACCAAACCGAACCAACATGTCAATCCAAGTGACTTAACTTTTTTTTTTCTTGTTCTAAAATAAATCCTAAAGCTGGTACATTGCATTCGATCTTCTCTCTCTGTTTCGGTGGCGACCTTTCTCTCGATCTTGATTGAGACTGCTTTCATTTTCACCGCCTATTATTAGTACTTTTTTATTTGGGGTTCTTCTTGAGTACTGCTATTTTTTCAACGTGGCACTCTGCTTTTTGACTCATTGAAAATCGTCTCTGTTAGTTTAGCTTCCCAGTATCAAATCAAAGAATGGTCTATGCGAAAGCATGACAGCCGCAAGAGAATCAAGCCCAGAACATTAGCCTCAGAAGTAATGGAGTGCCATAATCATATCAGAGAAAGATCAGAATGGGCATTTGCCAAACAAACAAATAAAGCAAGACTAAACGGTCAGCTGACTAATGAACATTCTAAAGATGAGTGATTTATAGGATAACCCAGGCAAAACAACCCACCAATTTCATTTATCATGCTGCCTTCTCAGCTAATTGTCACCTAAAGCCTGAGCACATAGTAGAAGAAGCAAGGAAAAGAAAATATAATTGGTTCTCATCCAACTTGTTCGGTCTGATTCTCAAGTGAACAGAATGGATTCCCAATTTTATGATGGAAACCGACTCACTGTAGAATCGAACAACCCTTTATAATTCAAACAGGATATGCATATATAAACAAGTGAAGAGTTCTATCTAATCAACGTAAAATACGTCCGTTCTAATGCAAAACTAACCTCGGAGCCGCACTTGAAGTAAAGTTGATGTCAGACATCAATCTATGCTAGCTTTTCCAAAAAATAAAGTTGATGTTTCTTTCAGCTCTGCGCCAGGGGCTCTGAATTTGCAGTGTTCACACTTCAGGCGATGCTTGGGTTTTCACAGAAGGCATTGTCGGTTTTTCTTTTATTCACGGCTAGCGCTGCCCAGTGCGGTAGAATTTGACTCGATCTCACGACCGCTCCTGAAGTGACGATATTATCCCTCCTCATTCTACATGCATCTGCCTACAAACATATTTCCACCATGTGACCCCTCGCCTGTAAAAGTGACGACAGGGTCCCTCCTGTTCCATCAGCAGACCAAACAAGATCCAATGGGGTCCATTCTTGACTTATATTCTTACCATTTCATTTTCCCTTTTTGTTTAGTTGGATTCTTCCTTCCCTTGTTTTTTCTTTAACTATTTCTAGGAAAACGTGCCTCATTTCCGGTCATTCACGATGGAGAAGCCTTTTTCAAAGAATGGGCAACTGAAGGGGCTTTGTAAATTCATCGAATGAGATTTTCTATATTTTTGTACACGAAGTCCTTTAATTTTGTTTTATGACATTTTTTAATATAGCTATAACAAACTATTTAGGAAAATTGATACTGTCTATGTATTAGGAAAATGTTACAATAAGAACTATAAAAAAATAACGTTTTACTATATTTTGCACTTGTCTATGGCAAAAATGCCTGAAGTCATTGTAAAATATCATAAATCACACAAAAGAATCATATTTGTACTTGGTTATAACTCCATATCGTGACATTGTGAAATACAAAAATTATTTTACAAATATTTTACTTTTTATTTACGACAAACAACATGTTCTCAAAAAAATTGTACAGTTTCATAAATTTAATATATGGATTCAACAACATTCTCTACCTGGCCATGATGACACATTATGTAACCTTTTTAATATATCATAAGAAAAGAAATTTCATGTTTAATGTTTCGCACTTGATTACCATATATCCCAGTTTTTTTTATTATTATTTGAGAAACCCCACTACTGTTACTTCATCTTCTCCTTTGTTTGAGTGAAAGTTCGTGTTGTGATTTTCAACAAATATAAAAGATTATTTCCTCTTCATAATGGATGATCAAGTTACCCGGTTCCAAGGGGAGATTGAATGGCGGAGACGAAAAATGTGACAGAACCGTCACGTTACTCAATTTCGTTTTTTTTTTCTTTTTCCATCTCAAATGAAAACAGCTGTCCCTCTTTTCCCCAAAAAAAAAAAAAAAAAAAAACTAATTTATTTGGCAGATGGCCAACTTATTATTACTATCGATGAACCTAATAATAATAATAATCTGAAGAGCTATATGACCTGGAGGAAATTCTAGAATTCTATTTAATTATAAATTAGCTCATTTTTCGTATCTAGTTGTAGTTTGATTTGAAATATTTTCATGGAAAACCAACAATAAGAATTAGGAATCACCCAATTTCAGCCGCTAAGGTATGTAAGTAACCTTAAGTTTGAAAAGGAAATGCATATAGAGTGAAAATTTATTTGAAAAGTGATAATATTAGATCAATTTAGTGGGATTCAATGTGGGCCTCACATTAGACCTTCCGAGTCTAATAGTTCAGATTCAACTTGGCTTATGTACTGAGCTTATCAATACTTAACAGAAGATTGGTCCTGGGCAGGACCTTAAACTGCCTGGGAAGCCAGGGTGGGGGAGCCTTGGTGCCTCGATGAAGATAAGGGGGAAAGAACCCCCCTTGGGCCGAGAGGTCCCAACCCCAGCATGTCAGTAAACTACTCAACCCTATAACCAAAGGGACCCCCGGGACAAGACCTACGGGTCCGAAGCCCGTAAAATTGGGGGCTTCCCCGTTGAAACACACGGGCGCGCAACGTGGGAAATGAAGGGGCCGGGCTCGTCGAGCCCGCCCCTTCATTTCCCAATAGTTCAAATTCAACTTGGCTTATGTACTGAGCTTGTCAATACTTAACAGAAGATGACTAGAAATGGAAAAAAGAAAAAAGAATGGTCGTTAGCACTAGGATGAATCCCCAACCCTAATCAAAGTTATCTTATTTCATCTTGAAGGGTGCTTTTGAAGAATAAAAGGAAAGTGGCCAAATTCTAATTGGGATTATGTATGTCATGGACACCGTTTTCATATTGGATCATCAAACCTTCAATATGAAAACGTCACTTGGTTTTCTTCTTTAGGACGCGTTTGTTTCATAAAAAATAAACGATTTGAAAATAAAAATCTTAAAAATAATCACTTGTATCAATTGAAATAATTAATTAATAAAAACATGTTTTCATTAGTAGTAATAATTTATGTTTAGCCATATTTGTGGGTGATGAAAATATTATTATTTTCATTTTGTAAACGATTTAAACAATTTTTTTTTCAGGAAAATGTTTTTCGAATCAATTCTATTCTACGGAGCAAATGAAGCCTAAAAGAACATGTTACTTAAATTCCATTTGTTTTTCTTAAAATAATTAAAAAATGGAAAAAAAGTTTCATTATCGAAAAATATTTTCTTCATTTATGAAAATATTTAGACATAAATTATTATCAGTAATTTTTTCATTAATTAACTATTTCAAGCAATATATGCAAAAAATTTGGAGGAAAATATTTATCAAACCATTCATTTTTCTTGAAACAAACGAAACTTTAATGTATTCTAAAAGGACGTGATATATAGGTTTGATTTCTTTCATTTTTGTAATATGTCTTTGAAGCATTCATTTATTGATCCAATTTTTTTCTCAGTAGGAAAAGCAAACTTTTGGTATTTTACTGTTTTCTGAATCTGAAATATTTCAGACTACGAATGCGACAGCAAATGAGTTTTTTCAATGCAAATCATATCTATTCTCTGATCTATATATTTGTATAGCTTTTCAAGGCATAGTTTTCATCACCAAAAAAGAAACAAAGAGCATAGTTTTCTCTTCAGCCAGTTAAACACGTATTGCACCGATCACATTTCCAAGATGAATTTGCTTCTCACTTAAAAATGAAGATAATTTTTTTCTCCACTTTTTTTTTTTTTTTGTAGACTTTCTCACCTGGGGATAACCACCGAAAGGGTGGAAGAACAATCTTTCTAGTTGCTAAAAGACTGGTTCCCAATTTTTGGGACCAGGGATCGGACTAGATAGTCTTAGGACCGAAAGCCGGACTAGACTAACCAGTCCTCTCTTATCCCATGGAGCCGATTTGTTAGCGAAATAAATTCAAAAAAATTAAGGAAAATACATTAACTGTTACTATTTTAGTTTTTATTGTTATTTTTAAGATATTAAAATGCAAATTTTATTTTTTTTAAAAAAGAGTCAATCCAGCCTGATACCCTCGGAATTGGGAACTAAATCGACAATCACCTATACCATTTTTATGGAATCAGAAACCAGACCAATCTCTTCGGGAACCGGATTAAATATATCGGTCTGGTCCGATCTGGGCGGTTACTAGTTTGGGCAGTCCGATATTCTCATCCCTAGGCAATACTAGGAATATGCCTAAGGGAGGGATAATATCGTGACTTTCTTTTTTCTTTGACTTCAGGAGCGACTTTTTTCAGTGTTGGATTTATAGGAAGGAGATGAAAATTGCAAAAGGCTAGGGACAAGGCCCAGCGATCCTAGTTGACCCTTCCTCACCATCGACAGCGCTTCCTGGCAACGATGGGGAGGCAACAGCAAGGGTTAAGCCCTCAACTTATTGATCTCGGTGTTTTACAATCATGTATGGATCCGTTTGTTCTTAATTGATTAATTATTTATGAGAATAATATGAGTGATGTGAGAAGGCATCGAAAATTGGAAATGAGAGACAGAGGTTCATGGAAGAGACTGGCAAATCTCCACCACTATCTGACGACCAAGTCTGGTTGGAATTACGGCATGAAGCCTTGGAGTTGTAGAATGAGTGGAGACATTTGCCAACGTATGTTCAGATATGAGGAGATGAATGCTTCAGCAACTTGAGGTCGCCCTACCGGAGATTGCCTTTGCCGTCGCTTGGACACCTCGCGCTCAAATCATTAAAAGGATTCCAATACCAATGAAAGAAAGCTAAGTCAATCATCGCTCGTCCTAAATCGAGCACTTGCCATTTTCATTTCGTATCTCATTTTTGTGCACTGCTCGTGCCCCCGTCCATTACCGTCTCTTGTCCAGATTTATAAAAGACTCATATCTAGGATCTCACCGCTCCCTTTCCAGCGAGAATTAATCTGATCAGATCGAACAAAAACAAAGAGAACCGTCGGTGTAAGGGTAAGTTGGTAAATGAGACAGAACAGTGGTCGAGGACAGGGAGCTGGCGTTTTCATTGGCGATATAAATCGTCAAAGTACTCCCGTTGCTCAAAAACCTGCGTACCTATATTAAACATTTAATCTTTTAAGAGTACTGACCCAAAAAAAAAAAAAAAAAATCTCTTAAGAGTAAAAGAATTTGAAATAGTGCATGCTGTAATACTATGACATTTTTTTTTTTTTTGAAGAGATTGAAAATCTTAAAAAATCTGATGGACTTCTACCAATCATTATGTCTGCATATTCAATTCATCAGAATTGAAGTGAAAGATTACATGAGAATGCGAATAAAATATTTTCTCCCCAGCAAAGATAAATACATTGTTGTTTTCATCTTTGAACAAAGGAATGAACAAAGACGGACTTTGAACTTCATTAGAAGTTTGACCAAAAAACAAACCTTCATTAGAAGGAAATACCCTCCCGAATAAGCTTTCATTAGATTATAGTCAATGACTAATGCCTCAAAATAAAATTTTAAATGAGATATAGCATTTGTAAATGTCATGGATAAAATATCAGTCAATGCAAAGAAGAATTCATCCCACAAAGCATGTTCGAAGTTACTGTTCAATTAATAATAGAAATAAGAATATGTCTATTCTTATCGTCTTTCATGACCAAATTGATACACAAATACAATATGTATGCAGGAGCTAAAGGTCAAACAGCACTTCGAAAAATGGTACATAGTTAGATAACTGAACAATCACTGGAACCCTGTTGAAACCTCTTGCAAGTAGACATGATGATGCCAATGCAAACACTAACAAACACATATTGACAACCTACCACATGGTTAGAGACAAGCCCATTCAAAGAAGCAATTTCAAGCCATAAGTCCTAAAAACTATGTACAAGTACCGGTATACCGGGTTTGAGCTCATGGCTCCAATCACTTCGATCAACGCTACGAGATAGATGATCTTGGGAATGATACAAAACTGCATAATTGTGTGGCTCAATGCCCCAATAACCTACAAACTGAAATGCACGACAACGAGTAGCTTTAATGAGGTGAATGCAGTGTGAAATCTCTTGGTTGAGTTGGACCTTTCATATTGTTGTTATTATTGTGGTTGCTCGTCATCCCTGTATTGAATCAAGGAATTAACTGAAAGAAAAATAGAATTAAAAAGAAGAAGAAAAAAAAAAGACTAGCTACTTAGCTTGTGCTTTGAGTAGAGTTTTTAGAGCATATTCACACAAATGTATTATGTACCTTTCAAGAGGCACTATACTATTTGTCATGTCCTAGAAACTAGGAAGTACTGATACTCTCCAAAAGCCTTCACATTATTTCAGACATTTCGATACGTATTCAATACTCTTAGACACTCTTCGACACTCAGTCAAAATGTGTCAAAAAATTCGACACTTGGACAACTTTCCCGATGCTCTCCAACACTCGAGCTAGAATTCACATATGCGAGTTTCTAACAAGTGAGATCAATTTTAAAAAAATTCAATAAATGATGGGTCAAAATATATAAATATATATATCAAAAAATCAAAAAATAATTAAAAAATAATAAAAATAACAAATGGATAAAGAAATAAACATAATTTTCTCTTCTTTTCTAGCCCTCACTTCCCATGACATTCACTCCCCAAATTTTTTTCTTCTTCTCTTCTAACACATCTAACAAATGAGTCTAGAATGTGAACTGTTTTTTTTTTTTTTTTCGCTCTAAGTTTTATGAATTATTGGAATGGAGTTGAATTTTTCAAATTGAAATAATGAATGATACTAATAAATAGTAGATTAATGTCTCTAGTGTACATCCATTCTAGGCTTTTATTATTATTTCTTTATTTGTGAATTTGAATCAAATTAATTTGATTAAATAATCATAAAATGATATTTTATTATGTATATATTAAAATATACATTTAGTATATAACGTGTTCTAACGTGTTAAAATTCTCTATTTTTTTAGAGACAACATGTTGGCGTATCATAATATATCGTGTCGTATCACATGTCGGTGTCAGTGCTACTTAAACCTGGAGAAGGTGTAGCTCAACAAACCTTGTAATTTTTCTTTTCTAATTT
Source organism: Eucalyptus fibrosa (assembly GCA_017140475.1). Classification (NCBI taxonomy): domain Eukaryota; kingdom Viridiplantae; phylum Streptophyta; class Magnoliopsida; order Myrtales; family Myrtaceae; genus Eucalyptus; species Eucalyptus fibrosa. Next base: position 19,727,392 of record CM029509.1, on the reverse strand, counting down.
TGTGAAGAGGAAGTGGAACGAGCACTTCATTGCATAGTATATGTTATTATATGTCTTGAATTTGAGCTCATGAATGAAGTCGATCCAAGATAAATTAAACGAAATTTTTGAAAGATGGATATTTGTGGACGTCTCCAGTGAAAATCTAGATTTCCTTAAGTTGCCGATTTGATAAGTCCAACAAAAGTTCAGGATTTGTAGATAATGGAAATCAATTTCCGTATAAAGTTTGTTCGAGATAACAAGCAAATAGGAAAGTGGACTTGGTTTCTTTCTCTAATTCTGTCAACATGACTACATGTATAAATATTCTGCTTGTGGGAGCATCAAGGTATGCCGTCGTTAACGTGAAGAGGTCCCGAACCGCCGTTTTCAACCAAGCGCTCATCGAATTACATCAATAATTTTAGTGTTGAAGCCAATAAAATCTTGTAGTATGATTTGCTAATTTCTTTGTAAGATTGAGAAATTATTTCGTGAGAAATTTTCGGACTAAACACTGCATGAATTTTTTGGTGTAATTGGGGACTGGGAAATATTGAGAATGTTTAAGTAACTTGAATGTGGTTATAATTTTTGTTGTATCACTTGATTTATAGTGGAATTCATTTTTGCTCTTTTTGTAGACATAAGTCATTACAACCGAATCACGTAAATCTAATGTCTAATCTATTTTCTTATTTTGTTTATCCTATTATTCAATCACTTGCCTTCACAACGGCATATATAGAGGTCATGTGTTGTTAATGTTAACACTCTTGATTTTTAATTTTCTACATGTAATGGTGGCAACGGCAACCCCTTAACACTCTTCATTTTTATTGTTCTATGTCTAATGGGAACACAACAACCACGTGATTTTCCAAAGGGATCCCATTTAATCCGTACAGTATCTACTTGACTAGACATGGACATGGATCCTGGGGTGGTCCCGACCTCCTCCTACCCAACATCATTGTGAGTTGGCGGTCCGTGAGTTGCCACATTATAAATCGTCTTTGTGTTCCAGTTTCGAAAATTTACATATTTATAATTGACATTTTATCTTTTACGAATAAAACAATTTAAATATTGCATGCCGTGATTCTATGGCTATGTTAGAGCAAGAACATGCGTCGTAATCAATCAGATTAACTTCTTAAGATGATGAAAGACTGGAGCGAGTCAAGTCAATAAAAATGCCAGCTCTGTGTCTTCGAGCATCGTTCGGTCTTATTTACCAATTGCCCCCACTCGGACAGTTCTCCTTTTTGTCATATAGCAGCATCTTTTCAGCCTGTACATTTCCTCTAGCCATAACTCATACAAAAAGCAACTTGAGAGTAAACATAACTTCCGTCTTAGTTTCGCCTTTTCCGGCTCGTAACGGAAGGGTTTGACTGATCCTCAGATAAACTGCTCGTACAAAAGTTGGGACTACACACTCGATTGGGTATGCATGCGCCTCTGTGCTTGTTTTATATAGCATTACACATTCAATTCCTATGTATGTTTGACTTTAGGGTCATCAAAGTGGATTTTCCACTTATAGATTAATTACTGCTTCATATCCAGACATGACCATTCAAAATCAAAATCGCAACCTAAAACGCAGCATTAATGTAAATGTTGCTATGAAAGAAAAAGTGATCAATCAAAATTTCATGAAAATGGAGTAAATATGCAAAGTTGCCATTTTAATGTATCAATGAAAAACTATTATCATTTGACCACACTTTTGCGTATAGACGTAATACAAAGAAAAACCTCATATATCCATCTTACAAATCATTCAAACACCTTACAATGCAAAAATGAAAAACAAGAGATAAAGGGTGTCGAATTCCACCATGAGACCAACTAGAAAATGTCCTTCCCTACTCCACCCCCATTACCACTCACTGATCAAGTCGCAACGGTGCTATTCATTGATGATTTTTCTCGGTTTGCAACATTAATTTTCAAAAGATTTTCGATGAACAGCAAGTGATTGAATGAATAAGTCTATGAGACTCAAATAAGTTGCTCCACACATTGACTTGACCATATATTTCATCTCCTGAAAAGAAATGTTGGTAATTGGGATTTGTAGCTACCATAACAAGGAACATACCATAAATAGCCCACTTGATGTAAGAATTCGATACAATTGAGTTGAGTGTTATTCTAACAATGAGACACCTTACTGTGAGAAATGCAAAACCGATGAATGTTATTCCACTATTGCTTTGTGTTGTTTGTGAACTAATGATGAAAAGCATTATGAGAGCTATGGAAATTGTGACGAAACTCGCTTGCACGTCTATAAGTAAATCCTTGACTCCAAGCAAAGCAAGTGATGTCACACCCCGATCCTCAGGCACGCACACATCCGTCTCACTTGGTCGATTTTATAATGCGATATCCCAGGACAATGTATTGCCGACCCTTTCATTTTCAAGCACATGCGGAAGCAGTTAAAATCCCCAGACAATAAAACGATGGGATAGAAAAGCAGGGCCATATTTTTCATATTGAAATTTATAACCAAACTTTTATACAAAACACAAACCAGAACACTTCACAACTTTTTATTCTAAACTCTATTCACATCAAAATGGAGATAACAAAGAAGATAGAATCTTAGTCCATCTGGGCCGTACTCAAGGCCCCTCTCAGGATTATCTTTTTCTCCCAAAAATCCTTCTCCGACTCTTCCTCCTTAGCTCCTTAGCGGGGTCCTGAAATGATTTCCCCAAACTGGGATGAGACTACGTCTCAGCGAGTTCTACCCCACTAAGCTCGATTAGTAAACCATTATACTACAGGCTGCCTAAACACGCACGGGGCAGATGACTTACCTTGGCCTCAGATCCCACCTGCAAGTCAGTACAATTCATAACAGGCACCCAAGCAATCATATCACCGATCGAAGCATCGATCAAATCGACCTAGTCGATTATATGCCAACAAGACCACTCACGGTCATTTCCATTCAGTCAATCAATTTACAACATCAGACTCAAGGCAATGATCAATCGATCTAGTTGATTACATGTCAGATGGACCATTCTAGGTCAATACTCTCGGGCGCCAAGTTCGCCAAAGTGATTTATCCACTAGACAATTGCGTGCGTTCTTTAAGGCGCCATTTTCGCCAGTGACATCCTTAGTCACCAAACCACACATGCCTATAACCATGTACTCAAAATAGACAATTGTGTGCGTTCTTTAAGGCGCCATTTTCGCCAGTGATATCCCAAATCACCGAACCACACATGCCTATAACAATGTATTTAATAGACAAGTGTATGCGTTCTTTAAGGCGCCGTTTTCGCCAGTGATGTCCTTAATCACCGAACCATACATGCCTATAACAATATGAGTACTAGACCAATACGTGCGTTCTTTAAGGCGCCGTTTTCGCCAGTGATATCCCAATCACCGAACCACGTAGGTCCACAATCGTGTATGTACTAGACCGATACGTGCGTTCTTTAAGGCGCCGTTTTCGCCAGTGATGTCCCAATCACCGAACCACGTAGGTCCATACATTGTGTCTGATTGGTTCAATTCCAGAGTATTTCCAATTCTCTCATAACTCCATCCACTGTACAACTCAATCAAAGCATTATAAATGCTAAACAAACATACTCAGCCATCTACCAATCAATCATTCAATCTCAATCAATTCCAAATCAATTTAGGGTAAATCCCTAAAATGTCACAATTTATTCAATTCCATACAACGTGGAGCTCAAGTAAATAAATGGATTGCGCCACGACAATCAGCACGAGATTTCGGTAGCCTGCCATCAAAATCTTAATTTCCGAAAAATAAATAAATAATTAATTAATTTCGAAAATTAATTAATAATTATTAAAAATTCAATTTAGCACAAAATAAAGCCCAATTAAACAAACGGACTTCACCACGGTCATCAGCATAATTTTCCGGTTCCTAACCATCTTAGTTGAATTTTCGGAAAATAAATAATTATTTAATTTAATTCCGAAAATTAATATTTAAATGCTAAAAATTCCACTTAGGCCCGAAAAGCCTAATTGGAGCCCACTAAGGGTCGGGAAAAATCCCGAGACACTTCCAATAAATAGTAGACCACGTCTACTTGCTAATTATATATTCAATTTATCTAATTTGCATCACAATTGGCTAATAATTGCTAATTTATTCTAATCTAACAACCTAAACATAATTAATTAAATCTAAACCAACCTTAAGCATAATTAGCCAACTAATCCTGGATTAGTGAGATTACTCACCAAATCGCGCGCAAATCGGATCAATCCGACGGCGACGACGCGAGGAACGATTCTTCCCAAAGTGACTCACGGATCCGGGGCCCGGAAATGGCCCAAAAGCTGCCCGAAGTCGCTGGATACCCACTTCGTGGGTCGCTGGCCGGGGCTGCTCCGGCGGCTAGGGTGGCAAGGGGAGGCTGGCGGAGGGTGAGGGGGACGCTGGGGACGTCGGGTGGTGGCCGGATGAAGTTGAGTGGTGGCCGAACGCGGCTGATCGGGGCAAAACAGGGGCGAAACAGGGTTGGGCCGAGTGGGAGAGGGACACCTGGGCGCGAGGGACGGGTGGCTGGACGCGCGGCGTCGGGCGGGCGGCCGTCGCGGGCGTGCGAGCGGTGGCGCGGCGACGGGGCTGCAGCTTCTACTCGAGCTTCTGGTTTTTGTTCGCACGAACAGGAGAGAAGAAAGAGGAAGAAAGCGGTCACGTGGGGGGAAGAAGAGAGAGAGAAGAGAGAGGAGAGGATATGCATTGACCAGTCAAAGAAAAGAGAGAGAGAGAGAGAGAGAGAGAGAGAGAGAGTCGGTTAGGGAGGGGGAATCACACGAAGGAGGGAAAAGGGGAGAGGAGAGAGAGAAAAGAAAGAAAAAGAAAGCAAAAGAAAGAAAAGAAAAGAGAGGGAGAGAGGAAAAAGGAAAAGAAAATACATAGATATTTAATTCAATTTTCCTTTTCTCTTTTCCTTTTTCCTTTCTATTTTCTTTTTGGTCTTCAATTTTCTTCCGATAATTTCTTTGTTGAAATTTCGGACCCGTTAATAAATTGACGAGCGATGAGACAGGATCCTAAAAATAAGAATTATGGCGCGCTTAAAATTCGATTCCTGAAATTAAGTTCAATTTCGTGGTTAAAAATCGATCAGACGTGATTTTAGTCCAATCCAACCAATTAGGTAGCTTTTAGGGATTTTACAGTTAATACATCCCTTAACGGCTTCACCCAATAGGTTAGTTAACTCGTGAGTGATCAGCTCAGAGAAAAAGGGCCATAGGCACGTCGACGAAATGCCCATTTCACTTTATCGAAACGGGGTCGAATTTCAGGATGTCACAAGTGACCATATAAGCGATGACGTCAAGAAGTCTTTCAATTTTTCAGTATGACTTCTTCTTGTCCACATCTTCGCACTCTCCTATCCTCTCTCCTGAAAATTTTCCTTCTTGGTAGGACCCTCCATTTTTCGCTAAACTTCAAAAGTAACAGTAGCTGATTTCCTTTCCCTCCACGAGGAACCTTTTCTCTCACGGCAAAAAAGTTTAAGACTACATGAATAAAATTAAGAAATAATATATTTATTATTGATTTAATAATTATTCCCACGATTAGGTGCATTTGATAATATTTTTGTTTCTAGGAACAATTTTATTGAGAAATAATTTTTTCTATTTCTATTCCTTTGACGAGTTTATGAGCAAAAAGCACATTTGGTAACTGCAAAAAAAAATTTATTCTTGGAAAAAAATAGCAATGCGTTTGGTATGGCCCAAAAAATTTATATTTCCAATTTTTTTCATTTAATTATAAAAATGTAAATGGAGACTTGACAATCCATTTTGAATAAAACTAGATTTTCCAAGGATTTAAATGATCAAAATATTCTAAAATGGCCTCATAAAATCTAACGTAATAATTAGTCAAAGATGAATGACTAGAAATAGTAGTAGAGAGTCCCAGTAGTTTGGAACTCACAATATGAGGAGATTGATAATAAATCTTTGGGCATTACAATAAACAGGTGTGTGGACCTTTTGAGCTTTTGTAGCTACAAAATGAAGAGCAAACATTGCTTGGTAGAATGGGCAATGACAGAATAATTAAGGATGGAGGCGATCTTTGGTGCACTTATTTACACAAACTCAAGCAACATTGGAAATTCATGGAGCATAGGCTTATTTGATTGCTATGAACACAAGACAAATGGTAATGCAAAAGACTAGTTTAGAGCCATCTAATTTTTGCTAAAATAGAATTGTAAATGATCTTAAAGGATGTCTCCAATAAAATCTTAAGGTAAGAAGATCAAAGTCGCAAAACTTTCGCGACCTAGCATTGTCTCTAAAGGGAAATGGTATTAAAAAATCCATTTAGTAAAGCCCTAAAAGGTTACTCAATTTTGAATCTAATTTTCATCAAAAGGTTGTCACATTTTTTATGTTAAACTAATTCGAAACTATAATTAACATTAAAATCTAGTAGAACTCTCAAAATATAATTTCTAATTTTTTCCCTAAAATTTCTGAATGTTTTTACTTTTTTATTTTTTATTCCAAAAAAGGGGGATTCATATCAAGTCAGGAGACCAAACCTTGTGTCAATTGTATAAAGATAAGCATTATGTTACATTAAGCTTGTTTTCTAAAATGGCATTATTTCTCTTTTTTCTACTTCTTATTTATGTTCCAGATCTAATCTCTGACCACTGATTTGTTTAAAGGAATAGAAAATTAGCTAATATTATCAAATAGATTTCTATTCTTTTTTTTCCAAGGAACAAAAGAATAAAAAAATGAGAAACAAAAATAGTACCAAACAGGACTTGTTATTTTTATATAACCAGGACCTGTTGTTTTATATAACATGTCACGTTTAATTGCTATAAATCGTTTACTTTAAGGGTCATCAAAGTGGATTTTCCACTTTAATTTCATGGAGAGGCTTCTCCATGGGATAAAAGGGGAGAGAAGGAGGGTCCTACCAGAAAGGAAAATTTTCAGGAGAGATAGAGTATGAGCATTCGCATCTAGTGGCTGCCTCGCATCCTACCTCTTTGCACTCTCGTACTTTGGGGGAAACAACAGTAGCTTACACTCTCATACTTTGACGGACAACAACAGTAGCCCACATTTTGGGGGACAACAACAGTAGCCCACACTCTTAACTTCAAAAGTTACCGTGGTTGGTCTCCTTTCCCTCCACTGGGACCTCTTTTCTCCCATGACAATGTTGAGTAGGTCACTCTCAATTGGAAAGGCCAATGCAATTATGTATATCTGTAGTAGAATATGTATAGTAGTGAGTGTGTAAAAGAAAAAAGAAAAAAAGAGAAAAAAGAAAAAGATAATATCAAAAGAGATCGAAAGATAAATCAATGTAACCTTCAACATCTAAAAAATCAAGGGAGATTGGGAAATAAATCAAAGTGATATTTTCATGTCTACAAAATCACGAGAGATTATGAGATAAATCTACATGATTTTCATATCATACAATTCCAATTGGGATTGCATTTGCTCCTATAAATAAGAGTCCTTCTCAACGGAGAAAAAGATATACAAAAGTAAGAATATTAGAGTAGCGTAGTGGAAGAAACAGTTTTCTTCTTCCAAGAAAAAGAGTTATCTTTGAGTGAATTATCTAGTTTGTGAGAAGTTCAGATCCACAAATTAAAGACTACAAGAGATCCACTTTTGAGTGAAGTTGTATCCCGTTTGAAGTGCAAATTAAAGACTACAAGAGATCCACTTTTGAGTGAAGTTGTATCCCATTTGAAGTGGACTACAGTCTCATGGTTTTTCCCTTCACCTTGAAGAGTTTTACATGTTAAAAATTTTGGTGTTATTTACTATTCATCTTTACTACTTTCATTTAATATTTTATCCTATTTAATTTTCACATAAATAGTAGCGGGAAAAATTATCTGGGCCTTCTTCACAAATATTCTTTTCTTTTTCCCCAACAGACAAGAAGGTTGAAGATTGCATGAGCAAAATTAAAATGTCTGAAACTACAACATGCTCAAGATTGATTTGATAACTATCCCCACCATCATGTGCGCACGTGCATCCGTGGTTGTTTAATATAACGTGTCACGTTTAATTGTTATGCATATTTTACTTTAGGGTCATTAAAGTGGATTTTCCACTTAAATTTTAATTACTGATTCAAATCTCGCCATTTCACCTTCCAGAATTAAAATCACAACCTTAAACACAGCATTAATGTTAATGTTGCTATGGAAAAAAAAAACAAATAATTGATGTATGAAAAATTCATGAAGATGGAGCAAATATGCAAAGTTGCATCAATTAAGGACTACTATAGTTTGACCAACTTTTGCCCATCGTGCAAACACGACACAAAGGTAAAAAGCTTGAATATCCATTTTCACATCTTATAATACAAAAGGAAAATGAGAGATAAAGGATGTCAAATTCCATCACGAGATCAACTAGACAACGTCCTCCTGGACTCTGCCTCCGTCGTCGCCAACCGGTCAAGTGGCAGGGTTATTACTCTTCAATGATTCTTCTCAATCCGCAGCACTACTTTTGAAAGATTATAACTTATAATTGAATGGACAAGTTTCTGAGTTTCAAAGAAGTTACTCCATACTTGGACTTTGAGATTCATTTCATCTCCTTAAAAATTTGTTGATATTCAGGATTTGTAGTTACCATAACAAGGAACATATCATTTTTTTTTTTTTTTTTTTTGCTAAAGAACAAGGAAACATACCATTGATAACCCATTGAAGTAAGAATTTAGTACGATCATGTCGATTACTATTTTAACAACGAGATATTCCAATAAGAAAAATGTGAAATCATTGAATGTCATTTTATGATCAATTCGTGTTGTCCCTGGACAGATGCCATAGAGCGTGATGAGAGCTATGGCTGCCGCTATAAAGTTTATCAACACCTGATTTTTTTTTTTTTTTTTTTTGGGTAGTCAAGCGTGCATTTTCATTAAAAAAAGAATAATTATAATAACAATAAAATAAGTTTAAAGTGTACAGATCTAGGCTCGACTTTTCGGTCCATCACTCCATTTTATCAGTTCACTAGTCCAGCCCGTCCACTAAGTTCGGAAACATGTCTCCAGGCCAACCTACCTCGGCCCACTTCGGCTTAACAAGACCCACCAGCTAACGATAGCCGCCGCTGGTCCTCCATCGCCGACCGCCGCAGGTTATAGCGCAGAACATTTCACATTCACACGCACAGAGAGCTCAGCAAGAATTTCCTTTCGTTCACTTTCCCTCTCCGACGCCTCCAGTCCACTCAGACCGGCCACTTCCATCACTGTTCACCACTTCCACCGCCGCGCAAAGTGCTTGAACCTCAGTCATCACTGCCATTCCCGTCCACAAACGTTGCCCATGTGATCTCCTTACTCAGATCCGATCGTCCATCGCCACAGGTTTCGTTACCCAAAGCTGTATGAAGAGAGATTATGTCGGTTGCGTGTTTGATTTACAAGAGAATTACATGTCAAGGTCGGTGAAGGGTGTAAATCCTGGGGTTGGATTGAAGTCATTTCAAAAGAGAAAATTGTCCAAAAAATCCTAAACCTATTACATTTTTACCAATTTAGTCTTAAACCTTTAACTTTGTCAATTCAATCCTAAATATTTTCACTTCTTACCAATTGAGTCCATCCACCAAATTTTGACCAAAAAATATTGACGTGGACATTGGAGGTGCCACATAGGACTACCGGCGTTGACGTGGTCAATTTTTTATAATATTTTAATATATATTTTTAATTTTGAATTTCTTTTTTCTATTTTTTTCTTTATTTTCTTTATTTTCTTTCTTTTCTTTTTGGCCTTCTTCTTTTACTTTTCCGATGGCCAGCCGGCCGGCTGAACTTGCCCACCACAAGTGAGGCACCACCGGCAAGGGCAAGCCACGGCAAGGAGAGCCCTCCCCCAAGCATGGCCCGATGAGGGTCAGCCTCACCTAGGCCAGATTTGGTGAGGCCGAACCTCACCTAGGGCAAGGCAGCCTTGCCTGGTGCCACCTTGGCCTAGGCAAGGCCAACACTTGCCAAGTGAAGAGTCTCGAAGCGCCGTTTTCAACCCAGCGCTCATCAAATTACATCAATAACTTTAGTGTTGAAGCCAAATAAATCTTGTGGTAAGAATTGATAATTTCTTCGTGAGATCGAGAGATTATTTCATAAGAAATTTTTGAGCTAAACACTGCATGAATTTTTTGGTGTGATTGGGGGCTGGGAAATATTGAGAATGTTTAAGTAACTTGAGTGTGATCATAATTTTTGTTATATCACTTGATTTATAGTGGAATTCATTGCTGCTCTTTTTGTGGATGTAAGTCATTACAACCAAACCACGTAAATCTAATATCTAATCTATTTTCTTATATTGATTATTCTATTATTCAATCGCTTGCCTTTGCAACGGCATATATAGAGGTCCTATGTTGTTAATGTTAACACTCTTGATTTTTAATTTTCTACATCTAATGGTGGCACCCCCTTAACACTCTTCATTTTTTTTGTTCTATCTAATGGGAACACAACAACCACGTGATTTTCAAAGGGGATCCCATTTGATCTGTACAGTATCCACTTGACTAGACATGGACATGGATCCTGGGGTGGTCCCAACCTCCTCCTACCCAACATCATTGTGAGTTGGCAGTCCATGTGTTGCCATATTCTAAATCGTCTGTGTTCTAGTCATTCGAAAATTTACATATTTACAATTGACATTTTATCTTTTACGAATAAAGCAATTTAAAATATTGCATGCCGTGATTCTATGACTATGTTAAAGCAAGAATATGTGCTGTAATCAATCAAATTAACTTCTTAAGATGATGAAAGACTGGAGCGAGTCAAGTCAATAAAAATGCTAGCTCTTTGTCCACGAGCATTGTTTAATCTCATTTACCGATCGCCCCAACTCAGACGGTTCTCCTTTTTGTCATATAGCAGCATCTTTTCAGCCTGTACATTGTTGTGAAAATATGGCTTCGAATTTGGTAGAACAATGAAGACGGATATTTAGAGTACTCAAGTCGGACTTTGAGTCATGATATCACTTTCTTTAAGGATTTATTTGCCCCACAATGTTGCTAATGGTCACTAGCAAAAATCCTCCAAGATACAACAAAGTCTCAGATGAGAATACTAGATAGCAATTCTAGTATTTCTCCAGGGTCTCTTTAGAAAACAATTGAAAGAATGGCCGTAGTTTTTTAGACAGAAAGCTCGAAAAATATGAAAAATGATCACTCTCATAATTTCGAAAAATAACAAGTATATATATAAAATAGTCTTGCAACTCTTCGTGAAAATTGCCAAAGAATGAACAAACACGTTCTTTAGAAAAATTGTTCGGATAAACAAATGCGACTCTTCGGAAGAAGTCAAAAACCGAGCAATTGCAACCCTTCGGGAAAAGTTGCAAACCGAATAAGTAATTTTCCAAAGGTTGTATCGAAAAAACACAAATAAAAATTCGGAATAATAGTTTTTTTTAAATAGAATTTCGAATTTTCATTTTATATTTCATTTCCGAAAATTCTCAAAATAAAAGCAACCTTTGAATTGATTTAGGGATTACTGCTAATTAAACCGCGGGTGTGCTAATTGTTAAGTGCTAAGTGCGCCAAATAATCACGTACCCGCACGGGTATGGTGGGGTCTAGCCCCACTCAATCATTCCTTTAAGTACAAAAAGGAAATCCCACACTTTTCAATTGGCACACTCCCTCTCACTTTTCCTATGTGGGATAAAGAAAAAACACTCAGTTTGTTTTAACAAATAAACCTCCAACAATCCCCCACTTTCTTTGTAAAAACAAAAATTTCAAAATTAAAATTTTAAAAACCGTATAGCCAAAATTTCAGTAAGATTAATATACATACATAAAGGTCTCTTTTGAGTTAAATCTTTACTTAGTGCAAGTATCTCAAAGCTCTATCAAAGTGACAAGTAGCTCGGCTTTAAACATGTACTTTTATGTAATAGAACCAAACATACCACACATACACTAACCTCTTGTTTCAGCGAGAAGTTCTATATTACTCCATACTATTATGGCATTGTGCTTGATCCTGTTTCATGAGCTCTCTAGAAAGCAACCCTCACTTTCGTAAGAAGCGGCACCACTTCTAAGCTCATATAGGTGAAGTATCTACCATGTGTTTCTATTATTATCAACACACTACAAAATTGTATCATACTTCATTAAAAATTCAATTCAGCCTACAAAACGTAATAGACGATACTGACTTCTCATATCAAGGCTACGTTAGTATCAAACAATCACATTCATTAACTTGTTCTTACTCATTAAACCTTGTAACTAGTGATATTCTAGAAAAAGATCGAGTTACCATTATTGGTGATTTCAATTAAAGGGTTTCGGCCCCATTTCTTGTGAGGTCACTATTACCATATGTCTTGGTAAAGCTTTTGTCAAAGGATCAGCAAGATTTTTACTTGACCTTACATAGACAATTGTTATGGTACCATCTTTGATCAATTGTCTTACATATTCATGTCTTAGTCTAATGTGTCTAGACTTATCATTTATTTAATAATTTTTCAACTTAACTACATTGGCTTAAAGAATAACCCTCACTATTTTTCTTAACTTTAATACCTAACATAGTATCTACTTCACCTAAATCCTTCATTTTAAACATGGAAGTTAGATACTTCTTAGTCTCATTAATTCCAGTCATATTCGTTCCAAAGATAAGCATATCATCAACATACAAGCATATTAAAACACCATAGTCTTTAGTGAATTTAGAGTATATACACCTATTGGCACTACTATTGATGAAATTATTTGACAATATGACCAAATTAAACTTTTCATGTCACTGCTTAGGAGCTTGCTTAAATCCATAAAGAGATTTAATCAATTTACATACTTTTCTTTCATTTCTAGGAAGAACAAAACCCTCCAGTTGTTCTATGTAAATCTCCTCATTTAAGTTTCCATTTAAGAAAGAAGTCTTAACATCCATTTAATGAACACAAAGATCATAAAGTTCATTAAATGGAAGCTAGAGCAAAAAGAACTCGAATAGAAGTTATACGTGCAACAAGAGCATATGTATCGAAATAATCTATTCCTTCTTTTTGTCTATATCCCTTAGCTACAAACATAGCTTTAAAAGCTTGAATAGAACCATCAGAATGATATTTTCTTCTAAAAATCCATTTGCACCCAATAGGTTTTGATCCTTTCGGTAAATCTACTAATGCCCAAGTATTATTTGACATAATTGAGTCCATTTCATCATTCACAACTTCTTTCCAAAAGGAAGCATCTCTAGAAGACATAGCATCATCAAAGTTTCTAGAATCATCTTCTAAATTTAATACTAAATGGTATTTATTTATCACGTTATTATCTCCATCTTCTTCAACAAGAAAAACATGAGTAATAAAATCAGGATCTAAGTCTTTTATTTTCCTAATTCTAGTACTTCTCCTTGGTTCAATCATGTCTTTAGAATCATTCGTTTCTTTCTCTTGAGAATCACTTTGAGTTTCCATAGATCTTGAATTATTTTCAATAATTTCAGAACTTGTAAAACATTTATTCTCAAAGAATTCAACGTCTCTCGATTCTACTATGACATTAGACTTTAAATCAAGAAACCTATAAGCTTTACTATTTTCAGCATACCCAACGAAAACACTTTTAATAGCTTTAGGACCGAGCTTTGTTCTCTTAAGATCTAGAGCTCGGTAGTATGCCAAGCACCCCCACACTTTAAGATATGACAAATTTAGCTTTCTACCTTTCCATATTTCATAAGGGGTTATATCATTTTTCTTGGAAGGTATTCTGTTATGAATATAAGATGCAGTAAGTAATGCTTCTTTTTAAAGATTAATTGGTAGCTTTGAATTTGAAAGCATACAATTAACCATTTCTCCAAGAGATTGATTTTTCCTTTCAGCTAACCCATTTTGTTGTGGAGTATATGGTGCCGAAACTTAATGAATTATACCATGTTCTTCACAAAATGAAGAGAATTCATTTAAGAAATATTCTCCACCTCTATCTGATCATAGAACTTTAATTTTCTTTTCTAATTGATTCTCTACTTCAGTCTTATATTTCTTAAACATGGTAAATGCTTCATCCTTCGATCTCATGAGATAAACATATAAGAACCAAATGCAATCATCCACAAAGATAATAAAATACATTTTACCTCCATGTGTTAGCATACCATTAAATTCACATATATCACTATGAACTAAATCCAATAAATTCGAATTTCTTTTAACACTAGGAAATGACTTCTTAGTAAGTTTTGACTTAGCACATATTTCATATTTATCAAATTGCCATTAAAATTGATCAAGTCTAATTTTCTCATATTCTTCAAATAACAAATATTTATATGTGCCAACCTACTATGCCATAAAAGTGAAGACTCGACAATATAAGCAGAACTAGAAATATTATTATTGATACTCAGTTGATACATGCCATCATTGGCATAACCCTTCCCAACAAACATCCTATTTTTCGACAAGATAACATTGTCGGATTCGAACAAAACCCGAAACCCCCTCTTACAAAGTAAATCAATAGAAACTAGGTTCTTCCTAATTTTGGGTATAAATAATACATTAAGAAGAGTTATCTTCTTTCCAGAAGTGAAGTCTATCTCCACCGTGCCTTTTCCAGTAACCTTTGCAAGAGCATTATTCGCCACCAGGACCTCTTAAACATTTGAGTCAATAATCTCTTCAAATTGCTTGAATATGTACTTGTCCTTGCACACATGAACTGTTGCTCCAAAATCTAATTACTAACCGGATTGAACAATAGTAGAATTGATTTCAGAAACCATAGCCATCGCATCATTGATCTCATAAATTTTCATGCTCGAAAACATGTTTGAAATCTTGGCTACATAATTTTCTTCAATCAGATTTGCATCTTTCTTCACCATCGGAATGTTCTTGTCCTTTGAAATGCTCTTGCGGTGAATGCAATCCTTGGCATAGTGTCCTTGTTTGCCACAAACAAAACAGCAACCCTTTTTCTTCTTTTGTGTTCTCTTAAATTTATGTCCCCCGCTTTTTACTTTGAAGTTTTGGCCGATTTTCCTTTTTTATCCACAACATTCACCTTGGAATTGTACAAAATAGAATTATCACGTAAACGTGACTCTTCCTTAATGCAAAGATGTTTTTGTATTTGCTCCAAAGTAAAGTCCTCTGACTTGTGAATCGGCCTTTTTCCATAGTCTTTTTGGAGGGAATTTCGCAATGATTGCTCCAACTTGAAAAGCTTCTGGAATATCAATCTTGAGGGCACGAATCTTATTCACAATCACTTGCAATTCATGAATTTGTTCCAGCAAGGGTTTAGTATCAATAAACTTGAAATCAAAATACTTTGCAATTAGATATTTGTTGGTACCTTGCTCCTCCGTTTTGTACTTAAATTCCAGTGCATTCAAAATTTCTTTGGCCGACTTCATTTCAATGAATAAGTCATACAGATGATCGGAGAGTGTGTTCAGAATGTGTCATCGACAAAATAATTCATCCTCCGCACATTTCTTCTTTTCCTTATTAACCCTCTCAATGACTTCCACACTTGGCTGTCCTCCCTTAGCAGTAGGCTTAGGATCTTCTATAGGCGCCAAGTTAGGATCCAATATGTAGGAAATCTTCAGAGCAGTGAGTAAGAACATTAGCTTGTCCCTCCAGCGAGCAAAATTGTTTCCATTGAACTGGTCCAGTTTGACCATATCTTGATTCATAACTTTGATTGTCTCCAACTCCATTGTAGCAAGATAAATCCTTACAATTGTTATGAAAATATGGTTTCGAATTGGGTAGAATAATGAAGACGGATATTCAGAGTACTCAAGTCGGACTTTGAGGCGTGATATCACTTTCTTTAAGGATTTATTTGCCCCACAATGTTGTTAATGGTCACCGGCAAAAATCCTCCAAGATACAACAAAGTCTCATATGAGAATACTAGATAACAATTATAGTATTTCTCTAGGGTTTCTCTAGGAAACAATTGAAAGAATGACCGTAGTTTTTCAAACAGAAAGCTCGAAAAAGATGAAAAATGATCACTCTCGTTTTTTCTGAAAAATAACGAGTATATATATAAAACAGTCTTGCAACTCTTCATGAAAATTGCCAAAGAATGAACAAACACGACCTTTAGAAAAATTGTTCAAATAAACAAATGCGACTCTTCGGAAGAAGTCGAAAACCGAACAATTGCAACCCTTCGAGAATAGTTGCAAACTGAATAAGTAATTTTCCAATTATATCGAAAAAAAACACAAATAAAAATTCGGAATAATAGTTTTTTATGGTGGAGTCTAGCCCCACCCAATCATTCCTTTAAGTACAAAAAGGAAATCCCATACTTTTATATTGGCCCACTCTCTCCCACTTTTCCTATGTGGGACAAGGAAAAAACAATCAGTTTGTTTTGACAAATAAACCTCCAACATACATTTCCTCTAGCCATAACTCAGACAAAAAGCAACTTGAGAGTTAACAAAACTTCCTTCTTAGTTTCGCCTTTTCCAGCTCGTAATGGAAGGGTTTGATTGATCCTCCGATTAATTGCTCGTACAAAAGTTGGGACTACACACTCGATCAGGTATGCATGCACCTCTGTGCTTGTTTTATATAGCATTACACATTCAATTCCTATGTATGTTTGACTTTAGGGTCATCAAAGTGGATTTTCCACTTATAGATTAATTACTGCTTCATACCCAGACATGTGACCATTCAAAATCAGAATCGCAACCTAAAACACAGCATTAATGTAAATGTTGCTATGAAAGAAAAAGTGATCAATCAAAATTTCATGAAAATGGAGCAAATATGCAAAGTTGCCATTTTACTGTATCAATGAAAAACTGTTATCATTTGACCACACTTCTGAATATCAACGTAATACAAAGAAAAATCTCATATATCCAACTTACAAATCATTCAAACACCTTACAATGCAAAGAAGAAAAACAAGAGATAAAAAGGGTGTTGAATTCCATCATGAGACCAATTAGAAAATGTCCTCCTCAACTCCACCCTCATCACCACTCATTGATCCAGTCGCAAGGGTGTTATTCATTGATGATTTTTCTCGGTTTGCAACATTAATTTTCAAAAGATTTTCAATGAACACAAGTGATTGAATGAACAAGTCTTTGAGTCTCAAATAAGTTGCTCCACACATGGACTTGACCATACAATGTTGGTAATTGGGATTTGTAGCTACCATAACAAGGAACATACCATAGATAACCCACTTGATGTAAGAATTCAGTACAATCAAGTTGAGTGTTATTCTAACAATGAGACATCCTACCATGAGAAATGCAAAATTGATGAATGTCGTTCCACGATTGCTTTGTGTTGTTTGTGAACTAATGATGAAAAGCATTATGAGAGCTATGGAAATTGCAACGAAGCTCACTTGCATGTTTATAAGTAAATCCTTGACTCCAAGCAAAGCAAGTGACCAAGCAATGATGTCAAGAAATCTTTCAATTTTTCAGTAATGACTTCTTCTTGTCCACATCTTCGCACTCTCGTACCCTCTCTCCTGAAAATTTTCCTTTCTTGCTAGGACCCTCCTTTTTTCGCTGAAAGTCAAAAGTAACAGTAGCTGATCTCCTTTCCCTCTTTGAGGACCCTTTTCTCTCACGGCGAAAATGTTTAATACTACATGAATAAAATTAAGAAATAATATATTTATCATTTATTTAAGGTTGCCAGCCTTCCCCCAAGCGTTGGTAACCCTACCGACCTTCACTACTGCCCCACCGGCGAGGGGGCAGCAACCACCACTTGTGTTTGCTTTATATATATAGTTTTTTTAAAAAATAAAAAAAAAAAAATAAAGATGTTAAAAATTAAATAGAAACAATTACCCTTCACATTTAGTGAGTTTAAGTCATTTTTTTAAAAGTAATATATGCACTTCATACCCTTATTTGAAACAAGATTCACTTTAGACTCTTATTGAAGAAAATAAGGACACTTCAGGCTCTTATTTGAAATAATATATATTTTAGGCCCTTATTTGAGAAAATGGGGGCACTTTAGGCTCTTATTTGGGATTTTCCTTTTTTGGGTTAATATTGTGGTGTGCATTTGCATTTTTAACCAAAGGAAAAAGGTCACATATGATATAATTGATAAGGTGTGGATGGTTGTCCAGCTGGTGCTGATGTGGCATCGGTGTGTCATTCCACATCAAAATTTCCGTTTCTTTTTAAAAGAAGGATCAACTTGAAAAACACAGATACTTTAAGGACCTAATTGGTTGGGAAAACAAAAACAAGTTACGGGCCCGATTAGTGAGATAATGTACAAAAACCAATTTTTCTTGAAGGAATACAAACATCGTGAAGAATGTTGGAAACGCCCTATTGTCCATTAGAGTGCTAATCACTGCCTAATTGTTCTTTTCACCCGACCCCTTGTGTCAATCAATAAATGAAACAAAACAACGGCTTGTCATCAAAATGAATTTGAAGCTTGAATTGGAAAGTAAATCAGTTAAAAGATAGGAAGTCTTGTTCATATCCATTTTCTCCTTACTGGGGATCTCCATTGTAATGGAAAGGAACTCCTTTTGGTTTCTTTGCCTGGCTATTGTTAGATTTGTTTATAATTTGTATGGATTTCGGAGGCTAAAACTCCAACTTTCATTTATCAAGCTAAGCATGTTTAGCCACGTTAACTATGGTTGAAACTTGCAAAGGCGAGTTCAGCACCAAAAAATACAACCAATGAACGGACTACAAAGGAGGGTCCACGCGTTGGCATGATATAAGTAGCCATAGTATTATGATTGCTATAAAATCTGCGTACTTCTATTTAACAATTAATGTTTTTACAAATAAAGCAAATTAGAATAGTGGTTGCTGTAATATTACAAGGCAAAAGAACACTTCAAGTGCCATAACTTTGCTCAAAAGGAAAGGGACGAAAGGTACACTTAGGGGCTGCATGTTTTTATTTCTGTTCTTTTTTTGTTCTTGGGAACAGAAATAAAAAATAAAAATAAAAAAGTGTTTCTGTTCCGAGGAACAATTTTTGAATAAAAAAAACGCGTTTGGTAAACTTGTTCCGGAAATAAAAAATGCAGAAACACGTTTGGTAAATTTTATTCTTTTTTTGTTTCTTTTAATTTTTTAATATTTTTATTTTATTTTCATTTTTTCCTTTCTTTTTTTTTTTTTTTCTTCTTTCGGCCGGTTCTTTGGCCTTTGGCGGCAAACCAACGGGCCGCGGCCTCGCCACGCATAGCGAGGTTGAGCCTCGCCTTAGGCAAGGCGAGCTCGGGCTCGCCCAAACGAAAGGTACACGAACCTTAAGTGCCACATTCTTTAAAAAAACAGATAATTTTTTTTAAGTGCTACTTTTTGTGTTCAAAAAAGCCAAAGTCCGGCGAGAAAAACAAAAAAAGGTGTTCATGGCACTTTTTTTTCCTTAAGTGAATTTTTGGTGAAACAAGCCCAAAACGACACCGTTTTGCATTTGATGAGGCCAAATAATACAAAAACGGCGTTGTTTTTGGCCGACGTGGTAAAAAATAATATAAAAATTAAATAAATTAAATTTAAAATTAGATTTAGTTAAAATATTAAAAAATAATAATTTTAAAATTAAATTTAGTTAAAATATTAAAAATTAATAATTTTAAAATTAAAAAAATAAAAATAAAAAATTGGGGGGCGGAGGGGGGGGGGGGGGCGGTGGTTAGGAAGGGCCGGGCTCAGCCCACGGCTCGCAAGCCCTCACGCCACCACCGATCCGGCAAGTGGCGAGGATCCCCCCTCATTTTTTAAGCGGCCCGGCCCTTTTTTAAATTTAAAAATTATTATTTTTTGATATTTTAACTAAATCTAATTTTAAATTTAATTTATTTAATTTTTATATTTTTTTTTTACGTTTTTACATCAGCCCAAAACGATGTCGTTTTGAGCCGTTTTTGCATTATTTTGGCCGAACTTTGGCCGGATGCTCGAGTGATCCATTTTACTCCGATTTTGGCAAATGGCGTTCGTTTCGTTTGAAAATGGGCCATCTCCGAAAACATTTTCCCGAAGTCATTTCCAAGAAAATGGCCCAGTGTTCGGCAAAAACTTAAATTTTGAGTGGAAAACATTTTCCACCGTTCGATTAGCTAATTTAATTGTTTAGAAAAAATTATCCATTTTTTGACCAAAAATATTTGTATTTTTAAAAAATACAATTTTTTATTATTTCCAAGTTCATAAATTTTTCTTTCTTTTTCTTTTTATTTTTTCCTTTTCTTTTCCTTCTCCTTCTCCTTCCTCCTTCCTCCTCCTTTTTCCTCCTACTTCCTCCTTCCTCCGCCGCCGCACGCCTGACGATGGCTAACTGCCCGGTGGCCAACCAAGATCCGGTCACCAGATCCGGCAAGCTCAAGGCTCGACTGATCTCGCCCAAGCTCGCTGGAGGTTCGTTGGGCTCTAGCGAGCCGCGAGCTCGTCGGATCTGGCGACAGAGCTCGGGCTCCCGATCTAGGCGAGCCCGAGCTCCGCCGCCAGATCCAGCGAACTCACGGCTCGCCAGACCTCTGGCGAGCTCGGGCGAGGCCCGAGCCCCGCCCAACTCGCCGGATCTGGCTAGGCCAAAGCTCTGCCCCAAGCCGGCGAGGCCTGAGCTCGCCGAGCTCGGGCGAGTTGGGCTTCCACAGATCGGGCTAGGCGGAGCCTCGCCGGCCCGGGGTGGAGCTCGAGCTGGCTCTCGACCGCGGCCGGTCGCCGGTCACCGGCCGCTTTCAAGGCTGGCCACCGGCCAAGCTAAGGAAGAAAAATGAAAAGGAAAGAAAGAAAAAAAAAAGAAAAAAAAAGATATAAGGCAGAATAAGTTATGGAAAATGTTTTCCACTTTTCAGAAGTGGAAAACATTTTCCTTAGCTTTGAAGGTAATTTTTACTGTTGATGGAAAACATTTTCCTTAAGTAGTTGATTTTCCATGAAACGAACATGGGAAAATCCGAAAAACATTTTCCTGGAAGTTATTTTCCGTGAAACGAACGCAACCTAAATATACCTTTCGTAAGTTATGGCACTTAAGTATCCCTTTGTGCAAAATTATGGTACTTGATGGTGTGACATCCTGAAATTCGACCCCATTTCGATAAAGTGAAATGGGCATTTCGTCGACGTGCCTATGGCCCTTTTCTACGGTGATCACTCATGAGTTAACTAACATATTGGGTAAAGCCGTTAAGGGATGTATCAGCTGTAAAATCCCTAAAAGCTACCTAATTGGTTGGATTGAGCTAAAATCACATCTGATCGATTTTTAACCACGAAATTGAATTCGATTTCGGAAATCGAATTTTAAGCGCGTCATAATTCTTATTTTTAGGATCCTGTCTCATCGCTCGTCAATTTATTGACGAGTCCGAAATTTCAATAAAGAAATTATCGGAAGAAAAATTGAAGCCCGAAAGGAATTAGAAAGGGAAAGAGAAATGAAATAAAATAAGTGGAAAGGTAATATTTTATTTCCCTCTCTCCCTCTCTCTTCTTTTCTTTCTTTTCTTTCTTTTCTCTTTTCTCTCTCTCTCTTCCCTTTTGGTGGTCAATGCATATCTCCTCTCTCTTCTCTCTCTCTCTTATCTCTCCTCTCTCTTCTTCCTTCCCGCACACGCCGAAACCAGCTTCTTCTTCTCCTTCTTTCTTCGCGTGCGAAGCAAGCAAACGAGCGAAGCGGCGGCTCGTCATCGCCACCGTCCCGCCGCCGCACCTCGCTCGCACGCCGCGACGGCCGCCGCCTTCCCGCCCGCGCGCCCAGCCAACCGTCCGCGCGCGCCCAGGCGTGCTTCCTCGAGCGAATCCGCGTGACCCAACCACTGTTCGCCTCTGACCAGCCCCGTCGGCCACCTCCGACCACCGCCCAGCCCCGCCGGACCTCCCCAGTGTCCCCCTCACCCTCCGCCGGCCTTCCCTCGCCGTTTTGGCCGTCGGAGCAGCCTCGGCCAGCCCCAACCAGCAGCCCACGAAGTGGGTTTCCAGCACTTTCGGGCTCATTTTGGGCCATTTCCGGGCCCCGAACCCGAGCCGTGCTTTGGAGTTTGTTGTTCCTCGCGTCGCCGCCGTCGGATTGATCCGATTTGCACGCGATTTGGTGAGTAATCTCACTAATCCATGATTAGTTGGCTAATTATGCTTAAGGTTGGTTTATTTTTAATTAATTATGTTTAGGTTGTTAGATTATAATAAATTAGCAATTATTAGTCAATTGTGATGCGATTTAGATAAATTGATTGCGCAATTAGCAAGTAGACGTGGTCTACTAATTATTGGAAGTGCCTTGGGATTTTTCCCGACCCTTAGTGGGCTCCAATTAGGCTTTTCGGGCCTAAGTGAAATTTTTAGTATTTAAATATTAATTTTCAGAATTAAATTAAATAATTATTTATTTTCCGAAAATTCAACTGACATGGTCTGGAACCGGAAAATTATGCTAATGACCGTGGTGAAGTCTGTTTATTTAATTGGGCTATATTTTGTGCTAAATTGAATTTTTAATAATTATTAATTAATTTTCGAAATTATTTATTTATTTATTTATTTATTTTTCGGAAATTAAGATTTTGATAGCCGACGACTGAAATCTCGTGCTGATCGTCGTGGCGTAGTCCGTTTATTTATTTGAGCTCCACGTTGTATGGAATTGAATAAATTGTGATATTTTAGGGATTTACCCTAAATTGATTGGAATTGATTGAGATTGAATTGTTGATTGGTAAATGGCCAAGTATGTTATTCAGCATTTATAATGCTTTGTTGAGTTGATTTAATTATTTGATTGAGAAATCGTTGGGCATTGGTTGTCGGTATTGAAAGTAGATTGGTAATCACTTAAAAGAGGACACGTGGGCTCGGTGAATTGGAATATCACCTGGAGAATGCACATGAGTTCAGTGGTTGAATATGTCACCTTGGCGAAAAGGTCGCCTGAGAGAATGCACGTGGCTCGGAGACTCGGTATGTCATCCTAGAGAATTATGATGATTTAGAGTTTTCTAAAATTTGAATTGATGCATCACTTTGGTGAGATTGAAGATTTTAAGGACACGTGGCTCGGTGATTTGATGCGTCACCTTGGCAAATGAGTGCCTTAGAGAATGCACGTGGGCCTAGGCATCGTAAAAAGGACACATGGCTCGGTGATTGAACCTTGGCAAATGAGTGCCTTAGAGAATTGGAAATAACATCTAAAAGGGCACGTGGCTCGGTGACTTGATGTATCACTTTCAAATTTGTGGGCCCAAGGTTTGAGGCACGTGAACTCGAAGACCTGGAATGTCGTCCTGGAGAATGCACGTGGCCTAGCTTTTAAATATCCCACGGTGGGATTGATTCGTATGACATGTAATTGACTGGTTCGATTTGTTTTGAGTAAATGAGTGTCTATTGTGAATTGTACTAACTTGCAGGTGGGATCTGAGGCCAAGGTAAGTCCTCTACCCTGTGCGTGTTTAGGCAGCCTTTAGTATAATGGTTTACTAATCGAGCTTAGTGGGGTAGAACTCGCTGAGACGTAGTCTCATCCCAGTTTGGGGAAACCATTTCAGGACCCCGCTGAAGAGCTGAGAAGGAGAACTCGGAGGCGAATCTTAAGGAGAAAGATTTTTGGAAGAAGAAGACAATCTTGAGAAGGGTCTTGAGTACGGCCCAGTTCGTCTAAGTTTCTGTCTTCTTTTGAGATCTCCATTTTGATGTGAATAGTTATGAAGTGGTTTGTGTTTTGTACAAAATTTTGGTTATAAATTTCATGATAATATGAATGAGTTATTCTCTCCATAAAAGCAAAGATAAATTCAATATTATGATGATTTTTCTTTTTGATTGATTTTTTTCGGACTTTTATATCATATGATAAAATGAATGAGCAAACATGATAATATGAATGAGACTTTGATAAACTTCAATAAAAGAAAGCAAACTGAGACTTTGGAAAGAGCAATACCCTCCCTAATAAGCTTCATTAGATTATAATCAATGATTCCGGATCCCTTTCTCTAGCAAAGCACCGGGTTTCTAAATTCTCATAGGGCCCCCCTGGAAAATAAAATTTTAATTTAATTTAGACATGGCATTTGATTTATCACATAAAGAATGTTTGAAGTTAATGTTTTATTTTATTAGTGATAAGAGAGTATGTCTATTGTTATTGTTGTTCGTGAGTTGTCATTTATTAGTTTTCAATGACTAATGCCTCAAAATGAAATTTTAATTTAGATGTAACATTTAAAAATAGCACGGCCGAATAATTAATCAATGTAATAAACTCTTTTAAACAAGTGACATTCAATCACAAAGTCACGCATAGCAAGCCTGTGAAGAGCCATAACGGTTTTATCTTTAGTATTTCTAGAGAAGTGTCAATAAAATTAAATATTTTCATAATGTGGGTTTCAAAATGAAGTTGGAAGTTTAAATTTATTGACATAATCTAGTGATAATTAATTTCACTAAAAACTTTAAATTACCTGAGTACTGGCCCAACTGGACATATCAACTCTGATTTCTATCCTTAGATATTTTTTTTCCTAACCTTAATCGTTAGCTGTGGGATTTGTCATGGCTCACACATAAAATGAGCGTCCACCGTGAATCGACGCTCATCAGATTGTCCAGTCCCTTTAAAACCTATCGCTCGGATTCAAGAGGAGGATAGAATTAAGCGGACAATAATTATTGTTCAGAAGAACGTCCATGTTGTAGTAATTCTAATTAGAGGGTGGATTACTCCCAAAACACCTCCCTTCGATTGCTCTTAAATAGATTTAAAAGCAAAAAGAAGTTCTAAAGGGTTAAAGAAAAGTTGTTGATAGATTTCATATTATTCTATGTTCAGTGGCCACATCCTTAATAGTAGATTAGTTACGCGTATATTCGAAACGGAAAGTTGTTGAGACAATTTTATTTTAAGATACTTTGTCAGTTGAAATTAGAAAAGGTAATCACATGAATGGAAGGATTTGGATGGGAATCAGGCTGATTGCAAGATAGATTTTATTTATTTATTTATTTATTTGCACAAAGATTACAAGGTAGATTAAAAACCAACAAAAGTATATCTTGAATATCAAAATCTGGCACGAAGGATACTTTAGTACTAAAAGTTATAAAAGTGACACTTAAGTGCCAAAATCGAAGCAAAATGGATCGGTCAAGTACCAATAGCAAGAAAGTCCGATTAAGATGTTAACTTGGTGATTTTCCAGTGAGATAAATGCAAAACAACATTGTTTTGCATACTAACATGGTTAAACAAGTGCAAAAATAACATCATTTTATTGATGTGGCTAGATAATTAATATAAATGTTAATTAAATTTAAAAAAAAAAAATTTATTTACATGTTTATTAAAAAGGGGAAGAAGATGAAGATTGTAGGTAGCTGAGGGCTGAGCCCTTGCCACCACCTCCTCATCGTCGCTAGCCCTTCTCGACAATGATGGGGAGGCGCAACAAGGGTTTGGCCCTCGCCTTCTGCCTCCTCCTACTCCTCCTTTTTCTCTCTTTTTTTAAATAAATAAGTATAAATATTTTAATTTAATTAATATTTATGTTAAAAAAAAATTTAAAAAAATGATGTCGTTTTGATTCTTTGTTGTTAACTCAGTTCTCCAACATGCCAAATAAGCGAGTTATATTATTAAAGAATTACCATATAAGATTTCCTATAACTTTCACCCAAGTGTTCCATTTTAAAAAAATGACATTTAAATATTATTATCGTAACTTTTGACATTTAAGTGTCATTCAGTGTTAAGTTTAGATATTTTATATGTGTGGTACTTTTTTTTTTTTTTTTTTTTCTGTGCAAATTTCAAACGCCCGCTCCTGTGACGTTGACCGAGAAAGGTCGCGGAAGTCCAAGAGACAAGACAGTGTGATGGGAACGGGAACGGGAAAGGGGAAGGGGAAGGGGAAGGCAAAGGAGAAAATCGTTCGCGAGAGAGAGACAGAGAGACCCGTGAAGAAGACAAGGGAGATGAGAGAGAAAGGACACATGGAAGTACGTGGTTTCCGGGGTACTTCCATTTTTTCTCCTCTTTGGTCTCCCCCTTTTCATCTTCCATTCTTTCTTAGACTGGCTATTCACGCGCGGAATCTCAATCTCAAGCTACAAATTCTTATTAAATTGTATCTTTGATCAAAATTCAAAATTAACATTTTTCTATTAGATATCTCTTGATCATGATATGAGGCTGGCTTATTTTGTTTTCTTTTCCGATTGTTTCTCCCTATTCCAAGGATTACAGATTTCCTTTAACACAATATTGATCTCTAACACAGGTGAACATAGCCAGAGGCTTTGGTCTTTTCGACTTTTTCTAAAGAGTCCTGTGTATGAATTTGCTCACAATAGTGCAAGAGCAAATCCTTTCAAGAAAGAGAGTCCAGGTACTCGTAACTTTGTGGAGCTGCGACAATGAATTGCCAATTCTAAAAGATTATCCTCGATGCACTAAAAAAATATGACTCAAACAAAAAGTTCGAAATGGATGTGGGACTCCTATGATAACCTAAGGTCATTGTGACTTTTTTACGTTTTTATTATTAAAAAACTCTAGCATGACTTATGATTCCTTTGTCATATTAGATGCTATAGAATCCTAAACAGTAAACATGACATGATTGGGTTTTTCATCACAATTTTTGGCCAGAAAGGGCCTTGTGGATTCATACTACAAGCAACACGAAAATAAAAGTGAATAGCATAGGGCACAAAATTGATAAGAAATAGATTTGCATAGTCAATCTTGGACAAATACGCAAAGTTGCAAATTTAACAAATTTTGACATATGGTCTAAGCACAATTTTTCATATTGTCCAAAAAAATGATACAAATAAAAAAGTTGATACAATCATTTCACATAACATACAAACATCTTGAAATACAAAGAGCAAGAGAGAGATAAAGGGTGCCAAATTCTATTACGAGATCAACTAGACAATGTCCTCCCCAATTCTGCTTCTGTCATTGCCAACAGGTCGAGTCACAACATTATTAGTCATTGGTGGTTCTTCTTGGTTTGCAATAATAATTTTTAAAATTTTTTTGATGATCCCATGTGATTGAATGAACAAGTTTTTGAGTCTCGGAGAAATTCCTTGGTACATGGATTTGAAGATCCGTTGCATCTCCTTGTAAATTTGTTGGTACTTGGGATTTGTTGCTACCAAAATAAGGAACAAACCATAAATAACCCACTTGATATAAGAATTTAGTACGATCGAGTCAATTGCTACTCCAACAACAAGACATCCTAGTATGAGAAACATGAAATTGATGAATGTCTTTCCACCATCACTTCGTGTTATTCTTGAACGGATGCCGAAGAGCACGATGAGAGCTATTGCTATTGTGATGAAGATTACTTGCTTGTCCAAAAGTAAATCCTTAACTCCTAACAGAGCAAATGACCATTTAAGTGAGGATGTCAAGAAACCTTTCGATTTTTTAACGTTGGCATCTTCTTGCTCTCGCAATCTACCATAAAGAACAACGAAAATTTGAAATCATTAGTTCATGAGGAAAATAAATAATTCCAGCTTGTAGTACGAGCCGTCAACCTGCATGCTTAAATCGACTTATGGAAGCTTACTTATCCACAAATAAATCTGTACAATGAATTGTACCAATGAATCGATATATGAAGGGGGCGATTTCTCACAATTTGCATTATTACCGTTCATTTGCTAATCCAAAATTACAAACTAGAGCTTAGTATTAGCGGCATGCAAAGTCCACATAATTACTCTAAACAGATCGATTGCAGTAAATAATAAATGACTTGTGATTGATATGGATGGATTTTGCTGCACAAATAAAAGCTCCAACTAACATAGAAAGCCAAGTGCACCGATTGCTCCTAATCCTAAGGAGGAAATAGTTCATAAAAGTGTGCATTTGTCCCGGTCCAACCTGGGAATTGGACCAAATCAGCTAGTTTTGGGTGGCTCCCGGAAGAACCGGTCCCGTTCTAGGCTCCATAAATTTGGAGCAAAAAATAATCAGTCAAGTTTCCGGTTTCACATGAGAAATTTTTATTTTCTTGTTCTAAAATAAATCCTAAGCTAGTACATTGCATTTTAATGTTCAGTCTCTTTCTCTCTCCCTCTTTCTCTGTTTCGGTGGGCACCTCTCTTTCGATCTTGATTGAGACTGCTTTAATTTTCACCTTTTATTATTATTACTTTTTTGGGTTCTTCTGGAGTACTTCTATTTTTTCAACGTGGCTGACTCAATGAAAATCGTCCCTATTAGTTTAGCTTCCCAGCATCAAACCAAACAATGGTCTATGTGAAAGCATGACTGCCGCACGAGAATCAAGCCCAGAACATAGCCTCAGAAGTAATGAAGGAGTGCCATAATGATATCAGAGAAAGATCAGAACGGGCATTTGCCAAACAAGCAAATAAAGCAAGTGATCCACAACATATGGAATTAAATGGTCAGCAGACTAATGAACATTCTAAAGGTTAGTGATTTACAGGATAAACCAGGCAAAACAACCCACCAGTTTCATTTATCATGCTGCCTTCTCAGCTAATTGTCTCTTAAAATCTGAGCATGTAGTAGAAGAAGCAAGGGAAAGAAAATATAATTGGTTCTCATTCAACTTGTTCAGTCCGATTCTCAAATGAGCAGAATGGATTTCTAATTTTACGACGGAAACCGACTCACCGTAGAATTGATCGATCCTTTATAATTCAAACAAGATATGCATATATAAACAAGTGAAGAATTGTATCTAATCAACGTAAAATACGTCCGTTCCAATGCAAAACTAACCTCGGAGCCGCACTTGAAGTAAAGTTGATGTCAGACATCAATCTATGCTAGCTTTTCCAACAAAGAGAGTTGATGTTTCTTTCAGCTCTGCGCCAGGGGCTCTGAATTTGCAGTGTTCACACTTCAGGCGATACTTGGGTTTTAACAGAAGGCATTTTCGGTTTTTCTTTTATTCACGGCTAGCGCTGCCCAATGCGGTAGAATTCGACTCGATCTCACGACCGCTCCCGAAGTGACGATATTATCCCTCCTCATTCTTTATGCATCTTCCTACAGACATGCCTCAACCATGTCACCCCTCCTTCATGAAGTGACGATAGTATCCCTCCTGTTCCATCAGCAGACCAAACAAGATCCAATGGGGCCCATTCTTGACTTATATTCTTACCATTTCATTTTCCTTTTTTGTTTAGTTGGATTCTTCTTTCCCTTGTTTTTTCTTTGACTATTTCTAGGAAAACGTGCCTCATTTCCGGTCAATGACGATGGAGAAGCCTTTTTCAAAGAACGGGCAACTAAAGGGGTTTTGGAAATTCATCGAATGAGATTTATTTTTTTGTACACAAAGTCCTTTAATTTCGTTTTATGACATTTTTTAATATAGCTATAACAAACTATTGAAAAAATTGATACTGTCTATGTATTAGGAAAATGTTACGATATGAACTATACAAAATAACATTTTACTATATTTTGCACTTGTCTATGGCAAAAATGCCTTAAGTCTTTGTAAAATATCATAAATCACACAAAAGAATCATATTTGTACTTGGTTATAACTCCATATCGTGACATTGTGAAATACAAAAATTATTTTACAACATTTTACTGTTTAGTTTTTTTTATGAGGATTTTATTGTTTAATTACAACAAACAAAATGTTGGCAAAAAAATTGTATGATTTAGGACCATTTTAACTCAAATACAATTAGATATAGAAAACACTTGTACAATTTCATAAATTTAAATATATGGATTCAACAACATTCTCTACCTGGCCACGATAACACATTATGTAACCTTTTTAATGCATCACAAGAAAAGAAATTTCATGTTTGACGTCTCGCACTTGGTTACCATATAGCGTGGACAAAATTTTGTCACGTGCTTACATAATTAACCATCATAAATTTGATGATGACATATCAACACTCAAATGTGATTTCCAGCAAGTCATTGCCTATCATCCTATATGGTACATCCCTACATTAGCGATGTTAAGCAAATATTGATCAATAATGACTACACTAAAATTTCACACAAATGTCAAAGACAAAATTGGCAAATTTGAAAAGTTTATGACTGAATTAATATACGTGTAACAGGTTTAGAATCAATTGGATAATTTCATATTATTATTATTATTATTATTATTATTATTATTATTATTATTATTTTGGCTTTAACCAGGCTTTGATCGTTAGACTTTAACGTTTCCACCCTAACCTCCCCACAAATACAGATGTCTCATTGGCTTTTCCTCTATAATCCTAGTAATATAAAAATGGTGGATATCCCTTTTTTTTTTTTTTTTTTTTTTTTTGAGAAACCCCACTACTGCTACTTCTTCTTCTCCTTTGTTTGAGTGAAAGTTCATGCTGTGATTTTCAACATATATAAAAATTTATTTCCTCTTCATACTGGATGATCAATTTACCCGGTTCCAAGGGGAAATTGAATGGCGGAGACGGAAAATGTGACACAACCGTCACGTTACTCAATTTCGTTCTTTTTTTTTTTTTTTTCCATCTCATATGAAAACTGATGTCCCTCCTTTCCCAAAGAAAAACTAATTTATTTGGCAGATGGCCAACTTATTATTACTATCGGTGAACCTAATAATAATCTGAAGAGCTATATGACCCGGAGGAAATTCGAAACAAGAAATTCTAGTATTCTATTTAATTATAAATGAGCTAATTTTTTGTATCTAGTTGTTGTTTGATTTGAAATATTTTCATGGAAAACCAACAATAAGAATTAGCAATCACCCAATTTCACCCGCTAAAGTACGTAAGTAACCTTAAGTTCGAAAAGGAAATGCATATAGAGTGAAAATTTATTTTGAAAGTGTGCTAATATTAGATCGATTTAGTGGGATACATGTGGGCCTTACATTAGACCTTCCAAGTCTAATAGTTCAGATTTAACTTAGCATATGTACTGAGCTTATCAATACTTAATAGAAAATGACTAGAAATGGAAAAAAAATATATAAAAAAAGAAAGGTTGTTGGCACCAGGATGAATCCCCAACCCCAATCAAAGTATCTTATTTCATCTTGAGGGGTGCTTCTGAAGAATAAAAGGAAAGTGGCCAAATTCTAATTGGGATTATGTATGTCATGGACACCGTTTTCATATTGGATCATCAAACTTCCATATGAAAATGTCACTTGGTTTTTTTCTTTAGGGCGCGTTTGTTTCACGAAAAATAAACAATTTTAAAAACACTTTCTTAAAAATAATCACTTATATTAATTGAAATAATTAATTAATAAAAAATATTTTCATTAGTAGCAATAATTTATGTTTAGACACTTTTGTGGATGATGAAAATATTATTATTTTCATTTTGTAAACAATATAAACAATTTTTTTAGGAAAATGTTTTCCGAATCAATTCTATTCTACGAAGCAAACGGAGCCTAAAAGAACATATTACTTAAACTCCATTTGTTTCTCTTGAAATAATTAGAAAATGGAAAAAAATTTCATTATCAAAAAATATTTTCTTCATTTACGAAAATATTTAGACATAAATTATTATCAATAACTTTTTTTCATTAATTAATTATTTCAAGCAATGTATGCGAAATTTCAAGAAAATATTTTTCAAATCATTCATTTTCCTTGAAATAAACGAAACTTTAATGTATTCTAAAAGCACATGATACATAGGTTTGATTTCTTTCATTTTTGTGATATGTCTTTGATGCATTCATTTTTTATCCAATTTTTTTCTCAGCAGGAAAAGCAAACTTTTGGTATTTTACTGTTTTCCGAATCTGAAATATTTCAGACTACGAATGCGACAGCAAATGAGTTTTTTCAATGCAAACCATATCTATTCTCTGATCTATATATCTGTATAGCTTTTCAAGGCATAGATTTCATCAACCCCCCCAAAAAAAGCATAGTTTTCTTTTCAGCCAATTAAACACGTATTGCACCGATCACATTTCCAAGATGAATCTGCTTCTCACTTAATACTGAAGATAATTTTTTCCCCCATTTTTTTTATTCTCTGGACTTTCTCGCCTGGGGATAACCACCGGAAGGGTGGAAGAACAATCTTTCTAGTCTCTAAAAGACTAATTCCCAATTTTTTAGACCAAGGATCGGATCAGATAGTCTTAGGATCAAGAGCCGCACTGGACTGACCGGTCCCATCCGATCCCATGCAGCCGATCCGTTAGCAAAAAAAAAATAAAAGATTAAGAAAAATACGTTAATTGTTACTATTTTAGTTTTTATTGCTATTTTAAAGAAATTAAAATGCAATTAAAAAAAAAAAGAGTTAGTCTAGCTTGGTCCCCTCGGAATTGGGAACTAGATTGACAATCATTTGTTCCATTTTTATGGAATCGGGAACCAAACCAATCTCTTTAGGAACCGGACTAAATCAGCCAGTTCAATCCAATCTAGGTAATTCCCGATTTAGGCGGTCCGACATGCTCATCCCTAGGCAATACTAGGAACATGCATATAGAATGAGGAGGGACAATATCGTGACTTTCTTTTTTCTTTGACTTCAGGAGCGACTTTTTGCAGTGTTGGATTTATATTACCTTTTTATTTTTCCTTTCTGTTTGGTTGGATCTTTGCTTCTCTTCTTTTTCGTTTAAACTTTGTAAGAAACCGTGTCTTATTTCCGGTCAATGACGGTCGAATTATGACCCCAGAAAGCCTTTTTCAAAGAGTGGGCAACTGAACGGGTTCTTGGAAATTCATCAAATGAGATTTTTATGGTACACAAAATCATCTAATTTTGTTTTATTACATTTTCCAATATAGTTATACCAAACCATTGTGACCTCATAGAATTATAAAAAAAAAAAAAAAAAACTAATACTGTCTATTTATTAGGAAAATGTTACGATATCATGAATTATAAAAAATAGAATTTTACAACGTTCCACACTTGTCTATGACAAAAATGCCATAAGTCTTTGTAAAATATCACAAATCGCATAAAAAAACATATTTGCACTCAAGTCAAAACTAAATATCGTGACATTGTGAAATACAAAAATTATTTTACAAATATCTTTCAATATTTATGTTGCCAATGAGAAAACATGCCAAAACTACATTTTCTTGTGGACTAGTCTCTTTATTTTCTAAATAAGGTCATATTGTTGATCATCCTGATGCTCGTCTTCTATTCTATATGGGTAACTACTGTTTATTTCCAAACCCACAACAGTTGTTTCCTAACGTTTATGCTGAAGCTAGTATGTGATGAGTTGTTTGCAATATATTTCTAAGCCCTAGAAATGACTCCAAAACTCAAAGTTGAAACATGTGGAGCTAACCCTGATGGAAATTGCAGAGTCTTGGAGGTAAAACCAACAAAAAAACAGGAAAATACTGCTTATGTTCTGCTGTGTCTGGATGCAAGACATAGCCAAATGCAGTTGGTGATTTTGACGTTCGGGTTTGGGGACCCCATATATACACTTTGTGATTGGCCTCACGTGGGCCCCCCTATTTCTTTTTGGCCTTCTGTTTTGTCCAATTTCTTCTCGGATGGTTCTCTAAAGATGACAGGATTCCAAAAGTAGCCAAAAAGAGCAAAAAAAAAAAAAAAAAAACTGCAGCATTTAGATAAAACCTTCTCTTGACTCCTAATGTTCCTTTCGTTGTTCTTGGGGAAGCTTTGTTTAATCTCTAAGCTAAGTGCAGGCATGCATCCATGACAAATGCTTTCTTTCTTTTTGTATTATTTATAAAATGACTTATAGGAGAGAATTGTTAAAAAAAAGTCCTAAACCTTTGTCATTTGTGCCAATTTAGTCCTAAACTTTTTTTTTTTGTCAATTTAGTCATAAATTTTTTTTTGTGCCAATTTAGTACTAAACATTTTTACTTGGTGTTGATGAAGTCTTTTTCGTCCAATTTGGTTGGATTTTGCTAACTAGACACCGATTGGCTGATGTGATCCAATCGGTGTTAACGTGGATGATTTTTAATAATATTTTAATATTTTTGAATTTTTTGAATTTCTCTTTCTTGATCTTTTTTCTTTTTTTTTCTTCTCCTCCCCCTCACTCCAACCAGTCGTTGGACCTCAGCGATTGGGTAGAGGTTATGGTCGGCAAGGTTGAGGTCGACCTTGCCAACCACCTCGCTAGCCTGGTGCGAGGCCGCCCTCATGGCATGGGCGGCCTCGAGCTGGCCTTACTGTCAAGCGCTAGGCCACCCTCACGACCATTGGCGAGGTGCTTGGCTAGGTCGAGCCAACTGGTGACCGACTGGAGGAAGGAGGAGGAGAAGGAAAATAAAAAGAAAATAAAAAGAAAATAAAAAGAAAATAAAAAAATTCAAAAATATTAAAATATTATTAAAAGCTATTTACGTTAGAACTGATTAGGCCACGTTAGTCGGCCGGCGCCTAGTTAGCAAAATCCAGCCAAAATTGATCGGAAATGACTGAATTGGCACAAAAAAAAAAAGGTTTTTGACTTTTTTAGCACTTCTCCTGAGCTTAGAGGCATTTCTTAGCAATACAAAAATAACTAAAAACATGAAAAAATGGAACGAGGAAGTCTGAATATAATAGTCAATATTACATTTGTCTGGGAAGGTCTAAATTTTTTGTAATACAAAGCTCGCCCTCTTATAAGTTTACAAATTTTAGCAAGAGTAATAGGTATTGACGCTCGAATTTTTGTTAACATTTTAAACATCCATTTATTTTGCAAAAAAAAGAGAGTAAAAGATAAAAAGCAAAAAAAAAAAAAAAATAAAACATGAAAAAGGAAAACCAAAAAAATGAAATGAAATCTTGTGGGTAAAAAAATATAAAACATAAGAAAAGAAAGAAAGAAAACAAAAATAAAAGGGGGAAATCGAGCGGGCCGGCTTTTCTAGCCCACTTGGTTATTTTCGGCGCACCCTTCGACCCAGCTTCCCATTTTCATTCTTTTCTTCGGCCCATTTTCCTTCCTTTCTTGGCCCACCAGAGCCTAAAAGGTGGCCCAGCCCAAGGCCACTTATCCCCCTTCGTTTGCACAAGCCAGCGCCCGTGAAGCGAAAGCGCCACAAGAGTGACGTGAGAAAAGGGTGGGAAGCCTTCTAGCTTGCATGAGCTGGCGTGGTGAATAGGGACGCGTTGCTGAGGCGAGGAACGCAGGCGGGGAGCAAAAGGGGATGGAGGAGGCTTCGCAAAAACCCAAAAAAAAGGGTAAGAGAGCTCGGGGAAGAAAGGGGTCTGGTTCTTCTCCTTCGGGGGATCCTTTCTCGGGAGAAAACCATATAGGATAGAAGGAGAAGGGAGGGAAGTGGGGGGAGAGATCCTCGGCGTTCTCGGAGAAGGTTGGCTTGGAAAAAGTTGGGGTTTTCTTTGGGGAGCTCTCGACATACAAAAAGGGTCTGATCTTCTCCGTTCGTCTGGGCTCTCCGCACAAAAAGATGGTCTGACCTTCTCCGTTCATTTCCTCTCTCCCGACAGTCCTCTCGATCTTGCCTCCGCCCCATCACCCGAGATCTCTCTTCCGAAACTTGGCCGTTTCCACTACCGTTCCGAGCTCGTGCCTTGATGATCGAACGAAGATACCATCGCTGTTCTAGGAGTGCTTGTCTCCGTTTCACACAGAACCTCGGAGCCACGGTTGAGCGGCGTCGTCGGCCATCGATCTTGGTCGTGGCTAGTTAGGGAAGACAAGGATACAACGGCTTGCCGTTGGGATAAGAGAAGCCCGGTGGTTTTCGGTAGTAGTTTCGAGCTTCACCAGTATTACTTCCTGCGACTCCATCTCATCGAGTGAATGAGGGATCATTCCGTATGCGAGTCGGATACGGTACTTGACAAAATGTCTAAATGGAGCATTGAACTTTTACTCTAGAAATCGAAGCTTAGGATCTTTGTTGCGAGTCTGTTTCATCCTAATGATGTTAGTTTGTCGCTATATCTTCATTTTCTGTATGATTACATTGCATATATCTCACTGTTTAAGTACAAAAATCCATCGCCGCTAGCGCTCCGGCGACAAAAACGCCGGCTTAATTAGTGGCCGATGGTGATCGGTGGAGTCGAGATAAACGGCCGACGGCAAACGGTTCGATACTGGTTTAAGCTTGGGTGATGAGCTCGTCCGCGATGGAAATGGTCTCGATAAAAAAGGATGTATGGGTCGCCGCGAGGAAGAAAGAAAATGTTCGGGAAAGAGACGATCCTGGGGAAGGGATGAAGAAATAGAAAAAGACAAAAAAAAAAAGTGATAAGAACGAAAAGAAAAAAAGAAGTAAAAAGGCCAAAATAGAAAGATAGAAAATTGAAAAGGGTTTCAGGCTTTTAATTGTGGGGCGGTCGTCCGTAAAAAAGGTAGGTCTCAGGCTTGCCTGTTTTGTGGTTTGGGATAGATTGAGCTGAGAATGAGAAAATGAGGGTGGGCTAGAAGTTATGACACTTTTTTTTTTTTTTTTGAAATATTGGTAGGCCTTTTTAATTAATTATGAGCGGACTTTTAGGGATAATGTTTTTAGGCCAACCCAATCCAATAGGGTTCGGGTCGGTTTAGTTGAGTCGGGTCTCTTGATGCAGTCCGAATCCTTTTTTATTAACTACAAATAAATGAATATTTAAAAAAAATAAAAATAAATTCAATTAAAATTAATTAACAATTCGAAAAAAAATTTTTTTTAAAAATTCAGAAAATGATAAAAAAAATTTAAAAGCTTTAGGAAATAATAAAAATTTCAGAAAATACTGAAAATCATTAAAAATAATAAAAACTTAGAAATATCATTAAAAATTTCAAAAAAATTTCAAAAAAAAAAATAGATAAGAAAATTTTAGAAAAATTGGAAAACCCTTTAAAAATGTTAAAGCCCAAAATTTGGACAAGCGTTTAGGGCTTTACAATAGGGTTCTTTGTTTAGGATTGTTTTTTTTCTTTTTAGGGGCAATTTGAGGATGTTTGTGTACTTCCTTTGTGATTATACTTGATTGTGCTTCTCAATATCTTAGATGTTATTTTCTTCATTTTAGAATGGTTAGGACAAAATCTAGAATTCTTTGATAGGTTGCTATGGCGTTAGTCAGCACATGATTAGGTTAGATACCGAAAGGAGCATTAGTTTTAGGGTTGACCTAATCAAGTTCTCGGATAAAAAATCTTTAGTTGTGTAAATAGTAACATATCCTCCTGTATCTTACTAGATTTCTAGTCAATCCAAAAAGGTTAGTGACGACTCCTTAGTCAAAATTTGCATAGGCTTAAAGTGATTAAAAATTTGAACATTTGATATTGTGCGAAATATGGGCTTTGGAGAGCCCAAGTCAATGGAAGGTCATTGGCTTGAAGTTCAATATTCCTAAACCTAACAGTCACTCCCCGTAAGAAGGGTTAGATCAAGACAATGGGGACATCCGTTGACTTGTTTTCGAAACATTTATAGGTATGTTCCATCCAAATGCAATATATAGTTGCTAAGAAAAATACTTTGAGAAGCCTTGCTATCAAGTCTTTGCGTTTGGTAACCCTGATCATCTATTGGAGTTCATTATTCCATCCATCCTAAAGAAGCACAATTCCATATTATGCAAGGATAATACACCATAGGCAAAATGTTGTTCAAAAAATTGTGTGATGTAGAAAATACTTGTACAATTTCATAAATTTAAATATTTGGATTCAACAACGTTTTGCTTAGCCACGATGAAATGTTATATAACCTTTGTAGTGTCTCACCAAAAAGGAAACTTACTTGACGTGTTGCACTTGATTACCATATAGTGTGGACAAAATTCTAACACGTGCTTACACAATTAGCCATCCTAAATTAGATGATGAGTTATCAACACTCCAATATGATTTCCAGCAAGTCATCCCCAATTGTCTTGTATGGTACATCACCACATTAGAGATTTTCAGCAAATATTGACGGAAGGGTTATCTGAAATTTCACACAAATGTTAACAACAAAATTGATAAATTTGAAAAATTTAGGATTGAATTAGCATACATGCAATATGTTTAGAACTAACTGGACAGTTTCGTCCTATTATTCATCTTCTTTTTAAGTTTAGGGTTTGAACCTTGGACTTTAATGTCTCCATCCCGACCACCTAATTATTGGAACGGATGCCTCATAGGCTTCCCCCTATTGTGCTAGTAAAATGAAAATGATGGATATCCTCTCTCTCTCCCCCCCCCTTCCCCCTTCTCTTTCTTTTCTTTTAGACACCTCACTTTTTTCTTTTTTTTGAGAGAAAGTTCATGCTGCGATTTTCAGCTCATATAAAAATTTACTTCCTCTTGATACCGGATAATCAACTTATCCAGTTCCAAGGGAAAATTGAAGG
Organism: Eucalyptus fibrosa; assembly: GCA_017140475.1. Classification (NCBI taxonomy): domain Eukaryota; kingdom Viridiplantae; phylum Streptophyta; class Magnoliopsida; order Myrtales; family Myrtaceae; genus Eucalyptus; species Eucalyptus fibrosa. The sequence goes on along the minus strand of CM029509.1, from coordinate 19,688,996 downwards.
GTGGAGATGGCAAAAGTGATAGAACCGTCACATTACTCAATTTTGTATTTTTTTTCTCCGATTTGAAACGGAACCGGTCTCCCTCCTTGTCCCGAAAGAATTTTTCAAAAAAATTATTTGGCAAATAGCCAACTTATTATTATACTATCGGTGGACCTAATGATAATCCAAAGAGTTATATTGACCTAGAGGAAATTCGAAACAAAAAGTCTAGTATTCTATTTTCCTTTAAATGAACTAATTTTTCGTTTCTAGTTGTAGTTTGATTCGAAATATTTTCATGGCAAAGCAACAATAAGAATTAGCAATCACCCAATTTCAGCCTCTAAAGTACATAAGTAATCTTAAGTTCGAAAAGAAAAGGCATAGAGAATGAAAAATTATTCTGAAATTGCATTAACATTGGATCGATTCAGTGGGATCCATGAGGACCTCACATTAAACCATCCAGATTTAATAGTTCATATTTAAGTTATCATATGTACCAGGCTTATCAATACTTAAATATATATATATATTGTTTGTTGGCACCAAGATGAATCCCCAACCCTAATCAAAGTTATCTTATTTCATCGAGGGTGCTTTTGAAGAATAAATGGAAACTGGCCACATTTTAATTGGGATTATATATGTCATGGGCACTGCTTTCAAATCGGATCATATCGAACCTTCGGCAAGTACAGTCTATTTGGCAGAGAAGACATACCCTTGAAAATCTCACTTGGTTTTCTCTTCTAGGGCGTCTTTATTTCACGAAAAATAAATAATTTAAAAAATATTTTCCTAGAAATAATCACTTATATCAATTGAAATAATTAATTAATTAAAAGTGTTTTCATTATTGGCAATAATTTAAATCTAACCATTTTTGTGGATAATGAAAATATATTATTTTATTTTTGTAAGCAATATAAACAATTATTTTTGGGAAAATGTTTGTCGAAACAATCATTTTCTGTTAAACAAACGGAACCTAAAAGAAAATATTACTTAGTCTCCTTGTGCTTCACTTCAAATAATTAGTCAATGGAAGAAGTTCTCATTATTGAAAATATACAAGACGTGTCCAATGTTAGTGTCCTAATCCCTCTATAATTAAGAGGTGCACTGTTAGTTATGTGGATGCAAATTTGTGAGTTGATAACACATGATAATTTCTCTTAAGTGAGTGATTCTTGTGATTCTTTCCAGTTCGCTAGAAGTGAACCTTTGACTTCTTTATCCTTGGAGGAGTACTTTTTTTTTTTTTTTTTTTTTTTTATGCCTTGGTGGTGAACTCTTCCATATCAAAGTTCTTTTTTTCCTCAAACACATCAATATTTTCATTCCATCAAACACGTTTAGCAATCTCATGTAGTCTCACCACACATCAGTTCATTTTTAGGGAGGGCTAGGTACTTCTCTAGCAAAGGGCTGCCACTCTCTTTAGTGAGCAGCCATCGTCCATCTCAACCCTATCCCTCTCCCTCTTTCTCTATTTTTGAACTTGTAATGAGATTAAACTTTTTTGATAATCTTAAATAGAATTGACTTAAATAACATAATTAAGTCGATATTCCACTTAATCTAGTAAGGAAATGAAGGTTTACCAAATTGTTCAATAGAAAAATAATTGAGAGTAATTAAAATATTACCAAATATATTGGAAAACCTATCAATAATGGTTTTTTCTCTATGTTTGGTAAGAGATTGATAATATTCTACTCTTAATTTTTAATTATGATCAAACAACTCATATAAATCAGTACTTAAATTTTTAGCACTTAATTTCCAGTTTTACCTCAACCCTTTTTGTTTCAATCACTCTTTTTTTTTTCTCTATGTTTGGTAAGAGATTGATAATATTCTACCAATAATGGTTTTTTCTCTATGTTTGGTGAGGGCAACCTTCGCCATCATCGGCCCAAGTAAGCCCCTCTTGCCTCTTGTGAGGGCTTGCCTCTGGTCGGCCAAGATAGTGGCTCTCTCCCAAGCGCTACCTTTGGTGAGGACGCTTGCACTCGACACCAAGGAGGGTGACCTTTGCCTACCCAAGTGAGGGTGACACTTGCCCTCGCCAGATAAGGCGAGCCGTCTCTCGCCTCTAGCGAGGGCTTGTTGGCCCTCGCCTCGGGTTGGCTAAGGTTGCTAGCCTTCACCCAAACACTGATGACCCCGTCGACCTTCACTACTGCCCCACCGACGAGAGGGTGGCGACCATCGCATGTGTTTGCTTTTTTTTTTTTTTTTTGTAGTTTTTTTGAAAAGAAAAAAGAAAAAAAGAAAAATTAAAAAATTAATAAGACGAAACTACCCTTCACATTTGGTGAGTTCATGCCTTTCTTTGAAACCGATATATGCACTTCAAAACCTTATTTGAAATAAGGTTCACTTTAGATCTTATTGAAAAAAATAATAACATTTCAGGCACTTAATTGAAATAATGTCACTTTTATGCCCTTATTTGAGAAAATAAAGGCACTTCAGGCCTTTATTTAGAATTTTCCCTTTTTGAATTAATATTGTGGTGTGCATTTGCATTTTTAACCAAAGGAAGAAGGTCACATATCATATAATTGATAAGGTGTGGATGTACCGGTTGTCCAGCTCATGCTGATGTGGCATTAGTGTGTCAGTCCACATCAACATTTCCATTTCTTTTTTAAAAGAATGATCAACTTGAAAAACACAGATACTTTAAGGACCTAATTGCTTAGGAGGAGAAAAAAAAAAAGGTTACGGACCCGATTAGTGAGATAATGTACAAAAACCAATTTTTCCTTAAGGAATAAAAGCATCGTGAAGAATGTTGGAAATGCCCTATTGTCCATTAGAGTGCTAATCACTACCTAATTGTTCCTTTCACCCCACCCCCTTTGTCAATCAATAAATAAAACAAAACAACGGCTTGTCATCAAAATGAACTTTAAGCTTGAAATGGAAAGTAAATCAGTTAAAAGATAGGAAGTCTCGTTCATATCCATTTTCTCCTTTCTGGGGATCTCCATTGTAATGGAAAGGAACTCCTTTTGGTTTCTTGGCGTGGCTTGTGTTAGATTTGTTTATAATTTGTACGAATTTCCGAGGCTAAAACACCAACTTTCACTTATCAAGGTAAGCAAAAAAAAAAAAAAAATTGTTTACTCACATTAATGTATGGTTGAAACCTGCAAAGGCGAGTTCAGCACCAAGAAATACGACCAATTAACGAACTACAAAGGAGGGTTAACGCGTTGGCATGATATAAGTAGTCATGGTATTATGATTGCCATAAAATCTGCGTACTTGCATTTAACATTTAATGTTTTTACGAATAAAGCAAATAAGAATGGTGCCTGCTGGAATACTACGATGATTTTTCTTTTATAAGAGATTGAAGATTTTAAAGGGTTTGATGGACTTTTATCAATCATATGATAAGAATGTCAAATTTATCAAGACTGCAGTGTTGGACTACATGATAATATGAGTAAGTTATTCTCTCCCTAGCAAAGATAAATTCGTTGTTTTCATATATCAATAAAAGAATGGGCAAAGTGAGACTTTGAACTTCATAGAGGGGAAAAGCATTACCCTCCCTAATAAGCTTCATTAGATTATAATCCATGACTGATGCCTCAAAATAAAATTTTAATTTAATTTAGACATAGCATTTGATTTATCACATAAAGATTGTTCGAAGTTAATGTTGTATTTTATTAGTGATAAGAGTATGTCTATTCTTATTGTTGTTCGTGAGCCGTCATTTATTAGTTTTCAATGACCAATGCCTCAAAATGAAATTTTAATTTAGATGTAACCTTTAAAAATAGCACGGCTGAATAATTAATCAACGTGAAAAAAATCTTTTAAAAAAGTGACATTCAAACTAACGTGGTTAAATAAGTGAAAAAATGAAGTCTTTTATTGATGTGGATTAAATTTTAAACTAAATTTCTTTACATCTTTATTAAAAAAGGGAAGAAGATGAAGATTGCAGGTGACTAAGGGCTGAGCCCTCACAGCTACCTCCTCACCGTCGTCGGCCCTTCCCGATGATGGTGGGGAGGCAACGGTGGCAATGGCTCAGCCCTCACCTTATGCCTCCTCCTCCTTTTTTCTTTTTTTTTTTTTTTAAAAAAAATAAGTATAAATATTTTAATTAAATTAATATTTATGTTAAAATTTAAAAAAGATAAAACGACGTTGTTTTGATTTTTCTTCGCTGGCTCAACTCTCTGGTGTGCCATGTAGGAGAATTATATTATTAAAAAATTGTCACGTAAGATTTCCAGTCATTTTTGCTGAAATTGGCATATAAGTGTCTCATTTTTTTTTTAAAAAAGACATTTAAAACACTTTTAGATATCACTTTTGTAACTTTTGGCATTTAAATGTCCTTTTGTATCAAGTTTTTTGATATTCCAAGTATCAGGCACTCATTAAAAACCTGTTTTCTGTGCAAGTTTCAAACGCCTGCTCCTGTGGCGTTGACCGAGAAAAGTCGTGGAAGTCCAATGTGATACGAAAGGGAAAGGGGAATGGTCAGGAGAGAATCGTTCGAGAGAGAGAGAGAGAGAGAGAGAGAGAGAGACCCAGGAAGAAGACAAGGGAGAGAAGATAGAGAAAAGACACACGGGAAGTACGCGGTTTACCGGGGTGCTTCCTTTTTTTCTTAGACTGGCTATTCACGTGCGGGGTCTCAATCTCAAGCTACAAATTCTTATTAAATTGCATCTTTCATCAAAATTAACATTTTTTCTATTAGATACCCTAAAATAATCTCTCGATCATGATATGAGGCTGGTTGATTTCGTTTTTCTTTTCCGATTGTTTCTCTCTATTTCAAGGATTACAGATTACCTTCAACAAAATATTGATCTTTAACATAGGTGAACATAACCCAAGCTTTGGTCTTTTTGACTTTTTCTAAAGAGTCCCACATTCGAATTTTGCTCACGATAATGCAGGAGCAAATCCTTTCAAGAAAGAGAGTCCAGATGCTCATAACTTTGTGGAGCTGCAACAACGAATTGACAATTCTAAAAGATTTTCCTCAATGCACTAAAAAAATATGACTCAAACAAAAAGTTCAAAATGGATGTAGGACTCCTATGATAACCTAGGTCGTTGTGACTTTTTTACATTTTTATTATTAAAAAACTCTAGCATAACTTATGATTCCTTTGTCATGTGAGATGCTATATAATCCTCAACAATAAGCATGACATGATTGGGTTTTTCATCACAATTTTTGCCAGAAAGAGCATTGTGGATTCATACTACAGGCAAGACGAAAATAAAAGTGAATAGCATAGGGCACAAAATTGATAAGAAATAGATTTGCACAGTCAATCTTGGACAACTATGCAAAAGTTGCAAATTTTAACATATCGTCTAACCACACTTTTTTCATATTGTACAAACAAATAATACAAAGAAAAAAGCTTAGGTGTTCATTTCACATAACGTACAAACATCTTGAAATACAAAGGGGAAAAGAGAGATCAAGGGTGTCAAATTTCACTATGCGGGATCAACTAGACAATGTCCTCCCCAATTCCGCCTCCATCACTGCCAACAGGTCGAGTCACAGCATTATTAGTCATTGATGGTTCTTCTTGGTTTTGATAACAATTTTTAAAGGTTTTTTTATGATCCCATGTGATTGAATGAACAAGTTTTTGAGTCTGAGAGAAATTTCTTGGTACATGGATTTGAAGATCCATTGCATCTCCTGGTAAATTTCTTGATACTTGGGATTTGTTGCTACCATAAGAAGGAGCAACCCATAAATAACCCACTTGATGTAAGAATTCAGTATGATCAAGTCAATTGCTACTCCAATAACAAGACATCCTAGTATGAGAAACATGAAATTGATGAATGTCTTTCCACCATCACTTTGTGTTCTTCTTGAATGGATGCCGAAGAGTACGATGAGAGCTACAACTATCATGATGAAGGTTACTTGCTTGTCCAAAAGTAATTCCTTAGCTCCTAGAAGAGCAAATGACCATTTAAGTGAGGACGTCAAGAAACCTTTTGATTTTTTAACGATGGCATCTTCTTGCTCTCCCAATCTACCATAAAGAACAATGAAATTTGAAATCATTAGTTCATGAGGCAAATAAATAATTCCAGTTTGTCTTACGAGCTATCAACTTGCATGCTTAAATCGCTTTATGGAAGCTTGCTTATCCAGAAATAAATCTGTACGATGAATTGTACCAATGAATCGATATGATGGTGACAATTTCTCCCAATTTGCATTATTACCGTTCATATGCTAATCCAAATTACAAACTAGAGCTCCGCATTAGCAACATGCAAAGTCCACATAATTAGTCTAAACAGATCAATTGCAGTAAATAATAAATGACTCGTGATTGACATAGATGGATTTTGCCACACAAATAAAAGCTCCAACTAACATAGAAAGCCAAGTGCATTGATTGCTCCTGATCCTAAGGAGGAAATGGTTCATAAAAGTGTGCATTTGTCCTGGTCTAATCTGGGAATCAAACAAAATCAGCTAGTTTTGGGTGGCTTCCGGAAGAAACGGTCCCATTCTCGATTCCATAAATTTGGAGTAAAAAATAATTGGTCAAATTTCCGGTTCCACGTGAGAAATCAAACCGAACCAACGGGTCAACCCAGGTTACTTAACTTTTTTTTTTCTTGTTCTAAAATAAATCCTAAGCTGGTACATTGCATTTCGATCTTCTCTCTCTTTGTTTCCGTGGGCACCTTTCTCTCGATCTTGATTGAGACGGCTTTCATTTTCACCGCTTATTATTGTTACTTTTTTTTGGGTTCTTCTTGAGTATTCCTCTAATTTTTCAACATGGCACCCTGCTTTTTACTCAGCGAAAATCGTCTCTGTTAGTTTAGCTTCCCAGTATCAAATCAAAGAATGGTCTATGTGAAAGCATGACAGCCGCAAGAGAATCAAGCCCAGAACATAGCCTAAGAAGTAATGAAGGAGTGCTATAATCATATCAGAGAAAGATCAGAATGGGCGTTTGCCAAACAAGCAAATAAAGCAAGTAACTAAATGGTCAGAAGACTAATGAACATTCCAAAGGTGAGTGATTTATAGGATAACCCAGGCAAAACAACCCACCAGTTTCATTTATCATGCTGCCTTCTCAGCTAATTGTCACCTAAAGTCTGAGCATGTAGTAGAAGAAACAATGAAAAGAAAATATAACGGTTCCCATCCAACTTGTCCAGTTCGGTTCTCAAGTGAACATAATGGATTCCAAATTTTACGGTGGAAACCGACTCACCGTATAATCGATCAACCCTTTATAATTCAAACAAAATATGCACATATAAACAAGTGAAGAGTTCTATCTAATCAACGTAAAATACGTCTGTTCTAATGCAAAACTAACCTCGGAGCCGTGGTTGAAGTAGAGTTGATGTCAGACATCAATCTATGCAAGCTTTTCCAACAAAGAGAGTTGATGTTTCTTTCAGCTCTGCGCCAGGGGCTCTGAGTTTGCAGTGTTCACACTTCAGGCAATACTTGGGTATTCACAGGAGGCATTTTTGGTTTTTCTTTTATTCACGGCTAGCGCTGCCCAAAGCGGTAGAATTCGACTCGATCTTACGACCGCTCCCGAAGTGACGATATTATCCCTCCTCATTCTACATGCATCTGCGTACAAACATATTTCAACCACGTCACCCCTCCCTCGTGAAGTGACGATAGTATCGTTACATCAGCTGACCAAACAAGACCCAATGGGGCCCACTCTTGACTTGTATTCTTAGCATTTCATTTTTCCTTTTTGTTTAGTTGGATATCTTCTTTCCCTTGTTTTTTCTTTGACTATTTCTAGGAAAACGCCTCATTTCCGGTCAATGACGATGGAGAAGCCTTTTTCAAAGAATGGGCAACTGAAGGGGTTTTGGAAATTCATCGAATGAGATTTTTTTTTTTGTACACAAAGTCCCTTGATTTTGTTTTATGACCTTTTTTTTGATATAGCTATAACAAACTATTGAAAAAATTGATACTGTCTATGTATTAGGAAAATGTTACGATATGGTGAACTATAAAAAATAACATTTTCCAATATTTTGCACTTGTCTATGGCAAAAAAGGCCTTAAGTCTTTGTAAAATATCATAAATCACACAAAAGAATCATATGTGTACTTGGTTATAACTCCATATCGTGACATTGTGAAATACAAAAATTATTTTACAAACATTTTACATTTTAGTTATGACAAACAAAATTTCATTTTTGTAATATATCTTTTCACGAAAAACAAAATGTTGTCAAAAAAATTGTACGGTTTAGAACCATTTTAACTCAAATACAATTAGATGTAGAAAACACTTGTACAATTTCATAAATTTAAATACATGGATTTAACAACATTCTCTATCTGGCCATGATGACACGTTATGTTTTTTTTTTATTAATGTATCATAAGAAAAGAAATTTCATGTTTGATATCTCGCACTTGATTACCATATAGCGTGGACAAAATTTTAACACATGCTTACAAAATTTAACCATCCTAAATTAGATGATGACATATTGACACCCAAATGTGATTTCCAGCAAGTCATTGTCAATCATCCTATATGGTACATCTCCGCATTAGCGATTTTCAGCAAATATTGATTAGAATGACTTCACTAAAATTTTGCACAAATGTTAAAAACAAAATTTCTTCATGCACTAGATAATTTCTTCATATTATTATTCTTCTTCTTTTTTGGCTTTAACCAGGCCTCGATCTTTAGACTTTAACGACTTTAATTTCCACCCTAACGTCCCCACCGATTACAGATGTCTCATTGGCTTTTCCCCTATAATTCTAGTAATATAAAAAATGATGGATATCCCAGTTTATTATTATTATTATTATTATTATTATTATTATTTCTTATTTTATTTTATTATTATTATTTGAGAAACCCCACTACTGCTTTTCTTCTTCTCCTTTGTTTGAGAGAAAGTTCATGCTGTGATTTTCAACATATATAAAAATTTATTTCCTCTTCATACTGGATGATCAAGTTACCCGGTTCCAAGGGGAAATTGAATAGCGGAGACGGAAAATGTGATAGAACCGTCACGTTACTCAATTTGGTTTTTTTTTTTTTTTCCATCTCAAATGAAAACTGGTGTCCCTCCTTTCCCAAAAAAATAATTTATTTTGGCAGATGGCCAACTTATTATTACTATCGGTGAACCTAATAATAATCTGAAGAGCTATATGACCCGGAGGAAATTCGAAACAAGAAATTATAGTATTCTATTTAATTATAAATGAGCTAATTTTTCGTATCTAGTTGTAGTTTGATTTGAAATATTTTCATGGAAAACCAACAATAAGAATTAGCAATCACCCAATTTCAGCCGCTAAAGTCGTAAGTAACCTTAAGTTGGAAAAGGAAATGCATATAGAGTGAAAATTTATTTTGAAAGTGCGCTAATATTAGATCGATTTAGTGGGATTCATGTGGGCCTCACATTAGACCTTCCGAGTCTAATAGTTCATATTCAACTTAGAATATGTACTATGCTTATCAATACTAAATAGAAAATGACTAGCAATGGAAAAAAAGAAAAAAAAAAAAATGGTCGTTGGCACCAGGATGAATCCCCAACCCTAATCAAAGTTATCTTATTTCATTTTGAAGGGTGCTTCTGAAGAATAAAAGGAAACTGGCCACATTTTAATTGGGGTTATATATAGCATGGGCACTGCTTTCAAATCGGATCATAACGAACCTTCGGCAAGTACAGTCTATTTGGCAGAGAAGACATGCTCTTGAAAATCTCACTTGGTTTTCTCTTCTAGGACGTGTTTATTTCACAAAAATAAATAATTTAAAAAATATACATTTCCTAAAAATAATGACTTATATCAATTGAAATAATTAATTAATTAAAAGTGTTTTCATTATTAGCAATAATTTAAGTCTAACCATTTTTATGAATAATGAAAATATTTTGTTTTATTTTTGTAAGCAATGTAAACAATTATTTTGGGGAAAATGTTTGCCGAATCAATTTTTTGTTAAGCAAATGGAGCCTAAAAGAAAATATTACTTAGTCTCCGTGTGTTTCACTTCAAATAATTAGTCAATGGAAGAAGTTCTCATTATTGAAAATATACACGACGTGTCCTATTTTGGTGTCCTAATCCCTCTATAATTAAGAGGTGCGCTCTTAGTTATGTGGATGCAAATTGGTGAGTTGATAATACATGAGAATTTCTCTCAAGTGAGTGATTATTTTGATTCTTTCCAGTTTGTTAGAGGTGAACCTTTGACTTCTTCATCCTTAGAGGAGTATTTTTTTTTTTTTCATGCCTTGGTGGTGAACTCTTCTATATCAAAGTTCTTTTTTTTCCTCAAACACATCAACATTTTCATTCCATCAAACATGTTTAGTAATCTCACGTAGTCTCACCACGCATCAGTTCATATTTAGGGAGGGCTAGGTACTTCTTTGGCGAAGGGCTGCCACTCTCTTTAGTGTGTAGCAATCATCCATCTCAACCCTATCCCTCTCCCTCTTTCTCTATTTTTGAACTTGTTTGATAATCCAATTAGCTTTTGGAAACTAAGGCTGTGCATAGTAACATTTTTGTTTTTCTGAATTTCTGTTCTTTTGTTCCCCGGAACAAAAAAAGAACAAAAACCTATTTGGTAAAGCCAAGTTGTTTTCCTATTCCGGGGAATAGAAAGTTAGCCCAGGAATAAATTTGGAGCAGAAATGAGAAACAAAAAAAAATTGCTTCTGTTCCCGGAAACAATTTCTAGAAATAAGTCGATTTTTTTTCTTTTATTCTTCTCTCTTGCCGTGGCCACCTTCAAACGCCCGGAGCCACCGCCGACTGCCGGCTGCTGCCGCCGCTGGCTGCCACTCGCCGCCGCCGCCACCGCTCGTCACCGCTGGCGGCCGGCGGCGAGTGGTGGCGGTTGGCGGTCGACGATCCTTAAGCAGGAATAAAAAATGAATAAATACAAAAAAGAAACCGTTGTGTTACCAAACACATTTTTATTCTTTTTCTATTCCAAGAGTAGAAATTTTGTGTAGTTACCAAACACGTTCTTTTACTCAAAAATTGTTCCCCAGAATAGAAATAGAAAAGAACTATTTCTTAAAAAAAAAAAAAACTCTTCCCCAGCCAAGAAGCGTTGTCATGCGCACCCTAAAAATCAGAATGTAATGAGATTAAATTTTTTTGATAATCTTAAATAGAATTGACTTAAATGACATAATTAAATTAATAGTCCACTTAATCTAGTAGGGAAATGAAGGTTTACCAAATTGTTCAATACTAAAATAGTTGACAGTAATTAGAAGATTACCAAATTTATTGGAAAACCTACCAATAATGGTTTTTTCTCTATGTTTGAGAGATTGATAATATTATACTATTAATTTTTAATTATCATCAAAGAACTCATATAAATCAGTACTTAAATCTTAATTTTTTAGCACTTAATTTTCAGTTTTACCTCAACCCTTTTTGTTTCGATCACTCTTTTCCACTTTTCTTTTCATCAAAATTTTCAAATATGTTAATGAGAAATAATGAATATTTAAACATTTCCTGTTATTTTTATTTTTTAGCAAGAAAAATGTAACATCAGCGTGCCAATGCCACATCTAAGTTCTTGCATTTATTAATGACAAAAATTACTTGACTGAAGAAATTATGCAAATTGAAATACTCAAAAATTGGAGGATTCAATTGCCTAGGCGACATAATATACAAGACTTAATAAAATATTCATAAAATTAAACTTAAAAATCGAATTTTCATGGTCAAAGTACAATTATCATAATTTCACTAATGTTCTAGGAGCATGTGTTAATATTTTCCATGTTCATAATGCTTTTTAGGTAATAACTATCAAAAATTCATTTGTCTGTAATAGTAGGGCTAGCACTAATATAATTGAGGGTTGCGTTTTCCTCCATCCATTTATTATTAGAATAAAATTCTGACAATATTCAAATTTCATGTGAGCGATGATCATATATGTTTGTAATCTATTAATCGAAGGGTTGATTGAAAGGAGTTTCCTCTTATCAGAATTGGAGGCAAACCTGAATCTATCATTAAATTTCCTTGCCTATCCAGAATCCATACATGTAAGGACCAAATCATCAGTCACCGCAACTTAATTCTCCATGACTAAGTATCTTGCTTCATTTAAATATTTTCCGCATCCGATGACGAGTATTCAATAAATTACAAATTTGGCAAGTATGGAGTTACTGGGAAATTCAACCTTTTTATGCTTGAAGACGGGTTTGCGTGCAATCCCATGGTGGATCGATAGAGGACGAGAATCGATTTGGTCCTAGATGAAAATGGTGGTCCCCGCCCAACCCTACCCCCCCCCCCCCTCTTTCTCTCCTGTTTATCGCAGGTGGATCGTAACCATAGAGGACGAGCAAAATTTTTGATGGATTTGTTGATTCCTAGAACAAATTTGAGGTGGTCCCCACCCCGCCCCTTTCCCGTGAACTTCAGAAGTTACTTAGCTGATCTCTTTTGGCCGGGCCGGCCCTCCACTAAGGCCATTTTCCATCGTGACGGTGGCACCGCAGGCCTCGCCCAAAACGATTTAAGATTATGTTAGTAAAATTGAAAAGTTTATAGATGATGAGAAAAATTGAAAAGAAAAGAAAAAAAAAAGGAAAATGAAAAGAAAAAATGAAAAAAAAAAGAAAAGAAAACAAAGGAAAAAAGTAAAAAAAAATTATTTAAAAATTAAAAGAAATTGATAATATATTTAAAAATTATTTGATAATTATCCCTACAATTGGATGTGCATGTGCATCGAAAAGATTTAAGATTATGTTAATAAAATTAAAAAAAATTATAATTAAATTAGCATCTTTTATATTTAAAACTAATTTGGTAATTTCACATTTAATTGTTTCATATGACATTTCACATTTAAGTGTTATGTATCCTTTACTTTAGGGTCATCAAAGTGGATTTTCCACTTATAGATTAAGTGATGCTTCAAATCCTACCATTTGACCTTCCAAAATCAAACATAACCTAAAACGCAACATTTTAAATGTTGCTATGGGAAAAAAAAGAAACAAGTGATCCATAAAAAAAAAATCATGAAGATGGAGCAAACATATGAAGTTGCAAATTTAATATATCAATGAAATACTACTATAGTTTGACCATTTTTTTGCATATCATACATTCACATAATATAGAGAAAAAAACTCGGAGATCCATTCCACATAGTGTTGAATTTCATCACTAGATCAACTAGACAACTTCCTCCCCGCCTCTACCTCTGCCACTGCCGATCGATCGAGTCGTAGGGTTATTATTCATCAATGATTCTTCTCGGTCCACGACACTATTTTTCAAAAGATTTTTTATTAACAGCTGTGATTGAAGTCAAAGTGCATGAAGAGAACAATGACTGCCCCTGTACAGGTTGTTGACACCTGAGTTGATTCTCTCTCTCCCCCATCTAATGGAATCCGTTTCATCACCACAACCACTCACGGTCACAATAACACCAGAGAAGCACAAGATATAACCGGGGGAGCTCAGGAAGTTCTCTCGTGGATCATCAATTTTTAGTGGTTTTCTTTTATCTTCACTCCTCCATCACTCTCGATCCACCAGTAGCCGCTGTCGATCCACCAATGCCGGCTACAACAGCTCTCATACGTTCAGAGTGAAAAACAAAGTCCATACACATAAATAGATAACTAGTGAGGGCAAAATCACATTGTTACCAGCTTATTTGCACTGAGAAATGAGGATAGGTTAGAGTTGAAGGCGTATGCCAAAACTTCAAGACACAACGAGCCAAGCCAAGTAATAACATTCCACGGGAACATTCTCTGGAATGCAATTAGTAGCAATGTCTAATGAGGTCCGCGGACGAGGAGTTCTTTAGTTTTGTCAGAAAAAGATTCGCCGGTTGATCTATCCGAGTAGAGTAAAATCTATGATGTTTTGGGATTGAAAAAATAATCAAATGGTATTTAATGTGTGCATCATTGGCGGATGCACAGGTAAAATGCAGATTATACGTTTAACAGGTTTGGTAAAGCACGGAGTACTCTGCCGCTATTATATCTCGAAGATGTGGCCAAATGTTAAAAAGAGGGATTCCTTTTTGTTCCCCATTTTGTGGTCTAAGAAACATAAAACTTTGTTCCATCCGAAGGATAAACTAGGGTTTTTTTCCTTTTTTACTTTTTTCCTTTTTTCATTTAACAGAAGGATGAACTTGTTGGCCACACTAATTTGATCCATTTTGTAAAAGCTGTTGCTCTTACACGTGTGTCATAGGAATTTATCTATGGAAAACTCTTAGACACTTTCCAGATTAGGAAAACCAATTTGGCCCAAGTAAAAAGCATCAAATGAAATTAAAATGCTCGTTTACACAACGTGGCAACCAGGCAAGGTTCACCAAATACAGAACATGTATATGATAATACTCTTTTCCCATATATCAGAAGTATTTATTACAAGGGATAATACCCTAAAAAACCCCAAACTGGTACACTTGTGACAAATTTACCCCAAACTATTTTTTTGACCACCAAAAACCCCAAACTGGTATACTTTTGACAAATTTATCCCAAACTGGTACACTTGTGACAAATTTACCCTATGTTAGTTTTCGTTAAATTTTATTCTCAAATTATTAAGTTAAATGACATGTGACAGTTAACCAGTATATCAATTTAGGATTTTACGTTCCGTTTGTCACAGTTTACAATTTTTATGATTTTTTTGTGGTATTAATCCAATTTAGCATAGGGTATATTTGTCACAAATTTACCAGTTTAGGGTTTTTTGCAGTTGAATAAATTAATTTGGGATAAATTTGTCATAAATGTACCAGTTTAGGGTTTTTTATAATCAGTCGGGGTAAATTTGTCACAAGTTTACCAGTTTGGGGTTTTTCATGGTCAAAAAAATAGTTTGGGGTAAATTTGTCACAAGTGTACCAGTTTGGGGTTTTTAAAGGTATTATCCCTTATTACAAATAACATGCAATAACAGTGATATACAAACACAGTCATATTAGCTTAAAAAATCAAACTGAAATTCAGAAAATGACACCATCAAACGGGTGAACAATCTCCCGAAATAGGTCAGAACTTTGTGGAAGCAAGTCAGATAAAGCCAAAACAACCACTAAAAGCACCTATTAATAACCAGCCACGTGACCAAAGATAAGCTCGTATAAAGAAAAGACTTAGAGCTAAGAGTCCAAAAAACGATGTGCAAGTGCCGATATATTTGATTTGGGGATAAGTACATTATCAGTGCCATAAGTTGTGTACGGCGCTCACTTTGGTGTCAAAAATTTCTGTCGAATCACTTAAGTGCCAAAAAGTTTGAAAAACGCTCACTTTGGTGCTAACTCCGATCCAATTGGTCAGAAATCCGACGTGGCACTTTTTTTTTTATTAATTTTTGTAGTTGATGTGGCTCACCGGAGAGTATAGTCAACATCCTAACACCAAAACGACGCCGTTTGGTGTCTCCCCCAATTCAAAACCCTAACACCAAAATGACGCCATTCACCGTCCTTGACGGCCCCCGCACTCGGCAGCCGCAGCTCCAACCCCGACCTTGACCCTAACGATGGCCACTCAGTGGCCGCAGCTCTGACCCTAACCCCGACCTCGACCTTGACTGTGACGATGGCCACTCGGAGGCCGCAGCTCCGACCTCGACCCCAACCCTGACGATGGCCACTCGGCAGCCGCGGCTCCAACCCAGACCCCGACCTCGATGATGGCCACTTGGCGGCCGCGGCTCCGACCCTGACCCCGACGCCGACCCCGACCCTAACGATGGCCACTTAGCGGCTGCGGCTCCGACCTCGAACCTGACCCCAACCCTGACGATGGCCACTCGTTGGCCAAGTCGAAGGCTATGATCTAGCCGGTGCTCAGGGAGGCCGTCGATGAGTACGCTGCCATTGATGTCTCCCTCTCTATCTCCGATCTCCTCGATGAGTGCCGGGTTTGCGTCTTCCAGTACCTAGGCTTTGGCGACTGAGGTTGGTGCTCCCTCGTGTACCATCGAGGGCATCCGAACAGCGCTGAGCAATGGCGACTGAGCGAGCGACGGCAGCCCAATGACGGTGGAGGCCGAGCAACGAAACCCTAATTTCAATCCCCAAATAAAATTAAAAAAATCCCCAAAACGGCGTCGTTTTTGTGAGACCATCCATGTAGGATGGCAAAACGACATTGTTTTCTTAAGGAGGACCGAAAACGACGTCATTTAAGGCATTGTCAATTTTCTTTTTTTATTTAAAAAAATCACGTAATCATTTTGGCTGGAATCTTCGCCGGTGGCACCAAAGTAATCATTTTTCATTTGATTTGGCACTTAAGTGATCCGACGAAAACTTTTGACACCAAAGTGAGCGCTGTACATAACTTATGGCACTAATAGTGTACTTTTCCCTCTAATTTGAGCCGGCAGTTCCTATCACTTCAATTAGTACTATGAGATAGATTAGGGGTGAGCATTAGTCTAGGGTCAATCCTAGACCTACTCTGGACCAGCCCAACCCTACTGGTCCTAGTTCGGTTCCTAGAGAGACTAGGTCGATCATTGGTCCTAAGATTCTTGGACCAGCACTATGCGGGTTGGTTATTGGTTCTGGAAGTTTAGGGTCGGTCCAACCCGAACTAACCCTAACTATATATACATACATATATATGTATGTATATATATGTATAACATATTATTTATAATCTTTTTATATAGAGAAAACCTTAAAATAAATGGTGTCAACAACATTAAACAACTATTTAGTGAGTAGTTCGAGTAATTTTACATTGTTCTTTAATAACTTAGATTTTTAATGTTTTTTACGGCGTCAACAGTCATAATTTATAGAGAAGGAAATTTTTTTTGTGAGGAGTCCTCACAGCATCCAAAAGGGCATAAACAGCTCTTTATGGCATCCTCATCTAGTACTCATTCTCTTATGTCTTATTTGTTCTATTAGTCTTCTATTTGCCAAAATTAAGAGAAACAACTTCTTTGCTTGCCACTCAACACTTGCCTCGCTCGCTTTGGGTCACTCGTACTACTTGCCGCTCGATGCTCGCTTGGCTCACCGCTCGATGCTCGCTTGGCGTGCTCCCCACTCAACATTCGATGCTCACTTTGTTCGACACTCACCCTAGTCGACCCTCAACGCTTGCCTTTCTTAGCTAACCTCGCTTGTCATCAAACCCATTGGGTCGGTCCGGTCCTCAGTTGCCATTTCAAGGAGTACAAAAAAAGAAATAAAAAATTATTGGTTGGTCCCGGGTTGACCTTGGAACCAAACCGAATCCATTGGGTTGATCCGATCCTCAATTGCTCTTTCAAGGAGTATTAAAAATGAAATAAAAAAATATTGGTTGGTCATGGGTTGACCCTAGAACCGGACCGAACCCACTAGATCAGTCCGGTCCTCGGTTCAAAGCTCAATAGGGTCAGTCCTCGGTCCTAAAAATTAAGGACCGGCACTGTGCGGGTTGGTCCTAGGGTTAGGGGGTGGACAGACCCAGCCCGAACTATGCTCATCCCTAAGATAGATGACTTTGCAAGTTATATAAAACTGCTAAATTGCATAGCTTGGTGCCCTAATATTCTAGGAATTGAAATGTGCAATGAGGAGCAACTTTAACAAGGCGAAAATAATGTGGAATCTGTCAATTAAGTCAAATATCTCCTGTAGTTGCTATTGTTGTGGTTGCTCACCATCCCTATATTGAATCAAGAAGAAATCACTTGAAAAAAAAATACATATATTAAGGGGGAAAACAATTGACTACTTAATCTGTGCTCTGAGCAGAGTTCTTAGAGCATAATTACATGAATAAATTACGTAAAGAGTCACTGTATGATCCGTCATTTTCTGTAGAAATGTGAGCTCAATGAACTCCCATTAATTGCAGAGTATCTATATTGGTCTTGTTTAGTGAATGAGGAAGTGTCTTAGAAAGTGTAGATGAAGTGATACTTTCGGACGATTGACTAATATGACGTTGGCGTCATTGAAACGTGTTCCGCGTCTATGACACGAATGTCAAAAAGTATCACTGTCATGTTATTCAATCGTCCAAGGTTCCAAAGTATCACTTATTATATTGTCCAAGATATAGAAATTGTAACTTTATTTAATACTAGATGCAGAAACTTCGTAATACATGTACTCAATATGAGCTTTAAGCTTGAATTGGATTAGTAAATTTAGTTTAAAGATAGGAAATCTTCATATCCACGTTCTCCTTGCTGGGGATTTTTATTCTGATGGAAAAGAATCCTTTATATTATTTTTTTTACGAGTGCCAATTTGTGTTAGATTTATTTTAGACTTCTACGACTTTTTTGGAGTTAAAACGTTGACTTTCATTTTCACACTATTGAAAAAAAGTGTTAAATCACATTTTTGTCCCCTAAAATAGATCCAATTAATGAACGACCAAAGAGTATGACAAAGTATTTTTCGTTAAAGTACTCTTGTTGTTAGAAAATCTGCATACTTACATTTAACATTTATTCTTTTAGGGAATTAAGCAATTTAAAATGGTGCATGCTGTAATAGTATGACAAATTTTTTTACAAGACGATTTTTCCTTAGAGATTGAAAATGTTAAAAGGTTTAATGGACTCCTGTCGATCACTATATCTGCATGTTAAATTTATCAAAATTGAGGTGTTGGACTACTTGATCATGTGAATAAATTATTTTCTCCCTAGCAAAGACAAATTCATTGTCGTTTTCATATTTCAACAAAAGAGCGAGTACAGTAAGATTTTGAACTTCATAAAAGGGAAAAAGGAATATTCTACCTAATAATCTTTGATTAGATTATAATCAAAGACTAATGCTCAAAATGAAATTTTAGTTTAGATAGAGCATTTGAAAATGATTGGGGTGAAATATCAATCAATGCAAAGAAGAATTTATTACACAAAGAACGTTCAAAGTTAATGTTGTATTTACATCAAAAATAAGAATATGCCCATTCTAATCATGGTTCATAAGTCATTGATTAGTTTTCAATGTCTAAAAAAATAAACCCTAGTCTTGGCTGTTAATAATTAGATCAAAGCGAAACAAATTCTTAGTTTTTTGAATTTTTTTTTTTTGTAGATTTTTTTTTTTACATTTAATATAGAATTTGTAAAATATAATTAGGAATGAAAAAAAAAAAGAAAAAAGATTGGAAAAAAATAATTGGGATAATGTGCCTAAAGATTGGCATCTGATTGCTCCCAACTCTATGAGCTGTTTTGTCACGCGTCGGACCTCCCCAAGCCGTTAGAATGCAACATCCACGGGATTAATTTGTGACATCCCAAGAGATGTCGTCGTCCTATTACTTTTATCTTTCGATTAAGCACATGTAGAAGCGTTTAATTATATCACCCAACACAAATAATAAATAGATAGTAAGGAAAATACATATACAAACACACTACTTATATTATGCATTATTAGGATTAGAAGTTCTATTTACAAGCCTACTTAATTGGGGTTGTTTTCAATTACATCCAAAAGGAGATAGGAGTTAGTCCTAGCTCCTCTATGAGAGCGACTTCCAAAAATGGTTTTCATCAGAAGGCCAGCTCTATATGACTCGAGCTCGAGGTCATAGTCGGGATTGAAGTTGAGGTCGTCCACAATACTATCGAGAGGATTCGCCACCACGGGGCTCGGTGAGGATCCATTGGGGCCACTAGATGGTCCATGAAATCCACGAACGAGCCCAAAGATTTCCTTGTTGATCCAACAAACCACGCCTTGTATTGATGTGGAATTAGGTATCCTAAGTCCTCATCCACGCACATCGTAGCGGTGTGCTTTTGGCACGTGATATCAATTCTCATTTCCTCTATATCCAAAAAAACCACTTCCATCTATACAAGCAAACCAAAACAAAGAGGAATGAGACTTATACTTACAGGCTTAAAAAAGGAAAAACAACAAGTGAGTGAACACTCAATAAGTAAATCACTTAAATCTTGTATAAATAGATGCCTCGTATCATAATCGTACAAATACTTGATGCTAATAAGTCGATAGTAGATCAATAGTAAAGCCCTTACTTTACCTTAACTATGTACATGAAAGGGAGTTCTCAAGTACTAAAAATGCTGACGTGATCAAGGACCCACAAAATGTTTCATAAGTATACAAATTATATACGGACCAAATAATAGCTTCTAAAATATATATGTGACTCTCAAGTCCCAAATAATGACACATAAACTATGTATGTGCCAAATAATAGCTTCTAAAATATGTACACAACTCTTAAGTTCCCAAATAATGACACATAAAGCATGTATGTGCCAATTGTTGGAAAAAAAAAAAAAAACATCTTCATGTGATTTTGATGATGCCCAAACTATCCTTAGTATATCACTTACTATAGTGAATGTAGATGTTTGGATTAAACGACTACACAACATTAATGGTGTGATCCATTAGAAAGAAGTTTGCAAATGTCCCGTTATAACAACAGCACTAGTCAACCAAAAGATCAGTGACTGATAATGTTTATGTCGAAACTGTAAAGATTAGGTTGATGGTAAAGTAACAACCAAATAAAGCAAATGATATATGTTGGGTCAGCTAAAGAGCTGTTGAAAGATCTGAATTCACATAGCAGCAGAATCAAAATAAAGCATGTAACAAAGTAGCTAGGTTGTTTGATTAATTAGTCATAAACTGTAGTGAGAAGACAACAACGGTTGTTATTTTTGGTTAGCCTATAGAAGTCCAAGAATAGAAGCTGTATGGGCAATATCTTCCTAGACAACAGCTTAATAGAACCCAAAAAGAGAGTGCGACAAAAAAAAAAAAAAAAAATCAAGTAGCTTACGTGTGTTGTTTTTAGCAAAAAGCTCTCTATCTTACTATTTTGATATTTATGTTGTTTAGCAATTGTGCTAAGGATTAAGTGTACAAGTGAAAGAGCAGTAATTGAGTCCAAATAGTGGGATCTATCATCTAAAGAATCAATAAAGTCATTTGTAACTTACAAGCAGATTCTTGATGGAATCCAACTCATCTTGAGGCTGTTAGTCTAAAAAGTGGACGTTGGCTTAAGGATAAAGCCATACTACTATAATTTTCTATGTCCTACCGTTATTCATCTTCTTATATACATTGTCATACAACTAGTGAATATTTACGTAAACATTAGGTAGAGGTGATCTTCACTTAGCAATCAGCTAATTTCTGCAAAAGATCATCAAAGTTTGAAAACAACCTATTTACCCCCTATAGGTTGTATTGTTAGCTCCAACAATTGGTATCAAAGCTTTGTTGCTCATTATCTAAAGTGCATTTCTTCTAAGTATACAAATATTTTATTATGGCTAACCTTAGCAGCTTTTTTACTAATGATGCTCAAGCTCCCAACAAGCCACCATGCTTCAACGAAAGTAACTATGGCTATTGGAAGCAAAGAATGAAGTCATACATTGAAGCCGCAAAGTTGGATATGTGGGATGTAGTTGCAAATGATCTAGAAGTACCAACTCCTGATCGACAAGAAGGTCAAGAAGCAGCAACTGTTAACAATATAGAAGAAGCTTGAAAAAGAGCTGCTCTTAATGCTAAAGCTGAATACCTCCTATATTGTGTGTTATCACCTTCTAAGTTTAATAGAATTTCTTCTTGTGATACTGCAAAGAAAATCTAGGATCACATCATGTTGACATTAGAAGGAATAGCAAGAGTCAAGTAAACAAAGCTAAAAATCTTGCTTGGGAACTATGAGCTGTTTAACATGAATTATGATGAAATAGTAACATAGATGTTCACACGATTCATTGAAATAGTAAATGGGCTTGCTCTTCAATAAAAAATTTACATAGATACTAAGAAAGTAAACAAGTTACTACGAGCTATTTCCAAAGAATGGAATACTGTGAAGACCTCACTATGGGAAACCATGAGGATTCAAACAATCACAATGGACAGGCTTATAGGAACATTCATGTCCTATGAAGTTGAACTTCAAAGTGAAGAAAGCAACTCCAAAGGTAAGAAAGTCGTTGTGTTTAAAGCTAACTATGATGATACAAATGGAGAAATATCTTCTAATGATGAAGAAAGTGATGAAGACATGGCATCACTAACAAAGAAGTTTAAAAGCTTCATGAAAAAAGGAGGAAACTACAAAGGAAAATGATCATCTAAACATTTTGAAGAAAAAGGCTTTATAAGAACAAGGAAGAATCCAAAGATAAGGATATCATGTGCTATGTATGCAGGAAACCTGGACACATAAAACCAAAATGTCCATTGATCAAGAAAAAAGAAAGGGAAATTTGAGAAGAAAAAAAAAAGGCTTTGAAAGTTGAAATATTAAGTGACACCAAATATGAGTCAAATGATGGAGAAAAAATAAATCTTTGTCTCATGACTAACTCAGAACTAGAAAAAGTTGAGGTAAAGGATTTTGAACTGTCTTAGGATGAATTGCAAGATTTTTCAAAGGAAATGTTTGAAAAACATCAAAAGGTTTCAAAAAGAATATCTACTCTTAAAAGGGAGGTTCATGTAAAGCTCTTGGCAAGCTCTCGTTGACAATGTAAAAGAAGAGCTCGATCTTCAAATAAATCAAGTAAAGCTCTTGCAAGTTAAAAATGAGAATGCCAAGGATGAAATTTCAAAAATCTGCACCAAATTTTCTCTTGGTTCAAAAATCTTACAACACATTCTCTCTATTTAAATTTCTCACTACAACAAGAATGGTCTCGAACGTGAAAGAAATGAAAACAAGACAAATCCTTTTCCAAAAACAAAAAACAGATTAAAGCACAGACCTCCTATATGCCTTTACAAGTCCCATTTTGTTAAACATTTACTAAGGCTACTGGCAAAAAAGTTCCTGAATGTTCAAACTATGAAAGATATGGTCATTTCAAAATGGACTATCCAAAACAACAAAAGAAATTTAGGAAGACTAGCTGGTCTCTTGGTCCTGAATCAAAACCTAACCACAAGGGACCCAAGCTTGTACGGGTACCAAAGAAAAGATGAGATTCACTTTGATTTCATATTATCTTAAAGAAAAAACAAGTGGTACCTAGACAACAAGTGTTCCAGACATATGACTGGAGACAACAAGTTTGTAATGCTTACAACCATAGATGGAGGCATGGTCACATTTGGTGGAAAAGATAAAGGAAGAATCAACGGAAAAGGAAACATCAAGATGGGAAACCTAGTTGTTGAAGATGTCTCACTTGTACAAGGGCTAAAGCACAATCTCCTAAGCATAATTCAACTCTATGACAATGTATACAAGATAAAATTCAAAAAAGGTAAATGTATTGGCATTAACAAGGACAAATCACAAGCCTTCACTAGAAACAAGCATAGCAACATCTACTTACTTGATATCAACTTTGAGGAATCATATTGTTTGATGTCTATCAAGAAAGAACGTGATAGCACAAGAAATTAGATCATATCAATGCAAAGTAAATCTAAAATATATCATTTAAAGATTTAATTCGTGATTTACCAAAAATCAATTAGAGTAAGTTTGACTCATATAATGCATGCATGCTGGGAAAATCGGTAAGAATCTCTTTTAAATCTACAAAAGCTATTGCCACTAGTAGAACTCTGTAGATATTACATATGGACTTATTTGAATCAACATGAACAATTAGTCCAAGAGTAAGAAAATATTGTCTAGTCATAGTGGATGACTACTCAAAATTCACTTAGTAATGTTCTTATTACATAAGAATGAGACATTTCATTTTTTTGAGAAATTTGCTCAACAAGTTCAAAATGAGAAGGGATATAACATCACCACTATTAGAACTGACCATGGAGGAGAATTAGGCAACCAAAATTTTGTTGAGTATTGTGATGAAAATGGAGTAGAAAACAACTTATCCACTACTTATATTCCTTAACATAATGGGATGGTAGAAAAAAGAAATTGATCACCGCAAGAAATGGTTAGAACAATGTTGATCAAAAGTGGTGTACCTACCGATTTTGGGCTAAAGCTGTTATTGTCGCATGTTACACACTCAATAGAATATTACTGAAACCTATGGTAGAAAAGGCTCAGTACGAAATATACAAAGGAAGAAAGCCTACTCTACATTATTTCCATATATTTGGTTGTAAATGTTTCATTCTCAAGAATACAAATGACAACATCAGGAAGTTTGATGTATGAACTAATGAAGGTATTTTTCTTGGTTACTCAACATCAAGAAGTATGATGCCGTGTCTTTAACAAAGATTCCAAGTTAGTGGAAGAATCCATAAATGTAAATAAAGAGTTGTTGAAATATATGGATTCATACAATAGCAAAATCATAATAAAGCAAATGGCATAGTAGCTAGGTTGTTAGACAAGTCAATTAGAAACAATAGTGAGAAGTTAGCAGCAGTTGCTATTTTTTTGTTAACCTGCAAAAGTCCAGCGAAAGAATCTGTATGGGCAATACTTTCTTAAACAACAGCTCAACGAAAAACTCTTCAATGATCACCTACTTCTCTAAATCATCCTCATTGGATAGGTTGATGAAGAGTATAAAACAAAAATCATGAAGAACCAAAAAAGAGTGCGATATAAAAAACATAAGTAGCTTAAGTACTATTGTTCTTAACAAAAGTTCTTTGTCTTCTTGTTTTGATATTCATGCTGTTTAGCAATTGTGCTAAGGATTAAGTGTACAAGTGTAAGAGTAGTAACTAAGTCTAGATAGGGGATCTATTGTGTAAATGATTAGTGCTAACCATTTGTAACTTTCCAAACAAATTGTTAATGGAATTTAGCCCATCTCAAGGCTGTTAGTCTAAAGAGTGAACGTAGGCTTAAGGATAAAGCCGAACTATAATTCTCTATGTCCCACTATTTTTCATCTTTTCATATATATCGGTATACGGTTAGTGAGTATTTACATAAATATTAGGTTGAGGTAAGGTGATTTTTACTTAGCAATCAACTAATTTTCACAAAAGATTATCAAAGTTTGAAAACAACCTATTCATCCCCTCTAAGTTGTATTGTTAGCCCCAACAATAAAAACTGCTAAAATATGTACATGACTCTCAAGTTTTAAATAATAATCAATTACACGTGCCTCTCAAGTCCCAAATAATTTATATAAAATATGCATGTGTCAAACTAATGACTTCTAAAACATTTACGTGACTCTCCAATGCTTAAAAAATGCAATTCACGCTCAAGAGCCACATAATATTCCACAATTTATGCACACGAGCATCAATAACCCATTACACAACTTCCATTTATTACATACATAACTGAAATCAGAAGACATGATCCCAAGCAGATATTTGACATGTTACCCCATTCTAGGTCCATCACAAGGTCGATTTTTCCAAAATCCACCGGATATCGTCCCACCCCATCAAGCACAGCAACATCCTGAAATCCATTGAGGACGGCACTTGAAATCCATTGAGCATTGTCCCAAAATCCATCAATGATGGCTTCCCTCATGTGATCACACGAGCAAACAAGCACACAACTAGTTCTTATTTTTAATTTAGTCCGATGCAAGAGTTCCTCAAAGGCATGCCAAGCGAAGTGTGTGTCACGACTTACCAAAACTACATTATTACAATATGCCAAGCACAAAATGAGAACCATGGTTTCACCCATTATGTTATTGCACCAACTTAAGCCAAACTCGGCTCAGAAGCAATAAGCCTCAATATCACCAAACCAAGAGAGAGACCCGGCTCAGCGTGCTTCCATGCACATCTAAGACCAATGTGAATCTCTTTTCGAATGCTCGAGGTGTGATTTCAAGTATAGACAATAACATATAGACAAACCGCATCCACTAAATAACAACAAATCCTTGTAATCTCAACAATCACATAGCAACATCTTAACCTATTCTTAGACCTCATAACTCAAGCGAAATGTGACATCCTGAAATTCGACCCCGTTTCGATAAAATGAAATGTGCATATCGTCGGTGTGCCTACGGTCCTTTTTCTCTGAGCTGATCACTCACGAGTTAACTAACTTATTGGGTGAAGCCGTTAAGGGATATATCCGCAGTAAAATCCCTAAAAGCTACCTAATTTGTTGGATTGGACTAAAATCACGTTCAGTCGATTTTAATCATGAAATTTAATTCGGTTTTGGGAATCGAATATTCGAGCGTGTCACAATTCATTTTTAGGACCTTGTCTCATCGTCCCTAAAATTATCGACAAGTCCGAAATTTCAAGAAAGAAATTATCGGAGGAAAAATCGAAGACGGAAGGCATTAGAAAGGGAAATGGAAAGAGAAAAAGAAAATTTAGAATATTATTATTCTTTTTCTTTTTCTCTCTTTCTTTTCTCCCTCTTCTCTCTCCTTCCCTCCCACTCGTGCGACTCCCCCAACCGACCGCCTCTTGCTGTCTTCCACTTTACTTTATTTTATTTTATTCTTTTTTTTTTGACCGGTCAAACTCCCTCCCTTATCTCTTCTCTCTCTTCTTGCCTCCTCCCTCACGTTACCTTCTTCTTCTTCCTTGTTCTTTTCTGTGCAAACCGAACCAGCAGCTGTAGGAGATCGGAAGCAGAAGCCAGCCACCGTCGCCGCCTGTCCCGCCGCCGCACCGCACGCCTGCGCACGCCGCACGTCCGCCGTTCGCCGCTCGTGCGCCGCCTGCGCTTGCCGTCCCCGCCGCGCGACCCAGCTCCCGTTCGGTCTCTGTTCAGCCACCGTGAGCGGCTGAGCAGGCCGCCGGAGCCGCTGTTCGTCCTCACCGGAGCCCCGCCCGCTCTCCCGACCTCTTACCGCCCCCCAACCCTCTCTCTTTCTCTCTGTTTTGCAGCCGATCCATCAAACCCGCGAGTGGGTTTCAGTCGGTTCGTGGGCCGTTTCGGGCCGTTTTCAGGCCCCGAACCCGGGCCGTGCTTTGGGAAGTTTCGTTCCTCGCGTCGCCGCCGTCGGATTGATCCGATTTGCACGCGATTTGGTGAGTAATCTCACTAATTCTTGCTTACTGGAATAATTATGCTTATTGGTTGTTTAGTTGTAATTAATTAGGTTTATGTGTTAGATTAGTATAAATTAGTATTTATTAGTCAATCGTTATCCAAATTAGATAAATTGAATGTGTATTTAGCAAGTAGACATTGTCGACTATTTATTGAGGGTAGCCCGGGATTTTTCCCGACCCTAATCGGGCTTCAACTGGGCTTTTCGAACCTAAGTGTAATTTTTGGTATTTAAATATTAATTTTCAGAATTAAATTAAATAATTATTTATTTTCCGAAAATTCAACTGAGATGGTTCGAGACTGGAATATTACGCTGGCGACCGTGGTGAAGTCCGTTTATTTAATCGGGTTTTATTTTGAGCTGAAACGAATTTTTTATATTAATGATTTAATTTTCGAAATTAATTAATTAATTATTTATTTTCCGAAAATTCAATTGAGATGGCTAGTGACCAGAATATTATGCTGATAATTGTGGTGAAGTCCGTTTATTTAATCGGGCTTTAATTTGAGTTAAATTGAATTTTTAATAATTATTAATTAATTTTCTAAATTAATTAATTATTTATTTATTTTTCGGAAATTAAGATTGAGATGGTTGATGACCGAAATCTCGTGCTGATTGTCGTGGCGCAGTCCGTTTATTTAATTGAACTCTACGTTGCTTGGAATTAAATAAATTGTGATATTTTAGAGATTTACCCTAAATTGATTGAAATTGAATTATCGATTGGTAGTTGGCTGAGTTTGGCTATTTAGCATTTTGAATGCCTTGTTGAGCCTTAAGTGGAGGAAGTGGTGAGAACTAACTGAGCATTCTATTGGTTGAGACCGATCAAGTACGAAGTATAGACGGGCGTGGTTCGGTGATTAATGATATCATTGTGCGAAAACGGCGCCTTAAAGAACGCACGTAGACTGTCTATGATCTATGACGGGCGTGGTTCGGTGATGAGGAATATCATTGTGCGAAAACGGCGCCTTAAAGAACGCACGTAGACCGTCTGTTACTTACGTCACCTTGGCGGAAGCGCCGCCCGAGAGCATTGATGTGGCTCTGTGACCGATTTCACTATGGGATGTTATATAGTGTGGAACAGATGACCTAGGAATGGTTTGACTGACATGTAATTGACTAGTTCGATTGATCAATGTTTTGATCCGATTGTTGTGATTTGTTTGATTGTTCGTTGTGATTTATGAAGTGTCTATATATAACCTTGAATTGCAGGTTGAGACTGAGGCCAAGGTAAGTTCTCTGACTCGTGCTGTGCTTAGGCAACCGAGTAGTGTATTGGTTCCCTAATTGAGTCTTAGTGGGGTAGAACTCGCTGAGACATAGTCTCATCCCAGTTTGGGGAAAACATTTTAGGACCCCGCTGAGGAGCTGAGGAGGAAGAGTCTGTGAAGAAGAAGTATTTTTGGAAGAAGATAATCCCGAGAGGGATCTTGAGTACGATCCAGGTGGACTGAAATGTCATCTTCTTTTGTGACTCCATTTTGATGTGATTAGAGTAAAGTAAAAAGTTGTGAAAAGTGTGGAGTACTTTGGTTTATGTCATGTATAAAGGTTTGGTTGTGGATTTCAATAAGAAAGATAGGGCCTACTTTTCTATCCCATTGTTTTATTGTCTGGGGATTTATAACTGCTTCCGCATGTGCTTAATACAAAGAAAAGGGTCGGCGATACATAGTCCTGGGATATCGCATTTTAAAATCGATCAAGTAGAAGGATGTGTGCGTGCCCGAGGATCGGGGCGTGACACGAAATATGAGCAAACCATACAAAATTAGTACATGAACCTACTCTACCTAGGATGGCATGACCCTATTCAACAACAAGAACCTAATCTATGTCCGAACAATGTAATGCAACGGCCTAACCAATGGTTAGGGAATCTACTTATGAAATCGAAATGAGAACAACGGTGGATGGCGAGAAGCTTACAGTGAGTAGGCGGCAACGAAGGCAATGGCGAGCGATGGTAATGCTAGCTCATGACAGGCAAGTAGAAAGGAGACTAAGAGAGAGAGGGCATGTGAGGGAGAGATAGAGAGAGATGAGTAAGCTTGGGGAAGAAGAGAGAGAGAGAGAGAGAGAGAGAGAGTAGTCATTCTAGGCCCTCATAAGAGAAGCTCAATAATTTGATTAGTAATGATGGTTAATAATGATTCTCCTTTATTGATTTACAAGATTAAATCATATCCATCCAATTTTCAATTTAAGAACTAATATTGGCCAACTAATCCTCCAAACCTCAAGGTGGTTAATCATTATTTAGTTTTAAGGGTAACTAACTTGGTCACACTAACTAGACTTATTCTTATCCTTTCCCTCTTTAAAAGTGGCACCCTCCCCACTTGCAAGGTCACCAACCAATAGTCTCTCCTCAACTTGTCCTCAAATGGCTCTTTAAGTCTCACCTTTGGGGTAGTTATGGCCTAAATCCTAAAATAAGCACATGACTCAAGTATTGCACTTATGGACTATTTTCCAAAACTAAGGATGGGCTTAAACTTTGCAAAACAACTTGATCTTCAAGTCCCCTCCCAATCTTAGGCGTGTGGGCTTCCTTGGCCTCTAATAATTATTCACTTTTAATTGTTCCAAATTCAAGAGGATAAAAGTAAATAATGAGGATTAGCTAAATGTCATCTTAACCAGACAGGGATATCTCGAATTTACCCATAATTGACACTAATAATCGGGTTGAGGTTTGTGACTAAGTTTTGATTGAAAGTGGCCGTAACATGGCCTACACAAATTGGGTGGCTTCAACAATGCTCGGGAGGCCAAACCCAAATCGAATTCAACACTTGTCTAGGGTTCCATGCATGACCCATGGTTGGTTTCAACCAATGTTTGAGCCTAGTCGATCCATGAATGACCCTCGGTTATTATGTAATCTTGTAAAAATGATTGACTTGCCTTGACTCACCGTCACATAAAATTGGTTTAGGGTCATTCATGAACGGTATAGTGATCGTAGAGTAGCCCGCGATCGGTATATATTCGACTTGAATTGATTCATACCATCCATTGATCAACTCATGATAGCGTGTGATCATCCACATCAATACTTATAGTCGAGCGACTTTTTTATGGTCAAACACTCTGGTCTAACGTCATCTTGATCCCGAGTCATGTTGTCCCCAATTATTGCCTCATGAATAATCCCTAGGATCAACTCATAGTCCATTCTCATTATCGACGTACTGATCTCTAATCCATTCCTCGCGCCTGAGATAGGGGTCCAAATTGAGGATGTCAAATGTTTAGTCCATAGCCACAATCGAAGGGCCATCAAAATACATCTGTAACACTATTATTGTTAAGGAAAATTCCCTTGTTAGTTTTGATGATTAAACAAACTTTCTTTAAATAGTTTTTGATTCTGAAGATAAGATTTTATAGGTGGAAACTCTAATGAGCACTATCAAACATTACTCACCAGACTTAGAAAATCAGACTCTAGGTTTTTTTTTATATGTAATTCATATCTTTGATATTCGATTATCGAGATACTATTCTAGAAGACAATCCTCACACAACGACCACAAAATTGGTGGATTCCTTGCTTTTATTAAGAGATCTATCCAAGAAGGAAAGAATATCATATCCAATCTCTCAAGATGGAATTTAGCAAATCTTGGATAAATCAATTTACAAAAGGCAAAATACTCTTTCCAAATGAAGCACTCTTCTTATGGAAAACTATATCTGTTGTATGGGTGGCAAAATCACCAAGAGACTTCAATCTCAGTAACCTTGAAGTAATCAAATCTTCTGACAAAGTTCGAGTCTAACGAGTAGATTGGCTAAGCGATAAGCTTGGATTCAAGATACTAAAAGGGTGAATATAGCTAAAAATTTTAAGTTCATAATTCCTAAGTTTTAATTGATCTTTAGTCATAAACATTCGTCTCCAAGAGCTATACACTATAATCTTTTAGAGGTTGAGAGTGTGTAAGGAATTTGATGCTTGAGCTTGAGTATTCATTACTCATACCTTGTAATCTGACTCTACATCAAACATGATCAACAAGATTGATCTAGTGAGTCTCGTTATTTTCCCATGTTATATTCACACATGTATCTCAATTTCAACATGGTATTTGATGCAATAATATCAAAGATCTCAACCAACTTTTCATGCCATATAACATGCCATATGTCATCACATATGCAGCAAGATCAACCACTCAAAGTATTACATCACATGGGTAAATTCATTTATTTTTCAAAATACATCAATGTTTCGGATAAATCAGAATGCATTCCTCTAATTAAAACTCCAGAAAAATTAGTAAATGGTATTAATAAATTATGAAAACTTGACACATTATAGAAGAGACCTAAAGGCAGATATCTCATGAATAACTCCATACCAAAAGAATCTCACACAAAATAGTATGGTCCATGCATCACAGTTTTCAAACTACAATATTTCAGCTTGCACAGTTTCGGGAGTAATTTAAATTAAATACCCAAATGAACTCCAAAAAATTCTGAAATTTTGACATGTTATAGACAATTCCTAGAGGTAAATATCTCATGAAGACATCGAAACCCAAATCGTTCTAGATTAATAAATATAGACAATTTATTCCCCTTGTTCTCGGTGTCATCTTTTCCCAGATTATCATCTTTCAAAAGAAACTCATTTCACCAACCTACATATGTTCATTTATTCTAAATTTTTAGCATGTTATTCCTCAAAATATTACCTACAACTTTTATTAAGGACATATGATCAAATTTTAACTGTATGATTTTATAAAAATCACGAAATCATACTGGGCCGAGGTAACGTTTTTCCCAGATCCAGTTTCTTCAAAGAACAACGATTTCACCGATCTATTTTTGTTTATTTCCTCTAAAAATTTTATATGTTCTACCCCAAGAAGTAAAATACAACTTTCATTAAGAGATCAAAGTGATATTTTTACAAGAAAGTTACTTTACAGACCACGAAATCTCTAAAGGTCAGCACAACGAATTCCAGATATAATTTCTCCAAAGAAAAATTATTTCACTAACCAATACTTGTTCGTTTTAGAATCAAGGATAGCCAATCAGATGTTCATCAATCCGCCTCCCTCTCTTTACTTTCCTTCCCCTACAATCATTTGCAATCATTTGGGAAAGTGGCACTTGGCTTCTCCTCCATGCCACTTGGCGATTCACATGCAAAGGTTGATGGGCTTCCACGTAGGGTTTCCAAAGCCAAACCAGTATAATCATTTGTGTGCAATTTCTCTATCCCTTACTCTATTTATTTTATCTGTATTAATGGTTATTTGCACACCGGTAAGATCTAACAGTTATTAGGGTTATGATCAAAAGTTGTTCTATTGCAAAATCGTTTAAATTTATTTCATTTTGCAAAATCACCAATTCTCCTCCTCTTGGTGATCCATCTAGCCCTAACAATTACAACGTACATTATCGAAAAGCATTAAAAAAAGCCAACATTCAATTTCAGATTAACACGTAGTGAACGTGTGAAAAACCTTGATGATTTGTCACTTTAGTATTTTCAAGTATGGAGGAGTCTCACAACACTTCAACATTTTTATGATAAGGGATTCAAACGGAGCTTAAAGTCCAAATTTATTGACATGGTTACTAATACTTAATTACACTAAAAACCTTGAGTTATTGAGTATTGGGTCTAACTAGATGTATCTACTCTACTTTCTACCTTAGACATTTTTTTTAGCCTCAAATTTTCAACTTGGCATTTTTTTTTTTTTAACTCACACCATAAAACAAGCACCCGTCGTGAATTAGATTATGCAGTTCCCATTAAACATATCACCACAACACATTAAACATATCACTACAACACAGGAGGAAGATAGGGCTAAGGGAACAAATTTTTTTCCCTAGTAGAACGTCCTTATTGTAGAAATTCCACCCAAAAGGTAATGGGCCACTACTATAACACCTCTATTCGTTGCTCTATATTACATATGAAAAAGAGCAATTATAAAGGGTTGAAGAATCATTTTGTCAATTGATCTCATATAATTGCTATGCTTAGTTATGCCAATACTCAAAAAGAAAATTAGGACTTCTATTTCTTATTCTTGATATATTCGTTGAGAAAAAAAATTAAAAAGGGATTTTCCTCATTCCAAGATATTTTATATTTGCCTTAAAATTGCCGGCTTATACATACGAAACAATGTGGGTAGTAACTTGATTATTGCAATCTCAAGTCCTACAGACAATCCTAGATGATTCAAATGCTATTTGCGCAAGTGCAAAATTTTTCTTCAAATTAATTGATTAAAGAAAAGAATTCAAAGGAAAAGAAAGCAAACTTATTACATTAGAAAACATAACATTCCATGTTGAGAGTTCATCTTCCTCTACTGGCTTTTTACGTCGCAAGAAGCTAATCTGAATGGTGACAACACATGCCGTCGATCCATTTGAACGCATCGACAGAAACAATTGCATTGGAACGAAAAGCCAGAAAAGATGAAGAAAGAGAATTGGTACAAGTTAAAGTCAGAGATTCGACATGTTGTCTTTTCCCTCATTCCTTTGCCCTTTAGTTCACACTTTCCAAATTCTTACTGACGTGAAATTTAATTACCATTTGAAATTAAAAGCTGATCGTACGACTGGACAAAAACTCCTTCGATTAGATATGGGTTAAATTAGAGGACAAATGGAAAAAGTAAATCGAATAATCTTTGAATGAGAAATCTCATTTGGTCAACGGAATCCCACCTTTGTTTACTCATCGGCAACCGTCATTTGGCGTGAAATGGCGTTGTTGATTCGTAGTAGAGTCAAGACGAAAACAAAAGTGATACCATAGGGACAAAACCCAAAGACCCCATGTTTCAAAGATAATCCCAGCGTGTTACATAAGCAGATATTGTTCGTGTAAAGCAAC
Source organism: Eucalyptus fibrosa (assembly GCA_017140475.1). Classification (NCBI taxonomy): domain Eukaryota; kingdom Viridiplantae; phylum Streptophyta; class Magnoliopsida; order Myrtales; family Myrtaceae; genus Eucalyptus; species Eucalyptus fibrosa. The sequence goes on along the minus strand of CM029509.1, from coordinate 19,655,085 downwards.
GAACAGTGAACGATGAGAAAAATCACAACCTAAAATGCAGCATTAATGCAGATTTTGCTAGGAAAAAAATTGTGATCAATAAAATTTCATAAAGATGGAGCAAATGTACAAGGTTGCAAATTTAATGCATGGATGAGGAACTATTATAGTCTGACCACACTTTTGCATGCTGTGCTAACATAATACAGAACAAAACATCTAATAATATAAAGGGAAAAGAAAAGATAAGGGTGTCAAATTCCATCATAAGATCAACTAGACAATGTCCTCCCCGACTCCGCTTCCATCATCTCCAATTGGTCGAGTCGCAGGGTTGTTATTCATGGATGATTGTTCTCGGTCCACAAAATTAATTGTCAAAAGATATTGGATACTCACTTGTGATCGAATGAATAAGTTTTTGAGTTTCAAAGAAGTTGCTCTGCACATAGACTTGAAGACTCGTTTCAGCTCCATAAAAAATTGTTGGTAATCGGGATGTGTAGCTACCATAGCAAGGAACATACCATATATGACCCACTTGAAGTAAGAATTTAGTACGATTGAGTTAATTACAATTCCAACAACAAGACACCCTAGTATCAAAAACGCGAAACTGATGAATGTTGTTCCATGATTGCTTGATGTTGTTTGTGGACTAATGCCAAAGAGCACTATGACAGCTATGAAAATCGCAATGAAGGTAGGTTGCATGTTTACAAGTAAATCCTTAGCTTGGAGAAGAGCTAATGACCAGGTAAGTGAGGATTTCAAGAAATCTTTCAATTTATCAGAGATGGCATCTTCTTGTTCTCTGAGTCTACAAAAGAAAAACACAACAAAATTTGAAATCATTAATGTATGAAGATATTATATAATACAAGCTTGTAGCAGAAGTGGTCCACTTGCATGCTTAAATCTTGATCGATAGAGGCTTACTTATCCACAAACGAAACTGTACAATGAATAAAATTAACTGGACATATTCTGAGTGCAAATTGATTTACAACATGTCATAGGCGAGTCCAACAATACAAACTAAAGCTCAGCTACAAAGACATGCAAAGTCCATATAGTTAGTCTAAACAAGTTAATTGCAGTAAGTTAAAAAGAACTCTTAATATGCAAGGATTTTTGTGAAAGTAATACAATTAAAAGTTGCAATAAATATAGAAAGCTAAGTGCCCCGAATGCTTGCAACGCAAAGCAGGATACAGTTCATAAGGAATAAGATAAACATATATGAACAATGAAGAATCAAGTCAAACCCTCTCTGTTGTTGCCGTTGTGGTTGCACGCTGTCTCTGTACTAAATAGGAAACAAATTATTTCAAAGAAAAATAGCTGTTTTATACGTGCTCTAAGCAAAGTACTTAGGGCATTTTTACATGAATGAATTACATACCTTTCGACCATGATTGTGTGACCCTCCATGTTCTGGAGAAGTTGGAACTCTATGAATTCTGGGGTTACTTTTGTGAATGAGGAAGTGGATCTGGTTGCAGTGTGTGTGTGTGTGTGTGTGTCTGTGTATATAGGTCATCTGCCGTGCCTTTAATTATTAGTTTATCTAATTGAAGTGGACCTGACTTTTGCAAATGCCGTCACCAAATTGGGGTGAAATCAACGGTTGAGGCTCACTCCTCAATCATGAGTTTGTGACCATCATCCTATAGTTATAGGCTCCGTGAATTCTTCTATTTTCTGATTTTTTTTTCATGATGTTGCTAGCACAAGCACTTGGTTATATTTCCCCTCTGCATTCATTTACTCATATATATATATATTCTTGACGGGAAAAGCTCACTTTTGTTATTTTACTATATTCTCAATTTTTCATGATTTCAAACAACGAGTGAAACGGCAAAAGAGGTTTTCAATGCAAACCATTTGGATTATCTCTATTCTATTATGTTCTATGATCTATCTATCCATCTATATACTTCTTCAAAGCAGAATTCTCTCTTCAGCTAACCAAACGACGTATTGGGCCAAATCCTTTCCCACGGCCATTTTCCTCCTCACTTGCAAATGAAGATGAAAATTTTCTTTTCCTTTCTCCTTTAATGATCTCTTGCGGTCCCACTTTGACATGCTTTTGCAACTTTTGCACCTTGCTTGGGATAGGAAATGCAACAATATAGAAGGAAAGGAAGTAAACAGTTTGCATCAGGAAACTTCTTGGTGCCAAGGAAAAAGAAGGGATTAGTTCACGAAAACATGGTTTTGCAACTTTTGCTTTTCCACCTTGATTTCTCCGTAGTCCACTTTAACACGCTTTGGCAACTTTTGCATCTTACGTGGGATAGAAAATGCAACCTGAACCAGGCAAAAGTCAAGCAACTTCCAGTCTTCCACGACTTTGGCATTTCTTACTTACAAATCTACCCGCACAGTAAAAGGATGGGCGTGGGCCACTCTTAATTTGCGCTTATTCCCACCTTTTTTTGTTCTTTCTGTTGTCTTTTGGGTTACTCTTAATTTGAGCTTATTCCTTACCTTTTATTTATTCTTTTTGTCGTCCTTTTGAGCTCCAAGAGGTTTTCTTTCTGTTTGGCCTCTTTTTAAAGTTTTTTTTTCCATTGGAGACGAAAATGCTGTCCCTCCTTCCCCCCCCCCCCCCAGGGCAAAAAAGAAAAAAAAAATTATTTGATAGATAGCGAACTAGTTATTGTGTTAATGAGTTGTATATTTATCTTTTTATTTCGTACAAGGAATCCACCATTTTGAATAACCTAAGCACAAGTAAGAATGGAAAAAAAAATCTTTTGCTAGTTTTAACCGATGTATTTGATTTAATCATAACTTCAAAACATGTCATTTCATTATAATCTATGTTTCTTAATTGCTCGGCTTTCATTTTAATCAACAAATCTAACAATCCAAGTTTCTTAATTTTTCAAGTCATCACCACACAATTGTTTTATAGTTACTTCTAACAAAAAAGTTTCACAATATGACAAAGCTGAGCACGTTAGAAATTCTAAACATCCATTATTTATCATGCAAATTCAAAAGAAAAAGCTCCCTAAAACATTACTACATGTGAATATCCTCTTTGCATTGATTAATTGGAATGATTAGTTGTTGAGAAGAAAATTGTGGCAATTGAGATTGCATTATAAAACGACTTATTGAAACCATATATATAGTCAATTCTAAATGCATCAAAATTTTCATAAAACCATCAAAGGAAAGTAAATGGTCTTCATAATACAAATGTAATGCCATGGTAACAAACCGTATATGCAACTTAACAATAAAACATTGTTCCTTCAGCTACTTAGCTCCCCTAAGAAAGGCTACTCTCTCGGGAAAAAAAAAAAATATTTTACCTAAATCAGACAATAAAAGTTTTAGTTACATTACTAAGAGAGTCATTATTTGCTCAAAAATATAATGGGGAGTAATTCCAATGTTAGAGTGCGAGAAACTCCTACCTTAGAATAGGCCTTTCGGGTTGAATTATTGCATTTTAAAGTACTCTGCCTATTATATTTCACCACCGTGGATTTTAATGGCCTTGAATGTGAGTTTCACATTTACCTTTCGATTTAAATGCCCGACTATTTCGCCCATAATCTTTACAAGTACCACATATTTTCCCTTTTTCAACAATTTGAAATGACAAAGGATCACGTCATTTAGAAGTTGCTTCTCCATTATTGTTTTAATTCCAACCTTTATGATATGTAGTTAAGGGCTCATATAAGAAGGAATCACTTGTTTGTACAAAATGCTCAATTTGCTTTTCAAGAACTTCCTTTTTCAATATTAGCCATTCTTGATATTTCCTTCCAACTTGTGAAATAGTTGCTTAAATAAATCATCTCTATTATTTTGAGTAATATCATGATAAAAAAAAAAGGACCTTAAATAAATCATCTCCATTATTTTGAGTAATATCATGATAAATAGGACCTTATATCAAGCCTTTAATGTGGATTAGTTATATCTAGAGATAGACCATTGAAAATCCTAAATCTTATATCATGCATACATGGAAGGTCCATGAATTGCATAAATGCCCAATACAAGTAGGTGGCTTAACCCTACTTTTAGCAATCTCGTATTGCTTGTAAAGCTCATCTAAAAATGTTGATGAAAAGTAGAATATGAAAATGATGAGGAACTCTTACCTTCTCACTTGAAAATTTCGTTTTGACTTTTCGAAACTAATTCTCAACTGCAATGAACGGTTTATTTTTCACCTATTCATTTCTCATTGAAACTAGTAGATATACTTTCAAAATTGAACGTAACCCTTTAGTAGTTGAAGTAACACAATTCCCAAAATGCATGAGCAAGTTTGTCTAAGTAGGCACAAAAGCTCTTTGATAGGAACCAATTTATTTTTTTATAAACTAAGAATTGATGGCTTCTTCTTACAATGGTCTTCAAATTGCTGACTTTTTTCACCATATTCTACTTCACTCTTTGAGTTCAGAACCTTGCACAAATCAGATATAAAAGAATTCCAATTCATTCCATCTTCAAAATGAGATTTACATTTTATCACATTATTCTTTTCAATGTGCCAAACACGCAACAAATTGGCTCTTTTAGGAAAAGTGCATCAAACTTCTCTATCAATGACGAAAGCTAGGGGTTGACAATCAACACCCAATATGCTGCTAAACATTGTCAAAAGCCAATCCGTAGTCTTCTTTTTCCTCCTTTCTCAAAAGGACAAAGCATGAGTAGACAAAAGCATTAAAGCTAGGAACTCCAACCATATCCAACAAAAGCATTTTGTATCAATTAGTCTTGTAAGTGCAATCGATTACAGAGACATTTGATAAACTCTTTGTCAATGCCATGGACATAAGTTAAAGAGAAAAACAAGTGCCCAAAGCGACCCTTGGCATCATGTTTAAATTTGTAGATGAATCGATTAAGCTCATCCAATCAAGCTTGGACCATAAAGCGACCATTCAGCTTTTCATCATAGATTTTGCTTTCATGTTGCAAATAATTTGAGCAATAGCTTGAATATTGGGATTACTTTGTCTCAAGGAAGAACGTAATTGGGCAATAAAATACACTTGTTTGAGACATCTCTTTAACATGCAAATCTTCAACTATAGAAAGCAACAACAATTAGGATTTCCGAACGTATCACGCAGAGGATCATGATTGTGTAATATATTCAATACTTTGAGTGACCCTAATCTGTTCTTTTTATAACCACAAACTTCAACAGGATAGTTATCACACATAAAAGTGATGTTATATACAGCAAAAATTCATTGAGGTTGCTCGTTTAAATACATCTAATAACAAAATGGAAACTTTATAGGTTTAGAACAAGGATTTAGCCATATGGAAGAAACTCAAAGCCATGAGAAAATATTGGGTGTAGTCAAGGTAGTTACCTCAACATTGCAGTAGTTCATTCTGCGAGTAACACGTCTCGCTTGTAGGCCCAGCTTGAAGAAAAGTTGCAAGTCCCCTCTCTCTCCTTCGTTTCTCTTTCACTTTCTCTCTCTCTCTCTCTCTCTCTCTCTCTCTCCCTCCAAAACCCAGTCATAGACTTCCGCCTTCTCTCTTGCATTGCATTCGCTTATCCCTTCACCTTGTCGACATTGCTCAATTCTTCCTCCTTCTCCAACCTTCTCTCTCTCAAGCCTCGAGTTGCTTCCATCGAGCATGGTGAAGACCCCCGTTGACACCCGTCGAGTTCTCCGGGAGATCGAAGAAGTTGCGATCAATGTCGAAAACATCACCTCTCTCGAAAATGCAAAGCTTGAACCAATTAGCTCCAATAGTGTCGGGATGGAGAATCCGATGAGCCACGACACCCTCGTTGGCCATCACATGTGGCTGGTCGCTGGCCACCGGAAAGAAAGCAAAAAAAAAAAAAAAAAAAAAACAGAGAAAAACGAAGGAGAGAGAGGGACTTCAAGGTGGGCCCTCAAGCAACACATGTCACTCGTAAAATGGACTAGTGCAATGCTCAAGTGGCTATCCCAGTTGCACCCAATATTTTCTCCAAAGCCATAAATGAAAGGAATATAAGTGGTGACCCACATAGACATGGTTCTTATATTTGTCATAGAAACCAAAGCATTCGTGCTGTTACAATATTGACAAAATCCATAAGGTCCAATATACACATGTTTTGGTCGACAAACAATTGAAAAGATGGCCTCATGCTTCATTGTCAACCCCACAATTGATAAATAAAAGATGAATGTTTGCTTGCTCTCCAGACTGATTCACCAATCTATAGCAGGCTTAATTAAAGTTAAAAGAACATAGCAAACATTCTAAGACGTTTTTAGAGAATATATACATCTTACAATTTGAGTCAATCCATGTCTCATTCTGTTGATAATGAGCCTAACTAGATGGTGATGGAACCGCTGCAGCCGCCGCCATTGCGTGAAGATGGCCAACAAGCCGCTGCGGTTACTGTCCTCAGATTTGACTAAAGAGGGTAATGAAACGGGGAAGACGGCACTATCAAGGAAGGTTGAATTGATTATTTGAAAAATTTTAAGCAACTCTGGAAAGAACATTGTTAAAACGTGTATTGTGTGCCATGGGGTATATGACATAGAAATTTTAGCTACCAGACAGAAAATGTTTTAGTTTTAGTAATTAAGAATAAGGAGGGGGCATTAACTACTAGAAGGGTGAGAAACACTCTTGGTAGTCGCTCAGGAGATGGCAACCCTCGCAAATGGCAGTGGTTTGCCCTAGGGTCTGGCAACTGGCCAGCAGCGACGGTCCGTCTCCGATCCCAATCCTCCTTTCTCTTGTGGCCCGTTCGATGATCTAATTAAGCTTTGAAAATTAAAAATTCAAAATGAACGTTCCTTTTCTCAGGATAACAAGAGAATGGAATCGCTATCAATGTCTGACAAGGTGTGCAAACCAGGAATGGCTTCTGTGTCTCTTCTGACAACTTATATCTGCTCTGTGTAGCCTTCATTTGAAGTCTCTAAACTATAAGCCCTCAGAAAGAGGTAAGGCCTCAAAAGAGAGCCGACCGCAGGTACCCACCAGAGCTTATTAAGAACATCGGGACATCTTGGCACCAGCCAAAACTGAGACAAAGCCTATCGCTTCCATGCCGACTTTAACGAAGCTGATTATTCTGAAGGTGCATATTGTAGCATTTCTTTAATGCATCTTGGTTTCTCCGGTCCGACCAACTTGAGAATATTTGTCACGGGATAGACAATGTCTCGATGTGATCAATCATAAATAACAGCAGGACCAAACCTTCACTATAAGACCATTTTATAAAGTAGTTGTTTGTATGGAACAATGCAACAGATAATTCAACTGGCGCAAAAGGTTAAGCAAGCTATAATCTGCTGTCACACGAATCCCAACCTCAAATAGATCAGCTTGTAAAAGCCACAGATAATTCAGTTGTCTAAGATAGTGATACAACCAGCATTATGTGAGTTATCTATGAAAGCTCCGACTTATGCTATATACATCTTCACAACAGCTAGCGGATCAATCTACTTTCTTGCTTCTATCTCTCGCTTACTTTGGTGCCTCTTTTCTTGCTGTTGAAACAGAACCCAGCAGAAAAATGAACTCTTGATCAATCCCTCCTGGAATAGAACATAAAGATATAAATCAGAAGTCGATACATGAGGAAATCTGCAAGTAAAACTCCACTAAACCCAAGCTCCAAAGAGGGCATTCCAATATGTAGCAAGAAAATGTTGGTTTCCTCATCCTCCAGATCGCTTAATCCCCCATCTTTCACCACTGACTTATTTATTGGTATCAGCTTTAGCTTAAACAAGAAAAGAAATTTTGGAGAGCCATTTTCCTGTCTTTCCTCAACCCCAAGAATTTAAAATCTAGCAAGCACCACTAGTATTGTCACTAATTCTGATATCATCATTGCTAACTAGTGAAAGGAGTGGAAAAAGTCATAGCCAATTCCTCACCATACCTGGTGTGAACAGTAGGAAGACTTGGCATTCTCAACCACACAGGAGCTTTCAGAACCTTGTAGCATTTTGCATCGATGGACAATCTTCGAGAAATCATCAAGACTTAGCTGTAACATAGACAGATAAGCCACGTCACAAACAGATAATTTGATTCCTAAAGACCCAAAACCAGAACATTCAATCCCCATTTTACTTTACATCATTAAAGTTATGTTGATTCCTAAGAAAAGAAATCCTTAATACTACTGTTGGCAATTGTTTTCCTTTGCCTAACATTACTAGAAATTTATTCAATCTAGCAAAGGAGATCTAAAAACAAAAGATATAGATGAAGATCAAGAAAATTACATTCTCCTATGCCAAGAGTGGGCTAACGAAAAGATCTAACTTGAGATTGACCTTAAAATAACTATGTAAACCTTCATATCCTAACAGAAGCCTTTTTCCCACACTTCCAGCGCATGACTAGTCTTGCCAGCATATTACCTCATTTACTTTCACTACCCCATTGATATGATCAAATCAAGCTGGCGATACTTTCCCAGAAAGTCACAGTGACGTCAAATTTAATATTGTTCGATTATTGAAACATGGACATTAATGCAAGATAGTTTCTAAAATTGCCTAGATTTTGATCTGCATTAATAATTTAAGAATTTCGTTAACAAGTGCCACCAGAGCACTTCCTGAAAACCTCAATAAAGAAAGTTTGTCATTTCCAATAAACTATCTTTTTCATGTTATGCATAATAAATGAAATAAAAACATTTCTTTATTAAGTACGTTTAACAAGTGTTGCCAGGGTCCTCATCTGTCCATGTAAAATCATGAGCATCAGCTAGTTTGGCTAAATCATTCGCAGTGATGCCGCCCTTCCCCACTTCTGCATGACACATGCAAGCTCATCAGTTCCAGAAACAAAAAGATTCGCAAGCCAAAAAGGGGTGTCTATTGCCCCCAGCCTCCCACATTGTGGAGTCCAGGAAGAGCTAGATGTACCCACTTAACAATAAGATCACAAGCCACAGAAAGAAACAGAAGGTCCGTGTAATACCCACATAAGAAACTCTCATTGTTAGTATCCAGAGGAACATAGAAAAACCGTGTAGTAAAATTAATATTCTGTGACATATTTTGGCAGTTTCTGATATCACAGCAATCAAGAAGCAATATACCTCACAACTATGTACTAGCAAACCAAAATCCGCCAGATCTTCAACAGTTTAGCATCCCTTTTCAAACCGTGACTAAAGAAAAAGATGGAAGACTTATAAGTATCTCCCTCCAGATTGACCTTCTATAGATGTTGGTTTCTTAGATGCAAATGCTTCAGCCTAACAATAAACTAGCTTCTCTGGACCTCCCTACCATTTGGACTAATGATGCACAAGGACAAGTGAACCTGATGTATGAAACCAACAAAGTGGTTGCCACAGCCATGAACGCCACCAAAAAAATAAAAAAAAAAAAAATGAAGGAAAGAACGTGAAAAATATGCATCCATCATCTGCCAAGCATAGACATGGAAACTCCATTAACCATCAATTATCATCAAACTGAAAGAAATGCATAATCAGCTCGTCCTCAGTCATCTTCACCCACTGGTAAACTGGATATCAATAATTATTTACAAGAAAAAAACAAACAAACAAACAAACAAACAAACAAAGACAGTCAGCTAGGAAAGGAAAAGGAAAACAAAATTCTCTTAAAACAATTATTATGATAAGAGTTACAGACTGTTTTTCTCCTCTTCAGCATTCTAGGATTTTCTTGAGTCTTTTCTTCTCTGCCTTTAAGATTTACACCAGCCTCATTTTTGGAACAACCTAAACTCACTGTTCCTGAAACTCCGGCAGAATCATGCAGAGACAACACAATGGCCTGCATTTTGCCACTGACTTTGTTAATATTGATCTTGCGGTTACTACACGTGTAATAGATTTCCAATCCATCCTGAGATGAAACCCAAGCTTCACTCTAGAATGAGATTATTACAATCATGAAAATACTAGATTTACCTTCGCCAATTCAGCATCATCATCAACATAATCCAACTTATTCGGTGACTTTTTGATCTGAGGTTTCTTCTTCGGTTTGGACACTTTTCTCTTTCCCTGGAGCAGGAGATAGTCACAAAAGGTAAAACACAACATTTCAAAGCAAGACAGATGTATTGCAAAAGTATTGACATGTCCATTGTCCCAAGAAGGACAAGAAGCTCGGTTATAAGAAGACATATCAAAATAATACATGATCAAAAAAATTTACTGAATTTAGCTCATCGATTGTGCTCTCATCAATCTTTAAACTTCTTCCACCCACATTAAAGAATAGGAACATCGATTCAGGTTTAGCTCCTTTTACTTTTCTCATGTCACAAGCTCTGGGATATGTGATATATCTGAAATCTGATCTGAATACTAAAATGGATTAGGACTAAAAACAAGGAAAACAACATTGATTTCAAACTAAGCATGTCACAATTGGTACTAAGTATCATCGCCAAATTCTCTAAGTTCATAACTTATGAATCTATGCGTCTTCCATACAACACCCTAATCTTACCTAACATAGAACAACCAAGGACGTGAAGTTGCAGATGTTCAATATGTCCATTGCGATTACTATAATGACATGTCCAAGACTGATACATTTACAACTTCCTTAAAAGTTCCCAAGTGCACCTCAGATCCATAGTTTCCTATTGTTGTCTAAATCCCGATTTAAATGGAAATCTTATTGCTTAAAAAGCCATAAGGGGAGATACACACAAACACACGCACAAAACTGCCTTCCATCAAAACCCACTCCATGAGGATAGACAAAGCACTGGAAAAGCTAATCCTAAATGAATGCCATAAGTCAATTTGACTAAAAACACCCACACTATATTATTTGGTAATTAAGTCATTTATTCAATTGTGGTGTTAATATTTAACCAATTTGGTGAAAACGGTATTTTTAACTGCAGTAGATGCTACTAGAGTATCACCAAATTAACGTCCTTCACTAAAGCAGTCTGGAGTAATTAGCAATAGTGAAATTCAAAATAAGTAGCCAATAAACAATTAGACTGCAATTTTGGAATTTATTGTGATAGGTTTGAAATGCTGAGGAATATTAAAATTACACAATTTAATTGACATTCTCAAGGACTTAAAAAAAAAAAAGGGAAAAAACAAAGGGAAAGATAGCATGTTAATCTGCTAGCAAGTATACTTGAGTTTCACACAGTTTCTAACCAACTGCACAAAGTTTTGCTTAGGCCGGGTAATCTATAGAGATGTTGGCAAGTCAACTAGCATAACTAAGTTTTTTTTTTTTTTGGTAGAGTAGCATATCTAAGGGGATAAGTACACTAATGGTGCCATAAGTTGTGTACGGTGCTCACTTTGGTGCCAAAAGTTTCCGTCGGATCACTTAAATGCCAAAAAATTTAAAAAACGCTCACTTTGGTGCCAACGCCAATTTGATCGGCCGGAAATCCGACGTGGCATTTTTTAATTAATTTTTTAGGCTGACATGGCTTGCCAAAGAGCACAATCAGCATCTAAACCACAAAAACGACGTCGTTTGGCTTCTTTCCCCCAAATTGAAAGAGAGAGAGAGAGAGAGGAGGCATGTCGTCTTCTTCCCTTAAGAGCGACACCAACAGCAACACCAGCAGCACACCAGTAGCACCAACAATGGCACCAATGGCAACGGCAGCAATGCACCAGTAGCGGCACCTTCGACCCCTCTTCTTCCTCCTCCTCCTCCGCCCTCACCTCCTATTCTTTCTGCCACTTTTTGCTTGAGCAACAATCTCATTCTCTCCTCGCTCACCTGGTCGAGCATCTACAATGGTGGCCGAGCGACGGTGGCCGAGCGTTGGCGGGCGAATAACGGTGGCCGAGCGGCGAGAAAGAAACCCTAACCCTAATTTCAATCCACGTACGAGCTAAACGGCATCATTTTTGCGAGGGTGTCCACATATAAGGGAAAAACAACGCCGTTTCTTGAAGAGGATGGAAAATGATATCGTTTAAAAGCCAAGCAACTTTTTTTTTTTTAAATATAAATGCCACGTAATCATTTTTGCCAGAATTTCTCACCGGTGGCACCAAAGTAATTGTTTTTTCTCCGATTTAGCACTTAAGTGATATGGCGGAAACTTTTGGCACCAAAGTGAGCGCTGTACATAACTTATGGCACCATTAGTGTACTTATCCTCATAACTAAGTATTCAATGCCACTTCAAGCCAAAAATGTCACGTTTACTTAGGATCCAACTTGGATCTTCTCATGACAGTCCTCTGTTTAATTAGGCCAACTATACCTTAGAAACACTGGTGAAGTTTCAAGAATGTCAAAATCAAAGTAATAAAATCCAGTTGCAGCATAAATAAATTCATTCTAATTAAGAAGACGCTCAATGCACCACTGCAGCAATATTTCTGAATAAAAAACTTCGTGAAGAAGTCTAAAGAACTAAGGTAACTCAGGAAGAAAGTGCTCCCGAATGCACTTCGCGACAACATTAACCAAAAAATTATCCTACTAAAAAAAGACGGTGCTGTGGAAAAAACAGATAGGCAACACTTCCAAGTGACCTCAATTTGTGGTGAAAACACAACAGTTCAGACAGGAATGAAATAAAGCTAGAGCTGCCAAGCCGAAAAATTAATGACCCTTGAGCACGAATCGCTTCATTCACTTCAATGGCCCCATTGTTATTCTCATTGCAAAAAATTCAAGAAGTGAGAAACTCGGTGATCATTTCTGTCTCTTGACTCCGTTGTCTTAAACCGACCTTCCCATTTTCACATACACCTTAAACGCCAACTACGCTAGGAACCTTTTTTTTTTTTTTTTTTTCTGGTGACCGAGGATTTCGCCACGTGCCCCGCGTGCCCAAAAGGCTCTTGAGGACCGGGCTCTTATACCTCAGGGAAGACTAGCACAGCAACCTACCGCCATGGCCCCCCACTTAAATCGCTAGCAACGCAAGGTTTCGAACTCTCAACCTCAGTAATGAGGGAGGGATTCTCAACCAACTGCACTACCCGTAGATGGATACTACCCTAGGAACTTTGATTCACGCAAAAACAACATAAGCAGATAAAGAATTATCCAATAGAAAAGAACCGACCTTTCTTTTACCAGACCCAGATACTTCAAAATCCCGATTACCCTCTACGCTAAGATCATCATCATCGCCACCATCACTGTCCAAAGCAGGCGCGTAATTACCATCTTCATAGTCGTCGTCGTCGTCATCGTCGTCCTCCCCAACCTTCCTTTTGCCCTTCGCGTCACCCTTTCTCGCCCTCCGACTCGAACCCATCACAGAACTCGCCAAGTTTCAGAGGCCTAGGGCCTCCATCCTCCTCTTGTTCTCTGCGATCCTCGACAGCCTCTGCTTCTCGTAAGTCGATACGGGCGCCACCTCCATCGAGCCGAGGACGGTCGGAGGCTCCGGCTCGGAGCCCAAGGTCGCCGGCGCCCTGTCGGGCTCCGCGTCGGAAGTGGAAGAGAGGTGCTTTGCCGCCGTTCGAGCGGTCAAGGCAAATTCTCAAAGACGAAAATGGCGATTGGCCGTAGCGAAATGAGCGAGGTTCGAACTTCGAAGGAGTGAAGAAAATGGGAGGGAAGCGATATGAAAGCAAGCGAGGTCTAGTCGCACTGGTCCGATCGGATTTTGAGGCTTAAGCATTTGGACCGGTCCGGACCGAGTCATAGACAAGGTGATTTCCTTTCTTTTCTTTTCTTTTCTTTTCTTTTGGGGTACACAATGTGATTTAGTTGCACTTAGCACTTCACACTGACTTTACATGTGAATTTCAATTTGAGTAAGTTCGAAATACTATAAAAATTTTCAAGTGCCATTTGTCAAAACTAAATGGCGATATCCGAGCCATTTGAATTAACTTAAGAACAGTAATTTTCATTATGAGCTGACCTTAATGTGTCGTACATGCAAACATTACCTAACAAAATTTTCTTAGTGAAATGAATCAAGGCGGTGACATATTATCATAGATCTTGTCAGAAAGATACATGTTGAATTCCATAAAGGCAGCTCATTATAAGGGGTTGCATAAATTACCATCACTCTGATACTTCCGTATTCCAAATCACGTGTCTTTGCTTCATTAATTTTCTAGTGCAACAATAAACGAAAAAAAACAAAAAGATGCTCTCCTCAACTTTGGTGCCTCCTATAAAATGTCAAAATGTGTCCTCTATATCTATACATTTAAACTAAAATAGAGTCGGCTTTTATCTCACTTTCGGTGAGTTCCGAGTTCACTCTTGCATTAAAAGTCAAAAATGCGCCATATAATAACTTTTAATGTTGTGCATAATACATCAGGGGAATACTTCAAAATCCACCCCATATTGGATGCATCATCTCAAAGGAGCCCACAGAATAGCATTCATCTCAAACGGCCCCCACAGTTTAGCGGAACCGGTTTCCTTTGGTAGAGTAGAACTGGCCAAGGTTGGCCATGCTAATCAAAATACATGGAGAACTTTTGCCCCGTGCTTTGATACTGCAAAAGCACTCAGGCTATTTGTTTGTTGGTTGTTGGACTGGCGGAACTAGTTGTGTGTGCGTATGTTTGGTGGAACTGGCCGAAGCAATATGGGCCTAAAAGTGGCCAAGCAAGGCCAAGAAAGCCGAAAGAAAATGGTTGAGGCAAAGCCGAAAGTTGGCCAGAGGCGAGCCGAAGAGTGGCCACCCGAATCAGAGTTCGGCCAATGCTAATCCGTTCATTCCACAATGTAATGGAGAACTTTTGCACCGTGCAATGCATTTCTGCTTTACACTAGGCTAAATATCGCCTGATGGTTCGCTATGCAGCAGCATTTGTCGCACCTCAAACCCCATCATAAATTCACGGACAGTCGGACACAAAAAGCACCGTATCATGGTAATACACAACTGTCAAGATATTCATAATAGTTTCGATGGACCCTAAAAGGAGAAGGATGGCTAGAAAGCTAATAAGTACCCAGTAATTGAATTCGCTCGACACCATAGTAATCATTTCAGGAACGCCGAGTGCGCCAAAGTCACCCGAATGGGTAAGTGGGCAAATTTCACACCAACTAAATAATCATTCAATTCCTTCCCAAAAAACAACAGATTTCTTTCTTTTTCATACATAATCCTCCGCTAATGTTGAGGTTAAATTCACGAAAGTAATTGTTACACTTTTTGTCTTAACCTTGCCCTCTTCTTATGTCCCACGAATAAAACCATTCACGCCTAGATATTCGGTTCTCGGGTCGGTTTGGGTTACGGTTTGCTTTTATTCTTTGTGTTCAGTTTGGTTCGAGTATTGTGATAATCGAAATTGTTGTCACCCCTAACAATTACGTTTTTGTGTCAATTGCTCATTGTCGATGATTTCACAAGTTAGTTGTCACTACTCTTCAAGTTGATGACTGTCTTTTTCTTCTATAACTTTTATTCACAAAACTCTGCTATTATTGACTAAGTTTGTCATTTGCTTATCGAAATTGGTCACTTTTGGGTTTGAACACTAATATATTAATTTGTTAAAAAACAACATTATATTTTGAACATGATAAATAACCATGACATGAGATTAACTGCAATTGATGACCTCACAATACTAATTAAGGTTAAATGGAAAATAAAACTTGTCAACATAATTTCATGGATATTCAAAATCCGGACAAAAAGAATCCTCAGTGTTCATCTTAATTTACCAAGCTTGAGTAATCTGATTTTTAGATGATTCAAATTTGAAAAAGTTAGCACTTGGTTCAATTCCAATCACAATTTACCGAATTTTAGATTTAAGTGAAATAAAAATAAAAATTGAAATTGAACTACTAGAAATGGAAATGACAGGAAACCAAAAGTGCAAATGGAATTGAAAAGCAAGGATATAAGTCATGATATGATTAATTTTATCATATTCGATGTTTCGGTTGTTGCCTAAGATAGGATAAGCTCGGATATAAAGGAATATAATTAGGATTAAATAATTCCATGTGAGGGTGGGATAAAAGGTGGATTAGAAATGTCTTACTCTCATATCTCTTCATTGTACCCTCTACCTAAAAGTAGCAACACTCTCCGAAAGCCTTCATGTCATGTTTAACACTTCAACACGTGTCCAACACGCTCCGACACGCTCTGACACGTTCCAACACGTGGTCAACTTTTCTCAACACGCTCCGACATGAGAGTTGAAATTCCGACACAAGATTCCAACACACACGGAGTCAATTTTAAAAATTTTCAATACTTGAGAAGCTAAAATGTAAATATGTGAAAAAATAATGAAAATAACAAAAATAAAGAGGAAAGAAAAAAATTCTTACTCTCAAGTTTCTCACTTATAAGTTCTGATCTTCCCATGAGTGATGATGGAACGCCCCTCTTCTCGTCGGCATTGTTCCCTTGCCCCCATATACTTAAAGTTATACTTTTTTTGCTTCTTTCCGCCTCTCGCAAGCATTGCTTCAAGTTATCTCTTTTGGTCTATGTTATTGGCTTGTGAGTTATCTCTCACATTTTCTATGACAAATTTAGTGATTTCCTTTTCTTTTGGTTATACTTCAACGGTTCTTGTCTTGGATTTTCATTTTTCTCGAACCTTGTTTTGCAAAGGAGCTCCAAGCTAGTCCATATCATGAACTCCGAACTCTATCTAGGACTATAAGAAATCTCACTAATCTCCGACAAGTATTAAAAAAAAAAAAAGGACATGTTCTTTCAAGTTTACTCTTTCATGTTTGCAATTTTTGAACTTCTTGTTCAATCTCTGTCAAATTAAAACAATGAATGATATTAACAAATTTGGATTAATATTTTTATTATTTATTTATTTTTGCATTTATATATAAAAATATATATTTAATATATAACATGTCGAAACGTGTCGGAAATCTCTATTTTTTTAGAAATAACACGTCGGCATATCATGTCATATAATGTCGCGTATCTGTGTCGATGCTACATAGCCCTTTACCCCACCTATGGGGACCACCCACATCTTCGCATCAAGCTTTGTCTCGTTGTTTATGTTGAGGCTTGTCATGGTGATGAGCTAGATTGGATCTCAATCATGGGGAGCTCCATGGCCAGATTTAGAGGTCCCCCCATGGCTGCAAAGAAGCTCCGTGGTCAGATCTGGAGCTCGATCTCTCAACAGATAAGTAATTCCAAAAAGTAATCAGGAAGAAATTAATTGAAATAAAAATAGATTCAAAAGGAAAAGAACTAGCTACTTAAAATGCACTCTAAACAAAATTCTTAGAGCATATTCTTATGAATGACGTACGTACCTTTCCAGCGTTATTACTTGGTCTGCCATGTCCTGGAGCAGTTGGAGCTCAATGAATTCTATGATTGTTAGCGGAGAATATAGAGGTCTTGTTGAGTGGAAGACTAGCAACTTGGCAGGTCGCTGAGAAACTTCTTTTACATCATTCCATCGAAAAGACTTTTTTACATCATTCCAACCATTCCATGGGACCACTTCGGACAAATGGTCGGGTCTGGAGCTCGATCTCTCGACAGCAAAGTAATACCACCAAAAAATTAAATTTAATACATGCATGTGATACATTTAATTCAAAATAATTTTTGTGTCACAAAATTTTTAATTTTTTAATTTTACACATTCGATGTCGCATTTAATTTTCTAACCTTAATCGTATTCTTTTTCTAAGCTTAAACATTCAATGAGTTAGACTCCGCTATAACAACTTTTTTTTAATATTTCTTCTTTCCTTTCTTATTTCTAATATCTCTCCTCAGCATTCATTAATTAAAAAAAAAAGGAATTATTTTAATCCTAGAGTCAATTCACAAGGTGGTTATGGCGACACAAATGAAAAAACAAATCAATAAATCTCTAATTGCAAGAGTGGGAAAATTCGTTATTTCCTTTTTACCATGCCTACAATTTGTTATCAAATTTACTGAATTAGTATGATAAGATAATTTTAGGAAAGACGATCAAAGTACAATATTGTGTAATAATTTTTCTCTTTTTGCTTATCATAAAAAGCCAGTTCAACGCAAACTCTTAATTATTTAGTATCTAATTTAAAAATCTAGATCGTTACACAATCTCTATTAATGTAAGATCATAAACCAAAATTATTAATTATGATTGAAAGCAAAAAGCGATTTGAGTGCCATATAATACAGCCAATTAATGAACAACTAGTGCGTTCTGCAATACTATCGGAATTTTCCTTTTTAAGAGATTGAAAATCTTAAAAGGTTTGATCGACTACTATCAATTATATAATCACAGACACAAAATTTATGAAAATTGAAGTGTTGGACTACATAATCATGTGAATCAATTATTTTCTTCCTAACAAATAAATTCATCGTTGTTTTAAATTTTGACGAAATAATGAGTAAAATAAGACTTTGAACTTCATAGAAGTGGAAAAGCAAACCCTCGCTACTTTGCTTTCGTTAGATTATAACCAATAACAAATGCCTCAAAATGAAATTTTAGTTTCGATATAGCATTTGAAAATAAATGGACAAAACATCAATCAATGTGAGTAGAATTTAATAGTCAAGGAATATTCTAAGTAAATGTTGAATTTACATTAGAAGTAAGAAAACATCTATTCTCTTCGTAGCTCATGAGTCATTTTTTAATTTTCAATGACTGATGCCTCAAAATGAAATTTTAATTAATATGTAACATTTCAAAATAACATGGATGAAATGTCAATCAATTGAAATTTCAATCAATACGAAGAAGAATTTATTGTATAAATAATGTTCTAAGTTAATATTCTATTTGTATCAAAGGTAAGTATATCTCCATTCATATTGACCTCACGTTAATTAAATTTCCTTATTAGCTTGGCTTTCTCTGGCTCATAATGGGAGGGTTGATAGATCATCCGATTAATTGCTACGCATCTATTACTTTAGGGTCATTAAAGTTCATTTTCCACTTAATGATTAAACACTGCTTAAAATGCTCGCATTTTCAACTTCCAAAATCAAAATCACATCCAAAAACGCAGATTATTGTAGATGTTGCTATGGAAAAATAGTGACCAATAAAAGTTTCAGGAAGATGGAGCAAAGTTGCAAAGTTGCAAATTTAATGTATCAGTGAAGAACTAATATAGTCTGACCAAACTTTTGCTTATCGTACAAACACATAATACAGAGGAAAAAGTTCAGACATCCATTTCACATTTTGAACAAACATATTATAATTTAACGAGAAAAAGAGATATAAAGGGTGTCAAATTCTCTCATGAGATCAACTAGACAATATCCTCCCCAACTCTGCCTCCATCGCTGCCTGCCGGTCGAGTTGCAAAGTTGTTATTCATTGATGATTCTTCTTGTTCCACAACACTAGTTTTCAAAAGATTTTGGATGATCACTTGTGATTGAATGAACGAGTTTCTAAGTCTCAAAGAAGTTGTTTTGCACATGGATTTGAAGATTCGTTTCATCTCTTGAAAAATTGGCTGGTAATTGAGATTTGTAGCTACCATAGTAAGGAACATAACATAGATAACCCACTTGATGTAAGGATTCAGCATAATCGAGTTGATTGCTATTTCAACAACGAGACATCCTAATATAAGAAATGCGAAGTTGATGAATGTGGTTCCACGACTGCTTTGTGTTGTTCGCAAGCTGATGCCAAAGAGCACCATTAGAGCTATGGAAATTGAGATGAAGTTCGCTTGCATGTTTATAAGTAAATCCTTAACTCCACAAATAGCAAATGACCATTTCAGCGAGGATGTCAGGAAATCTTTCAATTTTTCAGTGATGCCATCTTCTTGTTCACCGAGTCTATAAAAAAGGACAGCGAAATCAGAAATCGTTAGTCTGTGATGCAAGTAAATAATACAAACTTTTAGAACATTGCTCTTTCTGGAGCTACATGCTTAAATCATTAATTTATGGTCCACCTACATGCCTAATACTTGCTCGATAGAAGCTTAGATGTCCACGTATGATGGTGAGAATTTCCCCCAAATTGCATACAACATGTCATATGTGAGTCCAAAATTAGAAAATAAGACTCAGCATTAACGACATGCAAAGTTCATATAATTAGTGTAAACGGATCAATTGTTGTAAGTGATAAATGACTCTTGATCGATATGGATGGATTTTGCCAAAATTGTGCAATAAAAGGAAAGCCTAGTGCGTTAAATTGTTGTGACCCGAAGGAGGATATAGTTCACAATGAACCATATAAACATATGCAAATGATGAAGAGTTGAGTCAATCCCATCCTGTAATTACTATCATTGTGGTTGCCCATTGTCCTTGTATAAAATTAGGGAAAAAAATTAATTGAAAGAAAAACATATTCAAAAGAAAATAGCTACTTAATCCGTACTCTAAGTAGAGTTCTTATAGCATATTACACATACGAATGAATTACATACTTTTGGAGTGTAACTGTATGATCCGCCATGTTCTCTCGAGCTCCATGAACTCTATGATTCTTTGTGGATGAGAAGTGCAACAAGCACTTGATTGCAGAGCCTACACAGAGGTCTTGTTCTCTTTTCCCTGTCAGAAGCGACATTAAACAATCGAAGCAGTAATATTTAAAAAACCCATTTTTCTTTCCCTACCTTTTCTTTCCCTGCTCAAAGGTAAAAAAAAAAGTATTTTTAATATTCTTCTCAGAAGTGGGGGAAAGAAACCGATTTTTTTAATTTTTTTTTAAAGTATTTTCGATCAAAGGTAAGGGACAGAAAATGTGTTTTTTTCCCTTAAATATTTCTGCTCAAAGGATAGGGGAAAGAACGGTTTTTTCTTATATTTTTGCTCCGCATTTGTCTGACGTCGCTTCTGATGGGGGAAAAGAAAACTGGACTTCGATAGGTATTCTGCAACCAAGTACTTGTTCCCCTTCCTCATTCATTGATTTAGTGAGACGCACGTTGACCTCACGTAAGACAATCCAGATCTAACGGTTTGGATTCAAATAGCATACTCACTCCACACTTGCTCAGAGATAATGACTAGGAAAGGAAAAAAGGTTGTATGTTGCACCAGGATCAGATCCCCAACTTCCGATCGAAGTATACATCTCATTTCACCGAAGGGTCCTTTTGAAGGATTAAATGATACTGGTCAAGTCCTAAATTGGAATGTGTGTGTGTGTGTGTGTGTGTGTGTGTGTGTGTTATGGACACCATTTCCAGATCAGATCAAATCAAACCATCGTCAAGTATAGTTCATTGAATTATCGGCGTTTGGATGGGGCCAAAATGCAGGAGTTTTATAGCTCATAAGAAACGAGATAGACATATGCAAACAATGAAGAGAAGCAAGCAATGTAAATTTCTACTGTTTGCATGCAAAACTAACCTCTGAGCTTCAGTTGAAGTAGAGTTTGTGTCAGACATTGATCTGCGTTAGCTTTCGAGCAGTTTTTTTTTTTTTCCCCTGTGCGCGAGAGGCAAAGTGTTTGCAGTAATGCAAGTTGTGTTCGTCTTAGATTTTGGTAAGTTCGCGCATGCTCTTTCTTAGTCAGACATTGATCTATGAATTGACCGATGTTAATTTCCAATCAGCTGCCATTGCTACAGTTCGCGCATGCTTTTTCTTAGAATTTGTTAGGGGTCTATTCCTTTTCCTTCTTTTTTTTTTTTTTTGACTTTTAGTGATGCGAACAAAGGGTCTTGAATTTGGGAACCCCCACCCTCTCTCTCTCTCTCTCTCTCTCTCTCTCTCTCTCTCTCTCTCTCTCTCTCTCTCTCTCATGAGAGCCACCACTTTATCTTAAAATTTTTGGGGAAGTTATCAAAAAATCCTAAAATTATTGTATCTTTATCAATTGAGTCCATTCAACTAAATTTAATTGAAAATTATTAATTTGAATGCCGACCATCCAACTTGACACAGCTAGTGCTAACATTGACAACTTTTTTACTTTTTTTGAATTTTTTGAATTTTGAATTTTCTTTTCTTTTTCCTCGTTCTGTTTTTTCTTAACCGTAGCCAACAAAGGTCGTCAAGGCACATCCTTTTTCTTAGAACTTGTTGGGGGTCTTTTTTTTTTTTTTTTTGTGTGTGTTTTGACTTTCTATGATGTGAACAAAGGGTCTTGAAGGATTCCCCACCTTCTCTCATGAGAGCCACTACTTTATCTTAAAATTTGGGAAAATTATCAAAAAAATCCTAAAATTATTGTATCTTTATCAATTGAGTCCATTCAATTAAATTTGGTCGAAAATCATTGACATGGATACTAACCGTCCTACATGACAAGATTAGTGTTGAAATTGACAACTTTTTTACTTTTTTTGAATTGTGTTTAATTTCTTCCCTTGTCCTTCTTTTCTGTTTTTTCTTAACTATGGCCAACACAAGTCGTCAAGGCCCCATTAGCCACTAAACAAGGGTAGTGAAGCCCTCATCAGTCACACGTGAGAGCACCTTTCCTAGATTTGGGCAAGGTTAACCTTACCCTAGGCAAGGTTGCCTCACTCACGGTTAGCAAGGCTAGCCTCACCTCGACCTTTACAACCGTGATGGCCTCGTTTAGATGTTGGTGAGGCTAAACGAGGGGCTAGTGACACTTTTTAGTAATTTTTCCCTTTAAATGTAGTTAGTTTTATTTTTTATTATTTTGTTGTGCCACGTCATTTTCACACAAGTCCATTTAGCGAGTGACACGTGACATACTTAGACGTACCAATCAAATATCACTGAAGATATCTATGTCTCCTCTCTGCACGGCAAAGAACGAAGCACTCCCTCTCTCTTTTCTCAACGTCTTAAATGGTGAATGATCACCGACCAAAAAAAAAAACAAAAATGGTGAATGATCAAAAGATGCCGTCTCTGATGAGTGTTCACACCGGTTTGACCGGTTTGTGAAGAAGCAAATGAGCATTGTAAGGAAGTTATCATTAGGCAAATTATCCCATTTAGTCTTTTATCTTTTTTTCTTACTTTTATTTCTTTCTTTCCTTATTATATTCACAAATCTATAAAAATAAAAATAAAAAACTATACAAACTAAAAATTCTATGTACTTTGATGAAATGGGTCAAGACTAAGGTTTATCATTTTAGATATTGAAAACTAACAAATGACTTATAAACCATGATTAGAACAAACATATTCTTCTTTCTGTTGTATATACATGTTGACACCTAAATTTTAGATACTCTATATGATCATTATTTACATAGCTTGCATTCACACTTCATTTAGGTCATGATAACCACCGGAAAAAAAAAAAAAAAAAAAACCAGCAGCTCCATTTATCATATCACCTAAAGTTTAATTATGTATTAGAAGAAACAAGGAAAAGAAAATATAGCCAATTCCCATCCAGCTTGTCTAGTCCAATTCTTGAATGGATAAGATAGGTTCCTGGTTTTAGGGTGAAACCCGACTCACCGTAGAATCAATCACCCCTAATAGTTCAAACAAGAGACACATGCAAACAAAGGATGAGTTCTATCTAATCAATGTAAATTCTATCTATTCGAATGCAAAACTAACCTCGGAGCCTCAGTCAAAGTAAAGTTAATGTTAGATATTGATCTGTGCTAGCTTTCCAAACAAAAAGAAGTGGATGTTTCTTTCAACTCTACACCAGAGGCTAAGAGTCTATGGTGAAGCAAATGCACTTCAGGCACACTTGGGTTTTTACGGAAGGCACTACCCAATACAGTATAATTCGCATCTATCTCACGATCACTCTCAAAGTGATGATACTATCCCTCCTCTTCTATATGCAAATCCCTACAAGCATATTTCAACCATGTCAACCTAGAGCTATTAAACGGGTGGGTCGGGTTAGGTTTAGGTCGGGTTGAAAATGGGTTGATCCATATTTGACCCATTTAACCCGTTTTGACCCATATTCATGTAGTATAAATCAAGTGACCCATACCTGACCTGATCCATACTCAACCCATATCCGACTCGCATTGCTAAAACTTATTAATATTCTAGGAAAACACACCTCTACTATATGATAATTAGATTAAAACTTCAAATTAAATTTAAAATAGTAAATAAAAGAAAATAAAAAAAAAAAACCTATAAATTGACATATTTATAAAGAATTAGACCATGCACATGCTTCTCTTATTTGAAGTTGTTGACACCTAAATTTTGGCAATCCGGTCATTTATTTATTTTATAGAAAATTAGAGATTAATTTTATCCTTGAAAAAGTATTAATTGCATAGCATATAAATTTAGGTGCATTTATTTTTAATTTACATTTTTTGTATTTATTTATTGGACCGATGGCAAATGGTTTTGAATTAGTGGTTCTGAGTTTTAAATTGATAGGCCAAACTAAGCCCACGAAGGGAGCAAATTAGCCTAAGCCTATTTTTTTTAGAAATGGAGATTCGATATAATATTACGATGGATTTTTGGAATTTCATAAAATCACATTGCAATTATCTTTAGCAATAGGTGATAAAATCAGTGGAGAATATTTAGGAGATGGGGAAAATAAAAGGATTTTTGTGATCAGGAGGTTATAGGCAATCTTCATGTATATTGAAAAGAGATGAAATATTCTAAAATAGATTACATTTGTTTTGCCTATAAAAGGGTTAAACACATAGGGTTTTGGGGGTTCTCTCTTTTTTTTAGGTCAAAAATTTAACATAAAAGGGAGAGATTTTTCCTTTTTTTTGTTCCTTCCTTGGGGTGCTTCTCTTCAAAGGAGCAATTAAAAAGTTTACAAAAAAAAAAAGCAAATAAAAGGAAAAAAAAAATAGAGGGGACGTGAGAAGACAAGAGAGAGAGGGGGAAAAAGGAAAAGGCAAAGACAAGACCCCTAGGTTGCGTTTGGCAATCAGGATAAAATTCGAGATAGGACGTGATTTATCCCATCATACGTTTGGTGCGCACTTAGGACAGGATAAAGTTGGATATAAATGGGATATAAACAGGATAAAATTATCACATAGGGGAGATGAGATAAAGGTGGATAGAATTTATAATGTCCATATTAGGAAAGTTATTTCTCTCCAATAACAAACTTATTAAATTAATAAAATTAAAATTATATTTAAATATAAATAATATTTGAATTATAATTTAAAAATTAAAAATTAAAAATAAAAACTCATTTTTAATTAATCATATTTTAATTTATATATTCAACTTTAATTCTATCTTATAATAAACATTCAATCTATAAATTAAATATTTATATTTATTATCTATTTTAGGTATTTTTGTATTTTAGGTATGTTAGTACAATTTATTATTTGATAAAATTTTATTAAAGAATGATGAAAGGGGAAAAAAAATAATAAAGAAAATACTATAAAAAAGAGGAAAAATAAAATAAAAATAAATTAAGGAATAGTGTTACGGGAGATTTTCACAATCTTCATTTATGAACATTTAGGTTCATTTATAATGATATGTCGTTTATATAAAATAAATAAAAAATGTACATGATATAATGAAAATATATCCAACTTTAATATTACGATTTACCAAACAATAGACAAAATATAAAAAAATCTCAAAATTTCATATCATATCATATATCATAATCATATCCCGATTAGAAATTTAGACGACCAAACGTAGCCCTATTGTTCATCTTCTCCAAGAGTTTTTCGCTGCTGGATTTTCACCGGTTTCTACTACTCCGCCCACGTCCGTGTCGCTGTGCACTCGCCGGTGCACCAGTAGCCAGGCCACTACATTGCCGACCACCCCCGAGCGAGCACCACCCACGAGCTCGCGCCACCCCTCATGCCCTTGCTATGGTCGCGACAACCCGACAACTCTAACCGCCCGAAGCTCCATCGCCATCATCCTTGTCCCCCCCCCCATGAAGCCGTTGTTGCCTAACACCGCTACGCTTCGTCCACTACCCACTGGAAGCCGCATCACTGACCACTGTCGTTCCACTAGCCTTGCGACACCTACTCACCACGTCCACTCAGTCATGCAGCAGCCCGTCCCCCGTTGCCCGACGCTAGTCACCTTGCCGCCCCACCGCGACTTTGTCCTGTTGCTTCAGCTCCTCCACTTACCCCCCGCAACGTTACCGAGCCCCTTCACGAGCAACGCTGATGACCCAACATCGACGCCCAGCAACATCGAGCCAACCCGCTGCACCTGTTGTTGTTGCGCCTCTGACCACCGAGTACTAGACCCCCCGACACTCGTGTCTCCGCCTCGCCTGGGACCTGCAGCTCGACCCGTTCACCTCCGCAAAGCCAGACCCAAGCTGGATTGTAGCCCCTTCTGCCTCGGCGACACTGCAGCCCTTCACCTGTGTCATTGTAACCAATGCCTAGCTCCGCCGGCTGTCCCTATTGCCCGGGTGCCGCTCCTTTCCCACTTGACCCATGACCAACCACGGTTGCTATCGCCGGTCCGCCCACCGGTCCTTGCCAAAGCTCCGAGCCAGTGACCCATCACCACCGGTGACCCACCACAAGCTGCCAAGCCCTATTTTAAATAAAGAAAAGAAAAAAAAAGGCAAAAAAAAAAAACATTAGGTAGTTTTTTATTTATTTACGGTTTTTTTATTATTTTTTATAGTTTGCTTTTTTAGTAGAATTATTTTTTAATGTATGACTGAAATTACCGACATGAAATTGCCTCTGAAATTTGGGATTGACAGTCCAATTTTTGTGCTCAAAGTCCGACTCACAATCGCTTGCAAAATCGTCAATCTGATCTCACGCTCGAGATTCAATTCGCGATTTAGTTTACAATTGGCCAACTCGATCTTATACGCGAGATATGGCTCACCAATTTATGAATATCAATTCTATCTTATTTGATTTGCCGTCATGTTGGTTGAATCAATTTTATTTTTGTAAAAAAATATAAAAAATATTTGAATTAGGATTATGTTTGTTTTAGAATATTTCTTGTTATCTTGCATATTTAGAATAGGGATTTTATTTCGATTTAAAAAAAATAAAAAATGCATTCATTTAGGATGTTAGTTTTTTTAAAAAAAAAAATTTTGAATTGCACGTTTAATTTTTTGGCAATTTTAATTTCGAATTTCATAAAAGAAAAGGAAAAAAATTAGAATTAGAGCATTCTTTGCACGTCATTGCATATTAGGATAGATTGCATGCGTATTAAGAAAAATAAAAATCATGTGCACGTCATATAGAATTAGTTCATGAAATGCACGTCATTTAATGATTATTGCTAGGTTCATTTATTTAGAAATTGTCCGTCATTAATATTAGGTCATTTTGGTTAATTTAGATTGCATATTTAATTATTGCATGTTCATTAAGAAAAAACAAAAATTATTTTACTCATTCATATTTACTATGTCATATCATTTCATGTTAGATTAGTGGCATGTACTGCATAAAGCATGATTGTCATTAAATAAATAGAACAAAAAAAATTTGAGTGATTGCGTGTTAATTAGAAATCATATGTAGGATTGTTGATGTGAATTATGATCTAATATTGCAAATGTTTTCGATGCTATGAGGTAAGTCCTGCAATTTATTCATTGCTTTCTTGGGTGTTAAATTGATGATTTGCACACCTACATAATCATCTCACATGTTAGAGAAATAAATTAAAATCAATTCAAGTTGCTTCCCAAATATTTTTCAAAATAAAAAGGAAAGGTACCAAAAGGACTTTAGAAAAATCTAACGTAATCAAGTCCTCGTACCCAAAATCTCCGGTTCGTAGAAGTGAAATAATTCTCCCATTTTTTAACTTAGGTGTCTAATCAACTACCGTAAACTAATTAGTGGTGACTCCATTTTGCATGCTAGATATTTGAACCTAAGTTGCAAATTAGTATGGCTTTGAAGAGCCCAAGTTAAGTCTAAACTTAGCAATCCATTAGCTAAATTTTAGGTGATTTACCCGAAATTTTGGTCGCGACAGAAGTGAACATACCATTGAATAATTAAAAATTGTAACATGAAATTTTTTAACTAAACCTTAAAAAGCTCATTTTTATGATTTTTTATTAAAAAAAAGTATTGTTAAAACATTTTTATGAAATACAATTTTTTTTAAAATTTTTTTGCAATACAAATTTAATGGAAAATTTTTATAATTATTTTTAATTTTTTTTAAAAAATAATTTTTAGATTTTTATTTAAATAAATATAATTTTTTTTTTATTTTTTATATATATATAATTTTTAATTTTTAATAATTTTTTTTTTTTTTTCTTCTTATACGGCCGGCCACCAGCCATGACGATAGCTGGCAACCGGCCATAGGCGAGATCAAGCTCACCGACATTAAGTGGGGCATTAATAGGTCAATCCTTATTTCCCAAAGCACTCATGATTTTGGATCAATAACTGCAATCATGGATGGTTCTAAAATCTCATGACTGATCAATGATCAATCTCAATCTCTTGTTTGGGATCATGGACTTTCTAATCCTAGGGCTCAAACACCTCTCTTTCTGAACACACTGACTATTAGCAAGGCGCTAATCAAATGGCCTTGAACGAAGCAACAGCACAAGGTTTCTACTAAAGTCTCCTGAGTCATGTCCTTTTCTTGACAACCCTGCACAGGCAAAGAGCACAAGAAATGGTTTCTCATGCACATCTTCTAAAATCCAGAAAAAAAAAAAATGACAGCCAAGGAATGATCATGACTCTGGCCTTGTGCAATGTGACAATCTAACCTGAATTACCGTCTCGGATGCTGCATGTAGGGGAATTTCTGTCCAAAGCAAAAGTTCTCACTAGGCGGATGCTATGTTGCCAGATAATGTCGATAGAGGTAATGGTCATATTTGCTTTCCTCAACAACCCATTTAAACACATATGGGTTCAGAAATGGGTTGTGTACCCATTTTGACACCTCTATGTCACCCCTGCTTGAAGTGACAAAACAAGATCCAATGGGGCCCACTAAGGGCGGACATGGTTCGAGTGAGTAATTCCGACCTTAAAATTGAGAATCGCCCATTGAGGGCCAATTTCAAAAAATTAGAACCAGGAACCATCATTTGGTTTCATAGATCCACTTGGGAATCGAACCTCCAGTCCAATCCGATTCCGGGTGAGTCCATGGAACTAGACCCACCAAGCTTCACTCATCTAGTTCAACATTTTTGAGCAAGCCAAAGTAAAGCAAAAAACAAATAATTGCCTTATTCTTAATAAGATCAGTAAAAAGATCACACTCATACTAAAAGTTGAGAATCGATGAGAATTGAGCTTGAAATTAGGGATTTTAGGATTTTCATTTTTGTTAAATTTTTTTAGTCTAAAAATTTCTTTAAAATTAAATATATATTTATATATTAGCGGTCCAGTTTGGGTGGGCGGTTCCACACCTAGAATCGGGAATTGGATCAGTTCCTACCAATTACAATAAATTGGAATTGAGAACCAAACCAGCTCCCATGAGAACTACTAGTTTCCGTCCGGTCTAGTTCCAAGCAGTCTAAGCCATTCCTGGCACTTTTACATACCCCTACGACCCACTTGAGTTATATTATCACATTTTCATTTTTCCTTTTTGTTTAATTGGATATATTCAATATGTTGTTTTTTCTTTAACCTTTCTAGGTATATGCGCTTCATTTTTTGTCAATGACGGTAGAAAAGCCTTAAGTGAAAGGGTTTTGAAAAGGACTTTACTAACGTAATAGTTTTTGGGATATTATGAGAATAATAATTTATTGTGAATTATAAATTCTTGAAGGAGTGGAACTCATAATAATTTATAATTGTTATTCTTACAATAGATTAAAAACTACCATCCAAACATTTCTTTGTTGGAAATTATCAAATGAGATTTTTATTGTACACAAAATCCTTTAATTTTTTTATGACATTTTCAATATAGTTAGAAAAAAATTGATACTAACTAAGGATAAGGAAAATGTTATGATATCGTGAATTATAAAAAATAACATTTTGGAACATTTTGCACTTGTCTATGGCAAAAATGCCTTAAGTCTTTGTAAAATATCATAAATCACACAAAAGAATCATATTTGCACTTGTTTATAACTAAATATCGTGACATTGTGAAGTACAAAAATTATTTTACAAACATTTTGCTTTTTAGTTTCGACTAGCAAAATGTTGTTAAAAAAATTGTGCAGTTTAGAACTATTTTATTTTGAATACAATTAGATGTAGAAAACACTTGTGCCATTTCATAAATTTAAATATCTAGATTCAACAAGGTTCTCTACTTGACCATGACAGCACATTATGTAACCTTTTTAATGTCTTGTAAAAAAAGAAATTTCATGTTTGACGTCTTGCACTTGATTACCATATAGTGTGGACAAAATTTTGACACATGCTTACATAATTAACCATCCTAAATTAGATGATGACCTATCCACACTCAAATGTGATTTCCAAGAAGTCATTGCCAATCATCTTACCCTGCATATCATCACATTAGTAATTTCGGTAAATATTGACCACGAGTACTATACTAAAATTTCAGACAAATGTTAAAATCAAAATTAATAAATTTGAAAAGTTTAGAACTGAATTAACATATGTGCAATAGGTTTAGAACTAACTAGATCATTTTTTCCTTTTTTTTTTGCTAGGGTTTGATCCTTAGACTTTAACGTCTATACTCCAACCTCCCAACCACTATGAATGCCTAATTTGCTTTTTCCCTATAATTCTAGTTATTTGAAAATGGTGGATGTCCCACTTTTATAAATAAATAAATAAACCCACTTCTTCTTCTTCTTCTCTTTTCTAGTGAAAGTTCATGCTGTGATTTTCAACATATTTAAAAGCCTACTTCCTCTTCATACCGGATAATGAAGTTATCGGCAAAAGTGATGGAACCATCGTGTTACTCAATTATGTTTCTTTTTCCATCTGAGATGAAAACCGGTATCCCTCCTTTCCAAAAGATAAAAAAAAAATTTTCTGGCGGATTGCCAACTTATTATTATACTATGGGTGAACCTAATAGTAATCCGAAGAGCTATATGAACGGAGGAAATTTGGAACAAGAAATTCTAATATTCCATTTAATTATAAATGAACTGATTTTTTGTAACTAGTTGTAGTTTGATTTGAAATAATTTCATGGAAAACCAACAATAAGAATTAGCAATCACCCAATTTCGGCATAAAAAGAACATAAGTAACCTTGAGTTCAAAAAGAAAAGGCATAGAGAATGAAAAATTATTCTGAAAGTGTGTTAACATGAGACAAATTTAGTGGGATCCATGTGGGCCTCACATTTAATAGTTTAGATTCAACTTGGCATATGTACCATGCTCAATACTTAATAGAAAATGACAAGAAATGCAAAAAGAGAGAGAGAGAGAGAGAGAGAGAGAGAGAGAGAGAGAGAGAGAGAACATTTGTTGGCACCAGGATGAATCGCCAAGCCTAATCAAAGTTAAATTATTTCATCTCGAAGGGTGCTTTTAAAGAATAAAAGGAAACTGGCCAAATTCTAATGGAGATTATATATTTCAAGGACATTGTTTTCAACTCAGATCATTTCAAACCTTCGACATGAAAATGTCACTTGATTGTGCATTCATTTCATGAAAAATAAATAACTTAAAAAATATTTTCCTAAAAATAATGACTTGTATCAATTGAAATAATTAGTTAATGGAAAATATTTTCATTCTTAATAATAATTTATGTCTAAACATTTTCTTGGATGATGAAAATATTTTTCATCCATTCATTTTTGTAAACAATATAATTAATTATTTTTAGAAAAAAATTGAATCAATATTTTTTTGCGAAACAAACAAAGCTTGTAAAAAGTATCACTTATACTCTGTTTGTTTTTCTTGAAATAATTAGTCGATGGAAAAAAAAATTCATTATCAAAAATATTTTCTTTGTATGCAAAAAAAATTAGACATAAATTATTATTGGTAATGAAAAAATCATTAATTAATTATTTCAAGTAATATAAGCAAAGACTTTTCGAAAAATATTTTTCAAATCATTAATTTTCTTAAATCAAATGATGTCTTAATGTATTCCAAAAGGACGTGATATATAGGTTTGATTTCTTTCCTTTTTGAAATATTTCTCCTATGCATTCATTTATTTATCTACTTTTTCTTAGTGGGAAAAGCAAACTTTTGGTATTTTACCATTTTCTAAATTTTAAATATTCTAGAATACGAATGCGATAGCAAAAGAGTTTTTTCAATGCAAACCATACCTATTCTCTGATCTCTATACTTTATAGCTTTTCAAGGCGTAGTTTTTCACGTCCCAAAAAAAAAAAAAAAAAAAGCATGGTTTCCTCTTCAGCCAGCCAAACACGTATTGCACCGACGACATTTCAATGATGAATTTTGCTTCTCACTTAAAATGAAGTTGAAAATGTTTTTTTCTCCATTTTTTACTCTCTGGAGTTTCTTACCTGGGGATGACCACTGGAAGGCTGGAAGAACACTCTTTGTAGTCGCTAAGGGATAACAACCCTTCCAATAGCAGAGGACGTTGCTAACTTTCGGTGGTTCGCGGCTCGGGAGTAGCAAGTTGTAATAAAAAGTAGGCATCCAAAAGATGGAGTTTTAAAAAGATTGAAGAATAAAGAATCATTCAGTTGAGTTAAATGTTTCCTATTATAAGTTGGTTTCCTAGTTTAATGTTTCCTAGATTGAGGTTTTCTAGTTTAATGTTTATATTTTAGTGTCCTAACCCCACTATAATTAAGAGGTGCACTCCCAAATATATGGAAGCAAATTTGTGAGTTGATAATATGTGAGAATTTCTCTCAAGTGAGTCATTCTTTCAATTCTTTATCCAACTCATTGGAGGTGAGCCTTTGACTTCTTTATCCACAGAGGATTATTTTTTATGCCTCGGTGGTGAACTCTTTTATCTCAAAACTCTTTTTTCCCTCAAACATGTCAAACATGCCTCGGCAATGAACTCTTCTATCTCAAAACTCTTTTTACCCATCCGTGGGTAGCGTAGTTGGTTGAGAATCCCTCATTTATCGCTGAAGTCGAGAGTTCGAAACCTTGAGTTGCTAGCGATTTAAGTGGGGGGCTATGGCGGTGGGTTGCCTGTGTTAGTTTTCCCCAATGTATAAGGGTCCGGTCCACAGAAGCCATTCGGGCACAGGGGGCATGTGGCAAAGTTCTCAATCACCAAAAAAAAAAAAAAAAAAAAATCGTTCCATGAAATACACTCGGTAATCTCACATAATCTCACCACACATCAGTTCACCCTAAGGAGGGCTAGATACACTCCTAGCAAGGGTCTACCACTCTCATTAGTGAGCGGCGATTGTCCAACTCAGCTCTACCCCTCTCCCTCTTTCTCTCTTTTTGAACTTGTTTAATATTTCAATTAGCTTTTAAAAACTAAGAATCAGAATGTAACGAGATTAAACTTTTTTGATTATCTTAAATAGAACTGACTACAATGACCTAAATAAGTCAATGTTCCACTTAATCTAGTAAGTAAATGAAGGGTAACCAAATTTTTCAATAGGAAAAGAAAAATGATATCAGCTAAGCTTAAACAAGAAAATTAAGGGTCAGAGAGCCATTTGTCCTTCGTCTTTCCTCAACCCCAAGAAATTAAAATCTAACAAGTACCACGAGTATAATCACTAGTGAAAGAGGTGGAAAAGGTCGTAGCCCATTCCCCACCATACCTGATCAGAACAGTAAGTAAACTCGGCACTCTTAACCACTCAGGAGCTTTTGGAACCTTGTATCATGTTGCATCGATGGACAATCTTCAAGAAATCATCAAGGCTTAGCTGTGACATAGACAGAAACAAGTCACGCCATAAACAGATAGTTTGATTCCTAAAGACACAAAAAATCCAGAATCAACATTCGATGCCCAGTTTACTTATCATCATTAAATTTATGTTGATTCCTAAGAAAAGTAATCATTAATACTATTCTCAGCAATAGTTTTCCTTTGCAACATTACTAGAAAATTGTTCAATGTAGCAAGAGATCTAAAAATAAGGGAAATTGACACAAATAGTCTGTGAACTTTGACCCAATGTACAATTTGATCCATGAACTTTTAATTTGTTTAATATAGTCCATGAACTTTTAATTTATTCAATGTAGTCCTTGAACTTTTGGTACATGTTCAATATAGTCCATGAATTGTATGAAAATGTTCAATATAGTTCTTACATAATTATTCAAGACCAAGGACTATATTGAACAAACTTAGGGACTGTATTGAATATGTAACAAAAATTTATGGAATACATTGAACAAATTAAAAATTCAGGGACCATATGGCACATTAGGTTAATGTTCAGAGACCACATTAAATAAATAAAAAGTTTATGGACCAAATTGTATATTGGGTCAAAGTCCAAGGATTGTTTATGTCATCACCCAAAAAAATAAAAGAGATAGATGAAGATGGAGAAAATTGCATTCTCCCGTGCCAAGAGTGGGCTAGCTAAAGATCTAACTAGAGAATGACCTGAAAATAACTGTAAATATTCATATCATAACAGAAGCCTTTCTCCTACACTTTCAGGGCATGACTGGTCCTACCACGATATTATCACATCTACTTTCACTACTCCATTGTTATGATTAAATCGAGTTGGTGATACTTTCCCATATAGTTATGGTGAAGTCATATTTAATATTGTTCGATTCTTGAAACATGGACATTGACGCAAGATAATTTCTAAATTGCCCAGATTTTGTTCGGCATTAATAATTTAAGAATTTTGTTAACTAGTGCTACTAGGACACTTTTAAACACCTCAATAAAGAAAGTTTATCATTTCCAATGCACTATTTTTCTTGTGTTAAGCATAATAAAATAAATGAAAACATTTCTTTATTGAGTATGCTTAACAAGTGCTGTGAGAACACTCATTAACAAGATCCTTAACAAGACCTGTACGTATCTATGCAACTACAAATACCTTGTCATAATGGATGGTTAACACTGCAGTTAATTCAATTAATGATGCCGGGCCCCTTTTTCAGAATTTCGTAACAATTCAGTCCACTGCAAAGCAGTTGACAGAAGGATTAGCATGCAGGATTGGAGATGAAACAAAAATAGTAGTAGGCTGGACCTTTCCATCTCCATCGCTATCAAAGCAGGAATTATGTTGGCTAGTTCCTTATCTTTCCACATAAAATCATGAGCATCGGCTACTTTGGCTTAAATCATGCGCAGAGTTGCCGCCCTTCCCCGCTTCTGCATAACACATGCAAGCTCATCAGTTCCAGAAACAAAAAGGGGCGTCTATTGCACCAGCCTCCCACATCGTGCGGTCCAGGAAGGGCTTGATGTGCCCACTTAACAATAAGAGTATAAGCCACAGAAAAAGAAGAATTGCAGCGCAACACCGACTTAAGGAACTCTCATCGTTAGTATTCAGAGGAACATAGAAAAAACAGTAGTAAAATTGATATTCTGTGCCATCTTTTGGCAGTTTATGATACTACGGCAATCAAGAAGCAACATATCTCACCGCTATACACTAGTAAACCAAAATCCACCGTATCTTCAAATGTTTGACATCCCTATTCAAAAGCATGACTAAAGAAAGGGGTGGAAGTTTTGCTGAGTATAAGTATCTCCCTCCAAATTAGCCTTCTATAGATACTGGTTTCTTAGATGCGAATGCTTCAGCCTAACAATAAATTAGCTTCTTTGAACCTCAGTACCATTTGGAATATATGATGCACAAGGACAGGTAAACCTGACGTGCTAAACCGACAGTGTGGTTGCCACAGCCATCAATGCCAAAAAAGAAAGAAGAAGGAAAGGACGTGAAAAAAATATGAATCCATCATCTGTCAAGCATACACATGGCGACTCCATTAACCTTCAATTACCATCAAACTGAAAGAAGTGCATAATCAGCTTGTCCTCAGTCATCTTTGCCTGGCTGGTCAACGGGATATTGATAATTATTTACAGGAAAACAAAGAAAGAAACCATCAGTTTGGAAAAAAAAGGAAAAAAAAAAAAATCTCTTAAAACAACTAATAGGATAAGTTACAGACCCTTTTTTCCTCTTCAGCATTCTAGGATTTTCCTGGTTCTTTTCTACTCTGCCGTTAAGATCTACACCAGCCTTATTTTCGGAAGGCCCTGAAACCTGTTCCTGAAACCCCAGCAGAATCATGCAGAGACAGCAAAATGGCCGGCATGTGCCCACTGATTTTGTTAGTTTTGATCTTGCAGTTACTACGCGTATGATAGATTTCCAATCCATGCTGACATGAAACCCAGGCTTCACTATGGAATGAGAATATTACAATCATGAAAACACTAGATTTACCATCGCCAATTCGGCATCATCATCAACATAATCCAACTTATTGAGTAACTTTTTGGTCTGAGGTTTCTTCTTCAGTTTTGACACTTTTCTCTTTCACTGGAGCAGGGGATAGTCACAAAAGGTAAATCACAACATTTCGAAGCAAGATGGAAGGATTACAAAATTATTGACACGTCCATTAGCCCCGGAAGGACAAGAAAGCTTGGTTATAAGAAGACATATCAAAATAATACACGATCAAAATAATTCGCTGAAAATTCAGCTCGTCAATTTTGCTCGCCTCAATCTTTAAACATCTTCCACCAACATTAAAGACTAGGAACTGGACCTGAGCAGGTCCTTAAAAGGCTCAAGGGGAATTCCACCCGATTGGAGGATGTTCCTCCATGGGAAAATAACCCAATCGGAGGGAGAACCTCCCAGGGGTGAGAGACCCCAATCGGGTGCCCCGTATTGCCGTGGTGTGGCAAGAAAAATAAACCACCCCACTGCCCCTCCCGCCACAAATGCTGGTTAACAGCCGTGCATAGGGGGTGGCACCCGGTGAGGGCCGGGTTGGAGGCCACGGGCCACTCTCTTCGGAGATTAGGACCCGCAGGATCAACCTGCCCAATGAGTCCGGTGCGGGTATAGGAATCATACTCCTATACCCGGTGGTGGCGGCGGCAGGTTTAGCTCCTTTTACTGATCTCATTGTTTATTTCACATCAATATCACAACCTCTGGGATATGTGATGTATCTGAAATCTGATCCGATACTAAAAATAGATTAGGCTGTAAGAATGAGGAAAACAATATTGATTTCAAACTAAGCATGTCGCAATCAGCCCTAAGCATCACAGCCAAATTCTCTAACACTGATATTTCGATCAGTTAATGAAAGAGCCCAATAAGGAGATGGCTCCACGTGGTCTGGCTCATTATTTTGGTTTTGACTCAAGAGCACTACCAAAGTGTTTCAAAGAAGGGTTATCTTGACGTAGGTTTGCTTTTTGCCAAGATTAACTTAAGTTAAATGGAGTCTCTATCGGCCCTGCTTAAAGAACCAAATATGAAACTTCATACACCTTAAAGTTCATAGGGAGAAAAGAGAATTTTTGGAGATCCTTATACTCATTATAAGCCTAGCATTGAATATACTGGGTATTCACCTTATCAATATCTCAAATTAAGGATAGGTTCTATTTAGTGCTTAATTGAAATTGGCACCCGAATTGAATCGAGAACCTTTTATCAGGCTATTGTTCTCTTGTTTCATTCCCTAAAACTTATGGAGTAAGACAATGAATCTACGCACCTTCCATAAAACACCACCCTGGTCTTACCAAAGAACAACCAAGGACATGAAGAAGTTGCTGATGCTCAATATGTACATTGCGATTAGTATAATGACATGTCTAAGACTGATATATATACAACTTAATAAAAAATTCCTAAATGCACCTCAGATCTATAGTTTTCTATAGTTGTCTAAATCCTGATTTAAATGCAAATCTAATTACTTGAAAAGCAATAAGAGGAGGTGCAGAAAGAAAAACTGCCTTCCACCAAAAATCACTCCAAGTGGATAGACAAAGCACCGGAAAACTAAACTTAGATGAAAGCCATAACCCAATTTGACTAAACACACCAGCACTACATTATCCGGTTCACAAAAGTGAAACGATTTCTCTCGTTTCAATTTACTCCTAACCGTCCTCTAATAAATTAGTAGAGACGTCTATGGATAGACTAAGTTTTCATAATTGAATGAGTCGACCAATGCCATGATCAGTAGGGTTTGAGAGGACTTGAACAGAGTATTTGGCATACATTGTAATCCGTTCCCTTTCCCCCATCTAGCATGGTTGCAATAGGTTCACACTCGAACACGAACTAAGGTGTAAATTTGAGTTGAGATGATGTTGGTATTAAAGATACCTTGATTAATGATGAGGTGGAAGGAAAAAATTCTCATATTATATATAATTGATATGGTGTGGATACCAGTTGTCCAGTTAGTGCTGATGTGACATCAGTGTGGCATTCCACTTCAGCATATTCATTTTTGTTTTAAAGGAAGGATCAAATTGAACGAAAAACACAAATACTTTGATGGACCTCATTGCTTTGAAAAAAAAAATACATATATGGACCAGATTAAACAATTTGGAAAAGTTTAGAGATCTACAGTACCGTTATTTCTTATTTGAATTCCGTTTTCCTTCCTTAAAATCTTCGAACATTATTTATGAAATGAAATACAAAAACCAAATTAACATAGAATTCCATTTCCATCAAAAGAGATAAATGAGGGTATTTCCTTGTTCCAAGATACTTTGTCAATTGAAATTGGCTAACGGTATGAATGGGAGGATGTAAGGTGTGGGCAAATTGCGAAATAAATTAAAACCACGTGTTGTGGTTCCCCTTTTTAGTGCAAGTTTCAAACGCCTGTTCCCCACCTCAGGCGTTGATGGAGAAAGATTGTGGAAGTCCAAGAGACAAGACAGTGATGTAGGAACGTGAAAGGGGGAGGCTCAGGAGAGAGTCGTTCTAGAGAGAGAGAGAGAGGGAGACCCAGGAAGAAGACGTGGAGAGGCAAGAGAGAAGACATATGGGAAGTACGCGGTTTCTGGTGTGCTCCCTTTTTCTCCTCTTCGGTCTCTCCTTTTTCATCTTCCACTCTTGCTTAGACTAGCTATTCACACTTGATAATTGGAAGTGTGGAGCAGGAACCACCCGAACTGAGAACCGCCTGAATCGGACCAGATCGGCCCATTCTAGGCAACTTCTATTATTGCTGGTCCAGTTCTCATTCCATAAAATTGGAACTAGTGTCGAAAAGTCCAGTTCCCGATTCAGGGGTGAAAATGGGGCTGGACCAATTAAAAATATGTGATTATTAAGCAAAATCAATTTGAAATTATTAATGGGCCCAGTGCAAGTTATGTGCTATTTCCCCGTCAGACTATCATCCGTCCATGTGATGATCAGCTTTTCACGAACAGAGGTTTTTTTTTTCTTTTTTTTCCCTCCCCGAAGACGAACAGGAGTTGACTCCTTACTGCATCGAACGATAATTTTCTCTTTTCTATTTTCGTCCGGGAAGGATCGAGCCGTTCGTTGCCCTCCGATCGAGGACCGTTGTCAAAGCCAGTGGGTCAAAACTCAAAAAATCCGAGGACCCTCTGCTTTGAAACACTCTGCAAATGCCGTTTGCTTAGATGCCTTCCATTGGACCACCCAGCAACTCCAGTCCGGTTTCAAGACCAAGTGGTCCAATTCCTAATTCTAGATGAGATCAGATCAGATCGAAATTCGATCACTTCTAGTGAGTATCAATCTCAAGTTACAAATTTTTATCAAATTGTATCTTTGATAAAAATTAACATTTTTTCTATTAGATATCCTAAAATTATCTGTCGAAGACGATATGAGGCTGGCTGATTTCGTTTTTCTTTTGCGCTCTACGCCAAGGATTAGAGATTACCTTCAACGCGATAGTGATCTCTATGCCAAGTGGCCATAGCCAAAGGCTTTGGTTTTTTTGACTTTGTATAAAGAGGCGCGTGTTTTAAGTTTCTCACAATAATGCAGGTGCAAATCGCTTCAAAAAAGAAGGTTCTAATGCTTGTAACTTTGTGGAGCTGCAACAGCAAATCGCCAATTCTGAAAGATTATCTTCCGTATTAATTATGACTCAAACAAAGCGTTCAAAATAGACGTAGAACTCCTGCCAATCTTGGACAAATATGCAGAAATTTGCAAATTTAATAAATTAGGGAAGAACTATTATAGTTTGACCACACTTTTGTGGGCATTCATTTCACATAATGTACAAACATCTTAAAATAAAAATGGAAGAAGAAAGATAAATTCCATCAACTAGGCAATGTCCTCCGCGACTCTGCCTCCATCACCGCCAACCGGTCAAATCATAGCCTTGTTATTCATCAATGGTTCTTCTCGGTTCGCAATATTAATTTTCAAAAGATTGTTTTATAATCCTCTATAATTGAATGAACAATTTCTAATTCTGAAAGAAATTTCTCCACACATGGACTTGAAGATTCATTTCGTCTCCCGATAAATTTGTTGGTAATTGGGATTTGTAGCTACCATAACAAGGAACAAGTTATAGATAACTTGATGTAAGAATTCAGTACGATTGAGTCAATTATTACTCCAACAACAAGACATCCTAGCATGAGAAAAGTGAAGTTAATGAATGTCTTTCCCCATCACTTCATGTTGTTCATGAACTGATGCCAAAGAGCATGATGAGAGATATAGCTATCGTGACAAAGGTCGCTTGCATGTTTGAGAGTAAGTCTTTAACTCCTAAAAGAGCAAATGACCATCTAAGCAAGAATGTCAAGAAACCTTTCAATTTTTCAATAGTGGCATTTTCTTGCTCTCCGAGTCTACCAAAAGAACAACGAAATTTGAAATCATTAGTTTATGAGGCAAATAAATGATGCCAGCTTGTAACAGGAGCTGTCCACCTATATGCTTATATCTTGCTTTATGGGAGCTTACTTATCAATAAGTAAAAGTGAACAATGAATTATACATATGAAATATGGTGGTGACAATCTTCCCAACTTGCACTTCTACTAGTCCATATAATTAGTCCATGTCATTACAAACTAGAGCTCAGCATTTGCGACATGCAAAGTCCATATAATGAGTCTAAACAGATCAACAGCAGACAGTAATAAATGATTCTTGATTAATATGAATGGAATTTGCTAAAATTGCACTAACATAAGCTCCAACAAACATAGAAAGCCAAGTGGATTGATTGCTCCCATCCCAAAGGAGGATATAGTTCATAGGAGTGTGCATTGGTCCCAATCCAATCTGGTAACTGAACCGAACTGATCGATTCTTGGCAGTTTCCAGGGGAATTGGGAATAACCTGTCCAATTCTCAAAAAAGGCATGTGGCCTCATCAGCTTCACAAGCATCGCCCCCTTCCCAAACCCGGCCTTCAAAGTGGCTTCGCTGCACTCCATTCCGGGTGTCATTCCGCGCCTGGCAATTTCACGACCCCGAAACTCTTTGTAAGAAAGATTCCCCTTCAAAGGGGGCAGGGAGGGGAGAGAGGAACAAAGGGGCAAGAAACAGTGAAGAGAGAAAGAGGGGACAAGTGGGCCACGAGCAACACATGGCACCCAATGAATGGACTCGTGCATGGCTGACATGGCACCACTGTGGTATCTAATATTTTCTCGCAATCTG
This sequence comes from Eucalyptus fibrosa, assembly GCA_017140475.1. Lineage (NCBI taxonomy): Eukaryota > Viridiplantae > Streptophyta > Magnoliopsida > Myrtales > Myrtaceae > Eucalyptus > Eucalyptus fibrosa. The sequence goes on along the minus strand of CM029509.1, from coordinate 19,613,720 downwards.
CTTTTTTTAGTCAATAAAAATCGTCTTTGTTTCTTGAGCTTCGCAGTATCAAATCAAAGAATGGTACATGAAGGAGTGCCATAATCATATCAGAGAAAGGTCAGAATGGGCATTTGCCAAACAAGCAAATAAGGCAAGCGATCGGCAACATATGGAAACAAATGGTCGGCAGATTAATGGACATTCTAAAGGCGAGTGATTTACATGATAACCAAGGCAAAACAAACCCACCATTTTCATTTAATTGCGTCGACTTTTCTAAAAATTCAGGGCATGTATTAGAAAGCAAAAAAAAAAAAATACAGCCAATCTTGATCTTACTCTGGGAACTGCACCAGGACCAATTGCTCTAGTTCTCAGACAGACGATTGATTCTCGTTTTCAAAGTGGGAACCGATGAATTGTTGAACCGATTACCCATAACGGTTCATGACAAACAAAATGCACACATGCAAACGATTAAAGAGTTCTATCTAATCAATGTAAACTATGTCTGCCCTAATGCAAAACTAACCCCCGAGCATTGGTTGAAGTAACATTGATGTCGGACATCAATAGGTGCTAGCTTTTCCGACAAAGAAGAGCTAATGTTTTCTTCTTTCAGCTCTGCGCGAGGGGCAAAGGGCATGCGAGGGAATAATGCATTGCCGAATGCAGGCATACTTCGGGCTTTTATAAAAGGCAATTTTTATCCCTCAACACTCGATTAAGCGCGGTTGACTAACCTTCGGCGTTGACTAACCTCCTCAGTTGACGCCCTTCCCACATCATTCGCGGCCCGTGGTGACATCATGCGACTCTAACCTGCGGTACAGCGAGCATTGGCTGACTTCCCTCGTCACGCGATTCTACCGTGACCGAAGTAAAAACGGGGCCCATGCTCGGCTTATATCTTACCCCTTTTTTTTTTATTAATACCACTAAAAATCTCATGTCGATACACTTTTAATAAATTTACCTCTATCAAAAATTTTAAATCAGTTACTTTTGATAAATTTACTCTCTATTATCACCAAATTATTGAATTGGATGACACTTGACAATTAATGAAAGCACCAATTTAGAGTTTTACTATCCATTTGTTACAAGCATTGTTGTTTGTGATTTTTTATGGTATCAATTCAAAATGACGGAAACTAAAGGAATAAATTTAGGATTTTTGGTGATTGAAAAATTAATTTGGGACAATTTCATTACAGATATATTAATTTGGGGTTTTTTATGATAAAAAAATAGTTTGAGATAAAATTATTATAACCACCCACCTAGGTGGTATTGCTGGCGGCGAGCTTCTCCCCCTAATGCAAGGGAAGGAATTCGATTCTCGAGCATCGTAGGGTGACTTATCCAGTGGCACGTGTGTGGTGGCTAACACGTATTGCTCTTAGGGTTTACCTCCCGTTACCTCGGGCCTTTCAGGCTGTTCGTGTTGGTACGGTGCACGGATTTCCTCGGTCACCAAAAAAAAATATTATATGTGTATTAATTTGAAATTTTTCGTGATATTAACTTCTTCTTCTTTTTTTCATATTGTTTGGTTGGATTTCTTTTATTTTTATTTTTTAACCTTGCTAGGAAATCGTACCGTTATTTCCAGTCATCAATGGTCCGATTCTGACCACAAAAGGCTTTTTCAAAGAATGGACAACTCGACCAGGAGAGAGAGAGAGAGAGAGAGAGAGAGAGAGAGAATGGGCAACTGAAGGACTTTTAGAAATTATCAAATGAGATTTTTATTGTACATAAAATCTTTTAATTTTGTTTTATGATATTTTTCAATATAGTTATAACAAACTATCATGACCTCATACCATTGAAAAAATCAATAGTGTTTATGTATTAGGAAAATGTCATGCTATCATGAATTAAATAAAATTAAACATTTTACAACATTCTGCACTAGTATAAGGCAAAAACGCCATAAGTCTTTGTAAAATAACATAAATCGCAAAAAAGAATCATATTTACACTTAGTTACAACCAAATGTTCCGACATTGTGAAATATAAACAGTGTTTTACAGACATGTTGCTTTTTAGTTTCGATAGGCAAAATATTGTTAAAATGATTTTGTAGTTTAGGACCGTTTTAACTTGGACACGATTAGATGTTGAAAACACTTGTACAATTCCGTAAATTCAAATATCTGAACTCAACAACATTCTATGCTTGGCCATTATGAAACATTATATAACCTTTTCAATGTATCATATTTAAAAAAAAAAAAAATCACGTTTGATGTCTTGCCCTTGATGGCTATGTAATGTGAACAAAATTTTGACATTTGCTTATACAATTGACCATCCTAAATTAAATGATGAGCTATCAACACTTAAATGTGATTTCTAGTAAATCATTGCCAGTTGTCCTAAGTAGTACATCATCACGTCAGCGTTTCCATCAAATATGGGTTGAAAGGACTATATCGACTATAACCCATGTCACTTAACTGATGTAGCTCCCTCCTGTTAAAAAAAAAAAAAAAAAACTGATGTAGCTCCTTGAAAAATTGAACAGAGTGTGCTAGGCTATCATGGAGCATGGTGGCCTAGCAATAAACGAATCTCACTGTCTTTTATGATAGTAAGAGCTCCAGTCATCTTGTCGGCGAATTTTTGCCTAATTTGTATCTCGGACATTTACTACGTCATATGAAGAGGAGGAGATTTCCTCGCTTCTAACTCGCTGGTGAAGTTATGACGATGGGCTTAGCAGGCTCAAATGGTGGGATTCCAAGTGGATGAGGCAGCAAACTTAGATCAAAGAGTAGGAGACTCTATCATGACTCTTTTTTAATTTATTTTTTGGTTTTAGTGATCTTCAGTGTCTATATTACGTGGTAAAAAGAAATTGCTTGTCCATCAAGTCAATATTCAACGACATGTCATATTATCATTTGTTTTAACTATTTAAAACGTGACAATAATAATCTAAAAAAACCAGACTTATTAAAAATTATTAGTTCGTTTTAGATAATACGCAGCAAGGCCGAGCTATACCTTTGTCTATCATGATTAATTAGTATTTTTGACATCGATGAGTTGGGTTTTCTAAACTAAATTACCATAAGTTTATATATTTCCATTATTTGAAAAGTCGTGTTAACTTGATCACATAGAAATTAGTGATAATTTAACTCCATCATAGAAATTTGGGAAAATATATAACTAAGTTATTTTGAACTTTGAATTTGATTATTCAAAAATAAAATGCATGATTTTTGGCAATTAATGTACTTTTATTAGAATCCCACTGATCTATTAGAGAACGGTTGACCTACCAAAGAAATCACCAATTCTAAGATTATTTTAGTGGAAAAGTAATTCGATTTCTTCAAAGGACATCAATCGGAAAAAAAGTTCATCATTATATATTTTGGAGATTGAAATCAAAACCTAGCAACTTGATCACAAATTTCACTACAGTGACCACAAGTAAAATTGGCTTGAAATCAACGCAAAGACGCATGGAATTATAAGGTTATCGATCAATGCAGTAACCCACGGACTGCCCCTACACCTTACATAAACACAAAAAAAACCACATCATGCTAGTTTCTAGGTCTAATGCGATAGCCTATACATGGGTGATGAAGAATAAGAGATATATTTAAAATCCAGCGAAATAAGCGGACTTCTGATTTTATAAATAGATAATGCACAATAAAATCAAATGTAGTAGGAGAGTTCTCCAAATTTTTCAATATATATAAAAAAAAAAAGTAATTCAGAAAAAGAGACACCGTGCTTAGTGCAAATTAATTAAGTAAACGAAGAGGTGTGAAGCTTTATTTATTTTCATATTAACGTTGTGTGCTCGACTGCAAAAGCAAAATTAAGTCATTATGCGACTATAACAGTTACTGTACATTGGCTAGCGTATTAGAAAAGTCTTGTAGTTAATGATACCACCCCAAACAAGTAATATCTCTAACAAAATTAAGCCAGGTCCAATGAATTCGGTGCTTCCATGCTAGTAAGTGTATCATATTTTCATCAATTTTCGGGGATGTTAGATCAAATCCATAGGAACTACAGCTTGTCGGCATCTCCTAATAACAAATTCGACTTTCCACTGAGTGCATGCTTTGAAAATGAAACCCTAAATGAGTCCAAGAGCCCGATGACGATCCGTTAATATCATTTTGAGGGAGCAAAAAACCATTGATGGATGGAGAAGTTTGCGGATTTTAGTGCACACTATTTGATGACTCTTATTAGATGGATTTTGTGACAAGAAAAAAAAAAAAAAAAAGTGCCCCTGGCCGTGGTAACTTATTGAGAAGCCATGTGAAGAACGTTCGCAGCTTTTAATATACCGTTTTTCTTGTGTTTTATATTATCAACAATTTATAAATATTAACCTTCATAGTAAATATACTTAACGAGTGCTCTAGGACACTTGTTAGTTGTTATCAAAATCGTTAATAAATATTTCATCAGCTGGAAAAGAAATGCACTCGGAGATGAAAATTCTTTTTTCTTCTACTTTTCTTAGTGTCTGAACACATTTCCATGATGATTTTCCTTCTCTCACGAGAATGAAGATGAAAATATCTTTCCTCAATCTCTGAACTTGCCAAACAAGTATTGAGCCAAACACATTTCCACGATGGTCCCCACACACGAGAATGAAGATGAAAATTTCTACTCTTTTCCTTTTTTAATCTCTGGAGTTTCTATGCTGTTGCTGGTTAAAGCAAGAATTCTAAGGATAGATAGATCGGAATGGTTTGCATGGAAAAACTCTTTTGCTGAGCCCGGCGGGGAAGGGAAAAATGTTATTAGAAAATAGTTCTTTTTCTTTCTACGCGTGTGGGATAACGTGAAGCAATATTCAAATGCAAGAGTAAATTTTTAATATAGAAGCGTTTTGTGTAGTATAACGTGAAAAACAGTTCATTTGAGTGTCTATTCTCGCGATTTGTCATTAGTGGAAGTTTGACTCCGAAGTGGTTCTTTTCAAAGAAATTCAAGTCGAACATGGACAATCTTACAGTAATGCGGCAAAAGAAAACCTGATCTTAGAAGGGGAATGCAAGCATACACATTGGCATATTGTCTTTTGAGAAGCTTCACCGTAGTTCTGGCTCACGGCAAGCGAAAATCAGCAATGAAGAGCTCGTCGAGGTCGAGCATCTTGGCAAGCCACTACAATGCTCTCCTTTGTTGGACCCCACGATCAATCCTCCTCCCAATCCCACCTCCACAGTCTCCCCATCCTCCTGAACTCTCCATCTTCACGATTCGAGGTCAGAAATTGAAAACTTCAGTCACTATCTCTCTTATCTCTAGTAAGCAAATAACTAACGTGTGTGGCTAGGGATTGAGGAAATGTGGCTCTGCCATCGGAGAAGAAGAGCGAGAAATGGAGGATTTGGAGGAAAAGTGTCAAAAAAATCTTAAACAAATAATATTGATGTCAATTTAATTCTAAATCTTTTGACCTATTGATAATTCAATATTTCTAATTAATTTTGGTCAGATATTACTAGCATGACACGAGCTCTTGCCAAAGGCCATGAGGGCAACCTTGCATTGGCCTAGTGAAGGTCGAGCCTTGCCAACTATGGGTGAGTACCGACCTTGCCCCTGGCAAGGCTCAATTCTCACCAGCCCAATGCGAGGCCACCCTTGTGGCCTCTACTGAGGGCTAGGCATGACCTTGCCCAACCATGGCAAGGCTCAACCTCACTGGTGACCCTCACCTTTGGAAGACGAAGGAAGGGAAAAAGGAAGAAAATAGAAAAAAATAAGAAATAAAGAAATAAACACATAATTCAAAAAAATTAAAATAATGTTAAAATTATCCACGTCAATGTCAACTGTGCCACATCAACAAAATCTGGTCAAAATTAGCTGAAAGAACTAAATTAATACCAATAAATGGTTTATGATTAAATTGATATAAATATAATACATTTAAAACTTTTCTAACACTTTTTCTAAGGATTCAGCAAGCGACATATCTGAAAGAATTATATTCCCATTCTTTCAGATGTGTAGATTTTCATATCTCTCCTCCCCCTTTTTTATTTTTTATTTTCCCTTTTAAACTTTATTCCTTAAAATTGAGAATTTTCCAATCACACAAATCATAGATAGAACTAAAGCGATCACCTTTTTCTTTTGGTAAATGGAACTCAAATAATAAAAAATTAATCATAGCAAGTATCCTTTTTCCATCCAGCCAAGATTAGAGGAAGCTGCTCACAATATTCAAGTTGAATAAAAGTGATGTTCATTTATATATTTATAATCTATCAATCATAATGCCGATTGGAGGGAACTTCCTCTAATAAAAAATGGAGGAAATATAACCATATCGCTAAATCCCCAACCGATATAAAACCTATACAAATCAGGAGCAGATCATCAGTGACCACAACTTGATTCTCCATGAACAAGTGTCTTACTTCATTTATTGTATTTTCAGCATCCGATAACGAGTAATGAATAAGATACATATGCCAAGTGTGGACTTATTGGTGAAATTCGAAATTTCATGCTCGAAGACCGTTTTGCATGCCATCCAAAGGTGGATCGATAGGGGCCGAGAATGGATTTGGGGCATATGAGGATAGTGGTCTTATTGTCCTATTGACAGGCCTCCAACGAGCCTTCTTCAGAGTGTTTCTTTTGCTAGTTTGATCAAGGTTCACAAGATGATCACTCCCGAATTACGATGAAGTATCAAAACTTCCTGCGAATTTTATAGAGAAACGAACTATTGAAATAGTTCGTTATCTAAAAGATATGTTTCTTAGTTAAAAGAAGATGTTACTCTTGATCAAAGAAGACATGACTCTTGGATATGAAAAGAGACGACTCTTCATCCTAAAAAGTTATGAAGAAGTTATTCTTGACATAAAGAGTGGTGATGATTGAGGAAAAGATATCTATTCTCAAAAAATGTGTTGATTGTTTTTTTCTTTAAAGACACTAATTCACATATTATTTATAATAACAACAACTATTCATAAATGCTTTTTCTTCAAAACTCTCGCTTCTTCTCTTTTCATATACGCAATCTTAACACATTCAAAGAGAAATTCCAAGAGAGATTCAAGTAATTGACGAACCGGTTTCTTCGCAACTCTAGTGTATATTTTGGAGGTATGTTTGATCTAAACCTCACAGCAACACTGGTTGGGACAAATAATACTTTAAAGATAGTGATTGTAATCACGCATCAAAACATGATGAATCTACTACTACTACTTCTCCATCTTCTTCAACAATCAAATTCCCCAATAATCTTAAGCTATTATTGTCCTGGAGATGGAGATACCGACTGCATCAAGTGCTCGCAATCTTAATAGATAAGTATCAATGAAAGTTTTGTTTCTGTTTATAAATTTGAGTCATCTTCCCTGTGGCATACTAGATTATCTCATACTGGTTATAGTACTTTGAAATTTATGAATAAAGGCGTGCATAATAACTATTCTATTTCTATTTTAGAACTATTTTTTTGTTCCAGATATGTTTTTAGAAAAGAAATCCGTTTAGTAAATGTTGACGCCTTAATTTTATTTAGGTTTATTTTATTTTATCTTTTTTGGATAATAAATAAACAAATAACACCAAAAAAGAAACGAAACAAACAGAAAAGCAACCTCTGCATGGGCCTTCGGCCCATCTCCACCTCAGCCCAGCCCAGCTGAGTCTTCTTCCTCCTTGTGCCACTGCTGCACACGCGCGGGCAGGCACGACACCGGAGGAAGATGAACAAATGGTGACGCACGTGGAGCAGAGGAGCAGTTGGCATTGACGGGACGTGACCGGAGGAGGAGCTGATGGCGGATGGGACGGCGGTCCAATCGGTGGGTCAAAGCCTCGCCGACCGGCCGCCCCCTTGCCTATAAATAGAGGGGGGCCACCGTCGATGTAGGAGGAGGAGGTGAGTAGAGAGAGAGAGAGAGGCAGCGAAGGTCGAGGGCTACAAATCCTTGAAACCTCCTAACTGAGAGACTTCAGAAAGGGGGGCCGAGGACGAGTAGGCCGAGATCTGAGGTCGGCCGGAGTCATTCGAGGCGGATCTGAGTGTGAGGGGGGAGATCCGAGTGTGGGGGGGCTGAAACGAAGCACACCGACGCGGAGAGAGGGCGTTCCGGTTGGGTTTCGACTAAGTCTAGGTTCTCGCCGTCACCGTCGTTGTTCGCCGCGGTCTTCACCATCGCAGATAGAGCCCTCTGGCTTCGTCGTTGCTCGTCATGGCCTCCACCGTCGAAAAGCAACCCCGCCGTCGCCATCATTGCCTCCGTTCAAGAAAAGGTAAATTTAGGCCCATCGCCATTGTCCCTGCCGTTCACCGTAACCGCTTTCCATCGCCGTCGCTGTCGTCGTAGTCGCCATCATCGTTGCTGTCGCCACCATAACTGCCGTTGCTGCCATAATGCTTCGGTCTCCGTCCTCGACACTGCGGATTCACAAACCCTAGGGTTTGTGATTTTTTGGGTCGTGAAGCAGATCCGGACCCAGAAAATCGGGTAGGGATCGCAATCTGGGGCGGCCGGGGAAGCGGGTCGTGTGCCGGAGCCGAGTCAAGTAGGGTTTCGTCGGGGATTAGGTTGCGGAGCTGGGTCTTCGGGCCTGGCCGGGCATTCCCAAACGTTCAGCCGTGACGTCATTTTGTTCTAACTTTAAAATTAATAAATAAATAAAAAGTCGGGCCCACTACGCGGGCCCATCTAGATTTTGAGGCTAGCCCAAGTCAGACCCAACCCGCGGATCTAAACCGGGTCATTTTTTAATAATATTTTAATATAAAACAATATTTTAATAAATAAAAATAATAAATAAATAATTTATTTTCAAAAAAATCAAAAATATTTTATTTTCCAAAAAATATTAAAAATATTTTAATTTCCTGAAAATCAAAAAATATTTTAAAAATAATAAAAATAATATTTATTTTCCGAAAATCAAAAAAATCAAAAACATTTCATAATTTCCAAAAAATGCCAAAAATTCATATAAAAAAAAGGCAAAAGAGATTTGTATTTTCCCCAAAAATACCAAAATTCCCAAAAATCCCTTTTATGTCCAAAAAAATAGAAAAAGACCTAAAAAATGTTTTTCCTCCCCAAATTGCATGGAAAATCTCTCAAACATCCAAAAAAACCTCGGGGTTTAAACAAGATTAGGTACCGAGAGGGCATTAGTGATTAACTAATGTAATCAAGTCCCCAATCCTAATTTCTCTAGTTGCACAAGAGTGAGTATTTCTCCGATACTTCGCTTGGGTTTCTAATCAACCCACCTCAAATCGATTAGTGGCAACTCCATTTTAAAAATTGACTTACAGGTTAAAAACTTAGACTATTAAAGTCGTGAATTGATGGACTTGGGAGAGTCCGGGCATAATTAATTTCAGCCGAGCCATTAGCCTCTTTAGGCGCTCGTACCCGATTGCGGGTGCAGAAAAAAGAGGTCGCGACAAGTAAAACTATTTCATTTTTTTTTTTTCTAGAAGAGATGTGTACTTCAAAACTAGGTTTAGAATAGAAATCAAAAGTAAAAATTTTTTAGTTCTCTATTTCCAAAAGAAATGAAAATTAAAAAAATTTCTCATTGTCCATCCTCACTATTAGCTAACCGCCCATCCGCCGTTGCTGTTCACCGTACATCGTCTCCTCAATCGCTATCTATCAATTGTTGCCCACTGTCAACAGCAATCGTCGGCCCCATCTGCTGCGGCCATCGGTCGGTGTCCGCCATTCATCAGTCGCTACCATCCATCGCCACCCAAGGGGGAGAAATTTTGTATCATTATCAAATGCATATTTTTGCTTAGAAACTCATATAGAAAAAAAAATTAGTTATCTTCTAGAAATCAATTTCTAGCTAGAATGGTTATCATTCGCACTTTAAAAGTGGTGTGATAATCTTGACGAGAAAAGGATAATGAAAGGAAGTGCCGATGAAGGATTCCCAAAAATCTGTTAGATCGTCTATATTAAATGTTTCAATCTTACATAAATACTAGTGACATTTGGAATGCCTTAGAGACAATTCACAATGCCAACAAACAAGGTGCAAATAGAATTAGTGCTTTGAAATATTTAAATTTGTCATAATTAATGGACAATCTATCTCTAAGCAAGTGGATGAAGTTTAAATATATGTTGCCAAGCTCAAAGACCTTACGATTGAAGTTTATGAGTCTCTTCAAGTTGCTGCAATTATTTCAAAAATTCCTTAAACTTGGAATGATTACCAAAATAAACTTGTTTACACAATTAAGAACCTAACGATGGATAATGTGATAAAAACACATTATAATTAAGGAAGTTCTTAGGATTGTGAAGCTAATATGTGAAAGAAGTTGTAAATAAGGGACATTTTGTTGAAAATGGATACATAAGTAGAGACAAAGAAAGCACCAAAATAATGGCATGAGAAAGTATGATTTGATGGTATTATCAAGGTTAGTATTCATGGAAGTTAGGAGGATGAGTGTAAGAAAACACTCTTAATGACGTTCGAGGTTTTAGCAAGACAATGCTAAGGTAACAAATTTAGGAACTTCATCTATATGAATATAAGAAGTGGTGCCGCTTCAAACAAAAGTCAATGAACTTTTGTACATGTTAATAAATGTAGGAGGAGCACAAGGCCCTAAGGCATAGGAAATTTCTTACCGAATGTGTATATGTACATATGTGTGATAATTTGATTAAGTGGAATCACGGTTCAAAGTTTTATCTATCACTAATTTCGTCAAATGAGTTATTTAGACTAATTGAAGGTTTGAATCTTAATAGATACCTTCTTGTATGTGATAATTTATGTAAATTAGTATAAATAACAAACTAAGTAGCAGATTGTTGAAATAGTTTATTATCTAAAAGATGTGCCTCTTGGTTAAGAAAAGACATGACTCTTAGACTCCGTTCATTTCATGGAAAATATGATGTTTCTAGAAAATATTTTCCAAGAAGCCATTTTTAAGGAAAATATAATTACTTTCTAGTATTCGACTAAATCTTGAAAAAAAGTGGAAAATAATTTCCGTTATTTAGTAAGAAATTTTTTTTTTTCATGCAGTCTTTTTCAAATAATTTTTATTATTTTACTTTTAAAATGTCATTTTAATTATTTTTTGTATTTTAAAATATTGATTTTAAAATTATTTTTTATTTTTCTTTTATTTTTCTCTTTTTCTTCCTTTGTATTTCTTTTTCTTCTCCTTCGGCCGTTGCCGTGGCCACCAACTAAAAGTGAGCTCGAGCTCACTCAATGTCGGCAAGCTTGGAGCCCCAGCTCACCGTCGATCGGGCAAGCGGCGAGCATCGAGCACACCCAAGGCTGGCAAGCTATAGCAGTGACCGACCAAGATAGAATTTTTTTAAAAAAAAAAAAGAATTAAAAATTCTTTTTTTTTTAAAAATAAAATAAAAATAGAAAGGTGAAAATGTTAACATGAGTGTGAGATAAGAGAAAGTGAGTACGAAAAATGTTTTCCTCTTTCTCAAAAGTGAAACATTTCCCCCTATCTTAGAAGACTTTTTTCTTTTCATGGAAAATGTTTTCCCCAACTAATTCATTTTCCATTAAATGAATATCTAAAAATTCGGAAAATGTTTTCTTGTAAGTTATTTTCTATAAAATGATCAAGTCTTAATAAAAGAAAACGTTGACTCTTTATTATAAAAAGAGGCAACTCTTTGTTCTAAAAGGAAATTATCGGTAATTATAAAAAAAAAAAAATTATTTTTGACATAAAGAGTGGTGATGGTTAGGGATAAGATACATATTCTTAAAATATACATTGATTGGTTTTCTTTGAATAGACATTCACATATTATTTGTAATAACCACAACTATTCATAAATGTTGTTTTCTTCAGAACTTTCTCTTCTTCTCTTTTCATACACGTCACCTTAACACATTTGAGGAGAAATTCCAAGAGAGATTCGAGTAATTACTAAAACCGTTTCCCTATCTTCTTCTCTTTTCATACACGTAACCTTAACAAATTGATGTATATCTTGGAGGTATATTTGTTCTAAACCCAATAGCAATAATAGTTAGGATAAATAATACTTTAAGAATAGTGATCGTCATTATGCATCAAAGCATCAAAGATCTACTACTACTTCTCTATCTTCTTCAACAATCAAATTTCCCTGACACGAAGCACCTGCAATCTGTCCATGAAGAAACTGACTAATCCACTGGACAGACTATGTACGTAGAAATGCTTCTGACTTTCACCATCTCTTTATGAAACGATTGACGAGAAATAAGTTGAGCGAGGCGCGTGACTGCAAGCGACTGGAGCACAACCATTGTTGCTCCAGTTTCACCACCTTCATCCTCATCTCTTTTTATGCATTACCACATGCCGCATGATGAGGTAACTTGCCTTTGGTCTCTTTTGCCTTGATAATTGCTTGCTTTCCATGTCTTTTTATGGCCTTGGACTCTTTCTTTGACCTACAAAATTGATGTCCTCTTCCTTGACATGTAGCCCTAGATCGAGCTCTCTACAAAGTAAATTTATTTCCATTTTTCTAACAAAGTCAACCCTTAATTAAAGTGGCTGCACATAATTTGTGTAAAATGCTTCAACGGAAATACATTCGTAAAAGTGGGTATTACATTTCAACATCAATTTCATTTAGGAAAGCATTTCGTAAAAGTGGGTACTGACATTTGGCTTAACATTACTTTAAATGGTTCGATTCAAAGTATGTTTATGTATATATTGACTTAACTCGTGTCAGGGTACGTATGTGATGAACTTGAACCATTTAATTAGCAAATTCAACAAAATCTTGAAGATAACGGCCAGAGAAACTTTCAAGATGCCGAATATTTTATATGGCATATCAATTATATCTATTTCTTTATAGTTTCACAATCTGATTCATATATTTTTTGGTTAAAATTTATTGTCCAGCGACCCTAACGTGGAATGATAGGTCTGCCATTGTTGAAGAGTAATGATTTAACATTTACACATCTACCAGAAGAAAGATTAGTCCGTCAAACCAATTAAAAAAAAAAAAAAAAAAACCTCTCATTTTCTTCGTCCTTTCATGTCCTAAAAGTTGATTCTATACATTCCTTCTGTGTCCCGAAAAGAACTTTTAGCCCGTGCAATTAATTTCATCTTCATTAGTCCACTGTTTTAATTCTATTCTCTAATTCGAAATAACTTCTACAAAAATATATAAAATCAACAAAGATAATGGGACATGGCATCATGGGCATCGCCAGGCAATTTTTTCTTTTTTTTTTTTTACTAGTGCAGTTAAATAGACATGTGTGCCTCAATAAATGAGTCCATATACATAAATAGATAACTAGTGAGAGCAAAGCACATGGTTCCCTGCCGTGGTCTAAGAAATATAAGACTTTGTTCCATCCGAAGGATAAACTTTTTTTTTATTTACTGGCAGAAGGATGAACTCGTCGGTCACACCAATTTGATCCATTTCGTAAAAGCTGTTGCTCTAAGTTTGAGCCGTAGGAACTAATTATGGAAATCTCAGACATTTATGAGATGAAACAACAATAAACCAAATTTAGCCAAATGAAAAAAATCGAATGAAATTAAAATATTCAGAAGCATTTATTAACGACAAGAACAGAGAGAGAGAGAGAGAGAGAGAGAGAGAGAGAGTCGAGGCTTTCTTTTCAACTATGGGCCGGCTGGCAATTGCGTTTGGCAATTGCGTTTGGTTTTTATAGCACTCGAGCACGTGGCAAACGCATGCATTACGATCCCCACTCGCTGCCGAGAAATAGAATTCCCTCTTCTCGAAGAGTGCGGGCTTAATTTCATCTGTGAGAAGCGGCTCGGGATGGCTTTTCGATCCCCTACGTGGCCCGATGCTGTCCTTCTGAGATAACTAACAACCCCTCGAAGGAGGGACGCGCGGGTTTCGTACCTTCATCTGGAAGCTTATCTGGATACTTCGGCGGTGACGATCCCCCGAGCGAACGGTTCGCCGCATGAACGCCACGAGTGAATATGCTTCTGGTGGGGCTCAACGCTAGGCCAGGATCGGGGCCTTTTTGCTTCTTTAGGATAAATGCTATACAACGCCTAACCGACATATATCTGTCTGTCGTCAAAGGTTATTACGCGATAATTTTCAATAAAATGAGTGATGGCATGAATTTTAAGTCGAATCCTCGACAAGAGGAAGCTATAGCAAATCTCTTAATAAATCGATTTAATGAATTAGTCTTAACACACCTAACTAATCACGGCTGATTCACGAAATTTGATGATCATCCTAACCACTACTGTGTGGACAAGAAAGGTGAGTATTTTCTCTCTTTTCTTGTTTTTACGGCCCAGAATTGATGAGGGCCTCAACCTGACCAAAAACTTGGGTTTCTTGGGACAAAGTTAGAGATTTTTTACTTTTTCTAATAAAAAAATTACGGGATTATTATGAAAAAATAATAACTTGAGTAGTGTGTTAAATTATATAAATAAGCTTCTAAAAGTACTCATTCTCGATGCATATGACTTCAAACGATTGGAGCGCGACTAATTTCGCTCCACTTCCGATAGGGTTGACACTTAAATATCACTTTTCATGTATTACCACATTTTGCATGATAGAGATAACCAACTTTGGCCTGTTTCGCCTAAATAACTGCTTGATTTCCATGTCTTTTTTATTGCCTTGGGCTCTTTCTTTGACCGACGAAATTGATGTTCTCTCCGCTTTACGTAGCCCTACATTGAGCTCTCTATAGAGTAAATTCATTTCCACTGTTCTAACTAGGTCAACACTTAAATAAAGTGAGGATACATAATAGGTATAAAATGCTTCATATGAGATATATATTTGTAATATTAGGTACTACATTCAACATCAATCGTGTCTAGGAAAGCATTTGGGAAAAAGGGGTACGAACATTTGCCCCGAACATTAGTTTAAATGGCTTCATTTAAAGTATGCATATGTATTTTTTTCATTTAACTTGTGTCAACACTCGCTCGGCTCGTATCTGATGAACTTGAACCGTTTAAATAGCAAATTCAACAAAAATTTGAAGATAGTGGCCGGAACTACTTTCAAGATGCTGAATGTTTGACATGTCATATCAACTATGTCTATTTCCTCATAGCTTCACGAGAGGTGCCCAAACGCGGAATGATTCTGGAGTTGTAACAGGAACATTCGCGCGTTTATCTATTGAAGTGGAGTAGAATCAGATGCTTGTGTTTTTTTTCCATAGATGCACAGGTAATATGTAGCTAGTATCTTAACAGTTTAAACGCAAATGAAGAAAAAGGGACCCGAACCTAATTCTAAAGGCAGCACACGCTGTGAAAAATGTCCTTTGCGATGGAATCATACGAAAAAGTTGAACTTTAAGAAGAAATGTGAAAAAAATTTCTTTCTTTATTGTCTGTCATTTCTTTTGGTTGTTTTGTCGAGGTTGGGTTTCTTTTGGCCACGCGCGGCCTCCTCTTTCCTCGTTTGCCTGTTGTTTAGGCTGTTTTTCACTTTGGCCGCTCTTGTGGAGTTCTTTTGCATCCGGCTCCCTTCCACTCATTTAGACTTATTGTCTTCATGAGTGCAAGTTTTGTGGTGCCGGATGGGCACCTTTAAACTGAACGTGGATGGATCTTTCATCGAGGTAGAAGTGAAAGGAGCGATTGCGGGTGTATGCCGCAAGAGGAATCATATTCGCTGGGTTTGCAAAATCGGTCAGTGCATCGACGTCTGAAATGGTGGAAGCCTTAGCTATGAGAGAAGGTTTCTCTATCCTGGCACTGTACTTCGGTCTGAACGAAGGAGATGATCTGGAGGTGAGACTTGAAAGTGATGGGTTATCAATTTGTGGGCTGATCACGAGTAATTATCAGAGCCCATGGAGAATACATGCTATTACTGACGACTGCAGAAGAAGCTTGGCCCAATGACGTTGGCCCATTGTCCAAAAGAAGAACGTTTGAAGTTAATGTTGATAAATTAGAAATAAGAATACATGTATATATCTATTCTTATCGTCCTTTGTGAGTCATTTATTAATTTTAAATGACTACTGCCTCAAAATGAAATTTTAATTTAGCTATAACATTTAAAGATAATAACACCGCTGAATTATCAAACTATGCAAAGAAGAATTTTTTTTTAACATAAAGAATGTTTGAAATAATGTTATATTCATATAAGATAAAAGAATATGTCTATTCTCATCGTAGTTCACGAATCATTTGTTAGTTTTCGATAACTTAAAATATACATCTTACTATTGAACCTTGATAATTACATCATAGGACAACGGATATTTATTTTTTATAATATATATTTAGTATATTTATTATTTATTATTTATTTCAATATTTGATAATATACTAAGGAAAGAAAGAGAAAAATACGAAAAAATATTGGAAAAATATAATTGGGATGATGTGCCTAGAGAATGTAACCTGGCACCTCCCACCCGAATGGGCTCTTTAGTCCGTAGCCCACTGCCTCTGGGCCATTGAAATGCATTCGTAATTTCATTACGACGCATGTTATATAAAATTGTTTAAAAAGATGGCATCGAATCAGAAATTGACAGGTAGCAAGCTTGTGAAGGGCCATGACGGTTTGCCACTTTAGTATTTCTAGAGAAGTGTCAAGAAAATTTAACAGTTTTATAATATGGGATTCAAAATGTAGTTAGAAGTGTAAATTTATTGACATACTTTAGTGGTACTTGATTTCACTAGGCCAATTAGACATATTGACTCTGCTTTCTAACCTTAGATATTTCTTTTAACTAACATTAATTTTCAACTATGGGATTTGTTTTGACCCGCATCATGAAAAGAGCACCCATTATGAATTAAATCATTCAGTCCCTATACTCGGATATAAGAGGAGGGTAGGGCTAAGCAGATAAAAATTCTTGCTCATAAGAACGTCCATCCATGTGATGGCAATTCCGCCTAGAAGGTGTATTACTCCAACAACACCTCCCTTCCATTGCTCTTAATAAATTTAAAAGGAAAAGAAGAAGAAGAAGTTCTAGAGGGTTGAAAAAAAAAATTTCGATAATAGATTTCATATTATTGCTATGCTTAGTGGCCATATCCTTAATAGCAAATTACTTACGCCTATCGTCAAAATGGAAAGTTTGGACTCCTTTTTATTATTATTTTATCAAGTTGTTGAGACAATTTTAAAAAAAGGAAGGTATTTCCTTGTTCCAAGATACTTTATCTATTGAAATTGAAAAAGTTAATGGTATGAATTAAAGGGTTTATATAAATACTTCGAAAAGGAATAAGGTGCGGGTTAATTGCAAGATAAATGAAAAACACCTACTGTGCTTCCCCTTTTTTGCGCAAGTTTTAAAAGCATATAGTAAATCAAATGAATTGTGAACAAGAAATCTCATTCGGTCAATTAAATAAAGGATTAATACCATGACAAACCCCAAATTGGTATACATATGACAAATTTACCTTCCATTAGTTTATGCTAAATTTACCATCAAATAAATTGCTAAGTTGGGTAACACGTGATAATTGACGGGTATATCAGTTTAAGGTTTTAGTCTCCATTTGTCATAGGTGTATTGTTTATGATTTTTCTTGGTATTAATCCAATTTAACATAAATTGATGGATAGCAAATTTGTTATAAATATATCAATTTGAAATTTTTTTATGGTTAAAACTTCATTTTAAATAAATTTGTTATAAATATATGGTATTAACCCCCACTCGTATTGATGGCGTTGACCGAGAAAGATTGGGGAAGTCTAGAAATAAGACAGTGGTATAGGAACGTGAAAAAGGCGGGGAGGGAGGCTTAGGAGGGATTCCGTCTAGACAGGGAGAGGGAGAGGAAAGATGTCTGGGAGGGCATATGCAGTTTCCGGTGCGTTCCCTTCTTCCTCCACTTCCACTTTTGGTCTCTCTCATCCCCCTTTCGGCATCTATTTGGAGCTACAAATTCTTTTTTTTTTTTTTTTTTTTTGGTAAAAAAGAGCTACAAATTCTTGTCAAATAGTATCATTGATAAAACTCACATTTTTTTAGATATCCTAAAATAATCTCTCGTTTTTTTATTTTATTAAAATCTACTTTTTTGAATGTGTTCAATCACGGAAAATTTTCCATCATTCTCTAATTATATTGTTGTAACCATGACATGTTGTAACTAAGTGTATAACTCTTTTGCAATTTGACCGATTTTTGCACACCTCGACTAGTCTACCCTTTCGGGAGATAGGGGGCACTCCTCCACACCAGCTGAATATATTTAGGATTTTATGCGTGAAATGCTCCGAACAAAACTTAACCCCAACATCAGAAGGAGATGACGGAACTCCCTTACCATCCAAACCTATACCTATCTTTTTGTTCGAAAAACCTATAGCTTGTTAGTCTATAAATGTTAACAGAGTATAATGACCTTTTTTCTATTGGGATTCCTCGAAAATTAATAATGAAGTAATCACCTATTGGACACTTGCATAACAGTCATAGTAAGCATGATCGACATTTATCGAGTGAGATTTATCTAATTCAAAAACTTGTTATGTGTTAGATCTCAAATGTAATGGATGTAACATCTCTTTAGAATCATGATATGAGGCTGGCTGATTTTATATCGTACAAACACATAATACAGACAAAAAAGCTTGAACATTCAGGTCACATGACATACAAAAATCTTGAAATACAAGGGGAAAAGAGATAAAGGGTGTCAAATTCCATCTCGAGATCAACTAGACGATCTCCTCCCCAACTCTACTTCCATCACCGCCATTCATCGATGGTTCTTCTTGGTTTGCAATAATAATTTTCAAAAGTTCTTTGATAATCCCTTGTGATTGAATGAACAAGTTTTTGAGTCTCAAAGAAATTTCTTCACACATGGACTTGAAGAGTTGTTTCATCTCCTGGTAAGTTTGTTGGTACTCGGGATTTGTTGCTATCGTAACAAGGAACAAACCATAGATAACCCACTTGATGAAAAAGTTCAATATCATCAAGTCAATTGCTGCTCCAACAACAACACATCCAAATATGAGAAACGTGAAATTGATGAATATCTTCCCACCATTGCTACATGTTGTGCACAAACAGATGCCAAAGAGCACAATGAGAGCTATAGCTATCGTGACGAATGTCACTTGCTTGTTCAAAAGCAAATCCTTAACTCCAAAAAGAGCAAATCACCATTTAAGTGAGGATATCAAGAAACCTTTAGATTTTTTAGCGATGGCATCTTCTTGTTCTCCGAATCTACCAGAAAGAACAACGAAATTTGAAATCATTAGTTTATGAGGTAAATAAATAATACCAGCTTGTAGTACAATCTTTATTGAAGCTTACTTATCCACAAATAAAACTGTAGAAAGAATTGTACTTATGAAATATCATCGTGACGATTACTCCCAAATTGCATTACTACCAGTCATACCATATGCTAATCCAAATTAGAAACTAGAGCTTAGCATTAGCGACATGCAAAGTCCATATAGTTAGTCTAAAAGGATCAATTGCAACCCGTGATCAACAAACATAAAAAGCCAAGTTTACCGATTGCTCT
This sequence comes from Eucalyptus fibrosa, assembly GCA_017140475.1. Classification (NCBI taxonomy): domain Eukaryota; kingdom Viridiplantae; phylum Streptophyta; class Magnoliopsida; order Myrtales; family Myrtaceae; genus Eucalyptus; species Eucalyptus fibrosa. Next base: position 19,594,185 of record CM029509.1, on the reverse strand, counting down.
TGATCAAAAGGAGGATATAGTTCATATGGGTGTGCATCAATCCCGGTCCAACCCGAAAACTGGACCGAACTAGCCAATTTTGGGTGGTTTCTAAAAGAATTGGTCCAATTCTCAGTTCCAAAAAATTGGAACCGAAAATAAGTGATCAAATTTCCAATTCCACTGAGGAAACAAACTAGTTAGACCAAACTGACGGATTAACCAAACTACTTAATTTTTTATTTTCTTATTCTGAAATAAATCATAAATTAGTAAGTTTCATTTCAATCTTCAGTCTCTCTCTCTCTCTCTCTCTTTCATTCGGTAGGTGCCTCTCTCTCGATCTTGATTGAGACTGCTTTAATTTCATTTTTTTTTTTTCGGATTCTGTTTTTTAGTGAATGAAAAATCGTGTCTGTTACTTTAGCTTCATAGCATCAAAGCAAAGACTGGTCTATGTGAAAGCATGACCGCCACAGGAGAATCAAGCCCAGAACATAGCCTCAGAAGTAATGAAGGAGTGGCATAATCGTATCAGAGAAAGACCAGAATGAGTTTTTGCCAAACAAGCAAATAAAGCAAAGCGATCGACAACATATGGAACCAAAATGGTCAGTAGATTAATGAACAATTAAGGGGAGTGATTTACATGATAACCAAGGCAAAACAAACCCACCAGTTTCATTAATTATGCTACCTTTTCAGCTAATTGTCACCAAAAGTTTGTGCACATATTAGAAGAAATAAAGAAAACAAAAAATATACTGCCAGTCTTCATCCAACCTGTCTGATCTGGTTCTCAAGTGGACAAGATGGGTTCCTGGCTCTAGGTTGGGAATCAACGCATCATAAAACCAATCACTCCTAATAATTCATAGGGAGCAAGACACACGCGTGCATACAATGAAGAGTTCTATCTAATAGATATAAATTATGACTGTTCAATCGCAAAACTAACCTCTGAGCTTCAGTTGAAGTAAAGTTGATGTCGGACATCGATATGTTGCTAACTTTCCAACAAAGAGAGTTGATGCTTCCTTCAGCTCTGTGCCAGAGACTATAAGTTTGTAATGAATGTGCACTTCAAGGAAGACTAGAGGCATATATATATATAATGAGGAGGGATAATACCGTCATTTGGTCAAATTGCGAAAAAGGTTGGTCAAATCGCAAAAAAGGTCAAGCGCTGCGCTTGGCCTTCATAAATCGCGCTTGGCCTTCGTAAATCACGAAGGAGGTCAAGCGCTGCGCTTGGCCTTCATAAATCACGAAAAAGGTCAAGCGCTGCGCTTGACCTTTTTCGCGATTTGACCAAATGACGGTATCCCTCCTCATTCTACTTTTACAGGGATATTTCAGACGCGTCACCCGTCCTTTTTGTTTGGTTGGATTTCTTCTCTCTTCTTTTTCTTTTAAACTTTCTAAGAAACCGGGTCTTCTTCCCCGTCAATAACGGTCGAATTATGACTCCAGAAAGCCTTTTTAAAGAGTGGGCAACTGAGTGGGTTTATGGAAATTATCAAATGAGATTTTTACGGTACACAAAATCCTCTAATTTTGTTTTATGACATTTTTCGTTATAGTTATAACAAACCATCGTGACCTTATACTATTGGAAAAGATTAATGTTGTATGTGTATTAGGAAAATGTTTTGCTTTCGGGAATTATAAAAAATAACATTTTACAACATTCTGCATTTGTATATGGCAACAATGCATTAGGTCTTTGTAAAATATCATAAATCGCATCAAAAAATCATTTTGCACTTTGTTACTACAATATCGAGACATTGGTTGAAATACAAATATTATTTTACAAACATTTTGCTTTTTAGTTTCGACGGGCAAAATCTTGTCAAAAAAAAATTGTGCAATTTAGGACCATTTTAACTTGAAGACAATTAGATGTGGAAAACGACATTCTCTGCTGGGCCATGACAAAACGTTATATAACCTTTTAAATGTGTCGTTTAGAAAGAAATTTTCATGTTTGATGTCTTGCACTTGATTACCATATAGTGTGGATGATATTTTGACACATGCTTTCGCAATTAACCATTCTAAATTAGATGATAAATTATTGACACTCAAATATGATTTTCGGCAAGTAATTGTCAATTGTCCTACATGGTATATCACCAAATTTTTGACAAATATTAGCTAAAAAAGCTACAACGAAATTTTGTACAAATGTTAAGAACTAAGTTGCAAATTTGAAAAGTTTAGGATTGCTCTAGCATACGTGCAATAGGTTCAAAACCAATTGGACGGTTTCTTCCTATTACTCTTTTTTCTTTGGTTTTTGCTAGGGTTTGATCCTTAGACTTTAATGTCCTCATCCCAACCTCCCGACCACTGGGATAGATGCCTCAATGGCTTTGCCCCTTTTATTCTAGTAATATAAAAGTGGTGAACATCCCACCTTAAAGAAACCCCACCTTTTTGTTTAGTGAAACTTGATGCTGTGATTTTGAACATATATAAAAGTTTACGTCCTCTTGATACCGGATAATCAAGTTGCCCAGTTCCAAGGAGAAATCGAATGGCGGAGACAGGCAAAAGTGATGGAACCATCACATTACTCAATTTTTTTTCCCATCTGGGACAAAACCAGTGTCCCTCCTTTTCAAAAAAATAATTTATTTGGCAGATAGCCAACTTATTATTTGAAGAGCTATATGACATTCTACTTTCCTATAAATGAACTAATTTTTCGTAACCAGTAGTAGTTTGATTTGAAATGTTTTCATGGAAAACCAACAATAAGAATTAGCAATCACCAAATTTTGGCCTCTTGTTGACACCTAAAATTTTAATTAGGTTTAATTAGGTCTTAATTTCTTTTAGATAACAAAAACCAAATAAATAGAAAAAACAACAAAAAATAGTAAAAACAAAAGAAAAGAAAAACAAAAGCAACCCCCCCCATTTTCTTCACGTGGGCTTGTGCGGCTTGGCCCCACCCTCCTTCCTTCTGCTTCTTCCCTCTTCTTCTTCCTCGCTCCATCTTTCTCCGCCTCTGTAGTTCACGCGCGGTGGCCGGCGACGCGCGCAAAGGACGGCTTACGGCCGAGGGGAGTAGGCCGACGTCGGCCGGAGAGGATAAGATCGGCGCCATTAATGCCGAGCGAGCTTATTTGGAAAGCTCGATGGGACACCGGTTCGGCCGAGCGGAACCGATGGGTAAGCCGGAGGCCGGCGACCGAACCCCTCCGTCGACCGGAGTTCCTTCGCCTATAAATAGGTGGCCGCAAGCATCGTCGGAGAGCGGTGGCGAGCTCGGAGATCCTTCACTGAGAGACATCGGGAAGGGTTGAAGGGCGAGCGCAGGAGAGAGCTCGAGTCGCGAGCTCAGCCCACCTTCCACCGAGAGACTTCGGGGAAGGCCGGCGGCGAGTGACTTCGAGAAGGTCAGATCCGGCCGGTGGAGGCTCGGATCTGGCCTGAGTGAGGAGGAATCAAGGCCGAGGAGGGTCTGGCCGAGTAGATCTGGTTTTTTGCTGCTGTTGTTACCGCCAGACGCCGTGCCGCAGCCGTTCACCTCAGTCCCGACGCCGTTGCTTCGACGGCTTGTTGCCGTGCCCCACCTGCAAAGCCGTTGCCGTGATCAGTTCGCCGACGCCGCGCCAGATCGGGAAACCGAGTTGCCCAGCCACCACCATTCGGACGCCGTCGCCACGAGCAGGTAGTGTTACCGCCACCGCCGCCGTTGCCGTTGCCATAGCTTCCCCCCTCCGAAGTCCAACCCTCGTCGCTACTGTCGCCGTCGCCGCCGTCGCTGTTGCTGCCGTCGTCGCCGTCGCCGTTGTCCCCGCTGTTGTGCCTCGGCGCCGCGATTCGGGAACCCTAGGGTTCCCGATTTTCCGGGTCGCGACCTCGGGTTGTCGGGTCGGACCCGGATCGGGAACCGGGTAGGGATTCCGCAAATTGCGAGCGCGGCGGAAGACCGGGTCGCGATTCGGGTCGGATCCGGGTAGGGTTCGCAGGGAGCCGGGTCGCGGAGCGGGTCGTCGACCCGGGTCGTCGGGCCGGACCGGGCGACCCCAAACGCCGGCCACGACGTCGTTTTAGTAAGTAAAAAATAATAATAATAAATAAAAATAAAAAGAGATGAAAAATCCGAGTCGGGCCCGCGTTTGGGTCGGCCCGGGTCGGACCCAACCGCGGATCCGACCCGGGTCGGTTTTATTTTGTTATTTTAATATAAAAATAATATTTTAATAAATAAAAATTTAAAAAAATGTTTTAATTTCCAAAAAATCGAAAAATATTTAAAAATGTCGAAAAATGTTTTTATTTTCTAAAAAAATCGAGAAAAATCAAAAAATAATTTATTTTCCAAAAATATTTTGAAAAATATTAAAAAATATTTTATTTTCCAAAAAAAATAAAAAATATTCCATATTTTCCAAAAAATGCCAAAAATCCAAAAAAATCCAAAATTTCATGAAAAAGCCAAAAAAAATTTCGGAAAAAGCCAAAAAGACTTGTATTTTTCCAAAAAATACCAAAAAAAATCCCTTTTATGCCCAAAAAATGAGAAAAATACTCAAAAAATGTTTTTCCTCCCAAAAATGCATGGAAAATCTCTCAAACATCCAAAAAGATTTAGGGTTTAAACAAGATTAGGTACCAAAAGGGCATTAGCGATTAACTAGTGTAATCAAGTCCCCGATCCTAATTTCTCTGGTTGCGCAGGAGCAAGTATTCCTCTCGATACTTCGCTTGGGTTTCTAATCGACCCACTCCAAATCGATTAGTGGCGACTCCATTTTAAAAATTGATTTATAGGTTAAAAAACTCAAACTATTAAAGTCGTGAATTGGTGGACTTGGGAGAGTCTGGGCTTAATAAATTCAGCCGAGCCATTAGCCTCCTTAGGTGCTCGTACCCAATTGCGGGCGCAGAGAAAAAAAAGAGGTCGCGACAGCTTGGCGACTCCACTGGGGATTTTGAGGACTTAGGCCTTTATGTCTTGTTTAATATCTTTACTGACTTAGGTTTTTTTTTATATGCAGGTCAGTGGCTTAGATTTTTAATCTTGCTTAAAACAAATTATCTTGTGATTATAAACTGTTATGCATGCTTTACTGTTTTAAACACTACACATGGCACACACAACCCGGCCGCCGGACCTGGGCCGCCATAGGATTTCTAGGATGGTGTTAAGAAAGATACGACCTCGAACGCGAGACTGCGATGTAGAGGTTGCCTTTCTTTTCCCTGAATTTCTTAGCCGAGATTAGGAGGGTATCTTTAACGCGAGGCCGCGACGGGCGGATATCCTTTTAATCTCACCAATCCTTCGAGTTAGAAATCGAGCCGCACATCCCATCTGTATGTCTTTGTGCTTGCCATTTTATTTAAAAGCGAAGTGATTTCTTTACTTTTACTTAGTCTTTTCTAGCTCATGGCAAAATAGGGTCAGGTTGTGTATTTCCCTTCCTTATATGCGATGGGAAGATTTGATAACCAGTTCATTCCTACCCCAAAGAGAGAGCTTCTCAGATGGTGGAAGCAGTTAGATCAACTCGGCCAAGAGTGCATCAAATCAAGAATCGGTCATCTCCTCCCATTGCTCCAAATCAATATCCACTCTGGGGTCATGCAAGCACTACCACATTTCTGGTGCCCTGAAACATCCACCTTCATGTTCGGCAAATTTGAACTGACTCCGACTTTAGAAGAGTACAGTCTCGCCATAGGAATGCCCCTGGGAAGCGAGCTTGTCAAGCCAATCGGCATTGACCCTGTGGTTAGTCTATCACGGTTTCTAAAAAATCATTCGGTAAGAGAAATTGTTCAAGCCAACAATAATGCTTTTCCGCTATCATCTTTAACTGAATGCTTTGAAAAACAGTCAATGACCCAAAAAGCCAAGATCTTCCTCTTAGCATTCTTTGGTTTTATTATCTTTCCCCATCGAAAGAATGCTATAGATCCTTCAATCACATGGGTGATAAATCAAGTCATTTTTGGAGCAGGATATGTGAATATGGTTTTAGCTTAAACCTTTTTATCCCTTAATCATTTCAAGGACCAAAAATAAAAAATCATGAGGGCCGCTCTAGAAATTTTACAAATGTGGTTCTTTTCCCATATCAAAGGATTTGGGCACCTCATGCAAATATTTGAAATCAACGAGTTTAAACACCCATTGCAAAAGTTTCAAACCTTGGAAAAATATTCTCCCAATGAAGAGTATTCTCAATGGATTAACTTGCTAAAAGACCCAGTCCCCGAGACATTCCTATGGCGAACTAAATGGTTCATTGCAGGAGAGGCGCGCTTTGCGCTTAATTATTACAACCTCATCCCGTTCTTTGGGCCTCTCCGGAGCTACCTCATATTATCCATATAGGGTGGCTCGTCAGTATAGGGTCCTTCAAGAAGTCCCGCCACCACTCAAATCAGGATTGTTCCGAATCTTTTTCACCCGTACGGACTACAACTACTTGGAGGAGATCCGCATAATTCAAAACGCATGGAGTAGATGTCACACTGAAAAGATCGTCGTGCCCAAAAGGTTAAAGGAACAAGAAAAAGTTCATCATGCATCAACATTCTACATCCTCAACCATATAATTCCCAAGGAGTTGCAACCAGTAATCCCTGATGTATTTGATAAACTTACCCTGCAAGGGCGAATCGAATCTCTTGAAAAGAGCTTGGAGACCAGCAAGAGACACGTATCGAAGTTAGTACGAAGAAGCAAGCGGCTTCACAAGGCTCGGAGCTTCCCATCGCATATAAAATTGGCAGCGGGACTTTTGATGTGAATATTCCTAATGTTAATATCTAGGGTCGTTTTGACTTGTGTAAAAAGCCCTTTTGGCATTGTATAAATCTCCCGTTAATAAATAAAAATGACGTGACCCTTGCCATGGGCCCGTGTTCCATACGTTTCCGGCTTACATTCTCTCCATTTTCTTTATGCGGTAATCACAATCATAGTCGTATTCGCCAAATCCAAAAGATAGAATGGCCGAAGAAAATGTACCAAGCCGTGTCGAGATTATGGAAAGTGAAATGAAGCAAGTCTTCAATGTGCTTCAGCAACTCTCAAAGCAGATAGATTCCATCCAAGGCAAATTAGCTCCCCCCGGCCTCAATCGAAGTATTGTTACCGCAATCGTCTACTCGAGGTGATCAAGGAAGAGATACCGATGATAACATGCCCGAATTAGAAGATGATACGCACCAAATCGTAGTCGAAAGCAAAGCCCAACGGTTTGTCTAAGATCGAACATGACAAACGCCTTGAGAAGCTTGAAGAGAGGCTAAAGCAATTGCAAGGCCTTCAATATCCTACTCCAAAGACCTCTCCATCTACTCTAAGGTCAAAATGCCGGAAAAATTCAAAATGCCCGAGTTCGAGAAGTACGATGGCACGACACCGCCCAAGAGCTCACTTGCGGATGTACTTGGTTCGAATGACCCAGTACGTTAATAATGAACCTTTAATGATCCAGTTGTTCCAGTCAAGCCTGATAGGTCCCGCCCTGAGATGGTACATAAAAAAGAACATAAACCTCATCGAGACATGGAGTGAAGCAAGTGAAGCATTCCTCAAACAGTACAAATTCATAATGGACATTACCCCTTCTCGCGAGGATCTTGATCGCACGGAAAAGAAAAAGCAAGAATCCTTCAAAGAATATGCCATTAGATGGAGGAATCTCGCCGCCCAGATCAGTCCTGAGCCAACTGACTTTGAATTGAGAAAAATGTTCATCAAAACCCTCCCTTTCGAATACCGCAATCGGATGGTAACTACGATCGCTGAATCATTCAATCAACTCATTCCAGTGGGAGAGCAGATTGAGATAGGTTTAAGGGATGGCTGGTTCACTAAGCCTACCCCTGTCAGCAGAAGACTCAACATGAAAAAAGATAAAGAATCCTTGATCGATGTCAATGCCACGTACACTGCAAACACCGGTCATCTCCCGACTGTTCAGACAAACGCAGGCCAGCAACAGACTAATAGCCGTCCACCCCAGCGCTACAACAACCGAAGACAATTCACTCCGCTTCCCGGATCTCCCTCCCAGGTTTTGGCAATCCTCCGAAACAAGAGCCTCCTTTCAACTGAGCCAAGACGACCCAATGCTGAAAACTTCTCCAGCTATGACCCGTCCAAAAAATGTGACTATCACATGGGAGAAGTAGGCCATTCAACTGATGAGTGTTTCGTCCTTAAGCATCGAATCCAGAACCTGCTGGATACTAAGGCCTTCTCATTCCAAACCGTGAAGCCGAATGTCCAAAGCAATCCGCTCCTTGATCATGCTGACAAAGTAAACATGATATTCAGTTCTGAAGCCGGTCAAATCAGAAATGTCAATGCACATATGGTCGACATCTATCGAGGGCTAGTAGAAACCGGGTATTATCCGGGCAATGAAATACCGCCTTTCACAATAATGGAGGAAAGGGTATTAAGAATGATAGAGGCCGGAATAATTGTGCACGCCAGCCACGCCAACATAGTTTCTACCATATCCCAAGTCCTCATCAATTGGGAGGAAGAATTTGCGGCACTAAATGCGGAAAAGGAGAAGAATGATTCCACCTTACCCGAGAGCGTCTTTGAAAGGAAAGGAGCCATTGTTCAAGCATCAATAGCAGAAACAGCTATAGTCATTGAGATTCCCCAACCTTACAAATATAAATACAATAATGCGGTACCATGGTCTTATGACCTTGATGTTGGTTTGGTCACAAGATCTGGGCGAACCTATGCTCAAGCACACATACTCGATGCTAAGCCCGTCACGACGAAGAAGCCAAGGAGTTTTTGGCCGTAGTTAAGGCCAGCGAATATAATGTGGTGGAACAGTTACGAAAATCACCGGCGCAGATCTCTCTACTGGAATTGCTTCAGACATCTGTCAAGCACTAGAAATCCCTCATGAAAGTATTAAGTGAAGTACATGTCCCTGAAACTATTGAGCATGACAAACTCGAGGAATTTGTCAAGTACCATCCTTCTAAAGGATCAAATGGCATTTTCTGATGAAGAGATTCCCGAGGAGGGTAGAGGACACACCAAGGGCCTTTACATATCGATCCAAGTGCAACGCATCTCACGTCGCTCGAGTGCTGATTGACAACGGATCTGCTCTTAACATATGTCCATTAGCGACACTCTGTCGCCTTAAAATAGAGAGATCATGGATCCAGGTACCCAAGACTTCTGTTCGAGCATTTGATGGAACAAAGAAGGAAACAGTGGGAGAGATCGAGCTCGACATTCAAATTGGCCCAACCGTATTCAAAATTTTGTTCCAGGTGATGGATATCCCCACTGCATTCAATTTCCTCTTAGGGCGCCCATGGATACACGTCGCAGGAGCAGTACCTTCAAGCCTCCACCAAAGTGTGAAGTTCGTGGTTGGAGGAAAACTGATCACGGTCCGAGGAGAAGATCACCGTATCTACCACGAGACGGCCATTCCTTATGTTGAACCTAGTGACAAGAGCGAAGCTAGCTATCAATCGTTCGAGCTCGTGTCTACTATACATGAAACTCGAGGGACTTTGCCCCTCATCCCCGAGATATCAAGTGCTGCAATCATGGTAGGAAAAATCATGGTAGGACACGGTTTCCTTCCAGGACAAGGGCTTGGTAGGAGAGGCCAGGGCATTCGTCGGCCTATTGAAGCTCGGAGAAGACCCTATCGTCGGTTTGGGATATTCCCCGAGATAGAAAAGCAAAGAAAAAGTCGGCCTTGTATATCCCCGTCTCGAGGAAACTTTCCCAGGCCCAGCCAAGATGATGCATGAGGAAGAGGAAGTGGATACTCCAAAATGGTTCAACCCCGAAAGTGTGAAATTGCCCATAACCCAGGAAGACACAACTTGGCCCTCACTTATAAAAAAGGAGGGGCCAGATGACATGACCACCATGCTCGAGGATATTTTCATAGGTGCCATTGAGGAAGAGAAATTAGAAGAGACATGCGATAACTTCTCGTTCATCCAGCTTCGACACCAAGTCGAAGAACTACGCGAGACTGTACACCATTTGACAGAAAACTTTGCTCAAGCTACCCGTGCATTCCGTTCTCGTCACAATGAGCAGCTGGTGATAAATGAAGAGGACCCTACTGACACGACCTGGCGAGGGGCACGGCTACCCTTATCCCTAAGAAGCACACGACCATATTCGCCTCTTCCTAAATCAATGGCCATTATTTTCCCCATCCTCCTAGAGCAAGGGATAATCGGCAGAGAATTGAACCATCCTACCCCCGAGTACTTCGTTGATTATGATCCATCCAAGCAATGCGATTACCATTCAGGGGAATTAGGACACTCGCTAGATGATTGCACCATCCTGAGAGACAAGGTCCAAGATCTTTTGGATCTTTGGGGTATTCACGTTCCGCTCTCCATGGTTGTGTTTTGGCAATGATCACCTCCTCGTGGTACCCAGCACCCGTACCATGTTCCCAGAGCATGCTAAGGAGGCGCATAAAGGAGAAGCAATCATAGACACTTTGGGCCAACCAAGTGGTAAATTTGACTACTATGTCAATTATTCAATGCCCCAAAGTATCTATGATCATCACCACAACATCGTCCCTGATGGATGGGGAGACGTGGATGATCTGAAATCCACAAAGCCGGGAGCACAAGGAGACGTGACTGGCAACTGGTATGAAGACTTCTTCGTGGGCGCTATCAACGAGGGACCGTCAGGGGAAATGGGTGCAAGCCCGCTCGAGTAGAATCCTTTTTAACTCCTCTGCATACTCCCCTACGTGGGAGCACGTACATATTTCTTAAAGTCTAGCTTGCTTTGTTTTCAACAAAGTTCCACTCAAGGAACTATTTTTTGAAACCACCCTGTAAATCCGTCTACTAATAAATAAAGTTGAAAACATTTTGAGGGCATAAGGAGACACACCAAACCGGCCCGTTGATGATAGCCAGCCGTCAAATGAAAGAAGAAATTTGAGGCCCGGGTCTCCTCATGTTTCATTGTCTTTAATCTTTAAAAGCAATTTATCACATTTTCAAAAAGAAGCATGCATACTACTAACCTTATTTGTTCCCTTAGCCTATCTACTCTATGACACAGGAATAATATAGCGGCAGGCGAGGGTATGGGAACGGTCCAAACCAGCACCGCAAGTAGCCATGATAGCAATTTTGATGACTCAGATGATGATTTTGATGATTCCGATGAAATTCAATGGAATTGGAAGCGCCACGAAGAAGCAAGGCCCCCTACTACCGAATACACCATCATTGTCAATTTAGGCAGCACAGAAGATCCAAGGGAGATAAAGATTGGCGCGAACCTTCCCGAAGAAGAAGCTGCAAGCTTAATTGCCCTCCTAAAGAGATATCAAGATGTATTCGCATGGTCTTATGCCGATATGCCAGGCCTTGATCCAATGATCATGGAGCACAGCTTGCCAACCAACCCTGATGTGGCCCCTAAGAAGCAGCGGCTAAGAAGAGCTAAGCCTGAATTGTCAAAAAAGATTGAAGAAGAAGTAATGAAGCTCGGGCGTAGGCTTCCTCGAAGTCTCGCAATATCCTAGTTGGGTGGCAAACATTGTACCAGTAAAAAAGAAAGATGGTCGAATCCGGATTTGTGTCGACTACCGCGATTTGAACAAAGCAAGCCCAAAGGATGATTTCCCACTACCTCACATAGACGTTCTTGTGGATAGTACTTGCTGGATTCAAACTTTTCTCTTTCATGGATGGGTTCTCAGGATACAACCAAATAAAAATGAAGGAGGAAGACAAGGAAAAGACGGCATTCATTACTCCATGGGGGACTTTTCACTATAAGGTCATGCCTTTTGGCCTGAAAAACGCTGGAGCAACTTACCAACGTGCCATGGTCACCCTTTTCCATGACATGATGCATAAAGAAATTGAAGTATATGTCGATGACATGATTGCCAAAACCAGACATGGAGAAAACCATGTGAAGACCCTGGAAAAATTATTCGATCGACTTCGCCAGTTCAAGTTGCGCTTGAACCCAGCAAAATGTGTGTTCGGGGCGACTTCTGGCAAATTACTTGGATTCATTGTGAGCTGTAAAGGGATAGAAGTGGACCCGTCAAAAACTAAAGCGATATTTGAAATGCCTCCTCCCTCGACTGTGAAAGAAGTCCGGAGCCTCCTGGGAAGATTAAATTACATTGCGCGATTCATTTCCCAGCTTTCGGAAACTGCAAAACCTTTCTTTAAACTTCTCAAGAAAGATGCACAAATCAAATGGGATGATGACTGCCGACTGGCGTTTGAAAATTTAAAGCGGTATCTGATGAAACCCCCGGTTTTAGTACCCCCGACTCCAGGACACCCTTTGACCCTCTACCTTACCATCAACAGTGAATCCCTAGGTGCAATGTTGGCATAGAAAGGACCCCATGATGGGAAGGAACGAGCCATTTACTATTTGAGTAAAAAGTTCACAATATCAGATAAAATTACTCCAAATCAGAAAAGACCTGTGCTGCGTTAGTATGGGTGTTGCATGGACTCGGCGAGTATACCTTGCATTACCAAACATTCCTTGTAATCGAGAGTGACCCAATCAAGTATTTGCTTGGTTGCCCGGCCTTGGTGGGAAAATTGGCCAAATGGCAAATCCTAATTTCAGAATTCGACATCCAGGTGATGTCGCAAAAATCGTTAAAGGTCGGGTGATTGCCGACATGTTAGCGATTGCCCTAAAGAAGTACGCGATGATCATTCCCCGAGATGACCGAATTTCAACAAGAGAAGAGGACACATGGACTATGTTCTTTGATGGAGCTGTAAATTTGTCGAGGTTCGCACCTTTGGGCGTCTTGATATCCCCAAATGGGCAGCATTATCCCGTGGCTGCAAAATTGATGTTTCCGTGCACCAATAATATAGCTGAATATGAAGCATGCATCCTCGGCCTACAAGCGGCTATTGGAATGGAAGTGTCAAAACTAAAAGTGTTTGGTGACTCCGCCTTAATCATCCTCCAAACCGTGGGCGAGTGGAAGACAAGAGATGCCAAACTAGTGCCTTATCACGACTACTTGGAGGAATTGGTAGGAGAATTCCAGGACATCTCGTTTGAATATCTACCTAGAATTCATAACCGGTTCTTTGCCGATGCACTAGCAACACTATCATCTATGTTACAAGTAACGAAGGGGTTAGAAGTAGAGCCTTTGAAGATTGAAGTCGACAAGACAAGGCCCACTGCATGACTATAACTGAAGAACCCGATGGAAAACCCTGGTATTACGACATCATGAAATACATCCAAAAGCAGGAATTCCCTAAAGAAAGCACTCCCTCTGATCGAAAATACCTTATGAAAATGACTTCGAGGTTCTTCGTCAGCGGTGAAAATTTGTACAAAAGATCATATAACTCAGTCCTACTAAGGTGTGTGGATGCAAACGAAGCCACACAAATAATGCAAGAAATACATGGGGGAGTATGTGGTCCTCACATGAATGGACATATGTTGGCCAAGAAAATAATGAGATTGGGTTATTACTGGTTCCCCCGATTGTGCTCACCATGTGCGAAGCTGTCATCGTTGTCAGATCCACGGGGACAAGATAAATGTCCCTCCAACTGAATTGCATCAGTTATTTGAGCCGTGGCCATTTTCAATGTGGGGCATTGATGTGATTGGCCCAATCAATCCAAAGGCATCAAATGGGCACCGGTTCATTTTGGTCGCAATCGACTACTTCTCAAAATGGATCGAGGCTGCATCCTATGCAAGCGTAACTGCACGAAACGTTATGAAATTCATCAGACGTGACATAATCGCCCGTTATGGCGTACCGGAAGCTATCGTCACTGACAATGGGTCAAACCTAAACAACAAGTTGATTGATCAATTGTTTTCTGAGTTCAAAATCCAACATCTGAACTCGTCCCCTTATCGTCCACAAATGAATGGAGCTGTGGAAGCCGCCAACAAGAACATCAAGAGAATCCTATCCAAGACAGCTGAAAACTACCACGACTGGCATGAGAGGCTACCCTTCGCACTAACAGCGTATCGAACTTCGATTCGAACTTCCACTGGGGCAACGCCTTTTTCCTTGGTTTACGGCATGGAGGCGGTTTTGCCTGTAGAAGTAGAAATCCCTTCCTTGCGAATTTTATCCCAAGCAGGATTGTCCAAGGAAGAATGGACACAACAAAGGCTTGAGCAACTAAATATGATCGACAAAAACGACCGAAAGCCCTCTGTCATGGTCGTGTTACCAACAAAGGGTAGCTCGATCGTTCAATCAAAAGGTGCGACCCAAGCACTTCGAGGTAAATGAGCTAGTCTTGAGGAAGACGCTGCCAATCTTTCCGAGCCCGGAGGCAAGTTCGCCCCTAATTACAAGGGTCCTTATGTAATAAAGAAGATACTCCCTGGAGGAGCCTTGATTCGACTGAAATGGACGGGCGGGAATTCTCCAAACCGATTAATTCCGATACTGTAAAAAAGTACTACCCTTGAAAGATGTTTATTGTCTGGCATTGCCAAGCACTTCTCTATCAGAATGAAAATGCTTATGCACATTTATATATGAGTGATGTATTTACACCATCATGAAAAATGTGTGTTTGACTCAATGGAGAAAAATGAATGGTGATGACCAGTCTTTAAGGAAGTGTCATAAATCAAGAAGCAAACTCGATGGCGTAACTTGAACAAATCAACATTACCCAAGCAAGCGCATAAGAGTAATCCCTGTCAATTTTGCCCAGCTTGGTGTAAAGGATGCGTCACTTAGGAACCAGTCTGGTTAAAAGAAGCCTTCTGTCCCAGTCAACAATCTTAGAATCTGGAAGCCTCACTTCTTGTTCCAGACACATGCTCTTGCAAGAAGTAATTGCTATTAGAAAACTGGAAGTTTTGATTGTCCATCTCAAATTCTATAGAAGCTTGAGGTACATGACTTTGCCTTATCAAAGGCAGAAGGAAAAATTCCACAGAAGGAAAGCATTGAAATGTAAAAGAGGCCGTCAGCAACTTTCCTAAGAACCAGCACAAATAAACTCTGGGGGAAAGGTAATTTGGCATCATTTCTAACACTCACTCTCTGAACTCATATTGACAGGAGGCATTGGAATTCAAGAGCCAGATCAAGTGGTTAAACAAGGCAAACCAAGTGATCCAAGCAAGGAAAAAGAAACAAAGATGCCCGATTAGATTCTCGACCCCGGCTGATCATTCATGTATCATATCCCTAATCAATAGGGACAACCATCGACACCCCTTTGTGAATAACCCTTTTGATGTTCAAAGCTTAACAATACTATTCTGTTGACCTTTAAAGCTACCAAGAAGGTCTTTTTGAGCCAAAACCATTCACTTGTTTTGAAGAATCCAAACTCCATCATATTTAAAATACTACATGCCTTTTACAAATGGATTTTTTGCATGATGATTTTGTCTGTCTAAATCACAGATTCCATTGATAATTATTAGAATAGACAGCTAAATGAAGAATACAAGATTAATCGAGCATGCTGGATGAGGCGCGTCAGAATGATGAAAGGCAAGCCATATCCTACACACAGTCCCCCATCTATACACTTGTGAGATGAGTGCAGAAGATTCTATGGCTGCAGGGTAAAGAGTTCTCTCGCGAATGGTACGATAACCAAAATAGTGAGAGGCATTCCATCGCTCACCCCTTTGAGCCCCATACATTGGTGAAGCTTCTCTCATACCCCCGTCAAGAGCAACCCCTACACCGGGGCAGATTAGAAGCGAAGCAGCATTACAAGGTGAGAAGAGAGATAGAAATTTTCTTGCTCGCACTTGCATCAATCTTTGGGTGTCTTTATTGCATATGAACACTCACGTTAATTTAAGTGCCCTAGAATGACGAGGAGCAATTCTTTCTCTATGCACTTGTAATCATTGTACAACCCAATTGAGTCTGTAATTTCACCCTCACATTGAGACAAAACAGAAGTTACTACCATTTAAACAGCATAGCTCGGAGCGCCTACTGAAGATGAAGACTCGAGAGTCTAATAATGGTGCTTCGATTGAACTTGTCAAGATCAGCTCTAACGACAAAGAATGAAAAAACAGGGGCATAAAAAAGCAGTGTACCTGGTAAGAGCAAGGTCAATGCCCATAAAAGAAGAACTGGAATAAAAATAGGGGCATGAAAAAAGCAGTGTGCCTGGTAAAAACAAGGCCAATGCCCCCCAGTCAAAAATGCAGCCAAGAAAATATTGCTGTTATGGTCCATAGAACCTCCATTTGACAGTGAGAAGAAAGACTGGTGACAAATGCCAAGGCAATCACCAGCTCTACCTTTTTACACATGAATTGAGCCTACGTTGCATCCTATTGTAAAAGTCTCTTCAGACTAGGGGCACTTCAATTAATGTAGGATTTCATATGTCTATAAACACCGCTCGAAGAAGTACGAGCAAGACTATTCTATCTCTTTTCGCAGGATTCTTGACTTGCAAACCTGGAGATGATTGTGCGGCACTTTGTTCATGAGCCTTGACCTCGACGGTCCCATTTGATGAGCTATTAACCAAGTCTTCATCACAGTTTCAACAAAAACCTCTCACATTGGTAAAGTCGTACCGTTTGCGAGAATACTCAGACCCCTGCTGACATGATGACAGTGAGATAATGTGGTCCTTATGAATCCTGCATCAATGGTCAGGATAGCCTTTTCCATGAGAGTGAGCGAAAAGTCCTTTCGATCGAAAGTCCCTCATTTGGCATGCTCAAGACATCTACATTCTAAATGAAGGTTGTCTTTCAAAATCTTCCCTAGTGGAAATCAAAAGATGCAAAACTGACAAAATTATCATGCATGAATCTCATTTGAACTCATGAATTTATAGCATATACAATCATGTGTGCATATTGTGCAAATAGCGAGACATACTCTCGTGAGATTAGAGATATTGCTAGGTAAGCATATCCATATCCCCATTCGTCTTAAAGTACCCACCACTTGTCGGGTACTCTTTTCTTGACACTCGACTTATTCGAGTCGTCCATTGAGTTTCGATGCTTGCATCTCGTCTTAGCATCCCTATTGTTTTTAAGTACCGGCCACCGTTCGGATACTCCTTTTCCGACACTCGACCTGTTCGAGTTGTCCCTAGAATATTGATACTTGTGGTGACCAAGTATCTCTTGGAATACCCACTGCTATCTAGGTATCCCCATATCGTCAAGTACCCACCGTTGTCCAAGTACTTCCTTTTCATGACACTCAGCTTGCCCAAGTTGTCCCCAAATAATAACAGCTGTTCAAGCATTCCACTGCTTTGTGTGCCTGCACCTATCCAGGTGTTCCACCCCTTTTAAGTGCCTGCGGCCATCCAGGTAAGCCTCGTGCTACATTCAAGTTTATGCTACCAGGAGGTGAGAGACCTTCACGAATATCTCAGGTACGCCCTCAATATTCCCCTTTACCAGAAGGTGAGAGACCTTCACGAATATCCAAGGTACGCCCTCGATATTCCCCATTACCAGGAGGTGAGAGACCTTCATGAATATGCGAGGCACGTCCTCGATATTCCCCATTACCAGGAGGTGAGAGACCTTCACGAATATCCAAGGTACGCCCTCGATATTCCCCATTACCAGGAGGTGAGAGACCTTCATGAATATGCGAGGCACGTCCTCAATATTCTCAATTACCAGGAGGTGAGAGACCTTCACGAATATCCCAAGTACGTCCTCGATATTCCCTTTTACCAAGAGATGCGAGACCTTCTTGAATATGCGAGGCACGTCCTCAATATTCCCATTTACCAGGAGGTGAGAGACCTTCACGAATATCCCAGGTACGTCCTCGATATCCCAATTACCAGGAGGTGAGAGACCTTCACGAATATCTCAGGTATGCCTTGCTTCTTCCTTCAGAGTTTATACCTGTGATCATCCAGATATCTCCAAAGAGTTTGTACCTGTGATCGTCTAGGTACCCCTTCGATACTTGCAAATGTCCAGGTATCCTCCAAGAGTTCGCACTTGTGATCATCCAAGTACCCGTCCATTGGCTATGATCAGCCAAATACCCATTTCGACGCTGCAAAGGCCCAAATATCCTTCATGTTAGTACTTGTGAATATCCGGTACTCCTTGATATGCTTGTGAATGTCCGTGTATCTTCCATTGATGCCCGAGAAAGGTCGGCGCATCCTCCCGAGAAAGGTCGGGTTTCAACCAGTGTCTTTGACAGAAGTCAGACGCCCCACAAATTGATGCCCTGAGAAAGGTCGGCGCATCCTCCCGAGAAAGGTCGGGTTCCAATTGGTGTCTTTGACGGAAGTCAGACGCCCCACAAAATAGATGCTCTGAGAAAGGTCGGCGCATCTCCCGAGAAAGGTCGGGTACCAACTGGTGTCCTCGATACAAATCAAGCACCCACAAATGAGATGCCCTGAGAAAGGTCGGTGCATCTCCCGTCAAGGCGACCGAAGAAAGGTTCGGGTTCTAGACAAATCATTGATTGTTTTAACAGCAACCGAAGAATGGTTCGGGTCCTGGAAGAACGATCTCCTGTCACGGCGATCGAAGAATGGTTCGGATCCGAGACAAACCACTGATTACTCCAACAGGCGACCGAATAATGGTTCGGGTCCTAGAAGAGCGTCTCCGTCAAGGCGACCGAAGAATGGTTCGGGTGCTAGACAAATCATTGATTGTTTTAATAGGTGACCGAAGAATGGTTCGAGCCCTGGAAGAGCAACCTCCTCATATCACCAGGTAAAATGACGCCTTGATACTTACCAAAACTCGGGATTCACACCCTATCTCACTCACTCCGGTAAGTAACTACGGGTATCTTCTTATCTGTCTTAGTATATGTAATGTTATATTGCTCATTTTCTGCATAGGACAATAGGTGCCAAATAAAATATAATCTATTGCATATGTATAGACAAATTTTAGGTATCAGTTTGTCTTTGAATGCAACCTCGCGAACTCACCTTCAAAGAGGGGCATTTGTTGACACCTAAAATTTTAATTAGGTTTAATTAGGTCTTAATTTCTTTTAGATAACAAAAACCAAATAAATAGCAAAAACAACAAAAAATAGTAAAAACAAAAGAAAAGAAAAACAAAAGCAACCCCCCCATTTTCTTCACGTGGGCTTGTGCGGCTTGGCCCCACCCTCCTTCCTTCTGCTTCTTCCCTCTTCTTCTTCGTCGCTCCATCTTTCTCCGCCTCTGTAGTTCACGCGCGGTGGCCGGCGACGGGCGCAAAGGACGGCCTACGGCCAAGGGGAGTAAGCCGACGTCGGCCAGAGAGGATAAGATCAGGCGCCATTAATGCCGAGCGAGCTTCGTTGGAAAGCTCAATGGGACACCGGTTCGGCCGAGCGGAACCGATGGGTAAGCCGGAGGCCGGCGACCGAACCCCTCCGTCGACCGGAGTTCCTTCGCCTATAAATAGGTGGCCGCAAGCATCGTCGGAGAGCGGTGGCGAGCTCGGAGATCCTTCACTGAGAGACATCGGGAAGGGTTGAAGGGCGAGCGCAGGAGAGAGCTCGAGTCGCGAGCTCAGCCCACCTTCCACCGAGAGACTTCGGGAAGGCCGGCGGCGCAGTGACTTCGAGAAGGTCGATCCGGCCGGTGGAGGCTCGGATCTCGGCCCGAGTGAGGAGGAATCAAGGCCGAGGAGGGTTCGGCCGAGTAGATCTGGTTTTTTTTCTGCGTTGTTATTCTTGCCACGCGACGCCGTGCCGCAGCCGTTCGCCTCGTCCCGACGCCGTTGCTTCGACGGCTTGTTGCCGTGCCCCACCTGCGAAGCCGTTGCCGTGATCGGTTCACCGACGCCGCGCCAGATCGGGAAACCGAGTTGCCCGGCCACCACCATCCGGACGCCATCGCCACGAGCAGGTAGTGTTACCGCCACCGCCGCCGTTGCCGTCGCCATAGCTTCCCCCCTCCGAAGTCCAACCCTCGTCGCTACCGTCGCCGTCGCCGTTGCCGCCGTCGTCGCCGTCGCCGTCGTCCCGGCTGTTGTGCCTCGGCGCCGCGATTCGGGAACCCTAGGGTTCCCGATTTTCCGGGTCGCGACCCCGGGTTGTCGGGTCGGACCCGGATCGGGAACCAGGTAGGGATTCCGCAAATTACGGGCGCGACGGAAGACCGGGTCGCGATTCGGGTCGGATCCGGGTAGGGTTCGCAGGGAGCCGGGTCGCGGAGCGGGTCGTGGACCTGGGTCGTCGGGCCGAGCCGGGCGTCCCCAAACGCCCAGCCACGACGTCGTTTTAGTAAGCAAAAAAAAATAATAATAAATAAAAATAAAAAGAGATGAAAAATCCGAGTCGGGCCGCGTTTGGGTCGCTGGCCCGGGTCGGTTTTATTTTGTTATTTTAATATAAAAATAATATTTTAATAAATAAAAATTAAAAAAAATGTTTTAATTTCCAAAAAATCAAAAAATATTTAAAAATGTCGAAAAATGTTTTTATTTTCTAAAAAAATCGAGAAAAATCAAAAAATAATTTATTTTCCAAAAATATTTTGAAAAATATTAAAAAATATTTTATTTTCCAAAAAAAAATCAAAAATATTCCATATTTTCCAAAAAATGCCAAAAATCCAAAAAATCCAAAATTTCATGAAAAAGCCAAAAAAATTCAGAAAAAGCCAAAAAGACTTGTATTTTTCCAAAAAATACCAAAAAAAACCCCTTTTATGCCCAAAAAATGAGAAAAATACTCAAAAAATGTTTTTCCTCCCAAAAATGCATGGAAAATCTCTCAAACATCCAAAAAGCCTTAGGGTTTAAACAAGATTAGGTACCGAAAGGGCATTAGCGATTAACTAGTGTAATCAAGTCCCCGATCCTAATTTCTCTGGTTGCGCAGGAGCAAGTATTCCTCTCGATACTTCGCTTGGGTTTCTAATCGACCCACTCCAAATCGATTAGTGGCGACTCCATTTTAAAAATTGATTTATAGGTTAAAAAACTCAAACTATTAAAGTCGTGAATTGGTGGACTTGGGAGAGTCTGGGCTTAATAAATTCAGCCGAGCCATTAGCCTCCTTAGGCGCTCGTACCCAATTGCGGGCGCAGAGAAAAAAAAGAGGTCGCGACACCTCTAAAGTACATAAGTAACCTTAAGTTCAAAAAGAAAATGCACAGAGAGTGAAAAATTATTCGGAAAGTGTGTTAACGTCAAATCGACTTAGTGGGATTCATGTGGATCTCACATTAGACCTTCCAAATCTAATAGTTCCAATTCAACTTAGCATATGTACAATGCTTATCAATACTCTGTCCTCATGGATGTTTAATGAGATTTCATAACACTGCAGTCAATTAAATTAATGATGCTGAGACCTTATTTCAAAATTTCATAATAGTTCAGTCCACAGCAATGCAGTTGACAAAAGGATTAGCGTGCAGGACTAGAGATGAAACAAAAATAGTAGTAGGCTGGACCTTTCCATCTCCATCGCTATCAAAGCAGTGAATCACGTTGGCTAGTTCCTCATCTGTCCACGTAATATCATGAGCATCACCAACTTTGGCTAAATCATGCACAGTGATGCCACCCTTCCCCGCTTCTGCATGACACATGCAAGCTCATCAGTTCCAGAAACAAAAGGTTCACAAGCCAAAAAGTGGCGTCTATTACCCCAGCCTCCCACATTGTGGGCTCCAGGAAGGGCTAGATATTCCCACTTAACAGTAAGATCGCAAGCCACAGAAAGAAAAAAGAAGGTCCGTGTAATACCCACATAAGAAACTCTCATTGTTAGTAACCAGAGGAACATAGAAAAAACCTTCTAGTAAAACTGATATTGTGACATATTTTGGCAGTTTCTGATATCACAGTAATCAAGAAGCAACGTATCTCACAACTATATACTAGCAAACCAAAATCCGCCAGATCTTCAAAAGTTTAATATCACTTTTCAAACCATGACTAAAGAAAGGGATGGAAGACTTGCTGCGCATAAATGCTTCAACCTAACAATAAATTAGCTTCTCTGAACCTCCCTACCATTTGGAATAATGATACACGAGAACAAGTGAACCTGACGTGCAAAACCAACAAAGTGGTTGCCACAGCCATCAATGCCCCGCCCCCCCCAAAAAAAAAAAAAAAAAAAAAAAAAACGAAGAAGAAGAAGAAGGAAAGAACGTGAAAAATATCCATCCATCATCTGACAAGCATAGAAATGGAAACTCCATTAACCATCAATTACCATCAAACTGAAAGAAATGCATAATCAGCTCTTCCTCAGTCATCTTCACCCGGCTGGTAAACTGGATATCGATAATTATTTACAAGAAAAAAAAAACAAACAAACAAACAAAGACAGTCAGCTAGGAAAGGAAAAGGAAAACAAAATTCTCTTAAAACAATTATTAGGATAAGAGTTACAGACCGTTTTTCTCCTCTTCAGCATTCTAGGATTTTCCTAAGTCTTTTCTCCTCTGCCTTTGAGATTTACACCAGCCTCATTTTGGGAAGGCCCCGAACTCACTGTTCCTGAAACTCCGGCAGAATCATGCAGAGACAGCACAATGGCCTGCATTTTGCCACTGACTTTGTTAATATTGATCTTACAGTTACTACACATGTAATAGATTTCTAATCCATGCTGAGATGAATCCCAAGCTTCTCTTTAGAATGAGAATATTACAATCATGAAAAAACTAGATTTACCTTCACCAATTCAGCATCATCATCAACATAATCCAACTTATTTGGTGACTTTTTGGTCTGAGGTTTCTTCTTCGGTTTGGACACTGTTCTCTTTCCCTGGAGCAGGAGATAGTCACAAAAGGCAGAACACAACATTTCAAAGCAAGATGGATGTATTACAAAAGTATTGACATGTCCATTGTCCCAAGAAGGACAAGAAGCTCGGTTATAAGAAGACATATCAAAGTAATACAAGATCAAAATAATTTGCTGAATTCAGCTCATCAATTGTTCTCTCATCAATCTTTAAACTTCTTCCACCCACATTAAAGAATAGGAACGACAATTCAGGTTTAGCCCCTTTCACTTTTCTCATGTCACAACCTCTGGCATATGTGATATATCTGAAATCTGATCTGAATTCTAAAATTGATTAGGACAAAAAACAAGGAAAACAATATTGATTTCAAACTAAGCATGTCGCAATTGGTACTAAGTATCATAGCCAAATTCTCTAAGTTCATAACTTATGAATCTATGCGTCTTCCATACAACACCACCCTAATCTTACATAACATAGAACAACCAAAGACATGAAGTTGCAGATGTCCAATATGTCCAATGCGATTACTATAATGACATGTCCAAGACTGATAATATACAACTTAAAAGTTCCCAAGTGCACCTCAGATACTTAGTTTCCTATTGTTGTCTGAATCCTGATTTAAATGGAAATCTTATTAGCAATAAGAGGAGATCCAGAAAGAAAAACTGCCTTCCACCAAAACCCACTCCAGGAGGATACACAAAGCACTGGAAAAGCTAAACTTAAATGAAAGCCATAAGTCAATTTGACTAAAAACACCCACACTATATTATTTGGTAATTAAGTCATTTATTCGACTGTGGTATTAATATTTAACTGATTTGGTGAAAACGATATTTTCAACTGCAGTACATGCAACTAGTGTATCACCAAATTAACGTCCTTCACAAAAGCAGTCTGGAGTGATTAGCAATAGTGAAATTCAAAATAAGTAGCCAATAAACAATTAGACTGTAATTTTGGAATGAATTGTAATAGGTTTGAAATGCCAAGAAATATTAAAAGTACACAATTTATTTGAAAGTTTCGAGGATTTAAAGAAAAGGGAAAAACAAAGGGAAAGATGGCATGTTAATCTGCCAGCGAGTGAACTTAAGTTTTACACAATTTCTAACCAACTGCACAAAGTTTTGCTTAAGTTGGGTGATCTAGAGAGATGTTGGCAAGTCAAACAGCATATCTATGTATTCAATGCCACTTCAAGCCAAAAATCTCATGGTTACTTAGGATCCAACTTGGATCTTCTCATGACAGTCCTGTTTAATTAGGCCAACTATTCCCTAGAAACACCAGTGAAGTTTCAAGGTCACAATCCAAGTAATAAAATCCCGTTGCAGCATAAATAAATTCGTTCTAATTAAGAAGGCGCTCAATGCAGCCACTGCAGCAATATTTGTGAATAAAACACTTCGTGAAGAAGTCTGAAGAACGAAGGTAACTCGGGAAGAAAGTGCTCCCAAATGCACTTCGCGATAACATTAACCAAAAATTATCCTACAAAAAAAAAAAAAAGACAGTGCTTTGGAGAAAACAGATAGGCAACACTTCCAAGTGACCACAATTTGTGGTGAACACACAACAGTTCAGACAGGAATGAAACAAAGCTAGAGCCGCCAAGCCGAAAAGTTAATGACCCCCGAGGACGAATCGGTTCATTCACTTCAATGGCCCCATTGTCATTCTCATTGAGAAAAATTCAAGAAATGAAAAACTCTGTGACCATTTCTTTCTCTTGACTCCGTTGTCTTAAACCCACCTTCCCATTTTCACATACAACTTAAACGCCAACTACGCTAGGAACTTTAATTCACGCAAAAACAACAGAAGCAGATAAAGAATAACCCAATAGAAAAGAACCGACCTTTCTTTTACCAGACCCGGATACTTCAAAATCCCGATTACCCTCCTCATCGTCGACGCTAAGATCATCATCATCGCCACCATCACCGTCCAAAGAACGCGCGTAATTACCATCTTCATAGTCGTCGTCGTCGTCGTCATCGTCGTCCTCGCCAACCTTCCTTTTGCCCTTCGCGTCGCCCTTTCTCGCCTTCCGACTCGAACCCATCACAGAACCCGCCAAGTTTCGGAGGCCCAGGGCCTCCATCCTCCTCTTGTTCTCCGCGATCCTCGACAACCTCTGCTTCTCGTAATTCAATACGGTCGCCGCCTCCGTCGAGCTGAGGACGGTCGGAGACTCCGGCTCGGAGACCCGAGCTCGCCGGCGCCCCGTGCTCGCCGGCGCCCCGTCAGGCTCCGCGTCGGAAGTGGGAGAGAGGCGCTTCACCGCCGTTCAAGCGGTCGCGGCGAATTCTCAAAGACGAAAATAGCGATTGGCCGTGGCGAAATTAGCGAGGTTCGAACTCGAAGGAGCGAAGAAAATGGGAGGGAAGCGATATAAAAGCAAGCACGGTCTAGTCGCACCAGTCCCAAAAAACAACTAAATAATCGTTCGATTCCTTCCCAAAAAACAACAGATTTCTTTCTTTTTCATACATAATCCTCCGCTGATGTTGAGGCTAAATTCACGAAAGTAATTGTTCCACTTTTTGTCTTAACCTTGCCCTCTTCCTATGTCCCGAGGAATAAAACCATTCACGCCCAGATATTCGGTTCTCGGGTCAGTTCGGGTTACGGTTTGCTTTTATTCTTCGTGTTTGGTTTGGTTCGGGTATTGTGATAATCGGAAATTGTTTTCACCCCTAACAGTTACGTTTTTGTGTCGATTGCTCGTTGTCGATGATTTCACAAGTTAGTTGTCACTACTCTTCAAGTTGATGACTGTCTTTTTCTTCTATAACTTTTATTCACAAAACTTTGCTATTATTGACTAAGATTGTCATTTGCTTATCAAAATTGGTCACTTTTGTGTGTGAACACTAATATATTGATTTGTTAAAAAACAACGTTCTATTTTGAACATGATATATAACCATGACATGAGATTAACTGCAATTGATAACCTCACAATACTAATTAAGGTTAAATGGCAAATAAAACTTGTCGACATCCGGACAAAAAGAATCCTCAGTGTTCATCTTAATTTACCAAGCTTGAGTAATCTGATTTTTAGATGATTCAAATTTGAAAAAGTTATCACTTGGTTCAATCCCAATCACAATTTATCGAATTTTAGATTTAAGTGAAATGAAAATAAAAATTGAAATTGAACTACTACAAATGGAAATGACAGGAAACCAAAAGTGCAAATGGAATTGAAAAACGAGGATATAAGTCAAGATATGATTAATTTTATCTTATTCGATGTTTCGGTTGTTGCCTAAGATAAGATAAGCTCGGATATAAAGGAATATAATTAAGATAAAATAATTCCATGTGTGGATGGGATAAAAGGTGGATTAGAAACGTCTTACTCTCATATCTCTTCATTGTCCCCTCTACTCCAACTATGGGGACCACCCACATCTTCACATTGAGCTTTGTCTCCTTATCACTAACGGGGCTTGTCATGGTGATGAGCTAGACTGGATCTCAATCATGGAGGAGCTCCATGGCCAGATCTAGAGGTCTCCCATGGCTGCAAAGAAGCTCCGTGATCAGATCTGGAGCTCAATCTCTCAATAGCTAAGTAATTCCAAAAAGTAATCAGGGTGAAATTTGCAGTATTTTATTATTATTACGTTCATGATGGGGTGCGATTGGAATGTACCGTTTCACCTTGATACGTTACGATGGAAAGACACCATTGAAAATGTATAAATGGAGATGTATAAAAGCCTCCTGAAGACAACCGTTGATGATGCTTGGCAAAACGTATGCTTAGAGAGAACGTACGCTCCTTTTCTTCCCCCCTTTCCATCAAAAGAAAAAGAAGGCGTTCCATTTTTCTCCTTTGCAAGAACAATAAGCATTTACGCTATGGAAATCGAATGCTTTCCTCGTGATTGCATTCAGACCAACGTGAGATAGTTTTGTTCGTGATCCATCCACAATTCAACATTCGTTCCGGGGTTAATTGTTGTTTGCACGTTGAAATCAGGTAAGTCGTCTTCCACCGACTTAAAGTCCAACAAAATTAATTGAAAGAAAAATAGATTCAAAAGGAAAAGAACTAGCTACTTCATTTGCACTCTAAACAAAATTCTTAGAGCATATTCACATGAATGACGTACGTACCTTTCCAGTGTTATTACTTGGTCTGCCATGTCCTGGAGGAGTTGGAGCTCATTGAATTCTATGATTGTTAGCGGACAATATAGAGGTCTTGTTGAGTTGAAGACTAGCAACTTCGCAGGTCGTTGAGAAACTTCTTTTACATCATTCCATCGAAAAGACTTTTTTACATTATTCCAACCATTCCATGGTCGGACAAATGGTCAGATCTGGAGCTCGATCTCTCAACATCAAAGTAATACCACCAAAAATTTAAATTTAATACACACGCGATACATTTAATTCAAAATAATTTTTGTGTCACAAAAATTTTAATTTTTTAATTTTACACATTCGATGTGGCATTTAATTTTTTAACCTTAATCGTATTCTTTTTCTAAGCTTAAGCATTCAATGAGTTAGACTCCGCTATAACAACTTTTTTTTAATATTTCTTATTTCTAATATCTCTCCTCAGCATTCATTAATTAAAAAAAGAAGGAATTAGTTTAATTATGGAGTCAATTCACAAGGTGGTTATGGTGACACAAATGAAAAAAAAATCAATAAATCTCTAATTGCAAGAGTGGGAAAATTCATTATTTCCCTTTTACCATGCCTACAATTTGTTATCAAATTTACTGAATTAGTATGATAAGATAATTTTAGGCAAGACGATCCAAGTAGAATATAGTGTAATAATTTGCTCTCTCTTTTTGCTTATCATAAAAAGCCAGTTCAAGGCAAAACTCTTAATTATTCAGTAACTAATTAATAAAATCTAGATCATTACACAATCTCTATTAATGTAAGATCATAAACCGAGATTAATAATTATGATTGAAAAAAAAGCGATTTGAGTGCCATATAATGCAGCCAATTAATGAACAACTAGTGCGTTCTGCAATGCTATTGGAATTTTCCTTTTTAAGAGATTGAACATCTTAAAAGGTTTGATTGACTACTATCAATTAGATAATCACAGAGACAAAACTCATGAAAATTGAAGTGCTGGACTACATGATCATTTGAATCAATTATTTTCTCCCTAACAAATAAATTCATCGTTGTTTTAAATTTTGATGAAAGAATGAGTAAAATAAGACTTTGAACTTCATAGAAGTGGAAAAGCAAATTTTCGCTACTTTGCTTTCGTTAGATTATAACCAATAACAAATGCCTCAAAATGAATTTTTAGTTTCGATATAGCATTTGAAAATAATTGGACAAAACATCAATCAATGTGAGTAGAATTTAATAGTCAAGGAATATTTGAAGTAAATGTTGAATTCACATTATAAGTAAGAATACATCTATTCTCTCCGTAGCTCATAAGTCTTTTTTTTAAAAAATTTTCAATGACTGATGCCTCAAAATAAAATTTTAATTAATATGTAAAATTTCAAAATAACATGGATGAAATGTCAATCAATTGAAATTTCAATCAATACAAAGAAGAATTTATTGTATAAATAATGTTCTAAGTTAATATTCAATTTGTATTAAAGGTAAGTATATGTCCATTCATACCGTGGTTCGTGAGTCATTGGAGAGTTTTCAAAATCTAAAAAATTAACTCTTAATCTTGACCCTCTTTAGACCAAAAAAAAGTCTTGACCCTCTATAATTACATCAAAACAAAACGAACCTTTTAGTTTTAGAATATTAAAACAGTGTATACTGTAATACTATGACTGTATTAGATCAATAACTTGTGCAATCAATCAGATGGAACTTCTTAAGATAGTGAAAGACGGTGGCGAGCCAAGTCAATGAAAACGCCAGGTCTTTGTCCTCGAGCACATTTCAATCTCATTTACCAATTGCCCCCACTCGGACAATTCTCCTTCTTTTGTCATATAGCAGCTTCTTTTCAGGCTGGGCATCTCCCGTGTCTTAATATTAAGCAAAGCTACTTGAGAGTTTCAACTACCCAACTTATATGCAACATTAGAGTTAATTAAATTTCCTTACTAGCTTGGCTCTTTCCGGCTCATAATGGGAGGGTTGACAGATCATCCCGATTAATTGCTACGTATCTCTTACTTTAGGGTCATTAAAGTGGATTTTCCACTTATAGATTAAACACTGCTTAAGATGCTCACATTTTCAACTTCCAAAATCAAAATCACATCCTAAAACGCAGATTATTGTAGATGTTGCTATGGAAAAAAAAAAAAAGTGACCAATAACAGTTTCAGGAAGATGGAGCAAAGATGCAAAGTTGCAAATATAATGTATTAGTGAAGAACTACTATAGTTTGACCAAACTTTTGCTTATCATACAAACACATAATACAGAGGAAAAAGTTCAGACATCCATTTCACATTTTGTACAAACATCTTATAATTTAACGAGAAAAGGAGTTATAAAGGGTGTCAAATTCTATCATGAGATCAACTAGACAATGTCTTCCCCAACTCTGCCTCCATCGTCGCCAGCCGGTCGAGTTGCAAAGTTGTTATTCATTGATGATTCTTCTTGTTCCGCAACACTAGTTTTCAAAAGATTTTGGACGATCACTTGTGATTGAATGAATGAGTTTCTAAGTCTCAAAGAAGTTGTTTTGCACATGGATTTGAAGATTTGTTTCATCTCTTGAAAAATTGGCTGGTAATTGGGATTTGTAGCTACCATAGTAAGGAACATAACATAGATAACCCACTTGATGTAAGGATTTAGTATAATTGAGTTGATTGCTATTTCAACAACGAGACATCCTAATATGAGAAATGCGAAATTGATGAATGTGGTTCCACGATTGCTTTGTGTTGTTCGCAAACCGATGGCAAAGAGCATCATTAGAGCTATGGAAATCAAGATGAAGGTCACTTGCATGTTTATAAGTAAATCCTTAACTCCGCAAATAGCAAATGACCATTTAAGCGAGGATGTCAAGAAATCTTTCAATTTTTCAGTGATGCCATCTTCTTGTCCACCGAGTCTATAAAAAAGCACAGCGAAATCAGAAATCGTTAGTCTGTGATGCAAGTAAATAATACAAACTTATAGAACATTGCTCTTTCTAGAGCTACATGCTTAAATCATTAATTTATGGTCCACCTACATGCCTCATACTTGCTCGATAGAAACTTAGATGTCCACGTATGATGGTGAGAATTTCCCCCAAATTGCCTATGACGTGTCATATGTGAGTCCAAAATTAGAAAATAAAACTTAGCATTAACGACATGCAAAGTTCATATAATTAATGTAAACAGATTAATTACGGTAAGTTATAAATGACTCTTGATCGATATGGATGGATTTTGCCAAAGTTGTGCAATAAAAGTTCCAACAGGCATAGAAAGCCTAGTGCGTTAAATGGTCGTGACCCGAAGGAGGATATAGTTCACAATGAACCATATAAACATATGCAAACAATGAAGAGTTGAGTCAAACCCATCCTGTAATTAATGCCATTGTGGTTGCCCGGTGTCTTTGTATAAAATTAGGGAAAGAATTAATTGAAAGAAAAACATATTCAAAAGAAAATAGCTACTTAATCCGTATTCTAAATAGAGTTCTTATAGCATATTATACATACGAAGGAATTACATAATTTTGGAGTGTAACTGTATGATCCGCCATGTTCTCTCGAGCTCAATGAACTCTCTGATTCTTTGTGGATGAGAAGTGCAACAAGCACTTGATTGCAGAGCCCATTGTTTTCTTTTCCCTGTCAGAAGCGACATTAAACAGTGAAGCAGAAATATTTAAAAAAACCCGATTTTCTTTCCCTACCTTTTCTTTCCCCGCTCAAAGGTAGGGGATTTTATTTTTAATATTTCTGCTCGAAGGTGAGGGAAAGAAAACGATTTTTTTATATTATTTTGTAAGTATTTCCGCTCAAAGGTAAGGGGAAAGAAAAGGAGTTTTTTTTCCTGAAATATTTATGCTCAAAGGATAGGGGAAAGAACGGTTTTTTCCTTACATTTTCGCTCTGCATTTGTCTGATATCGCTTCTGATGGGGGAAAAGAAAACTGGACTTCTATATATATTCTGCAACCAAGTGCTTGTTCCCCTTCCTCATTCATTGATTTGGTGAGACGCACGTTGACCTCACATGAGACAATCCAGATCTAACGGTTTGGATTCAAATAGCATACTCACTCCACACTTGCTCACAGAAAATGACGACGAAAGGAAAAAAGGTTGTATGTTGCACCTGGATCAAATCCCCAACTTCCAATCGAAGTATACATCTCATTTCACCGAAGGGTCCTTTTGAAGGATTAAAGGATACTGGTCAAGTCCTAAATTGGAATATATGTATGTGTGTGTGTGTGTGTGTCATGGACACCATTTCCAGATCAGATCAAATCAAACCATCGTCAAGTATAGTTCCTTGAATTATCAGCATTTGGATGGGGCCAAAATGCAGTTTTATAGCTCATAAGAAACGAGAAAAACATATGCATACAATAAAGAGGACCAAGCGATGTAAATTTCGACTATTTGTGTGCAAAACTAACCTCCGAGCTTCGGTTGAAGTAGAGTTTATGTCAGACATTGATCTGTGCTAGCTTTCGAGCAGAGTCTTTTTTTTTTTCTTTTTGACCTCTACGCAAGAGGCAAAGAGTTTGTAGTGAATGCTAGTTGTGTTCGTCTTAGGTTTTGGTAAGTTATACTCTACGAATTGACCAGTGTCGGTTTCTAATCAGCCACCATTGCTACAGTAATACGCGAAAGTGTTCCCACCCTTTGTTCGCATCACTAAAAGTCAAAACACAGGAAAAGAAAAGGACCCCCAATAAATTCTAAGAGAAAGGACGTGCCTTTCGCGTACAAAGGGTGAGAACTCAATGGTGGTTTACTGGGCTAGCCTCTCGAGGGTTTACGTCTAAATAACGGCTTGTGGCGAGGCTCCACAGGTGTTACCGAGCACCGGAGGACCGTGTGATCCCCAAAGGGTGATCTCCGGCAATCCCTCAGTTATAAAAAAAAAAAAAAAAAACAAACAAACAAACAAAGGGTGGGAACACCCCAAACAAAGGGTCTTGAATATTGGGACTCTCTCTCATGAGAGCCACCACTTTATCTTAAAATTTGAAAAATTACCAAAAAATCCTAAAATTATTGTATTTTTATCAATTGAGTCCATTCAATCAATTTTAATTAGAAATCATTAACATGAATGCCAACCATTCTACGTAATTTGGTTAGTGCTGACGTTGATAATTTTTTTTTTATTTTGATTTTCTTCTCTTTTCCTTCTTTTCTATTGTTTCTATTTTTTCTTGACTATGACCAACAAAGGTCGTCAAGGCCTCATCAACCACTAGGCGAGGGTAGCGAAGTCTTCATCAGCCACAAGTGAGAGCGCCTTTCCTAGATCTAGGCAAGGCCAACCTCACCCTAGGCAAGGCTGCCTTGCCCAAGATCAATAAGGCTAGCCTCGCCCTGATGTTTACAACCATGATAGCCTTGTCTAGATGTGGGTGAGGTTGAACACGGGCCCGGTGACACTTTTTAGTAATTCTTCCCTTAAAATGTAATTGGTTTTTTCTATTTTTGTGTTTTGATCTTTAGTAATGCAAACAAAGGATTTGCTTGAATATGTAAATATCACGCATTCTTGAGTAAAAAACTTATAATATCTACAAGCCACCAGCTTGAAGGGGAATGTTGGAAGATATGCGAGAATCTTCTAGATATTATTTAGATTAAGATTGATATATGAAATCAATCAAGATCAATTTAATATCATATCTGATTTGTAGATTATTTGGTTGCCTTTTTCCTATATACATTTCGTACTATAATATGGGATATGGGATATGTACATTGAGTTTGTAAGCAATACAAGATACAGAAAATTTCCCACAATTCTCCTCTTTGCCTTCATTTTCCTGCTTAGTTTTCATCTTCCAATAAAGGGACTATGATGCTTTTTCTTTCTTCATTTGCAGCGACTGGGACACCGTGGGGATCTTTTTTCTCTTATTTACGGCTGATGCTGCCTTTTGACTACCTAGATTCCACGAAGACTTTCCTACCTACCCTTTGGAAACACCTCTTTTGGGCCCATTCTTAACTTATTTTGTTTAATTTCTTGCACATATTTCTACATAACATTGTGAAGAATATCAATGTCATCAACGCGCTCACACATTCACTATATTCACCAGATATTGTGAAGAATATCAATGTCATCAATGCATTCACACTTCACTATATTCACCATATATTGTGAAGAATTTCAATGTCATCAACACATTCACACTTCACTATATTCACCAAATATTGTGAAGAAAACCAATATCATAGTCTTTGAGAAACGAATGGTCTTGCCCCATAATTTCTTGCCAAGCCTAGACTTTTATTCACGTCTCACATACATGCGCACGCTAGTCACCGTTCATCAGCTTTCTATACGTGTATGACTTTCAATTCTAACCTCGAAATTAAAATAATCAAAAAGGAAAAACATCTATTTGCTAGAATTTTCCTTGAGCCGAATCCAAGCTGGAGCTGTTAGAACAAACCGCTGGAATTTATTATATTTTTATCAATTTTCATTACTTTTGGACCGAATCCAGAGTAACCTATAGCTTGCCAGCATATCGTGGTACCAAATTCAACTTTCTACCAAGTGCGTGAAGCAAAATGAAACCCTAAAAGAGAGCCATCATGATCCTTTATTATAATTTTGAGGGAGAAAACACCATTATTGGATAGTGTTAGATGTATATATTTAAAGTTAGGTTAATTGTAGTTTACATTAATTGTAATTAAACCTAAATGCCTCTCACCCTATATATAAGAACACCTAAATTTTGGCGTCCCATTTGGTAATTCACTGCATAGAAAATTAGAGATAGACTTTGGCCCTTAGCAAAAATAATAATTAAATAGCATAAATTCATTAGAAGCATAATTTGATTAATTGCATTTATTCGAACCGGCATACGAGGAAGGGGCAAAATTCGGCCAAGCTTGGTAGAGCGATGGCCAAAATTCTATAGAGTAGGGGGGCATAATTGGCCTAAATTAAGCTTAATTCAGCCCACTAAAAGTCTAATTAAGGAATAGCCTTAGGTTATTAGAGTCCATCAAGTTGTTAGGCTTAAATTAAGCCTGCAAGAGTAAATTAAACCTAGGATAGCATTATATATATGCATCTATTTCATTGAGATTTTAGGCATTATCCAATAGAATATTATTGGGAAAAAATCACTATATTTACTAATTTGATCCATAAGACTTCGGATCACTTTTTAATTATTTTGATTTTTTTGTGCGTTGATGATATTTTAACTTTGAAATCATTATAATTATTAATTTGATCCGTGAGACTTCAGATCGATTTTTAATTATATTGACTTTTCTTGCATGTTGTGATGTTTAGGATTAGAATAATTATTAATTTAATCCATGAGACAATAGATTTTTTTTTTTTTTAACCCTTTATTTGAATTCTTGATGAATATCTTGAGTGGGTTGGATATAATACTTATATTTGGAAATTGTTTGTTTTGGAAAACACCCAAAAAATCAAATTGTGTATCGGATAGGATAGTTTCCTAAATTAGGATTGCATGTTTTTTTGGATTAAATTGCATGTTAGATATATAGGATTTCTCGATAACATTGCCTAATTTGAATAGGATTGCATGTTTAGATAATTCTAGAATAGATTAGAATAGATTCTAGATAGCATTTTCTTTTGTAGATAGGGCTCTAGATAATGCTTGCATGTTTAGAAAATCTTGCATTTTTAAAATAGTTTTCTAAGATAAGATAGGGTTTAAGTCAAATTAATCCCCAAAATAGATTAGAAAATTATTCATTTTAGATAGTTTAATTAAGTTTTTTTAATTACAAATTTTAATTAAAAAATGCAAAAAAATATTATGTGCGGGTCATATAGTTTGCATGTTAGGTTCATTTAATTAGAAATTACTTATCAATAGAACTAAGTCATGTAGTTAAAGTGCATGTCATATAGGTAAGTTTTAATTTCAAGATAAAGTAAAATACCAGAATAATTGCTTGCTTCAATGTGTTAAACTCATTTAATGTATTTTTTTAATTGAGTGTTATTTTTAATGTTTGCACACCCGCATGATCACTTATTGTATGATAGTGATTTTCAAATTGCCTATAAAGATATTTTTTGAAAATAAAAAGGATGTTACCAAAAGGGCATTAAAGAAATATTGTGTAACCAAGTCCCCGTATCTAAATTATCCGGTTCGTATGAGTAAAATAATTCTCATATATTTCACTTAGGTGTCTAATTGACCTACTATAAATTGATTAATGGCAACTCTTAGATCAAAATTCATTTGCATTCTAAAAACTTGAACATAAATCGTGAATTGATATGGGCTTGGGAGAGCCCAAACTAAATCTACACTTAGTAGTCCATTTAGCCAACCCCTAGGTGGTGTATTCGAGATTAGGTCGCAACATTTGAGGATTTTCCAATTTTCTGTAAATTAATTAAAATCTTCTATATTTATTTATTCTCTATGTGTTAGACCTTGATCAAAAGACATGTGATATAAAACTAAAATAAGATATTGATTTTCTTAATAAATCCATTTTAATAAGTTTTTTTTCACGCTTCCTAGTTTACCAACCAGATTTGTCCAACGGACTTACTACCTACTGAGTTTTGTTGCGTGAACCACTACTAGTTTAACATAGGGGTGAGCAGCGGTTTAGGGTCGACCACTGGACCGACTCTGGATCAGCCCAACCCCGCGGTCGGGTCCGGTTCCCAAGGGGACCGGGTCGGTCCTTGGTCCTGAATTTCGGGACCAACACCGTGCGGGTTGGTCCTCGGTCCTAAGAGTTTTGGGTCGGTCCAACCCGGACCAACCCGTATATTATTTATATTATATTATTTATAATTTTTTTATTTTTTTTTGGTAAGGAATTATTCTTTTATATATTCAAATGGTCAAACCTAAGTAAAATTATGTTAAAATTGACTCCTCACTCACCGTCACGCACTAACGGCATCCAAAAGGTGTGACGTTTACGCCGTCAAAGTCTTCACGGCGTCCTCCTCCACAGTCCAAACTCCAAAGTCCACAATCCAGAGTGTTCTTCACCGTGAATACCATGGAGTCTTCACAGTTACGGACTTGCAACGTCCAAAACGGTGCAAAGTCTACGCCGATAATCTCCTCGTGGCTTCCTTCCCCTAAGTATGTTCTCTTTCATTTTTTCTTCTTTGTTCTTCAAATTTGCCAAAATCAAAAGTAGCGACATCCTTGCTCGCCTCTGGTTGCCCGCGCCGCTCACCTCTGGTTGCCCGTGCTGCTCGCGCCGCTCACCGCTTGCGCCGCTTGCCGCTCGCGCCGCGCGCCGCTTACTTCTCGCCCTTTGCTGTTGTTGCTGGCCTCGCTCAACCCTCACCACTCGCCACTCACCGTTAGCCTTGCTTAACGCTCGCTGCTCGCCGCTAGCCTCGCTCAACTCTTGCCGCTCGCCAGTTGACGCTCGCCCCACTCGATGCTCGCACTTGCCGCTTGCCACTCGCGCCGGTCGCCTCGCTTATCGCCGAGTAAATCAAAAGGAAAAAGAAGAAGCCCTAATTAGAAACCCTAACACTCGGCTCGCCCTTGCTTTCCGAACACAACTTGGCTAGTGAGTTCTACTTTGTGCTTCATTTGAGATCTTCAACCTCATGTATGCTCTTGATTTGTGTTGATTTTTTTTTTCCATGTTTGCTTCGTGTACGTGACCGGTTTGGCTGGGTATTAGTCCCTATGATGTGTATGTGCTTTGAGAGAGAGATCCTAGTTTTCTGTTATACACTTTCTTTTTTCACAATCTGATCCTTACAATGTCCTATTCACCATAGATATTTCAAAGAAGAGGCATACCTTGAAGTGGATGGTATTTGAATCAGTAATGGAGAATATTTGGGTCGAGCTGTGTACTCAGATTATCACCACAAGTCAATTACATATTTGGTTTATTTGCTCTGCTTCTTACAATGCAAATAACAGAGGGACGGCTTGCTGACTGAGGAAGATGGCTGCAAGTGTATGAAAGCTACCTGAAGTATCTTCTCCTTTGCTCCGCAAAGGATTTTCTGAAAAGCATTTGATGATGGGTGAACATGAACGCCATTGTCAAACATTCCCAATGCTAGACGTCTTGAGAAGAACAATCAACTTCATCGTAGTCAGGCCCATATGATGTAATTTTCGTTGTCTTTTCCAGTGCAGCAATTGAATTACTTTGCTGATCAATAGGTTGGCTCTTAATGGAGGTACATTCCTTGGCATTTTTATCTGTTTTAATTACTCACTCGGGAACACATTTTTCTGTTTGTTTTTTAAGTTTCTCACTTACAACAGGGGGACTTGCCTGGACTGTTTGCCTCTCGTCAGTTGTCATGCCCTCTACTCTCTATTTGCTGACCCAATCATAGTAGCGCGCAAGCATTTTGGAGACCAGTCTTTGAGCTAAGTTCACGATTGTATACCGTGGGAGACATGATCAATCAAAGTTAGGAAAAATAATTTGAAGTCGTGCGTATATCACAAGAGGATCAACTTCTTGGCTGTCTCTTTTGTGTATTTCCTGATTTAAAAAGAGCAGGCTCATGGGCTTAGCAACTGAAGCAAGGCCACTCAATTTGACAATGAGCATACAATTGGTAATGCTAAAAAAAAATTGTAGCATTTTGGGATGAAATAAGAATTTCCTGCAAGTATGGGTTCAAATTGTCCTGTGGATTTTCTAAGAAATTGGCTTTTTCTATTGGTTGCAGGCTCCATCATTGTAGTGCTAACGACTTTCCCAAAGAATTGACTTAATTTGGCACAAGAATCAAGCCAAATTCACTTGACTTGGGAGTCGTGTGGCAAGGTAAAAATCACTTTATTATAGACATGCACCGGCAAACTCTCTAAACTTTATGAACTCATCATTATCGAGTAACTATGGATGCTACGTAGCTATAGTTTAATCTGAATAATAATTAAATTTCAGACCGAAGTGCCCACTTTTTCTTTTTGGGCTTTGTGTCCTTTTGCTCTTTTGACCTCAATTTATGATTTTGTTGATTACTTTAGCTCCTCTTACTATGTTTAGGCCTTCATAAATTCTGCTCAATGCCTCATGTTGGCAAATATTCGGATCTAGTGAAGCGCCTATCACAATGTTCTGATGTGCTATTCTACTACTAATTTGAATGAATCACACCCTTGAAAAGTGGTACAACCTTACCTAACATGAATAACTTTACGTAGATCCCAAGTTTGTCAATTTTCCTTCTCTTCAGGGAAATCATTCTAAAGATCCCTTTTTCTTTATCACTTAACTTCTGCATTTTCTTTCCTGGTAAAATTTCTTTTCCCCCCTCAACCTTTTCCTTGTCAAGACTAGTAGCGGTCATGGTTCTCAACCACCCAACATATAAATAGCTATTTGATGTTGCATTTTTCTATTATTTGCTGCATGTAGTTTCTGAATAGCTATTTGATGTTGCCACCTCAAAAATGAAACATAGCTGATATTTTTTGTTTCATTAGTGAGTGCAACGCTGAAGCTTACGTGCTGGTACTCAAATATTCAGGTGAACTTGATGGATTTAGATAATATTTCAACTGAAGTGGAGGGATGCTACGAGATTAGTCCTATGATGGAATCGTCTAGCCATGGATGTGAAGAAAACTTAAAAGAGTCAACCAAGGTATCCACTAATCATCCTCCTCTTTGTAAGAAGAGAAAAACGGATAAATCTATTGCGTGGGATAATTTTTCAAGAATCATAGATGATAAGACAAAAAAAACAGGTATGGTAAAGTGCATTCATTGTGGAAAGGAGTACTCATATACTGTTAACAATGGTACTTCAACAATGTTGAAGCATTTAAAGAAGTGCAATAAGTATCCTCCCAATATAGATAAGAGGCAAAAATTGTTTGCACCACGTGATGCAAATGTGCTTGGCAAGGCAAGGGGAGATACTGGTACTGGTAATGATAGTGGTAATATCTTAACAACATGGAAATTTGATCAAGACCGGTCTAGGTACATGCTTGCTCGGATGATCATCGTTGATGAACAACCATTTTCTTTGGTTGAGCATGCTGGATTTCGTGATTTTGTTACTGAGATACAACCTCTCTTCACACATTTGTCACGATTTACAGTAGCTAGAGATTGCATCAAGTTGTATATGAATGAAAAAAGTTCTTTGAAGGCTTTCTTTGGTAAGCTTAGATCAAGGGTTGCACTCACGACTGATACATGGACTTCTGTTCAAAATCTGAACTATTTATGTCTTACTGCACATTTCATTGATGAAGACTGGAAATTACACAAAAGGATCATCAATTTTATGGTGATACACAGTCACAAGGGCAAGGAGATTGGGAAAATACTTGAAAAATGCATCTATGAATGGGGAATAGAAAAAAATGTGTCTACAATCACAGTGGATAATGCTAGTGCGAATGATGTTGCCATTGATTATTTGAAAGATAAATTTTCAAGAGATGGGTCATTGGTCTTAGCTGGTGAGGCTTTACACATGAGGTGCATTGCTCATATATTGAACTTGATTGTAAAAGATGGCTTATCTGAGGTACGTGATTCTATTGCACGCATCCGAAACATTGTTAGATATGTGAGGAGTTCTCCCATGAGAGCTAAAGCTTTCCAATCTTGCATTGAGGTTGAAAGAATCACTCATAAGGGTTCGGTTTGTTTAGATGTTGCCACTAGATGGAATTCAACTTATCTCATGTTACACACGGCCATAAAATTCAGAAAAGCTTTTGAAAGGATGGCAGAAGATGATTTGTCTTTCCAATCTGAGCTTAGCAATGATCCTCCTAAAAATGAAGATTGGGAAAATGCCACTATTCTTTCCAAATTTCTGAAGCAGTTTTATGATGCTACCAATCAAATGTCAGGGAGTTTATATACCACTTCAAATGATTATTTTGAGGGGATAGCTTTTTTATATAAATATTTGAAAGATGCAAGTAATGCTTTGGATCCCAAGCTTAGAGCTATGGGTGTGAAGATGAAGGGGAAGTTTGATAAATACTATGGGAGTTTAGATAAAGTAAACATGATGGTTTTAATTGCAGTGGCATTAGATCCTACAAAAAAGTTGCATTATGTGAAGTTCTGTTTTGAGCAAATTTATGATGATGAAGCAAAAATTGAAGAAATGCATGATAAGGTGAAGTATGTGCTAGAGCGTTCATATGCATTTTATGAGCAATCTTTTTCTAGTCATGGTCATCAATATTTGGGTGGTCAATCTATACCTATTGATAGTAGCAGTGCTTCCAATATCGATGGAAATGATGAGAGTGATGAGGTTAACATCAAAGCTTGGCGAAAAAACTTTTTCCACCAAAAGAAAAAGGGGCGCGATGACAACAAATCGGAGCTTGAACGGTATCTTGAAGAGGAATCTGAAGATATTCTTGATCTTGACATTTTGATGTGGTGGAAGAGTACTGGTTCAAAATATAAAATCTTATCTTTGATAGCTCGAGATGTTTTGTCCATTCCTGTAACTACCGTTGCTTCAGAGTCGGCTTTTAGTACTTCGGGCCGTGTGCTTGATGATTTTCGAAGTTCTTTGACTCCTAGAGTAGTGGAAGCTTTAATTTGTACTCAAGACTGGTTGAGAGCTGCTCGTGTGCCTATTAATATTGAAGAGTGTATTGAAAATGCTAAAAAGTTTGAATTGGGTAAGCTTAAATTATGCATATTTCTTTTTCCTTGTTAATTCGTTTGTAGATCTAATGAATGAATTCTTTTTTTTAGATATGGATTGTCTTACCAAGAAGATTACCATCAATAAATAGAGCTTGCACATTGAATGAATATATATGGTGAGATGTTCTATCAATAGCACTAATAGTAATGGTATTTATAGTTTAGTTGCACATGCCGCATTCTTGATGGATGTTCCTAATCTTGCAGAGTTGGATGTTCGATTTGCTTTTTGTGAAGGAACTGATTTTACTGAGGGACAATGGGAATCTGGACCGAATTGGACAGGGGATTATTGATTTGATATTGTGGAGAGATGTCGCGAAATTGACACTCTGGTTTGGTGTAGGGTCTCTTTGCTTCTTGTCTTCTTGCTTTGCTCAAGGAATCAGCTTCAGGTGTGATGAAGTCATTTTTTGTTTGTTTGGCTTATGTCTACATGGGTTTTTGATTGCAAGAGCACCTGGTGAAGGGTGATATCCGATTATCTTCGTGATGGCTTATGTTATCAGCATTTTCTCTGCAATTTGCCAACTGGGGCTTCTCTTGTTGGGGTTATCTTTCTTCTCCAATTCCATCTGTCAAAGGTATAGTCTCAACCTAGCGTTTGCTCTGTTTCTCCATTTGGATAAATTTGTGAGCTAAGGTGTAGCGCTGATGCAGGAATAATATTGAGAAGAGGCGTGACATCCAGTTAAAAGAAGATGACATATTGAGAGTGGCTAGATTAATACTTCCTGCTGCTAATCTCGCAATTTCAAAGACGCTGAGAGCTTTTCTCTGGAGAGCCATCCATGACCCTAAAAGTACGTCGTGGTGGTGGGCTAGTATTCATGTTCAATCCTTATATGCAGATTGCTTAGGTCGTTCATCCTTGATCGACTTTTTTTGTTTTTTTGATCGATCGTAGCTCCGTTTCTCCTTCTTGGAGCTGAATATGGCCATCTCATCACGCTTCGGAGGCTATGTGCAATTGGTTAGTGAGAGCAAGCTCATAATTG
Source organism: Eucalyptus fibrosa (assembly GCA_017140475.1). Lineage (NCBI taxonomy): Eukaryota > Viridiplantae > Streptophyta > Magnoliopsida > Myrtales > Myrtaceae > Eucalyptus > Eucalyptus fibrosa. Next base: position 19,552,634 of record CM029509.1, on the reverse strand, counting down.
TACTGCACCAAAGTGAGAACCTATTTTGCAATGAATATTAATGCCTTATTCTTTTTGACTTTGAGCAGGGTTCTTTGTCAACTTCACCGCCCCGAAACTATACTTGCGCTATTCAGCTCGGATAAGCCAAAAAGGTACATACGTTTGCTGATAACGTATATAAATGTTACCTGCTTATGCTTATAGACTAAGCGTACCTCGGTTTGTATAGTTGAGTGCTCCATATGGTGGGTTTTTGAAGCCTGGGGTGCTTGCTCCCACAAGAAAATCGTGGCCGCATTAGCAATCATGGCCCCTCGGAACCCGACGACTATAAAAACTCGCTTGCTCACGTGTGAACTTAAAAAGACGAGTCTCTGAAATTTAAGACGCGGTGTAGACTTTTGTGAAGTAGCTGTTGACGACTAAACTTGTTCGTGAGCATCGTTGTCTACTTAACTTGACAGTTTGGTATTGGTCTCTTGATAGCGTTCATATCTGTCGTGGTTCTGCGTTACCATCGACAACATTCGGGAGCAAATCTTGAAGTAGCTGCAGAAGCTAAAAAGGAAGATTTAGCACAGGAGCAGCCGGACAAGGCTATAGTTGTCGCAGAAAAGATGTCCTGTGACTAGTGCCGAGGCTTTATCAGTGACATCCAAGACACTGTTGTACTGTCCGAGGAGCGTTGTAGATCTTGCAATGCGAAAAATGAGTTCTCCCCCCTCCAGTGAATAATCTGTCTATAAAACTAATACCTTTTCTGTATAATGTATATTCTATTCAAATCACTTTGGCTCTTGCAATTTTGGAATGCGGGCATTTAGATAGACCGTAGAGTTAGGCCTGTTTTTTCCTTCTGTCCTAGTGGCTTATCTACTGTTGGAGAAGAACCTGGGAAGCTTTGTGTTTGATCTAGTTATGTATATGCATGATGAAAAAAATTCATTAGATCTAGTTATGTATATACAAGACGAAAAAAAATTATTGAGATACTTTTTTTTGTCTTATATGCCACATTGTCGATTTCATACACTGATTGAGATACTTTTGTAAGCTTACTTTTTTAAGGAGTATGAAAAAAAAAAAAGATGAAAAAAATTATCGATCGGTCTCGGGTTGACCCTGGAACCGGACCGAACCCATTGGGTCGGTCTGGTCCTTGGTCCCAGGCTCAATAGGGTCGGTCCTCGGTCCTAAAAATTGAGGACCGACACTGTACGATTTGGTCCTAGGGTTAGGGGGTGGCCCGGACCAACCCGGACCATGCTCACCCCTAGTTTAACTCATCTCACCTGAGGAAGGTTCAAGCCAAACTCAACAAACTACTTTTTTTTCAATAGGTTTCCGCCAAAATGAAGTTGACCATCACACTTGGCTTTTCTATTTTAAAACTTATTTCAACACCAAACAATTACCTTTCTGGTTTCAAAAATGGTAGGGTCATTTTCACCTTGTCATTAAAATCTTACCTCCACATTCTAAAAACAGCTTAAAAATTTTCCATATTCATTTCAAATCAACTAATCACGAATCAAAGTTTTCTAACCTCATTCATTTTTTCAATAATTCCCAAGTCTCTTGGGTAATTGCTTGAAAGTTTGATTATCACCAACATTTTCACTCTTCACAAGTCCAAAACCTACTTAGAAGATTTAAAACTAAGTGGTGGGATAATTTTAAGTTCACTAAAGATCTTTTCGAGCAAGCCATCCTAAATTGGTTAAATAAATGAAATTTTTCCTAATCACCCATTGATTACAAAACTTCAGAATTTCTCCTAAAAAAATCACTGACTCAAGCTCACTTAGCAGCCATCCAATCACAAGAAGAATTTCATAGTGCATTGCAAAAACTCATTACAAAAATAAAATCTCCAAATTTCTTTAGTAAATCCCATCACAAGTGACAACCCAAATGAAGATGATTGCTATGGCATCAATGAGGAGAAAGAAGAGAATGAATAGAGGAAATTACATCCACAAATCACCAGGGACAAAATCAAACAAAGATAAAGATAATCTCATCGTGCAAATTTTTGAAAAATCTCACCTGAAGCTTTTGCCTAAGAATCCCATTAGGCGAGATGGGCCAAAGCTAAAAAAAAAAAAAAAATTATTGTTCATTTCGTTCGAAAGAATCCAAACTTGCCTATAAAATGAGAAAAAGAAGAAGAAGAAGAAGAAGAAGAAGAAGAGGGCACCACTTCAAGCATTCGGCACTCAAGCTCTCTTGTTCATTTGCTCTCTTACATCTAAGGCTTTCTCTCTCTTTCACTTTCTCCCAAATCACTTTATAATCATTTATATAATCTTGTAACCACTCCCCAATTACCACAAATCACCGTAATCACCTTTTCAAGATATCTCCAATCACTTGTTTTGAGTTCCGATCACTTGTATCATCCATTTTTAGTAAAAATGTCTATCACTCAATAATATAAGGTTGGCCTTGTCATTTCATATTCTTAACTTTCTCTTTCCCTTATATTTAAATGAGGTAATCCTACTAAAAGTTTTACTTTCCAAAAGTGCTTATTACAGTCTGGCATAACTAGAACCTTTTGAAGAAAAAGATCTTTATATTCTCTAAATCTACCTAGGGATTTACATTTCATATTTGAGAGAATGTCTTGATTTACATCTCTTATGTGGGTTGAGTCACCTATAAAGTCTTGAGATATAGAGTAGATGAGAGTACACATAGCATCTTGGATAGCTTGTCCATTTGCATCCTTGATACGCTCTCTGTGCTCATCTATTTACATGCATTTAAGATTTGAGTTTTTTGTTCATTAGTAAGATAATTCTCCCGCCATCCTTTTAATTGCCTTGTAAAGCCTACTGCTAAAAGATTACCAACAGTATGATCGAAAATTTTTTGTTGAGTTTTATAAGCATTTGCTACCATAGCCATTTGATTTAAAATATTAATAATGTTATTTTCAGAGATACTATCGATATTCCATTCATAAATGGCATCGGGAAAATACTTGTTTTGAATCCTATGTGATGATTCTTCCAAGACCATATTAAGAGGTTTAGCTCTACGTTTGGTATTTGGATTTCTAAGGGAAAATCTCAAATAAAGACTCAAAGTGCCATCATTTTCTCAAAAGAGGATCTGAAGTGAAATTTGTTTCAAAGAATTACCCAAAGTAGTCATTTAGTCTCAAAGAATGACCTCACTTGCCGGCCGAAGAATAGATACATCTCAAATGCATATTCCGATGGCCTAATTAGGATATTTTCATCCAAATTTTTTTTCCATTTTTGGTTGCCCTTTTCATCGTCTTCTTTGTCCCCTGTTCACTTCTTCTTGCCCAGATCAAGAACACCGACCTTGAGTGCCAGTTGCTGGTAAGGGTCGACGAGGGCTCGACACCCATCATCGATAGCGAGCGAGGGCTCGACACCCATCACCGGCAACGGGCGAGGGCCATCGAGCCCTCGCTAGCCGTGGGGGAAGGGGGCCGTCCAAATCGAGGCCCTATAAGGAGGTCCTCGAGGGCAAAAGGGATAGTCAGAGAATTCGTTGATCTGAGAGCGATGGTGGGAGGAAGAGATGAAGAGTGCAACATGGGCGTTCCAATTGTAGTCCTAGTAGAAGACGAGGTTGTTAGTGGAGCGGCGGGCGGAGGCGGCGGAGGTTATCCCTCGCCGACCTTGGGCGAGGGCTCACCCACCTCATCGACCACTGATAAGGTCTGATGAGGGCCTACAAGCCCTCACCCGCAGCCAGCGAGGGCTCAACGGCCCTCGCCAGTCGTGGTCAAGGCCACCCTGGCCAAATCTGGAAGGTTCGGCCAGCAAGCCCTCACCCACAGCCGACGAGGGCTTGGCGACCCTTACCCACTACTGACAATGGGCGTCCAACCTTCGTTGACCCTCCCTAGCGACTAGTGCTCGCCGACCCTTCCCAAATTTGATGTTCTTAAGAAGAAGACAAATAGGGGATGAAGAAGATGATGAACAATACAACCATTAACCCAAAAAAAGAAAAAGAAAAAGACAACCAAAAATTTTATTAAAAAAATTGGACAAAAATACCTTGATCAGGCCATCGAAATATGCATCAGAGATGCATCTATTCATTGACCAGCGAGTAAGGTCCTTTAAAACTAAATGACCACTTTTGGTCCTTATTTGAAATAGACTCCACTCCAAATCCTCTTTTGAGAAAATGAATACACTTTGAATCCTTATTTAGGATTTTCCCGATTTCTAATAAGAATATAACTTAATATGATAAGATATAAAATTCAGGGAATTTTGCTATATTCTATTTACTGTTTGGTGATTGTAGTAATATAGTTGAATATATTGTATCATATATATTATTTGGTTAAAATGTCATATCAATATAAATTAATCACAAGTTTTACAAATGAATATGGTAAAAATTTCTTGTAATACTCTTGTCAACTTTATTTTTATTTTTATTTTTATTATTTTTTCCTCTTTTATAATTAATTTTTTTTATTTCTCTCTTCCCCTTCCATCATTCTTTGAGAATATTTTATTAATAGAAAACTGCACTAATATACCTAAACTACTAAAATACCTAAAATACGTAATAAATATAAATATATATTAATATATTGAATTTTGTATTATAAGATAGAATTAAATTCAAACATATAAATAAAAATAAGATTAAATTTAAAAAATAATTTTTTATTTTTTATTGTGAATTTATTATATTAGATTTAAATATTATTTATATTGAAATATGATTTTAATGTTTTTAATTTAAGAATTTTTTTATTTGAGAAAAAAATTCATATTATGAGTACTAGAAATTTTATTCACCTTTATCGCATCTCCCCATGGGATAATTTTGCGGCCTATATCATTCTTATATTCGACTTTGTCCTATCTTGAAAATGCACCAAATGCAAGATAAAAAAAAATTTATGCTATCCTGAATTTTATTCTAACCACCAAACACAACTTTACGGTAATAAAGATTTTGAGGGTTTTTTTAATGAGAGTCTATTTATTTCAAAAACTAATTCATTTTCAGAATTCTGAATGGATTTTTTAAGGACATATATTTGATTTGGAGTATCACTAATAACAAGTTTTAGTTGGCCTTGTCTTTTCATATTCTTAACTACATGATAACAAGTTTGGTTAACCAAACAATATAGTTGGATATATTCACATTATATCATATGTATATATATATCGTTTGGTTAAAACACTCTATCAATATAAATTAATCATAAGTTTTACAAATGAAGATGGTAAAAATATCTTGTAACACTTGTCAACTTTATCTTTGTTTTTATTTTTATTTTCCTCTCTTTTTTAACTAATTTTTTTCCCTTCCATCATTCTTTAATAAAATTTTATTAATAAAAAGATGCACTAATATACCTAAAATACCTCAAATAAGTAATAAATACAAATATACATTTATATATTGAATTTTATATTATAAGATAGAATTAAATTCAAAAATATTTTTATAAGATTAAATTAAAAAATAAATTTTATTTTTTATTTTGAATTTCTTATATCAGAATTCAAATATTATTTATATTGAAATATAATTTTAAGTTTTTTAATTTAAGAATTTTTTTATTAAAGAAAATTTTTCATATTATGGATATTAGAAATCTTATCCATCTTTATCTTATCTCCCCCATGGGATAATTTTATCCTACTTATATTACAGTTATATTCAATTTTGTCTTATCTTGAGAAGCCAAATGCAAGATAGGATAAATTTTAATCTATCTTGAATTTTATCTTGACAGCAAAATGCAGCCTTTTGATAATAAAAGTTTTGAGGGTTTTTCAATGAAAGTCTATTTATTTCAAGAATCGATTCATTTCAAAATTCTCAATGGATTTTTTAAGGACATATGTTTGATTTGGAGTATCATTGATAACAAGTCCTTTTATCCTAATGGCTTCTTTTGTTGGAGGTCCTCTAACATCGAGAGTATCAAGGATTAGCAATCTTTCTAAAGATCTTTTTCTATTTTCTATAGCCTTAGCAAATTCTGGACTATGGATTCTAGGAAATTCAAAAAGGTTTAAAAATCGGTGACTTAAGAGTTTCGGATTTAGGTAATTGAGAAGAAAAAAAGTTGAATAGAAGACTATCCTATTCAATCAATTACCAATAGTACGGAGATAATGATTAGTATAATTATTTTGTTGTATTATTTTTATATTTTGAGGGTCATCAATTTCAGCTATGATACGAAAATGGGTGGCAGTAATTTCACTATCTCTATATTGGATTTTAATCTTTCTGAAAGGAGTATGATTAGTTTCTATAGTTTGGCCATCATCAAGTTGCCATTTATAAGCATGATCTAAAACATCAATTTCTTTGGGCTTAAGGAAATATTCTTCAAACCAATCAAAGAAAAAGATATGTCATGTTCATAAAGGAAACTATAATATGTTTTTTTTATTTATTTCTTTTGCTTGACCATGGAAAGTAGTAAAAAAGACCGTTGTCTAATTTCTTTATTTCCTTCTGAATTGAATTCTTTATTTAGAATTCTCTATTGAGAACAAATTCTTTTTCTACAGTAAGAATTATATATATAGGTGTGGGTTAATTGCAACATAAATGAAAAGGACGTGTGCACTAGTTTAAATGCCTAGTCATACAATATTAGTTGACAATAGATAGTCAATAAAATAAATTGAGAATGAGAAATCACATCCGTTCAGTTAAATACGACCATTCTTTTTCTCTTTGTCAACCGTTCTTTTGCGTTAAATGGCATTGTTGATGCAATGTTATAGGCTGAACAATAATAAAAGCGATACCATAGGGGGACAAAATCAAATGGAAATAGATTTTCCAATTTTAGATTAGATAATAAGGGTCATCAAAGTGGATTTTCCACTTGCTGGTTAAATACTGCTTCAAATCCTGACATTTCACTTTTCAAACTCAAAATCACAAACTAAACTGCAGCATTGATGTAGATATTGCTATATAAAAACAGTGATCAATCAAAATTTCATGTGGAGCAAATATGCAAAGTTGCAAATTTAATGTATTAATGGGGGAAAAGTGTCAGAAAAGTATTAAACCTATTGAATTAATGTCATTTTTGTCCTAAACCTTTTAACTTATGCTAATTCAACTCGTCCGCTTAATTTTGTTTGAATATTACTAAGGTGGACACCAATCAACTTATGTGGCATGATTGTGTACCGATGTGTATTTACACCTTTTTTTTTTTGTCATAGTAATATATAGATTTATGAGCATTTGCATTAATACTAATACGATTTATTTAAATTTTTAAAATTTAAAAAATTATTAGTGTTATTATTTAAAAAAAGAAAAGAAAAGGGGGCGGAGTCGGACCGGGTCATTTCTTTTCTTGGTTGGACCCGACCCAACCCCTTCCTCTCTTTTCTTTTCCTCCGAGCGGGCCGGCCCATTTTCCCTTTTCCCCAACCTGGCCTCGCTCCCACGCCTTTGCAAGCGAAGTGCAAGCCAGAGGAGCAGAGCAGGTCGCAGCGCGATCTGGGGATCGGGGATCAGCCGGCCACGGCAGGCTGGCGGTGGCAGCAGCCATGCGCCCCTGCCGGTGGCCCTTAAAAGAGAAGAGAGGCGGTCGGTCCGAGAGGGTAGTCAGAGAGAAATCGGGAGGACGGTCTGAGGGAGAACGAGAGAGTGAGGGCGAGAGATTTCCCCCCCGCCACGGCCGGTGGTTCACCTGAATCGCTTACGACCTTCGTCAGAAGCCAACTTGTTAGTCGTTGTTCGTCACGGCGAGTTCCCGAACCAGGTAACTCCGGAACTCTTCCCTGTTTACAGAACGTGGGATTTAACCGACGAGATTTTAGGCAAATCGTACAAAACCCAAACTGACTCATGTTAAACAATGTTGATTTAGAGCTTGATATACCATGTTCAGACCATGAACGACGTTGAATCCGAACGTGGAATTGATATTTCAAACTGTATATGGATTGTTCGATGAAATTCCCGAATGAATTGCTGAAATGGCTTTTCAGAAATCGATGCCTACAGCTTCGTTTTATGCTTGATTCGGTGGGTTTGCAGGAGTTGGCCATAAATGAACATCTTCTCGCCAGAAATATATACCCCTCCCTGGATAAGCCCGTAGTTAGAGACTTCAGTCCTTTCTTTTTGTCTCGGTGTGCACATATGTGTTTAACATCGCCGGTGAAGTTCCAAGATGGCCGGAGATATGACTGGCAGTGATGACCTGTTTGACGGTCGGTGAGGTTGGCTGTCGACGTTGAACCGGTTGAGATTCCGGCGTTAGTTCGTTCAGTGAAGTTTCAGTGTTAGGTTGGTCGATGGGAGAGCTGAAGAAATCTCGTTGGAGAAGACGACGTGAGGAAGACGACGTCGAGAAGAAATAAAAAACGAATAATAATAATTAAAAAAAGGGAAAAGAGAAAAGTGAATAATGGGCTGGATGAAATTTTAATAAGAGATGGGCTTGGGATAGTTTCTCGAGAGATATGGGCTTGTTACAATTCTAGTCAACTTGGGCTTCATATAGTTTGAATAACCTCGGGCTTGAATTGTTGTAGCTGCTCAAGCCCATCAAATCCAGGAAACAGGCCATACTCGGACCGGGCCCTCGGACTTGGTTCTCTGACCCGATCCGAGTCCCATTTGCCGGAATTAAAAAATTTTAAAAAAAGGAAAAGAAAAGAACAATAAAAAATAAATTCGATAAAAATATTAAAATATTATTAAAGCTGTCCACGTCATTGTCAACCATGCCCACATGGGTCGGTCGATGTGAACACTAGCGATATCCGGTCAAAATTATTTAAAATAAATGAATTTGCAATATGTCAAAAGGTTTATGACTAAATTAGTACTACTAAATGGATTATGATTAAATTTGCAACAATATAAAATGTCTAAGATTTTTCTAGCATTTTTCGCATAACAATGAAGAATTGCTATACGGAAATAGAGATGAAGGTCACTAGCATGATTAAAAGTAAATTCTCGATTCCAAGAAGAGCAAAGGACCATCTAAGCAAGAATGTCAAGAAATCTCTAGATTTTTTTATCATGTCACCTTCTTGTTCTCCGAGCCTACAAAAAAGAATAACGAAAACCGAAGTCATTAATTTACGGGGCATGTAAATAATACAAACCTATAGCAAGAGCAGTCCACCTGCATTCTTAAATCTTGCTGGACGAATCTTACTTATCCCCAAATTAACTATACAATGAGCAAAATTAACTGTACATATGAAATACAATGGTGAGAGTTTCTCCAAAATTGCATCACGGCATGTCACTTGCGGATCCAAGAATTCACCGTTAATGGCATGCAAAGTCTACGGATTAATTGTGTAAGTAATATTTAGGGATGGCAAAATATTCTACTAATCTATTTTTCCACTCATATTTGTCAGATCGGGTTTAAAATGGACATTTCCAATTTTATGAATGGGTTGAAATAAGTTATCAGAAAAAAAGTATAATTAAAAATGAGTTTATATGGATTTGACTCGTACCCATCCTTATAAAGAAAGAAAAACCATCACGGAGGCTTGTATGGCTTTTCCTAAATGGACGGGCAGGTGTGTTTTGCGTTTCTTGTTTCTTCGAGTAGATAACAAGAAAATATTGGGTTCGTGAGTTGTGCCACGTCAAATTTCAACTAATCCATTCATAACGCGACACATGTCATGGAAGCTGGAGGCACCATATTAAGTGCCCATATCCTCAAACATCTCAATGTAGCAGCTATGGATGAGAGTTCAAAGCTCGTGCTGCTATGGTCATGAACTTGAGGCCAAGCTCAAAACTCGAGCAGCCAAGGCTACGCCAAGCTCTGGATTTGAGGTCAAGCTCCATGGCCAAAGTAGCCATGAGCCTTGGGCTCGGACTCAGGCTCAATCTCTAGCTATGGTAGGTGCAAGAGGAAAGAAGAAAAGCAAGTGCAAAGCAGAACAGATGAGGGATGGAGAAGATGAGGAAAAAGCAAACGCTAGATATTTAGAGAGAGAGAGAGGAGCAAATAACCAACAGAGGAGGGAGGAAAATTTATGCAAAGTAAGCTTGATGTGACACGTATTGCATTTTGAATGTACCAATTTAAATCTAACGTGGCACAACTCACATGTGCAATATTTTTTCGTAGAAAACTAAACAAGTCTTTGGAAAAAAAAAATCTTGGACAGATGTTCCATGATGTATAATTTAATTGATGTTTGACCATGACAATTAAATTCTAGTTACATACGCTGACTCCCAAATCCAATGTCAAATAAGAAAGATCCCGAGTTACATGCCTAAGGTGTTCCATCAATATGCACGACGCTCGACATGCGATGTATTCAGCGGAAAATCCATGCGATCCGATGCTTGACTTGTTAAAGAAGTCAGAAACTTTTACGAGCAAACCATTCGATTTGGAAGGGAAAAATCGAATGGTACCAAGCTCTATTTTGAACTAAGTGAACGGAAGTGGCAACAGATTCCAATAATGAAAATGACAAAAGATATATATGACGCAAATGTCAGTAAATAAAAGATTGAAATGAATATCTCGGCTACTTCAAACATAATTTTTCTTTTCGCTTATCTATGCTCCTATGGCCAATGGGGACTGTCGCCTCCTTGTGACGAGATTTCTGTGAAAATCCATTAGTATGAGATAGAATTCCTAAGAAATTAGAGCCCGGGTTGGGTCGGGTTAGATTTGGATCTGTATTGGGTCTGGTATAAATTGCGGAAGTCATATCTGATAAATAACAGGTAAAATTTGTGTCAGATCCAATTTCAACTCACTCCAAAACTGACCTAAGCAGCCCACTTGATGATACTACCCGTGGAAATGACTCTCGATCAGTATGAAAGGCTCGATCAGTGTGAAAGGGTTTCCAAAAGCCGTACAAACGAGAGTTTCCAGAAACACAGAAAGCCAATCGTCCCAAATGCTCTCGAACCGAAAGAGCATACACTAATATGGTTCATGAGGAAACAAGGCGAAACATAGGGAGACTACAAAGAGCACTAATCAATATGAATTTCTGACCGTTTGGAATGGCAAAACACCAACCAACCTCCGAGTTTCAGCCGAAGCAACGCTGTTTGTGGACATTGATCCGTGCTAGCTTTCCAACACGACAGAGACAGAGCGTCGAGGGTTTTCTTTTCGACCCTGCGCCAGAGGCCTTCCCAGGGGGATGGCGGGCAGTTGCGCTTTGGTTTTTTATAACCCTCGATTAGCAGCAGACTCATGCATTATACGTAGCATATGCGTTTTGCTTCATCTTCAGAGTCTCGGACGCGGTATGGGATTTGGCCGCCCGGCACTGCCGAGAGTCGGAAGTCCCCCGTCACGAAGAATGCCCGCTTCTGTTTTTCATCATTCTCCTTTTTGTTCTTTTCGAGAAGCGGTTTGGGATGGTTTTTCGATCGCCTACGTGGCACAATGCTGTCCGTTCTGAGAAGACGCGCGATCCCACGAAGGAAAGGTCCGCGTTGGTTTCGTCCCCGCATCTGGTTCTTATCGCATTATGTTGGCGGCGGCGATCGTCGGACCGAACAGAACCGCCGCGTCGTCGGACTGAAGGATCTGCCGCGAGAAGGCGGTGCCACGCCTGGATTCGGGGCCTTTGGGGATGTTTCGGTGTCCAATGCCATTTGGTTTCTTTGGTATTCAGATGTAAATATCTTAAAAGCTATACGACACATAACCGATGTTTTCCATGCGAAAAAGATATAATAAAGATATCGTATAGTGAGAAAAGAATATAGATTTTTGATATAACTAATGAAGAGACTTGATAAATATTTTAGACTAATGAAATTAATAAAAATTTTACAAAGAAAATGAGTTTTTGATATAAGAGGGATGGAAAATTATAAGATCAATGATATAGAAGAGACTTTTTAACTTTATACTATATCAAATTTTGTCTTTTTTTTTCAGATAATTTTATACGGAGCATGTAAAACATTATAGGAATTTTTGAGAATTCACATTTCTTTAATACACTAAAAAAAAACTTGTTAAATGCTTAATTATGGCAACTATCCTAAATTAAATAATAAAAAAAAAATGAGGTTATTTCCTAAAATTGCAATTAAAAGATTGATAGCAGTTTTGTTTTTTCAATGTAAATGGGGGTGGATTTAATCGTTTAGGGAGTAGAAATGGCTTCGCCCAAAATTTAAGTCAAATCCTCGACAAGAGCAAGCTAATTGCAAATCCCTCAATAAATCGATTTAATGAATTAATCTTAGCACACCTAATTAATCATGCCTGATTCATGAAATTTGATAGTCCTCCTGATCACTACTGCGTTGGCGAGAAAGGTGAGAATTTCTCTCTTTTCTTGTTTTTACGGCCCAAAATTGATGGGGCCACCGACCTAACCGATGCCTTGGGTTTCTTCGGAGAAAGTTAGAGATTTTCTACATTTTAGTAAGGAACAAAATTAAATTAAATTAAAGACTATGACCAATGGAATTAGTATGAAAAATTAATAGCTTGATTAATGTGTTAAATTGCGAATAAGCATCTAAAAAGTACATATTCTCGATGCGTGCGGCTTCAGACGATTAAAACGAGAGCAACATCACTCTACTTTCCACAAGGACAACACTTAATATCACTTTTTTATGCCATTACCACACGTTGCGTGATAGTAAACAACCACCTTTGGCCTCTTTCGCCTAAATACAGCTTGCTTTCTTGATGTTCTCTTCCCTTTACGTAGCCCTACATTGAGCTTTCTACAAAGTAAATCCATTTCCTTAGAAAAGGAATAAAGCGTGGGTTAATTGCAAGATAAACTAGACGATCTCCTTCCCAACTCCACTTCCATCACGAGATCAACTAGACGATCTCCTTCCCAACTCCACTTCCATCACCGCCAACAGGTCGAGTCACAGCATTGTCATTCTCCAATGGTTCTTCTTGGTTTGCAATAATAATTTGCAAAAGTTCGTTGATAATCCCTTGTGATTGAATGAACAAGTTTTTGAGTCTCAAAGAAATTTCTTCGCACATGGACTTCAAGAGCTGTTTCATCTCTTGGTAAATTTGTTGGTACTCGGGATTTGTTGCTACCATAACAAGGAACAAACCATAGATAACCCACTTGATCAAAAAATTCAGTACGATAAAGTCAATTGCTATTCCAACAACAACACATCCAAAAAAGTAGATTTTAACAAATAAATGAATGAGAGATTATTTTAGGATATTTAAAAAAAATGTGAGTTTTATCAATAAAAAGTTAATAAAAAGTTTTATAAATGAATTGATAAATATTTATAAGATCAATGATATAGAAGGGACTTTTTAATTTTATACTATATCAAATTTTTTGTTTTTTCCTTACTATTTAGTAAGATAATTTTATACAGAGCATGTAAAGCATGTAACACGTTACAGGAATTTTTGAGAATTCAGATTTCTTTAATACACTTAAAAAAAAACTTGTTAATGCTTAATTATGGCAACTATCCTAAATTAAATGTAAAAAAGAAAACAAGAAAAAAGGAGTGAGGTTATTTCCTAAAATTGCTATTGAAAGATTGATAGCAGTTTTGTTTTTTCAATGTAAATGGGGGTGAATTTAATCATTTAGGGAGTAGAAATGGCTTCGCCCAAATTTTAAGTCAAATCCTCGACAAGAGCAAGCTAATAGCAAAACCCTTAATAAATCGATTTAATGAATTAATCTTAGCACACCTAATTAATCATGCCCGATTCACGAAATTTGATAGTCCTCCTGACCACTACTGCGTTGGCGATAAAGGTGAGAAATTTCTCTCTTCTTGTTTTTACGGCCCAAAATTGATGGGGCCACCGACCTAACCGATGCCTTGGGTTTCTTCGGAGAAAGTTAGAGATTTTCTACATTTTAGTAAGGAACAAAATAAAATTAAATTAAAGACTATGACCAATGGAATTATTATGAAAAAATTAATAGCTTGATTAATGTGTTAAATCACGAATAGGCTTCTAAAAAGTACATATTCTCGATGCGTGCGGCTTTAGACGATTAGAACGAGAGCACCATCACTCTACTTTCCACAAGGACAACACTTAATATCACTTTTTATGCCATTACCACACGTTGCGTGATAGTAAACAACCACCTTTGGCCTCTTTCGCCTAAATACAGCTTGCTTTCTTGATGTTCTCTTCCCTTTACGTAGCCCTACATTGAGCTTTCTACAAAGTAAATCCATTTCCTTAGAAAAGGAATAAAGCGTGGGTTAATTGCAAGATAAATGAAAAACACCCACTGTCTTTTTGTTCGAAAAACCTATAGCTTGTTGGTCTATAAATGTTAACAGAGTATAATGACCTTTTTTTTATTGGGATTCCTAAAAAATTAATAATGAAGTAATCACCTATTGGACACTTGCATAACAATCATAGTAAGCATCTTTGACATTTATCGAGTGAGATTCATCTAATTCAAAAACTTGTTATGTGTTAGATCTCAAATATAATGGATGCAACATCTCTTTGGAATCATGATATGAGGCTGGCTGATTTTGTATCGTACAAACACATAATACAGACAAAAAAGTTCGAACATTTAGGTCACATGACATGCAAAAATCTTGAAATACAAGGGAAAAAGAGATCAAGGGTGTCAAATTCCATCACTAGATCAACTAGACGATCTCCTCCCCAACTCCACTTCCATCACCGCCAACAGGTCGAGTCACAGCATTGTCATTCTCCAATGGTTCTTCTTGGTTTGCAATAATAATTTGCAAAAGTTCGTCAATAATCCCTTGTGATTGAATGAACAAGTTTTTGAGTCTCAAAGAAATTTCTTCGCACATGGACTTCAAGAGCTGTTTCATCTCTTGGTAAATTTGTTGGTACTCGGGATTTGTTGCTACCATAACAAGGAACAAACCATAGATAACCCACTTGATCAAAAAATTCAGTACGATCAAGTCAATTGCTATTCCAACAACAACACATCCAAAAAAGTAGATTTTAACAAATAAATGAATGAGAGATTATTTTAGGATATTTAAAAAAAATGTGAGTTTTATCAATAAAAAGTTAATAAAAAGTTTTATAAATGAATTGATAAATATTTATAAGATCAATGATATAGAAGGGACTTTTTAGTTTTATACTATATCAAATTTTGTCTTTTTTCCTTACTATTTAGTAAGATAATTTTATACAGAGCATGTAAAGCATGTAACACGTTACAGGAATTTTTGAGAATTCAGATTTCTTTAATACACTTAAAAAAAACTTGTTAATGCTTAATTATGGCAACTATCCTAAATTAAATGTAAAAAAAAAAAAAGAAAAAAGGAGTGAGGTTATTTCCTAAAATTGCTATTGAAAGATTGATAGCAGTTTTGTTTTTTCAATGTAAATGGGGGTGGATTTAATCATTTAGGGAGTAGAAATGGCTTCGCCCAAATTTTAAGTCAAATCCTCGACAAGAGCAAGCTAATAGCAAAACCCTTAATAAATCGATTTAATGAATTAATCTTAGCACACCTAATTAATCATGCCCGATTCACGAAATTTGATAGTCCTCCTGACCACTACTGCGTTGGCGATAAAGGTGAGAAATTTCTCTCTTCTTGTTTTTACGGCCCAAAATTGATGGGGCCACCGACCTAACCGATGCCTTGGGTTTCTTCGGAGAAAGTTAGAGATTTTCTACATTTTAGTAAGGAACAAAATAAAATTAAATTAAAGACTATGACCAATGGAATTATTATGAAAAAATTAATAGCTTGATTAATGTGTTAAATCACGAATAGGCTTCTAAAAAGTACATATTCTCGATGCGTGCGGCTTTAGACGATTAGAACGAGAGCACCATCACTCTACTTTCCACAAGGACAACACTTAATATCACTTTTTATGCCATTACCACACGTTGCGTGATAGTAAACAACCACCTTTGGCCTTTTTCTTCTAAATACAACTTGCTTTCTTGATGTTCTCTTCCCTTTACGTAGCCCTACATTGAGCTTTCTACAAAGTAAATCCATTTCCTTAGAAAAGGAATAAAGCGTGGGTTAATTGCAAGATAAATGAAAAACACCCACTGTCTTTTTGTTCGAAAAACCTATAGCTTGTTGGTCTATAAATGTTAACAGAGTATAATGACCTTTTTTTTTATTGGGATTCCTAAAAAATTAATAATGAAGTAATCACCTATTGGACACTTGCATAACAATCATAGTAAGCATCTTTGACATTTATCGAGTGAGATTCATCTAATTCAAAAACTTGTTATGTGTTAGATCTCAAATATAATGGATGCAACATCTCTTTGGAATCATGATATGAGGCTGGCTGATTTTGTATCGTACAAACACATAATACAGACAAAAAAGTTCGAACATTTAGGTCACATGACATGCAAAAATCTTGAAATACAAGGGAAAAAGAGATCAAGGGTGTCAAATTCCATCACGAGATCAACTAGACGATCTCCTCCCCAACTCCACTTCCATCACCGCCAACAGGTCGAGTCACAGCATTGTCATTCTCCAATGGTTCTTCTTGGTTTGCAATAATAATTTGCAAAAGTTCGTCAATAATCCCTTGTGATTGAATGAACAAGTTTTTGAGTCTCAAAGAAATTTCTTCGCACATGGACTTCAAGAGCTGTTTCATCTCTTGGTAAATTTGTTGGTACTCGGGATTTGTTGCTACCATAACAAGGAACAAACCATAGATAACCCACTTGATCAAAAAATTCAGTACGATCAAGTCAATTGCTATTCCAACAACAACACATCCAAAAAAGTAGATTTTAACAAATAAATGAATGAGAGATTATTTTAGGATATTTAAAAAAAATGTGAGTTTTATCAATAAAAAGTTAATAAAAAGTTTTATAAATGAATTGATAAATATTTATAAGATCAATGATATAGAAGGGACTTTTTAGTTTTATACTATATCAAATTTTGTCTTTTTTTCCTTACTATTTAGTAAGATAATTTTATACAGAGCATGTAAAGCATGTAACACGTTACAGGAATTTTTGAGAATTCAGATTTCTTTAATACACTTAAAAAAAACTTGTTAATGCTTAATTATGGCAACTATCCTAAATTAAATGTAAAAAAGAAAACAAGAAAAAAGGAGTGAGGTTATTTCCTAAAATTGCTATTGAAAGATTGATAGCAGTTTTGTTTTTTCAATGTAAATGGGGGTGGATTTAACCATTTAGGGAGTAGAAATGGCTTCGCCCAAATTTTAAGTCAAATCCTCGACAAGAGCAAGCTAATAGCAAAACCCTTAATAAATCGATTTAATGAATTAATCTTAGCACACCTAATTAATCATGCCCGATTCACGAAATTTGATAGTCCTCCTGACCACTACTGCGTTGGCGATAAAGGTGAGAAATTTCTCTCTTCTTGTTTTTACGGCCCAAAATTGATGGGGCCACCGACCTAACCGATGCCTTGGGTTTCTTCGGAGAAAGTTAGAGATTTTCTACATTTTAGTAAGGAACAAAATAAAATTAAATTAAAGACTATGACCAATGGAATTATTATGAAAAAATTAATAGCTTGATTAATGTGTTAAATCACGAATAGGCTTCTAAAAAGTACATATTCTCGATGCGTGCGGCTTTAGACGATTAGAACGAGAGCACCATCACTCTACTTTCCACAAGGACAACACTTAATATCACTTTTTATGCCATTACCACACGTTGCGTGATAGTAAACAACCACCTTTGGCCTTTTTCTTCTAAATACAACTTGCTTTCTTGATGTTCTCTTCCCTTTACGTAGCCCTACATTGAGCTTTCTACAAAGTAAATCCATTTCCTTAGAAAAGGAATAAAGCGTGGGTTAATTGCAAGATAAATGAAAAACACCCACTGTCTTTTTGTTCGAAAAACCTATAGCTTGTTGGTCTATAAATGTTAACAGAGTATAATGACCTTTTTTTTTTTATTTGGATTCCTAAAAAATTAATAATGAAGTAATCACCTATTGGACACTTGCATAACAATCATAGTAAGCATCTTTGACATTTATCGAGTGAGATTCATCTAATTCAAAAACTTGTTATGTGTTAGATCTCAAATATAATGGATGCAACATCTCTTTGGAATCATGATATGAGGCTGGCTGATTTTGTATCGTACAAACACATAATACAGACAAAAAAGTTCGAACATTTAGGTCACATGACATGCAAAAATCTTGAAATACAAGGGAAAAAGAGATCAAGGGTGTCAAATTCCATCACGAGATCAACTAGACGATCTCCTCCCCAACTCCACTTCCATCACCGCCAACAGGTCGAGTCACAGCATTGTCATTCTCCAATGGTTCTTCTTGGTTTGCAATAATAATTTGCAAAAGTTTTTTCAATAATCCCTTGTGATTGAATGAACAAGTTTTTGAGTCTCAAAGAAATTTCTTCGCACATGGACTTCAAGAGCTGTTTCATCTCTTGGTAAATTTGTTGGTACTCGGGATTTGTTGCTACCATAACAAGGAACAAACCATAGATAACCCACTTGATCAAAAAATTCAGTACGATCAAGTCAATTGCTATTCCAACAACAACACATCCAAATATGAGAAATGTGAAATTGATGAATGTCTTTCCACCATTGCTACGTGTCGTTCGTGAACGGATGCCATAGAGCACAATGAGAGCTATAGCTATTGTGAAGAGTGTCACTTGCTTGTTCAAAAGTAAATCCTTAGCTCCAAAAAGAGCAAATGACCATTTAAGTGAGGACATCAAGAAACCTTTTGATTTTTTAGCAGTGGCATCTTCTTGTCGTCCGAACCTACAGAAAGAGCAATGAAATTTGAAATCATCAGTTTATGAGGTAAATAAATAATATCAGCTTGTAGTGCGATCTTTATTGAAGCTTACTTATCCACAAATAAAACTGTACAAAGAATTGTACTTCTGAAATATCATCGTGACGATTACTCCCAAATTGCATTACTACCGGTCTCACCATATGCTAATCCAAAATTAGAAACTAGAGCTCAGCATTAGCGACATGCAAAGTCCATATAATTAGTCTAAATAGATCAATTGCAGTAAGTAATAAATGACCTGTGATCAACATGGATGGATTATGCGAAAATTGCACAAATAAAAGTTCCAACAAACATAAAAAGCCAAGTGTACCGATTGCTCTTGATCAAGAGGATATAGTTCATAAGGGTGTACATCGGTCCCGGTCCAAGCCGAAACTAGACTGAACCAGCCAATTTTGGCTAGTTTCTAAAAGAATTGGTCCGATTCTTGGTTCCAAAATAATTAGAACTGAAAATGACTAATCCAATTCCCAATTCCACGTGAGGAAACAAATTGGCCCAACCAAACCGGCAGATCAACCCAAATTAGTTAATTTTTTATTTTCTTATTCGAAAATAAATCATAAATTAGTAAGTTGCATTTCAATCTTTAGTCTCTCTCTCTTTTTTTTCATTCGGTAGGCGCCTCTCTCTCGATCTTGATTGAGACTGCTTTAATTTATTTTTCTTTTCTTTTTTTTGGATTCTGTTTTTTAGCGAATGAAAAATCGTGTCTGTTACTTTAGCTTCATAGCATCAAAGCAAAGACTGGTCTATGTGAAAGCATGACCGCCACAGGAGAATCAAGCCCAGAACATAGCCTCAGAAGTAATGAAGGAGTGGCATAATCGTATCAGAGAAAGACCAGAATGAGTTTTTGCCAAACAAGCAAATAAAGCAAAGCGATCGACAACATATGGAACCAAAATGATCAGCATATTAATGAACATTCTAAAGGCGAGTGATTTACATGATAACCAAGGCAAAACAAACCCACCAGTTTCATTAATTATGTTGCCTTTTCAGCTAATCGTCACCAAAAGTCTGTGCATATACTAGAAGAAATAAAGAAAAACAAAAATACCATACCTCGAGTCTTCGTCCAACCTATCTAATCTGGTTCTCGAGTGGACAAGATGGGTTCCTGACTCTAGGTTGGGAATCGACCTATCGTAAAATTGGTCACTCATAATAATTCATAAGGAGCAAGACATGTGTGCATACAATGAAGAGTTCTATCTAATCGATATAAATTATGACTATTCAAATGCAAAACTAACCTCTGAGCTTCGGTTGAAGTAAAGTTGACGTGGGACATCGATATGTTGCTAGCTTTCCAACGAAGAGAGTTGATGCTTCCTTCAGCTCTCTGCTAGAGACCATAAGTTTGCAATGAATGTGCACTTCAACAAAGACTAGGGACATATATAGAGAAGAGGATCTGTAAAAAGAAAAGAGTTGGCATACATCGGAGAGGGTCTCTCCGATGTATACCAACTCTTTTCTTTTTACAGATCCTCTTCTTGTCTTTCCTCTCCGATGTATACCAATTCTTTTCTTTTTACAGATCCTCTTCTTGTCTCTCCTCTCCGACATATACCAATTCTTTTCTTTTTACAGATCCTCTTCTTGTCTCCCTCGAATGATTCTAGGGAGATGTAAACTAGAAGGACATGACGTGTCCCCTTCTGCGATCTGACCAAATGACGGTAGTCATCCTTCCTCATTTCGGACGCGTCACCCCTCCCTCTTGACGAGACTAATTTTTCCTGTTGTTCCATCGTCAACAACCCAACCAAACAAGATTGGGTGGGGGCCCACTCTTGACTTATATTGCCTTTTTTTTTTTATTTTTGTTTGGTTAAATTTCTTCTCTCTCTTCTTTTTCTTTTAAACTTTCTAAGAAACCGTGTCTTATTCCCGGTCAATGACGGTTGAATTATGACTCCAGAAAGCCATTTTTAAAGAGTGGGCAACTGAGCCAGTTTTTGGAAATTATCAAATGAGATTTTTACAGTACACAAAATCCTCTATTTTTGTTTTATGATATTTTTCATTATAGTTATAACAAACCATCATGACCTTATACTATTGGAAAAGATTAATGTTGTATGTGTATTTGGAAAATGTTGTGATATCGGGAATTATAAAAAGTAACGTTTTATAACATTCTGCATCAAAGAATCATATTTGCACTTTGTTACTACTAAATATCATGACATTGATTGAAATACAAAAATTATTTTACAAACATTTTGCTTTTTAGTTTCGATAGGCAAAATCTTGTCAAAAAAATTGTGCAATTTAGGACCATTTTAACTTGAAGACAATTAGATGTGGAAAACGACATTCTTTGCTTGGCCATGACAAAACGTTATACAACCTTTTTAATGTGTCGTTCAGAAAGAAATTTTCATGTTTGATGTCTTGCACTTGATTACCATATAGTGTGGATAAAATTTTGACACGTGCTTTCACAATTAACCATTCTAGATTAGATGATAAGCTATTGATACTCAAATATGATTTCCAGCAAGTTATTGTCAATCGTCCTACATGGTACATCACCAAATTTTTTACAAATATTAGCTAAAAAAGCTACAATGAAATTTTGTATAAACGTTAAGAACTAACTTGCAAATTTGCAAATTCGGAAAGTTTAGGATTGTTCTGGCATACATTGGACAGTTTCTTCCTATTACTCTTTTTTTCTTTGGTTTTTGCTAGGGTTTGATCCTTAGACTTTAATGTCCCCATTCCAACCTCCGACCACTGGGACAGATGCCTCAATGGCTTTGCCCCTTTTATTCTAGTAATATAGAAGTGACATCCCACCTTTTTTTTTTAAAGAAACCCCACCTCTTTGTTTAGTGAAACTTGATGCTGTGATTTCCAACATATATAAAAGTTTACGTCCTCTTGATATCGGATAATCAAGTTGCCCAGTTCCAAGGGGAAATCGAATGGCGGAGACAGGCAAAAGTGATGGAACCGTCACATTACTCAATTTTGCTTTCTCCTTCTTTTTCTTTTTTTTTCATCTGGGACAAAACCAGTGTCCCTCCTTTAAAAAAAAAATAATTTATTTGGCAGATAGCCAACTTATTGTCATATTATCAGTGGACCTAGTGATAATCCGAAGAGCCATATGACTCGGAGGAGATTCAAAACAAAAGGTCTAGTATTCTACTTTCCTATAAATGAACTAATTTTTCGTAACCAGTGGTAGTTTGATTTGAAATATTTTCATGGAAAACCAACAATAAGAATTAGCAATCACCTAATTTTGGCCTCTAAAGTACATGAGTAACCTTAAGTTCGAAAAGAAAAGGCACAGAGAATAAAAAATTATTCGGAAAGTGTGTTAACATCAAATCGACTTAGTGAGATTCACGTGGATCTCATATTAGACTTTCCAAATTTAATAATTCCAATTCAACTTAGCATATGTACAATGCTGATCAATACTCAATAGAAAATGAGTAGAAATGGAAGAAAAAAAAATGTTTGTTCGCACCAGGATGAATTCCCAACCCTAATCAAAGTTAAATTATTTCATCTCGAAGGGTGCTTTTGAAGAATAAAAGGAAATTATCCAAATTCTAATAGGGATTATATATGTCTTAGACACTGTTTTCAAATCGGATCACATCAAACCTTCTATATGAATATGGCGCTTGGTTTTCTTCTCTAGGGTACATTTGTTTCATAGAAAATAAATTATTCGAAAAATATTTTTCTAAAAATAATCACATGTATCAACTGAAATAATTAGTTGATAAAAAAATATTTTCATTATCACCAATAATATATGTCTTGACATTTTCATAGACGATAAAAATATTTTTTGTTCATTTATTTTTGTAAGCAATATAAACAAATATTTATAGGAAAATTTTTCCAAACAAATCCTTTCTACAAAACAAATGGAGTCTTAAAGAAAATATCACTTAAACTCTATTTGTTTCGCTTGAAATAATTAGTCAACAGAAAAAAGTTATCATTATCGAAAATATTTTATTTGTCCACGAAAATATTTAGACATAAATTATTATTGATCATGAAAACTTTTTTCATTAACTAATTATTTCAAGCGATACAGGCGATGATTTTTAGGAAAATATTTTCAAATCATTCATTTTTCTTGAAACAAATGAAGCATTTTAGTTTATTTCTCCTATACATTCATTTATTTATCTGTTTTTTTTTCTCAGCGGGAAAAGCTAGCTTTTGGTATTTTACCGTTTTTTTAATCTAAAAAATTTCAGATTCCGAATGCGACAACAAAATGGTATTTTTCAACGCAAACCATATCTATTCTCTAATCTATACATCTTTATAGCTATTCAAGGCATAGTTTTCATCACCCAAAAAAAAAAAAAAAGCATAGTTTTCTCTTCAGCCAGCCAAACGAGTATTGCACCGGCTACATTTCCATGATGATTTTGCTTCTCACTTGAAAATGAAGATGAAAATTTCTTCTTTTTTTCCCTCCATTTTTATTCTCTTGAGTTTCTCACCTGGGGATAACCGCTGGAAGGTGGAAGAACACTCTTTGTTATCGCTAAGAGATAACAGCCCTTGCGATAGTAGAGGATGTTGCTAGCTTCGGTGGTTTGCGACGCGGGAGCAGCGAATTCTAATAAAGAGAAGGCATCCAAAAGATGGAGTTTCAAAAAGATTGAAGAATAAAAAATCATTCAGCTGAGTCAAATATTTCCTATTATACGTAGGTTTTCTAGTTTTTTTTTTCCTAATTTGATGTTTCCTAGGTTACGGTTTCCTAGTTTAATGTTCCTATATTAGTGTCCTAATCCCTCTATAATTAAGAGGTGCACTCTCAGTTATATGGATGCAAATTTGTGAGTTGATAATATAGAAGAATTTCTTTTTAGTGAGTCATTCTTTCGATTCTTTATCCAGCTCATTGGAGATGAGCCTTTGACTTCTTTATCCTTGGAGGAGTATTAATTTATGCCTTGGTGGTGAACTCTTCTATCCCAAAGTTCTTTTGAACACATCAAACATTTTCATTCCATCAAACATGTTTGGCAATCTCATATAATCTCACCCCGCATCAATTCACCTTGGGTAGGGCTAGGTACGCTCTTGGCAAGGGTCTGCCACTCTCTTTGGTGAGCGGGAATTGTCCATCTTAAACCTATTCCTCTCCCTCTTTCTCTCTTTTTTAACTTGTTTGATAATCTTAAATAGAATTGACTTAAATGACCTAATTAAGTTGATATTCCACCTAGTAAGTAAATGAAGTGTTACCAAATTGTTCAATAGAAAAATAATCGATAGAAATTGGATTTTTACCAAATATATTAGAAAACCTACCAATAATGGTCTTCTCAATTTTCCATTAATATTTTAAAATTCTGCTTCAAATATTTTAATGTTTCTATTGGGGAAAAAAACAAGTGATCCAAAAAAAAATTCATGAAGATGGAGCAAACGTGCCAAGTTGCAAATTTAATGTATCAATGAAGAACTATTATAGTCTGACCACACTTTTACATATCATACAAGTACATAGTACAAACGAAAAAGCTCAGATATCCATTTCATATATTGTATATAATCTTATAGTACAAATGAAAAAGAGAGATAAAGGGTGTTGAATTCCATCACTAGGTCAACTAGACAACATCATCCCCAACTCCGCCTCCATCACTGCCAACCGGTCGAGTCATAGGAGTATTATGATATAGCTAGTACGAGTACCTAGAGGGGGGTGAATAGGTATATAAAAAAAACTTTCTTGACAATTTCTTGATAGTTGCGTAATACTTAGACAGTTGATGAATTTGCGATAAGTAATAATCAACGTAAGACTAAGTAAACGAAAGAGAGAATTAAACACGCGGTTTATAGTGGTTCGGCTTGATTCAAGCCTACGTCCACTCTTCTGCACTGACAGCCAATTGGCTGGATTCCACTATGAACAAAGAGATGTTACAGTGTTGATCTTCCTTGATTTCTAGGTGTAGATGATCTACCACACTCACTCAAGGTATCACCAAGTATAAACACTCTCTGTGTATACAATTTCGCTCAGAATGAATCGACTAATAATCAAGATGCTTCAGACTCTTGAATTTCTCTATCAATCACGCTCTCTCCCACAACTAGAACGTCTTCCTTTTTATACTCCTTTATGCCATCATACCGTTGGCACTTACCAAAGGAATTCCTCCAATCTACCCGTTAGACGGAATCAATTAAGGAGATCATTCAAGCTATTAAAGGAACCTGACGATAGCCCATCAATCCTGTTCGCCCATACAATCAGGATCTTGGTTTCCAAGAATAGAACATTCCAAGAATACTTCGTCGACCATCGGATCTTCAATTGATCTAGATACGAACAAAAGAATCCGTTATATTTATCTAGCCAAAAAGATCTTCTCCAGAGGATAGGATTAAATCCTCAACCATATACTTCGGCTCTGGATTTCCTTCGTCACTGGATCAGAAAGACTGTCAATGAGAATAGTCTTGAGTCTTGAGTCTTGAGTCTTGAATATTGAGTCTGGTGATCAGAAAGTCTTCAGACTTTAAACAAGACGATCTGCATATATCCATACTAGACTGATAGAAACGTTTTGTCAGCTTCAAAATATTCTGGAAAGATTTCTCCAACAATCTCCCCCTTTTTGATGGTGACAAAACTTTTCTGTAGATTTGAACCACTTTGACCTGCAAAAACATTTCTCAAGCAATATGGCTATCTCATAAAGATTTAATAAAACAACCAGACTCTGCATCCACAGAAAATTGGTTAGTCTTTCATGAGTAATACCATATAACAACACTTGATATAAATGCAAACAGTCAAGCATTAAAATCCACAGCCAATTCAGTCAAATTCAAGTTTACACCCAAGTTCACTCAAGTCATACTCAAAGACAAACATATTCAACCACAAAAATAAATTTAAATTTAAATTCAAAGAAAGTTGGTTGGTTCAAATTGCTTCTCCCCCTTTTTGTCATCATTAAAAAAGGTGAGAAAGGAGTCAGGTCTGCTTGGGAATGCGCACGAACCGGAAATCTCCCATGGATGGACTATGCCTTCTAGCCTCTTCAAGTCTTCCCTTAGTTGAGCTACCTCTTCTCCTTTGGCATTGGCTTGAAGTTGTAGAGCGAGATCTTTCATTTTGTCCTCCGGGAGAATCGAAGATGCTTGTCCAAAGCATTCTTCATGGCTTGAATTTCACCGTCCGTAGCATAGATTTGGCCACGCATTTCCAGAAGAACATCCATAATACGACGAAAATCTGCAGAATTGTCCGTCTATGTACTTGCATTTGCTTTCTCAGATGGAGTGAATGCAGACGATGGCGCTTCTGTATAGTCTTGCAGATTTGGTGTTGACGTATCGTGTCCTTCTTCAGGCAATTAAGAGGCCTGAAATTCTTCTGGGTCTGCTAGAGACTGTCTTAGACCTTCACTATTGGCAGCATGAGGTGTGGTCCTTTCTTGCTCGCCAACTCCCCCTATCTCTAGGACATCAAAAGGGGAAGAGTGATGATCATGCTCTTCTGTATCTTGATTCCCCTTCTCTCCAGATTCAGCTGCAGACTTTTCTTGCTCTTCTTCTCCTTCTTCTTCAGCTTCTTTCTCCTTCTCTCGCTACTCTTCTTCTTCTCTGTTCTTAGCTTGCTCCTCTTCTTCTCTCTGTTTCTTCTGATGTTCTGTCGATTGAGGAACAGAACATCTGGTCCTTATCAAGGCAGTGATTGTGAGATCTTCCTCCTCATCTTCATCCTCCAAGATGAGAGTTCTCTTCTTTTTGGATGAGGCATCAATGGCCTCCTTTCCCTTTCTCTTTGAAGCAGACGGAACTGGAGTCTTCACTCTGAATTTCTCCATTGCCTTAGAAAGTTCTTTCAGACGCATCTTCGTCAACATCTTTAGACCTACCACCATCTTATCGCACGGTCGAACACAAAGTGTATGTGGCGGTTCAATATTCATGTCTCGAAGATCTTGGTCACTGCACTCGGGTAAGGCAATTGTCCCTTGTCCTTCGACATTGCTCTGTACATGTGAAAGAGAATAGTGTGAGGGAGAGAGAACTTCTTCCCTAAGTTGATTGCGTACATCAATTTTGCTTCGGAATTAGACACATCAGTCTTTGATTTAGACTTGGGCCTAATGCAATTGATCACAATTTTGTGTAGCACAATATTGATGGCACGCATCCTTGAATAGATGATTTTTCCCTCGATATCTCTATCTTCGACAAGGTCCATTGAGGCACGAGCAACTGAGACTTTGACTGGTTGATAACGTCCTCGTTCAACTCCAATTATGTCCGCCAACATGTCTACGTCTAACACATAATCCTGGTCTCGAACACTGAATGATATTCTATTCGCATCTATAAAGCTGAGATTCGAATAGAAATACGCAGTCAGTTGTGCATAACCATCTGTGGTATCAGTGCAAAAACGTTCCAGTTGAAAGCATCGAACTTCTCCTTAAGTTCACATTAACAAGCATCCAAGAAATCGAAATCGACACTCCTAGGGTTTATCACCCCTCGTTTCAGCGAGTCTAAAGAACAAATTCTCCTGTTCCTTCGATTTAAATAACTCCATCCTCTTTCCCTTCACCTTCGCAGCAACACCCATTCTAGGTTGAAAATCTTGAACATTTTATCATCGTCGTTCCCATCAGTCAGATTTGGTCCCGACATACGAGGGTCACTGGGAATATTCGCAAGTGCTTCCTCTGCTTTACCTTTGGGAGCAATTCCCAAATCCTCCATCTTTTTCAGAAAGATATACTCATTCCCATAATTCTTATCTTTGAGAAAATCATCCACGTATTTCAACGGAGTCCCAGTACTTTTCAACGCACGGTAGAGTTTGTAAATATAATAGGGTTTTTGGACTCTTACTGGGTCTGCGTCCTCGATTATCTCTTCCTCTGGTTGTTGACCCGCACCTTGTGGGGTAGATGGCGTTGAGTGACGTGGTGGAGAGTTAATCGGGCTTTGTTGCTGACTCGATAATTCTTCCTCTTCGGTGAGATCGAAGTGGGTAGGTCCCTCCTTCATCCTCTGTGGTCCCTTGTTCGCGATTCTTGACGACTTCCTCGAAGACGACATCCTTCCTAGTCACTGAAAGATTCCTTTACTTGCTTTCCCAAGAAGAGATGACAACTTTCTCGAGGATGAACACGAAGTAGAAACCGGATTGGGAGGAGAATTCTTTTAGGGTTTTGAAGATTGAAAATGAAAACTGTATATATTTAACTCAGTTTTGAAAAGGGAAGTTCAATCGCACAAGGAAAGTGTACAAATATCTCTTTTCGAAATCAATAACTGCCAAAATTAATCCTTTTGAAAAGACAAGTTTTTTGTTTTTCACTGAGAATACAAAATAACTGTACGAAAGATCATACCTTTTCAAGTTGAGATAAAATAACAACTTCCAGTCTATAGTCATCAATGTCTAAGTCTGAGAGATTTAGAGTCTGACGATCATCAACTTTCTGAGTCTGAAGGTTGGAAAGTCTCTAGACTTTAACTTCTTCGAGCTTCAAAATGTTGAGTCTGGAGCGAATAAAATCGAATTGATTTTTCTCTAAAGGCTTTGTGAATATATCCGCTAGTTGACTTTTTGAATCAACAAATTGAATCGAGATTTCTCCGTTTTGAATATGATCTCTAATGAAGTGATGTCGAATCTCTATATGCTTTGCTCTTGAATGAAGAATTGGATTTTTGGTGAGATTGATTGCGCTGGTGTTGTCACATTTGATTTCTGTGCATGAGTCTTCAATCCCAAAGTCTTGTAGCTGTTGTTTTATCCATAGAATTTGTGAACAGCAGCTTCCAAGAACTACATACTCTGCTTCTGTTGTTGAGAGAGCTACAGTGCTTTGTTTCCTTGAAAACCAAGACACTGTCCTGCTTCCAAGCAACTGGCAAGTTCCTGAAGTACTCTTTCTATCGACTCTGCAGCCGGCCAGATCTGCGTCTAAATATCCCAGAAGATTAAAGTCTCCCTTCTTAGGATACCAAAGACCAATGCTTGAAGATGAAGCAACGTATTTAATAATACGTTTTGCAGCACTGAGATGGGATTCTCTAGGATCTGATTGAAACCTAGCATAGATGCAAACACTCAACAAAATGTCAGGTCTAGAAGCAGTAAATGAAAGTTCCTTCCTTCAATTGCTTTATTTGAAGACCAAGAAAGAATGTTAATTCTCCCATCATACTCATTTCAAACTCATCCTGCATAGACTTAGAAAATTTCTTACATAGACTTTCATTAGAGGATCCAAAAATAATATCATCCACATATATTTGAACAAGTAAAAAGCTTTTGTTTTCCTTTTTGATAAATAAAGTAGTATCTACTTTACCTTTGACAAAACCATTCTGTAATAAGAACTTACTCGCATGTCGTACCAAGCTCGAGGTGATTGCTTTAAACCATACAAGGCCTTTTTGATCCAAGACGAGTCGGCTTCTTTGGGTCTTCAAACCCAGGTGGTTGTTCCACATAAACTTCCTCTTGGATAAATCCATTTAGGAAAGCACTTTTGACGTCCATTTGGAATAAACTGAAATTTTTGTAACAAGCAAACGCAAGTAATAGACGAATAGCTTCTAACCTTGCTACAGGAGCATAAGTCTCATCATAGTCTATTCATTCTTCTTGCGTGTATCATTTGGCCACGAGTCTTGCTTTATTTCGTACGACTTTTCCTTTTTCATTCATCTTGTTTCTGAACACCCATTTGTCTCCAATAACAGTTTTACCTTTTGGTTTAGATGTTAATTCCCAGACATCATTAATGTTGAACTGTCTGAGCTCCTCTTGCATAGCTTCGATCCAGCTTTCATCAGATAAAGCTTCTTCTATGCTTTTTGGTTCAATTTCAGAAATGAGAGCCACAGCACTAGACTCTTCACGACTTTTGGATCTGGTTCGAATTCCTTCATTAATTTCACCGATAATGAGATCTTTGGGATGACTGGACTTATGCTTCCAATTACTGGTTGATTTGTCTGGATGATGATCTCTTTCTTTATTTGAATCTTTATGAACATCTTGATGCTGGTCTTCTAGAGTCTGAGACATTTCTTGCGTTGTCAGCTTTGGAAAGTCTTGAGCAGATTCAGACTCTTCATACTGAGTCTGACTGGATTCATCTTGCGTAGAATCTTGAAATTTGACATTCATTGACTCCTCCATCGACTGGCTCTTCTTGTTGTAGACTCTGTAGGCTTTGCTTGATGTAGAATATCCAAGGAAGATGCCTTCATCTGATCTTTCTTCAAACTTACCAACTCGATCTTTTGCATTTTTCAATATAAAGCATTTGCAACCGAACACATGAAAGTATGAAACAATGGGCTTCTTACCTTTGAATAATTCATAAGGGGTTTTCTCCAGAATAGGTCTTAGGAAGACTCTATTGATGATATAGCACGCTGTTGAAACAGCTTCAGCCCAAAATCATGAAGAAATTTTACTTTCAATTAGAAGAGTTCTAGCCATTTCTTGAAGAGATCTATTCTTTCTTTCCACAACTCCATTTTGCTGAGGAGTGTATGGAGAGGAGAACACATGCTTAAATCCAGATTCATCACACAATTTTGTGAAATCTTGATTTTCAAATTCACCTCCATGATCTGTTCTTATACTTGAGATAACACATCCTTTTTCATTTTGAATCTTTTTAGCAAAATTTTCAAAATACGAAAAGGTTTCTGACTTACTTGCAAGGAAATATACCCAAGTAAAGCGGGAGTAATCATCCACAATTACTAGGCAATATTTCTTACCTCAATACTACGGGTTCGATTGGTCCGAAGAGATCCATATGCAGCAACTGCAGTACATGATTAGTAGAGACATGATTTATTGTTTTAAAAGAATTTCTTACCTACTTTCCCAGAATACATGGTGTGCATGGATCGGTCTTTTGAAATGGTAATTTGGGTAGACCTCGAACAAGCTGCTTTGATGAGATTTTGGCTAATTGCTTCATATTGACATGACCAAGCTTTCTGTGCCATAAGCTTGCTTCATCTTGAATTGATATTAGGCATTGTGATTCATTCGGTTTCACGTCTAAAAGGTATATATTTCCATGTCTTCGACCCATGAAAGACTGAGTAAAGTCTTTACTGATTCCAGAACATATTCCTTCTTGAAAGGAGATCTTGAAACCGGTATCACACAATTGACTAATGCTGAGAATGTTATAGTTGAGTCCTTCTACTAGAGAAACATTGCTTATTGTGAGATTTCCAATTTTCACAGTTCCAAATCCCACAATGCTTCCTTTGCTATTTCCTCCAAATGAAACATTTCCACCGTTTACTTGAACAAGCTTTATGAAGCACTTTGAGTCTCCTGTCATGTGTCTTGAACATCCGCTGTCAAGATACCACTTTACCTTTTTCTTGACGGAGACCTGCATTTAAAAGAGAGTCTCAAGCTTTCTTTGGTACCCAAATTTTCTTGGGTCCTTTGGTGTTAGTAGGATAAACATTATTAAGCCACACTTTCTTAACAGGCTTCCACACCATAGGACACTCTTTTTCAAAGTGATCCTTACTGTTACATTTTGAACACCTTAGAGCATTTCGTCCTACAGACTTTACAAAAACTTTCTTGAAATGATTTTTGTAAGCCTCTCTCGACGGTCTTTTCTTAATTCTTTCTTTTACTTTAGGAAAATCAATCAAGGGAATTGTTTCTGCTGTCATGCCTAGACCAGACTTATTGAAGTAAGGTCTTTGAACTGAAAGAACTTTTTCAAGCTTTTCGGATCCTATCGAAAATTTCTTTGAAATATTTGATAAGTCCGTTTTTAAGAAAATATTTTCTTTCAAAAGATTATCTTCTTTTTCTTTAAGAGTAGAAACATTCAAGTCTAAACTTTTAACTCTTTCCTCTAAAATGGTTTCCTTTTGTTTTAGGGCTGAGTTTTCCTTTTTAAGTTCGGAAATCCTTTTGAGAGAAGTCTTAAGACTAAAACACAGTTCATCAATGTATTTAGAAACTTTGACAGAATTTTAAAATCACTTACCTCAAATTCACCATGCCCGAGTCGATCCAAAATCTGAGTCTGAGTCTGAATGTGCCATCAGACATATGTTGGCATATTCATTATCACTTTCTTCACATTCTGTATCACTCAAGGTTTCAGCTTTGAGAGCTTTTCGAGACTTCTCAGCTTTTCCTCTTTTCTTCTTCAGAAGAGGACAGTTGGATCTGATGTGTCCCTTTTTCTTACACTCGAAGCAGACTACATCTTTGTTTGGTTCCTCATCATCAACAGACTTGGTCTGCTATTTTTGAAAACTTTGTTTCTTTGAGTTGAACCTTCTTCCTTTTCTATTCAGTTTTCTGAATCTTCTTATCATGAGAGCAAGCTCCTCGTCGTCCATATCATCTCCTGAATCTGTATCATCAGAATCATCATTTGATTTTAATGCAATGGATTTCTTACCTCTTGGATCTTCGTTCTCATTAATTCGTTCCACTTCATAAGACTGAAGAGTTCCAATCAGCTCGTCGACAGATAGAGGCATAATTCTTTGCGTCTCTCTTATTGAAGTCTTCATATGATTCCAATCCTTGGAGAGTCCACGCAGTAGCTTATTCACCTTCATGGGATCAGAAATTTTTTGTCCTTGGTTCTCAAGACCATTGACAATATCTGTAAAACGACTAAACATGTCAGTTATAGATTCTCCTAGTTTCATTTTGAAGGCTTCATATTGACCGAGGAGAATGTTGATTCTGGTCTCCTTCACTCGATCTGTTCCTTCATAGGTGATATGTAATCTGTCCCATACTTCTTTTGCTGTAACACAAGAAGATATTCTGTTATATTCAGTTGGAGACAAGGCACAATATAGAGAGTAAATTGCTTTTGCATCGAGTGCTTGTCTCTTGTTTATCTCTTCCTGAGTCATTCCGCTGGTATCAACAGTTTCTTTCCCTCTTTCAGAGACTGATGCAGCAGCAGGAATGATTCCTCTTTCCACAACGTCCCATTCCAGAGGATCCTTTGATCGTAGGAAAGCTTTCATCTTGTTCTTCCAGATGTTGTAATCCTTTCCATCAAAGTAGGGTGGTCTGGTATTGCTTTACTCTTCCACCAGCCCTGGTGCTAGCATACTAGCCATGAATCTTTTACTCTAAAGTAAAACACTTCAAATAAAGTAAGAACACGAGCTCTGATACCAATTGATATAGCTAGTACGAGTACCTAGAGGGGGGTGAATAGGTATATAAAATATTTTTCTTGACAATTTCTTAATAGTTGCGCAATACTTAGACAGTTGATGAATTTGCGATAAGTAATAATCAACGCAAGACTAAGTAAAGGAAAGAGAGAATTAAACACGCGGTTTATAGTGGTTCGGCTTGATTCAAGCCTACGTCCACTCTTTTCGCACCGATGGCCAATTGGCTGGATTCCACTATGAACAAAGAGATGTTACGGTGTTGATCTTCCTTGATTTCTAGGTGTAGATGATCTACCACACTCACTCAAGGTATCACCAAGTATGAACACTCTTTGTGTATACAATTTCACTCAGAATGAATCGACTAATAATCAAGATGCTTCAAACTCTTGAATTTCTCTATCAATCACGCTCTCTCCCACAACTAGAACGTCTTCCTTTTTATACTCCTTTATGCCATCATACCGTTGGCACTTACCAAAGGAATTCCTCCAATCTACCCGTTGGACGGAATCAATTAAGGAGATCATTCAAGCTATTAAAGGAACCTGACGATAGCCCATCAATCCTGTTCGCCCATACAATTAGGATCTTGGTTTTCAAGAATAGAACATTTCAAAAATACTTCGTCGACCATCGGATCTTCAATTGATCTAGATACGAACAAAAGAATCCGTTATATTTATCTAGCCAAAAAAATCTTCTCCAGAGGATAGGATTAAATCCTCAACCATATACTTCGGCTCTGGATTTCCTTCGTCACTGGATCAGAAAGACTGTCAATGAGAATAGTCTTGAGTCTTGAGTCTTGAGTCTTGAATCTTGAGTCTGGTGATCAGAAAGTCTTCAGACTTTAAACAAGACGATATGCATATATCCAGACTAGACTGATAGAAACGTTTTGTCAGCTTCAAAATATTCTGGAAAGATTTCTCCAACATATTATTCACCAATGATTCTTCTCGTCCGCAACACTACTTTAAAAAGATTTCAATAATTATTTGAGATTGAATCTGAAGAGCATGATGAGAGCTACGGCTATCCCTATGCACATTGTTAACACCTGAATTGATTCTCTCTCTCTCCCATCTAATGGAATCCATTTCATCACCACAATCACTCACGGTCACAATAACAGCAGAGAAGCACAAGAGGTAATGGAGAGAGCTCAAGCAATTCTCTCGATCATCAGTTTCCAGTGGTTTTCTTTTATCTTCATTTCGTCTCCATCACTCTCGGTCCGCCAATTGCCGTTGTCGATCCTCCATCACCAGCCACAACATCTCTCATAGGTTTAGAGCGGAAAACAGTGTCCATTTACATAAATAGATAACTAGTGGGGGCAAAAGCACATTGTTGCTAGCTCACTTGCGGCCGCAAATGGGCATAGGTTAGAGTTGAAGGTGTATACCAAAACTTCAAAGATACAACCAGGCAAGCCAAGGAATAAAATTCCACAGGAACACTCTTAGGAATGCAATTACTAGTAATGTTGGGTGAGGTGCGCGGTCAAGAAAGGTTCTTCAGTTGTCACAGGAAGATTCGCCGGTTTATCTATCCAAGTAGAGTAGAATCTATGATATTTCAGGATTGAAAAAAAAAATCAAATGCTATTAATGTGTGCATTATTCATAGATGCACAGGTAAAATGCAAATTATGCTTTTAACAGGTTTGGCAAAGCATGGAGTGCTGCCACTACTAAGTATCACGAAGATGTGGCCAAATGTGGGAAAAGTACCAAAAAAATCATAAGCCTATTGTAGTTGTACCAATTCAATCTCCAACATTTCAACTGGATCAATTTAATTATAAATCTTTTCGCATTGATATCAATTCAGTCCATCTAATTAATTTAGGCCATAGACTATTAATGTGGATGTCAGTTATCCTACGTAACACAATCGGCTGTCGCGACCTCTCTTTTTTGGAGCCCGATCAAAGCAGGCAGTTGCGGGCTAGGTTTATTAGACTCAGTCTGGGCTCTCTCAAGTTCACCAATTCACAACTTAATGGTTTGATATTTTAATATATAAATTACTTTTAAAACGGAGTCACCGCTAATTGATTTGAGGTAAGTTGATTAAAAACCCAAGCGCAGCATCGGGACAAATATTCGCTCCTGCGCAACAAGAAAAATTAGGATTGGGGACTTAATTACACTAATTAATTACTAATGCCATTTCAGTATCTAATCTTGTTTTTTTTTTAGATTTTTAAGGGGTTTTCCATGCATTTTTAAAGGAAAACTTTCTTTTGGGGCCTTTTTCTATTTTTTGGATGAAAAAAGTTTTTCTGAAAATATAAATCTTCTTTTTTTTGGCTTTTTCTGACTCTTTTGGCTTTTTGGGAAAATATGAGATATTTCTTATTTTCTTTATTTTTGGGAAAATAAATTATTTTTTTATTTTCTAAAATTATTATTAAAATGTTATAACATTATAATATTATTGGACCTGGGTCGGGTCACCGGGCCGTGCCCGACCAGGGATCAACCCGGTTTTGCGACCCTTTCTCCTCCTGTCTATATGCGGCGCTGATCCCCCCCGTGGGGGCCGGGGGGGTCAACCGGCGACAGCCCGGCGTCCGACGGCAGCGACGTAGCAGCCTGCAGCCGGCCACTCAACTGGATCGGCGACGGGACCCGTGGCGCGGCAACAGGAGACGCGGGGAAGGCTCCAGCTCACTAAGACCGAGATTCGATGGTGGATGGCGTTCGAGAGGGGGGTGCGACGGCTACGGAGGCGGCTAGGTTTTTAGGCAGGGGGAGCAATGGCGACGACGTGACCGGCGTCGGCAGCAGCTACTGTTACGTGTCTGCAGCAACGGCGTGACGAGGCGGCGAACGGTGGCAGTGACGGGGGCTGTAGGTGCGGGTGACGACGACGGGGCAGCAACGGCGGCCCCTCAGCTTCCAGATCTGGCGTGGCGTTGGCGGATCGGTCACGGCACGGCTCGACAGAGGTCTCGGCACGACTTAGCAGAGGTCTCGGCATGACTCAGCAGAGGTCTCGGCTCGCGTCGAGCAGCGTCGGAGGATGACGGCGGCATGGTGGCAGGGGTTCAGTTCGTTCCCTGTCAGCCACTGGACGGCGACGGCGGCAGCTAACCTGGTGTTGAAGCGGACGGTGGCTGCACGATTTGAAGCGGCTGGCCTAACGCTGGGTCACAGCGACGGCGTCGGGGCAGGGAACGGTGGCAGCGTCCGGCTGGGGCCACGGCGGAGCTCGATCGACTCCCAGATCTGACCCTCGGCCGACCACTGCCGTCAGATCTTCAGATCTAGGGGCTCAGATCTCGACTCCCCACTCCCTCCCTCCGGCCGATTTCCGTCGGATCTCGGCCAGCTCGCTCTCGAACCTCCTCGGAAGTCTCTCGGGGGAGATTTTTCTGAGTTCGCCGGCTTCGATCACCTTCGGCCGTGCTCGCTCTTTGAGTTCCCTGAAGTCTCTCCAGAGATCTCTCTGAGCTCACTTGCCTGTTTTTATGGCCTTCTCTGACGCCCTATATATCGGCAAGGGGTGCCCGGCCGACGAAGGCTAGGCCAGCGGTCTTTGGTGCACCAACCGGCCTTCCTCCGCCGGCTGAACCGGCATCAATTCCTCCCCCTCCACGAAGGCTTGCTCGCCATCAATGTCGCGTACTCTCAGCCACCAGCCGACGCTCCTCTCTCTGCCGTAGGCCGTCCTCGAGCGCGTCGTCGTCGTCGTCGCCGCGCGTGACCTGCAGAGGCCGAAGAAGGAGGAAGGAAGAAGAAGACGGGAGGAAGAAGACAAGAGGGACGGAGGCCGAGCCGGGTCGCACAGGCTGGGCCGCGGGGGCCCGTGCAAGGGAAGGAAGAGGGAAAAGAGGGGGGCTGGGCGCGAAGGCCCATCCTCGATAGGCCGCCTCTCTTTTTTCTTTCTTTTTTTTTTTGTTTGTTTTTATTTATTTTTGTTGTTTTTGTTATTTATTATTTATTATCTGAAAGAGGAGAAAAAACATAAATAAAGAAACTAAGGCCTAATTAAAAACCTAATCAAAATTTAGGTGTCAAAATCGACACCGACATGGACATCTTTTAATTTTTTTTTAATTTTTTTTTAATTTTTCAAATATTATCTTTTTTATTTTTTTATTTTATTTTTTTTCCTCTTTCTTCTCAGTAGATTGTGGCTAGTGACTAGCCACAAGCCAAGGCTAGCAAGGGCATGACCTCATCACCGGGCAAGGTCGCCGCTTGCTAGATCTAGGGAGGGCTTGACCCTTGTTGCCTAGGCAAGGGTCGCCAGGGCTGGTCGTTGGCCATGGCCGATACTAGCCACATTCCAAAGAAAAAAATGGAAAAAAAGAAAAGAAAAAGAAAAGGAAAAATAAGAAAAAAAGGATAAAATTTAAAAAAAATAAAAAAATTGAAATTTTTTAACAAATTATTTAAAAATGTTTACGTCAGCTAGTCATGCCATATAGGACGATGTCCACATTAACAATTTTCAGCCTACATTGGTTGAATGAACTGAATTGGTATAATACGAAAAGTTTTAGGACTAAATTAATCTAATTGAAAGGTTTATGATTGAATTAGTACTAATACAATAAATTTATGACTTTTTGTTAATTTTCTCAGCTAAATGTAAAAATAGCGATTCCTTTTTGTTACCCTTTTTGTGGTCTAAGAAATATATAACTTAGTTCCATCCGAAGGATAAACTTGTCCCCCCACCCCCT
Organism: Eucalyptus fibrosa; assembly: GCA_017140475.1. Classification (NCBI taxonomy): domain Eukaryota; kingdom Viridiplantae; phylum Streptophyta; class Magnoliopsida; order Myrtales; family Myrtaceae; genus Eucalyptus; species Eucalyptus fibrosa. The sequence goes on along the minus strand of CM029509.1, from coordinate 19,514,914 downwards.
CTTTATTGGCAGAAGGATTAACTTGTTGGCTACACTAATTTGATCCATTTAGTGAAAGCTGTTGCTCTTACACGTGTGTCATAAGAATTTATCTATGGAGAACTCTTTAGACACTTTCTAGATAAGAAAAAAACCAATTTGGCCCAAATAAAAAGCATCAAAAAAAAATTAAAATGCTCGTGTAAATAACGTGGCAACCAGGCAAGGTTCACAAATACAGAACATGTATATCATAACACTTTCTTCTCCCATAAATCAGAAGTATTTAATACAAATATCATGCAACAAAAGTGATACACAAATACAGTATGATTGTAGCTTCACAAATCAAACTAAAATTCAGAAAATGGCACATCATTAAATGGTGAACGATCTCCCAAAACAGGTTGAAATCTTGTACAAGCAAATCGGATAATGCCAAAACAAAAATTAACAAGCACATATCGACGACCAATCACATGATTAGAGACAAGCTCGTACAAAGAAGCAACCTTAAGGTAAGGGCCTCAAAAATGATGTTCAAATATCGATATATTAGAACGATAAGTGCTATGAGATAGATGACCTTGTAAGAGATAGAGAACTGCTAAATCACATAGCTTAGTGTCTTGGTATCCTATGAATTAAAATGCACATTGAAGAACAGTTTTAACGAGGCGAATACGAGGTGGAATCTCTCAATTAAGTCAAAAAATTTCAGTAGTTGCTATCGTTGTGTTTACTCTCCGTCCCTGTATTGGATCAAGAAGAAATCACTTGAAAGAAAAACAGATTCTTAAGGGAAAAATGAACTACTCGACCTGTGCTTTGAGCATAGTTCTTAAAGCATATTTACATGAATAAATTACGTACCTTTCGGGTGTCACTATATAATCAGTCATTTCTTGTAGAAGTTGGAGCTCAATGAGCTCCCACTAATTGCAGAATATATATAATGGTCTTGTTTAGTGAACGAGGAAGTGTCTGAGAAAGTGTAGATGAAGTGAGACTTTCGGACAATTGAATAATATGACGTTGGCGTCATTGAAACGTGTTTGGCGTCAATGACACAAATGTCCAAAAGTATCACTGTCATATTATCCAATTATCCAAGGTCCCAAAGTATCACTTATTAAATTGTCCAAGGTATAGAAAGTGTAACTTTATTTAATACTAAATGCAGAAACTTTCTAATACATACTCAATATGAGCTTTAAGCTTGAATTGGATAAGTAAATTAGTTTAAAGATAGGAAATCTTCCCCATATCCATGTTCTCCTTGCTGGGGATTTTTATTCTTATGGAAAAGAACTCCTTTATTTATTTATTTTTTTACGGGTGCCATTTTTTTTAGATTTATTTTAAATTTTACGACTTTTTTGGAGTTAAAACGTCAAATTTCATTTTTCACTGTACGAAAAAAAGTGTTAAATCACATTTTTGTCCCATAAAATAGAGCCAATTAATGAACTACCAGAGAGGGTCCGTGCATTGCCGCAGTATATTTCGTTAAAGTATTCTTGTTGTTAGAAAATCTGGATACTTACATTTAACATTTATTCTTTTAGGAATTAAGCAATTTATAATGGCGCATGCTGTGATAGTATGATGAATTTTTTTACCAGATTTTTCTGTAGAGATTGAAAATCTTAAAAGGTTTGATGGACTTCTATCAATCATTATATCTGCATGTTAAATTTGTCAAAATTGAGGTGTTGGACTATAAGTGAATCAATTATTTTCTCCCTAGCAAAGACAAATTCATTGTTGTTTTCATTTTTCAACGAAAGAATGAGTAGAGTAAGACTTTAAACTTCATAGAAAGGGAAAAACAATACCCTGCCTAATAATCTTTGATTAGGTTATAATTAATGACTAATGCCTCAAAATGAAATTTTAGTTCAGATAGAGCATTTGAAAATGACTGAGATTAAATGTCAATTTATGCAAAGACGAATTTATTACATAAACAACGTCCAAAGTTTTTTTTTTTTTTTTTTTTTTGGGAAAAACAACGTCCAAAGTTAATGTTGTATTCACATAAAAAAATAAGAATATGCATATTCCGATCGTGGTTGATGAGTCATTTGTTAGTTTTCGATATCTTAAAAGATAAACTTTAGTCTTGGCCCTTAATTATTACATCAAAGCACAACAAATTCTTAGTTTAACAAATATTTTCTTATTGATTTATTTGATATTACAATAAAGTTCATAAAATATAATAATGAAAGAAAAAAAAACAGGAAAAAAGATTGGAAAAAAATAATTGGGATAATGTGCCTAAAGATTGGAATCTGGCAGCTCCCAGCCCTTTGGGCGGTTTAGTCCAGAGCCGCGACCGCCGAGCCATCGAAATGCATCCGTAACACCGCCACAACATACGTTATCCAAAAACCTTTAAAAAGCCAACATCCAATCGCAGATTAACACGTGGTGAGCTTGGGAAAAGCCTTGATGATTTACCACTTTAGTATTTTCAGGATGGAGGAGTCTCACAACATTTCAACATTTTTTTTATAAAGGTATTCAAACGAAGCCGAAAGTTCAAATTTATTGACAAAGTTATCGATACTTAATTTCACTAAAAACCTTAAGTTATCGAGTATTTTGTCTAATACATTCTACCTTAGACGTTTTATTTCCTAGCCTGCAATTTTCAACATGGTATTTATTTTGAACTTGCACCATAAAACAAGTACCCATCATGAATTAGGAGTTCCCATTGAACCTGTCAATACAATAAGAGGAATATAGGGTTAAGGGGACAAAATTTCTTCCTCAGACAAATGTCTTTATTGTGGCAATTTCCCACAGAAGGTAATGGGTCACTCTTATAGCATCTCTATTCGCTGCTCCGTTTTATATATGAAAAAGGAGCAATTCTAAAATGTCGAAGAATAATTCAATCAATAGATCTCATATAAATGCTAAATTTGGACTTCTCATTCTTATTTTCGATATAGTCGTTGAGAAAATAAATAAAAAAAAAATTCCTTATTCCAAGATATTTTACCTTTGCCTTAAAATAATCGGGTTATCCATAATAGACAATACTTGCAGTGACTTGATTATTGCAATCTCAAGTCCCTCAGACGACTGCAGACAATTCTAATGCTATTTGTACAAGTGCGGAAATTTTATTCAAATGTACTAATTAACCAAGGGTGTCTAAAAGTTAAAGCAAACCAATTGCATTAGAAAACGTAAGATTCCATGTTGAGAGTTCATCTTCCTCTATCGGCATTTTACATCGTAAGAAGTTAATCTGATTGGTTACAGCACATGCCGTCGATCAATTTGGTCGCATCGACAATAACAATTGCATCGGAACGAAAAGCCAGAAAAGATAAAGAAAGAGAATTTCGTACAAGTTGGAGTCGCAGATTCGATATGTTGTTGTCTTTTCCATCATTCCCTGCCCTTTAGTTCACACTTTCCAAATTCTTAATGACATGAAATTTAATCACCATTTCGAAATTAGAAAGTTAATCGTAGGACTGAAAAGAAAAACTCCTTCAGTTAGAATAAATTAGGGGTTAAATTAAAGGACAAATGGAAAAAGTAAATCGAATATTTTTTTAATGAGACATCTCGTTTGGTCAGTGGAACCCTTTTCTTTATTTCATGGGCAACCGTCATTTGGCGTGAAATTGCATTGTTAATTCGTAGTAGAGGCAGGACAAAAACAAAAGTAATACCATAGGGATAAAACCAAAAGACCCCATTTTCCAAAGATAATCCCAGCTAGTTACATAACGCAGATACTATTCTAGTAAAGCAACGAGCAGTCAGCGGTGAGCAAAATCACAACCTAAAACGCAGCATTAACGTAAATTTTGCAAGGAAGAAAAACGTGATCAATAAAATTTCATGGAGATGGAGCAAATATACAAAGTTGCAAATTTAATGCATCGACGAGTAACTATTATAGTCTGACCACCCTTTTGCGTATTATACTAATATATAACATACAGCAAAACATATAATAATGTAAAGGAAAAGGAGAGATTAGACGGTGTCAAATTCCATCACGAGATCAACTAGACAATGTCCTCTCTAACTCCACCTCCATCATCACCAACCGATTGAGTCATGGGGTTGTTATATATGGATGACTGTTCATAGGGATAAAACCAAAAGACCCCATTTTCCAAAGATAATCCCAGCTTGTTACATAAGGCAGATACTATTCTAGTAAAGCAACGAGCAGTCAGCGGTGAGCAAAATCACAACCTAAAACACAGCATTAACGTAAATTTTGCAAGGAAGAAAAACGTGATCAATAAAATTTCATGGAGATGGAGCAAATATACAAATCGGATCCACAAAATCACCCTTTTGTCAAAAGATATTCGATGATCACTTGTGATCGAATGAATAAGTTTTTGAATATTAAAAAAGTTGTTATGCACATGGATTTGAAGACTCGTTTCAGCTCTAGAAAAATTTGTTAAAAATCAGGATGTGTAGCTACCATAACAAGGAACATACCATAGATAGCCCACTTGAAATAAGAATTTAGTACAATCGAATCAATTACTATTTCAACGACGAGACATCCTAGTATGAAAAACGCAAAACTAATGAATGTTGTTCGCGATTGCTTGGTGTTGTTTGCGGACTAATGCCAAAGAGCACAACGACAGCTTTGATTCTCGACTGGTCTACCTGTCCAGACGAGCAGGACCATTCCCCCATACTAATGAGATGTATTTAGGATTTTACGCATGAAATGCCCCCAACAAGATTTAAACCCAAGATCAAAAGGAGATGACCGAGCTTCCTTACCATCTAGATCAATACCTTGTTAGTCAATAACTGCTAATAGAGTATAATGACTTTTATTAGAAAAAATTACCAAAAAAACCATACACTTATTGTAATTATGTCGATTTAGTTCTAAACTTTTTTTGACTGATTCAATCCTAAACATTTTACAATTATGTCAATTTAGTACATCCAGTTAATTTTGATTAACCGGTGCTAACACGAGACACCAACTAGCACTAGCCGTCCTGCCGACGCTAATGTTGATAATTTTTAATAATAAATTTTTTTTTCCTTCTCTTTTTTCTTTTCTTCCCTCTTTGGTTTTTTTATTTTCCCCCATAGTGGCTGGTGGCGACCCTCACTCGACCCCACCCAGACCTAGGCGAGGCCATGGCCGCCTTCGCTAGTGCCTCAAACAGCCATGAGCGAAGGCAACCACGGCTACTACCTCCGCCTGAGCTGCCAAAGACGTTTTGATTTCCAAGATCCCTTGATCTGGTGGCTGCCACCATCGTTGAAGGCGGAAGCTTTCTGCAACCGGGGGCTTTACCCTTGAGGCAGGATTTTGCCTCCATCGCGATGGCCTCTCCCACCAATTGCATTGGCTTTAGCTTCTTCGGTGCTAGAAAGGTAAAGTGGGTTTCCTGCTTTCCAGATTCGACACGATGCTTTTCTTTCAATTTTCAGTACGAGTTTTTCGCTTTCCATCTCAACTTTTCTGACAGAGTTTGAGCGAGGCCACCTTCACCCGTGGCTAGGGAGGCCATGGCAAGGCTGGCCTCACCCACGAACCCAGGCCTCGTCCAAATTTAGGCAAGCCTTGCCAGCCACTACAAGGAAAAAAAAAAATCAAAGAAGGAAGAAAAAAAAAAAGATTAATAAAAAAATTCAAAAAAATAAAGTATTATTAAAATTGTTCACATCAACGTCGGCCAAACAACTAGTGCTAGTTGGCATTCACATCAGCGCCGGCTAACCAAAATTGATCGAGTGGATTGAATTGACATAATTATAAAATGTTTAGGACTAAATTGATTAAAATGTTTAAAATTGAATTGAAATAATTACAATAGGCTTATGACTTTTTGGTAATCCTCCCACTTTTTATATATAGGTAGTCCTCAAAAATTAAAAAGTATGGAGTGATTCACCTTTTGGACACTTACTTAACAGTCAAAGTAAGCATCATCGACATTTATCTGAGTTTTACCTAACTCGAAAAACTTTTTACGTGTTAATTCTCAAATATGATGAAAACATCTCTTTGAAATCATGATACGAGGCTGGCTGACTTTGTTTTTCCTTTTTTTCTTTTTTTCCTCGATTGTTTCTGTCTTCTCCAAGGATTAGAGATAACCTTCACCACAATGCTGATCTCTAAAAACAAGTGACTACAGCCAAATGCTTGGGTCTTTTTGACTTTCCTAAAGAATTGCGTGTTCGAACTTGCTCGCTCACAATAGTGCACAAGCAAATTGCAGTTCTAACTGAGGAAGATACGTGCGACACTCAAGAATCGAGGAAGAGAGGCATGGTTCCACCTCTAACAAAGCTTAATGATGACATTTATCAATTGTCCAGCATAGTCCTTTTTATTACAGCTATTTTCTTAGGGGGAGAATAAGGGATGTAATGAAGTGTGTGTTTGCCAACATATAAATGCATGGTAATCTGAGTCTTTTTTTTTTTTTCCGAACACACTATTTCTTCCAAGCGGATTCTTATGGGTGGAGATCCTTTACCCATAGACAAATCACAACTATTGGAATGAAACTAATTTCCTTAAATGAAAATCAACGTGAATTTTTAACACCTATCTTCATCTCAACTTGAATATCCAATGCTTGCTTATTTGTGCCGTTTATTTGCTATATTAGTTAAATATAAATAAAAAAAATGCTAACAAATGCATAATGAGTCAATTCCAATCGAATTAGTCATCAAGATTTGGTATTTGTGCCGAATTGATTTTGGAGTTTCTGTTTGATGCTAAACAATATTGCCCGATATTTGGGATTTGAAAGAGCGAGGGCGAGAAATCTTAAGTTTGATACCTAGCCATAAAAATAAAAGAATTTTACATTGTTTTCATTTAGATTAGATTAACTAATGGGTAATATCCTCAAATTTGTATATGTATAGAGTTCATGTGATTCGATTGAACAACAAATTATTGATTAGCTACACAAGTTGTAACTCAAATATTCGAGATAAACAAATGATGTTTTGATATTTGGTGGGCCAAAAGGTCCATATTTTAGATTTTGGGCCAATAAATTACACAAACCCATACTTAAGACTGAGAGTGCTAGTATGAACACCTAGAGCGGGGTGAATAAGTGTATAAAATAAACCTTGGCAAATATATGCGGAATAAAATAAATTTCGAGTAAAATAAAGGAGTTAGGGAAGAGAATAAGAACACAAGATTTATAGTGGTTCGGCTTAATCCAAGCCTACGTCCACTCTCCCACGATAACAGCCTTCTTGGCTGGATTCCACTATGCAATCAATAAGAGATTACAACTTCGAGTGCAAACACTTAGTAGTAGATCACACTATCTCACTAAGTCACTCTTTTGGTATTTCTCTCACGATTACAAACGTTTAAGCTCTCAAGAGACAAGTATATGATCGAAAGTCGCTCAGACTTTGGAATTATAAATTCTACGCTCCGTCTCTTACTTGCTCATCGGTCCATGATCTCCTTAAATACTCCTCCACTTCCAAACTACCCGTTGGACAGTATCCCGGAGAATCATCTTCCAATATACCCATTGGACAGCTTTGTATTTAGAAGATTTGGTAGCCGTTGAGTGACAAATGTAGAATCCCAAATTGATTCCGATCGCCCATACAAACGAAATCTTGGTTTCCATAAGTAAAGCTTCTTCGTATAGAAAGTTCTTGTCTTCAAGATCCAATCGTCAATCAATTAGATTGAATCAATCAAATCAATCTTGATGTGGAATCCAAACCAGATCACTAGCCGTTATATGATTGGGCTTGAGTTACGATCTATCGAGTCTTGATGTAAAGTCTGAGAGTAATAGACTTTACAATCTGAATCTGAACATATTCTGCTTCTGAACAGATTTAGCTTTAAGGTCTATACCCAGTTTAGCTTCAGCATAGAATCTGTCTTTTGGTTCTTCATTCATGTTCAGTCTGAAATTTGTCAGAGTAGGCAGACTTCTGATATAGAACAGACTTTGACACTAAAGTCTGGCAGTCTTCAGACTTTGAGTCTTGAGTCTGGCAGTCTTCAGACTTTGACACAGAATTCTGGAAATCTTCATAATATACTTTGGGCATATGTTACGTTCAGTCTTCTGGTCGTCTTCACACTTTGACAATATCCTTTACATGTTCTATCATCTGCATGGTCTATTACTTAACCATTAAACATGTTAGTAGCCTTTGATTTATTTTGTCATCTTCAAAACATCATAAGGGATTTCCCTAACAAAGACAATTATGTAGTTTGATCAAAGTCATTATTTTGCTGTTTATTCATAATAAAGATCATGGTCTAATTCTCGACGGGTGCATTAGTATTTTTTTCCCCCTAAAAGAGGCTTCAAAATTGGTTTGAGCCATTGTAATTTAGAAACTAAACTAGTTTGATACCAATTTGTACCAATTCACAGGTAGAATCCATGGTTCCAGCCTTGGAAACGTGAAACGAACCAATTTCCTTTAAAAAAGGCCTTGAATTAGTTAATCCAGGTTCGTTCGATCCTATATCTAGATTGAATCAGGCCTAGCGCACCCTTATTTTAAACATAATTCAAGTTTCATGGAGGGACAGAGGAGAGAAAAAGTGGTGAATATCTTGTGCTTCATTTTGTAGGATTTTTGTGGAGAACCTTTTACTTACTCAATTATAGTCTCATTTGATTCAATCCGTATTATAAATGAATACTTTGAAGCACATCAATTCTTTTTTTAAGTCCCCACATCTGTGCGAGAAAACTCGATGTAAGAAGACAAAAGTGTTACCATACCGATCGATATTATGATCTCACATTTAGTTTATCATTGCTCACATTAATTTCATTGACATTTTATTGTTTGCATTAAGCTGCATGGTTCGCCTAATTTTAAGATAATTGTCCTGATGGAAGAAGTAATCTGAAGGAGTGCTAATGGGAATATAAATACTTCTAAGTCAAACACCTCAAAAAAAAAAAAAAAAAAAACATCATCAAGGTTGAGAGGGAAATTGACTAGAAGTACTTGTTTACTAATCTTTTAAGGCTCTGCGAATCTGATTTTCAATCTAACTTCATCAATTGTTGGAGGTTGGTATGGAATCTTTTACGTTTCCTCATTCAATTCCTAATAATGCATGAGTTTTGGTTATTCATGAATAATCAAGATCTTCAGTCTTTCACAAATCTTCACAAATCTCTAGAAGCTGATATCAAAGCATGATAATATCTCTACCTCGATGATTGTTTGTGGGCTTATGAATGAATTGAAAATCTGGGCTTTTTTTTGGCTGAGAGAGAAAATGGCGATTCTAGCCAAATTCGAGCAACAACCGGCTTCGGATCAATATGATCACACTGCCATGGACAAGAAAAGCTTTAAGTTAATTCCGCATTACGGTGATCGTCGGAGACTAATTGGGCGCGTCGCATTGGTTAGGCTTTGCGTTTGGTAGAGTTTTACTTGATTTTGGTTGATTTCTTGGCCATTTTCGCCGATCCTTGGGCCTGTGTGGTCACGCCAACGTGGTCTCCAAAACCCATGACTTCATTTAGTCATAGGTGGGCAATCGGAGGAGACATGGGCAGTGGAAGGCACGGTGGAGACGTGGCGTGCCATGACCTCACGTGATGAAGAAGGCATGTGCATGGCATGTGCCTGCGCGGAGGATTGGGTGCTTGTGGCACATGCGCCCGTAAGGATGCCTTTTGTGAATTTCTTGTTCCGCCCTTGGCAGCATGAATTTCTTATTTTGCCTATTGCCTGCAATTTGGTGAATGTTATATATATTAAGAGATTTTGGATCACACATATAAAAGGGACATAGATTGTAATTAAATGTGTCAATATAATAATTTTTTCCCACGCGGAATTTTATTATATTGATATGATTATTTAGGATGAAATGACATATTTTTTTCTTCACCCACAAGGATTAAGAAAATGAAATATAATATGGCAAATTCTTCATAAGGTAATTATGAATCTATTTAAATTAGATACTTAGCCCACATGCTTTTTTTTTTTTAATGTTATTTGATTCATATTTTTGTGATCTATTTTACATTGGTGAAAATATGATTTATGTAAATTTGCCTTAATTTTTTGTGACATAAGCATTTTTGTTTACTATGTAGTTTCACCATCTGTGAGCTTTTCCGATTTCATCGTTCCTGAGTTAAATGGTGACAACCATAAAGTTTGGAAGGATTTATCCTTCTTCAATTTGGGTGCATGGATATTGATAATGCTTCTAGGAAAGATGAACGACTTGCTCCTATTGATGCTAGCACTTCGATTGAAATTACTCTTTATGAACAATGGGGGCAATCAATTGCCTTAGTATAATGTTCATAAGAACTAAACTTTTTTGCTAGTAGTCATGGTTTGGTTGCTCAACATAATAATAACAAAGCATTACTAGAAGCTATTGATGTGTACTTTAGAAAAGGCACATGACATGACCATAATTATGAAATTCTCGTTGTTGAAACTCACTAGTGCTAGAGATGTGCGTGAGCATATTATGAAGATGAGAGATAGTGTGGCTCAGATGAAGAACCTTAAGGTTGGGATATCTGAATTTTTTTCTTTTGTACTACATTTTAAACACTCTTCCACAGTAGCGTACATCTTTCAAGATTTCTTATATCACAAATCAATTAATGAAGTCATGACCATATGTACTCAAGAGGAAGAAAGGATTCTTATGAAATCGAGATAGAGTACTTATTTGGCAATATAAGGAAAGTATAAAAGCAAGGCAAGTAGAAGGGAAGGGTAAAATACCTTCCCAAGCTGACATTAAAAAAGAATCAAAATGCTTCTTCTTTAAAAAGAATGGGTATATAAAGAAGGATTATATCAAATTTAAGGCTTGGCTCGAGAAGAAAGGTAATCTAATCTCATGTGTTTATTATGAATTTATGTGAGTCACAACATTTAATGGAGTGATTTTGGATCTACAATCCATGTTTCGAATTCCTTTTAGGGTTTCAAAAGTGGAGGTAGATGACTTGTACACAAACATAGATCTAACATTTTGAAGAGCAAATATTCGTTGTTCAGCGAAATGCTAGAGCTTTTACAATCACTATTGAAGTTGGAGGCAGATGACTTGTACACAAACATAATACAAGGGTATTCAATGCCCAAAAACATATTTTTTAATCTCTCAGGTCTAGATCGGGAGAGAATAGCTCCTACATTTAAAATTAGATTGGGAGAGTTCAATCTCTCGGATTTAGAGCAAGATTGGGAAAAGAAAGCTACTAGATTTAAATAGGAGGAAAAGAACAAAAAAAAAAAAGAATAATTAAATGGAAAAACAAACAAAAGCAACAAGAAAAGGAGGGGAGGGTGGGACTAACTCAAACCCTCCTTCACGGCTTAAAGTGGCAAAAGATGACAAATGAAAAAGAAAGAGAAAGAGAGAGAAAATGACATTTTGGTTGCAAGAGATTTTTAACATTAAAATTCTAGAAATAATTAGTATAAAAAAGAAGTGAAATGATCGGAAGGATTGGGTTTTAAGGTTGTTTATATATACCATAGAGGAAAAGGATTGGAAAAAGGATGTGTTATCTTGGGAAAATTATCAAAAAAATTCTAAACTTATTGTAATTTTTCCAAATCAATATTGAGTCTTTTTTACCAATTCAGTTTTAAACCTTTTATATTTGTGCTAATTTAGTTTGTATGGCAAATTTTGATCGGTTAGCATTGATATGGGTATTGGCTAATGCTAGCCATCGGCAAACGCCGACGTGCCAATTTTTAAATTTTTTCATTTATTTTGATTTAAAAAAAAAAATTATCCTCTCTCTCTCTCTCTCTCTCTCTCTCTCTCTCTCTCTCTCTCTCTCTCTCTCTCTCTCTCTCTCTCTCTCTCTCTCTCTCTCTCTCTAACACCCTCGATTACAGGCCATGAGAATTGTCGCGACCTCCTTTTCAGCGCTCAATACACACGGGTGCCTGTGGAGGCTAATGGTTGGCTAAGTCTATTAGGCTTAGCCTAGGCTCTTCCAAACTTACCAATTCACGACTTATGATCCAAGTTTTTAATTTGCAAGTTAATTTTAGATAGGAGTTGCCACTAATCAATTTGGTATGGGTTGATTAGAAACTCAATTGAAATACAGGAAGAAATATTTCACTCCTACGCAACTAGATAAACTAGGATCGGGAACTTGATTGCACTACTTAATCATTAATGCCCTTCTCGGTACTTAATATTATTTAAACCCTAAGGCCTTTTGGATTTTCAAGGGATTTTCCATGCATTTGTAGAGGGAAAACATATTTCTTGGTTTTTTTTTTCTATCTTTTGAACATAAAAAGTATTTTTTTTTTTGGGGGTTTTTTGATCTTTTTCGAAAATATAATTTTTTTTACTTTTCTGATTTTTTGGGAAAACATAGAATATTTTTTATCTAAAAAGTAAATTATTTTTTATTATTAAAATATTATTTTTTAGTATATTATTAAAAAAGACCTGGGTTGGACTCTCGGGTTGGGACTGACCCAGATCATTAACTATTGGCTTGGACGAGCTTGAAGCACAAGCCCAGCCCGTAGCTTTCCTTGCCCCTTTTTCTAAAAGTAACTTTAGGCCTATTTAGACAAAACTGGGCCCCTTTTTTTTATTAAAAGGAAAAACCCGGCTCAAGTTTTAAACTAACCCAAACTTGGCCTGCTACGACAAACCCTAGAGTCAATCGGGTCATGCGCCTAACTCGACTGACCCGCTTCTGCAACCACCGCTACCTTCGTGTGACTCGGCGGCCGCAACAGATGTCGCGACCAAAATTCTAGGTGAACCATCTAGGGTTTGGCTAATGGATTACTTCATGATATTTGAAATTCCTAGTTAATCTAATTTCTATTGTAGTTGCTACTTTTTGTAAAATCATCAAAATTTATTAAAGCAACCTATTCACCCCCTCTAGGTTGTATTATTAGCCCTAACAATTGGTATTGGATCTATCTTGCTTGTTATTTAAAGTGCATCACTTATAAGTATAAAATTTTTCTCTTATTCTGATGGTTTCATTTTTACCTTTGAAATCACTATTACTTTGTGAATTTTGGAGATTTGGCTAATCTAAATCGCTACATTGTATATAACTTTGAAAGAATTTCCATTTCTTCTTCAATGGCTAATGCTTATCTCTTGGAAAGCCTTGAACTTGTCTATCGTGACAAAATTTCTTTGAACATGCTACTTCTCAAAATGAATTTGATATACAAAATTTTGATCATATGTCTTTGACCCTAGTCCAGCGCCACCAATAATGTCACTCGCTTTGAAGCTCGAATTATCTGGGTCATCTTGAATGAAAAGACTTTTTTGTTGGCTCATATGGTTATTCTGCATATGACTTGTGTGGCAAGGAAGAAAATTGAAAAATTGCCTTATTGTGGCCTGATCACTCTCATCTTAAGGGCAAATGGTGACGCGCGGACCCCTGGAGTGCCTTAACTTTGGCCAAAGGGACACTTAAGTGCCATAACTTACGAAAGGTACACTTAAGTGCCAAAATCGGAGTAAAAGGGATCACTTGAGTGCCAATCTGGCCAAAATCCGGCCAAAATGTCGACGTGGCACTTTTCCGGCGAACCGAGCCCAAAACGACGCCGTTTTGCACGTTGACGTGGCCAAAACGGCGTTGTTTTGGGCCGACGTGACAAAAAAAATAAAATAAAATAATTAATTAAATTAAATTTATTTAAAATATAAAAATAATAATTTTAAAATTAAATTTAGTTAAAATATTTTAAATTAATAATTTTAAAATTAAATTTAGTTGAAATATTAAAAAATTAATAATTTAAAAAAAAAAAAAAAAGGAAAGGGGGAAGCGGCTGAGGGATTAGCCCTCAGCCACCGCCCCTTCGCCGCCGGGAAAGGCCGGTGACAGCGAGGGGAGGGTCAGCCGGGATCGGTGGGCACTGGCCAAGGGCTGGCGACCCCGGCCGACCGGCGGCGAGGGCTCGCGAGCCCTTGCCCCAGATCGGGGCGAGGGTCGCAGCCCTCGCCCAGATCCGGCGAGGGTCGGCGGCCCTTGGCTTGGCCGGGCGAGGGCCGCCGACCCTCGCTAGATCTGGGCGAGGGCTCGCGGCCCTTGCCGGATCTGGGCGAGGGCCGCGAGCCCTCGCTGCCGCGGTCGGCCGGGGTTGCCGACCCCCGGCCGGGCCCGGCGACCCCGGCCGACCCTCCCTCGCCGTCGCCAACCCTTCCCGGCGGCGGCCGGCGGCGGCGCGACGGCTAAGGGCTAATCCCTTAGCCGCCTCCCCCTTTTACTTTTTTTTTTAATAATTTTTTTATAATTTTTTTAAAATTTTTAATTATTAATTTTTTAATATTTCAACTAAATTTAATTTTAAAATTATTATTTTTAAATATTTTAACTAATTTTAAATTTAATTTAATTAATTTTTTTAAAAAAATTTACCACGTCGCGTGCAAAACAACGTCGTTTTGGGCGCGCTTCGCCGGAAAAACGCCACGTTGGCGTTTTGGCCGGACTTTGGTCAGAGTGGCACTCAAGTGATCCGTTTTTCTTCGGATGTGACACTTAAGTGTACCTTTGGCACTTAAGTGTCCCTTTAGCCAAAATTATGGCACTTGAAGCGTTCTTTTGCCGGCAAATGGAATCATAATTAATGATGATCTCAAGGCAGACAAGTTGGCCAATGTGAAAATTGAAAAGGAAACACTAAAGAAGATGATAATTGGGCTCATTCCATAGTTTGGGTGAATCAATCAATGAAATCGTCCATGCGAGACATGGAGATGATGAAGTCACTTAGCGAACCCTTCAAGCAAGACTAAAGGGAAGTGTGAAAAAGGCCATGCGTGGCCAATAAATAGCATCTACAACTCTATTTACGCTCCCCAGTTCCCTGTACCAGACTTGGCGAGCCCTTCAAGCAAGACTAAAAAAAGGTGTGAAAAGGGTCATGCATGATAAATAAATAGCATCTACAGCTCCATCTAGGCCCCCAATTTCTTGTACTAGACAAAAGGGATCAACAACTCAGGGAAGCATACTTTTGGAAGCTAAAGAGATGAGATCTCCGATGCAGATATCTATGAGGCGGTTAAGAAACTTCAAAACACGATCCAAAATTTTGGACGTTATCTCATGTTTATATAGTAGACCATTTTCAGCCTTCAATGCTGTAATCCTGTAAGCGCTAGTCTATAGCCATCAACCTAAACTCCTCCCTTAAAAAAAGAAAAAGAAAAAGATCCCACTGTTCTTAGATCCTTTTTAGGGGGTATTTGGTTGGGCATTCCCAAGGAGCTTTGGGCTCCCAAAGCCCCTTAAGGGAAATTTTGGGTGTTTGACAAGGGCTTTTGAATGCCCATTTGCGAAATGCGGGCATTTTAAATGCCGAAAGCTGAATGCCGGGGGGGGACCAACTTTGAGCATTGGGCATTTCGGAGATGTGATTTTACTGTTCACTGAGTCACTGTCCATCATCTCCTCCGCCATTCGCCTTCTTCTTCGCCGGTCGTCTTCTTCTTTGCGGTGGGCGACGCTCAGCCACGAGCAGCCAAATCTGGCCGCCGGGAAGCCTCGCCTGAGGTCGCACAACCTCAGGTGAGGTGGCTTGAGGTCAGGCGACCTTGGGCACCTGAGGTTGAGCGACCTCAGGCGGTGTCGCCTGGTCTCGCGTGAGCCAAGCGACCAGGTGAGGCCAAATGTGGCCGTTCGATGGCCAGATCCGGAGATCTTGAGGTCAGATCTGGCCGTTCGATAGCCAAATCCCGCGGTCTTGAGGCCAGATCTGGTAGTTCAGCAGCCAGATTCGGCAGTCTTGAGGCCAGATCTGGCCTCAAGACCATCGGACAGCTAGATCTGGCCTCCGCGACCTTCGACGGCCAGATCTGGTAGTTCGGCAGCGGCCAGATTTGGCCGTCTGGCGGTGGCCGGCGGTGGCCGATCGTCGGAATTTGGTTTTAGACCTAAAAAAAATATAAAAAAAATAACAAAAGCTAATTACAAATGTGAATTTTGCCAAACAGTGTTTATGCTAAGTTGCATTTCGATGCTATAATTTACCAAACGGTCTAACATTTCCGAAAGTTCATTTATCTCAAAGGTATTTGCATTCTCCCAATGGCATTTTCCCAAAGCCGAACCAAACGGGCCCTTAGTATGTCTTTGTTGAACTACTATTTCATGTTCCCATTTGCTATCCTACTGGTTATCAATGCACATCTTTTGTCTATGAATGGCATTACAATTCTCTACGCTAATGATATTTTTTTATTATGACAAAAAGGGGGATAGTGTGGAATGCAATGTGAAATGTGACCGTTAAAATATATGCTGAATTATATTGATAAGTCAAACCCTCTGTCAGGCAATTATCATTTACTTCTTAATGCAAATCTCTTGATAGTTACTTTATTATTTCACATTTTATGGCACGATATTGTCATCATAAAAAATGGGGTGATTGTTAGAAAATATCCCTATGAGATTTTACTGATCACCAAATTATCCTTTGAAATTAATAGTTACATTGATAAATGCAAATAGTGATATATGTTACCATTTTCAATGATCCTATCCATCGGCATAGATTTGAGATACTAGTCTCTTCGGCAAACAAGCATTATGATAACTTGGAAGGACCAATCGAGATAATAATCTTGAAAGTCTTTAGCACCGATGAAGTTGAGGGCATCATTGATCTTGACATCACGTGTCACTCAATTGGTTTCTTCATTGAAGATGCTAAGCCTAGCCACTTACAATATGCACCGGTGATAGTGGGCAATAGATTGGAATAATGATGTATTAGGTCTGACGACAATGAGATATACATTGGAAGAAGACTGTTGATGGTTTAAAAGCCATCAAAGCTCTAAATTGTAGTTGATAAATTGAGATAGGCATCAGAAAAGCAATTAACAAATTTGTGAGACATGATAGTAGTACACATTTTGGGAAACCTACTTTGATCAGTGAAGTGAGTGTGAAAGTAAACTGGATACTAGCAAACCTCCCAATGACCTGTAAATGGCTAGTTGATAAAACTTGAAGGTCACTAATGGATATATTAAAGACCTAAAGTATATAAGAAGTAGTGAAGCCATGAAGAGGGTTAGCCACAAGAATAGAATACGTGAAATATTCTTAGTGTCTTCTGAGTTAGAAATCTGTATCGTTCCTAATTTGCAAACTTCTCTATATTTTGTTTAGCATTATAATAGCTTATAGTCAATTGTATAAGAGTAAATATAGTGTTATTGTATCTCGATAGAGTGATCTACCAAGTGAAGAGAACTACACCAGTCAATTGTAACTTGCATTGCTAAGTACTAGTGGAATCAAACTACCGTTAAGGCTGTTTGTCTAAGAGTAAACGTAGACTTGGTCATAAGAAGAACCACTATATATCATCTTGTGATCTATTTATTCTACTATGATTTGCTTACTAGCATCACACATACTAATTTGTTTGGAATACCATCTTGAGAGCTGATTCTTTGATATTATGCAAAAAGTTTTAATCTGTCTATAGTCAATCTATTCAACCCCCATTTAGGTTGCTTTCTTAGCCATGACAGGATTTTTGTCTCTTTCAAGAAGATGAACAGTAAGAAGAGAACCACCGGCCGCGGTGGCTCCACTGAATAAGACTCTGCTAATCCTCAACGAAGAGGTGAAGGGTTCAAAACCCAGGGGAGGCGCTAGGTGTATTAAGTGTGACTCAGAGGTGGTGGGTCCTCCTGCTTAAGTGTCACTTGGGGGTTTACGGCGCGGCTGTCGGCTGCAAGCCGATTCCTCCAATACCAAAAAAAAAAAAAAAAAACAGTAAGAAGAGAAATAAATAAATAAATAAATGTCTTGGGACGAAAATGTCCTTGACTAATCGGAATATTTGGCCAGACAATAAGCGGGTCCTTATTTGAAATTGCCATGACCACTTCAAGCCATTGTTAAGATATTATTTCCATTTCTGGCAAAGTGGCAATTAAGGTTGATGTTTATTAGAGAATCCAGCTTTATTAAGACATAATTTGGATTTCTAGTAATTAATGCCAAGGTAGGTCGATTTGGCAAATTTATCAGAGAATCTGGCATTAATTTGAACATGATTTGGAATTCTAGTATTTAATGCTGCAGTTTAGGTCATCTTATCATACTCCTACACGATTGCCTAATTGACTAGCCTCTTCCATGATTTTTATCCTTATATACTGTTTAATAATTAATTTGATTTGATATAATACCATATATGAAATTGTGCCAATGTGTAACATGACAAGTACTTTCAATATAAATACGCTACCTTAAAAAGAGAATTATGTGAGAATCTCCTTCTTCGTGATAAGAAAAATGAATCGTACTTTCTCAATCTCTTTTCTATTCCTGATCCATTTCCTAATACTCTTCCACCATGTCCGATCTGCAAATGATATCGTTCAGGACACTTGCAAGAAGATTGCAGCCATTAACCCCAAATTTAAGTTCGATTTCTGCGTGAAGTCCCTCGAGTTAGACCCAGATAGCCATAAGGTGGATGTTGAGGGACTAGGGCTAATTGGTCTTAAGTTGTTGCAAGCCAATATTACAGGCACGACCGAGTACATTAAGCAACTACTAAAGCAAAAATGGGAACCACGCCTACTCAAAGCTCTCTCGTTATGCTTAGAAGTTTATTCTTTCGCTGAAGGCGAAGATTATACCCCAATTTACAAGGCGAAACGTTACCTTGATGTGAATTCTAAGGTGTCTGCAATTCTAACTGATGAAGAAACGTGCGAAACTCAAGAATCGAGGAAGAGAGGCATGGTTCCACCTCTGACAAAGCTTAATGATGACATTTATCAATTGTCCAACCTAGTCCTTTTTATTACAGCTATTTTCTTAAGGGGAGAATAAGGGACGTAATGAAGTGTGTGTTTGCCAACAAATTAATGCATGGTTTATGAATTTCCATGGTAATCTAAGTCTTTTTTTTTTTTTCCCTAACACACTATTTCTTCCAAGTGGATTCTTATGGGTGGAGATCCTTTACCCGTAGACAAATCACAACTATTGGAATAAAACTAATTTCCATAAATCAAAATCAACATGAATTTTTTAACACCTATCTTCATCTTAACTTGAATATCCAATGCTTGCTTATCTGTGCCATTTAGTTGCTATATTAGTTAAATATAAAAAATGCTAATGAATGCATAATGAATCAATTCCAATCGAATTAGTCATCAAGAGTTGGTATTTGTGCCAAATTGATTTTGGAGTCTCTGTTTGATGCTAAACAATATTGCCCAATATTTGGGATTTGAAGGAGCGACGGCGAGAAATCCTAAGTTCAATACCTAGCCATAAAAAAAAAAAAAAAATTACATTGTTTTCGTTTAGATTAGATTAACTAATGGTTAATATCCTCAAATTTGGATATGTATAGAGTTCATGTGATTCGATTGAACAACAAATTATTGATTAGCTACACAAGTTGTAACTCAAATATTTGAGATAAACAAATGATGTTTTGATATTTGGTGGGCCAAAAGGTCCATATTTTAGAGTTTGGGCCAATAAATTACACAAGCCCATACTTGGTGGGCCAAAAGGTCAATTCTTTTCGTCCTCTCAACAAGGGTTGAGTTTCTCTCTATCCCTCAAGGTGATAGCTATCTTCAATCTACAAAAAACCCCCAAATCACCATGCCCTAAATCTGTAATACATGGCAAATTTTAGGTACTCTCCACCTGATTAGATTTACCCACTCCTCTTCTTCTCCTTCGGAAGGCACTCCATGGCTGAATGTCTGCAAATGCTGATGGGTTTTGGTTTTGCATCCTCCGATCCTCATGTTGTTGGGTGACCCAAGAACGAGCGAAGATTCGGTGAGCTCTATTCGAATTCCACAAATCCTCACTACTTTGGGTTTCACCAGGTATTGCAGCTCCTCTGTCGTGCTTGTGTACATGAGAGCATCCAAGGGGCTGAAAGCGTTGTGGACCTAGGGTTCTTGCGTTTCTTTCGTTGGATTAGGGTCTCTGGCGGTATCTCCTCAGTTTATAGGAATGTGAGCCGCTACTGAAGCTTCTGCCCTCTATTTGCAAGAGCGAGCTAATAACTTTGGGAAAAAATCGAAGTATGCACTTGAATTGGTCAAATTGGGGATTTAGGGTTTTCAATTTTCGATTCTACTCGAATTTTGGGATTTAAGGTTTCTTATTTGGGGAAAAAGACGCTAAATGGCGTCATTTTGTTGTTTGCATGGTGATTGTACTTTCCGGCGATCCACGTCGACTTCAAATTTTAATATAAAAAAAAACTGACACGTTGGATTTCCGGCCAACGAGATCGACATTGGCACTGAAATGAGCGTTTTTTAAAATTTTTGGCACTTAAGTGATCCGATTGAAAATTTTGGCACCAAAGTGAGCACCGTACACAACTTATGGCACTGATAATGTACTTCTCCCCATTTTTGGCATATGAACTAAAAGAAGTCCCAAAGGAGTTTAACGTGCTGTCCGATTGAGAAACCTGATATCTCATATCTTAAATAACAAGGTGCAATTTAATATAATAGTTAGAGGAAAGACTGATGTTACGGAACTACTTAGATTTGCATAGGGTTTTGCAGTCTCTTTCAAAGTGAAGTGTTGGGTGTAGGTTCACGATCGTTGATGATTTCTAAAGGAAGGTTTGGGTGTTTATGTTAAGGCATTGTTGACGCCTTAATTTTATTTAGGTTTTATTTTATTAATTAAATTTTCGGACAATAAAAAACAAACAAAAAATAAATAAAAACAGCAAAAAAAAAAAAAAGCAAAAGCAGCCAGCCCCCTTCTTTCCCTCCACGCGGGCCTAGGGCCCATCCCTTTTTTTTAAATCCGGCCCGGCCCCTTCTCTTCTTCTTCTTCTTCTTCTTCTTCTTCTTCTTCCATATTCCCCTACGCCTATGTAGCTCATGCACACAGAGGACACCGACGCGCGAAGGACGGCCTATGACCGAAGAGAGTAGGCCGACATCGGCCGAAGAGGATAAGATCTCAGGCGCCATTAATGCTAAGCGGGCTTCGCTTGAAAGCTCGATGGGACACTGGTTCAGCCAAGGGAAACCAGTGGGCAAGCTGGAAGCCGACGGTCGAGGCCCTCCATCGATCGAATTTCCTTCGCCTATAAATAGGCGGCCGTAAGCACCGTCGGAGGCGTGGCGAACTTGGAAATCTTTCACTAAGAGACATTGGGAAAGATCAAAGAGCGAGCGCAGGGGAGAACTCGAGTCGCAAGCTCAGCCCACCCTCCACCGAGAGACTTCAAGGAAGGTCGGTGGTAAGCGAGTTTGAGAGGGTCGGATTTGGCCGATGGAGGCTTGGATCTAGCCGGAATGAGAGAGAACCAAGGCTAAGGAAGGTATGGCCAAGATCTGCGCCTCAAATCTGGGGTGACCGAGCCCCTCCGCGACACTAACACCGTGCCACCATCCTGATGCCGTCACCGTTGTCATCGTCGTCGCCGTTGCTTCTCCAGAAACCCTCGCCTCGCCTCGATCGTCGCCACCAGGTGGGAGGCTGTCCGTCGCCATTCCTATCCGAAGAAAGGTGAGAAGCCCGTTACTGTCGCCTCTACTATTCACCTCAATCACCCGTTTTCCGTTAACCTAACCGCCGTCATCGCTGCCGTTGTAGCTACCATAGCCACCGTCGCCGCCGTTGCCGCCATAACGCCTCTGTTTCCCCTCTTCGGCGCCGCGGATTCACAAACCCTAGGGTTTGCGATTTTCCAGGTCATTAAGCGGATCTGGGTCTCGAAAATCGGGTAGGGTTCGCGATTTTGGCGCGGCTGGAAGACGGGTCGTGAGCCGAAGCCGGGTCGGGTAGGGTTTCGCCAAGAGATCGGGTTGCCAGGGCCGGGTCATCGGGTCGGGCCGGGCATCCCCAAACGCCCGGTTGCGGCGTCGTTTAAAAAAAAAAAAAAAAGTTGTGCCCGCATAGCAGGCCCATCGCGTTTTGGGTGGCCCGGTCCGACACAACCCGTAGATCCGACCCGGTCGGTTTTTATTATTTAAATAATTTATTTAAAAAAATCAAAAATCAAAAAATGATTTATTTTCGAAAAAATATTTAAAAACCAGTAAAAAAATATTTTATTTTCCAAAAAAAATCGGAAATATTTCATATTTTCCAAAAAATGCCAAAAATCCAAAAAAAAGCCAAAAATTCATGAAAAAGCCAAAAAATTCATAAAATGCCAAAAAGACTTGTATTTTCTAAAAAATACCAAAAAATCCAAAAAAAAATCCCTTTTATGTCCAAAAAAATAGAAAAAGACCCAAAAATGTTTTTCCTCCCCCATCAAATTTATGGAAAATCCCTCAAAAATCCAAAAAGCCTTAGGGTTTAAACAAGATTAGGTACCGAAAGGGCATTAGTGATTAACTAGTGTAATCAAGTCCATGATCCTAATTTCTTTGGTTACGCAAGAGCGAGTATTTCTTCCAATACTTCGCTTGGGTTTCTAATCGACCCACCCCAAACCGATTAGTGGCAACTCTGTTTTAAAATTAATTTACAAGTTAAAAACTTAGACTATTAAAGTCGTGAATTGGTGGACTTGGGAGAGTCCGGGCATAACTAAATTCAGTCGAGCCATTAGCCTCCGCAAGGCACCCGCCCTTGATCGGGCGCCGAAAAAAAGGAGGTTGCGACAGGCATAGAGTTGTTCTTCCCATTAAATTCAACTAGCTAAGAGATTGATCAAATGTAGACTAGTAAGAAGAAGATCAAGCATATGTCGACTTACGGTACATGGCAAAGAGGAAAGTGTAATGAGACACCGTGCCAATGTCAGTCACTTATATAGCAACTCAGAGTTGCAATGTTGATGAGTGGAACGTAACTAGAAAGGACCCACAAAATGCTATGTAGCATTTATTTGATCAGAAAATTCTTGACGGATACGCTTATAGCTAGCTCTTTGATAGATCTCCATCAATTGCAATCGAAGGATAAACTCTTCAAGAAATCTTGTCAAATAATGTCGCTAACAATTATGTTCTCAAAATATTTGGTTAAGGTTGTGTTCGAATGAGTGATGATAAGCTCAATAAGAAGGCAAAGCAATGCATATTTATAGGTTACGTAAAGGAGAAAAGAGCTATAGGCTAACATGCCTGGAGTTTTTCTGTTATTTTTGGTCGGATGATGCCTGGAGTTATATTCTACATGTTTGTAGCATAAAAGTTACAATTGAGGCGTTTGTGATTCTTGTACGTAAAAGTGTTCATGTTGGCATCAACACATATCTCGATGTTGTTCTAAAGGAGTTGTAACGAGAAGCTTCCGAGGTAGCTAAGGAGAGTACTAGCGTGGTAACTAATATATATAGTGCAAATGGCGAGATGGAGCCAGTTGTATCAATGGTCATCGTAACTGCTGAGTTGAATAATATGGAATTTCGATATCTCAACTGATATGAGTGTAATCATGGTTTTGTTCTATCAGTGTCTATGATAAAGAGTTTATCTTTGAAATATTTGGAGAATAGCTAAAAGTGCAATACGCATTCCAACAAAGTTTATAGCTTTGGCTAAGTTTAGCTATGTGGCACTTGAGAAGCCATGGGCACCATTCGAAATTAGTAGAGAAGTTTTTCATTTTAGAAAGCTTTTTAGTGGGATTGCGAAGTAGTTGTGACTTGACAGAAACAATCAAGTCAAGTTAGAGGTTATTGAAAATATGTCTCAGCTTTGATTCTAATTACAAAATTAGCAAAGAAGAGTTTCTCCGTGTCTAATATGAACACGGGGTATTTTAGGTTTTCTAACATATGTTGGATAGAGACTCCGCTCCCATCGAGTATAAGCAGTCTTGAGATTTTAAGAGAGTTTTTCGTGAGGCTAGAAGAAAATTTTCTTGAGGATTCGTACATGATGGGGTATAAATATAGTCATTGTTGTATTCTCTATATATCAATTTAGATATTTGATCGGCTTATTTGTGGGACATGAAATCGCTGGGTGATTGTTTTTTATTCTCTTTAATTTACAGTAGAAAACATTATTAATGAAAAAATAGCACCGGGAAAATTATAAATGGGTTGGTCTGTGATCATGGACCCTTGAATGAGTTCGGTCTGATACTCCCATTTAAACACCTAAGTCGGTTATAAGTCGATTTCGAGAAATAGTGGGACTCACCACATCGGAATTGAAAATTTGCTCAGTCATTTTAACAAATCCTTAATATCATTTTTAGAGGAGAATTAAAACTTGTTTATCAAATAAAATAATGGAAAATTCCAATAAAATAAAAAAGAAAAAGAAAAAAGAAAGCCCCAAGATTGCAAGCCTTCTCCGAGAAGACCTCTACAGAATGACACTTGTCTTAAAACATCCCTCGTTTAGGTCTTAATCTTCATGTGTTCGTCCGTTTTGATATAGAATAAATGGAAAACGAAATAGATTAAGATAACTTACTTGGGAATCCTAGACAAGGATGCGAAGTGTTGAGAATCAATAAAAACGATGATGAACTACTTGGATTTGACTGAATTTGATTGACCTTCAAATGTCTTCATCTTAGAAGAGTTACAAAGCCTCTAATACCGGTCTGGAAATCTCGCTCGAAGTGCTATGTCGAGGACAAATTCAAGTATCCTTTCGAGGACATTTTCAACCTAAAAATCCTTTATTATCATCGGTCCAAACTGCTTCACTAGTTTTAGCATATTTATCTATGTACTTTAGATCTTTTTTCTATATTTCTTGTTGTTCGAGGTTGCCTAGGATTTTCTCGTAGAAAGAGTAATTATATTGAACAGGGGCAACTGTTGTAATCTCTATTCAAGATATAATTGAGAGACTTTTTCACTGATACGAAGTTAAACAAACAATTTACCTTAAAAGTTTAGAAACCATTCGTCCCATTGCTATGAGAAATGAATACACTTTGTTCACACCATACGATTAATGTGCTTCGAAGACTGAAAATCCTTACGTCGATTCATCCATGAAGTTTATTCAACGGATAGAGATAGTTCTACAATGGCTTTGAAAAGGTTATTCGACAGGACTTTTGTGTTCGTGTGTGAACGGTACTGCGTGCGAATCTCTATCCTTTTTGACCAACTTGTGAACTAATGAAACATGAGAATTTTGACCTCCGATTTGAAATTTCTCCAACGTCTAGAGGAGATGGCGGACGGGTTCTCGTACCAGTCTGATGTGGCACCCTTGTCGGAAAGAAGGTTCCTTTCACTTAAGATACGACGTATGTGAACCAAAAAAAAACCCGCGGAACCGGAATTCATGCACGACGGTCACCGGTAAAATGTCGGACCTACAAGCACGACAACCCAAACAAGGATGATGAGGAAAGAGAGATATATCTAATGTGCAACAACCCACATATAGGCCCCCACCCGCAGTTTTCTAGTCGCATCTTTTTGGGGCAGAAAACTAACCCGGATCAAATTATTCCATCTGATGGGTTGGTCCCGGCTTAGCCCAAATTTATCAAAATTCGGAGTAACATGATACGATATTAAATGGTAGGTACATACCTAACATTACTCAATAATGGAGAATAATATGGTGTATATCTTAATCTTCTTTTGTGTTATTTGAATGGTGGGGAAGTTAAATTTAGAGAGGTCAATCGGGAATCTTTGAAACGCACCACTATTTTTATGGATTGGGTAAGAGCAACTAAAAATCCACATTTGACATATCTTTAGTTTTCGTACTCTTCAAAGTTATGTGTCATGAACAGTTTCACCTACTAGTGTTTGCACTTACACTCTCTAAGTAAATGCGGATGTACATATTATATTGCTGGTGTTTTGGCTGTATTAGCATTACATTCATAATAAATTTGCCGATGAGGATGCTTTGTGCAAATGTATGATAATAACACAAACATGTAACTCCATTATATTGTACTTATGTGGGAAAGGGCCCGTTCTCAATAAAATATCAGCTTTTGGTTTGGAAGAAAAGGACCATGAAATTCCAGAAATAGCAAGGACTCTGGTGTCTAATCTTCCCGAATAGACCAACAAGCGTGGGGCTGGCATTTGCAGTAGTTCGCTACTTGCTCACTTACACCGTTTCTTGATGTTAATTTGTAAGCAATAGGGGCAGTACTTGACTTCGAGACAAGCTACATCAATTAAAAGCGTGCTCGTCAGAAAATATGCTTTGCGGAGTCTAATCAGATCCGATCCGCAACAGTGTTGGAATTTATGCCCATTTAAATTGTTTTAATATAAGTTTATAATCCTAGAGTGACTATCAGTTCGATCACGTTGACTTCATTGAATATATAACTTATTCATGCGAGCAAAAGGGACAGTCTTAATTAAATAATGATATGTTTAAATAGCTAATCTGACTTCCCAAATCTATAGATGGTATAATAAAAAGGAAGAATTCTAATTGAGAGATGGAGTAACCAAAGAGACTGTTGGAAATTTTTTATAATTATGCAAATTATGAAATTGTTTAAGAACGACTAATGATTTTCCTTTATTACGATAAGATATGAAACGACAACATATACTTGTGCTTTGCTACAACTTTCTTCCTTTGCAAAGCTTAAAGGCCAGGGGTGTAAGGCACGCCAGTGGCAGGCAACCAAGACCCACCGGCGATGAATTTCTCAACTGTGAAGTTCAAAGCCTCCGTCGCACTTTTGATGACGTGGTAACCCGCCCACTTGACCCTATTTGCAGTGGATGACCCGGGACCTGTGTTATTATACTCACCATAGTACAAAGTTTTAAGGGCAGAGTCATTATCCCATTCCAACCACCCAGCCGGGTCAATTAGGCTGTCAAGATACGTTTCCATGAAAACAGTTCTGGAATAAATTCGCCAAGGCCTCCCAAGGTATGTCTTGACAGAGCTTTGAACAAGTTTCAAGCCTGAAGCTGCGGTGACTTTGCAATTATGGATGGAGATGCCGGTAGTTCCACTTTCACTGCTCCGCCCTTGTGCAGTAATGGTATTGACCTTGCTAGGAGAGTTTCTGGCATAGATGTTGCAATTTTGGAGAACAGCAGTAGCATCTCCAAAAATGAAGTCGACTGTTCCGTAAATGTCGCATTCTTTGTAGAATTGTCGACCGGAATAAACATAAAGAGTGTCCTGATAGCCCTCAAAGCCACATCGATAGAAGACTGAGGGGTTTGAGTTGGAACGGAGAGCAACTGCTTGGCCGTTTGCCGCACCGGCAGTATTACGGAAAGTGATGTCTTGAGCAATAAATCCCTCACCAATGATAGCTGAAATTCAAGATGAGAAAGATCAATAGTACGCATGTCTACTTGTTGATTTTGTCTAAACCAAAAAGTATCTCACAAACTAAACAGACCTCTAAATGTTTTATACGGCATATTAAGGAGACATGAATAGACTAAGATAACTAGCACTTGATTATTGTCTCTCTTTTTTCCTTTAAAATCTATCCTGAAGAAAATGCACATGATAAAAAATAACTTAATTACTGTAAACTCACCAACTGTAGCTGAAGTGAAGGTAGAAAATCCTCCGCCAACACTCCTGTTTCCGGTGATTATGGTATTTCCAATGCCGTCGCCCACGAACATAATGTTCTTCAATTCTGATCCAACTTCAACATTCTCTTCGTATGTACCGGCCTTGATGTAGATTATGAACCTTGCCGTACCGGATCGCTTTGATGCTGCGGTTACAGCTTCGCCAATAGTTTTGTAGTTCCCTGAACCGTCTTGGGCCACCAAGATATTGGCCTTAGATGCCACGGAAGAAGAGTGCAGGAGCTTCTGATCGCCTGGCCTCACCCAAGTAGGGAACTTCTTGGTGTAGTTCGGCATGACATATGGCACATAATTGGTGGACAATGCGTTGCTTATCAATTTGGAGATGTCGTTACACATCGAGGGCAACATCTTGTCTGGGAGGCCGAGCTCAATGAACCCGGTCCGACAAGTATCAAGGTCGGTCAGGGCGGCGCTGAGCCAAGTTTGTGCATCATCCGGAGTGCATTGATGGTCGATGCTGCGGTTCAAGCTGAGGACTGCGTGCTCGTAAAGCTGGAGGCAGTCGGCCCATGCGACCTTCTCGCGCTTGTTGTGGCACCTGGAGCCCGACAAGTACACGCTGATTCGGGCGAGCTGGGCCCTCTCGAGGGCAACTTGAATCAAGGCCTTCAAGAAATCGGATTTCTGGTTGAGAGGGGTTTGATTAGGGTTGAGGGTCAAGAAGTGTTTACACGGTTGTGGGTAAGGTGTCTTGTTACACCATGACTCCACGTTACTAAAGGAATAGCCAGAGACGGACGGAGATAGCACAAGAGGAACAAAGAAAAGGATCATCATCTTTTGATGAAAACCCATATCGATTGATTGTGTGTGTGGCTAAGTGAAACTTTAATGTGGACGTAAGTGAATGCAGAGAAATGAGAATGTCGACGAGAGAATTTGAGATTGGGAATTGTGGTGATTCATCTGCCTTGTATTCGTCCCTTTATATAGAAGTGAAGGCACAATGGTGACAAGAGGCATGCATTTGCACGGCTTTTCAACTATGAGGTGATGAACTTTGCGTGACACCGGTATGAGGTGACATCATCTCATATTGTGACTAATAACCACTCTTTCCCTTAATAGATTTCGTATGTTGCACGATAGAATCAACTATAGAAAAAATTATGCGGAAGAGCTTAAAATAAGCTCATTTTGAATCAAATTATCTTGATATCATTACTTTAAATGAAAATTGATAATTTTATCTAAAAGATGTGAGTTGATTCACTTCATAGTTTTAGGAAATACCCATTAAGAAGGGTATCATCCAAAAAGCCCCTAGCACACATAGATGAAATACCTCACTTAAAAAGCTCATAACGTGAGAGTGGATGCCTATGCATATGTGAATCCTTATGGCCAACCAACACATGATTTTGACGCCATGAAATACAAGCAAAACCTACAATTGATCTCATGAAAAGGTAAAAAAGCACTTAGGCTGCTTATAGTTTTGTTTGTTTTTACCTTAAATGGATCGATCGCATTGGCATATTGTTTGAAATTCATCTTCCATATCAAAGTCCCCGTTGGAGGATGATCAAAGCATCAAAGAGAGTTCAAAGCATGCGATTGTAATCTAAAAGGCTTCTCAAAATTTGATATTTCCTTGCAAGAGGTTGACAAAAATTTGGTTATCTCTGAAAATGCTTGGTATATAGTCGATTTCTCACAATGTATGATCCAATCCCACTTCACAAATTCAATATGTTATTGTTGTGACAATGCAACCAATATTTGCCACCTTCTGTAAGTATGGCTAAGGATGTTAAATTTCGTTCTATGTAGATGTGTTTTCTATGAACATTTATGTTAGTTGCCACTGTCAAAGTGTTACAGCAAAAAGAGCATAAAAGCTCATCAAACTAGCTATAGCTTGTCGGTGAGTAAACCCTTGATAGAGCTGGTTGTATGTACCATCTCATGAAGTTCTGATCAAGTATGAACCCAAGGAAATGAATTAGGAATCACTATAAGCAACCCTTCATCGGCCTAGAGCTGAAAGCTGTAGTTTTATTGTGTTCATTTCATTCTAGATGCTCTCCAACTTTCTAATAAATTCAGACGCGTCCTAACCTCATTTAACAACAAATCGAATGTACTAGATGTGTGCGAATGCGTGCAAGTAGGGGTAAAAATTGTTAAAGATGTTGAGCCAAATTATGTAGTTTCTTGATAATTTTATCTAAAAGAAGCAAGCTGATCACTTCATAGTTCCACGAAATACCCATTAAGAATTGCATCATCCAAAAAGAGCCCAGCACATATTTATGAAATGCCTTACTTAAGAAGGTCATAATGTGAGATTGTATGCGTACACGTATGTGACTCCTCATGACCATCCAGTACACGGTTTTGAAGTGGTGAAATATAAGCAAAATCCGCAATTAATCTGTTGAAAAGGGAAGCAGAAACACTTAGGGTATTTATTTTTTTGTTTCTTTGACCTTAAATGGATTGCATTGACATATTGTTTGAAATTCATTTTCCACCTCAAAGTCCCATTTATAAGATGATTAGAGCATTAGAAAGAGTCCAAAGCGCGTGATTGTAACTGAAAAGGAATCTCAAAATTTGATATTTCCTTGCAAGGGGTTGAGGACAATTTGGTTTTATCTGAAAATGCTGGGAATATAGTCAATGTCTCACGATGAATGATCCATCCCACTTCCTGAAGCTTGATAGGCACTACCATATTAAATTCACGCATTTTGCCATTTGATTAATATGGAAACTTTGGTGGCTGTGATTTCCATTCATGGTAACTTTGTCTTCTTTCCACGTTTTGAACTTGCCCTAGAATGGGCAAAGTTCATAAAAGCCCACTCGGGTCGTGGACAGAATATGAGGCTACATCTATTCACAAATTATCTTAGGCAAATGAATCACTCTCTGCGTTTCAAGTATGAGGCCACATCGCCTCATATTATGACTAACAACCACTCTCTCCCTTTATAGAGCCCAGTTGTTGCACTGTAGAATCAACTATAGGACAATATTCTGGACGAGCTTAAAAAAGGCTCATCTTGATCCAAATTATCTTGACTTCATTATTTTCGATGAAAAATTAATAATTTAATCTAAAAGAAGCAAGTTGATCAATTAATAGTTTTAGGAAATACCGATTAAGAAGTGCATCATCCGAAAAGCCCCTAGCACATATATATGAAAGAATACCTTACTTAAAGAGGGCATAATGTGAGAGTGGATGCCTACACATGCGTGACTTGTCAGGGTCAATTAGCGCACAGTTTTGAAGCAGTGAAATACAAGCAAAATCTAAAATTAAATCTGTTGAAAGGGAGACATAAACACTTAGGGTATTTATATTTTTGTTTCTTTCACCTTACATGGATTGCATTAGCATATTGTTCGAAATTCATCTTCCACATCAAAGTCCCTACATCAAAGTCCCCTTTGGAGGATGATTAGGGCATTAGAGAGAGTCCAAAGCGCGTGATTGTAACCAAAATGGTCTCAAAAGTTGATATTTCCTTGCAAGAAGTTGAGGACAATTTGGTTATCCCTGAAAATGCTTGGAATATAGTCGATTTCTCACGATATATCATCAAATCCCACTTCCCAAAGCCAAGGTGATATTTTTGTGACAATGCAAACAATATTTGCCACCTTCTTTAGCTGTGACTAAGAATGTTAAATTTCATTCTATGTAGATGTGTTTTCTATGAACGTTTATATTAGTCCCTACCGTCAAGTGCTACAGCAAAAAGAACATAAAAGCTAATCACACTAGCTGTAGCTTGTCAGTGAGTAAAACCTTGCTAGAGCTAGTTGTATGTACTATCTCATGAAGTTCTGATGAAGTATTAACCTTGGAAATGAATTACAAATCATTATAAGCAACCCTTTGTTGGCCCAGAATTGAAGGCTGTAGTTTTATTGTGTCAATTTCATTCTAGACAGCCTTCGACTGCCTCATAAATTCAGCCGCGTCCTAACCTTATTTAACCAAAAACCAAATGTACTAGATGTGTACAAGCACGTGTAAGCAAGGGTAAAAAAATGTTCAAGATGTTGAACCAAATTATGTAGTTTCTTGAAGTGGACCTGTACCCACAAATTTGAGGTTTATGGGGGTATGATCTTAGAGACGAAGTTCTTACCTTATTCAGACAAAGTTGTGAGCAAGGGTAAAAAAATGTCAAGTTAAATCTGATTTAACCATGCATTGATGAACTAATCTGACTTTTTTAGCGCAAAAAGAAAACCTAAAAATAAAATTAAAATAACAATTACGAGAATTCTTTGATCGTCAGCTAAGTTTGCTCATACATTAT
Organism: Eucalyptus fibrosa; assembly: GCA_017140475.1. Taxonomy (NCBI): domain Eukaryota; kingdom Viridiplantae; phylum Streptophyta; class Magnoliopsida; order Myrtales; family Myrtaceae; genus Eucalyptus; species Eucalyptus fibrosa. The sequence continues at coordinate 19,483,094 of CM029509.1, read as the reverse complement.
CCCAATAAGGATATGGAACTCTCGTAGCATACCATAATTGATTTCACTAATTACTTAGTGAGGGTACAGAGAAGCCACGCGAGTGTGTGGCTGAGAATTTGATGACTTGAAGAATGTTACTTTTATGTTGTCAATTAAGTAAGTTCTTAGCTTATCTAATTATAGGGTCCCCACATCCCTAAATCAAAAAGTATAAAGTATACACATAATCTCCATCCTATTGTGAGGTCACCAATTTAAATAAGTCCACCTTAGCAAGCAAGGCTTAATTAATGGAAAGTGACGGATGACCTAAGTGAACAATCTTGTTAAGTTAGAGGACTTAATTGAACAAAGTTAAAAATAACAAAACCAAACTGCAAAAACAATTGAATTTAATTAGAGGATTGACCGACCAAAAACAGAATTAGAGTGTTTGTTTACTTCGAAAAACATTAATAAACATCTTGAGATTTGTCTTTTTAGTCCATTTTTCCTGTTCATGTTTTGCCTTATATACAAAAATGCCATTTCCTTTCCGCAAATGCCACCGCCCAACTCCTAAATTTCCCACCACACCCAAACCACCAAAGCCAAACCATAAACGTAATCACTGAACCCTAAGCTTAGGTGCCGCTATTTGCTGCCGCCGTGCCCATTGTCGCAATGGTGGCGGCGGCGGCAAACAATGGTGGGTGATGTGAGAGGTGAGGGTTTATGGGAAACTTGGAGGATTGATATATTAAAGAGAGGCAATGTGATCTTTTTAGCATATGATAATTTGGTAGAGGAATACATTTGCTTTTTCAAAAAAGTAGTGGAGAGAAAGTGATCATATAGTGAAATGTGAGGAAGGTTCGTAGGCAACAATTACCAAAGACAAATCAAGCTGCTTAAGATGTCATTGGGTTCATCCTTAAGCTCATATTTGTAGGTAAGAAAGTCTTTTGTAAAAGTTGGGCATTAAACTTATGGAGGTGGCTTTTACTTAGAATAGTATGCACATAATTGATGAGATTTGAATATGAAATCTTAACTCTTGAATTAAAAATCTCACATGGTATCTCAACCCCATGCCAATCATGGGGATTGATTTTAGATGAGGGAACTCTAAGCTCAGGTTTAGAGCATGACACACATACACAGTCTTCCGATAATTATCTCAACTATATCATCGAATTATGATTTTGTCCATATCATTATAGCTTAGGATCATAGCTCATCCTATTAGGCAACCTGTTCTTTTTGAAATGATTAGTTTATCAAGTAACGGGATCCGTAACATATGTTGAGACCTAATTTTGCCGGTTGAGAAACCATCATGATAATATAAAAAGGTCAAAATAGCATAAAACAACAAAATAGACAAATAGGTAAAATTTTAAGTAATATTAGAAAATAGGTCCCTTAATAAAAGGAAAAGAAGAGAGAGAGAGAGAAGCCCAGCTCCCTGAACGCGACCGGCCCGCGGTAGAGCTCAGCCCAATCTCCCTTGCTCTCTTACACGCGGCCTGGTACTCTCTCCCAGCCCATTTCTCAGCCACTTTCCAACCCTCCAGCCTTCTCTTTTTTGGCCCGGTCCCTCCCTCTTTCTTTTCTCTCGCGGCCCGGTCATTTCTTTCTCCCTCTCTCGGCAAATCTCTCGCTCGCTTGTCTTCCTCCTCACGGCACACGCGCTCAGTCTCGCACAATACACACATGCTCACCCACATGAACGACGAACGAAGCAAAGGAAGGTGTGAGGTGAGCGAGGGACACGTATCAGCGTGTAAATATGGTGAGGGCTAAGTCGTAAACCGGCAGGGAGTGCGGCATTACCGCACAAAGGAGAAGCAAAAGAGAGAACACGGAAAAGTGAGATTAAAAAGTGAGGAGGGGAACCGGATCTTTCGAAGGAGAATTCGGTCATCGGTTGTCACCGGAGACCGCCATTCCTGAGCCACCAAGGCTGGCCGTTTGGAAGCCACCTCATTCAGTCCTTGCTTTGCAGGTGCAGGGGCTTGACTCCATATCACTATCATCATGTTGACAAAGGTTCGAGTATGTTGGCAAGTTAACACCTAGATTTTAGCTAAATATTTATGATAAAAATTGCATGAAAAATTATGGACCAATTCAGCCATAACAAAAATGATTTTCGCATCACCCGAGTCTTAGTTACTATTTGAATTTACTAACTTTTATTTTCTATTTTATTTTCCCCTATTTTACAATATTTTCAAATAATTATATGAAAAAAAAAAAAATTTGGCTTTGGGGGCGGACTGGGCTTGATGCCAGCCCTTTTTTTCTCTTTTTTGCATGGGCCCAAGGCTAGAGGTGGCAAAACCCATGTTTTTCACAAATGAGTCGAATGTGGGTTATGAAGTTGTAATGGGCCATGACCCACATTCAACCCATTTTAAGTTCAGTTTTATATGGGTTGAAAATGGGTACCCATTTTAGACCCATTTTTAAAACCTAAAAAAACATGAAAATCCTCAGCCCTTTGACCTTCGTCCTTTGCCGCTTGCCTCCGAGCCGCCTCTGCCACTCGTTGCCACGGCTTGCCTCCGCCGCCCGCCACCGCGGCTCGCCTCCGCCACCGCAACAACAATATCCAATAAAAATTAGCCAGAATGACTGAATTGGCACGAGTTTTAAAAAGTTTAGAACTAAATTAATACTAATATAATAGGTTTAGGATTTTTCTGACACTTTTTCCTCTATGGTGATCTTGTTTAGTGAACCACGAAGTATCCTAGAAAGTGTAGCTGAAGCGATACTTTCAGTCAATTGAATAATATGATATTGGCATCGTTAAAACGTGTATGGTGTCAATGACAGCGATGTCCAAAAGTATCGCTGTCATATTATTCAATTGTCCAGGGTCCCAAAGTCACTTTAATATTCATTAAATTCTCCAAGGTGTAGAAAGTGTAACTTCATTTAAAGTTGAATGCAGACAGTTTCTAATACACGTACTCAAATATGAGCTTTAAGCCTGAATCGGATAAGTAAATTAGTTTAAAGATAGGAAATCTTCCTCATATCCATGTTCTCCTTTCTGGGGATTCTTATTCTAATGGAAAATCACTCCTTTACTTCTTTTTTTTTTCCTTTTTTTTGCCGGGCGCCAAATTGTGTTTGATTTGTTTATAATTTGTACAACTTATTTGAAGTAAAAAAAATCAACTTTCGTTTTCACGCTATACCAAAAAAAAAAAAAGAAAAGAAATAGCGTTAACACTTGTTAATGTATGAATGAAACTTGCAAATGCGATTTGAGCGCCATAAATTAGAGCAATGAATTGCTGTAGAGGGCCCGCGCATTGCAACAGTATAAATCGTTGAAGTTTCTATTGGTAGAAAATCAACATACTTATATCTCAAATTTAATCTTTTAAGAATAAAGCGATTTAAAATAGTGCATGATATAATACTATACCTTTTTTATTTTAGAGATTGAAAATCTTAAAAGGTCTTATGGACTTCTATCAATAATTATTTTGCATATTAAATTTAATAAAAATTCCAAATAAAAGTCTGAAGTATAAGCATTTTTTTCTAAAAAGACTCAAAATGAACTTTATTTCAAATAAAAGTATGAAGTAATTAATTAAGTTTCAAATAAGGGCATAAAATTGCAGGCTTGCCAAATGGTCGCTGGCTAACATTTTCAAGCGACTAAAAGGCGGGCAATTTTGTCCGAAATTTACAATTGGGTAAAAAATGAAGAAAATCCCCAAATTAAATTTAGATTAGGTTCTTCCTTCAATTTTTCACTTTTCTTCTTCCTCTCCTGCTCCTGCTGTTCCTCAAGCAAATCGCTCCTCGCCCGATCCACCCCGCTTTAGGCCCGGTCCTCATTCAATCCTCCTCACTCCTCGCCCGCTCCTCGTGAGCTTCAGTCCGTCGTCCACTATTTCCTGGTTTAATAGGAAGTGCATGCCTCCTGGTCATCCTAGCAGGCTAGCACTTGACATCGGCCTTATCAAACAAGGCTATAACCTTGATTGGCCCATTAGCTGACCTGTTATCAACATAGCAACTTAACATTAATCACAATTGAGAGCTCTTAGAAAATTAAAGCTCGTATATGTATGTGTAAAAGGAATTAAATCAACAGCACGAACCTTCCAAAGGGAGCATGCCAGACTCGAGCTACATTCCTGTTCAAAGCAACTTAACAAGGGAAAGCCCACAACAACTAGCGTAAGCCTGAAAGGAAGAGCGACAAACCATTTGATGAAGACTGTCTTGTGCCATTCCTCCGGGAAGATCAGCCTCCGTCAACCTGCAACATCAAAAAGCCGTTTCTCAAATCACAAACGAAAGAAGAATCCAACGAGGACGTGATTAAAATTAGACAGATGAATAAGCATTTGGCTCGCGAAAAAGGACTTGAAGGTCACGGACGACGGAAATGTGGGAACGAAGAGACGACGGTGGACAGCGGACGATGGGCTGAAGCTCGCGAGGAGCGGGCGAGGAGTGAGCAGGATTGGGTAAGGAGGGGCGAGGACCAGGCGTGAAGTGACCGCTTATCGGGCAAGGAGCAATTTGCTTGAGGAGCAATGGGAGAGGAAGAAAAGTGAAAAATGAAGAATCTAATCTAAATTAAATTTGGGGATTTTTTACATTTTTTCTTCGATTGCAAATTTCCAACAAAGTGCACAATTTGAGTCATCGGAAAATATGGGCCGGTAAACATTTGGCTAGCCGCCTATCTTAGACCCTTATTTAAGATTGGTAATCACTTTATGCCATTATTTAAAACAAAATCAATTTAAAGCCTTTTCTTGAGACAATGCCCCACTTTAAACATTTACTTATTCGACAAAAAAAATTATTTCGAATTTTTCTTTAACTTTATTAAAATTGATGTGTTGGACTACATGATAATGTGAATTAAATTTTTTCTCCCTCTGGCAAAGATAAATTCATTGTTGTTTTCATAAATTAACAAAAGAATGCGCAAAGTGAGGCTTTGAACTTCATAGAAGGGGAAAAGCAATACCCTTCCAAATAAGCTTTCATTAAATTATAATCAACAACTAATGCCACAGAATAAAATCTTAATTGATATAGCATCTGTACATGATATGGATGAAATATCAATTGATACAAAGAAGAATTTGTCATGTAAAGAACATTTGAAGTTTATGTTGATAAATTAGAAATAAGAATACATCTATACATCTGTTCTTATCATCGTTGGTGAGTCATTTATTAGTTTTTAATGGCTAATGCCTCAAAACGAAATTTTAATTCAGATGTAACATTTAAAGATAACACGGCTGAATTATCAATCAATGCAAAGAAGAATTTTTTTACTTAAAGAATGTTCGAAGTTAATGTTATATTCTGTTAACACCAAAATAGACCTAGCGGGCCGGCGATGACCAACAAAGCCCATCAGGCCCAAATCAAACATAATAATTACCAATGGTTCGGTACCGACGATCACTTGGAAGTAAGGAGATAAGAAGGATTCCATTGCTGAAACGCTCGGTTCCAACCATAGATAAGGCGATATAGTTATCGGCAAAGCCCCGAATATTCTAAGCAGTTTAAAATTAAACAATAGATGTTGAAGTAGTTATTTTATTTATCCCACTATAAATAGCCAAAGAGAAGTCATTGTAAGGGATCACCAGATTGAACAACAAAACCCACGTATTCAGTTTTCGGCTATCTTTCTTTAGTTATCTCCCTTTGCATTTACTTTCAGTTACATTAGAATTATCTTTTATTTATTGCAATAATAGTAGAATCCATAACTTTCTTTCCGAAACAACACAGGACCCGATACAAATAAAAGAACCGAAGAACCATCTTTCATTGAAGGATATTTTGTCTGAGAACATTCTCGGCCAAATATATTCATATACGATGTAAGAATTTGTCTATTCTCATTGTAGTTCATGAGTCATTTGTTAGTTTTCAATAACTTAATGTATGAACCTTACTATTGACCCTTGATAATTACATTATAGGACAACGAAGTTTTTAGCTTTTTACAACAATATTTTTATATATTTATTAGATACTATTTATTTTAAAATTTGTGAATATACTAAGGAAAGAAAGAGAAAAATACGAAAAAGATTGGAAAAGAATAATTGGGACGATGTGCCTAGAGAATGTAACCTGGCACCTCCCACCCAAACGGGATGTTTAGTCCATAGCCCAGGATCGCTGGGCCATTTAAATGCATTGGTATTTCCATTGCGACACATATTATATAATTTGTTATTTAAAAAGATGACATCCAATCAGAAATCGACACGTAGCAAGCTTGTGAGGGGCCATGGCGGTTTGCCGCTTTAGTATTTTTAGAGAGTGTCAAGAAAATTTAACAGTTTTATAATATGGGATTCAAAATGAAGTTGGAAGTATAAATTTGTTGACTTACTTTAGTGGTATTTGAATTCACTAAAAACTTTTAAGTTATATGATTATTGGGCCAACTAGACATACCAATTCTGCTTTCTAACCTTAGACATTTCTTTCAACTAACATTAATTATTAGCTGTGGAATTTGTTTTGACCAGCATCATAAAAAGAGCACCCATTATGAATTAAATCGTCCAGCCCCTCTAAAACTATCAGTCGGATATAAGAGGAGGGTAGGGCTAAGCGGATAAAAATTCTTGCTCATAAGAACGTCCATATGGTGGCAATTCCTCCTAGAAGGTGTATTACTCCTAAAACACCTCCCTTCCATTGCTCTTTATAAATTTAAAGAAAAAAAGAAAAAGTTCTAAAGGGTTGAAAAAGAAAAATTCGATGATAGATTTCATATTATTGCTATGCTTAGTGGTCATATCCTTAAATAGCAGGTTAGTTATGCCTATCGTCGAAACGGAAAGTTGGACTGTTTTTTATTATTATTTTTATCTAGGTGTTGAGATAATTTATTAAAAAAAAAAAGTATTTCCTTGTTCCGAGATACTTTATCTATTGAAATTGGAAAAGTTAACGGTATAAATGAAAGGATTTCTATAAATACTTCGAAAAGGAATAAAGGCGTGGGTTAATTGCAAGATTATGAAAACCACCTACTGTCTTTCCCTTTTTTGTTCAAGTTTTTAAAGCATAGTCCCACAAAATTTTTGGACAGTGGATATAGTAAATCAAATGAATGGTGAACAAGAAATCTCATTTGGTCAATTAGTACACATGTGATGAATTTACCTTCTATCAATTTTCGCTAAATTTTACCATCAAATTGTTGAGTTTGATAATATATGACAATTGACGGATATATTGGTTTAAGGTTTTAGCCTCCGTTTGTCATAGGTGTACCTATTTATGATTTTTTGTGATATTAATCCAACTTAACATAAACTAACGGATGGTAAATTTGTTATAAATACATCATTTTGGAGTTTTTTATGATTAAAAGTTCATTTTAAATAGACCCTGAATGAGTGCAAGCCAACAATGGCATGCTCCAACGGATCCTTCACAAAAAAAAAAAAATTTATTTTAAATAAATTTGTCGGTATTAACCCTTAAAAAAGACACTCTTATTGATGGCGTTGACCGAGAAATATTGGGGAAATCTGGAAATAAGACAGTGATAGAGGAACGTGAAAAAGGCAGGAAGGGAGGCTCAGGAAGGACCCCGTCTAGATAGGGACAGCAGAGGGGAAAGAAGATGCCTGGGAGAGCACATGCGGTTTCCGGTGTGTTTCCTTCTTCCTCCACTTTTGGTCTCTGCTTTCTCATCTTCCCTTTAGGTATCTATCTGAAGCTACAATTTCTTGTCAAATAGTATCATTGATAAAACTCACATTTTTTTAGATATCCTAAAATAATCTCTCATTCATTTATTTGTTAAAATCTGCTTTTTTGGACATGTTCAATCACGGAGAATTTTCCATCATTCTCTAATTATATTATTATAACCGTGACATGTTGTAACTAAGTATATAACTCTTTTAGGAATTAGCAGTCACATATAGTGTTTGGATCGATTTTTGCACATCTCAACTAGTCTATCTTTTCGGGAGATAGGGACACTCCCCCACACTGACTGGATTTTTGCAAGATTTTATGCGTGAAATGCTCTCAACAAAACTTAAACCGAACATCAAAGGAGATGATTGAACTCCTTTACCATCCAAACCTATACCTTTTATTTTGTTCAAAAAACATATACCTTAGTCTATAAATGTTAATAAAGTATAATGACTTGTGTTCAATTGGGATTCCTAAAAAATTAATGATGAAGTAATTCACCTATTGGACACTTGCATAACAGTCATAATAAGCATCATCCACATTTCTTGAGGGAGATTTACCTAATTCAAAAACTTGTTAGGTGTTAGATCTCAAATATGATGGATGTAACATCTCTCTAGAATCATGATATAAAGCTGGCTGATTTATATCGTACAAACACATAATATAGAGAAAAAAGCTCAGATATTCATGTCACATGACGTACAAACATCTTGAAATACAAGGGAAAAAAGAGAGACAAAGGGTGTCAAATTCCATTGCAAGATCAACTAGACAATGTCCTCCCCAAATCCTCTTCCATCGCTACCAACAGGTCGAGTCACAATGTTGTCATTCATCGGTGGTTCTTCTTGGTTTGCAATAATAATTTTCAAAAGCTCTTTAATAATCCCTTGCGATTGAATGAGCAAGTTTTTGAGTATTGAAGAAATTTCTTCGCACATGGACTTGAAAATTTGTTTCATCTCTTGGTATATTTGTTGGTACTTGGGATTTGTTGCTACCATAACAAGGAACATACCATAGATAACCCACTTGATGAAAGAATTCAATACAATCGAGTCAATTGCTACTCCAACAACAACACATCCCACTATGAGAAACGTGAGATTGATGAATGGCTTTCCACCATCGCTTTGTGTTGTTCGTGAATGGATGCCAAAGAGCACGATGAGAACTATAGCTATCGTGATGAAGGTTATTTGCTTGTTTAAAAGTAAATCCTTAGCTCCATAAAGAGCTAATGACCATATAAGTGAGGATATTAAGAAATCTTTCGATTTCTTAGTGACGGCATCTTCTTGCTGTCCGAGTCTATGAGAAAGAACAACAAAATTTGAAATCATCAGTTTATGAGGTAAATAAATAATATCAGCTTGTAGTACGGTCTTTATGGAAGCTTACTTATCCACAAATAAAACTGTAGAATGAATTGTACATATATAAAATGATGGTGACGATTGCTCCCAAATTGCATTACTACCGGTCATACCATATGCTAATCCAAAATTAGAAACTAGAGCTCAGCATTAGTGACATGCAAAGTCCATATAATTAGTCTAAACAAATCAATTGCAATAAGTAATAAACAAGTCGTGATTGATATGGATGGATTTTGCGACAATCACACAAATAAAAGATCCAACAAACATAAAAAGCCAAGTGCATTGATTGCTCTTGATCCAAAGGAGGATATATTTTATAAGGGTGTACATCGGTCCCAATCCAAACTAGCCAATTTTGAGTGATTCTTGAAAGAATTAGTTCGACTCTCAATTCCAAAAATTTGGAATCGAAAATTACCTTTACAATTCCCAATTCCACGTGAGGAATCGGACCAGCCAAACCAAACCAACGGATCAACCCAAATTACTTATTTTTTTTATTTTCTTATTCTGAAATAAATCATAAATTAGTAAATTGCATTTCAATCTCTCTCTCTCTCTCTCTCTCTCTCTCTCTAGGCACCTCTCTCTCGATCTTGATGGAGACTGCTTTAATTTCACTGTTTTTTATTTTTTTGGGTTCTTTCTCGAGCACCTATATTCTTTCAACGAGGCAATCTGCTTATCGTCTCTATTACTTTAGCTTCACAGTATCAAATCAAAGAGTGTTCTATGTGAAAGCATGGCTGCCACGCGAGAATCAAGCTAGAGCATAGCCTCAGAAGTACTGAAGGAGTGGCACGATCGTATGAGAGAAAGATCAGAATGGGCTTTTGCCAAACAAGCAAATAAAGCAAGCAATCGACGACAACATGTGGAACCAAAATGGTCAGCAGATTAGTGACCATTCTAAAGGGGAGTGATTTACATGATAACCAAGGCAAAACAAACCCACCATTTTTCATTAATCATGCTGCCTATTCAGCTATTTGTCACCAGAAGTCTGTGCATGTATTAGAAGAAACAAAGAAGAACAAAAAATATACAGCCAATCCCCATGCAACCTGTCCATCCGGTTCTTGAGTGGACAAGATGGATTCTTGGCTCTAGGTTGGGAATCAACTTACTGTAAAACCAATCACTCCTAATAATTCATAAGGAGCAAGACACACATGCATACAATGAAGAGTTCTATCTAATCAACATAAGGTATGAATGCTCAAATGCAAAACTAACCTCCGAGCCTCAGTTGAAGTAAGGTTGATGTCGGACATGGATCTCTTGCTAGCTTTTCAACAAAGAGAGTTGATGCTTCCTTCAGCCCTGCACTAGAGACTAGCAGAACGGATATAATTATAGGATGAGGAAGGATAATATCGTCAATTCCTGTCTCCGGGGCGCAAGTTCCTTTTATTGACAACTTCGTCAATTCTTTTAGGGGGGGAAATCTGATTGCCCCCTCTAAAAGAAAGATTGCCCCGTCACCGATTTTGTCAGTCGTGTCATCCCCTCCCTCTTGAAGTGACATATATTGATGCCGTTCCATCGTTCCAAACAATGATCGAGTGGGGGCCCACTCTTGACTTATATTACCTTTTTATTTTTCCTTTTTGTTTGTGTGGATTTTTTCTTTCTCTTCCTTTTCTTCTAAACTTTATATAGGAAACCGTGTCTCATTTCCGGTCAATGACGGTCGAATCGCGTGACTCCAGAAAGCCTTCTTTTAAAGAGTGGGCAACTGAAGGGGTTTTTGGAAATTATCAAATGAGATTTCTATGGTGCACAAAATCCTATAATTTTGTTTTATGATATTTTTCATTATAGTTATAACAAACCATCGTGACCTCAAACGATTGGAAATAATCAATACTGTATGTATATTAGGAAAATGTTGTGATATCGGGAATTATAAAAGTAACATTTTACAACATTCTGCACTTGTGTATGGCAAAAATGCCTTAAGTCTTTGTAAAATATCATAAATCACATAAAAGAATCATTTTTGCACTTTGTAACTATAAATATTGTGACATTGGTTGAAACACAAAAATTATTTTGCAAACATTTTGCTTTTTAGTTTCAACAGGCAAAATCTTGTCAAAAAAATTGTGCGGTTTAGGACCATTTTAACTTGAAGACAATTAGATGTCCAAAAAGACTTTCTCTGCTTGCCCATGACAACGTTATATAACCCTTTTAATGTGTCATTCAAAAAGAAATTTTCATGTTTGATATCCTACACTTGATTACCATATAGCGTGGAAAAAATTTTGACACGTGCTTATACAATTAACTGTTCTAAATTAGATGGTGAGCTATCGACACTCAAATATGATTTTCGGCAAGTCATTGTCAATTGTCCTACATGGTACATCACCACATCAGCAATTTTTGACAAATATTAGCTAGAAGGGCTACATGAAATTTCGCACAAATGTTAAGAATTAAATTGACAAATTTAAAAGTTTAGGATTACTTTAGCATGCTTGTAATAGGTTTAGAACCAATTGGATAATTTCTTTCTATTATTCTTTTTTTCTTTGGTTTTTGCTAGGCTTTGATCCTTGGACTTTAACATCCACATCTCAACCCCCCGACCATAGGGACAGTTGCTCATTGGCTTTCCTCCAAGTAATGTAAAAATGGTGGATATCCCACCTTTTTTTTTAAAGAAACCCCACCTTTTTTTTTCAGTGAAATTTGATGCTGTGATTTTCAACATATATAAAAATTTACTTCCACTTGATCCCGGATAATCAAGTTACCCAGTAACAAGGGGACATTGAATGGCGGAGACGGCAAAAGTGATAGAACTATCACATTACTCAATTTTTTTTTTTTTCCATGTGAGACGAAACCAGTGTCCCGCCTTTTCTGGCAGATGGCCAACTTATTACTATACTATCAGTGGACCTAATGATAATCTGAAGAGCTCGGAGGAGATTCAAAACAAAAGGTCTAGTATTCTACTTTCCTGTAAATGAACTAATTTTTCGTAACTATTGGTAGTTTGATTTGAAATATTTTCATGGAAAACCAACAATAAGAATTAGCAATCACCCAATTTTGGCCTCTAAAGTACCTAAGTAACCTTAAGTTCGAAAAGAAAAGGTACAAAGAATGAAAAATTATTTTGAAAGTGCGTTAATATTAGATCAATTTAGTGGGATTCATATGGATCTCACATTAGACCTTCAAATTTAATAGTTCAGAATCAACTTAGCATATGTACTATGCTTATCAATACTTAATAGAAAATGACTAGAAATGGAAAAAAAAAATGTTTGTTTGCACTAGGATGAATTCCCAACACTAATCAAAGTTAAGTTTTTTTCTTCTTGAAGGGTGCTTTTGAAGAATAAAAGGAAACCGGCCAAATTCTAATTGGTATTATACATGTCATGGACACCGTTTTCAAATCGGGTCATATCAAACCTTTGATATGAAAATGGCACTTAGTTTTCTTCTTTATGGCACATTTGTTTCACAAAAAATAAATGATTTGAAAAATATATTTTTTAAATAATCACATCTATCAATTAAAATTATTAGTTAATGAATAATATTTTCATTAGCACCAATAATTTATGTCTACACATTTGCATGGATGATGAAAATATTTTTTGTTTATTCATTTTTGTAAGCAATATAAACAATTATTTGTAGGAAAATGTTTTCCGAATCAATTTTTCTACAAAACAAATGGAGTCTTAAAGAAAATATTACTTAAACTCTATTTGTTTTGCTTGCAATAATTAGTCAATGGAAAAATTTATCATTATCGAAAATATTTTCTTTGTCCACGAAAATATTTAGACATAAATTATTATCGGTCATGAAAATTATTTTCATAAACTAATTATTTCAAGCGATACATGCAATGGTTTTTAGGAAAATATCTTCAAATCATTCATTTTTCTTGAAATAAATGAAGCCTTTCATTTATTTCTCCTATGCATTCATCTATTTACCTAATTTTTTTCTCAATGGGAAAAGCTAACTTTTGGTATTTTACTATTTTCCGAATCTAAAATATTTCAGAATATGAATGCAACAGCAAAAAGGTTTTTTTTTTTTTTTTCAATGCAAACCATATTTATTCTAATCTATATATCTCTATAGCTTTTCAAGGCATAGTTTTCATCACCCAAACAAAAAAAGCATAGTCTTCTCTTCAGCCAACCAAACAAGTATTGCACTGGCCACATTTCTATGATGATTTTCCTCTTCACTTAAAAATGAAGGTGAAAATTTCTTCTTCTTCTTCTTCTTCTTCTTTTCCCTCCATTTTTAATCTCTTGAGTTTCTCACTTGGGGATAACCACTAGAAGCATGGAAGAACACTCTTTGTAGTCACTAAGAGATAATAGCCCTTGCGATAGTAGAGGATGTTGCTAGCTTCGGTGGTTTGCCATGTAGGAGCAGCGAGTTCTAATAAGAGAAGGTATCCAAAAGATGGAGTTTCAAAAAGATTGAAGAATAAAAAATCATTTAGCTACGTCAAATGTTTTCTATTATAACTTGGTTTTCTAATTTAATTTTTCCTAATTTGAAAAGATTCAATATGCAAGTCAGGTGAAGCTCCTATTATGAAAGGAGATAAATTGAGTATAAAACAATGCCCCAAGAATGATGTTAAAAAAGAAGTAATGAAGAATGTTCCATATGCTAGTGCAGTTGGCAGTCTTATATATACACAAGTATGTATCGGACCTGATATTACTTTTATTGTGAATACTCTTGGAATATATTTATCGAATCCAAGTCATGAACATTGGGTTGTAGCTAAAAATGTGATAAGATATCTTCAACGAACAAAAGACTTCATGCTCGTGTATAGCAGAATTGAGGATCTAAAAGTGATTGAATATTCAGATGCTGATTTTGCTAGTTGTTTGGATGACAGAAAATCAACTTCTGGATATATTGTTATGATGGCTGGAGGTGTTATTTCTTGGAAGAGTACAAAGCAAACCTTGATTATGAACTCTACAATGTATGTTGAGTTTGTAGCGTGTTACAGCACGTCAATTCAAGCTATTTGACTCAGAAATTTGATCTCAAAATTGCGAGTTATAAATTATATTGCTAGACTTATAGTGATCTACTGTAACAATACTACAGCTGTATTTTATTCCAAGAATGACAAGATCAGCAATGCGTCCAAACACATGGAGATAAAAAATTATATTGTTAAGGACTTGGTCAAAAAGGGAAATATTTTGATATTATTTTGATTGAGAATATTATGTTGGCTATCCTTTAACAAAAGGTTTACGACCCATTTTGTTTAAAGAACATGTAAAGAATATGGGTGTTTTAGACTCTTTTGATTTCTTTTGTTAGTGGGAGCTATATAATTTGTATTTTTGGATATTATAGTTATATGCAAATTGATAATACTTTCATGTTTTCTATTAAAACATTTATTTTCAATAATCATTATTGTTGATTATATTGTTATCATTTATGCTGTTGACTGAGAAATTGAAATATAAAACAGTATCTTTAAACAAATTTTAGTTTAAAGACAACTAGAGTCACTAATTATGAGATCTCATATTGAATTGTGACATAGTCATGCAATTTCATGTTGTTTAAAAATTGTGCTAATGCAGTTTCATGTTATTGAGAAATTGCATTAAGGACTAATAAGAAACAATGTATATTCTGATCATATGTTGGCATTATTTTTTACTATACTACTAGGGTCATGATCCATGAAAATATAATGCTTATAATATATTATTATGGAAGGTCATGTGTTGCGGTGTTTTCTAAACATATAAATCTCCATAGTCCTATACTAAGGTTATACATGATTAGATTAGTTTTGAGATACCGTTATTGGAGTATAATTTTTAAAGTTGTGGCCACACAAAACAAATTTTTAGTTATTAACCCGATAGTATCATTTTTAATATAAAATATTTTTTAAAATAAAAATAAGTTAATTAATATAGCCCAAGTGGGAGAATGTTGAAAATTTCCTATAATATGGGCTTACATTAATTAATTGATTTTCTATTTTAAATAATCGGGTTAATATTTGTTAAACCCTTAAGTAATCTTATTGAATTGAGTTTTGGCATCTATTAATAATGGGCCTATTAAAGCAGCAAAGTGTAAACAATTGTATTTAACTAAAGTCCATAATAAAATGGGCCAAGTTAACACATTATTGATTATGGTTTATTATGTCCCTTCTCTAGCCTATAAAAAGGTAGATTATGCCTATCAGTTGCTTAATCCCATTAAAAGTTGTTATATTGAAATAGATCATAAAGAGGAAAATCTAACATTCCAATAGATCTCTGATTCAACAGACTGATCTATTTTTCTTCAAATGAAGTAATGGCTCAAACAGGTACGTTTTAATTCCACTGAACATATCGTTTTTAGTGTTTTACAGTCATATATGGATCTAATTGTTCTTGATTAATTAGTTGTTTATGTGGATAATTTTCTATAAATGAAGGTAGCTTACATGTTTACAAGTAAATCCTTAGCTTGGAGAAGAGCTAATGACCAGGTAAGCGAGGATTTCAAGAAATCTTTCAATTTATCAAAGATGGCATATTCTTGTTCTCCGAGTCTACAAAAAAAAAAAAAAACACAACAAAATTTGAAATCATTAATTTATGATGATATTATATAATACAAGCTTGTAGCAAAAGTGGTCCACCTGCATGCTTATATCTTGATCGACGGAGGCTTACTTATCAACAAACGAAACTATACAATGAGTAAAATTAATTGGACATATTGTGAGCGCAAATTGCTTTACAACATGTCATAGGCGAGTCCAGCAATACAAACTAAAGCTTAGCTACAACAACATGCAAAGTCCATATAGTTAGTCTAAACAAGTTAATTGCAGTAAGTTATAAAGTATTCTTAATATGCAAGGATTTTTGCAAAAGTAATACAATTAAAAACTGCAATAAATATAGAAAGCTAAGTGCCCCAAATTCTTGCGATGCAAAGCAGGATACAATTCATAAGGAATGAGATAAACATATGTGAACAATGAAGAGTCGAGTCAAACCCTCTCTGTTGTTGCCATTGTTGCGGTTGCTCGCTGTCTCTGTACTAAATAGGGAACAAATTATTTCCAAGAAAAATAGTTTAAAAAGAAAAATAATTACTTTATCCGTGTTCTAAGCAAAGTACTTAGGGAATTTTTACATGAATGAATTACATACCTTTCGACCATGACTGCGTGATCCTCCATGTTCTGGAGAAGTTGGAACTCTATGAATTCTATGGTTGCTTTTGTGAATGAGGAAGTGGAACTGGTTGCAGTGTGTATGTGTGTGTATATATATATATATGGCATCTGCCGTGACTTTAATTATTAGTTTATCTAATTGAAGTGGACTTGACTTTTGCAAATGTCGTCACCAAATTGGCGTGAAATCAACGGTTGAGGCTCACTCCTCAATCATGAGTTTGTGACCATCATCCTATAGTTATAGGCTCAGTGAATTCTTCTATTTTCTGAATTTTTTCATGATGTTGCTAGCACAAGCACTTGATTGCATATATAAGTCTTGTTTATTTTTCCCTTTCTTCTTTTTTTATATTTCTCCTCTGCATTCATTTACTCATATATTTTTTTTTTCTTGACGGGAAAAGCTAACTTTTGTTATTTTACTATTTTCTCAATTTTTCATGATTTCAAAGAAAGAGCAAAACGGCAAAAGAGTTTTTCAATGTGAACCATTTGGATTATCTCTATTCTGTTCTGTTCTATGATCCATCTATCCATCTATATAGTTCTTCAAAGCAGAATTCTCTCTTCAGCCAACCAAACAACGTATTGGGCCAAACCCTTTCCCATGGCCATTTTCCTTCTCACTTGCAAATGAAGATGAAAATTTTCTTTTCCTTTCTCCTTTTCTGATCTCTTGCGGTCCCACTTTGACATGCTTTTGCAATTTTTGCGTCTTGCTTGGGATAGAAAATGCAACAATATAGAAGGAAAGGAAGTAGACAGTTCGCATGAGGAAACTTCTTGGTGCCAAGGCAAAGAGAGAATTGGTTCACAGAAACATAGTTTTGTAACTTTTGCTGTTCCACCTTGATTTCTTCTTAGTCCACTTTAACACGCTTTGGCGACTTTCGAATCTTAACGTCGGGTAGAAAATGCAACCTGAACCAGGCAAAAGTCAAGCAACTTCCAACCTTCCACGACTTTGGCATTTATTACTGACAAATGTACCCGCACAGTAAAAGGTTAGGCGTGGGCCACTCTAAATTTACGCTTATTCCCTGTTGTCTCTTGGATTACTCTTAATTTGAGCTTATTCCTTACCTTTTCTTTATTCTTTTTGTTGTCCATTTGAGCTCCAAGAGGTTTTATTTCTGTTTGGCCTCTTTTTAAAAAAATTTCCATTGGAGACGAAAATGCTGTCCCTCCTTTTCCCAAAAAAAAAAAAAAAAAAAGGTTTTATTCGATAGATAGCGAACTAGTTATTGTGTTAGTGAGTTGTATTTTTGTCTTTTTATTTTGTACAAGGAAACCACTATTCTGAATAATCTAAGCACAAGTAAGAATGGAAAAAAAAAATATTTTACTAGTTTAAACTGATGCATTTGATTTAATCATAACTTCAATACATGTCATTTCATTATAATCTATGTTTCTTAATTGCTCGACTTTCATTTTAATCAACAAATCTAACAATCCAACTTTCTTAATTTTTCAAGTCATCACCACACGATTCTTTTTTTTTTTTTTTGGTAAGCAATTCTTTTATAGTCACTTCAAACAAAAAAGTTTCACAATATGACAAAGCTGAGCACGTTAGAAATTCTAAACATCCATTATTTATCATACAAATTCGAAAGAAAAAGCTCCCGAAAACATTACTACATGTGAATATCCTCTTTGCATTGATTAAATCGAATGATTAGTTGTTGAGAAGAAAATTGTGGCAATTGAAAATTGCATTATAAAACGACTTATTGAAACCATATATATATATCCTAAATGCATCGATGACAAAAAAAAAAATCCTAAATGCATCAAAATTTTCATAAAACCATCAAAGGAAAGTAAATGGTCTTCATAATACAAATGTAACGCCATGGTAACAGATCGTATATGCAACTTGACAATAAAACCTTGTTCCTTCAGCTACTTAGCTCCCCTAAAAAAGGCTACTCTCTTGGGAAAATAAATATTTTACTTAAATTAGACAATAAAAGTTTTAGTTACATTACTAAGAGTCATTATTTGCTCAAAAATATAACGAAGAGTGATTCCTATGTTAGAGTGCGAGAAACTCCAACCTTATAATAGGCCTTTCGGGTTGAATTATTGCTGTTAAAGTACTCTGCCTATTATATTTCACCACCGTGGATTTTAATGGCCTTCAATGTGAGTTTCACATTTGCCTTTCGATTTAAATGCCCGACTATTATGCCCATAACCTTTACAAGTACCACATATTTTGCCTTTTTCAACAATTTGAACTGACAAAGGATCACGTCATTTAGAAGTTGCTTCTCCTTTAATTTTTTAATTCCAACCTTTATGATATGTAGTTAAGGGCTCATGTAAGGAGGAATCACTTGTTCGTACAAAATGCTCAATTTGCTTTTCAAAAACTTCCTTTTTCAATAGTAGCCATTCTTAATATTTCCTTCCAAATCGTGAAATAGTTGCTTAAATAAATTGTCTCTATTATTTTGAGTAATATCGTGATTAAAAAAAAAGGACCTTAAATAAATCATCTCCATTATTTTGAGTAATATCATGATAAATAGGACCTTACATCAAGCCTTTATTGCAAATTAGTTATATCTAGAGATAGACCATCGGAAATCCTAAATCTTATATTATGCATACATGGAAGGTCCATGTATCGCATAAATGCCCAATACAAGTAGGTGGCTTAACCCTACTTTTAGCAATCTCTTATCACTTGTAGAGCTCATCTAAAAATGTTGACGAAAAGCAGAATATGAAAATGATGAGGAACTCTTACCTTCTTGCTTGATAGTTTCGTTTTGATTTTTCAAAACTAATTCTCAACTGCAATGAACATTTTATTTTTCACCTCTTCATTTCTCATTGAAACTAGTAGATATACTTTCAAAATTGAACTTAACCCTTTAGCTATTGAAGTAACACAATTCCCAAAATGCATGAGCAAGTTTGTCTAAGGAGGCACAAAAAACTCTTTGAAAGGAACCAATTTATTTTTAATACAACTAAGAATTGATGGCTTCCTCTTACAATGGTCTTCAAATTGCTGACTTTTTCATCATATTCTACTCCATTCCTTGAGTTCAGAACCTTGCACAAATCAAATATAAAAGAATTCCAATCCATTCCATCTTCAAAATGAGATTTACATTTTATCACATTATTCTTCTCAATGTGCCAAACACAACAAATCGGCACTTTTAGGAAAAGTGCATCGAACTTTTCTATCAATGACAAAAGCTAGGGATTGACCATCAACACCCAATATGCTGCTAAACATTGTCAAAAGCCAATCCGTTGTCTTCTTTTTCCTCTCTCGAAAGGGCGAAGCATGAGTAGACAAAAGCATTAAAGCTAGGAACTCCAACCACATCCAACAAAAGCATTTTGTATCAATTAGTCTTGTAAGTGCAATCAATTACAGAGACATTTGCTAAACTCTTTGTCAATGCCATGGACATAAATTTAAAAGAAAAACAAATGCCTAAAGCGACCATTAGCACCATGTTTAAATTTGTAGATGAATCGATTAAGCTCATCCAATCAAGCTTGGACCATAAAGCGACCATTCAGATTTTCACCATAGATTTTGCTTTCATGTGGCCTTCATTTGAACTCTCTAAACGATAAGGCCTCAGAAAGAGGTAAGGCCTCAAAAGAGAGCCAACCGCAGGTACCCGCCAGAGCTTATTAAGAACATCAGGACATCTCAGCACCAGCCAAAACTGAGACAAAGCCTATCGCTTCCATGCCAACTTTAACAATCCTGATTATTCTGAAGGTGCCTATTGTAGTATTTCTTTAATGCGTCTTGGTTTCTCCGGTCCGACCAACTTGAGAATATTTGTCACAGGATAGACAATGTCTTGATGTGATCAATCATAGATAACAGCAGGACCAAACCTTCACTATAACACCAGTTTATAGAGTACTTGTTCTTTGTATGGAACAATGCAACAGATAATTCAACTGGCGCAAAAGGTTGAGCAAGCTATAATCTGCTGTCACACTAATCCCAACCTCACATAGATCAGCTTGTAAAAGCCACAGATAATTCAGTTGTCTAAGATAGTAATACAACCAGCATTAGGTGAGTTATCTATGAAAGCTCTTCACAACAGCTAGCGGATCAAGCTACTTTCTTGCTTCTATCTCTCACTTACTTAGGTGCGTCTTTTCTTGCTGTTGAAACAGAACCAGGCAGAAAATGAACTGTTCATCAATCCCTCCTGGAATAGAACATAAAGACATACATCAGAAGTTGATACATGAGGAAATCTGCAAGTAAAACTCCACTAAACCCAAGCTCCAAAGAGAACATTCCAATATGTAGCAAGAAAATGTTGGTTTCCTCATCCTCCAAATCACTTAGAGCGCGTTTAGTAACGATTCTGTTCCTGAAAACAAATTCTGATAAAAAATGATTATTTTTTATTCGGTTCCCGAGAACTGATTCTTAGTAAAAGAACGCGTTTGGTAACTGTACAAAATTTCTGATTCTGGAATAAAATTGTGTTTGGTATCATATTCATTGATTCTGTTCCAAATCAATTTCTTTTAATTTTTAAATAATTTTTATAATTTTTTCCTTTTTTTCTTTTCTTTTTTTTTCCTTTTTTCCTTTTTTTCTTTTTTCTCCTATTCTTCTTCTTCTTCAGGCCAGTCGCCGGTCGGCGACCGGCCAGACAAGGGTCGACGACCTCACCAGAGCGTCACCGGCCCTCGGCAAGGCCAGCCCTTATTGGCCGAGCCTCACCGGTGGCCAGGCGGGCCTCGTCGGGGCTGGGCGAGCCTCACCAGGGCTAGGCGGGCCTCACCTAGCCTTGGCAAGGCCAGCCTAGCCACCGGCGAGGCTCGACCTCACTAGTGGCTGGACTTGCCTCCAGCAAGCTCGCCGGACTGGTTGCCGGCGACCGGTGGCGGCGGACGGCAGCAAACAGCGGCAACCAGCAGCGGTGGGTGGTGGTCACGAGATGGCAATTGATGAAGAAGAAGAAAAAGAGAAGAAGAAGAGTTTTGATTCTCAATTTTGATTCTGGAACAAGAATCACATTTTTTTTTAATTCTTGATTCTACTCCCAATCTGTTCCCGGAAACAAAATTTTTACCAAACGCAATTCTGGGCCCAAACTGATTCTAGGAACAAAAAATTAGAATTTAACCCTGTTTGGATGGTTACCAAATAGGGCCTTAAGCCACCATCTTTCACCACTGACTTATTTATTGGTATCAGCTTAGTTTAAACAAGAAAAGAAATTTTGGAGAGCCATTTTCCTTTGTCTTTCCTCAACCCCAAGAATTTAAAATCTAACAAGCACCACTAGTACTGTCACTAATTCTGATATCATCATTGCTAACTAGTGAAAGGAGTGGAAAAAGTCATAGCCAATTCCTCACCATACCTGGTCTGAACAGAAGGTAGACTTGGCATTCTCAACCACTCAGGAGCTTTCAGAGCCTTGTATCATGTTGCATCGATGGACAATCTTCGAGAAATCATCAAGACTTAGCTGTAACATAGACAGATAAATCACGCCACAAACAGATAATTTGATTCCTAGAGACCCAAAACCAGCATCAACATTCGATCCCCATTTTACTTAACATCATTAAATTTATGCTGATTCCTAGGAAAAGAAATCCTTAATACTATTGTTGGCAATTGTTTTCCTTTGCATAACATTTCTAGAAATTTATTCAATCTAGCAAAGGAGATCTAAAAATAAAAGAGATAGATGAAGATAGAGAAAATTGCATTCTCCTATGTCAAGAGTGGGCTAACTAAAAGATCTAACTAGAGATTGACCTCAAAATAACTATGTAAAAATTCATATCCTAACAGAATCCTTTTTCCCACACTTTCCAGGGCATGACTAGTCTTGCCAGCATATTACCTCATTTACTTTCACTACCCCATTGTTATGATTAACTCAACCTGGTGATACTTTCCCATACAGATATAGTGAAGTCATATTTAGTATTGTTCGATTCTTGAAACATGGACATTAATGCAAGATAATTTCTAAAATTGCCTAGATTTTGATCTGCATTAATAATTTAAGAATTTCGTTAACAAGTGCCACCAAAGCACTTCTTGAAAACCTCAATAAAGAAAGTTTGTCATTTCCAATGCACTATCTTTCTTGTATTATGCATAATAAATGAAATAAAAACATTTCTTTATTAAGTATGGTTACCAAGTGTTGCCGGGGTACTCGTTAACAAGACCCATAACTTAATTATATATCTATTCAACAACAGATACTCTGTCCTCATGGATGTTTAATGAGATTTCATAACACTGCAGTCAATTAAATTAATGATGCTGAGACCTTTTTTCAAAATTTCATAACAGTTCAGTCCACAGCAATGCAGTTGACAAAAGGATTAGCGTGCAGGACTGGAGATGAAACAAAAATAGTACTAGGCTGGACCTTTCCATCTCCATCGCTATCAAAGCAGTGAATCATGTTGGCCAGTTCCTCATCTGTCCATGTAAAATCATGAGCATCAGCAACTTTGGCTAAATCATGCACAGTGATGCCACCCTTCCCCACTTCTGCATGACACATGCAAGCTCATCAGTTCCAGAAACAAAAGGTTCACAAGCCAAAAAGGGGCGTCTATTGCCCCGGCCTCCCACATTGTGGGGTCCAGGAAGGGCTAGATGTACCCACTTAACAGTAAGATCACAAGCCACAGAAAGAAAAAAGAAGGTCCGTGTAATACCCACATAAGAAACTCTCATTGTTAGTAACCAGAGGAACATAGAAAAAACCTTCTAGTAAAATTGATATTCTGTGACATATTTTGGCAGTTTCTGATATCACAGTAATCAAGAAGCAACGTATCTCACAACTATATACTAGCAAACCAAAATCCGCCAGATCTTCAAAAGTTTAATATCACTTTTCAAACCGTGACTAAAGAAAGGGATGGAAGACTTGCTGCACATAAATATCTCCCTCCAGATTGACCTACTATAGATGTTGGTTTCCTGGATGCGAATGGTTCAGCCTAACAATAAATTCGCTTCTCTGAACCTCCCTACCATTTGGAATAATGATATACAAGAACAAGTGAACCTGACGTGCGAAACCAACAAAGTGGTTGCCACAGCCATCAATGCCAAAGGAAAAAAAAAAATGAAGGAAAGAACGTGAAAAATATCCATCCATCATCTGACAAGCATAGAAATGGAAACTCCATTAACCATCGATTACCATCAAACTGAAAGAAATGCATAATCAGCTCGTCCTCAGTCATCTTCACCCGGCTGGTAAACTGGATATCGATAATTATTTACAAGAAAACAAAGAAACAAACAAAGAAAGACAGTCAGCTAGGAAAGGAAAAGGAAAACAAAATTCTCTTAAAACAATTATTAGGATAAGAGTTACAGACCGTTTTTCTCCTCTTCAGCATTCTAGGATTTTCCTGAGTCTTTTCTACTCCGCCTTTAAGATTTACACCAGCCTCATTTTGGGAAGGCCCCGAACTCACTGTTCCTGAAACTCCGGCAGAATCATGCAGAGACAGCACAATGGCCTGCATTTTGCCACTGACTTTGTTAATATTGATCTTACAGTTACTACACATGTAATAGATTTCTAATCCATGCCGAGATGAAACCCAAGCTTCACTTTAGAATGATAATATTACAATCATGAAAATACTAGATTTACCTTAGCCAATTCAGCATCATCATCAACATAATCCAACTTATTTGGTGACTTTTTGGTCTGAGGTTTCTTCTTCGGTTTGGACACTTTTCTCTTTCCCTGGAGCAGGAGATAGTCACAAAGGGCAGAACACAACATTTCAAAGCAAGACAGACGTATTACAAAAGTATTGACATGTCCATTGTCCCAAGGACAAGAAGCTCGGTTATAAGAAGACATATCAAAGTAATACAAGATCAAAATAATTTGCTGAATTCAGCTCATCAATTGTGCTCTCATCAATCTTTAAACTTCTTCCACCCACATTAAAGAATAGGAACAAGAATTCAGGTTTAGCTCCTTTTACTTTTCTCATGTCACAACCTCTGGCATATGTGATATATCTGAAATCTGATCTGAATACTAAAATGGATTAGGACTAAAAACGAGGAAAACAATATTGCTTTCAAACTAAGCATGTCGCAATTGGTACTAAGTATCATAGCCAAATTCTCTAAGTTCATTACTTACGAATCTATGTGTCTTCCATACAACACCTAATCTTACATAACATAGAACAACCAAGGACATGAAGTTGCAGATGTCCAATATGTCCAATGCGATTACTATAATGACATGTCCAAGACTGATACAGATACAACTTACTTAAAAGTTCCCAAGTGCACCTCAGATACTTAGTTTCCTCTTGTTGTCTAAATCCTGATTTAAACGGAAATCTTATTAGCAATAAGAGGAGATCCAGAAAGAAAAACTGCCTTCCACCAAAACCCACTCCAGGAGGACACACAAAGCACTGAAAAAGCTAAACTTAAATGAAAGCCATAAGTCAATTTGACTGAAAACACCCACACTATATTATTTGGTAATTAAGTCATTTATTCAACTGTGGTATTAATATTTAACCGATTTGGTGAAAACAATATTTTCAACTGCAGTACATGCAACTAGAGTATCACCAAATTAACGTCCTTCACAAAAGCAGTCTGGAGTGATTAGCAATAGTGAAATTCAAAATAAGTAGCCAATAAACAATTAGACTGTAATTTTGGAATTAATTGTAATGGGTTTGAAATGCCAAGAAATATTAAAAGTACACAATTTAATTGAAATTCTCAAGGATTTAAAGAAAAGGGAAAAACAAAGGGAAAGATGGCATGTTAATCTGCCAGCACGTGAACTTAAGTTTCACACAATTTCTAACCAACTGCACAAAGTTTTGCTTAAGTTGGGTAATCTATAAAGATGTTGGCGAGTCAAAGAGCATAACTAAGTATTCAATGCCACTTCAAGCCGAAAATCTCATGGTTACCTAGGATCCAACTTGGATCTTCTAATGACAGTCCTCTGTTTAATTAGGCCAACTATTCCTTAGAAACACCGGTGAAGTTTCAAGAATGTCACAATCAAAGTAATAAAATCCAGTTGCAGCATAAATAAATTCATTCTAATTAAGAAGGCACTCAATGCAGCCACTGCAGCAATAACTTCGTGAAGAAGTCTGAAGAACGAAGGTAACTCAGGAAGAAAGTGCTCCCAAATGCACTTCGCGACAACATTAACCAAAAATTATCCTACAAAAAAAAGACAGTGCTGTGGAAAAAACAGATAGGCAACACTTCCCAGTGACCGCAATTTGTGGTGAACAAATAACAGTTCAGACAGGAATGAAACAAAGCTAGAGCTGCCAAGCCGAAAAATTAATGACCCCCGAGGACGAATCACTTCATTCACTTCAATGGTCCCATGGTCATTCTCATAGCGAAAAATTCAAGAAGTAAGAAACTCGGTGATCATTTCTTTCTCTTGACTCCGTTGTCTTAAACCGACCTTCCCATTTTCACATACACCTTCAACGCCACCTACGCTAGGATCTTTAATTCACGCAAATACAACAGAAGCTGATAAAGAATTACCCAGTAGAAAAGAACCGACCTTTCTCTTACCAGACCCAGATACTTCAAAATCCCGATCATCCTCCTCATCGTCGACGCTAAGATCATCGTCATCGCCGCCATCGCCGTCCAAAGCAGGAGCGTAATCACCATCCTTGTCGTCGTTGTCGTCATCGTCGTCCTCGCCGCCCACCTTCCTTTCGCCCTTCGCGTCGCCCTTTCTCGCCTTCGACTCGAACCCATCACGGAACTCGCCAGGTTTCGGAGGCCCAGGGCCTCCATCCTCCTCTTGTTCTCCGCGATCCTCGACAGTCTCTGCTTCTCGTAATTCGACACACGCGTCGCCTCCGTCGGGTCGGGTAGCGCCGGAGGCTCCGATTCGGAGCCCGAGCTCGCCTCCGCCCCGTCGGGCTCCGCGTTGGAAGTGGGAGAGCGGCGCTTCGCCGCCATTCGAGCGGTCGCGGCGAATTCTCGAGACGAAAATGGCGATTGGGCGTCGCGAAATGACAGAAGTTCGAGGGGAGTGAAGAAAATGGGAGGGAAGTCGATATAAGAGCAAGCGCGGTCGAGTCGCACCGGTCCGACCGGATTTTGAGGCTTAAAGCATTTGGACCGGTCCGGTCCGGACCGAGTCGTAGACAAGGTGATTTGAGGGCACTTAATGCTTCAGATGAGATGAAGACTTGCACACCTTTAACACTCACTTAACATGTGAACTTTCGTTTGAGCAAGCTGAAAAAATTGTGCTTTGAGAGCACATGAAAATATCCATGTTGTAGGTCTAAACTAAAGAGACGATATTCAAACTATTCGAATTCACTTAAGAATGGTGATTTCATTTTGAGCTGAACTTTAATATATCGTACATGTAAGCATTACCTCAAAAAAATTGCTTAGTGAAGTAAATGGAGAAGTTGACATGTTATCACATGAATCTTACTATGAACATACATGTTGGATATAATGGTTTCTCTCCATAAGTTAGTTCATTATGAGCATTTGTAAAAATTATCATCACTCCATTATTTCTACATTCCAAAATTGCATATTGTCAATTCTTTAATTTTCTCATGCAAAAACAAATGAAAAAGGGAAAATTGCTCTCCTCAACATTGATGGCCCCTTCTAAAATGTCAAAATATGTCTCCTATGTCTACACAGTTAAATTTAGTTGACTTTATTAACCAAAAAAAAAAAAAAAAAATTATGATCTGCTTTTTTTTCACTCTCTATGAGTTCTGAGTTTGCTCTTGCATCCAAAGACTAAAACTACTTCATATAGCATCAACTTTTAATGATGTGCATAATACATTAGGGGAATATTTCAAAATACACCCCACATTGGACGCATCATCTCAAAAGAGCCCACGAAGTAACACTTGTCTCAAACAGCCCCCACAGTTTAGTGGAACTGATTTTGCTCGGTAGAATAGAACTGGCCAAGAATGGGCCGAAAACTGGCCAAGGTTCGCCGTGCTAATCAAAATACATGGAGAACTTCTGCACTGTGCTTTGATGCTGCAAAAGCATTCGGCCATCTGTTTTTTGTTGGTTTGGAACAAAAAGAAAAGTGTTTTGTTGGTTTTTTTTTCTTTTTTTGGTTGAATTTTTTGTTTTGTTGGTTGTTGGACTGTCTGGTATTCGGCGGGACTCGTTCTGTGTGTGTTTGGTGGAACTGGCCAAACATGTGGGCCTGGGCCTGGGCCTGAAAGTGGCCAAGCAAAGGCCAAGAAAACTAAAAAATGGTCAAGCAAGGCCGAAAGCTGGCCAGAGACGAGCCGAAGAATGGCCGCCCGAATCAGAGTTTGGCCAATGCTTATCCGTCCATTCCACAGTGTAATGGACAACTTTTGTGCAATGAACTTGGCAATGCATCCCTGCTTTACACTAGCAGAATATTACTTGATGGCTCGCTATGCAACAGCATTCGTTGCACCTTAAACCCCAATCTTAAATTCACGAATACAAAAAGCACCATGTCATGGCAATACATAACTATCAAGATATTCACGACCATTCTCTTTCGGATAGGCTCTGAAAAGAGAAGGATGACCGGAATGCTAACAAGCACCTAGTAATTGAATTCACTTGAACAATAGTACAAACACGTAAACAGAGGAAAAACCTCATATATCCATTTTACATATCGTTCAAACATCTTACATTGCAAAGGAAAAAAAAAAAGAGATAAAGGGTGTCAAATTCTATCACGAGACCAACTAGGCAATGTCCTCCTCGTCTCCACCACCGTTGCCATCCACCGATCGAGTTACAATGGTATTATTCATCGATGATTCTTCTTGGTTTGCAACATTAATTTTCAAAAGATTTTCGATGAACCCAAGTGATTCAATGAACAAGTCTCTAAGTCTCAAATAAGTTGCTCTGCACATAGACTTGATGATTTGTTTCATCTCTTGAAAAAATTGTTGATAATCAGGATTTGTAGCTACCATAGCAAGGAATATACCATAGATAGCCCACTTGATATAAGAATTCAGTACAATCGAGTTGAGTGTTATTCCAACAATGAGACATCCAAATATGAGAAACGCAAAATTGATGAATATCATTCCACGATTGCCTCCTGTTGTTCGCGAACTAATGCCGAAAAGAATTATGAGAGCTATGGAAATCACAAGGAAGGTCAATTGCTTGTTTATAAGCAAATCCTTGACTCCAAGAAAAGCAAGTGACCATCTAAGCGAGGATGTCAAGAAATCTTTCAATTTTTCAGTGATGGCATCTTCTTGTCCTCCGAGTCTACCAAAAATAGCAACAAAATCTAAAATCATTTATTTAAGATACAAGTAAATAATACAAACTTGTAGTACAGAGGGCTTAAATCTTGCTCAACGGAAGCTTACTCATCCACATAGTAAAATTAAGTGTACATGATGGTGAGAATTTCTCCTGGATTGCATTACGACATGTTATTT
Source organism: Eucalyptus fibrosa (assembly GCA_017140475.1). Taxonomy (NCBI): domain Eukaryota; kingdom Viridiplantae; phylum Streptophyta; class Magnoliopsida; order Myrtales; family Myrtaceae; genus Eucalyptus; species Eucalyptus fibrosa. The sequence goes on along the minus strand of CM029509.1, from coordinate 19,454,270 downwards.
GCCAATCCGAAATAGCAATCAAAAGCTTAGTATCAATGACATGTAAAGTCTTTATGATAATTACATCAAGAAAAAAAGGTCCTTATAAAAAGTCTTATACTAATTAATGACTCGTGATCAAAATGGATCGATTTTGTGAAAGTTTGTGCAAATAAAAGTTCCAAGAAACTTATAAAGCCTGGTGCCCTAAAAGCTCATGATGCAAAGGAGGATATGGTTCCTAAGGAACGACATACACGTACGCAAGCAAATGAAGAGTAGTAATCGATGTAAATTTCGAGTTGTTGAATGTAAAACTAACCTCCGAGCTTCAGTTGAAGTAGAGTTGATGTCCGACATTGATATGTGCTAGCTTTCCAACAAAGAGGGTTGATGTTTTTTTCACCTCAGCACGAGAGGCAAAGAGCTCACAGCGAATGCAGATTAGAGAGGGGATTTCACGGAGAAGCTTTCGAATAGAGAGGGTTGATGTTCTTTGATTTGAGCAATAGCCGGGGATTTAATGGTGAGGCTTCTCCAAGGGATAAAAGGGGAGACAAGGAGGATGCTAGCAGGAAGAAACAAATTCAGGAGAGAGAGTGTGAGAGCGACTATGTGCGAGAGGATGCTAGCAGGAAGAAACAAATTCAGGGGAGTCTTTTTCCATGAGAGCGACGTCGCTTTACTCTCTCTCTCCTGAATTTGTTTCTTCCTGCTTCACATGTGCGATTCCAGAATCACAAAGAACTACATAGCGTCCTAATTTTTTCTCATGTCCTGTGATCGCTCTGTACTCTCTCTCCTGAATTTGTTTCTGAATCGCACATAGCGTCGCTCTCGTACTCCCTCCTGAATTTGTTTCTTCCTGCTTCACATAGCGGCACCACAGTCGCTCTCATACTCTCTCTCCTGAATTTGTTTCTTCCTGGGAGGGCCATGCTTAGTGCAGATTAATTAAGTAAACAAAGAGTTTCGATGCTTTATTTTCAGATTGATATTGTGTGCTTGACTACAAAAGCTAAAGTAACTCATTACGCAACTATAATAGTTAACATACATTGGCTAGTGTATTAGAAAAGTCTTGTAGTTAATAATATCACCCCAAATAAGTAATATTTCTAACAAAATTAAGCCAAGTCAGATGAATTCGGTGCTTCCATGCTAGTAAGTTTATTATATTTTCATCAATTTTCAGTGATGTTAGAACAAATCCAGAGAAAACCATAGCTTGTCAGCATCTCATATACCAAATTCAACTTTCTACTAAGTGCCCCCTTTGATAATGAAACCCTAAAAGAGTCCACGAGCCCGATAACGATCATTTATTATAATTTTGAGGGAGAAAACACAATTATTAGATAGCATATTTGCGGATTTTATTGTACACCATTTGATGACTTTTATCAGAGGGATTTTGTCATAAAAACGTAAAAAAAGTGCCCCTGGCCGTGATACTTTTTCGTTTTTTTTTTTTTTTTTTTCGGGGATCGAAGCCGCGATACTTATGAGAAGCCATGTAAAGAACGTTTGCAGCTTTTAATACTCTGTTTTTCTCGTGTGGTATATTATCAACGCCTTATAAATCAAAACTTCCATATTGAATGTACCTAACAAGTGCTCTAAGACACGCGTCTGTTGTTACCAAAATACTTAATTAATATATTATCGGCAGAAAAGTCAAGCACTCGGAGATGGAAATTTCCTTTTTTCTCCTTTTCCAGTGTCAGAACGCCTTCCCACGATTATTTACTTTCTCTCACAAGAATGAAGATGAAAATATTTCCTCTCTCCTGTTCTCAATCTCTGAAGTTGCAAAACGCGTATTGAACCAAACACATTTCCACGATTGATTTTCCTCCACACAAGAGAATGAAGATGAAAATTTCTTGTCTGTTTCCCTTTTAATATCTGAAGTTTCCATGCTGTTGCTGGCTTAAGCAAGAATTCAACAGATAGATCAGAATAGTTTGCATTGAAAAACTCTTCTTCCTTTTTTGCCGCCCTTGTTAATGATTGGTCCCTCTAATCTTTGGGTCAAATCTATAATAGAATATATATAGTATGAAGGGAAAACTGTAGCTAGAAAATAGGTTTTTTTTTTTTTTTCTTTCTTTGTGTGTGAGATAATGTGAAGCTATCTTCAAATACAAGAGTAAATTTTTAACATAAAATTTTTTTGTGTCATATAATGTGAAAAAACGTTCACTCAAGTGTCTATTTCCTATGATTCGTCCTGAGTGAAATTTTCACTCCAACGTGGCTTTTTTCAAAGAAATTCAAGTCAAACATGGACAATCTTAGATTATTGTGGCAAAAGAAAACCCCGATCTTAGAAGGGGAATGCAGGCATGCACACTGGCATCTTGTCTTTCGAGAAACTTGACCGGAGTTCCAGCTCGTGGCAAGCAAAGATCACCAACGAAGGGCTCATCGGGGTCGAGTATCTTGGTAGGCCACCACAATGCGTTCCTTCATCAGACCCACACGATCAATCCTGCTCCCATTCCCACCCTAACAGTCTCCAAATCCTCCTGAACTCCCCATCTTAGCGATTCGAGATCAGAAATTGAAAACTCCAGTCTCTATCTCCCTCATCTCTAGTAAGCAAATAACTGATCTGAATGTGGCTAGAGATTGAGGAAACATGGCTCTACCATCGGAGAAAAGAGCTAGAAATGGAGGATCCGGCGAGCACATGTCTGAAAGATTTGATTCCTTCTCTTTCAGGTTGGATTTTTCATACATCTCCTCCCCATTTTTATATTTTTTTTTCCTTTTTAACTTTATTCTTTAAAATTGAGGATTTACAGAGAAATCTCCAATCTCGCCACATCCAGCAAGCCCTAACTTTCTACTCCAGCCCTGATTTTTAATTTTAACTTTGCTCTTTATGTAACACGAATATGTTAAATAGCGGCGCGAAGGGAGATTCATGATTTTTGACTGAGATGTAGGCGGAATTTGCGGATGATCTGAGGGAGATCCAAATTATAAACATGTGGGATTTTTTTAATGCCATGACAAATTGTGGAGACTGGAATATGTTAAATTAGCGGCGTTGACTGAGAAAGACTGGAAGTTCAGAAACAAGACAAATGTAGGAACGTGAAAAGGGGGCTCCGGAGAGAATCGTGAGAGAGAGAGAGAGAGAGAGAGACCGAGGAAGACAAGGAGAGGAGAGAGAAAAGCCGTCTGGGTAGTGTGCAGTTTCCAGTGTGCTTCCTTTTTCCTCGTCTTTAGTCTCTCCCTTTTCATCTTCCATTCTTTCTTAGAGTGGCTATTCGCGTTCTGGTATCTATTTCGAGCTAGAAATTCTTATCAAACTGTATCATTGAGTAAATTCACATTTTCATTAGATATCACAAAATAATCTCTCAATTTTTGGATTTGTTAAAATCCATTTTCATGAACGTGTTCGATCAAGTGAAAGTTTTCTATCATTATGGGTGTGTATTGTTACACTGTGATGTGCGGGGTGTAAGTGTTCAATTCTTTTGGGGTTTAGCAATCACATAATGTTCATGCCAGTTCCGCAATCCTCAACTCTATCCAAATCATCTCATTTTTCAAATACTTTTCAAATCATCTCATTTTCTCGATTGGTCTACCTGTCCAGACGATCAGGACCATTCCCCCATACTGATCAGATGCATTTAGGATTTTACGCATGAAATGCCCCCAACAAGATTTAAACCCAAGATCGAAAGGAGATGAGAGATGACCGAGCTTCCTTACCATCTAGACCAATACCTTGTTAGTCAATAACTGCTAATAGAGTATAATGACTTTTATTAGAAAAAATTACCAAAAAAGCTATACACTTATTGTAATTATGTCAATTTAGTCCTAAACTTTTTTTGACCAATTCAATCTTAGACCTTTTACAATTATATCAATTCATTACATCCAACTAATTTTGACTAACCGGTGCTAACGCGGATGCCAACTAGCATCGATCGTCCTGCCGACGTTGGCGTTGATAATTTTTAATAATAAATTATTTTTTCGAATTTTTATTATTCATTTTCCTTTCTTTTTTTTTCTTTTTTTTTCTCTTTTTTCCTTTCTTTCCCTTTTGTTTTTTTTTTTCTTTTCCCCCACAGTGGCCGGTGAGGGTCGTGACCCTCGCTCGGCCCCCCTAGACCTAGGTGAGGCCATGGCTGCCTTTGCATGTGCCTTGAATGGCCGTGAGCAAAGGCAACCACGGCTACCGCCTCCACCTGAGCTGCCAAAGACGTTTTAATTTCCAAGATCCCCTGATCTGGTGGCGGCCACCATCGTTGAAGGCGGAAGCTTTCTGCAACCGGGGGCTTTTCCCTTGAGGCAGGATTTTGCCTCCACCGCGATGGCCCACCAATTGCGCTGGCTTTGGCTTCTTCGGTGCTAGAAAGGTAAAGTGGGTTTCCTGCTTTCCAGATTCGACATGATGCTTTTCTTTCAATTTTCAGTACGAGTTTTTCGCTTTCCATCTCAACTTTTTTGACGGAGTTTGAGTGAGGCCACCTTCACCCGTGGCATGGAAGGCCATGGCAAGGCTGGCCTTGCCCGTGACCCCATAGGCCTCGCCAAAATTTAGGCAAGCCTCGCCAGCCGCTATAAGAAAAAAAAAAAAAGAAAAAAAAAGAAAGAAAGAACAAATAAAAAAAAGATTAATCAAAATATCTGAAAAATAAAGTATTATTAAAATTGTCCACATCAACATCGGTTGGACAGCTAGTGCTAGTTGGCATTCAAGTTAGCGCTGGCTAACCAAAATTGGCACAATTACAAAATATTTATGACTAAATTGAACAAAAAGTTTAAGATTAAATTTGCACAATTACAATAGATTTATGACTTTTTGGTAATTCTCCCACTTTTTATACTAGGTAGTCCTCAAAAATTAAAAAATATGGAGTGATTCATCATTGACATTTATCTGAGTTTTACCTAACTCGAAAAACTTTTTACGTGTGCAAATATGATGAAAACATCTCTTTGAAATCATGATACGAGGCGGCTGACTTTGTTTTTCTTTTTTTCTTTTTTTCCTCGATTGTTTCTGTCTACTCCAAGAATTAGAGATTACCTTCAACACAATGCTGATCTCTAAAACAAGTGACGACAGCCAAATGCTCGGGTCTTTTTGACTTTCCTAAAGAATTGCGTGTTCGAACTTGCTCACAATAGTGCACAAGCAAATCACTTCTAAAAAGAGGGTCCCGATGCTTGTAACTTTTTGGAGCTGCGACGACAAATTGCCAATTCTGAAACATTATCCTCAGTGGATTAAATAACTACTCAAACAAAGCATTCGAAATAGACATAGAAATCCTACGATAACGCTAAGATAATTGCTAAGTCATGGTGAATCTTTTTACCTTTTGATTATTAATTATCTATAACACGACATATGATTCCTTTGTCATCTGAGATGCTATATAATCCTAAATAGTAAACATGACATGATTAGGTTTTTCATCACACATTTTGCGGGGAAGGGCATTGTGGATTCATACTACAGGCAGGAAAAAAAAAATGAATGTAATACAATAGGGCACAAAATTGATTGGAAATAAATTTGCGCTGTCAATCTTGGACAAATATGCAGAAGTCGCAAATTTAATACATCAATGAAGAACTACTATAGTCTGACCACATTTTTGCATATCGTAGAAACACAGTACATATTAAAAAGCTCGAACATCTAATTCACATGACAACAATCATCTTAAAATACAAATGGAAAAAGAGAGATAAAGGGTGTTGAATTCCATCACGAGATCAATTAGACAATGTCCTCTCCAACTCCACCTCTGTCATTGCCAACGACTGGAGTCACATCATTTTTATTCACCAATAATTCTTCTTGGTCAGCAACATTAATTTTCAAAAGTTTTTTGATAATCTGTTGTGATTGAATAAACAATTTTTTGAGTCTCAAAGAAAATTCTCGCAAATGGACTTGAAGATCTGTTTCATCTCCTTGTAAATTTGTTAGTAATTAGGATTTGTAGCTACCATAACAAGAAATAAACCATAGATAACCCACTTGATATAAGAATTTAGTATAATCGAGTCAATTGCTACTCCAACAACGAGATATCCTAGTACAAGCAAAATTGCTGAATGTCTTTCCATGATTGCTTCGTGTTGTTCGTGAACTGATGCCAAAGAGCACAATGAGAACTACAACTATCGTGATGAAGGTTGCTTGCATGTTTAAAAGTACATCCTTAGCTCCTAAAAGAGTAAATGACCATTTAGGCAAGAATGTCAGGAAATCTTTTTTTTTCACTTGCTTTCTTTTCAATCTCTTCTCTATTATATATTTGTAACGCAATATTTTACAACATAAATGACCATTTAGGCAAGAATGTCAGGAAATCTTTTAATTTTCAACAACGGCATCTTCTTGTTCTCTGAACCTCCAAAAAAAAAAAAAAAAATCTGAAATCATTAGTTTATGAGGCAAATAAATAATATCAGCTCGGAGCACGAGCTGTCCAGCTGCATGCTTAAATCTTGCTTCATGGAAGCCTACTTATCCACAAATAAAACTGTACAATGAGTTGTACATGTGAAATATGATGGTGGCAATCTCTCCCAAATTGCATTACTACCGGTCATATGCAAATCCAAAATTACAAGCTAGAGCTCAGCACTGGCGACATGCAAAGTCCATATAATTAGTCTAAACGGATCAATTGCAGTATGTAATAAATGACTCTTGATTGATATTGATGGATTTTGCGAAGATCGCACAAATAAAAGCTCTAACAAACATAAAAAGCCAAGTGCATTGATTGCTCCTAATCCAAGGAGGATAGGGGTGTGCATCGGTCCCAATCCAACTCAAGAACTGGATTAGATTGACCCGAACCAATCAATTCTGAGTGTTTCCCAAGGAACCGAGAATAATCGGTCCGGTTTCTGATTTCAAGGCTAGACCAAACTAATGGCCTGGCTCAGATTACTTAATATTTTTTTTTTTCTTATTCTGAAGCCAATCTTAAATTAGTAAATTGCATTACAATTTTCAGTCTCTGTCTCTTTTTCATTCGGTTGGCGTGCCTATCTCTCGATCTTGAGACTACTTTAATTTCACTATTTTTTAAAATTATTTTTTGGGTTCTTTCTCGAGTACTTCTTCTATTCTTTCAATGTGCCAATGTGCTTCTTTAGTCAATGAAAATCGTCTCTGTTACTTTTAGCTTCACAGTATCAAATTAAAGAGCGGTCTACGTGAAAGCATGACTGCCACATGAGAATCAAGCCCAGAACATAGACGCAGGAATGGCATCATAATTACACCAGAGAAAGATCAACATGGGCATTTGCCAAACAAGCAAATAAAGCTAGCGATTGACAACATATGGAACCAAATTGGTCAGCAGATTAATGAACATTCTAAAGGCGAGTGATTTACATGATAACCGAGGCAAACCAACCCACGCCAGTTTCATTTAATCATGTTGCCTTTTCAACTAATTACCACCTGATTCTGAACAGTCTGTGTACGTATGAGAAGAAACCAAAAAAAAAAAAAAAAATACAGCTGTTCCCGTTCTAATCCAGGAACCAGACCAGCACCAACCAGTCTGGTCCAGTTCTCAGGTGGACAAGATCAATTCCTGATTCCAGGGATCACCCCTACATGATGCACAGCACCGGGCACACGATCCATGGATACAATGCAAGCTAAATGGGCACACAGTCCATTGACACGATGCACGGCACCGGGCACACGAGCCACCGACACGATGATCTTGGGGCACACGATCCAGGGAACTGGACACACACACGGGTTAATGGACACGATTCCGGCACTGGGCTCACACACGGGTTAATGGACACGATGTATGGCACTGGGCACACACAATCCATGGACATCATCATGCACACGATTTGTGTGGCTCATAAGGAACAAGATATACAATAACACATGCAAACATGAAACAGTTTCTATCTAATCAAGAGTCTACTAATCCCCTAATACACACATATGCAAACAATTGAGTTTTAATCCCTAATAGTTAGTTGATAAGTGTCAGAAGTAGGAGCAAGGGTTGAACAATTATAAAAGAAATCTAGATTTGGGAGAAAATTCTTTGAATGTGTATATTTTTGGAAAGAATAATGTACAAGATGAATTATAATACAAAGAATGTACTAGAAAAGGAAATGTAATATCATACATATCGATATAAATCAATCTAGCTTTTAGATTGATTCTATAATATCAAGATCGGATCAATTAGTATCCGAGGATCTTCTGCATATTCTGCATATCTTCTAACACTCCCCCTCAAGCTGGTGGCTTGTAGATGTCCAAGACACCTAGCTTGCTCAATAGATATGCATGCTGTCTTTGAGATAAGGCCTTGGTAAATACATCCGCAGGCTGTTCAGCAGTTCCAATTCCCCTTGTCTCAATTGTTCCTTCTTGAATCTTCTCCCGGGTGAAATGACAATCCACTTCTATATGCTTAGTTCTTTCATGAAATATAGGATTCGCCGCAAGTTTGAGTGCTACATCATTGTCACAGAATAAGTTTGTTGGACCTTTGACTTGTATCCAAGGTCACCGAGTAATCCTCGTATCCATACAACTTCACATGTGGTTTTTGCCATGGCTTGATATTCAGCTTCCTAGATGATAATGAAACTCGTTGCTTGCTTCTTAGTTTTCCATGAAGGAGGAATCTCCTAACCCAATATAATGCAAATCTTTGACTCATGGGACATGTGGCATAGTCTATATCACAATAAGCATTCATTTCCATGTTGCATTTTCGGATAAAAGTATTCCAAGTCCTGGACATCCTTCAAATATTTGACTACCTTTAAAGCGGCATTCATGTGAGATTCTTTCGGTTTGTGCATGAATTGTCTAAGTGTCGCACCGCATATGAAATATCGGCTTGGTCATAGTTAGATATATGACTTTCCCAACAAGCCTTTGATAGCAAGATGGATCCTCGAGTAGTGGGATCATCCTCAAAAATGTTCCGCGTCATAATCAACGGTAGTTAACTTGATGTTATGATCGATGGGAATGGCAGCCGGTTTACATCATGATAATCCTGCCGAGACAATCTCTAATACAAACTTCCTTTGACTGAGAGAAATCCCTTAGGAAGATCGTGCGATCTCAATCCCAAGAAAATATTTCGGTGCTCCTAGATCCTTTATATGAAAGGTGGTATGCAAGTATCTCTTAAGACTCTCTGATGACCAATCCATCGTTTCCCATAATAAGAATGTCATCCACATAAATCATAGATAGATAGATGACATACCTTTTGTCCACGTGAAAATGGCATAATCATACTTTGATTGTTTGAAGTTGGCATTGGTGAGAGCATTGGCAAATTTAGCATACCATTGTCCGAGAAGCTTGTTTGAGCCCATAGAGGGATTTCCGGAGACGACATACTTTATCCTCCCCCGTCTGTAATCCCGATGGAATGTCCATGTAAATTTCTTCATTGAGATCACCATGAAGGAAAAGCATTGTTCACATCCATTTGGTGTAAAGACCAATCATGGAAAAGCAGCAGCGAAAAAAAAAAAGAATGATCGAACAGTGACATCCTTGGCCACTGGAGAAAAAGTTTCGTTATAGTCGAAACCCTCACGTTGTGTATATCCTTTCGCCACCAATCGAGCTTTGTATCGTTCGATGGATCCATCAGCTCGATATTTGATTTTGTAGACCCACTTGCAGCCTATGGACTTCCTATCCCGAGGAAGATTAACTATCTCCCATGTTTGATTGTCAACCAACGCCTGTAGTTCTGCTGCCATTGCCTTTTGCCACCGTGGGTCCTTGGATGCCACATCATAATTAGACGGTTCTACTTCGTCGGATATTCGACTAATGCAACATTTATGTTCCGATGAAAGTCTTTCAAAGGAAACGTAAGAAGATGTTGGATAGTTAATACCTGGTCCATTAAGTGAGGCACAGACATAATCTTTAGTCCATGTCGGTGGCCTTGTGGCTCTCGTCGAACGTCGTGGATGATCCGCCAGTGGTGGAGAAGGAGATATTTGAAATGGACAGCAGCATTTTTTGCATAACTTTTCAATGTCCATTCATTCTCAACGTTGGGTGACGGAGTAGATGGGTATGTTGTCCAATGTTGAAGTCTCGAGTGTGATTGATCAAAGGAAGGTGGAATATAATGGGAGATGGAGAAGGAAGTATTCGGGAGATAGATTATCTTCAACTTATTTTGAGCTATTGGGGATATTGAGAAGTAGTCTCCTGAAATGGAAATGTCTTCATGGAATATGACGTCCCCGCTCACGAAAAATTCCCCTTCTCGATGGATCAAAGAATGTAGTACCCTTTTGAAGAGGTTGGTAACCCATAAAAATGCATTTTCTTGCTCGTGGACCCATTTTATCTCGAGGTCCCACGGAAGTAGCATAACATAAACAGCCGAAGACTCGTAGATGATCTACTGCTGGTTTCCTTTTATGAAGTAATTCAAAAGGTGACTTACCAGCTAGAATCCGAGTAGGCATACGGTTGATGAGGTAGGCTGCAGTAAGGACACAATCTCCCCAATATGTTGTTGGTATGGATCCCTGAAATTTTAAAGCGCGTGCGACTTCCAGCAAGTGGCGATGCTTACGTTCCACCACTCCATTCTGTTGTGGAGTATAAACACATGAACTTTCATGTAGAATGCCATGAGCCAGAAAGAGTGATCTGCATTCATGGCTAAAAAACTCCTTTCCATTGTCGGTTCTTATTCTCTGGATTGATTTCCCAAACTGATTTTTAGTAAGAATAATGAACGTCTTCAAATGGGATGAAACCTGTGCCTTTGATTGCATCAAGAATACCCATGTGGCTCGAGAGTGATCATCAACAACAGTGAGAAAATAACGTGAACCATCACGATGTGCTGTGTGATATGGCCCCCAAATATCCACATGAATTAAGGAAAGAATATTATTGGAACGTTTTGTACTGGAAGGAAATGATGCACGGGATTGTTTTGCTAAAGGACAAATATGGCAGTTAGGGTATGGAAAAAAAAGCACTATGTCCCACTCTTGAGTGCAAAAGAAAATTTTTATCATTGGCAATGACATTACACAATGACAATTTATTGAAAGGAATTGAAGTATGATGACTTGAAGTGCTGGTCCAGAAATATAGACCTTCAGAAACATTACCCAAGCCCATCAATTTCCCAGTCGAAAGGGCCTGAAAAAAACATTTGTCAGTATCAAAGAGTATTTGACAAGAGTTTTCTTTGCAGACTTTGGACACGGAAATGAGGTTGAACTGGAATTGTGGGACATAAAGGACATTTTGTAAGATAATTTGGGGGCTTAATTGAACAGTTCCTGTAAATGTGACGTGAGTGATACTTCCATTTGGAAGTTCTACAGAAATAGGTTCCTCCAATTCCCTATTCCTTTTTGAGAAAAATTTCACATCACAAATAATATGATCACTCGCTCCCGAGTCTATTATCCATGCCCTTTTTGAAATTGAGTTTATCAGGCAGTGAGATATACCTGAGAAGTTTCCCCCTGTTTTCCCAATGTCTGCCTTTTGCAATGCCTGCATCAGTTGCTGATATTGCCCATAGGTAATGGGCCGGTCACTACTTGTCCCAGTAGGTCCGGTCACCTGGTAAGCTGTGGAGTATTCTCTCCTTTTTCCTTTTTCTCCTGGCTTTCCATGTAATTTCCAGCAATTATCTATAGTATGATGCGGACGTCTACAGTGCTCACAATACAATTTACCTTTCCCTTTTGAATTTTGGCTGAAATTTCGTATGGAAAAGATCTGGCCGTTGGATCCTTTTATTCGCGAATTGTCTCCACCGTCGGATCCAGCGAACGGATCACTTCTCTGTGGACCGTCGGATCTTCGGGATAAATCGGAGCCGTCAGATCTTCTCTCCCGATCTGTGCCGTCGGATCGCCGGATTAAATCCTGGCCGCTGCTTCCTTCCCTTTTAAGGGATCGCTCAACCATCTCAAACCCTAGCCCCAGCCCTTCGCGATTCTCCCGAATTAGGGTTTTCGCCCCCAAATCTCTCTCGCGGCGTTCTCCACGAAGGGCGAGGGCTATGGCGTCGCTTCCTCGTGTCTGTTCCGGAGCCGTGAGTCGCTGGCTTTCCTCTTGGACGGCGAGCTGGAAAATCCGGCCGAGGGGCGGCACGGGGTCCATCGCCAGGATCTGCGATCTAAAGGTCAGGTAGGATTCGTTCAAAATCAATAGAAAACGAGTGGATTTCTCCCTCTCCCTTATCGATTTGTACTGCCTGAGTGTCTCTGGAGGTCCCTCGAGCTTTTCTTCTGCGGCCTCGAGCTCGTTCCAGAGCGATGAGAGTTTGTTGTATACCGCCGTTATTGACATATTTCCTTGTTTAAGATCCGTGAGTTCCTGCATGAGACAGAAAAGTTTTGCTCGATCTAACTTTCCGTACATCTCTTTGATGTTGTCCCACATGATCTTCGAATCTTCGGTCGGGGAGCCCTGCTGCGACGTCTGGGGAAACACAGTTGCCGATCCAGGTGCGGATCAGGCGATTGCACTTTCTCCAGTGCCTTGCTAGCCTCTCGTCCGACGGGATCGGCACGGTTCCGTCGAGGAAGCCGTCCTTATCCTTTGTCGCAAGGGCCCTCCGGAAATCTTGTGACCATTTGCTGTAATTTTCTGGTCCGGTCAGTTGCAGACTTATGAGTCGCACTTCTGGACCGTCGGCGGTAGATACATGCAAGGGGTCGCCTGGTTCCGGTCGGCCGGTGATAGCTGCAATCGGATACGGAAAAAAATTTTGTGGGAAATTTGGGTTCGGGTAGGGATTCGTCCCTGTACCCGACCCATCGAATCCAGATCCGTGCCCCGTATTGAAAGAACTCGAGTGAAGGTTTGTTCCTGATCTCCCTTCTCCAGATCCGCTTCTTGGTTCTGTCTCGGTGGCTGAGTTTGCCCCGCTTGCGGTTGGTAGACCTCCATCGAGCTGAACACCGCTCTGGTAATTCATTACCCCCGGCAATGATGGATTCGGGCCTTGCTCGACGTACCATGGATAAGGTACCCAATGGTAAGGTTGCCCCGGGAAGGGCTGCCCCACACTCGCCTGAGCCGGGAACATCTGCCATTGTTGCTGTGTTGTGATGTTTGCAGGTACCACATCAGTGTTGTGGCCTTGCGTCTCCACCATCGGCGTGACATTGCCTGTGGAAGGAATTCCAGCGCTAACAGGAGGCTGATTCTCTGGATCCATGGTAAGTAAATTCTCTCCGCTTCTTCTCCCTTCTCACAATAATCAATTCTCTCGTTAACAAGACACAGATCTGCCTTGCAGATTCAAACGAAAGCAATTTTGTGCGGAAGATAGGGCTCTAATACCATGTCAGAAGTAGGAGCAAGGGTTGAAGCAAGGTTCGGAGGGAAAGAGAAAGACGATAGATTTGGGAGAAAATTCTTTTCTGTGTATATTTTTCTATATCACTGAACAATGTACATCGATGAATTATAATACAAAGAATGTACTAGAAAAGGAAATGTAATATCATACATATCGATATAAATCAATCTAGCTTTTAGATTGATTCTATAATATCAAGATCGGATCAATTAGTATCCGAGGATCTTCTGCATATTCTGCATATCTTCTAACAATAAGGAACAAGATACACATATGCAAATAATGAAGAGTTCTATCTAATCAATGTAAATTTTGACTGTTTGCATGCAAAACTAACCTCTGACCTCAGTAGAAGTAAAGTTGAAGTCAAACATCGATCTGTGCTAGCTTTCCAACAAAGAGAATTGATGTTTCCTTTCAGCTCTGCGCGAGAGGCAAAGAGTCGGCAGTGAATTGAATGAATGAATGCACTTCAGGCATACTTGGATTTTTCATAAAGACATTTTTTTTTTTCTTGGCTGAGTGAGGAGGGTGCTGGGAAGTTGGAGTTAAAGTGATTTTAGTTATGATTATGTCTCTAGAGATTCCCATTTGGAGTTTTTGGAGGAATTATTGGAGTTAATTTTTTTTTTTTTTTTGGTGAAGGATAACGTTTAAAACCATTCACTTGAGTGCCTATTCTCACGATTAGTCTTAAGTGGAATTTTGATTATGATGTGACTTTTTTCAAAGAAATTTAAGTCGAACATGGATGATCTTAGATTAATGCGGCAAAAGAAAACTTTGATCTTAGAAGGGGAATGCAGGCAGGCACATTGACATCTTGTCTTTCGAGAAACTTGATCGGAGTTCCGACTCACGGCATGTGAAGATCAGCAATGAAGAGCTCGTCGAGGTCGAGTATCTTGGCAGGCCACCATGATGCGTTCCTTCGCTGGACCCACATGATCAATCCTACTTCCATTCCCACCCTAACAGTCTCCAAATCCTCTTGAACTCTCCATCTTCACAATTCGAGGTCAAAAATTGAAAACTTCAGTCGCTATCTCTCCTATCTCTAGTAGGCAAATAAGGGTCTGCATGGTAACATTTCTATTCATTGATTTTTTTTGTTCTTTTGATCATTAGAATAGAAAAAGAATATAAATCCATTTGATAACGTCAACTAATTTTTTATTCTTCGAAATAGAAAAATAGCCAAAAAATAGATTTGGAACAAAAATAAGAAGTAGAAAAAATAGTTTCTTGTCAATGGGAATAATTTCTAAAAATAAGTTTTTTTTTTTTTTTTTTTTTTTTCTTCATTCCTCACCGTTTGCCATCCGCCGCCCCTCGCTACTCGCTACCACCCACCACCACCGATCGTTAGCCCTCGCTATCGATCGCCCACCATCGCGCCACTCGCTCTTTGCGATTACCTACTCGCGTCGTAGGCCACCGCCACCGGTCACTTGCCGCCATCACCACCAATCGCTAATTACTGGCCGCCACTGCCACCACCCGCTAGAGGAGGAACAAGAAGAAAAAGAGAGGGAAAAAAGAAAAATCTAAAAAAAAAATATTAAAAAATTAAAAGAAATTCTATGTTATAAAAGAAATTGTGAGTTATACCAAATGCATTCATATTATTTTTCTATTTCGAAAATATAAATTTTGTATAGTTATCAAACGCATTGTTTTACTTAAAATTGTTTTAGAGAATAGAAATATAAAAATATTATTTCTAAAAAGAAATTATTTTTCAAAACATAAATGTTATCAAACGCATTCTAATTGATCTGTGTGTGACTAGGGATTGAGGAAACATGGCTCTACCATCGGAGAAGAAGAGTGAGAAATGGAGGATCTAGCGAGTAACATGTCTGAAAGATTTAATTCTCACTCTTTCATATTTGTGGATTTTTCATATCTCTCCTCCCCTTTTTTTTTTCCTTTTTAAACATTATTCTTTGAAATTGGGGATTTAGAGAGGAATCTCCACTCTCGCCACATCCATCAAGCCCTAATTTTCTATTTCAGCCCCAAATTTTAATTTTAACTTTGCACTTTATTTAATATGAAGAATGCAAATTCAAAAAGTCACTCTCCCCGTCCACCCTCTCCCCTCGTCCCGGCAGCTAAGCCTTGGCCGCGAGTGCTCGTCCACGGATATGGAGATGCAGAGCAGCGGTCGGCCATGGACGGCCGCTCGTCCACAGATCTGAGCGCCCACCTCCATGTCCACCTCCTCAGTCGCCGTGAACTTCCCGTCATCGCTCGCAGCCAAGACTCCAAGTCTAGCCGAACTTCCAAATCAGCAAACATGGCCGTGAGCGACAACGGTTCCAGATCTGGACTTCATAAACCTTCACTTCTCCCCTTCCGTCGTCGTGTGTGAATGAGCCGTTGCCGCTCGTGGCCAAGGCTCCAGATCTGGCACTAATGGAACCGGTTCTACACAACCATTTTCTGTTTTGGTCCTCTAGTGACAGAACAAACCTGCACACTTTCAATCCATGGATGGTGTGTTGAGCGGTGGAAGGAGAGACCAGCTTCGGCCATGGATCCAGTCCTTTGCTGCCAGATCTGGAAGTGAGGAACCGGGTAGAGGAAACGACCAAGTTGGAGAGATGCGACGCCGGCGGGTCCAGCAGTGGCAATGGCGGGAGGAGGCGCGGAGGTTGGGTTCGTGGCTCGCCAAAGACCAAATCCAGTCCTTTGCGGTTTAGGACCGTTTTAACTTGAATACGAATCGATGTAGAAAACATTTGTACAATGCCATAAATTGAAATATCTAAAATCAAGGACATTCTCTGCTTGGCCACACGTTATATAACCTTTTTAATGTTTTCCACAAAAAAAAAAAAAAAAAATTCAAAGAAATTTCATGTTTGATATCTTGCCTTTGATTATTATATACCTTCGACAAGATTTTGACAGGTGCTTACACAATCGACCATCTTAAATTAAATTCTAAATTAAATTTGATTACTTAATAAATTGCATAGAAAAATTAGGGACTAAACTTCAACCCCAAAACAAAAATACTAATTAAATTGCAATTAGATTTTGGAAGCATTCTTATTTGATAACATCAATGGTAATAGGTTCATATAGTTGCGTTGAACCGAGGCCGAATGGATTTTAAGGAATGGTTCTGAGCTTGATTGAGTCCACGAGATTAAACCACAAGATTAAATGTTTCTCCTAGCCCATAAAAGGATATGATGGCGGAAATTCACATATAATATGCACGTGGGGTGCTAAACTCGGATAGATTATGAGAAGTAAATTGGCAATTATATCATAGAATTTTTGGGAACCGGGCTTAATTTCCTTGCGTGCACAATTCTTTGCGGATACCAAATATAAAAGGGACGGATAAATGTCACAGCTGGCGAGTGTCGGCAGGTTCGGTCAAATAAAAAAAAATAAGCTTAGTTGATTGATAGGGGAAAGGAAATATATGGTGGTCCTAAGAGGAAGTCGGTGAGGTGGGCCTAAATAGGTTCACAAGCAAAAGGAGGGGGGCGCTTCACATAGGATTCACAGAAAGAGAAGATTCATGTTCTCCATGGTGAGAGACGGCAGGGAAGATACAGAGGAGACACGACTCAGTACATAGAATTGCAGCGGCAATCGTCTCTGTCCCCAGCCGCATCTAACCTTTGTGCGCTTACGAGCTTCACTTCTTGGAGGTTTTCCGGCCATCGTGAGCTTCCTGCGGCGGTTTCCGGCGACTTCGCCGATGCCAGATGGGTCCTCACTGTGGTGACCAGCAGTCCGCAATTACCACCGAATCGCTCTCATCTATCAGTGCCCATCGATATTTCGCTAGCAAGCTGCCCTGCGGAGTCCTCACTCGCGATTCCCACATGTGGCCACGACTGTACCTCAATCTTGCCCTTGTTGGTTTTGAAAGCAATTAAAAACTGGAGTTTGGTGGGAGCAGGGAAGAAGACAAACGCAGGTAGTGGAGAAGTAATAAAAAGAAGGTGAAGAGAAGTAGAATTTATCTCTTATTGTCGTGTGAAAGCTGGAAAGTTGACTGAGTTCCCAAAGGAGAGACCACGGGGAAATGAAGCAAGAGAAGATCGTGACTTTGTGGTTCAATCAAGGAGTCCCACCGAGCGGCACTCATCACGGCCGAGCCATCGTGGGCCATGAATTCATTGATCACCGAACCACACCAGCTGCGGATTCTTTGTTTTTGCAGGTTCCCTTGGCATTCCTCGCGGCCTCGCCGTGCACCACCATCCTCGGCCACGAACTCCTCACTGCGGCCTTACCTTCGTGAATGGCGATATCTCACCACCGGCAACGTCCACGAGGAGCCTAGCCATGCGTGCCGGATACCACAGTCTGGTCACCCGTCGGCCACCAGGCCGTGAGCCACTGTCGGGCCATCGCGATTCCCCCGAGCCACTATCCGTCCGAGGTACAAACACTCGCCCCGAGTATTACTTTAAGTGGCTTGATTTAAAGTTTGTTTAAGTATTTATTCATTGAACTTGTGTCAACACGCGCTCGGTTCGTATTTGATGAACTTGAAGCGTTTAATCAGCAAATTCAACAAAAACTTGAAGATAGTGTCCAGAAAAACTTCCAAGATGCTGAATGTTTTAGATGCCATATCAATTATGTCGATTTCCATATAGTTTCACAAGATAATTCGTATATTTTTTGGTTAAAATTTATTGTCCAGCTCCCCTAATGTGAAGTTCTAGGTCCGCCATTGTTGAGGACTATTTAACATTTACCTATCTACCAAAAGAAAAATTAGTTTATCGGACCAAAAACGAGCACCTATCGGGAATTAAATCGTCCAGCCCCTTAAAACCTACCACTCGAATACAAGAGGAGGGTAGGCTAAGCAGATAAAAAATTTTGCTCAGAAGAATTTCCATGTTGTGGCAATTCCACGTAGAAGGTGTTTTACTCCAAAAACACCTCCCTTCCATTGCCCTTAATAATATATATTTAAAAAGAAAAAGTTCTAAAGGTTATTAAAAAAAATAACTACTATGCTTAATAGCAGGTTAGTTACGCCTATCGTCGAAATGGACAATTGGACTCTTTTTATTATTATTTTTTTATCTAGTTGTTGAGACAATTTAAAAAAAAAAAAAAAAAAAGGAAGGTGTTTCCTTGTTCCAAGATACTTTATTTATGAAAATTGGAAAAGTTAATGGTATGAATGAAAGGATTTATATAAATACTTCGAAAAGGAACAAGGGGTGGGTTAATTGCAAGATAAATGAAAAACACCTGCTGTGCTTCCCCTTTCTTGCGCAACTTTTAAGAGCATGGTCCTACAATAATTGAGGATAGTGGATACAGTAAATCAAATGAGTGGTGAACAAGAAATCTCATCCGGTCAATTAAATAAAGGATTAATACTATGACAAATTGCTTTTATTAGTTTTTGCTAAATTTTATCATCAAATTGCTGAGTTAAATAGTACATGGTATTTAACAGGTATACCAAGTGTAATAATTTGTGATTTTTTGTTATATAAATCTAATATAAAGAAAATTAATAGAGGATAAATTTATTATAATATATCAATTTAGAATTTTTAATTGTTAAAAAATTCATCTAGAATAAATTTATTAAAAATATATCAATTTGATGTTTTTCAATAGTATTATCCCTTAAATAAAACCACTCTCGTTGATGGCGTCGACCGAGAAAGATTGGGGAAGTCTAGAAACAAGACGGTGATATAGCAACGTGGAAAGGGGCGAGGGAGGCTCAGGAGAGATTCCTTCTAGACAGGGAGAGGAGAGAAAATATGTCTAGGAAAGCAGGCAGTTTCCGGTGTGTTTCCTTCTTCCTCCGCTTTTGTTCTCTCCGTTCTCATCTCCTCCTTTCAGTATCTATTTCGGCCTACAAATTCTTGTCATATTGTATCATTGATAAAACTCACATTTTTATTAAATATCCTAGAATAATCTCTCAATTTTTGGATTTGTTCAAATCTACTTTTGTGAACGTGTTTAATCACAGAAAATTTTCCATCATCCTCTAATTATATAATTGTAACCGTGACATATTGTAACTAAGTGTATAACTCTCTTGAGATTTAGCAGTCACATAGTATTCAAATTGATTTTCACACACCTTGACTAGTCTACCCTTGCAGGAGATAGGGGGCACTCACCCACACTAGCTAGATATATTTAGGATTTTATGCATGAAATGCTCTAAACAAAACTTGAACCCAACATCAAAAAAGAATGACCAAACTCCTTTACCATCCAAACTTATACCCTTTTTTTGTTCAAAAACCTATACCTTGTGAGTCTATAAATGTTAATAGAGTATAATGGCTTTTGTTTTATTGGGATTCCTCAAAAATTAATAATGAAGTGATTCACCTTTTGGACACTTGAATAACAGTCATGGTAAGCATCATCGACATTTATCAAGTGAGATTTACCCAATTCAAAGATCTCAAATATGATGGATGTAACGTCTCTTTGAAATCATGATATGAGGCTGGCTGATTTTAGTTTTCTTTTCCGATTGTTTCTCTCTATTCTAAGGATTAGAGATTATTTTCAACACAATACTGATCTCTAACACAAGTGACCATAGCCAAATGCCTTGGGTCTTTTTGACTTTTTCTAAAGAGTCCCGTGTTCGAATTTGCTTACAATAGTGCAGGAGCAAATCGTTCCAAAAAAGAGAGTCCAGATTCTTGTAACTTTGTGGAGCTGCAACAACAAATTGCCAATTCTATGCCCCATTTAGTTCAGCATTCCCAAGAGGCTGGAAAAATATTAGGCATTTGGTTCAAATTTTTGAGACTCCATTTGCCAAATGCTAGCATTTGGAATGATGAAAGCCCAAAACAAGTCCCTACTTACTTTGTGCTTTTAGCATTTTCGAAATGCTAATATAAGGTTTAGTGAGTTTTTTTTTCTTTCCAATATTGCCCTCATTGATAATTTTGTTTTCCTCTTTTGCCCTCAAAAATACTTGTTCATCGTCTTCTTCCTTGGGTTTGGACCTGCTGCTCCACTACGAAGCTCAGCCAATGGGCGGCGCTTAGCCATGAGCGACTAGATCTAGCCACCAGGAAGCCTCGCCTAAGGTCACGCGACCTCAAGCGAGGTGGCTTGAGGTCAGGCGACACCGCCTGAGGTCTAGTGACCCAAGCGACGCTACCCGAGGTCGCCGACCTTAGGCGAGCCGCCCCCACCACCACCGCCGCCACCGCCGCCACCAGCCATCTCACCACCACCACCAACACCATCATCAAGCCACCTCCCCCACGATTTCCCCCTCTCTACACAACCGCATCTGCTCCTCTCTT
This sequence comes from Eucalyptus fibrosa, assembly GCA_017140475.1. NCBI lineage: Eukaryota > Viridiplantae > Streptophyta > Magnoliopsida > Myrtales > Myrtaceae > Eucalyptus > Eucalyptus fibrosa. The sequence goes on along the minus strand of CM029509.1, from coordinate 19,433,599 downwards.
TTTTTCTTTTCTTTTCTTTTCTTCCTTTTTCTTTTCACCTTATAGTTGCTTTGCAAAATATACACAAAAAATGAGTATCCAAACACTCTTGCCTTTACAAAATACCCATTCATTCAAAAATACTTGGGGAAATGCAAAGCTATTTCCCCAAAGTTGAACCAAACAAACCCTTAAAAAATATGACTCAAACAAAACGTTCGAAATGGATGTAGGACTCCTATGATAAGCTAGTTTATTGTGACTTTTTTTACCTTTTTATTATTAAAAAACTCAAAGACGATTTATGATTCCTTTGTCATCTGAAACGCTATATAATCCCAAACGGTAAACATGACATTACTGGCTTTTCATCACAATTTATCCGGGAAAGGGCATTGTGGATTTCATATTACAAGCAGGACAAAAATAAAAGTGAATAGCATAGGGCACAAAATTGATGGGAAATAGATTTGCATTGTCAACCTTGGACAAATATGCGAGAGTTGCAAATTTAATATATCATCTCACATCGTACAAACAAATAATACGGAGAAAAAAGCTCAGACATTCATTTTACATAGCATACAAACATCTTAAAATACAATGGAAAAATGAGAGATAAAGGGTGTGGAATTTCACCACGAGATCAATTAGACATTGTTCTCCCCAATTCCGCTTCCATCACCGCCAACAAAATGAGTCACAGCATTATTAGTCATTGATGGTTCTTCTTGGTTTGCAATAATAATTTTCAAAAGATTTTTGATAATCCCTTGTGATTGAATGAATAAGTTTTTGAGTCTCAAAGAAATTTCTTCGTACATGGACTTGAAGATCTGTTTCATGTCTTGGTAAATTTGTTGGTACTTGGGATTTGTTGCTACCATAATAAGGAACAAACCATAGATAACCCACTTGATGAAAGAATTCAATACGATCGAGTCAATTGCTACTCCAACAACGACACATCCAAGTATGAGAAATGTGAAATTGATGAATGTCTTTCCACCATCGCTTCGTGTTGTCCTCGAACGGATGCCAAAGAGCACGATGAGGACTACAACTATTGTGATGAAGGTTATTTGCTTGTTTAAAAGTAAATCCTTAGCTCCAAAAAGAGCAAATGACCATTTAAGTGAGGATATCAAGAAACCTTTCGATTTTTTAGCTTTGGCATCTTCTTGTTGTCTGAGTCTACAATAATGAACAACGAAATTTGAAATAATTAGTTTATGAGGTAAATAAATAACACCAGCTTTTAGTACAATCTTTATGGAAGCTTACTCCACAAATAAAACTATAGAATGAATTGTACAAATGAAATATGATGGTGACGATCTCTCCCAAATTGCATGACTACCGATCATACCATATGCTTATCCAAAATTAGAAATTAGAGCTCAGCATTAGCGACATGCAAAGTCCATATAGTTAGTATAAACGGATCAATTGCAATAAGTGATAAATGACTCATGATCGATATGGATGGATTTTGCAAAAATCGAACAAACAAAAGCTCCAGCAAACATAAAAAGCCAAGTGCACATATTGCTTTTGATCCAAAAGAGGATATAGTTCATAAGGGTGTGCATCGGTCCGGTCCAACTCAAGAACCACCGGGAACTGGCCAATTGGGTGGTTTCTGAAAGAACTGGTCTGATTCTTGATTCCAAAAATTTGAAATTGAAAATTCCATGTAAGGAATCAGACCGGCAAGACCAAATCGATAGATCAACTCAAATTACTTAATTTCTTTATTTTCTTATTCTGTAATAAATCATAAATTAGTAAATTGCATTTGAATTTTCAGTCTCTCTCCTTTTCATTCGGTAGGCTTCTATGTCTCGATCTTGACTAAGACTACTTTAATTTCACTGTTTTATTATATTTTGGGTTCTTCTTCTTTAGTGAATGAAAAATCGTCTCCGTGAAAAATCGTCTCGGTTACTTTAGCTTCACAGTATCAAAACAAAGAATGGTCTATGTGAAAGCATGAATGCCACACGAGAATCAAGCCCAGAACATGTGCTCAGAAGTAACGTAAGGAGTGGCATAATTGTATCGGAGAAAGATCAGAATGGGCATTTGCCAAACAAGCAAATAAAGCAAGCCATCGACAACATATGGAACCAAAATGGTCGGCAAATTAATGAACATTCTAAAGGGGAGTGATTTACATGATAACAAAGGCAAAACAACCGACCGGTTTCATTAATCATGCTGCCTTTTCAGTTAATTGTCACCAAAAGTCTCTGCATGTATTAGAAGAAACAAAGGAAAAATATATATATATACAGCCAATCCCGTCCAACTTGTCTAGTCCAATTCTCACGTGGACAAGATAGGTTCTTGATCCTAGGTTGGGAATCAACACACCGCAAAGCCGATCACTGCTAACAGTTCATAAGGCACAAGATACATATGTGCATACAATGACGAGTTCTATCTAATTGATGTAAATTATGACTGTTCGAATGCAAAACTAACCTCTGAGTCTCGGTTGAATTGAAGTTGATGCCAAACATCGATCCGTTGCTAGCTTTCCAATAGAGAGAATTGATGCTTCCTTTGGCTCTGCACAAGAGGCTGAGTTTTTTGGTGAATGCGCACTTCAAGTAATACTAAGGACATGTATATAAGGAGGAGGGACAATATCACTAGAAAACGCAACCTCCAGTCGGATAGGACAGCCGTAGACCCCATCCGGGATGTAGACGCTTTGCTCCGCGGCAGACACCTGCCCCCGTGGAGCAAGCGTCTACATCCCGGATGGGGTCTACGGCTGTCCCATCCGACTGGAGGAGGGACGAGGACTACCCGGATGGAGTCTGATGAGAACTAGGGAAGTCCCCTGGGTCTAACAGGGCATGTAATCCCATGGGACGAGAGGAGGGTCGACACTTGACTTATATTACCTTTTTATTTTTCCTTTTTGTTTGGTTGGATTTCTTCTTTATCTTATTTTTCTTTTAGAGCGCGTTTGGTAACGATTCTATTCTCGGTAGTTGATTACATTTAGAAATGATTATTTTTTATTAACAAAGAATCGATTCGAGAGTAAAAAAAACGCATTTTGTAACTGTCCAAAATTTTTTATTCTGGAAATAGAATTGCGTTTGATCTTTTGTGCTAATTAATTCTGTTTCAAATTAATTTCTTTTAATTTTTAAATAATTTTTAAATAATTTTTTTCTTTTTTTTTCCTTTTTTTTTTTTTTTTTTTTTTTCTTTTTTTCCCCCTTTTCTCCTATTCTTCTTCTTCTTCATTTGGCCGGTCGCGGACCTCGCCTTGGCCTAGTGAGCCTCTGGCCAGCTCGCCGAACCGGCGAACGGTGACCGGCGGCGGCGAGCGGTGGCGGATGGCGGTAGGCAGTGGTGGACAGCAATCGCGGGATGTTGGAAGGGAAGAATGAGACTTTTATTGTTTTTTTTTTTTTTTATTCTCAAACGAAGAATCATATTTTTTTTTTTTTTAATTTTCTTCCCAAACTATTCCCGAGAACAAAAATTTTACCAAACGTGATTCTCGTCCCAAACTAATTCTAGGAACAAAAAATCAGAATCGAGCCTTTTTGGCACGTTGCCAAACAGGCCCTTACACTTTTCAAGAAACCGGATCTTATTTCCGATCAATGACGGTCGAATAGTGACCCTAGAAAACCTTTTTCTTTAAGAGTGGGCAATTGAACGGGTTTTTGGAAATTATCAAATGAGATTTTTATGGTACACAAAATCCTCTAATTTTGTTTTATGACATTTTTCCATTATAGTTATAACAAACCATCGTGACCTCAATCGATCTTAACGTAGACAATTTTTAATGATATTTAATATTTTTGAATTTTTTTATTCTTTTCTTTATTCTTTATTCTTTTTTTCATTTTTCATTTTTCATTTTTTCTTCTCTCCTCCTCCCTCCGACCACCGGGTCGGACCACGACGACCGGCCTCGCTAGCCACCTCGCCGCGCCGCCTTGCCGCGATTCGGCGAGGTCGAGCCTCACCGGCCATGGGCGAGGCTCAACCCTCGCCAAATCTGACGCGAGGCGGCCTCCTGCTAGGCTGGCGAGGCTTGCCCTCGCCGGATCTGACAAGGGCAAGCCTCGCTGGCGCCGCCCAAGCCGCGATTCGGCGAGGTCAAGCCTCGCCGGCCATGGGTAGGCGCATCTCCCCTCGGCATTAGAGTCGCGAGCAGAGAATCCCGTCTCCCTTACATCGCATCTCCCCTCAGCGTTGGAGCCAGCCTGGTGGGAGGCCGCCTCGCGCTGAATTGGGCGAGGGTCAAGCCTCGCCGCCCAACACGAGGCTGCCCTCGCAGCCATTGGCAAGGTGGCCGATGAGCCTTGCTAGCCGTCGCCATGGTTCGGCCAGCGACTGAAGGGAGGAGGAGAGAAGAAAACAATGAAAAATGAAAAAGAATAAAGAATAAAAATATTCAAAAATATTATAATATTATTAAAAATTATCTACATCAACACCGATTAAGCCACGTCAGTCGGTCGACGTCCAGTTAGCAAAATCCAACCAAAATTGACCGGAAATGACTAAATCGGCACTAAGTAAAAAGGTTTTAGGACTAAATTGACACTAAAAAAAAAATTTAGGACTTTTTTGGCACAAACATAAAAAGTTTAGGATTTTTTTGGCACTTTTCCCTGAAGTTGGCTCCTAAGGTCGTGATGAAAATGGTATATGATGTTAGAAGGAAGGTTTGAATCATTTTTAAGGGAAAAGAAGAGGTCGATCGGTCTCTGCATGCTCATCCTATAAAGTAAAGTTCTTCGTGTTAGAGGTTATGACGGAGCTCAAACCCAAGTTAAATATACCAACTCCTAATCCAATGTCAAATAAGAAAGATCCCATTAATATGAATGATGCTCGACATGCGATGGATTTACCGCTAAATCCATGCAATCCGATGCTTTCTTCATTTGCAGTGACTGGGACACCGTGTGGATCTTTTTTCTCTTATTCACGGCCGGTGCTGCTCTTTGATTGCCTAGATTCGACGTCACGAAGACCTTTCCTACCTACCCTTTGGAAACATCCTCTTTTGGGCCCACTCTTAACTTATTTTGGTTAATTACTTGCATAAATTTCTACGTGACATTGTGAAGAATATCGATATCATTAACGCACTCGCGCGTTCACTATATATTGTAAAGAATATCAACGTCATCGACGCATTCACACGTTCACCATATTCACCATATATTGTGAAGAATGCCAATATCATAGTCTTCGAGAAACGAATGGTCTAGCCCCAGCATTTCTTGCCAAGCCTAGACTTTATTCACGTCTTACATACACGCGCACGCCAGTCACTGTTCATCAGCTTTCTATACATGTGTGACTTCCAATTCCAACCTCGAAATTAAAATAATCAAAAGGAAAAGCATCCATCTGCTGGAATTTTCCTTAAGCCGAGTCCCAGCTGGAGTTGTTAGAACAAACTGCTGGTTTCATTACTTTTAGACCGAATCCCGAGTAAACTATAGCTTGTCAGCATCTCGTGCTACCAAATTCAACTGTCTACTAAGTGCGTGCTGCGAAATGAAACCCTAAAGCGGAGCCATCATGATCCTTTATTATAATTTTGAGGGAGAAAACACCATTATTGGATAGTGTTAGATGTATATATTTAAAGTTAGGTTAATTGTAGTTTACATTAGTTGTAATTAAACCCAATTGCCTCTCACCCTATATATAAGGGAGGGCTTGTATTTTTCATTTGGTAATATGAATGTTGACACCTAAATTTTGGTGTCCCATCTAGTAATTCACCGCATAGAAAATTAGAGATAGGCTTTAGCCCTAGCAAAAATAATAATTAAATAGCATATGGTCATTAGAAGCATAATTGAATTAATTGCAGTTAATCAGACCGACTGTGGATGGTTCTAAGCTTAATTGAATAGACTAACCCTGCGAGGAAGGGGCGAAATTCGGCCAAGCCTTGGCAGAGCGGTGGTCAAAATTCTGTAGAGAGGGGGGGGGCCATAATTGGCCTAATTTAAGCTTAATTCAGCCCATTAAAAGTCTAATTAAGGAATGGCGTTAGGTTATTAGAGTCCATCAAGTTGTTAGGCTGAAATTGAGCCCGCGAGAGTAAATTAAACCTAGGTTCTCATAACTCGAGGACAGCAATTAGAAATTTAGAACACTAGAGACAAACACGTGAGAAAGAGAAAGAGAGAGAGAGAGAGAGAGAGAGAGAGAGGAAGGAGCATTCAGCCAAGCCCATACGCCTGGCCGAGGCCCTTGCCCGTACTGCCATCCTCACTGACTGACGGTGAGCTTCGCAGCTCCTTACCTCGGCGCCGCTGCCATGTTGTTGTCCCAGCCGCCTCCCAGCTGTGCCTCACCAAGAACCCTCGACGCCGATGTCGCTCCTCCACTGTTTGTTGCCTCGCCGGTCCGAGTCTCGCTCGGTCGTCCTCTGGTATTCCACTACTGACCCTGCGACGCCATCCTTGCCGAGCCGCCACCTAGCGCTACCTTCACCAAGTTTGTTGTTGTTCCCTACGATGACGTTTCCAGCTGCTGTCCCTACCCCCACTGGCGCTGCATCAGTCTCGCCGACCCTGCTGCCCCGCCGTCCAGCCCTATCCCACGACACCACTACTGCTCAGCCACCTCGGGGTGGTTCTCTATTTTTGCAGGTTTCTCGACAAAGCATCACCGTCTGAAGATTTCCACCACAGGACAGCTTGAAGCCAGGCCCCACCGAGCCGAGCAGCAATCCGCGAGCCCCACCGAGCCGGGCTCCTCGCACCGCCGCTATCCTTTGCCGAACACCATGATCCACTGCGAGCGCACCACCAGTCGCCATCGTCACAAGCTGTCAGTTGAGTTCAAATTTAATCTTTAGGAATTAAGCAATTTAAAATAGTGCCTGCTATATGACGAATTTTTTTACCAGACGATTTTTCTTTAGATATTAAAAATCCTAAAAGGTTTGATGGACTTCTATCAATCATTGTATCTGCATGATAAATTTATCAAAATTGAGGTGTTGGACTACATGATTATGTGAATCATGGAAGGTAAAAAGCAATACCCCGCCTAATAAGCTTTGATTAGATTATAATCAATGACTAATGCCTCAAAATGAAATTTTATTTTAGACAGAGCATTTGAAAATGACTAGGATGAAATATTAATCAATGGGAAGAAGAATTTATTACATAAAGAATGCTCGATGTTACTGTTGTATTTACATCAAAAATAATATTATAATAATAAGCCTATTCTCATCATGGTTCATGAGTCGTTTGTTAGTTTTCAATTTCTAAAAAATAAACCTCAGTCTCGGGCCTTAATAATTACATCAAAGCTCAATAAATTCTTATTTTTTCGAATATTTTCTTATAGATATATTTGACGTTAATAATATAATTTTTAAAATTTAATAAGGAAGCGAAAAAAAATGACAGGCAAAAAGACTGGGAAAAAATAATTGGGATAATGTGCCTAAAGATAGCAATCTTGGAGCTCCCAACCTTTTGGGCTGTTTAGGCCCTGCATGGCTGCACCTATTTCTGTTCCCAGGAACAAAAATTTCTGTTCTTTTGTTCACGGGAACAAAAAAAAGGAACAGAAACGCGTTTGTGTGCGTTTACGTTCTTTTTTGTTCTTTTGTTCAGGAACAAAAAAGCAAAACAAGAAACACAAATTTTGTGTTTTTGTTTCCGGAACACAAATCGAAACACTTTTTTTTTTTTTTCTTTTTTTCTCTTATTTTCTTGTTCTTCTTTCTTTTGGCGGCCGCCGGCCTCGCCATGGCCGGCGGCCGGCCGACGAGGGGCCGGCGGCCTCGCCCGCCCACGGCGAGGCTCGCCGGCCGGCGAGGCCGACGCTCGCCGTCCCCGGCGAGGCCGAGGCTCGCCGTAGGCCGGGCGAGGGTCGGCCTCGCCATGGCCGGGCGAGCTCGAGCTCGCCGGCCGGCGGGCGAGGTCGGCCTCGCCGGATCGGGCGAGCTCGAGCTCGCCCGGCCATGGCGAGGCCGACCTCGCGCCGGCCGGGCGAGCTCGATCTCGCCCGATCCGGTGAGGCCAACCTCGCCCGGCGGCCGGCGAGCCTCGGCCTCACTGGCGGTGGCCGGCGAGGCCGCGCCCGCCGCCGCCGGGCGGCTCGGCCTCGCCGGATCAAGGCGAGGCCGACCTCGCGCCGGCACGGGCGAGCTCGATCTCGCCCCGGATCCGGCGAGGCCGAGCTCGCCCGGCGGCCGGCGAGCCTCGGCCTCACCGGATCAAGGCGAGGCCGACCCTCGCCGGCCGGTCGCCGGCCAAGGCCTTGGCCGCGACCGGCCAAAAAGAAGAAAAAAAAAATGAAAAAGAAAAAAGAAAAATAAGAAAAATAAGAAAAAAAAATAGAAAAAATAAAAGAAATAAAAAAATTATCCAAATTTACCAAACATGTTTCTATTTATTTTTTGTTCCCGGAACAAGTTTACCAAACACGCTTTTTTGTTCAGAAATTGTTCTTAGGAACGAAACACTTTTTCTATTTCGTTCCTGGAACAATTTTTAAACGTAAACGTTACCAAACGCGCCCTTAGTCCATAGACACGACCGCGGGGCCATCAAAATGCATCCGTAACACCATTGCAACATACATTATGTAAAAAACATTAAAGAAGCCGACATTCAATCGAAGATTAACATGTAGCAAGATTGTGAAAAGCCTTGATGATTTACCAATTTAGTATTTTCAAGAATAGAGAAGTCTCACAACAATTCAACATTTGTTATAATAAGGGATTCAAACAGAGCACAATGTTCGAATTTATTGACCTAGTTACTGATACTTAATTTCACTAAAAACCTTAAGTTGTTGAGCATTGGGTCTAATTAGATACATCTACTCTACTTTCCACCTTAGACCTTTTTTTCCTACCTTAACATTTTCAACATGATATTTATTTTGAACTCGCAACATAAAAAGAGCACCCATAATGAATTAGATTGTGCAATTCCCCTTGAACCTATCACTACGATACAGGAGGAAGATAGGGCTGTGGGGACAAAAAATTTCCTTAAAAAGTAATGGGTTACTCTTATAGCACCTCTATTCGCTACTCCATATTATATATGAAAAGGAGCAATTCTAAAGTGTTGAAGAATAATTCGATCAATAGATCTCATATAAATGCTATGCTTAGGTATGCCAATAATCGAAATGAAAATTAGCACTTCTCGTTCTTTTTGATATAGTTGTTGAGAAAATTTTAAATAAAAAAAGATTTTCCTTGTTTCAATATATTTTATCTTTGCCTTAAGATCATCGGATTATACGTACTATACAATGCGGGTAGTAACTTGATTATTTGATTATTGCAATCTCAAGTTCTACAGACGATTGCAGACAATTCCAATGCTATTTGTGCAAGTGCAGAGATTTTGTTCAAATGTATTGATTGACCTAAGGAATCTAAAAGAAAAGAAAGCAAACGTATTACATTAGAAAACATAATATTCCATGTGGAGAGTTATCTTCCTCTATCGGGGTTTTACATCTTAAGAAGTTAATTCGATCGGTTACAAGACATGCTGTCGATTAAATCCCCGTTTTTGTGAAAATCAATTTGATCACATCGACAGTAACAACTGCATTGGAACAAAAAGCCAGAAAAGATGAAGAAAGAGAATTTCGTACAAATTAAAGTCAGAGAATCGATGTGTTGTTGTTTTTTCCAGCATTCCTTGCCCTTTAGTTCACACTTTCCAAATTCTTACTGACATGAAATTTAATTACCATTTGAAATTAGAAAGTTAATCGTACGACCGGAAAAAAAAACTCATTCAATAAGAATAAATTACATGTTAAATTAGAGGACAAAAAATGACAAAAAATTAGAGGACAAATGGAAAAATTAAATCGAAATTTTTTTGAATGAGAAATCTCATTTGGTCAATGGAATCCCATCTTTTTTTCATCTCATTGGCAACCGTCATTTGGCGTGAAATTGCGTTGTGGATTCGTAGTACAGGCAGTTCAAAAACAAGAGTAATACCATAGGGATAAAACCAAAAGACCCCATGTTTCAAAGATAATCCCAGCGTGTTACATAAGGCAGATACTATTCATGTAAAGCAACGAGCAGTCAACGAAGAGCAGAATAAAACACAGCATTATTGTAAATTTTGCTGGGAAGAAGAACTAGATCAATAAAAATTTCATGGAGATGAAGCAAATATACAAAGTTGCAAATTTAATGCATCAAAGAAGAACTATTATAGTCTTACCACACATTTGCATACCCTACTAACATAAAATACACGGCAAAACATCTAATAATGTAAAGGGAAATGGAGAGATTAAGGGTGTCCAATTCCATCACGAGATCAACTAGACCATGTCCTCCTCAACTCCACCTCTATCATTGCCAACCGGTCGAGTCGCAAGGTTGTTATTCATGGATGATTGTTCTCGGTCCGCAAAATTAATTATCAAGAGACATTCAATAATCACTTGTGATTGAATGAAGAAGTGTCTAAGTCTCAAAAAAGTTGCTCCGCATGTAGACTTGAAGACTCGTTTCATCTCTAGAAAAAGTTGTTGGTAATCGGGATTTGTAGCTACCATAACAAGGAACATACCATAGACAACCCACTTAAAGTAAGAATTTGGTATGATCAAGTTAATTGCTATTCCAACGACAAGACATCCTAGTATAAAAAACATGAAACTGATGAATGTTGTCCCACAATTGCTGGGTGTTGTTTGTGGACCAATGCCAAAGAGCGCGACGACAGTTATGAAAATCGCGATGAAGGTTGCTTACATGTTTACAAGTAAATACTTAGCCTGGAGAAGAGCTAATGACCAGGTAAGCGAGGATTTCAAGAAATCCTTCAATTTTTCAATGATGGCTTCTTCTTGTTCTGCAAGTCTATAGAAAAAAGCACAACGAAATCTGAAATCATTAATTTACGTTGCTGTCAGATAATACAAGCTTTTATTAGAAGTGTTTCATCTGCATGCTTAAAATCTTGCTCGACAGAAGCTTACTTATCCACAATGAAACTGTATAATAAGGGGAAAAGTGTTAAAAAAATCATAAATCTTTTATATTTGTGCCAATTTAGTCCTAAACCTTTTTTTTAGTACCAATTTAGTCTTAAACATTTTTACTTGGTACCAATTCAATCATTTTCGATCGGATTTTGCTAAATCAGCATCGGCTAGCTGATGTGGCACGATCAGCACTAATATAAACAAATTTCAATAATATTTTCATTTATTTAAATTTCTTTTTTCTTTTTTCTTTTTTTCCTTTTCCTCCTCCTTCCTCCAGCCGGTCACCGAACCTCAGCAACTGGCCAAAGGTGATGGCCAACGAGATCGAGGTCGACCTGGCTAGCCACTGGTGAGGCTCAAGCCCTAGCTAGTGGCCACGAGGGCAAGCCTCGCCGCCTAGTGCGAGCCTCGCCAACCCGGTGCAATGCCGCCCTAATAGCCGGCCTCAAGCTGGCCTTGCTACCCTCGAAGCCACCAGCGAGGGCTCAAGCCTTGCTGGCTGTTGCCTCTACGCGATCGCCGAGGTTTGATGACTGGTTGAAGGAAGGAGAAGGAGAAGGAAAATAAAAAAAGAAAATAAAAAATTCAAAAATATTAAAATATTATTAAAAATTGTCCACATTAGCACCGATCATGCCACATCAACCGGCCAGCACCAGTCAGCAAAATCCAGCCAGAAAGTACTGAATTAGCATCAAATAAAAAGATTTTTGAGTAAATGCAAAAGGTTTAGGACTTTTTTAACACTTTTCCCATACAATGAGTCAAATTAATTGTACATATAATGCATGATTGCGAGAGCAAATTGCATTACCTGTCACATGCAAGTCCGACATTACAAACTAAAGCTCAGTATTAACGACATGCAAAGTCCAAACAAATTAATTGCAGTAAGTTATGGATAACTCTTGATATGGAAGGATTTTGCGAAAGTAGTACAATTAAAAGTTCCAACAAACATAGAAAGTTAAGTGCACCAAATGCTCGTCCAAAGCAAGATACAGCTCGTAAGAACGAGAAAAACATATGTGAATAATGAAGAGTCAAGTCAAACATTTTCTGTTGGTGCTGTTGTTGCGGTTGCTTGCCGTCTTTATACTGAATCAAGAACAAATTATTTCAACCAAAAAAAAAAAAAAAACTGATGTAACAGAAAATAGCTATTTTATCCGCACCCTACATAGAGTTCTTAGAGATTTTCATACGGATAAATTACGCACCTTTCAATCATGATTGCGTTATTCTCCATTTTCTGGAGAAGTTGGAGTTCTATGAATTCTGTGATTAAATTTGTGAATGAGGAAGTGGAACTGGTTGCAGTGTATATATAGAGGTCAAGCTCTGCCTTTTAATTATTAGTTTATCTAATTGAAGTGGACTTGACTTTTGCAAATGCCGTCCCCATATTTGTGTGAAATCAACGGGTGAGGCTCACTCCTCAATCGGGAGTTTGTGACCATCACCCTATAACTATAGGCTCAGAGAATTCTTCTATTTTCTGAATTTTTTAATGATGTTGCTAGCACAAGCCCTTGGTTGCATATTGTACATAGGCCTTGTTTATTTTTCCCTTTCTTCTTTTTTTATATTTCTCCTCTGCATTCACTTACTCATATATCTTTCTTTTTTTTTCTCAATGGGAAAAGCTAACTTTTAGTATTTTACTATTTTCTCAAAATTTCATGATTTCAAACAACAAGCGAAATGGCGGAAGAGTTTTTCAATGCGAACCATTCAGATTATCTCTAATCTATTCTGTCATATGATCTATCTATCAATCTATATAGTTCTTCAAAGCAGAATTCTCTCTTCAGCCAACCAAATAACGTATTGGGCCAAACCCTTTTCCACGGTGATTTTCCTTCTCACTTGCAAATGAAGATGAAAGTTTTCTTTTCCTTCCTCCTTTTTTGATCTCTTGCGGTCTCACTTTGACATGCTTTTGCAACTTTTGCATCTTGCTTGGGATAGAAAATGCAACAATATAGAAGGAAAGGAAGTAAACAGTTTGCATCAGGAAACTTCTTGGTGCCAAGGCAAAAAGAGAATTAGTTCACAAAAACATGCTTTTGCAACTTTTGCTGGTCTACCTTGATTTCACCGGAGTCCACTTTAACACGCTTAGGCAACTTTTGCACCTTTTGTGGGATAGAAAATGCAACCTGAACCAGGCAAAAGTCAAGCAACTTCCACGACTTTGGCATTTATTACCTACAAATCTACCCGCATAGTAAAAGGTTAAGCGTGGGCCACTCTTAATTTGAGCTTATTCCCTCCTTTTTTTGTTCTTTTTGTTGTCTTTTGGGTTACTCCTTAATTGAGCTTATTCCTTACCTTTTCTTTATTCTTTTTGTTGTCCTTCTGAGCTCCATGAGGTTTTCTTTCTGTTTGGCCTCTTTTCTTAATTTTTTTCCATTGAAGACGAAAATGCTGTCCCTGCTTTTCAAAAAAAAAAAAGTTTTATTTGATAAATAGCTAAGTAGTTATTGTATTAATGAGTCGTATATTTATCGTTTTATTTTGTACAAGGAAACCATTATTCTAAATAACCTAATCACAAGTAAGAATGAAAAAAAAAATCCTTTTACTAGTTTTAACTAATGCATTTGATTTAATCACAACTTCAATACATGTCATTTCATTATAATCTATGTATCTTAACTGCTCGACTTTCATTTTAATCAACAAATCTAATGATTAACCTTTCTTAATTTTTCAAGTCATCACCACACAATTTTTTTATAGTTACTTCGACCAAAAAAGTTGCACAATATGACAAAGCTAAGCACATTGGAAATTCTAAACATCCATTATTTATCATGCAAATTCAAAAGAATAAGCTCTCAAAAACATTACTACATGTGAATATCCTCTTTGCATTGATTAAATGGAATGATCGGTTGTTGAGAAGAAAATTGTGGCAATGGAAATTGCATTATAAAACAACTTATTGAAACCATTTGCAGATATATATATATATATTGTCAATTCCAAATGCATCAAAATTTTCATAAAACCAACAAAGAAAAGTAAATGATCTTCATAGTACAAATGCAATGCCATAGTAACAAATTGTGTATGCAACTTAACAATAAAACATTGTTCCTTCAGCTACTTAGCTCCCCTAAAAAAGGCTACTCTCTCCGGAATATATATATATATATCCAATAAAAGTTTTAGTTACATTACTAAGATGGTCATTATTTGCTCAAAATTATATCGGGGATTAATTCCAATGTTAGGGTGCGAGAAACTCCAACCTTAGAATAGGCCTTTCAAGTTGAATTATTGCGTGTTGAAGTACTCTGTGCCTGTTATATTTCACCACCATGGATTTCAACGGCCTTGAATGTGAGTTTGACATTTACCTTTCGATTTAAATGCCCGACTATTATGCCCATAACCTTTACACAAGTACCACATCTTTTCCCTTTTTTAACAATCTGAAATGACAAAGGATCACGTCATTTAGAAGTTGCTTCTTCTTTAATTTTTTAATTTCAATCTTTATGATATGTAGTTAAGGGCTCATACAAGAAGGAATCACTTGTTCGTACAAAATGCTCAATTTGCTTTTCAACAACTTCCTTTTTCAAAATTAGCCATTCTTGATTTTTCTTTCCAACTCGTGAAATAGTTGCTTAAATAAATAATCTTTATTATTTTGAGTAATATCATGATAAATAGGACCTTATATCAAGCCTTTATTGTGGATTAGTTATATTTAGAGGTAGACCATCGGAAATCCTAAATCTTATATTATGCGTACATGGAAGTTCCATGGATTGCATAAATGCCCAATGCAAGTACGCAGCTTAACCCTACTTTTAGCAATCTCTTTGAAAGGAACCAATTTATTTTTAATACAACTAAGAATCGATGGCTTTTCTCACAATGGTCTTCAAATCGCTGACTTTTTTCATCATATTCTACTTCACTTTTGGAGTTCATAACCTCACACAAATCGAATATAAAAGAATTCCAATTCATTCCATCTTCAAAATGAGATTTACATTTTATCACATTATTCTTTTCAATGTGCCAAACATGCAACAAATTGGCACTTCTAGGAAAAGTGCATCGAACTTCTCTATCAATAACAAAGGCCTGGGTTGACAATCAACACCCGATATGCTGCTAAACATTGTCAAAAGCCAATCCGTAGTCTTCTTTTTCGTCCTTTCTCGAAAGGGCAAAGCAAGAGTAGAAAAAAGCATTAAAGCTCGGAACTCCAACCTTATCCAACAAAAACATTTTGTATCAATTAGTCTTGTAAGAGTAATCGATTATAGAGACATTTGATAAGCTCTTTGTCGATGCCATGGAAATAACTTAAGAGAAAAATGAGTGCCTAAAGTGACCCTCAGCATCATGTTTAAAATTGTAGATGAATCGATTAAGCTCATCCAATCAAGTTTGGACCATAAACCCACCATTCAGATTTTCATCATAGATTTTGCTTTCATGTTGCAGATAGTTTTAGCAATAGCTTGAATGTTGGGATTAATTTGTCTCAAGGAAGAATGTAATTTGGCAATAAAGTATACTTGTTTGAGACATCTCTTTCACACGCAAATCTTCAACTATAGAAAGCAACGACAAGTAGGATTTCTAAACCTATCACGCAAAGGATCATGATTGTGTAATATATTCAATACTTTGAGTGACCCTGATTTGTTCTTCTTTTATAGCCACAAACTTCAAAAGGATAGTTATCAAACGAGATCGAGCCTTTTTTCTTAGATGTGCAATAGTATTAATATGTTGATTGCATCAATTACCTCCCCTGTCACAATCAAGAAGAATATATTTGTCATTGACCTTCTATATGTGTACCCACACATAAAAGTAAGGTTATATACAGCAAAATTTCATTTAGGTTTATCGTTTAAATGCGTCTAATACCAAAATGGAAACTTTATAGGTTTAGGACGAGACTATAGCCACATGGAAGAAACTCAAAGCCAGCTTTTCTTCAAGGTGGGCCGCGAGCGACACATGTCGCTCGCCGAATGGACTAGTGCAATGCTAAGATGGCTACCCCAACTGCACCGAATATTTTCTCCAAAGCCATAGATGAAAGGAATATAAGTGGTGACCCCACATAGAAATGGTTCTTATATTTGTCTTAGAAACCAAAGCATTCGTGCTGTTACAATATCGACAAAATCCATAAGGTCCAATATACACATGTTTTGGTCAACAAACAATTGAAAAGATGGGCTCATGCTTCATTGTCAACCCCACAATTGATAAATAAAAGATGAATGTTTCCTTGTTCTCCAGACTGATTCACCAAGCTATAGCAGGGCTTAATTAAAGTTAAGAGAACATAGCAAACGTTCTAAGACGTTTTTAAAGAATATACACATCCTACAATTTGAGTCATTCCATGTCTCATTTTGTTGATAATGAGCCTAATAAGACGGTGATGGAACCGCTGCCGCCATTGTGTAAAGATGGCCAACAAGCCACTGCGGTTACTGTCCTCAGATTCGATTAAAGAGGGTAATGAAACGGAGAAGACGGCACAATCAAGAAAGGGTGAATTGATTATTTGAAAATTTTAAGCAATTCTGGAAAGAACATTGTGTAAAACATGTATTGTGTGCCATGGGGTATACGACATAGAAATTTTAGCTACTAGACAAAAAAATGTTTAAGTTTTTAGTAATTAAGAAAAAGGAGGGGGGATTAACCCTGGAAGGGTGAGAAACACTCTTGGTAGTCGCTAAGGAGATGGCAAACCTCGCCAATGGCGGTTGTTTGCACTAAGGTCTGGCAAGTGGCCAGCAGCGACGGTCCATCTCCGATCCCAATCCTCCTTTCTCTTTTGGCCTGTTCGATGATCTAATTAAGCGTTGAAAATTAAAAATTCAAAACGAACGTTCCTTTTCTCAGGATAACAAGAGAACGGAATCACCATCAATGTCTGACAAGGTGTGGAAACCAGGAATGGTTTCTGTGTCTCTTCCGACGACACTATATCTGCTCTCTGTGTAACCTTCAGTTGAACTCTCTAAACTATAAGGCCTCAGAAAGAGGTAAGGCCTCAAAAGAGAGCCGATCGCAGGTACCCGCCAGAGCTTATTAAGAACATCGAGACATCTTGCCACCAGCCAAAACTGAGACAAGCCCCATCACTTCCATGCCAACTTTAACAAACCTGGTTATTCTGAAGGTGCATATTGCAGCATTTCTTTAATGCATCTTGGTTTCTCCGGTCTGACCAACTTGAGAATATTTGTCACGGGATAGATAATGTCTCGATGTGATCAATCATAAATAACAGCAGGACCAAACCTTCTTTAGAGTACTCATTCTTTGTATAAAACAATGCAACAGATAATTCAACTGGCCCAAAAGGTTAAGCAAGCTATAATCTGCTGTCACACTAATCCCAACCTCAAATAGATCAGCTTGTAAAAGCCACAGATAATTCTGTTGTCTAAGATAGTAATACAACCAGAATTTGGTGAAAGATATAAATACAACCAGCATTTGGTGAGTTATCTATGAAAGCTCTGACTTATACTATATACATCTTCACTACAGCTAGCGGATCAAGCTACTATCTTGCTTCTATCTCTCGCTTACTTAGGTGCCTCTTTTCTTGCTGTTGAAACAGAACCCGGCAGAAAAATGAACTCTTGATCAATCCCTCCTGGAATAGAACATAAAGACATAAATCAGAAGTCGATACATGAGGAAATCTGCAAGTAAAACTCCACTAAATCCGAGCTCTAAAGAGGACATTCCATTAGGTAGCAAGAAAATGTTGGTTTCCTCGTCCTCCAGATCACTTAATCCACCATCTTTCATCACTGACTTATTTATTGGTATCAGCTTAGCTTAAACAGGAAAAGAAAGTTTTGGAGAGCCATTTTCCTTTGTCTTACCTCAACTCCAAGAATTTAAAATCTAACAATCACCACTAGTACGGTAACTAATTCTGATATCATCATTGCTAACTAGTGAAGGGGTGGGAAAAAGTCATAGCCAATTCCTCATCATACCTGGTCTGAACAGTAGGTAAACTTGGCATTCTTAACCACTTAGGAGCTTTCAGAACCTTGTATCATGTTGCATCGATGGACAATCTTTGAGAAATCATCAAGACTTAGCTGTAACATAGACAGATAAGTCATGCCACAAACAGACAGTTTACTTCCTAAAGACCCAAAACAAGAATCAACATTCAATCCCCAGTTTACTTTACATCATTAAATTTATGTTGATTCCTAAGAAAAGAAATCCTTAATACTATTGTTGGCAATTGTTTTTCCTTTGCATAACATTACTAGAAATTTATTCAATCTAGCAAAGGAGATCTAAAAATAAAAGAGATAGATGAAGATGGAGAAAATTACATTCTCCAATGCCAAGAGTGGGCTAACTAAAAGATCTAACTAGAGATTGACCTTAAAATAACTATGTAAAAATTCATATCCTAACAGAATCCTTTTTCCCACACTTTCCAGGGCATGACTAGTCTTGCCAGCATATTACCTCATTTATTTTCACTACCCCATTGTTATGATTAAATCAAGTTGGTGATACTTTCCCAGACAGTTATAGTTAAGTCATATTTAGTATTGTTCGATTCTTGAAACATGGACATTAATGCAAGATAATTTCTAAAATTGCCTAGATTTTGATCTGCATTAATAATTTAAGAATTTCATTAACAAGTGCCACCAAAGCACTTCTTGAAAACCTCAATAAAGAAAGTTTGTCATTTCCAATGCACCATCTTTCTTGTATTATGCATAATAAATGAAATAAAAACATTCCTTTATTAAGTATGGTTAACAAGTGTTGCCAAGACCCATAACTTAATTATATATCTATTCAACAACAGATACTCTGTCCTCATGGATGTTTAATGAGATTTCATAACACTGCAGTCAATTAAATTAATGATGCTGAGACCTTTTTTCAAAATTTCATAATAGTTCAGTCCACAGCAATGCAGTTGACAAAAGGATTAGCGTGCAGGACTGGAGATGAAACAAAAATAGTACTAGGCTGGACCTTTCCATCTCCATCGCTATCAAAGCAGTGAATCATGAGCATCAGCGACTTTGGCTAAATCATGCACAGTGATGCCACCCTTCCCGCTTCTGCATGACACATGCAAGCTCATCAGTTCCAGAAACAAAAGGTTCACAAGCCAAAAAGGGGTGTCTATTGCCCAGCCTCCCACAATGTGGGGTCCAGGAAGGGCTAGATGTACCCACTTAACAGTAAGATCACAAGCCACGGAAAGAAAAAAGAAGGTCCGTGTAATACCCACATAAGAAACTCTCATTGTTAGTAACCAGAGGAACATAGAAAAAACCTTCTAGTAAAATTGATATTCTGTGACATATTTTGGCAGTTTCTAATATCACAGTAATCAAGAAGCAACGTATCTCAAAACTATATACTAGCAAACCAACATCCACCAGGTCTTCAAAAGTTTAATATCACTTTTCAAACCATGACTAAAGAAAGGGATGGAAGACTTGCTGCGCATAAATATCTCCCTCCAGATTGACCTACTATAGATGTTGGTTTCCTGGATGCGAATGCTTCAGCCTAACAATAAATTAGCTTCTCTGAACCTCCCTACCATTTGGACTAATGATGCACAAGAACAAGTGAACCTGATGTGCGAAACCAACAAGTGGTTGCCACAGCCATCAATGCCAAAAAATATATATATGAAGGAAAGAATGTGAAAAATATGCATCCATCATCTGACAAACATAGAAATGGAAACTCCATTAACCATCAATTACCATCAAACTGAAAGAAATGCATAATCAGCTCGTCCTCAGTCATCTTCACCCGGCTGGTAAACTGGATATCAATAATTATTTACAAGAAAACAAACAAACAAACAAACAAAGACAGTCAGCTAGGAAAGGAAAAGGAAAACAAAATTCTCTTAAAACAATTATTAGGACAAGAGTTACAGACCGTTTTTCTCCTCTTCAGCATTCTAGGATTTTCCTGAGTCTTTTCTACTCTGCCTTTAAGATCTACACCAGCCTCATTTTTAGAAGGCCCTGAGCTCACTGTTCCTGAAACTCCAGCAGAATCATGCAGAGACAGCACAATGGCCTGCATTTTGCCACTGACTTTGTCAATATTGACCTTTGGTTACTACACGTGTAATAGATTTCTAATCCATGCTGAGATGAAACCCAAGCTTCACTCTAGAATGACAATATTACAATCATGAAAATACTAGATTTACCTTCGCCAATTCAGCATCATCATCAACATAATCCAACTTATTCAGTAACTTTTTGGTCTGAGGTTTCTTCCTTGGTTTGGACACTTTTCTCTTTCCCTGGAGCAGGAGATAGTCACAAAAGGTAAGAAAAACAACATTTCAAAGCAAGACAGAAGTATTACAAAGGTATTGACATGTCGATTGTCCCAAGAAGGACAAGAAGCTCGGTATTAAGATGACATATCAAAATAATACATGATCAAAATAATTTGCTGAATTCAGCTCATCAATTTTGCCCTCATCAATGTTTAAACTTCTTCCACCTACATTAAAGAATAGGAACGACAATTCAGGTTTAGCTCCTTTCACTTTTCTCATGTCACAACCTCTGGGATATGTGATATATCTGAAATCTGATCTGAATATTAAAATGGAATAGGACTAAAAACAAGGAAAACAATATTGATTTCAAACTAAGCATGTCGCAATGGGTACTAAGTATCATAGCCAAATTCTCTAAGTTCATAACTTATGAATCTATGCATCTTCCATACAACACCACCCTAATCTTGCTTAACATAAAATAACCAAGGACATGAAGTTGCAGATGTTCAATATGTCCAATGCGATTACTATAATGACATGTCCAAGACTGATACATCTACAACTTACTTAAAAGTTCCCAAGTGCGCCTCAGATCCATGGTTTCCTATTGTTGTCTAAATCCTGATTTAAATGGAAATCTTATTGCTTGAAAAGCAATAAGAGGAGATACAGAAAGAAAAACTGCCTTCCACCAAAGCCCACTCCAAGAGGATAGACAGAGCACTGGAAAAGCTAAACTTAAATGAAAGCCATAAGTCAATTTGACTAAAAACACCCACACTATATTATTTGGTAATTAAATCATTTATTCAACTGTGGTATTAATATTTAACCAATTTGGTGAAAACGGTATTTTCAACTGCAGTACATGCAACTAGAGTATCACCAAATTAACATCCTTCACAAAAGCAGTCTGGAGTAATTAGCAATAGTGAAATTCAAAATAAGTAGCCAATAAACAATTAGACTGTAATTTTGGAATTAATTGTGATAGGTTTGAAATGCCAAGATATATTAAAAGTACACAATTTAATTGAAATTCTCGAGGATTTGTAATAAGGGAAAAATGAAGGGAAAGATGGCATGTTAATCTGCCAGCGAGTGTACTTAAGTTTCACACAGTTTCTAACCAACTGCACAAAGTTTTGCTTAAGTTGGGTAATCTTGGCGAGTCAAACAGCATAACTAAGTATTCAATGCCACTTCAAGCCGAAAATCTCATGGTTACCTAGGATCCAACTTGGATGTTCTCATGATAGTCTTCTGTTTAATTAGGCCAACTATTTCTTAGAAACACTGGTGAAGTTTCAAGAATGTCACAATGAAGCAATAAAATCTGGGTGCAGCATAAGAAATTCATTCTAATTAAGAAGGCGCTCAATGCAGCCACTGCAGCAATATTTGTGAATAAAACACTTCGTGAAGAAGTCTAAAGAACTGAGGTAACTGGGAAGAAAGTGCTCCCAAATACACTTCACAACAACATTAACTAAAAATTATACTAGCAAAAAAAAGCCAGCGTTGTGAAGGAAATATATAGGCAACACTTCCGAGTGACCGCAATATGTGGTGAATGCACAACAGTTCGGAATGGAATGAAATAAAGCCGGAGCCACGAAGCCAAAAAATTAATGACCCCCGAGGACGAATCACTTCATTCACTTCAATGGCCCCATTGTCATCCTCATTGAGAAAAATTCAAGAAATGAGAAACTCTGTGATCATTTCTTTCTCTTGACTCCGTTGTCTTGAACCGACCTTCCCATTTTCACATAAACCTTAAACGCCAACTACGCTAGGAACTTCAATTCACGCAAAAACAACAGAAGCAGATAAAGAATTACCCAATAGAAAAGAACCGACCTTTGTCTTACCAGACCTAGATACTTCAAAATCCCGATCATCCTCCTCATCGTCGACGCTAAGATCATCGTCATCGCCGCCATCGCCGTCCAAAGCAGGCGCGTAATCACCATCCTTGTCGTCGTTGTCGTCGTCGTCGTCCTCGCCGCCCACCTTCCTTTTGCCCTTCGCGTCGCCCTTTCTGGCCTTCCGACTCGAACCCATCACGGAACTCGCCAGGTTTCGGAGGCCCAGGGCCTCCATCCTCCTCTTGTTCTCCGCGATCCTCGACAGCCTCTGCTTCTCGTAATTCGATACACGCGTCGCCTCCGTCGGGTCGGGTAGCGTCGGAGGCTCCGGTTCGGAGCCCGAGCTCGCCTCCGCTCCGTCGGGCTCCGCGTCGGAAGTGGGAGAGCGGCGCTTCGCCGCCATTCGAGCGGTCGCGGCGAATTCTCGAGACGAAAATGGCGATTGGCCGTCGCGAAATGACGGAGGTTCGAGGGGAGTGAAGAAAATGGGAGGGAAGTCGATATAAGAGCAAGCGCGGTCGAGTCGCACCGGTCCGACCGGATTTTGAGGCTTAAGCATTTGGACCGGTCCGGTCCGGACCGAGTCGTAGACAAGGTGATTTGGGGGCACTTAATGCTTCAGATGAGATGAAGACTTGCACAGTTTTAACACTCACTTAACATGTGAACTTTCGTTTGAGCAAGCTGAAAAAATTGTGCTTCGAGAGCACATGAAAATATCCAGTGTTGTAGGTTGAAACTAAAGAGACGATATCCGAGCCATTCGAATTCACTTAAGAACGGTGATTCTATTTTGAGTTGACCTTAATATGTTGTGCATGCAAGCGTTACCTCAAAAAAATTGCTTAGCGAAGTAAATGGAGAAGCCGACATGTTATCACATGAATCTTACTATGAACATACATGTTGGATATAATGGTTTCTCTCCATGAAAGTAAGAGAACTCATTATGAGCATTTGTAAAAATTACCATCACTCCGTTATTTCTACATTCTAAAATTGCATATTGTCGCTTCTTTAATTTTCTTGTGCAAAAACAAATGAAAAAGGAAAAATTGCTCTCCTCAACATTGATGGCCCTTCTAAAATGTCAAAATATGTCTTCTATATCTACACATTTAAACTTAGTCGACTTTATTGACCTAAAAAAATTATGATCGGTTTTGTGTTTCGCTCTCTATGCGTTCCGAGTTTACTCTTGCATCCAAAGACTAAAACTACTTCATATAGCATCAACTTTTAATGATGGCTTAGGGGAATATTTCAAAATACACCCCACATTGGACGCATCATCTCAAAAGAGCCGACGAAGTAACACTTGTCTCAAACGGCCCCCACAATTTAGGGGAACCGGTTTTGCTCGGTAGAATAGAACAGGCCAAGAATGGGCCGAAAACTCTAATCAAAATACATGGAGAACTTCTGCACTGTGCTTTGATGCTGCAAAAGCATTCGGCCATCTGTTTTCTGTTGGTTAGGAACCAAAAAAAAAAGAGTGTGTTTTGTTTTTTTTTTTTTTTTTGGTCGAATGTTTTGTTTTGTTGGTTGTTGGACTGTCCGGTATTTGGCGGGACTGGCTGTGTCTGTGTGGTGGATCTGGCCAAACATGTGGGCCTGAAAGTGGCCAAGCAAAGGCCAAGAAAACTTTAAAACATGGTCGAGCAAAGCCGAAAGCTGGCCAGAGACGAGCCGAAGAATGGCCGCCCCAATCAGAGTTTGGCCAATGCTTATCCGTCCATTCCACAGTGTAATGGACAACTTTTGTGCAATGAACTTGGCAATGCATCCCTGCTTTACAGTAGCAGAATATTGCTTGATGGCTCACTATGCAACAACATTCGTTGCACCTTAAACCCCCATCTTAAATTCATGGACACAAAAAGCATCATATCACAGCAATACACTAACTATCAAAGATATTCATGACCATTCTCTTTGGGACAGGCCTTAGAAAGAGAAGGAAGGAAGGCCGGAATGCTAACAAGCAGGTAGGAATTGAATTCGCCCGAACAATAGCCGCCCTACGTCAAAGCCACCAAATGGGTAAGTCGGCATAATTTACAGCAACTAAATAATCATTCAATTCCTTTCCAAAAAACAACAAATTTCCTTCTTTTTCATACATAATCCTCCGCTGATGATGAGGTAATTCATGAAAGTAAGGCTCTGTTTGGCAACTTGCCCAACAGTAACAATTTCTGATTTTTTGTTCCCAGAATCAGTTTGGGACGAGAAACGCGTTTGGTAACTTTTTTGTTCCCGGGAACAGTTTCGGACAAGGTTTGAGAATCTAAAAAAATTTGATTCTCGGAAGAGAATTAGAAAAAGAATCAACACGGTAAAACCTTGTTCTTCTCTTTCAACATCTCGGTTACCATTCGCCATCGCCGCCGCCGCCGCCCGCCGTCCGCCCGCCGCCGCCACGCCGCCGCCCGCTTGGCCGGTCCTGGTCGTCCGCCGCTGGTCGCCGGCGCTGGTCCCGCCGCCGTCGCCGGTCCGGCGAGGTCGCCGGAGGCTCGCCGAGCCGGGCGAGGTCCGGCGAGCTCGCCAAAGGCAAGCCTAGCCACCGGCGAGGCTCGGCCTCGCCAGTCGGCGAGGCCCGGCCTCGCCGGTGGCGAGCCGGCCTCGCCCGGCCGCCGCGAGGCCGGCCTAGCCACGGCGGGGCCGGGCGAGCCTCGCCGGTGGCCCGGGCGAGCCTCGCCGCGGCCCGGGCGAGGCTCGGCCTCGCCCGGATCCGGGCGAGGTCGAGCCTCGCCGTGGCCGGGCGAGGCTCGGCCTCGCCCGGACGGGCGAGGCCGAGCCTCGCCCGGTTCGGGCGAGGCTCGCCGGCCATCGGCGAGGCTCGCGGCCATCGGCGAGGCTCGCCCGGCCCCCCGCCGGTGGTGTGGCCGGCCTCGCCGGGCGGGCCGGCCCCAGCCGGCGAGGCTCGGCCTCGCCGGATCCCGGCGAGGCCGAGCCTCGGCGGGGCCGGGCGAGCCTCGCCCAACCCCGGCCGAGGCTCGGCGACGAAGGCCGACCTCGGCGAGGGTCGCGGCGCTCCGGTGAGCGTCGCCGACCCTCGTCTGGCCGTCGCCGGTCCGCGACCAAGCCAAATGAAGAAGAAGAAGAATAGGAAAAAAAAAAAAAAAAAAAAGGAAAAAAGGAAAAAGAAAAGTAAAGAAATTATTTAAAATTTATTTAAAAGTAAATTAAATTATTTAAAAGTAAATTAAATTATTTAAAATTTATTTAAAAGTAAATTAAATTATTTAAAATTTATTTAAAAATTAAAAGAAATTAATTTGGAATTAATCAATTAATACGATGCCAAACGCTTGATTATTAGTAATCAAAAATTTTGAACGATTCAAACGCGCTTTGGGACTCGTAATCGGTTAAGGGAACAGAATAAAAAAAGAATCGGTTCGATCGAATCGCCCAAGAACGTAATCGTTCCAAACGCGCCCTAATTGTTCAACCTTTCGTCTCAACCTTCCCCTCTTTCCTGTGTACTTGCGGAATAAATCATTCACGCCCACCGGCACGGTAGAACCATGTGTTTTTACACCAGCGTGACGACGGGGAAAACGGAGCGGAATGGGCGATAGGCGGTGGACGGTGCGAAGCGTAGATAACCCCGCAAAGAGCCCAACGCTCCATTGCCGAATCTCTTGATGATGTTCAAGATGTCTTGAAAATCAAGAACTCCTGAATCCTCTATCGACTTTGGCCCGCCCGCTCTCGCGTTTTCATGGCGCCCTTCGTCAGAATCGAGGCAATCAAGCCGACCCCTCTGTCGCTCGCCACTCTCTGCGCTTGCCCGTGCCGACCCTTTGCTACGAACGCCCCGGTTCTGACGCGCCCTCTGTCAAAATTCAATCTTGGGTTGCTTTTACATGGGCCCAAGAGCGTGGTCCGGATGCGCTTGAGCGGGGTCCCGGCCCGCCGGCGCGTCGTCGCGGCCCAGGACCGGGTCGGCGAGAGCGACGCAAACCAGGTGGGCTTTCGGTCGGCTGTGTCTCATTAGGAAATCCGGAATTAGTCTGTGTGATTGGTTTCTTGACGGGTGTCTGAAATTGTTGGATGTATGAGGGGAAAATGGTACTTTTTTGCGCTGGCTCCATCCTGAGTGCAAATGATAAGGTTGTGAATAACGCACTTTTAGTTGTTAGTAGTTAAGAAAAGGGTAGTTCCTCACAATTGGATGGGGGCGGCAGAAACAGCAGTATAGGTAATGCGTCAATTTTTTCTTTCTTTGCTTATTTTCATGCTTCTTCCTCTTCTGGAATTTGTTACCTAATGCACCGTGTCTATGAGAATTTAGTTTGTATCTGTCTTTTAATGAACGGAATGAGTATCTGCGGGTACAGGACATGGCAATGTTTGTTGCTTGAATGGTTGATGAATGAAGATTAACAAGTTGTGGCATTAGCTCTCTGTGGCCCTTTTCTATCTCTAGATGATATTTTCATGATAATTTGATTGTAAAGCAATGCTGAAACGGAATGTTTTAGGAAGTAGACCAAGGCCATCAATCTTCACCATGGGAAGAGACTGATATGGAGACTCAACAGAAAGCAAGTCAGTTAAGAAAGAGGATTGTTTTTGGACTTGGAATTGGTTTTTCTGTTGGCGGTGTTGTGTTGGCAGGAGGATGGGTGTTTACTGTGGCTTTGGCATCTGCTGTTTTTGCCGGTTCACGGGAGTATTTTGAGTTGGTTAGGAGTCGTGGAATTGCAGCTGGAATGACGCCCCCTCCTCGATATGTGTCCCGAGTTTGCTCAGTTATATGTGCGCTGATGCCGATACTTACCTTGTAAGATTGAAAGACGCCCCTATGCTATTATTTTTTGTGGCATTTGGGGGACAAATTTTGTTGCTAGCAAAGCTTTGAGCGTGCAGTCTCTTTCCTGATAAAGTTTTTTATATTTATTAATTTAATCTTATCATGATGTAGCAATTACTTATCATGCTTCTATGTTCTCCTATCAAAATGTAATAGGCTCCCTTATCTGTCTGCACTGCTTGTTTAAGGGAGATTTGGGAGCTTGCTTGCTTCTGAATTTCTAAAACCATCCTGTTCAAAAGAACGAAATAATCAAAAGACAGTAAGTTTGACACAGAAATTGAAATGTACCATGATCTTGTTGTAGTAAGTACTTGTAATAATCACAGGAAAAATAATTGTCAGCATAATTTGAGAGAAAAACCCTCTATGGTGGCAAAGACATGTCGAAAAACTTTGACCACTTTTCAGCATGCAGTTTCTGGAAAATCTTTCACATTCTCTGTTTAGATACATTTTTCTTCTCTTCTAAATGTTAGCAATCTGAAACGTAAAAATCAGGTGGAGTTCACTGATTTCTCATAGAATGCCATTGTTGACCCCTATGGATACTTTTGGAATGAATCAAAGTTTTTCCAGGAAGCAGTGCTTTCATCTGAATTCGTTATTGCTTTATTAAACCTTTGGCTCTATTTGGCAAGTGCTAGGCATTGATTATTGATAGTTGCCTCTGTGCATGTCAGATACTTTGGTCTAGATGTTTCTGTGACATCTGCCGCCTTCCTTGTTGCCATAGCATTGCTTCTACAGAGAGGAAATCCGCGATTCTCCCAGCTCAGCAGTACAATATTTGGGCTATTTTATTGTGGTTATCTTCCTTGTTTTTGGGTGAAGCTTCGATGTGGTCTAGCAGCACCAGCACTTCATACTAGTAAGATATGGTTTATTCTTGATGGAGGATGCCCCTTTCATGATACATGCATCCGATAGTTTATCCTTAAGATTTGGGCTATTTTATCATGGTTATCTTCCTTAAGATTTGTTCAACCTTGATTTTATGTAAGTGTCAGTGTAGTGTAGAAGACAATTGCAAATAAGATAGGTAACAGTAAATTAAACGCAGAACATTTCAAGACTAAATGGTGAAAGGAAGATCAAGTCATCATATTCAAGACAGGCTATGTAGCATATAGCAATCTAAATGTAGGACAATTTCAGATTTAAATGGTGTAATAAAGATTAGATCACTATATTGTTGTTAGAAGCACTGGGTATTGTAAATTATGTGATACAGATAGCTCAGCAAGAATCTTTTTGGTGCTTTTGGCCATTATTTTTGGTATTGACTTGGTTTGTCATGGTTTCATTCTACCAGCACTTGAGAGTGTTGACTTCTCCGAGTGTGAAGATATGTCATAGTTTTACATGTTACACTTAAATAGATAATTGTGCTGTTTGTATTATTTTCAGTTAAGCAAAAAGCTCACATCGGAAGTTTGTTTTTTGCTATTTCTACCTTGCTTTTAACAGAATTCTCCCTTAAACATTGCCACGACCAGTGGCATAAGGGGAACAATCGGACAAACTGAAAACCAACTATGTTGCCCTAAACTAGAGAGCTTTTATTGTAAAGAATCTAGGCCTAATTAATGTTCTTTCTAAAAGAAGATTCTATTATATGAAAATTTAGAACAAGCATAGTCTTTTGATATTGTATTTTGTCTGTCTCTGTGTAGAATTTTGTGAACTTGGCCTCACGGCTCTTGTACCTGAACTGATCTACCCATAAACAGTACTTATTATCGATATACCTGAAATTAATACCAGAAGATGCGAGAAGTTTCATGCTGAAGCCTTCCCTATGAATAATGTAGTTTTCAATTTTTGTTTTTTTCTTTTTTTCACATGTGTAATGGAATGGCTTCTATTATCAATGATTGTCGTTAATGCTGCTCATGCTTATATGAAGTTGTGGTTCTTAGCTTGCTCATCTTTAACAGGAATAGGAGCAGCATGGCCCATTCTTCTAGGTGGCCAGGCTCATTGGACCGTGGGCCTTGTGGCGGCGTTGACATCAATAAGTAGCATAATTGCTGCAGACACATATGCCTTTCTTGGTGGCAAAGTAATTTGGCTTCTAGACTTTCAGTGTAATTTGTGCTGTAATATGTACCCATTTTTATACAATTGAAAATCTACATGCCCTTGTCTAGTTATATTGTTTCTTGTATATAAGTTTGAAAATATACCTATGTCCTGATTGTGAAAGAATTAAGGAGCTCAAACAAGTTGCTTCAGAGTGTACTCATGATCTGGTGTCCACAATCGTGCTTAGAGATTGTTTGGATTAGTATTCCTTAATGAGGTTCTACTACTGATCACTTACTTTTTGTTATTCTTTCTTCTTATAAAGCTGGTTTATCCAGAATATCGTATTGTGATGAAACTCTTTTCTGAAGTTATACTTTGAATCTTTGTGTGCTATAAGAGCAAGTGAAAAAGAGTAGCTTGTTCTTGCAAGTTCTGAGTTTTAATGAGCATAGAGTTGACTTCCTAATCTTCATTTCGTATAATCACATTTAATGTAGGCAGGAATTGCTGGATGCCTTTGTGGTTAATTTCTTTTCTATTGTAAGATTTCATGATTCCTTTTGCTTTTTCTGTACCATGCAGGATATTTTGGTTTTATGCAGATAGAAACCTAAAAATTGTTGTATTTTAATGCAGGCATTTGGTAGGACACCACTTACTAGTATTAGTCCCAAGAAGACATGGGAGGGAACTGTTGTAGGCTTGGGTGGTTGTATAGCGACTTCCGTCATCTTGTCAAGGATATTTTGTTGGCCATCTTCTTTGCTGAGGTAGTTCTGCTCACCCTTGTAATCCAGTTTGCAAAACTATTTTTTCATGGATGAGAACTGAAATAACTTATTAATAATTAGGGGAGTTGATTAATGTTGTTTCTTGGATTTTGGAAGATAGAAAACTGAAGGAGTAGGAAGTCATCTTTGATGCGTGTAAATCTAAATTGTCTTTATGTGCTTGTGAGCTCAAGAGAGAGAACAAGGGAGTAGTAGGGAGGGGGAGGAGGAGGAGGAGGGGGAACAGAGCTGAATGTTGTTAGGAGAAACTGAATATTATCTTCCGTCCTTGTTTATATTGGATGCTAGAATTTCTATGCTTTAATTGTTAAGGATAGTGTGATAGAACTTTTCTTGACTTCCAATCTTTTGTTCTTTTTTCTTATATATTTCTCCTTTGAACTTTCTTTGGACAATATGAGTGATTATGAGGAAGTGTATATTTATTTGGTCAATTGTAATGTTCCCATTTAGATGTGATACCACCTTTTAAAATTTCACCGTGGGAAGCTTTTTCTTTTTCCTTTTTTTTTTCCTAGGGAAAACTTGAATTGTGAATCCTCTACTTCTACGGTATTAGAAGAATGGTTATGCTTTAGTTGGTTTGGGTGGGTAATTCTTCTACCTCATTATGGTCATTTAATATAATATTCACTAGAAGATCCTTAATCGTAGTGATCATCTTTTTCCCCACAAATGTCCTCTTTCTTCTTTTGAAAAAAAAAGAAGAGAAAAATCTTTTATTGTCAAATAAAAATTTGACACATGTGTCATTGGCCGGCAGTCCTTGGCCACACAATAGCCCACACAGCACCTGGTGAGCTAAAAACACCAGGTCAACCTTCCTTCCAAAGTTGTTCCCAAGAACAGTTCAACAAATAACTTCCTCGTATCAAATCTTATCGGCGTCTAGTCCATCAAGCAATATAGCAAATCACCTATCATGGCTTTATCAGAAGAGCGGCATCAGCTTCCGACCAATTTGTACACGAAAGACCAACTTCTCCTTCAGAGTTTCATAGAGATATATTAATTCTATTCTAGAACTCCTAACACCATCATCATAACACCATTTCCACGGACCAGTTGTATTCATTTCCTCTGCATCACTTCTCACTCGATAACCCCAAGCTCCACTTCCGAGGGTACGAGAGAATAGGAGAACCACAGTGTATGACATTTTCCCCCACTCAATTCCGCAACGCCCTCATCACAGGCTATTCTATTGCTTCCCCATGTTTCCTAACCGTTGATGGGCCACTTTGGATCGTACATTGAATAGCAACGCTTGCTCAACAAAATAGGCCACTCCATTGATAGTTTCTTTTGATCGCTGTTTAAGCATCTTTGGCACTTGTGCTTTCCTTGACAAGTGACATTTTTCACCAACTGCATCTTTGGCAGCACTCTATTTCGTTTAATAAGCTTTTGTTGATCTCAACAGACCATTGGAGGTTTCTTCCCTTTTTGAAAACATGGCAACAGATTTCTTCTTAAGATTCACCAATTATCCAGGAACGTTTTCCCTATTTAGTCAGGAATCTGTGTTTTCCTATGCCCCCATTGTCATCTTAGAAGCTAGTCGAGGGTCGCACTTTGTCTGAGCACATTTTGCCTCTACCCTCGTAGGACTAGGTAGGCCACAAGTTTTCTCCGACTCAAAACTCATTTACCAAAGGAATCTTGCCCCAATGCCATCTATCACAAGCCGGCAGTTCCCTGGCCTCATAATAGCCCATGCAGTGCCTAGTGAGCTGAAGACACCAGGCCAACCGTCCTTCTATAGTTGTTCCCAAAAACAATTCAGTAAATAGCTTCCTTGTATCAGATCATGCCATGTTTCACTTAGCTTGGACGTCTAGTTCATCGAGTGAGATATCACTTTAGGCACAACAATTGGTTTCTACCTGCCATGGTCTAAGAGCAGCATCAACTTCCGACCAGTTATATACGAGAGGCCAACCTGCCTTCGGAGCTCCATAGAGATATATCATTTTTATCTTAGAGCTCCTAACACCAATCATCTTGTCACCATTTTTACGGACCAGTTGTTTCATCCCCTCTACATCACTCACTCTTCTCCCGATAACCCCAACTTCTCTCACAAGGGTACAAGAGTACAGGAGAACCATAGTCCTTTATTTATGCTTCCTTGATCTTTTTAAGCCACTTCTATTATGTTACATACTCTTGTTGGATCATTTGAGGACTTACGTGCCCTACCACTTGAAATGAGTTTACAAAATCTACTCTTCAACATCAAAATACCAACTTTCTCCTAAGATTTGAAGGTAATGTTGTTCTCAAAATGTACCCCTTTTTGCTACTTATGAAAAGACTTTCCCCTTTTTCTACTAAGGAAATCCATCCATGTCTCTACTCATGCCTCCAAATCTTTACGAATTATGAACCGCTTCAAGGACATCATTAATTCGCATTGAGATGTATGAAGGTCTTCATGTCCCTACTGTTTTAATTGAGTTTTCTTCTTTTCTCTTTTAAGAGGGTAATACGTACTTTCTTTAGAATAGTCATGATTGTTGTCCTCGTGTATACACAAGCATCTTCCTGCGGCTTTTTGCATGATTTTATTTCACGTGGACAAACACATTTCCTCATAACTCCATTAGTCCTGCATTACGTCTTTATTGTTGTCGTGTAGGCTTTGATGTTCTTCTTGACCTTAAGGTGCATACTAGGTATCATAGTATACGAGATGCTTATCCCTGTTGTAAATCTCATGGATGGTATTAAACTCTTCCGTCTCTCTACAACTTATCCCTTCTGACATTAATCTGTCCAGCACTTTTGCCTTTGTTACGTCTTATCCACGAAAATTCTGCAGCATAGCTTACATCAAGGAAGAGGAGTTCATTCCTATCTAGTGGCCAAAGTCAAAAAATTTTATCTTGTCATGAGCCTGTAGAGACGGGAGACTTCTCAGTAATCGCTTTTTCTATCCTTGATTGCAAAAAATCTGTTGTTCAAATTCTAGAACTTCAGTACTTTTGATCCTTTTCTTTAGGCCAGAAGCCCAGATAATGCAATAGGAATCTTGATGTGATCTCTTTTGGTGTTCAATATCTTCATTCGATGTCTCGAGTTCATAGATCATATGATGAGCTCGCATAAATGTAACATTGAAATTTGTGCATTTGCTCTTTCTTATTGCTTCAGATAAAGGATCAACTAGTTGCCTTGTGGTTTCTATGTTCCCTCTGTTCTCATGTATGTGTTAAAGCTTGTTCCTTCACTTTTTGTTTAGCCTTTTATTAGTTCTTAGCATCTTTTTGAGATATATCAGGTGCTTGAGCTTATATTTTAGTACTTAATTTTAGAAAGTCTAGCTATGCCTGCTTGATTTCCAAGTTTTGATTGTAGTTTCTTCTTCTCTGACTATATTTTTATTTGTTCTTTATTTAAGCTTCCTACAGCGTTAGCATGTATTCACTGGTAAAAAGTATACTTTCTTTGTCTTGCTAAGTTGTCCTTTAGCTTTCAAGAGTGCCAGTATGATAATCTTCATCTTAATTTAAAGGAAGGTAGTCTCAACATTTGCTCAGTGGCATTTCAAAATAATACATTTAGATACTTTGGCTCAAAGCTTTTTGGATCTGTCATCATTTTTAAACCTGTTTTTGTGCTGTTTGATTTTCTTTTAGGTGACCACATTATTGCATCCCGTTAGACTGTTTATTTGCATTGTCTTTTCATTGTTGTGGTTTGTGTATAATTTCCTCTTGTTTGGTGGACAGTGCAATAGCATTGGGGTTCTTGAACTTTTTTGGGTCTGTTTTTGGAGATCTCACCGAATCCATGATCAAACGTGACGCAGGGGTCAAAGACTCAGGCTCCCTTATACCTGGACATGGTAAGTTCCTTTTGCTTTAATTACTTTGCAAAGCTGCTGAATTTTCTTTGCACTTTGGCCCTTATTCGAGTTGCTAAATCTGCATACCGCTGATTATTATGCGAACCAATTTAACATTATTTAGGACAAATTTCATAGTTCATTAATCTGATTTCTACAGTTATTTAGATTGTTGATATACAAAGGTGCAATTTTATTTTATTTTTTTGGCTGCAATAATTGAAGCTTTTGCTTGCAAGATTGTGTGTTTTCATTTCTCAAATCTTTTTAGCTCATCTTCTTGAGTATTTCTTATCACTGTAATTGCATGCAACTCATCTGAATTTTGGATTGACCAAAATTTTGCATATTAATGCGGATAAGCATTATAACTAATCATATGCCTAGTGCCTACTGCTTGTTGAAAAGCATGAGAAAGTGAAGCTGAAATATCCTTCATCTATCTCATTTTCCCTGCTGAACTTGCAAGTAGAACACTATGGTATAATTGCCCTCATTAATTTGCTGATGCCCTCCTAAAACGGTAGAAAAGCTTCTCTTTTGTTGTTTTTTGTCATTGACTGTAACAAAAAATATTCCCCATTTCTCTCGTTGGAGGGCAGTAGACAAATTTAATTTTACATTATGAACTTAAACGCGTCTTTACGTCCTCCTGGAGGATAAACCTCGTTTTTAAGATGTTAAGAAACACATGGGCACCTGCAGATGAACCTTACTTTGTCAAATGCAAAGTTGGTACTTATGATACTTTTGTCTCAGAAGTTTTTATAAATTCCTCATCTGTAACGAAACGAATCTGTTTCTGAGATGTCTGTTGTATAAGGTTTCCTGGACCCCTTTTTCCACTTTGCTGCTCATTGAATATGCATCAGATTGTAGTGTAGTTGTAAGAACCGTGTCATTTATGGTATTTTGCAAATTTGGGTTTCATAAACTATGTCCGTAATCAGAGGCAATGCCTGCAGGTGGAATATTGGACAGAGTAGATAGCTACATATTCACGGGTGCGCTCATGTACTCTTTCGTCAAGACTATTCTACCTCTGTATGGAGTTTGACATTGGAAGAGTGAGCAATAAAAAGTGGGAATACACTGCATAGTTCTGGAGCTGTTGCAAGAGGGGACTTCGTGCCACCCTAGCAGGCGTCAATTGTTTTTGGACAAGAAAATGAAGAAGAAAGTCCTGTACGTACTCTTTAACTCGAAATGGCAGCCAAGATTTTGAAGCATACTCTGTTTTCAGTGTTACAGGTATAGTTCACATGACCACAGATCACTGTTAATCTTCCAGAAGAGCTGTCAATGATCAATTCAATGGATGAGAAGCTGGTTCCCAAAAGTTTTTCTCTTCTTTCTTTACCTTGGCTTTTTCGGTGTTGGTAGGTCTTCTATTGTAATAATTGGTTGATCAATAATTTCGGCCGCAAGGTCAATCATCTCAATTTTTTGTACGCCCGTTTGCTTGTCATGCTGACTGGGATTCTTTAGCTGAAAGAATCTAAGTTTTGGGAAAAAATTTCTATGGATAACTTTGATTTTGCATGGAGAGAGTGGAATTTCAGCCCCCAGTTGGCATGATTCTTCGGAGCCTGGCTTTTGTCCTAACTGGAGTTCTTCATGCTGTAGTATGGTTGATTGATCTCTTCAACAATTTTTCCAATGTTGGTGTCTTCTTGTCCAAAATGCCGGGTCCATGGTTATAGTTCCACGATAATGCAGCCGAATATGGTGTACAAGACCGATTCATTTTTGTTATCGCGCCATCCGACCATCATGTCTAAACGTTTCTATCAGAACTATGTCCCAAGACTCAAAAGTTGCTTTGATTGCACTAATTTACTTGTGATGGTTGGTAACTGATGTTCTCCCTTGTCGATTTCCGAATTGCTTCCCTCGTAAGCTTCCCTACAGCGAGGAGTAGTTAAATGTTGACGCGAACGGGTGTATGATCGCGCTGGCGCCAATCGGGAAATGAAAAGGCTTAATGTCACGGTAACAATGATATATGGCCCGTTCTAGGGAGTCCTCATGGCAGCTATGACCATAACGAGGAATGTCATTATTGGTATTTCTATTTATCATTATTTGTTATTATCGATATAGCGTGACTTAGGCTGTTAGGCAATATTGCATTGAGGCGTCGGGACTCTTTTCAGACGTATTTTTCCACCCCTAATAATTCCATCGGATTAATTTGCACCCTTGAAGGTTGACCAAGGAAAGCAATCAATCATGGGTTGAAAATGATACTTGAGAGAGGGAGAGAGAGAGAGAGAGAGAGAGAGAGGGACATAGTGAGTAGCAAGGCCCACTAACGTCCCACCAAATCCCATCAATCCCAAAAAAAAAAAAAAAGGAAAATCATACGCCTCTATGATTTCACATACTAATTTAATTGTTTGGGGAAAAAGATAATTATAATAATAATATCCTCCAATCACTCGTAACTGAAAGATGAAGTTAGTATAAGTCAAGAAAGGCTTCCCTCAATTTAAATAATCTCTCTAGAGGCAAAACGACCTCAACGAGGGGGTACGTCGAATTGGCGGTCGCAAACCGCTATTATTTTCACGTGGACATGTCTCCCCGGCCTCCCTTGGCGTCCCTTTTTAAAAATCCCTTATTTTCATCGTCTGCATGCATGTATGTCAGCTAGAAATGGTACACAATGATATCACCAAATTGAAAAATCGCTGCTTAATCAGCTTCTGTTTGCGCCGCTTGTAATCTTCTTGTTCGCCCATGTCACATCGTCACCACGAGCCAAATCGTCATTAATACTAAAATGGGGTCCAAATATGTTGTCCATAAGCAGCATTAGTGTTGTTAACACGTCTATTTAGTACTCTTTCCGATTGATTGAGTCCCACAGCTCGCTTTGGCCGTGCTGTGTTCGAAAAGCAGTCCTTTCCGCGCGTCAAAGCTTTGGAGCCGTCGTCAAAAGGGTGGTTCAGTCCGTGATGTCATGACAAATTTAGAAAAGAAGTAATGAGCATTTTGACGTTTAGACAGGAAAGAAAACCCTAAGAACATGTGGACCTACAAAAGCTAAAAATGACTTGTGTTTTCTCATTCTTTTTAAGCTGCTGGTGCTTTTGTCCTTAGCAAGACGGACTAGAGATAGTGGCATTTGCGTCCAAAACTGAGGAGGTCATTGTAGATTAAGATGTCTGGTGATTTATTAAAGCTCTCCGCTAGGAACAACGGTCACGAAGAGATAATGTTCGTTCTCGGACAAGTTAATGTAGCAATTAATTATTAGGGTTACGGGATCGGTCCGAACTGTCACGGGAATGGGATGAGAGAAAAAGAAAGATGACCCGTGAAAGAGACGTGGGAAGTAAACGATGGTTGACCTTGAATTTGTGAGGAGATATGGATGTTGCAAAAGGGATGGAGATAAGAGAAAGGAGGAGGAGGAGAAGGAGATGGGGGGGATAGAAAGGAACCCAAGACTGCTCTCAATTTTTCCTTTTGTCTTGGAGGCTAGCAAGCAAGAAAACCCACATATATTCAAAAGTGCCTTATGTGGAGCCAAATCTCCACCAACTATCTATGTAGAGATAGAGAAAGAAAGGGAGAGAGAGAGAGAGAGAGAGGGAGGGAGAGAGAGTCTTCAGCAAGAAGAGAGGAGGGGGCCAATTAGGGTTGTTTTGTTGTGATGGGAAAGGGGCCTACCACGAGTGGGGCTTTTGACAAGCCATGAGTGCTTACTTTTCGAGATGTTCTTTTGTAAAATCTTTTAGGGGCATGAATGATACAAGAAGTGGAGAGAAAAATGTGTGGGATGCAAGGAACGCGTTGTTTTTAAGCTGACTAAGAAATGGAGGGCGAGAGGAAAAGGATTGAAAGAGAAACGATGTACATAAAAACAATGAAGGAAACTTAAAGAAGTGTTTGAGGAGATATGGTGGGCAAGCATCTCCAAAAGTTGTGTTTTCAGACAGAGAGAGAGAGAGAGAGAGAAAGAGAAGCAAAGTATTGTTGCTGTGTCGATGACAAAAACCCTAGCTTTTTCCCTTGCACACGCACACCCATGCATCTCTCCACCTCACACCACCTTTTGCTTTCCTTTTTATTACTTTTCCTCTCTTGTCCATTTGCCTCCGGGTGGTCACATGGTTTTTGGCGTTAACGCTAATATTATTTTCACCAATTCTTGGCTAATAGCATCATGTTCCGGTCCATCCTGACCTAATCCATGTCGAAAGTCCATGATGCAATCGTTCTTTATTTTCCCACATAAATAAATTATAATATAAGAAAAAAAGCCTTTCTCGGCCAAGTCACCCCAATCTATATTCCCATCTTTTTCGTAACATTTCCATCTGGTTAATGTGGTGGTGTTCATATTCGATTGCAAATGCTCACGTTTCAAATCATGTGTCCACACGGTGGCCAAGAATTCATAATGAGCCTCATTCTCAGAAGTTACGTGGCAGGAAAATTGACGAGCATGATGTGACTGAAAATGCCATTGTAGAGAGACATTTTTGTTTGGGAAGCATTTACGAATGAGGCCATGAAAACGACAGATTTCTTCATTGCTAAGGAATATTTAAATTGTAATATGTTTTCGTGCTTGAAAGTCCAGGTAGGTGTGATCTTGAAATCCACAGGAACCGAAGATTCTCACACGAACGTAACTTGTGATTATTAAAACTACGAAAGGTATAATCTGATGCATGACTCATGCACAGTCCACCTATAATTACCGCATGTTCCTTTAATAATTAGGCGATGGAATAGATTCTTAAATGGTCCGTGTTTAAATATTTGAATTGCTGTCTATCTTTTGACTAAAAGCTTCAAATCGATCAATGATGGAGCATGAAGAATCACAATCTAAAGAAAGAGAAATTAACCTTTCTTACAAACTTCATTTCTTAATTTGTCAAATTCGTTTTTATTTTTTTTATCAAATCCACTGCTTGTGTAAGAAACAAGTAACACGTTCACCATCAGATAGTTGGATAAATTTGTTTTTCTCCATCTTGTGCTGAAAATCCTGAGAGTTCTCCCTTGTGTATACAATAAATTTCGGAAAAACATAAGATTAATTGAGTACTTGCTCATGCAAACACATCCAATCCATCCAGTGAAAAAAGAATTTCTATCACATTCATTAAGCTAGAGTTTAAATAAGTCGTTTTCGTTGCAACTTCTTGGAAAATGATGTTGTTCTAATGTGAAACTCCCCTTTAGCTGCGAAGATGAAGATGCTAAAATATAGGTGCAATCGCAAGATGGATATAACTGTTCATTAAAACTTTGGTTAGTGACACCCCACCACATCCCACACCCATCATTTTCGAACTTTGGAGGCGACAAAAGCTGGAGATGTTTTTGCAAGATCTTTGTTCTTCATGTGGAAAAATATAAAACGAAACATTATTATAAAGTTGAGGGCAAAAGGAAAAAAAAAATCCCTCACTCCGAGGAGGCTTCTCCAAGACAAAAGTGCTTACCTCAATTCCTTAATAAAAAGTTGCTTATCATTATACTTTCCCCAGGCAGAGCGTTTATCTTTTTAGAGCCCTAAAAAAGGGTTCTCCTTTTAAGAGCTTCTCTATCTAGAAGATGCTCCAATCCTACGAGAGAGAGAGAGAGAGAGAGAGAGAGATATGGGGGAATAATCTTTCGAGAAGTGAGGTGACCAAAGAAGGGCCGCGATATGGCAGGTCCAAAGAGGAGCCAGGGTTTAGATTTCGTTTTGTGAAGGACTTGGCAAAGGAGGGCTGCCTTTTTTTTACCCCATGCAATCGCCCTTGTTCTTTCCCTTTCGTCTCTTAAAGCAAGCCAAAAGAAACGAAAAGAAAAAAGGAAAGGAAGAAAGACCAAGTACAGCTTTGGAAGACAGGCTTTTGTGCTTCACTAAGATCGGTGAAAGCAGGCTTTGATGTATCCAGCGAAAGCCGATTCATTTTCAGAACCAGAAAGACTGTGTTCATGTGGAGTTTGAACAACAATTTGAAAATTCATTTCATAGGGTCTCCCTCCATTTTTGCACGCTTTATGCATATATCAAGCATTAGTTTCATCTCATTTGTTCATAATGGGAATCGGTTGGCCAAAGCTTAACCCCGTGCATATCGTCGTGGAGTGCAATGATGCGGGCGAAATGGAAAATTTGGGAAGGGGGGGAGTGGGGTGGGTTTACTGAGAAATCTTTAGAGCGAAAAAACTCAATATTCGAACAAAGTTCAGTAGAAAATTTACGGACGAGAATTTGATGAGAGGGACCCCTTTGTTAGGGTTATGGCAATCATTTAAAAAGCGAGATATAGCTTTTCGATGTATCAGATATGCGAAAAGATTAGCACGATCTGAAAAAATTATATTTTCCCTTCTTTGTGTGTTGAATACGCCTCCTGCTGGACGAGATACCTTCGAGGGCGTACCAATCAGCTGACATATGTTTCCAGACATACAAAGGAAAGCCGGAGTTTATGCTTAATCACTGTTCTGACAAGATTAGAGTTTAGGTTTTCTTTTGGGGCATCAAGCTGGATTTTGCCAAAATAAAAGCTGTGGAAATAAAGTAATTCGCTTTTTCGAATGTTGTGTTATATGGGAAAGATGCACTAATTGATTTTTCTCCATTTTACATAGTCACGTTAGTACTGTTCTAGGAATCTTTAATATAAATAATATATGTCATGAGTTTTTTCGGAGTCAAGGTTGGACCAAATAAACGAAAAAGAAAATTAATTTCGCCACTGATCTCTACTTTTTAAGCACTTCTAAAGGATGATATTATGCCCTCTATAACTTTCCTAAGGTTAGGTTAGTGGGTGCGCCCAATACATTTAGTGCAATGCATGAGAACCGTTAGGTCATGTCGGCTCCATATAGTTAGTCCGATGCATGAAAATTGTTAGGTAAGATTTTCATTGGTTTAGATGCACCAAGCCTATATAATCTGAGTCAATCTAATAATTTTTCATCTACCGAGTATCTATTTGTGTTGGAAGCATACTTTCATGCATGGTAATTGTAGTATTCTGTGACATCATCTTTTCCCACAAGAGAATTTCTTTTAGACTTGAGTACAAGGGGTCTCTCTAAAGATCTTTGGAGAGCGAATCCCCAGCTTCTTAATGAATGTTGGATGAAAAAAGAGAGAGTGTAAATCTTACCTGTTGATCATAAAACCTTTAACTTTTTTGTACCTTACAACATTTCGAATAAGATTACGAAAGATTTCAATAAGTTATGACCAAATGATGCGTTTCTCAAAAGACCATAGAACATTTCTAGTAAAAGTCCTCAAGCGACAACGTTTTTCTACTGGGTAGTTAACATAAGAAACAAAGGTATAGGTTCGCATTATCGTCAAAAGAAAAAGTACACACATATCTCAAGATATCCTATTTGGAATTTTGTTAGGGTAAAAGATATTATGCAATCCCCATGATGTTGATGTTTGTCTCTATTATGTCATTTGTTCCAAGATCGTCCGCTCCACAAATAGTGTCATTATAAAAGTGCCCTTCAATAGTTCGCTTAAAAATTGCCCAAAATGAACTTTGATTAGTGCACTTTCTTTTGTTCTTTTCCTTAAGTAGGTAAAGTCCCTTCTTATGTGAGAACATCAACTATTGCACTAGATAGACTCCCTGATTGTCGTGTGAGATGATTAATTCGGAATCCTTTTTAACCTAAGCCACACATATTTCAGGCATCTTTAATAGCTAATTAAATCATTATCTCCGCTCTGACTGACAAAACGATAAACAAGTATACAATTTATTCAAGAATCAAAATCGGGACAAACCTAGACTTGCATGCACCGAATAATGTCACAAATGTCAAATATATGAGACCATTGCTAGTCTGTCTTTTTTGACTAATACCAAATGTTAGATTATTTAATTGGGAAAACAAATGAATTCTACAAAAATTTGAATTCACAACCTCCAGCTCTGATACTATATGAGATTTTATGAAAATACTACCAACTGTTACAAAAGCTTAAATTATTAAATGAAAAAATGGTTTATTATTTAAAATTTCTAACTTATCCAGACCGAGTTAATCAACCAAATCCAAGTAGGCAAGTAATTCATGAGAATCAAGGGCATGATCAAGACTCTCTTTTGTTCCTTCGTATTATTCTGGTTTTAGGAGCACACGAAAAGCAGTCCTCCTCAAGACCAATATCCAAAAGGTGAAGAAATAATGTAGCTTTGAGCCGCTTTCCAAGGAGTTTGCCATTGTAGGGAACTGCGATCTTGTGGACAGGTCGCGAGAAAACACAGAGCAGTGGTGGTGGTGTTGGGGGGAAAAAAGTTGGAGAGTGAATAAAGAGAGGAGGGATACGAAACCCTAATCTTGCATGGACTCGCTCAACACGACACTGTCTTTTCCATGGAAAAAGAGAGACGAGTTTTTTTTTTCACAAAGAACGGTGGAATCTCAAGTGTCAGAGTCATGGTTTTGGACACGAAGTACAAGACTTCCAATCCCAGCTAAAAGATCTCCATCATGAAGTACCCTAAATCAGCTGCATGTTCTTGAATTTCTTCTCAATTTCTTGTATCTTTTTAGGTTTTTACGGTATACAAATCTATGTGTGTATACATATATATATAGAGCATAGTTAATTGCCCTCAATTTATATATCTGATATAAAGAAAGTTCTTTTTCATCAACAATCTCGGAATTATGGCTCATATATAAACATATAAAATTGGTCACCAAACAAGATAATGCACACATGTCATGATATTAAGACTATTTACTGAAATAAAACTTCTCTATGGAAAGTTGAGCTACATGATGAATATGATAAGCACGTTGAATTGCTAATAAAGAAATTCTTTGCAAGAGTAATTTTATGTGGCATTTTCAAGATATTCAAAATGTTTTTTTTATAGAATTTTATTGTTTAAAACTAACTCGGTGCTATTTTCTTGGATTTTTTTGGTATGCAAGGTTCTTTAGGGTAGTATTTTTACTATCCCTTTCGTAGTAGGACATTAATTCCAAGTGCTCCTTTAATATAAATACAAGGATCCTTTGTCCTTAAGGTCTGGTCACCCCAAAATGACAAAAATGCCCTAACATGAGGCAAATTTACCGAAATATCCAAACCTAGTGATGACAACAGGGCGGCGACAACAAGAGGCAAGTGGGATAGTGATTGTCGAGGAAGGGCAAAATGGGAAAGAAGAAAATAGGAAAATAATAAAAGAATACGAAAAAGAAAAATCAAGTTCCATACACAGATCTATCCATCTCTTAAAGAGATAAATTTCATGATCTAAATTTACAGAATCCCGATCTTTTACACGTTATGCATAGGCATATGCATGCTAACGACGCGAATATGTTGGGAGGGCCAACCCGAATCTCGACCACACACATGTTAACCGCGATGTGCTCCTTGTCATCTATTAGTGTCTAGTCTACCACGAGTACGATCATTCGATTAAAACTCGATTCGCCCTTTTTCCCTTATTGGAGCAAAAGCAAGGTTTGGCTGCTTTCGCCCTCGTGTCCAGTC
Source organism: Eucalyptus fibrosa (assembly GCA_017140475.1). Taxonomy (NCBI): domain Eukaryota; kingdom Viridiplantae; phylum Streptophyta; class Magnoliopsida; order Myrtales; family Myrtaceae; genus Eucalyptus; species Eucalyptus fibrosa. The sequence continues at coordinate 19,390,394 of CM029509.1, read as the reverse complement.
GGTGCCTCCCTACAAACGATGAACATGGCATCGAATTCCTTTGCGATTTTACGTTTTCTTCTGCCAGAATTTATATAAAAGAAAAAAAAAGTGTACGGAAAGGACTTCGTCCCACGTATTAATTAATGCATGCTCTTGCTGTCGACCATATGGTCTGTATACTTTCTTAAAAAGTTACGTCATGTGTTTGTCTTAGGTCATTGGATTCTGCTGACCTGCCGTCATCGTCCCCCCCGGCTAGAGCCGACAACTGCACATTTTCCAGATTTTCCTACATTCGCAATAAATGTGTCCATTTTCGCTGAATACAATCGCAAGGAAGGACGACCCTACTGTTCTATTAAAAAGAAGGAAAATATCGTTTTTTTTTTTCCTGTTGGTAGATTAAAAAGTTGGCAACCGTTAAAAAAAAAAGATATTGATGAAAAATGTTATCAATCTAAACTTGATTTTCCGATAACTTGTTATAACTTACCGATGCTTTTATGAGATTATCAATTTCTTTTTTAAATTTTATAATTATCAATTTACCTCATATTTTTACTTTCATTTATTTGTCTTTTTTACCAACGCCTCCCATGAAAGTCAGTACATTAGTACAAAAGTTGCTACTTTGCAAACAATGGAGGAATTAAAAATAAAAATAAAAACAATGGAGGAATTTGATGATTCCTTAAAAGTGTCAATGAATTACCAATAATTTACCTAGAAAAAAGTCACCGGTCTTTTTTTTACTAATATTTTCTTCTACTTATCAACACTCATTGAGAGTTCGCTCATTTCGCGAAAAATTGGCTATTTCTGAAAAATATTTTTCAAAAGTCAAAATGACAATATTTTCTAATGTTTGGCTAAAACTTGAAAATGTTTCGAAAAATATTTTCCGGTATTCGATAAGGAAAATATTTTCTTAGACTTCACCACTTAGGCATGTATCACTTACAAACCTATAAATCCATCAAATATGAACTTGCCTTTAAATCTAAGCAAACTTACTTCATATTTTTGTTCCCTCATTGTTACCAAACATTCGTCTACTCTAAAAAATATTCGTATGTATTTTAAAAAGAAGCAAAAGAGAAAAGAAGCAAAGCATGTACAGCTCTAATGAAATTCTTCTAGTTGAGCGACATGTTCTCTCTCGTGTCTTTTGTGTTCTAATAAAAAATAAAAAATAAAAAGAAGAAGCAAACCATGTAAAACCCTTTACTTGAGTAATGTACAACTGTAGGGTAGAGTAAATAAAGAAAATGACAATCAAGAGTACAGGGCATGAGCTCGAGGTACGCCTGGCAACGGCCGACGACTAGTCAAGAAAGAAGAAAATGGGAAACAAAGAAAAGAAAAAAAAAAAAATAAATAAAAGAAAAGAAAAAGAAATTAAAAATAATTTGAATTAAAAAAGAAAAATAAAATTAAAGAAAAGAATAAAAAAAGAAAAGGGAAATTAAAAATAATTTGAAAAATGGAAAATATTTTCCCTAATCTAAAAGACCTTTTTCCTTTCATAGAAAATATTTTCCTCAAGGAATTCATTTTACGTGAAACGAACGCCGAAAAATCCGAAAAACGTTTTTCCAAAAATTATTTTCCGCGAAACAAACGGAACCTAAAATTTGCCAAGCAGGAAAAAAAAAATCCGTATCTTTTAGCTCAGAACGGTAAATATGCTCCCCACTTAGTTCAAAGAGATAAGAGTAGCTGCATGACATGGTGGAAGAATGTGCGAGATGAGTCCGATAATGTAGAATCGAAGAAAAGGAGCTAATCACGACCCAATTCATTTAATGTCCTGCCAAAAGAATCTACCTCATTGAAGCTTCCCTTTATGACGCAGCTTCGTTGCGTACGCAAAGTTAAAAAATATTGACCTAACCCAATCGGTCAACTTATAATTTCGTTGTGAGAATTTCAAATGCCAACCTGAGCTAGAAACTTAGAGAATTGACCCCTCTAATTCTGACCTGGCGGGGTTGGCCCGATGATTGGAGCATTAGGGATTCCAGCTCGGGAGCTAGAGGTCATCCATTGAGTCTGATCAACTAAGTGTAGACTGCTATGAGTTAGAGCCATCTACATATGCAAAACTTAATTAGTTCATACGGCTTGCAGGATGTTTCATAAATCTTCAGATAACTTGTTCACCACATCTGCACTCTTGAATTTTTTTTTTTTTTTTTTTTAAAAGAAAAGCTTTAATTCTCTTGGATTTTTTATTTGAAGATCATGTTGTTTATTGATGATAAAATAAATAAATATTGCAGTCTTATCATCATTAGGAGATAATTAGGCATCAACTCAATAAAATTAATGGGTCCTTGTCAGTTGTGGATAGACTAGAGGAATAGAATATCAGATAACACCATGGTGGTGATATAACATAACGCTGGTGGTGGGTGGTGGCGGGATTGGGATAGATACGGTCAGTGGCGGAGATGGTGGTGGTTGATGCCTCAGTGACGGCGAGGGAACAAATAAATAAAAAGTTAAATTTGTTTAATCAAGAACGGAATTGGTAGGTTTTGATTATCCGGAAGTTATATGAATTTTTCTCGATCAGCATGTATAACATATGCGTACCCGATGGCTAATTGAGTGGTCTGATATTTGGTTCACAAGCCAAACATCACGAGTTCGATTCCATGGTCTGTCTTAAGCCTCGGGAAAACCTTGTTTAATTTACGAAGGACCGGAATGGATTTAAGTGTATTGCCAGTCTCAAGTTCACTCTGCACCTGATGGGGGTACAGTGATGAGCTTGCGCAACGAATGGTTGATACTTTGCTGATGCCTTAAACCGAACATTCTAGTAACATAAGAGATAGAAGGCTACAGCTGTTCAAAACCTTCTTTAAAAAAAAAACTCTATTGTAACATATAAGCAAACAGTGAAACGAGCATTAGAAGGTTCTGATTCCACCTATCTTCAAATAGAATCTAGATCCAGAATAATGACTGTTAGGATATAATTAAACTAATCAATATGGTTGTGGACCTTGCCACCCATGTCATTATCCCCTTTTTATAAAGGCGATTAATGGAGGGAAAAGAAGTTGTTAAAGCCGTTTGAGTGGTAATATTGTTCATCTTTCTAGGTTTAACATGCTATCTTCGATTACCTCCGTCGGGGTAAGATTGTAATTTTGTTCCCATGTTTGATTAGTTTTAGACCCCCAATATATGTTTGGAGATTATTAGATAAGAAAAATCTTATTTTAAGATATGCAAAATTTTATCCAAAAGAGTTTTTTAGAGACTTTATAAAAATGATCCAAATCCTAATTTCATTCCGTCTAAGCATGCAATGTTTATTCCAATACATTTTAATGTTATTCATTGAGTTTTAACTTGCCGTACGTAAATAGTATGTGTATAAATCTTTGCCTAATCCTATTCCTTGCACCTAAGAACCAAAAGGGGGAAAAGATTATTAATAAATATTCAATCTTGTCCAATACGTAATGTTTATTAAACTTTTATAATCCATGAACTATTAATAAATATTCAACCTTGTCTATAAAAATGTTCAATAACATTCTTCGATTATTTAAAGTGAATAGAATTTCCTCATTTGGCTTTCAATAGGTTAAATTTGAATAATGGACAAAAAAAAATTGTACATGATTTATCCGAATAGGAATTCATTTTAAATCAGGATATAATAATCAACGTCATCAAATAATGATGAACATATTAATGTTGCACTTTATCTCCTTTTTTGACATAAATGGATAACAAGTTGGATATGTCGATTCGTCAATTTTGAAAATCCAACTCACAATATAACAATAAACATCATTAAATAACATCTAATTTGTCATTTCAACAAATAGAATGACTACATGGTACATCTACTAATAGTTTAGACATCAAATTAAACGGATTAAAAGTTCAAGGACGATTCGCAAATTAGACTAAAGTTCAAGAATCATCTATATAATTTTTTCTATTTGGCATAATGGCTTTCAAGATTTTCCACATCAACGACGGCGACAATTGTTGAACTTCTTATGCAATGACAATTTAGTGAACCAAAAAAGTGACAAGGACATCACCTCACTCAATATTTGCGGCGAATGCATGATTAAAGTAGGATATAACAATCAACGTCATCAAATAACGATAGACATATAAATGAATAACAAGTTGGATATGTCGACTCGTCAATTTTAAAAATCCAACTCACAATATAACAATAAACATCATCAAATAATGTCCAATTTGTCATTTCAGCAAATAGAATGACTACATCGTACATTTACCAATAGTTTAGACATCAAATTAAATAAATTAAAAATTCAAGGACGACTCGCAAATTAGACTAAAGTTCAAAAATCATTTATATCATTTTTTTTCTATTTGGCATAATGGCTTTCGAGATTTTCCACATCAACGAACGGCGACGATTGCGTGAACTTCTTATGCAATGACAATTTAGTGAACCGAAAAAGTGACAAGAACATCATCTCACTCAATATTTGCGGCGAACGCATGATTAAAGGAAAGGACTAAATGCAAAACCATTTTCCATCGTCGATCCATCCTGCCACGCGTCTTGCCCGCGATCCGACGGTGACGGTCCAAAAGGAGCAGCGAATTGGACGGTGGAGATCGCCGGTCAACATGCGACAAAGACGTTTCGTCGCGCACACAAGTTTGGATTGACCATTTTGTTGTCGCCCTCGCACCCCCTCATCCTGCGCCGTCCACGGGTTCCCGAAGATATTTCCTCTTTTTCTTTTTATATATAAATTTAGGGATAGAAAATCAAATTTCCGCTATGTCCAAACTCACCAGGCGCGTTTATTTCGCAAAAAACAAATAATTTCAATAATATTTTCCATAAAATTAAATGTATACATCGTTCACAGAAATGAATTAATGAAAAATATTTTGACCACTCACGAAGATATTTAGAGATGAAAAGCATCATTGGATTTCACATTTTCTCATTAACGTGGCTCTTACATGGAGCTTATCTTCTACTTCACGTGTGTGCCGAAAAGTCAATTGAGTTGGATTTCACTAAGAGTTGCACCAAAAAATCTAAAGTGCGGTGTAATTGGCAATTCGAAATCAAAGTCAATCCAATCTAATTTTGAGAAATACCACACAATTAAGTGATCAAATCGTGGAATCCATGCAAATTTTATATAGAATAAAGTGCAAAGTAATTGTCTAAATGAAGAACGACATAATTGATTTTTGAACTTTGACTGAAGATGCAATGTGGTTCATAAATTTTGGTTTTCAAATTGAATTTTTAAACATGGTCTGATCTATAAACTTTTGGCACATATTCAATACAACTTATGAATTATATGAGAATGTTGATGTTGTCATCGAATTTGAGTTAATCAAATGATAATATTCAAAAATTTTATTAAAATTCAATAATCATATCAAATAAATTAAAATTTTCAAAAGTCATATTGAATAAATTAAAAAATTTACGGACCATAACGTACTTGACATTTCTAAAGGAAAAGATTTTCAGCTGTGTTTTAAAATTTCCCATCTAGAGAGAGAGAGAGAGAGTGGGGGCCCCACCGGCTCCGCGCGTGTTGCTCCATTTCAGTCTCTGGCGCGAGTGGGGATGGTGTCTTTCTCCTCGGGTTTGGATCGCATCGTGTATTTACGTGCGGAGGAAGTGCGATCGCATCGTCACGTCCTGTTGCTTGCACCGTCCCCAAACCACCCGCACCCCAAGGACCCCTCCCCACTCCCCCCGCGCCCGCATCCCGCCGTACGCGTGGCGCAGGGGGCCGCGACGCGACCGTTCATCGGGCGGGGTGGGGGCCGGGGGGGCCCCAGCTCGAGTTGCGCAGACGGCGAATGAGAGGGCGGGATTGGGGATGGGGTCGCTGGTGTCACGTTGGTGTCACGTGGCTGTCCCCAACCATGGCAGCACATGAGACAATCTGTCACCGTCGTGGGACGAGCTTGCGTTTTCCCCCGCTCACTCGCGCACCCCCGCACGCAAATACGACGCCGTCGTCTTCCTCTTTCGTCGTCTTCCTTCTCCCGCCTCGTGTCACGAATACGAGTGCATTTGGTTCAATTTTCTCACCTTCAAACCCTCTTGAGAAAGTTAAAGTATTTGGCAAGATTTTCGACATAGTTTTTGACCAGATACTAACTTTGAGAATGCTGAAAGACTCCCCCAAAATAAGTAAGGACCGACCTTTTGAAATAATATTTGCGAAATACTAAAATTAGGATCGAATAATTTTTTTTTTTCAAAAACTACACTCGCTAGTTCTTCTATTTTTAGGTTTTGCTCATTGTTGTTAATGTTCATCTTCTTTGTGAGGGCAACCAATGAAGGTTAATAATGTTAGATTCGATCAGGTTATGTGACCCACGCGATGGCCACTTGAGTCACAAGACCCTAATCATATGACCCTAGGTGGCATTTGCCGAGAGTCACCCGAGGTTTTGTGTGATCCCCAACCATTAGTGCTAGATCTTGCTCGTCAACAACCTGAACCCTTCGCCGACTCTGATAAAAATGTTCAATTTTTTTTAATAAAGAATATTACAGTTTAAGTCATTTGCAAAATAAATTTACCAAACACTACTTCACCTAGAGTTGCTCAACAAAAGAGCATTTACCAAATGCAATTTGCAGGCTTTAGCATTTGTATTACACCCGAAGCCTAGTTCTAAAGTCAATCCAAACCTACCCTTCGTTTTTATGTACTCATGAGAGACAAAATGTCATCTCTCTTGAGCTCTTTCTGTATTCGCTTACGAAACCTTATTTTCCTCGCTTGCATCGAAAATTAGCTTAGGGGGAATGCACCGACGTGGGGCCAACGCAATAAAGTTGTCGTGATAATTCACTTTATGCGAATTTCCGAAAAGGAGAGCCAACGACAAACAATCATAAAGTTTAAGGATTATATCATCGGGGGAGAAAAATTTGAAGGCCATGTTAAAATAATTTAAACAATCCGAGTACTTCAACATTGATTACCACACCACCTATAAAAGTACAAAAAATCAACATGTTTATGGACATATTAAATTTGCAATTTTACCCTAAACATGTTGTATGAAACGTTTCGACTTTTGATTTCATCCCAATACATTCTTAGTGTTATCTTTAAGCATTTATATTAACTTAAAACGGAATAAGTAAACTTTTTGAAATTTTCAAATTTATCTTGAAGACATATGCTGTGATACCGTCAATATGTCTAATTTGCAATGTTCCCCCAAACTTAAGCGATCTAAATTTTACTTTAAAAACTAGCTTGTTCTCATAAATTCTACCCCGAATAATATATAATATAAAAAAAAAAAAAGTAACCTACTAGCATAATCTATTGTAATAATATTGAACTCAAAATGGTAAAAGAAAACTATATCTTATTGTTATGTATTAATGTTATTATACATCTTCCGTCGTTGGATATGAGCATCTGGTCTTAATTAATCCAGGTTTTTTTACTACATTAAGTTCACGTCAATAAAATCCGTCACCAAAACGATATACGAACAATGACCATTTTAAAGAAAATACAACGGACGATTTTGCCACCAAAAAAAAAAAAGGACATAAAGGTTGCAAAATAAAATCCAGGTTTTGAATTTCGAGCGAAAATGTGATAGCAACTCGTAGACATTTATTGACAACATGTGAGCGTGAATCGGACGGGGCTTTTCACATCCGGTTTAATTTGGAGCCTTCCGATACACATCAATTTCTCCCCTTCTTGAGCTTTGTCGTTACTAGGTCACAAGAAAAAAACTTTAGCACACATCAATTCTGAGGACAATTCATCCGAAACTTACAAGGGATTTAGATCAAATTGCTCTATTTTGATGCAAATGACATCGAAATGATTGATTTTCCATAAAATTAACACAACCAAACGACACTTTACGTGTTCCAATTATCTTTCGAGATAAGAGCGCAAATTTCTTGAGAGACGAAAACAGGTCATTGTCACTTGATTTGACAACGAAGTTGACTTTAAAGCGAAGCCACTTCAGGGCATTACCATTACGAGTCCATTACGGATCTGCACCGATAAATATAGGTCAATAAATCATGATAGATGCTATCTCAACTTGTCGATAAACATAATTCTTTTAATATTCATAAAAACTTGGTGCTAACAATTCTTCTCCACGTTTCTCCATCCCGTTACTATTACCACCTATACATGCAATTCCACCAAAAGTATTGCTGGGGCTTGTGTGCATGCTACGAAAGTGGAAGTATGGTTATTTCTGTCGAAGCAAGCAAATAATTCTTTAGGTTGATTTGAGACGTCATTGCTTGAATAAGAAACACCTAAGACTTGGAGGTAGACTCCTAGAGATGAAAGGATAGATCATGAACATGAGGCAACAAGGGTTTGGTCGGTCAGGGTTTTTTATCTTGTAGATCCCTACTTAGAATTTAGGGTTCTTTAAGCACTCCCATCAGATGTGACAATCTCCCATTTCGCGCAAACCAAATTGTTACTGAAGACAAATAAGTCTATAATGTAGGGTTGCCCTAAGATAATGCACAAGTATGAATATTCAAATTTCAAACTTGAGTGAGGAGACGAACATGCATACTGCTTGGGTAACCCATTGGAGTTAATGTATCACATTTTTATAAGCTTAAGAGCATCTATCAATTTCGAATGACATTTTCTCATTCTCAAATTCAAATTAAAAAAAAAAAAATGAAGGGAAAATCGTGAGGGCCCTTGCTGCTGCCCTAACATTACAAGGAATGATTGGCGATGATGGGATAATTTTGACTGAGGATCAGCGAGGGTCGCTAGGCCCCAGCTAATGGCCAACGACCCTTGTCGACTGTAGGCAAGGATTGCTAGCCCTCTCCTACATTTGGCCATATACTACTAATTGTGTCCCGTGACCTTCGCCTAGATTTGGGCAAGGACATGTGATTGTTGAGGATCATCGGGCCCTCGGCGATCCCCACTGACCCTTGGTTACCATCCCCCAACATCATCGGGATTGGCAATGGTAGGGCAACGGCGACAAGGGCTTGTGGCCTCGCTTGGTTTCCCTTCCTTTTTTTATTTTAAATTTAATTTCAATAAGATCTTATAAAAAAAAATTAAATTCAAAACAAAACGATGTCATTTTCGCCTCGCATGAGAGATAAAAATAATAATTAAAAAAACAATTTCAGCATTTTCTGTTAGCCAAATGAACAGAGTTAACAAAATGAATTGAATATACAAATTTGACAAGATTTATAATTTGATTGCACTTTTAATAAATTTTAAAATTCAATTGCATTTTTTGTCACAAATTTTAAGATTTTCAATGCACATATTTCTAATAATTTGAATAGAAAATGGCACGAGTGATTCGTGAATTTTGACCTAATATGTATTATTATTTATGAATTTTGAATTTATTCAATGTGGTTTCTAAAGTAATAGTAAATGTTCAATATAATCCTTCCCTTTGCTCAAACGTTATTTGATGACGTAGATCATCACATCATATGCATCTACTTTAAAAAGGGGGAAGAAATTAGAGCGTTAACATGTTCATCGTTATTTAATAACATGGATTATTATATCATTGATTATGATGTATCCACTTATAACTTTTTTTGTTGCCATCATCCAAACTCAAAAAAATTGAAAGTGTCAGGAAATTCTACTAATTTGATTTAAGGGAAAGACGACATTAAACATTTTCATGGAACATAGAAACTAGATTGAACATTTACTAATAGTTAAGAAATTACATCAAAAAAATAAAAGGTTTGGGTATTTGACCAAAGTTCGTGGATCATTTATATCATTTTTTCTAGTTTTAACAATTATATCACGAAGCAAGGTATCTTTCCATAGGATTTTTTTTTTTAAATGACAACAAAATGCTATACTAAGCAATGATAAACAAAAAATTTGAAGAATCCTAAGGTCTCCTAATATGAATAGGTTTGATTTGATTAAGCCGATCCTTTATCTTCATTAAGGATTAGTGTTATGATGAGTTATATTTGAACGGGTGGTTATGGTCAATCATGCGTTATTTAGGTGATGATTGGTCAGTGGCGGTCAAATTCAGCTTCTCATTTTTCTTAACCACGTGTAAAAGGAAAGTGCATTATTCAATTGCATCAAATTGTCTTTTTCAGCTCTCGACATGTAGTGTATGAACGGGACATGATTAAAATATGTCTTTGAAATTAGATTTTCACCATTTGAGTGGATACTTTTGCAAACATAAAAGTCAATGTGACATGGATATATAGAGTGACAAAACTTGATTATCAACTAATAGATAATCTTGGACTTGTACAATGAAAGTTTTCCCATTTTCACGCAACTAATAAAATAAAATTTTAATGTACTCGACAGACAATGATAAGTGTGATAGAGATTGGCAAACTATAGTGGATGATATGAAAACATGACTTGATCTCAACACCCGATTAGTGTACTTAAATTCACGTAAATTTTTTAATATGTATGTACCATATATATGTTTTGCACTTAATTTAAGCTCTATCCAATGTGTATGTTTGGGTAATTTTTGTCGTGATTTTGACAAAGTGTGTTCCATAGCAATTGCATTGGCATCAAAATTGTGTATGTGTATATTTTTTAAGTCTGTAAATCATGCCCGCTCGCGCGCGTGTATATATATATTTCTAAAATCATCCATATACTTCCAATTATATAAAAAGGCTTTGATTTTTTCAGTTTTAGCTACCTTCATCTTATATGTAAACTATTAATTTAAATGAGTGGTGTCTTGAACTTTTTAAATGATACCTCGATTATTAGAAAACTTGTGCTCGAAAAGTCAAAGAAAAAGTATGTTGTCAATGTAGATCCACTTATCTCACTAATACTAAGAAGAAGAACATTTTAAATGATAGATTGGTGTACGATTATCAAATATTTTTTCAGACAAAAACAGCAAAAACAGTAATATGCTTTTATATATATATCACTGTCTCCTTTACAATTGTTTATCAAAAGATTGTTATAGTATAACTTTTGTCCTTTTTTTCCTTTTTTGATAGGTAACTTCTAATCTAAGAAAAAGTTGGGTTGAAGTAATTGAATGTGGTACCAGTCTCCTCGTGATGTAGGCATGAGTTTATCACTACTATTCAATAAGAAATTGTAGATTTCAGCTCCTAAATTTGTCGTATGCTTTCTTGAAATTTTCCAAATTATGTAATTTTAAATTCATTTCTTTGATGTTAAGCCAACTTTAATTTGAATTTTTTTTCCCGAAAGTAAGACTGTTCCGTCACTTTAATCTGACTTTAGGGAAGATATGAACGTTATTTTTATTACATATTATGCTTCTTCCTCAGTTTGATGTTAAGCCAAATATACAATGAGCTCAATAAATTTATTTATTTTGAATTTTAATTCTTCTCAGATCTTAAAAAGTCATATCGACCCTGATATTATTGGAACCCTCTTGATCGAATTTTGAGGTTGGAAAGTAACTTTTAATTTGTCTTATTACGTAGAGACAATGAAAGTAACTTTAATTTCATATTAGTTTTTTTTTTTTTATAATGCCATTTTTTAGCCCTGCATTTTTCTAGATCACCAAACATGACGTCGTTAAAAAAGAGATCTTTTGGTAAAATCTGGCTAGGCCTCCGAACCGGAAGAATTACACAGTTCAGGCCATTCTCTTACTTAAATAAACTTTGATTAGGAGCTTGTTTAAAGTGAATCTGAAAATTTCTTCAGGATTTTGCTTTCTTAAATAAATAAATAAAAATTCCTGCATGTCTTATCAAATTACGATAAATTTTTTGAATGGTCTAATTGTTTAGTCCACTTATCTTTGAATTGAACGTTAGACACACACTTTGCGCAAATCGTGCGATAGATGATGTGCCACAAATTTAGTTTAAATTCATCTTAATATTCAAGTATTAGTACATTAAATGAATTATAGTACAAAGTTGACATTTAGAATTGGGAGCAGCTTAAACAATTAAATTGACAAGCGATAAAATAAAGATAAAAGAGTTACAAATGAAGCAACGATGGAATAGGTTGTGTTGCGGTGGAAGAGAAGAAGGTCCGCCAACTCAGCAATAAATTAAAAAGAGGGCTTAATTCCCTTTAAAAGCCTCAAATTTTAGATCTAATCTTAATTTTTCCTTAAATTTTTTGTCAAAAAAATCATAAACTTTCACTATATCCTCAAATCTGCCCTCACTTCAAAAATCGCTGCTAATTTTTTTAAGATTATCAAAATTAAGGTTAGTCAAAGATTCTAAGTTTTCACCAATATGCTCACATTTCTATGAAACAATGACAACCTCAATAATTTTAAAGAAATTAACGGTGAGTTTTGGACGTGCGATACATCTAGCATTAGAGTGAAAATTTGCGATATTCTTTTAAATAAAAAAAAAGTTTGTACCAATATTAAAATTAAACCTAAAATCGAAGGTTTTTAGAGATGTCTTAAAAATGTAGGAAACAAAAATAAATTGTTTTTAACGAATGCTCTTAAGACTCGTTAAAAATAATTTATTAGTAACATTTCAACTTTTCAAACACTAATTACATATACTTATACAAAAATAATGCCTTAACAATTATAAATTTTCCTTAATTGGTTACTTAATAAGTGTTCCTATGATGATATAGTTAAAAAAAGAAAATCACCAAAGATTTGATTGGGGTAAACTCCTATTTTAATAAGTACAAAAGAGAAAATAGAAGAAATAAAAGGTTCTATCTATTATGTGAAAAACAATGATTTATAAAGTATTTTTAATCGTATCGTTTTGAAGTAATTAAACTAACGAGGAGCGTTTGATTGTCAAGAGCAATTCATGTCTAATTTTTTACGGGAACGGTTAAATCTTTTTTCATCCATTCAATTTTTTATGAAATAAAAATAAAATCTTAAATTAATCACTTCTCGCGAAATAAATGGGTTTAAAAAAAAGGAAATTTTTTTTTTTCTGTCTTTCATTTTCAACCTCTAATTACATAAAAAACAAAAACAAAAAAAGTTCACGGCCGTCAATCAATGCTTTCACTTGCAAATTTTTTTTTCTTTTCTTTTTGTTGGTTTTCACTTTCTCCGAGCAACCAAAGAAAGCGACAGTTCACCAAAGGGAAAGCCGGCCCCCTCCCCCCCCACGTGGTCCCCACGGGGCCCCACCACCACCCCCTCTAATTACCCCCGGGACACCTTAATTAACCCCCCCGCTAATCACACTCTTAATCACACGCTCAATCACGATCGCAGCCGCACGTCCCCCGTCCCCCGCGGCCCGTCTCCGCCGTCCGATCCCCCCCCGCGCGCAGCCCGTCTCGACACTCTCAAAACTTCTCTCTCTCTTCTCTCTCTCTCTCTCTGCCCCGTGTCGTCAGATTCAGTCTCGAAAACCAGGCCTACCGGAGCAGAGCTTGCTCCCGCGAAATGACCCTTCTGCCCCTGGCCGGGGCGAAAACGAGCGGGGCAGCGCGGGGGCATTTTGGGAAGCGAGGCGACAGGCGGGGGCAAAAAAAAAAAAGAACAGTCTGTTGAAGTCCGGCTCGCCTTTCCCCCCTCGATGTCGTTGGTCTCTGCTGAAAAGGGTCGAAATTGCTTCTTCTTTTTTTTTTTTTTTTTTTGATATGACGGGAAAAAAAGAAAAAAGAAAAGAGAAAATGGGGGTGAAAAATTAGCGGAAAGAGAAATTTATAGTTACGCCGGTAATGAAAAAGAAAGGGCTTCACAATGAGTGGCTTAAAGTCCGTCTCCAGACAAAAGCCACATAAAATACTCCTCACTAATTATAAATTCACCCCCCCATAAATGGTTTTTAAAATATGGGAAAAAAAGGAAGAGAAATTATTTTATAAAAAAAAATGCCTGCTAGAGAGAGAGAAGAGAGAGAGAGAGAGAGAGAGAGGAGGGGATTGTTGATGGGGCACTTTACCACTTTTATATGTTGCACGCATCCATAGCAGAAAACAGAAGGCAGAGGAGGTACTACTTACAAAGGCCCAGAGGCGAAGAGAAAGAACAGCAAAGGGGCAAAAAAAAAAAAACACCCCACAGCCCCAAACCCAACACACACACAAAAAAAAACAAGAAAGAAAGGAAAGGGAAGGAAAGGGGAGATAAGAAAGAAAGAAAGGGAGGGAGAGGGAGGGAGGAGAGGAGAGGAGGGAGGGAGGAGTAGAACTCATTCCAAAGTCTCCACCTTGACGCAGCAGCAAAGAAGACTCCGAGAAGCAGAGGTGGAGGTGGTGGTGCTGCTGCGGTCGTTGCTGGTGCGGGAGGGAGAGCTAGGAGGATGGCGTGTAGGTTCATGGTGGGGGAGAGGGAGCAAGTGAAGAAGAAGAACAAGGTCGGGTCTTGCGGCGTGGGTGGGTTCCGGATCTGCATGCATTCCGCGGGCTGTGGCTGTTCCTCCTCCTCCTCCTTCTGGTCCGGAGACGCCGGGGCTGGCTGCCGCCGTTCCTCCGTCGCAATCTGATTTCCCCCCGTCTCTCTCTTTCTCCGCGCTCTCTGGGTCGGATTCTTGTTCCGTTTCTTGTTCCGTTTCTTAAGTCGTTCTTGAGTCGTTCTTGAGTCCCCTCTTTCTCTCTTCTTGCCGCGACCTGAGCTTCGGAGCTTTCTTGGGTTCGGGTCTGAATCGGCGGAGCTCTGCGGCCGTGCGTTGGCGCGGGGGGGAGTGTTCGGAAAGAGAAGCATTTTTTTTTTTTTGGGTGCCTTTTTCTTCGTTAGCTTGCTTGGTGTGCGAGTGTCTCTTTTCTTTAGATGAAGGCCACGCCCTTACCCTTTGAGGAGCTTCAAAGGAAAGGGGTGGTGCTAGATTTCTCTGCTTCTTCAGATTCGTCCCCGCAGCATCATCACCACCACCACCACCACCACCACCGCCTCCAGCAGCAGGAACAGCAGCAGCAGCAGCAGCAGCAGCAGCAGAAGTGGTCGAGCGGCGAGACCCCAAGAAGCAAATTGGGGAATTTCTATGTGGGCAGCGACAAATCCTCATTTCTTGAAATCAGGAGAAGCCCCAGCCCTCAACCGTCCTCTACACTGTCTTCCTCTCTCAACAGCGGCGGCGGGGGAGGTGGTGCCTCGACCGACACCACCGGCTGTGCTGCGGCGGCGGCCTCGGGCAACAACACGCCTCAGGGTGCTCTAGCAAAATGTGGGATGGGAGTGGAGGACTGGGAAGGTGTCTTGCCTGAGAACAGTCAGGAGCAGTCGATTCTGAGGATGATAATGGGTGACATTGAGGACCCATCCATGGGACTGAGCAAGCTCTTGCAGGGCACCGGTGGGTCTCAAGAACTGGAATTCAGTGCGGGATTCGGGGTGCTGGATCCGGGTTTCGGCTTCGAGCCTGTGACCAGCACCAATTTGAACATTGAGACTTCTCTGCATGACTCGGGCTCTGATTTCGCTCTGGGTGCCCAAAATCTTCATGGCAACAATGTAAGGGCCCCTTCAGTCTCAAACCCAATCCCCTTTTTCAATTCTGCAGCTAACAATGCTACTGTGCCTGCTTTGCCTCCTGGTGTTTTTCAGCAACATCACAATGAATCTCTCGATGAAAAGCCCATGATTTTCAACCCCCAAGCGATTATTAACCACAACCAGGCACAGTTCCCCTCGAATCCTTCTTTTTCCTGCCACCAGGACATGCTCAGATGCAGGATCATCACCTGCTGTTGCCGCCACCCCCGAAGAGGCTAACCCCTGGCTCCATCGAGCCGAATTATTCCGGCCCTGGGACCGGCTTGTTGGATTCTGGGCAGGACTTGTTCGCCCGGCGACAGCAGCATCAGCAGCTTCAATTGCATCCTCAACAATTTCAGCAGAGGCCAGTGGCAGCTGTGATGAAACAGAAGATGGTAAATGAAGACATCGTGACCCAACAGCTTCAGCAGGCGATAGCTGAACAGCTTTATAAGGCCGCGGAGCTGATAGAAACCGGGAACTCGGTACTCGCGCAAGGGATATTGGCGCGGCTCAATCACCAGCTCTCTCCTATTGGTAAGCCTTTTCATAGGGCTGCCTTTTATGTCAAGGAGGCTCTGCAGTTGCTCCTCCATGCTAATTCGACTAATCCTCCGGCCTTCTCGCCTTTTAGTCTCATTTACAAGATCGGCGCATTTAAGTCGTTCTCTGAGATCTCTCCTGTCCTTCAATTTGCAAACTTCACGTGTAACCAAGCCTTTCTTGAAGCATTGGAAGGATTTGAAAGAGTCCACATAATTAGTTTCGACATTGGTTATGGTGGGCAATGGGCTTCTCTGATGCAAGAACTCGCACTGCGGAATGGGGGTGCTCCCTCGCTCAAGATTACTGCTTTTGCATCTCCCACGACCCATGACGAGGTCGAGCTCACCCTCACCCAGGAAAACCTTAAGCACTTTGCCAATGAAATTAATGTCGCCTTAGAATTCGAAGTCATAAACATTGAGGCTTTAAGTTCAACACCTTGGCCACTGCCCCTCAATGTGCCAGATGGCGAGGCAATTGCTGTTAATCTTCCTATTGGCTCCTTCTCTGCTCATCCGTCGTTTTTACCGCTAGCACTTCGATTTGTGAAGCAACTTTCTCCCAAGATTGTGATGTCACTGGATAGAAGCTGCGACCGAACCGAAGTCCCATTCCCACAGCAGGTAGTCCACGCCCTTGACTGTCATTCAAGCTTGCTTGAATCCCTTGATGCTGTGCATGTGAACTTAGAGGTATTGCAAAAGATTGAAAAGTACTTTCTTCAACCTGGCATCGAGAAAATCATAATGGGTCGACACCGGACACCAGAGAGAACTGTTCCTTGGAAGTCGCTGTTTTTGTCGTCTGGGTTCTCCCCATTGACATTTAGCAATTTCAACGAATCTCAAGCCGAGTATCTGCTGCAGCGGACCGCAGTTAGGGGTTTCCACGTGGAGAAGAGACAGCATTCTCTCGTGCTCTGTTGGCAGCGGAAAGAGCTGGTATCCGCCTCTGCTTGGAGATGCTGAGGGGCTTGCATCTCATGAGCAAAGTTCTGCAAATTGGCCTTCATCATGGAGGTGACATACCCTATTGCCTTTTGATGCTGATCTTTACTTTTTCTTAATTGCTGAGGGATGTAGTATGCTAATCGTCTATCTGGTTTGGGTCTACTATTTCCAATTAAAGACCAACCAACTTGGTGACTGAATCACTTGTACTGTTTTAGCCTCTTACTTTGGATATGGGTGTTAAATGGTGTATGGTGTTTATTCCATGTTTTGAGGATGTAGCTGATTGTTGTACACTTGACAACAATGTTAAGTAAGATATTGACAAAGAAATTGACTTTGAACTTCCAAATTCCAAAAAGTCACGATTAACTTCTAGTCAACTCTCTTTGCCAATCTTAGATCATCAACATAGTAAGCTTCATGGTGCTGTTTAGGTTGTGCGGATTTTGTTGAAAAGATCACTTTATAGTTTGTTCTCTTGATAATTAGAGGCTATGTGTGGTATCTGTATAAATCTCATGCGAAGTCTCCAAATACCTTGTGTAGCTTACTTTTATTTTTGTTTATAAGAATCAAGTGCTTGCGTGTTTACCTTAGCTTGGTTCTTGAAAACCTATTTAAGCTTTGGTCTAAGCATACTTATCTGAAAACAAAACAATAGCTAGTTTCTTTCCCCATTCGAATGCGAAATCCTTCTGAGTAGCCTCCAGGACTTCTTCCAAGTTCCGATTTATTTAGAACTTAGTATGCTATTTTCCAGAACGGATTCAAATTCTATATTTGAAATACACAGCTCCAGTTATAGTTTGTCTGATTTTTATCTGGAGTTTCCAATGTCCATCTGGCTGTGAAACATGCGTAGCCTTTCCCTAAATCCTGAATTTGCAAGCCAGATACAGTTTCAAGTCCTTGCGCAACCAGCGGAGGACATAAACTGTCACACCTCAAATCTATCAAGAATGGGGAATGACATGGTGGTCTTTCCACCCAAATGACTATGTCTATATCTATATCTATATCTATATATATATATATATATATATATATATATATATATATCAACTGAGTCATATCTTTGCACGAAGTCTTCCTCATTAGAAAATTCTCCTCTATAGCTAGCTTCTTCCTTCTTCGAGTTATGTGAAACTTTTAGCTGTTCCATTGTAGCCTCTGCCCTAACGTCGGCTCTGCGGGCTAGCTATAACTGTAGTGTAGATTGTACTTGAAAAGAATCACCTTTCTAGCAGTCCTCTTATGTTCATGTATGGAATACATTTTGATGCATTGAAGGGTATGTTGGGATTCTGTATGCAAGTGTTCTATCCTCCTCACGCGAGGATGACGGTCATAGCGCACAGGTCACTGAAAATACAGGGAAGAGCAATGGCTTGAATAATGCCTTACGCAATGCCACCGGGGATCTCGGCTATCAAGAGATACATTCTCTTAGGTATGCATATGAGCCAGAAGGGGGCTTCGCTGATGCACATATGATTTATGTACAAGGTGATGAGTTTTAAATGGTTGCTTTCCGTTGAAATTTGCAGTTTTGACAGATTTTTCAAAAGCTGATGTATGGTGGTGGTTGAGATACAATGTATTCGGTGTCTTGGTCCTGGTTTTTCTTGCATGCCTCCCTTAATGAAAGCCACATTGGCCTCTCAGTAGGCACTGGACCCCCCTCACATGATTAATCTTAACCTCTTCTTTTATTAAAATCTGAGGGCCCCCTTTCCTCTCTTTTTTTATAATTTAGTTTGCCTTCCTTTAGTTTAGGCATAATCATATTATTAAATGATTGAGGCCACGTTGCTCTAGAGATAGATAGAGAGGAGAGAGAGAGGTTTCTTGAATGATGATTGTGATTGATGATTGATGTTCTACACAGGTGGAAAAACTGATAGAACTCAGCTTAAATTCTCCATTGTTCGCATCCCCCCATTAAAAAAAACAAAGAAAACTCTTGTTTGGCAAAGTGCTAATCTATGTTCAGTCAAGGTGTACTCATTATGAGGGAAAACGATGAGGATCTGAACAAAGATATCGTAGTCATGGTCGTCGAAGTCCTATGATGTGACTAAACGTATGCCGCAAAGCTGTGTAGTCCATCTGCTAAGGAGGGAGACAAATAAAGGGTCGGGATCTGCTGATCGACATAGCTAACGAAGTGATAGTGTCAAACCGGGTTTGGAGATTAACGCCGATCCGTGTGCTTGAGGAGGTTCGGTGATCTCCCACTCCCCAAGCTTTCGTCCTGATCAGTAGGGATGAGCAACACGACCAATTGAATCAGGAACTGTCTGAATTAGATTGAACTAGCCTGTACTAGATGATTCTTAGGGCGTTAGTCCGATTCTCAGTTCATAAAATTGGAACTAGTGATTTTCAGTCTGTCTTGAGGGGAATTGAACCGGAACCGATGATTTTTTTTTTTTTTTAAATTTCTCGTACAAAGTTCTTTCCCTTTCCTTCTCATGTGTCCTGCTCTCCTCTCCTCTTTCTCTGGTTCAAAGGGGATATTATTCATAGATCAACTGGTTTCCTTGGACCATTCGAGAATTAGATCAAACAGGGTCCGATCCCTGGTTCTAGAAATCAAGAGCCAGTCCTTTTGATAGACAGGGTCTGATCCCTAGTTCTAGAAATCAAGAGCCGGTCCTCTTGGTCTAGTTCTTGATTCCTAGGTGAGATTGAGAACTGATCACCCCTATTGATTTCTTTGCACCCGGCAGTGCATCCTTGATGCCTCTGGCGGAAATCTCCTTCTTGGTTTATCGTTTGAGCACTCATGGCTCTAAATTTCAATTGCTCTACTCAACACTAGGTATCGAGTGCATTCATAGTCGCTAGGACTTTGGCGAAAGCTCAATGATTCGACTTTTGGAATTGCCGATCGGCCTCCACGTCGTTCTTTTGGTCACTCTATTGTTTTTGCAACTACGGGGTTGGACCTTAGTGGCTTCGTAATAATTCGGAACATGGTATCATCCCTTCTTTGACTCTTCGTCCCCCCAAAAAGGACAAACTACCAAAAAGAGCATTGAATTTCAGTGACATGTTTTGGTTGGTACTTATGATGTTACCAGGAATGTTCAATGAGGTTACTAAAAGAAGTATATAATTCAAGAGTATTTTCTTTCTAACTCCGTTTATTTCGTGAAAAATAAATAATTAAAAAAATCTTTTTAAAATAATCGTTTATGTCTCTTACAAAATTGAATGAATAGTTGAAAGAGATCATTGACAATAATGAATTTATTTTATATGGATTAATTATTTCGAATAATATAAGTAATTATTTTTAAATAAATATTTTTTAAATTATTCATTTTCACGGAAAAATGAAACTTAAAACAAGATTAGGTCAACACAATAAATTAACATCAAGTTGGACAACGACCATGATAGCAAGATATCTAAACAAGACAGGGTAGGAGATGTGCGACTGTCATGCATTTATGAGAATTGACCCATGAAGCTCTAAGGGGACCTTGAATGTATTCTAGAGTCTCGATGCAATTTAGTTATTATTTGGAATTTTTCTTTTCATTGGCAGTAGTTATGTTTTATATTGAATTCCAGGAGGGAAAACAAAAAAAAAAAAGATCAAGAACGTTGAATTGTTGTGTAAACACTAGATTCTAATAATGTTTGGCCCACAAGTTTTCTCATTAAAATTTCACTTATCAACCTATATGAAATACCGCATCATGTGTCCACAATATACACACCGCTTAATTTTTCTAAACACGATATTTTTCGCTAAGAACATCTATAAGTAAGGTGAGTAATGTTGCCGATGTTAAGATGTGCAGTTCACAACAACAATATCTAAATTCTAAATGGAGAAACTCTTCTTTACTGCATACCTCGCACAAATTACTTAGTACTTTGACAAAAAAGAACTGGAAAATAAAGGCACGTCAACACAACCAACTTCGTAAAATTGCATGAAATGTGCTCTAGTGTGCAAGAAATTTGATTTGAGCAACTGCAATAAACCGATTGGTTGATGCCACATATTTTCTTCAAAAAATCCAATGAATTCAACGGGACGTCACGGTCTGTCGATGGTGACTAACGAAGGGAAAAAAAAAACATTTCCCTTAGCTAGGCTTTGACCAAGGTTGCGGTCTCGGCTAAGACAAGTGATTTTTGCGCCTCGATAATGCAGATCGAGAGAGACAGAAAGAGTACTGAAGAACAGACAAAGTTCGATAAAAACCAAAAAAAAAAAAAAAAAAGAAAGGGGAGTAAATGCAATAAAATAAAATAAAGAAAATGAGAAAACAATGTTTCTGGTGGATTTTCTACCGCAAACTTTCTCCATTAATTGCAGAAGAATGCGACAGCTCCTAACGGAGGGGGACCCGACCCCTTTCGGCCTCTTTGGTCCATGGCACGCTTTAGAATTGAGAGAAAGATGGAGAGAGAAAGAGACACATATGTATTTTGAATATTCCATTAAATGATTTTGTCCCACTGATATCTGACTTTTAAAACCTTTTCTTACATGCAAGCTCAGCTAAAATTGATTGTAGCGATGCTTTATGTCTCGCAAAAATAAAGAATATATTAAAAATACAAATTTGAGAACTATGGTAATTTGTAAAATAATATTGTTTTGGAATTTGTTCAGCCAAGAGGGTATATAATTTCTTTCTACACACAGTATCATTATCTAATAACTGCGATTTGATTGATAACTTTAAATAGATGGTTGTAACTGACGTTTCTTACAATGTTTTCTAAGATCGGGATTTATCGTAGCGATGGGAAATCCAATCGCCAAGATTGGTTGCCTATGTCGGGTCACGTGGAACTCACCCCGTCTTCGGCACTTCTGATTGGCTCGACCCTTTTTTGTGAATCGGACATCAAGGCGATACGAAATATTGATTTGACATAAATTCGAGAAAGGGACATGTCAAGCCTAGCTTCTACGGAACATGGAAATCCACACACGCTCGAAAACCACATACACTCATAAATATGTATTATTATAATTAGAGGTCTGTACTGATTTGATCTGGGTCCAACCTAAGAACTAGATTGGACCAAACTAGCTGGTTTTAGATGGTTCCTGGTTCACCATAAGGAATTGGACCATTGAGAAAAGGCCAATATTTCTAAAAGTCATTTATTGCGAAACAAATCCTAGTTACTAAATTATCTTTTTCGTTAATTGTTAGGAAACTTTCACTTGAAAAAAAGAAAAAGAAATCACCGGTTATGGGACTAACCTTGGAATTGAATCAGATCGACCAGTTCGATTTTAGGATTGGGTAGGCTATTTCCTAGTTCCATAAACTAGAAATTGACCCTGCTCATTTCGATTCCAAGTTGTAAGGTAGGTATCGACTCGTCTTAAAACCTATCGCCCCTACTCATCATTATCCTTTTTCCTACCAAATATAGAATTCATTTTTAGTGAAGACCGTGTAAGTATTAAAATGGTGTAAAGGTGGGTGGATGTTGGCACAATTCCCCTCTTAATCCATGCAGGCAAATGGAAACTCTTGTACCGATGTCATCATATGATCCTGTCTTTGTCTATAGTGAAGGACCACCAAAACCGAGCCCTCTTTCTATATATTTTATCTTTTCTTAATAATATCAAATATCTCTAATCAGAATTTCTTCTCCTTTTTTAAAGAGGAAAATAGTTTGAAATTAGCTGAGGTGGGGACTTGATTAAAATTAATCTCCTCCCCTTATGAAGTCACATGGGCTACGTACCATTGGACCTCCACATGGTTAATTTAATACACAATTTTTATTTTTATTTTATTTTGGCCTTCTTTAGCACACATTGAGAGATCTAAGTTTATTGATTTCTATGCCTATATTAAATTACATTCTTATTTTAATTATTATATCGTTCAATCTATGTTTGGATGTGATATGAGAGAGAGAGAGAGAGAGAGAGAGAGAGAGAGAGAGAGAGAGAAAGTGGGTGGGTTATTTCAAGATTATTTTATGTTTTTAGGTGGCTCGTTGTGGTTTTTTTTTATTTAATTTGAGTAATTTAAGTTCATCTCGTAGCCAAGGCGGAGGTTAGGCATACAAAATATTTTCTCTCCATTATATTACAAAAGAATTTAAAGAAATAGGACGTAAAAGACATGCGAGAGGCGAAGTGGATGAGTCAAATTCCAAATAAACTTGTGTTATTACGTTGGAACGATTTTAATCTATTTCTGAAGAATTTGGTAATTGTTAAAAAAAAAAAAAAGTTTTGGTAGCAAAGACTTACCAATTACCTGATTTATTGGCATTTTATTAGTGACTTACCGGGACTTTTAAAAAATTATCGGCTCTGTTTTAGGTTATAAGTTTGTAGCTTTTTCTTTATTTTATTTTTACTAAATTTTCTTTGTCTTTTTTGCTAACGACTCACATTTGCTAGTTCTTATTTGAATTTGCCAATCTTTATATGACTGATTGCCCCCAATTATATTAACTTGCTCTGAGTTATTGATCTCTTGATTGAGTTACTTTTATATATGATTAAGTTCTTATATTTATCAACTTTTATTTGTCTTTCTTACAAAAGCTTTCGCCTTTTTTTTTTTTTTAACTTTCGCAAACTCACCAATCTTTATTTGTGTGAAACACCAATATTTGTCCCGTTAATTTTCTAAGTAAATTTTAATTAGTAATCATTTGTAACCAACTCAAATTAGAGTTGTATAGTCAAAGTTAGTTGGTAATTTAATCGACAAAAGTCGGCATGTCACCCTCATTTATGTTGATAAATCTGTATAAGAATTTGAAAATTCAAAGTGTTGATAAATTGTGCCAACAAAAGAGGGTAATTAAATATACAAATTGGTAATTTCTAAACTATGATTAATGCTTCTAGTATCATAAAATTTTTAGTAAACTGCTAACATGTTACTCAAAAACAAAATTGGCAATAGTTCTTTCGTACCGACAATTTATTGACACCTACAATTCTTATTGACATCTACAGCTTGAAAAGTAATTCATATTTTTGGGCAAACGGAAAGAAGAATAGAATTCCGGTGTTATATTGAGTTGAGACAAGAGTTAGGAAAATTTTTTTTAAAATTGCCTATAATGAACCCTTTTCCTTTCAGACTTTGATTACAATAAACATCCTAAAATGCAATTTGCTTTTCATTGTTAGTCAACTCCATAAGTCCCAAAGATCAGCAAATAACATGTCTCTATATAATGTTTCAAACGTGATATAGATATCAAGATACACTCGAGATTATTATCTCACAATCGGAGTTTCTACCTCACCTTCTGTGACACCAAATCAAAATACCGTCAATTGATATTTGCATGTAATAATCGGGTGATTATGATCATGTTATCATAAAAACAGGTACTTTTATCAATTATGTTAGTCAAGGCGTGCTGGCTTCGGATTTTTCCATATATAATCCCGTCAAAAACGGTCAATTTAGTGCTGGATAGATTAGACAGGACGACATGACCCGTGCGGTTGTAACCAGCTTAGCTATAGTCAAAGAAAATGGCATATAGGTTGTTGACTTGCAGAGTATTTTTCTTGAGAAACAATATATTTTTTGAATCGGTTTTATTTCTATTTTTCTTAAGCTTGTCTTGGGGTTGGATCTCGGGATAGTCGAAACTAGGGGTGGCAACTCGTGCCCGAAGTAAACTCCATGTCATGCCGAAGAGTATACTACAAAACAGGTCAAACCGAACACGATTTGATTAGTCAATCGAGCCGATTTACTTGATACCAACACGATCCGAAAGTTTAGGAATTGACAATGTACTGCCATGTACAATGAGTAAATAATGGATTGACAAATCATCGCAATTGCATGATCAGCCGTACTACAACATTAACTCATCAACACAAAATCAATCCATTAGTAGCAACTCGACAAGAAGTATCCTCAAACCAATAATTCATCGACAAAATATCATTAAATCATATATCAGTGAAATGTCATCAATGTAAAATCTTTAATGGTAAATACGACGAGTCGCATGACATGATTAACCTACTAAACTAAACGGGGGTTGAACAGAACAAAACATGGTTATTAATCATATATCGCGAGCTGACACTAAACATGATTAACCTCAAGTCACATTCGTTAAGTTTTCTGTCGTGTCCGAACCGTTATCGTGTCGTGCGAGAAATTGCCCTCCTCAGTCAGCCAACAATTTCATGGACCGCCAGATCAAGGAGTGCTTTCTTTGTCCCCTCGAGGAACTTGAGGCTCTCTCTCTCTCTCTCTCTCTCTCTCTCTCTCTCTCTCTCTCTGTGACTGGCCTACTAAACAGTACATTACAGATCATATTTGAAGATTTCATATGCAAAACTGTTCTTAACATGCTAAAGATGTTGCTGGGATTTGTCGATCAAGGGAAGATTTTTAAAGAGACGAGTTGGTGGATGAGAGATGATAATTGCTCTATCTGTTGTTATAAGTAGAGGCACAAATCGAATCATTTGATCTTATGTCTTGATACCAGTTTTCTTTTGCTATATATACAGTTTCTTGACCTGAGATCTTTGTAGGCACGTTAGACACGGTGGTGACTCTCGGATTATGGTCGCGTTTCCTGAGATACCGGGGAGAATTCTGATCCGTTGGACATAGGGTTAGAGTCGTCTTCACCATGAAATGTATGGCCCCTTTCCTAACAATTTTTTCGGTAGGAATTTGTGTAAAACCTAAGTCTTTACAACGTACGACGACTTATACCCGCCGGTTTCCCTTCATGTTTGATAATCATGGCGGTCTTCTACTAAATGTACCATACCCTGTACATTTATCAAACTGGTCCAAACTGAGAATTGTACCACACAAGAAACTACGGACGGGCAACTAGTCACCACACATCTCTCCTTCATCTGACAAAATCTTAAACCAAACCTAGGGTCTTTCCTTGCCTTCTGTCTTTTGAAAATCACTAGATCTGTCCGGTGCTCCTCTCGCTTCCTCTCTAGTTCGTTCTAGCCGACGGCACTCTTGTTTTATACCGACGTCCCTTGGCCCTAAGGCGGGAAGAAGATAGAAGAGCACAAAGCGGGCCCTTCTCTTGGCTTCCCCACACGTCGCTTCTAAAGGCTGTCTGCTCGCTCTCAGCCAGAAGTTGGTCCGAGGGAGCAGAATCTGTACAAAGACTGTGGCTTCTAAATGTGAACAATTTACTTCAAATCTCCATCAATAATGCTCTCTCTCTCTCTCTCTCTCTCTCTCTCTCTCTCATATGCAACATGGCCACGATCATTAAATAATGCGATTGCCTTCGGACAATAGGCATGGTAAGCTAATAAACAAAGGAGCCCTCAAATTTGACAGAGAAGGAAGAGGGATTAAACTAATCATGTGACGGCCCAATGCTCTACGGAGACCAAGGCGGACGGCATTGAAAACACAACAACGACAATGCATTGCTTATGAAATCCGCAACTGCAACTTCAAGAAGAACACAACCCAATTTGATGTCATCCAAACATAAGCAGTGTCGTCATGTGCGCCTTCATCCGAGGGAATAACATCAACATTTTCATAACCTCAATGCCATGAATAACAAAACCCATATGTCACGGTGAGCATAGTTTCAGTACCATTTTTGGTGGAGGAGAGGAATGAAAGCATTGACGAGAATCGATAAATGCTAGACCATTTCAAGACACCATGCTTTCTACATGAACTAACATTGCCACCAAAAAGCATCTCTTGATATAGTTCATGGCTAAGGAATAATAAGATAGGACACTGCTAAGATGGGTTAAAATCGAGTCTCAGGCATTACGTTGCAAGAGAATCATGCCAAATTAAAGTTCGAACCAAAAGTTATTTCTTCTGAAGTCCAAACATGCGGTTGAAGGCCATGAGGCAGATTTATGTGAAAACACAACGGTGAAAAAGCACAGATTAAAACCAAATACACATTGACCAGGTACCTCTGACTAAGAGAAACAGAGTCTTCTCTGTTCTGTGACCACTGACTGGCCACAAGACCCTGCGACAATCAATCTAATAATTACTTGGATCTGTGCAGACCACAAAGACAATGCCTACATGAACACCAGCTGTTATGCAAACCAGTTACACCATGATTCTGGTAGAATTCCACATCAGTTTGAGACCAGTACAGATCCTACTAAGACCACTTATTTGCACTGACCAAATTTCCTTCTTTTTCTTAGAAATGCACGATTACTGAAAACAAAGCTTCTAACAAAAATGAGCTGCGAACAAGAAATAAGCACATGAATCTTCTAGTCCAAAGTGAGTCTCAGAAAAGCTTGGAGCATCGCACGATAATGGTTTGAAAGCCAAAAAGAGCATTCTAAATAACAAGGAAGCAGACTACGCATTTAATTTTGCTTGACCAAAACCAGAATAGATTAAACATAATATTTAACTAAATATGACACTCCTATTCCAGACTCTATGTGGAAATATCTAAATGATGTCAAGCACCATTCACCAAATTGACAGTTACAGAAGTCGCAGTTGGCAACTTGATGAAGAGTTAGTTACACGTAACGCATGGGAATATTAGCTCTGGACTTTATGATTTTAGCGGCTAAAATTTTTTCTTGCCAATATCTTGAATAGCATTGTTCTCAAAGTGTACAACAATCGGTTACAACCAAGTAGACGGTACAAACGACATACAAACACCCATACCACGATAAAATACTAAACAGTGCAGACTGATCCATGTACTGAATTCTTTGGTCTTTAATTGGAGACACTAAGACCTAAACTGCATATGCAATTAGCAATACTAGAGCCATCAGAAACGATTAAAAAGAAAAACAAAAGAGGAGAATATCAGAAACTAAAGGTGCTGAGTTATGAGTCACCTTCAAGAGGAACTCTAATCTGCAGACCAAATTCGCAGAATGCAGCTCCTCAGTATCTCCAAGCAGAAGCAGATAGAAGCTCTTTTCGCTGCCAGCAGAGCACAAGTGAATGCTGTCTCTTCTCCACATGGAATCCCCGAACTGGGGTCCGCTGCACAAGGCACTCAGCTTGGGACTCGTTGAAATTACTAAATGCTAATGGGGAGAACCCGGATGACAAAAACAGTGACCTCCATGAATGAGTCTTCTCTGGTGATCGGTGCCGACCCCTTATAATTTTCTCGATGCCCGGTTGAAGAAAATACCTTTCAATCTTTTGCATAACGTCAAAGTTCACATTCAGGGCGTCAAGAGATTCAAGCAAGCTGGAATAACTATTGAGGGCTTGGACTACATGTTGGGGAAATGGAGCATCGATTCGGTCACAACTTCTATCCAATGATACCACAATTTTTGGTGACAGTTGCTTTATAAATCGAAGCACTGAAGGAAGAATCGATGGGTGAGTTGAAAAGGAAGCAATTGGAAGGTTCACAGCGATAGCCTCACCATCCCTTATGTTAAGGGGCTCTGGCCAAGAACTTGAACATAAAGCCTCAATGTTCACAACTTCAAATTCTACATAGATATTCAATTCGTTTGCAAAATGCTTAAGATTCTCTTGTGTGAGGCCCAGCTCGAGCTCGTCATGGATCATAGGAGATGCGAAAGCAGTAATCTTGAGCGAGCGAGAGCCTTTGTTGCGTAATGCAAGTTCTTGCATCAAAGAAGCCCATTGCCCACCATACCCAACATCAAAGCTCAATATGTGAACTCTATCATATCCTTCCAATGCTTCAAGAAAGGCTTGGTTGCAAGTAAAGTTTGCAAATTGAAGGACAGGAGAGATTTCGGAGAAAGACTTATAAGCACCGATCTTGTAAATCAAACTAAAAGGCGAAAACGCCAGAGGATTGGTCGAATTAGTTTGGAGGAGCAACTGCAAAGCCTCTTTGACATAAAAGGCAGCCCTGATAAAAGGCTTACCGATAGGAGAGAGCTGGTGATTGAGCCGCGCCAATATCCCTTGCGCGAGTTCCGGGTTCCCTGCTTCGATCAGCTCCACAGCCTTATAAAGCTGGTCAACTATCGCCTGCTGAACCTGGTGGTTTGGTAATTCATCACTCATCTTCTGTTTCATTGCAGCAGGCACAGGCCTCTGTGTTTGAAACTGCTGAGGATGAAAGTGATACTGCTCTTGATGCCGAACGAACGTATCCTGTCCCGAATTCACCAACCCAGTTCTTGAACTCGAATAATTCGGTCCACCTGGGCCAGAATTCTGCCTCTTCGGAGGTGGCGCCGACAATGGGTCATGATCTTGCATCTGGGTATGCCCCAGTGGCACAAAAAAGGAAGGATTTTGAGGATACGTTGCCTGGTTCTGATTAACAATTGCTTGGGGATCAAAAACCATTGGCTTTTCATCTAGAGATCCATCCTGCTGTAGCTGGAAAACACCAAGAGGCAAAGCAGGCACAAGAGCATTGTTTGCTGAAGAAATGGAAAAGGAATTGGGTTTTCTTTGGCCAGGAAAGGGGATTGGGTTTGAGACTGAAGGAATTCTTACATTGTTGCCGTGAACATTTGAGCCACCGAGAGGGAAATCGGAGCCGCAATCATGCAGAGAAGCCTCGGTGTTCAAATTGGAACCAGTCATAGGTTCAAAGCTGAAACCTTGATCCAGCTCCCCAAAACCTGCACCGAATGCCAATTCTTGAGACCCACCAGTGCCCTGCAACAGCTTGCTCAGCCCAACAGATGGGTCCTCAATGTCGCCCATTATCATCCTCATAATTGATTGCTCTTGACCATTCTCGGGCAAGACAGCTTCCCAATCCTCCGCTCCCATCCCACATTTTCCTGAAGCGCCGCCCCGGGGCGTGTTGTTGCCCGAGGCCGCCGCCGCGGCCGCCCCCGCCGCCCCGGTCGTGTCGGTCGAGGCGCCAGCGCAGCCGCTGCTGTTGAGTGAGGAAGACAGCGTAGAGGACGGTTGAGGGCTGAGGCTTCTTCTGATGTCAAGAAGAGAGGACTGCTCACTACCCACAAAGAAATTCCCCAATTTGCTGCTTGGGGTTTCGGTGCTCAGCCACTTCTGGTGCTCTTCTTGGTGGTGGTGCCGGTGGTGTTGGTGGTCCTTCAAGGATGAATCTGTAGCCGCGGAAAAACCCAACACCACCCCTAAAGGAGTGGCCTTCATCTAAGGCAAAAAAACGAAAACCAAGAACAAAAATACAGTCTTTTGAATAGGAAAAAACACTCTCTTGATTCACAAGAACGGCCGCCGATATGCAGAAACGTTGCAGCTCCTCAAAGAAGGAGATGGGTTGATTTCTTTTTCTTTCCCCAGAAGAGAAGCATCAAACAAGATAGGAAACCCGCAAAGACTGGAAAGAACCAAGCTTTCGGGTCTCTATCAAGCAGAAGAAACCCGTCAATGCATGCAGATCCAAAGGCACGCGCTCAAATGCTCACGCCAGACTCCCCCCTGCGTCGTTCACTCTCTCTCTCCCTCTCTCTCTCTCTCTGTGCACAAAGTGTGTGTGTGTGTGTGTGTTACGTCACTGTGAGCACCATGCTCCTCCTCTTGGCCTTCTGCTGCTTCAGCGTATTTTTACCGTGTGGGGTTCAGCGGATGAGCTCCCTCGTCTTCCCTGTTCTTCTTCTGCTGCTGCTGCTGTTTCTAGCGTCTCTAGGACTCCGCCTTGCCTTCTGCTTCTGCTTACGAATGCGTGCAACTTATAAAAGTGGTAAAGTTCCCATCACCCCCCCTGCCCACTTTCTCTCTCTCTCTCTCTCTCTCTCTCTCTCTTTCTCTCTCATTCGTCATGTCATAATTTTCTTTTGGTAGGATTCTTTTGACGACCCTCTTGAAAATGTTTCCAGTTTAGTCTGTATGGCTTCCAGACAAAGACTAGCTGCACAAGTTCAAAACTTCCTAAGTACTTAAGTTTACATAGGTAAGCATGATATGATTGGACTTCATGGTATGCATGTAAGTTTTGTATATTTCTACGAGGGTGACTTCCTATTATTCGATCTCATAACAAAAAAAATTACGAATTGTATTGATTGTTACTCTATTATTTCGTCTTAAATCATGCCTTGTTGTTCTTACGTTCGAAAATATATGGATATTTCAAAATAAGGAAGTTTTCTCTCATGGGCCGCGGCAATTTTCACACCTCAAATGGATATTAATTCATAATTTTTCTAGTTAAATTGATCATAATGCCTTTTATCTTTCTTTCTCTTTAGTTAATCAATCTTCAATCGCCTCTCCTCTATCTTTCAACACAAGATAGTTTCAAATTCCATTTCTTTTCTATTTATGCGTTTGCTTGCCGCGTGCCATTGTCCATTAGAAAGGCTAACATGTGAAAATGACTCAATGAATAGCAAAAGTCATAGGCTTCAAATAAAATGTAGATTCTGGAATTCTTAAAAAATAAAAATAAATAAGTGCCTAATTGACATGGCTTTTGGGAAAAGCTGAGAAGAGGATCATCGAATATCACGTAACGTCACGAGAATGAGTTCAATCTTTGTATCAAGGAGAAAAAAGTTTATTTGTACCTTCAAATCTAAAAGATGTACTTATATGAATTTAGATATCTATCCACTATGTCTTCACTCGAGGAGTCTGTGATTCATTTGTATGTTGCGTTCCCTTTTGTTTAACTCCCTTTAATAAATTTCTGCATAGATGTAAATGTATCGTCATACCCTTTTTAATTCTTTCATATCTGCTAACTCCATTGAATTTGTTTGTGTCTTCACTTAATAGAGAAACAATATTAAAAGGGGATTAATTTTTATTTTGGGTATTTTTTTTTGTCAATTCATTTTATTATTTTCAATTGAAAGATGATTAATTTTTTTTGGAATGTCAATGAAAAATGTGTGTATGAAGCTATCTTGAGTGTGATATTAGACGCCCCCCCCCCCCAACTTTATACTATACAAAGAAAGGAGATGCTCCTATTATTTAAGGACCTATTCCATTCTTTTTCTCTCAGTAGGCTATCAGCAATTCTTATTTAAAAAAATAAAGTGATGTTAGGGGAAAATATGTAGATCCACACATTTACTTAATTCCCTCTCCCTACCAAAACACATCAACTTCATTAATCGAATTAAGCTTGTCTACTATTACTTATATAAAGCTATATCCGAATTACCAAAAATGTTTTCTGGAGGATTGTTCAAATGAGTGAATTTATTACAAAGTAAGTGTCATAATTAAGGTTTTTCGATTTAGCTACGAGTTCCTGTCATGTGTATGAATAAATCGTGTCCATTTACACAGAAGACGAGAGTTCATGGGATTTCGACACGTTGCACAAGGGTTATTCTACTTAATTTTTATTTATTGTTTTAATAAAATGGCTATTAACAAATAAATGCTCTCGACATTTTCAGTAAGGGTTTGGTGACGTCCCCTGAGGGTCCCCTTTGGTGAACTGTCACTTTCAATTTGCTCATAAAAAGTGAAAAACTTTCCAGTAAAACCAAAAGCCATAATTCACGGCCCCCTAAGCCAATGATTTTTCTACGTTCCCGTGAATAGAAAACTATCATATATTATCCTTTCACAAGATTACAGGACTAATTCCCTAAAAAAAACTTTCGAGATTGGGTCCAATCTAAACTGTGCCCGTAATTTTTTTTGTCTAAAAAAAATCATCAAGCCCCACTCTAATCCCTATCCACCCCATTAACTCACCATTCAAAAAATTACCTCTAATTTCTTCAAAATTATCTTAATCAAAAAGTCATTGTTGTTCGTGAGAGCATTGATAAAGATGCAGGTTTTTATAATAAATGTCTAAATGACCCTAAAGTTGACAATTTTGAAGAGATCAGTGGTGATTTTTTTGACGATGGGTTAATGGGGCAAATTTGAAACTAGAATGAAAGTTGATGGTATTTTTAGACAAAAAAAAAATGAAGCAAAATTGGAATTGGACCTAAAATTGGGGGCTTGTCATGGAATTAAGCCCAAGATTATAGTTGCTCCATCTCCCTAAATACTCTAAACGTGAAGATAAAGGGCTAACTGCAAGACACTCACAACTTTTTACTATACACAATGAGCCTGATATGCTTTGAGATTTTGCCTCTTTCTCCCCTCTTTGTTTCAATTTAAACAAGTTACTCTTCCCTTTAATGCCGGCTAACTACTCGGTGCCCCCCTACTTATTTGGTATTTTATCAGGACTTCAACATTTTTGTTCTTAGGACTATGTTATTCTTAATGGGCATAACAAGAGTGTTTTCTTTTATAAGTAGCACAACAAGATTTTTGATACTTGCTAGTGTTGCTTATATAAAAATATTTTAAATTTTATTTATTTTACATTTTAAATATCTTAACTTTATTCTTACTTATGAATTTTGATTTACCTAAGAAGGAGATGAAGTTGAGCGAATTCAAACATTCTTAAATAATTTTTTAAAGTTATTAATTAGATGAAGACATGGTTTTAATATTTAAATCCTTTAGCAAAATATTCTAAAACCAATCATTGTTGATATATATCCCCATATAGATATCCAACATTCATGGAGTAAATAGGAAAAGGTTGATCGCTAAATCAAGTAAGCAGGCTTGCTGCTCGACCCTTGGATCTCATGCTCCACTTTTATCCTGGAAACTCCAACTTAAATTATTTCAGCTAAATCATTTCTAACATTAATAAATTTGTATCTTAAATAATATTTTACTCAACAAATAATAAATAGAAAATAATATAATTAAACAGCTCATACTCTGTCCTTCTTTCTGAAAATATTTGGTATTTTTGCAACAATCTATCGTTAAGGTGCCGATATGCATTGAACATATTATCTTTTAATCTTGTGAACAAAAGTATTCAAATATATAAGACATTTTCGCCAAATTTCGAGACATCACTTGTTTAAAATTATTAATTTATATAGTGGAACTCTTAATAAACTACTTTTGATGAGAAGAATCCCCGCCTTCTTGCTTGATAAGTTTTGGAAATGTATAGTTCACTTGATAAATAACAAATTAACATATAATAGCGAGCAAAATTTTGGTACTAAAACAATTACTATGGAACAGCTGACTTTGTTGATATGGAGTCAAGAAATCAATAATAATGCACGCTAGATAAAGGTTGAATTACATATGAATATATACAATTAATGCAAAACCATGTATGCTAACCCTCTGTCGAACTCAAGTTGTATTACCCTATAGTGCATCATAATCGTGCACTGTCGTGAAATTGAATGTTAAGGGACTACAAATTTGTAGTCCTCAAACCAATGCATTAAATGAGGGGGCAAGAAGCACTTAAAACTCCAAAAAAAAAAAAAAAAAAAAACTTGAAAGCTGAAGTAGAAAATGAGAGTAGGTAAAAACTGAGAGGTAAAATTTCAACACTGCTCTCAGTTGTGGACCAATCAAATTTTAATGCGTCAAGATGTACAAAGTGTCTTTAATTGCTTGCTTCTTGAATGGAGGCCGGCAACATATGATGGGTGGGGCAAAAGGGTCTACGCAATACATGGAAAAAAACATCCTCGCGAAAACTTGTGCAGGGATAGGCCGGGGGGGTTGCAATCAATCCGATCCAATCCCAATGTCATAAATGTTGGCCGGGGGAGTGGGGACGTGAGGCAGGTCACTTGAATTTATGGCAGGGTCTACCCCTTGGCCTGCAGGCTGTGATGGTGCCATCCCTAGCATGAGCGCTTTACATTAACATGCTTTCGACCAAGGAAGTTGCTTTCACAACACAAAATTTGCCCCCATTGGCTAACGTGGTTTTTTTACCCCATAGTTTGGCCCAAACACAAAGGAACATGGTTTTATAGGGGCAAGCCACAAGCAAGATAGAGGCACCCTTTTCTTTTTTTTGGTTTTTTTAAGGATGGGTGGATGAGACAACAGCGGAATACCTTGGTGAGGGAACTGTGAGGATTACAAAAGAGGGGGCTACTGTGTCCAGACAAGAATGGAAGTTAGGGTTTTAAATTGGAGAGAGAGAGAGAGAGAGAGAGAGAGAGAGAGAGAGAGAGGGGTAGGTCTGGAGGTACAAAAGTTAGGTCCACGTTGAATTGTTTAGGGCAGCTATGAATTGGACATGACAGGTACAAATTGCATAGTTTAACCCCTCTCCCCATGTGATTGCAAGCAACAGCTCCTCCTTCCCCATTATACAATGAAGTGTAAAGTGGCCCCATCCCAATTCCATCGCTTGTCCCCCCCTCCTCTTCCTTTCATTTCCAATTCAATTTTCAACTTTGTTATCATTTTTCTTTGATAATCTCTCAAAAGAATTTATCGAACCTACTCATACATAAATAATACAATAGAGAAAGAAATTATATCGAACGTACTCATTTTATAATGACAGGATAGATAGACTCAATAATCGGGTAAAGGAAATCCACATTGAAATGTGAACTCTCTCTTTCTAATTAGCTTTTTTTTTTTTTTTTTTTGTCCCCTTTTATTGTTTGTCAGAAAAGGATGGTGCTCAAGATGTTCTTTTCTCTCCTCTCAAGACAACCCTACGCCTCAGCCTCAAGCAAATGCAAACTTCTCAGAGAAAAAAGCCTACGTCCCTAGACCCCTCCCTAGACCCCTATTTAACAAAGACACATCAAAACATAAACTACGCATTTTCGCGCTATAATCATCGCTTTACATGTAGGAATTGATGACTAAAAGCTTTTTGCTTTATCGAATTTAATAAAAAAAGAAAATAAGATCTCCACATGATTAAAGGGACACACGTTAATCATCCATAACAAGTTTCGTGCCATGCCCATTCTCCTCCCCCTCTAGGAATAAAGTTTGAAAAAAAAAAAAAAAAGATCGCCGGCTGTCATCCTAATGATTTTTCATGCTCATAATTCAGAAAACTAATTTTATAAATTTTTTTTTTTAGTTTCTCTATTATAATAATGTTTTCTGTCTAGCAATTTTCCTTTTGCTTGACGCGTATTAGCAAACTTTTCAACCAACGCAATGTTTCTTGTCCAAAAAAAAAAAAAAAAAAAAAAACCAACGCAATGTTTTCCAGATTTTCATTTGCGATCAAAGCACCGAAATTAAATAATATAAAGCAAAAAATATATATGAACTGTATTTCCTCACCAGACCCCATGAAACATGGTTAGAGCATTGATTACTTGATTAGACGACCCCCAAATGTGTACGACTTGGACGGTCGTTAATCTAAATCCAATCAAAGATACATGAAATTAGAAAAAAATGATTTCTAATTCGGAAATGAAAATGCGAAGAAATGCATGCGTACGCCAACTTAGGCTAATAATATATGCCTGCTGTCCTTTGACCTTTCTACGTATTTGGCCATGTCCGATGATTAAGCTGCTTGAACAATTCAATACCATAATTGAATTTTTATTTTTTTATGAGTTTATTTAATGTTGGGTTTTCATTGAAGTCGTTGGGAGATTATAATAACATGGTCGAGTGGACTTCCTTGTCACTTTCGTTGCATTATTGCTGTGATTGAAATCATTACTTAGATTTGGATGGTGGTAGTGTTTAAGGGCGTGTTTTACCATATAGTTTATAATGACACTCCCACCTTCCCTAATTTACATTTGGCAGGCAAAAATATTTAATTAAACTTTGTGGAATTGCATTCATGCTATAAGGCAGAAAAATTCATGATTGGAACAGGTTAATTGAAGGTGGACACTCTTTGGTGTTCCAATTGAAGTTAGGTTCTATATAGTAAACGCTTTTAGTGGATTCGATTTTATTTAGTTGATTTGTCCTGGACGTTACGTGTGAGACATATTCATCAATCTTTCATAGGTCAAATCATGTGAAAAAAAAAAAAAAAAAGATTACCACTTGTCTTTTTTGACAAAATCTTGTCAAGAGATCTCACAATTTGTACAACTTCAATACGCGGCTGCATTCCTTTCCAGATACATGCACATTGCATAACGACGACATTCTGGAATGTACTTGTTGAACGCAAATATAAAGCCAATCGGATTATAAAATAGTACTGGCATTTGCTTAATTGACCAAAAGGAAATATGGAATTTCACGAAAATGACAATTTTCAGCGGAAGCCCTCACCATTGCAGCCGGTTAAGTGTGAAATGAGTATGTCTAGGATGGATTCATACTCGACAACAGTATGTGGGATCGAAGGAGCGCCGTCAAAGGGAATCGACTAATAAAGCTACACCTAGTTGATTGAATGAAAAGTTTCATTGTCAGTGTGAACTCCCTCGACTCTAACTCTTTGAGTGAATCATGATTATTGATCAATGTAACATTTTGTGCAATCACATGTATAATGTCTCTAAATTGTGAAATCTGAGAAAACACAGCAAACAATGCTAATGCAAGTATATGAAGTGTTAGTTTTTTCTTTTTTTGGTTGAGGATTTGAAATTTAATGCCATTGACGAATTATAACTTTAAATCTTATTGAATGTGAAAAGAAACCTTTGTGGCGAAATATTTTGATAACTCTATCAATGCTATTCGAAGATTCATTGTATTTAGGTAACTATATCATTAGGTAATATATGTTTTTTTCAGTAACTCTTTATTTATCTCCTTAGAACACTGAGTTTAGGTACACATTGAAGTAAGTGAGATGATTGAGAAAGCATGAACATGAAGATGAGAATTGGATCATTCTTTGGCCGCAATTAGTGTACAAATCGAGACACCAATTGACATTTCATTTGAGTCTCTTGCTCGTCCCCACCAACCTTGTTCTTTTGTGTGATAAATATATATTTAGGTTTACAGTAAATAAAAAGGAATAATTTCCATTTAGTAATTTACATAGAGTAACGGTGTTAATTTTCTTCCACGATCTTACATCGCTATCATGCACTGTATCTAGTCATGAAATTACTACCTTGATAATGAATATTACGACCACTAAACTACTAGAGACATCGGGAAATCACTCTCTATAGCATTCGGATAACGATCGTCATGCGATGTCATCCCACTTTATTATTAGCTTGAGATTGCAATGGAGCCATAGCTGGTGAGCTGAATGTTAAAGTAAAACAGCGAGTGTGCATCATCTATAGTCGTCGGGTCTTGTTTTCTAAGCTTATCTTCACGGTTGTTTTCCGACCCATGTGGGAGGCATAAAGGAACCAGATATTACAAGTCCAAATATTTATTTTTTATGTTTGTCCAAACGTCGCAAGTGCCTAATTTAATGACTAGCCAACTTGAACAAGCCAATCAAATTGACCTCCATTGAGGGAAAAAAAAAGAAGAAGAAAGGAGAAGGACAAAGCCAATTCGATTGCAATAGCGACGCCCAAGATTAATGATTGAAAAGTTTAGGCAGTCTAGACAATTGGGCCAATATAAAATATGTGGAGGATCATGTCTTCAATTGAACTGCCGGCGTAGATATTAATCAATTCAAGTAGCATTATGTACTTCTTGTCAATAGATAGAGGTGCCAATGTGGGACAAGTCCTCGATTTTTTTTTTCTGATATTCCAAATCATGTATCTTTTTCTTCGAAATCATAGAAATGAGTAGAGCTAATATTTCTTATTTCACTTGATAAACGGACCGAGGGTACATTTGAAAGTTGAGCATGTCTCTTTGCTGGTATAAGATTTTAAATTGATTTTTAGTGATTTTAGGAAATTTCATGTGATATAGTACTAGAAGATAATTTGTACTTGTAATGGTACTGTATATTTTTAATTGCCGAGTTTGGTGCAACTTTCCAATGGATTTTGGGCTTGTAAAGTCCCTTGAGTGAAAATTGAGGTATTCTATAAATATTTTTTGGACCATTTTGAGTGAAAGCTAGTATTGACAAAGTCCAATCCCCAGGGCAGGGACGCTGTCATCTTTTCATTTTCGGAAAGCTTGCTACGAGGGTTTAATGAACTTTTTCTGGTCATCTTGCCCTCACTAGTTTTCTCGTATTCCATTTTTACACTTTGTAGAGGACAAGCCGTGGCTAGTTGCGAAGGACATGGAGGGGTGTCGGCATTAGGTCACTTGGAGTCACATGTCATCGACTCACCGGTGCCACCTCAACTAGGGCCGCAGGACCTCGTTGGCCTTCACTTAGGATTGCGCCAACACCTGAAGTGCTAGATTTGAGGACAAATCGTGACATTGACGTTGGCTGGCTTGAGGTCATGTGACTTCGACGACATATCGCCTAGGGTCCTGCATCCTAGGCAGCCCTTGCCTAAAGTTGTGCCGATTTTTAAAGGGTCATATCTAGACAACTCGACCGTCCAAGAGTCAAATCTAAGAAGCTTGAGGTCACATGACCTTGATGGTAGTTGCTTGGAGTTGCGCAACGCTTGAGCTGCTGCATTGAAGGGTTAGATCTTACTTCCTCTTGATTCTCTCTCTCTCTCTCTCTCTCTCTTCAAAGTTGCTTTACAAAATAATATCATAAAACTCAATATCACAAATGCCTATTTGCTTTTAGCAAATACATTTTGAGTAAAAAAAAATTTGGAAAAATGACTTTGCATCTTTCCAAAGTCGTGCCCAAATGCACCCTACATTTCTTGGCCAAATCCTAGCTAGAGTTGCTAGACTGTACATGCACATATATTCACAAGCGTTAGTTAACACTGGTTAGCATTCATATGCAAATTTGAGATTTTTGATGTATCAAGTTCCACAAACTTTTAAAGGCGACACTATCACTTTTGTTGATTCTATTGCTAAATCATGGATTGTTACTGTTTTTTGTGTCCTGTTAGAAAGCAATTAAGCATAATATATATAGAAAAAAATTATTAAGTATAAAAAATTAGGAGAAGACAACCTCTTCCCCAACCGGCCAATACAATTGAATAACGACCCGACTTCTAATTCAATTTTAGGCCGGTGCTGCACTATTCAATTGGTTTATCTAGATCAATCGATGCAACGTGATGCTGGGTAACAAACATTGCCTTCCATAAGATTTGGGAACTATTGCTTCGTTCTCTTCTCGCTATCTCGTTGATTTAATCTCAAGCTCTTGATATAGTTGATACAACCAAACATAGGAAAGATGAGTTTATGAAAAACTTTCAAGCCATGGACTAGCCTTTAAAAATGAATGAAGGAAAAATATTTCCATCGTCCACGAAAAATATTTAGATATAAGTTATTATTGATAATAAGTATATTTGTATTAATTAATCATCAAACAATACAAACGATTATTTTTAGAAAAATGTTTTTTAAACCATCTATCTTTTATGAAATAGACCGGGCCTAAAAGAGATTTTGCATATAAAACTAAAAGAAAGCCCACCAAACCCAATTTCTCAGCTTGAGTTCATAAGTTATCATGAGGAAGAAAGATTTTCGAGTCTCGGAGGCCCAATCCAACTCTTCGTAAGCTAGGCCCACCTTATACTTGCGTTGAATCGAAGTCAACAGTTTTGTTTTTTCGCTTTCAATCTTTTAAAACTTTGATATTTTAAGTTTTCAATCAACATATGTAAACTCATGAATATGAAATTTTTTAGATCATTCGAGGTTGTCGTAAATTTTCTCATAATTTTTCAGAATCGCTATTGTCGTTGCTCTTTTAATTTTTCTCACAGTTCATTTGTTCATACCGAACAAGATCTTTCCTTACAAGCTTTCTACATCCGTGTGTTTATATATGTCTAGCCAAAAAAAGTACCCAAAAAAATAATTCAGGCGAGTTAGAATTATTATTTATATATCTATATATTTAGGTCAAAATCTTCAATTATCTCTTCTTTTTTTTTAGGTGCTTTTTCCAGAATTACTTCCCAGCACGTCATAGGATGTGGATCCCAGCACGTCAATTAATTTATGCTTACTATTTCGGTCTTTTTTTATATTAGCAAAGATGACACTTCGATTCACTAGAAAAAGAAAAAGAAAAAGAAAACAAGCGGACGCTTGCGTGGAGCCTAGGCTAATTATTAAATAAAGTTACGAGAACCTCCAACTAATTTTATAGATATCGGTTCTTTTTTTTTTTTTTTTTAATCTTTCTCAAATATTGTCATTTTACACCTTTTTTTTTTAACAAATATTATATCCACGAACAAATGCATACATTTTTAATTGTATATTATCTCTCGCATATTTCCATAACAAAATTTTATACTTTCTATATTATAACAGCCTCAAGTTCAAATCTTAAATTTCTGCTTTCCATATATATGCGGCAAGTTGTGCTTTTCATGGAAATATGAATATCAACTGATTTCTCTCGTCCTAATTTATGTCGATAGGGTAATTTAATTTAATTCGTTTGATGTCGCTTTCCTGGTAAATACAACGCGCCTGTACCTTTACTAGTTATTTGTAAAAAAACCTCCTTCATTTAGGTCATGACGGCGGTGGAGTAATATGTTAATGTTAGACAAGTACAAAAGGTGGTATGTTTTTTCGCTTACTGGAATTAAACTGTAAAATGCGAGAATTCATAGTAGAAACCATAAAATCGTCTGTGGTAATAGTGCGAGTGATTTCTTTTTCGCAGGTGAAATTAGTTTGACTTGACTCAACTGAGAAAAATCTAAACCAAATTAAACAAGAAACAGGGGCCTGATTGCAACCGCAATTTGATTTAACTTGAAAATTACTTGAAACTAAAAATGACGATCCAATTATCAGTTATTACAAGGTTGTTGTTAGGTCCCCCGTTAGTGTAAACAAAATTTATGCGTTTACTATTGAATGGAAGGATAATTGTCTTAAAATTTCTAAATCTTTTACATGGCGGCCAATTTGATTCTAAATATGTTAATTTGGCCAATTTAATCTTTAACCATTTAATGATTTACCAATATAATACCTTCGGCCAATTTTAACTTAAGTTGACGTGGATGCCTATCACCCTATGTGGTACAGTTTGTGCATTGATGTAAATAATTTTAGTAAATTTATTTGAATTTTTTTCACTTTTTCCCTTTTTTTCCCATTCCTTTCCAGATGCACGCATATTGCATAATGACGGCACTGTGAATTGTACTTGTCAAACGCAAATATAATAGTCAGTTGATTTTTTTTTTTTTTTTTTTGGGGGGTTGAAGTGGGAGTGTCACTTCTACAATGTTTCTAAATTGTGAATTCTAAGAAAATATAGTAAGAAATGCTAATGTAGGTACATGACGCGAGAGTGTTTTTTTGTTAGGGGTCAAATTCAATGCCATCTATGTATTGGAACTTTAATTCTTATTAAATGCAGAAAGAAACGTTGGTGGCGAAATATTTTGGCAACTATATAAAAGCAAACCGAAGATTTCATGAAAATAATGATTGGCTTTGGAAATTATACAATTTTAGATATAAAAAGAGTTCGATTTCTGATCGTGATACTTTTACATGACGTATAAGATCCAGTCGAAAGAGCGATATCATTAATAATATCTTCCAATATATGTCAACCAAGACAGGGTACTCTTGTAGAATTTGTCCACCATTACGAAGAATAATTAAAACAAACGAGACAAATTGAAAGTCAAGATAATTACGGTTCTCGTGGGAAGCTCAAATTGCATGTTACTTGTTACGTTTTAAAAAAGTTTAGTGAATA
Source organism: Eucalyptus fibrosa (assembly GCA_017140475.1). NCBI lineage: Eukaryota > Viridiplantae > Streptophyta > Magnoliopsida > Myrtales > Myrtaceae > Eucalyptus > Eucalyptus fibrosa. The sequence continues at coordinate 19,348,008 of CM029509.1, read as the reverse complement.
ATTTTTTCAAAATCAGTCTAAACATATTTCTAGTACAATTTTACTTGTTATGTTGTCATATGTAACATTGTAGACTTTTTCAATTTCTTATGAGTGCAAATTATTTGAATTAAAGGGGTGGTTGTCTCGCCATATCTTGTATATATCTTGTATATGTTGAATGGGAACATATCGGTTGTGGGCATTCCGTCTTCCTATATTTTGAAAAGATGAACTAAGTGTGCCAAATAAGAGATTGTGAATGATGAATCTTATCAAATGTCGCCAGTCCATCTAAATTTAATCGATTTTTCACTTTAATGTAAGAATCTTTTGAAGTGATGAGTTTGGAAGCTGAAGATGGAAATACCTATGAGAATAGTTAATAAGAACTTGGAAAAAACGAAGGCTGGAATTTCATCATGTAAATCATGTGATGTGACCGATGATGCTAGTGATGATGATGATGTTAATGAGACTTCTTCATGTAAGATTTTAATATTGAACCTCATTCGAAGGAAAGAAAAGGGAATAAGTTATGGAATGCTTAAGAATTCAAGTGAGAAAAAGAAAAAATCTATAAGAAAGGAACACCCCCAATGCGAATAAAATGTCGAAGTGAGTAATATATTGTTATAGTCCATACGATTAGTTAAATTTTTCGTTAATACTACATGATGTCAATTAACATATTTATTACTTTATAATGTATAGTCGGTTGCTTAAACAACGCATGATCATTTCCTAGATTATTTGAAAAATCCAAGTCAGATTTAAAGTGCCTTTTATCTTAGTAACATTGGTAGTTCTGTAGTAAATCTAAATTTTCATAATCAGGTTTGATACTCTTAATCCTCAATTTGTATCTATATTCTAATAATTTGATCATTTATTATATAAATGTAACCACCATACACTATGCCATCGGGGATTATAAATGGATTTTACCAATTCCCTAATTACGTATTTAATTATTTGGTTATTAGCTTATGTTTCATCCACATTCCTTCTATTAACATAAGAAAAGCTTAATTAGTCATCAATCAGTTTCTTTGAATGTTTTATTAACATCGATTTTTGTTACTATTCTTTCTTGTTGATATATGTTCGAGCAATACCGACCAAAAAAAGAAAAAAAAAAGATATATGTTCGAGCAACATGATTGATTTATGAAAGCATTTATTTACATTTCAGTCATTTATTTTATATAAGTGCAATCATTATACATCATGCCATTATGGATTATGAATGCATTTTCCCTATTTACTAGTCAAGGGCTTATTATGAAAATCATTTTAAATCTTAGTGTTGTTTCATATTTTCATTACTATTGTAATACTTATTGATCAAGGCGCACATCGCGGAGGTGTTCATCGAGGCGCAGATCGCGGAGGAGTTCATCAAGGCGCAGATCGCTGAGCAATTCATCGAGCTGATCGATAAGGAGTTCATTGAGGCACTGATTGAGGAGCAAATTGTATAAGCAGAACAAAAGAACGAGCATGAGCCATGGGAGATAGAGAATGAGCCACGGATAGTGGCATCGGAGATGGAGGAACAAATGATTGAGGCGGGGAATGAGCGGAACAAGCCACATGATCAAGTGGCATAGTAGCCACAAAGCGTAGAGGAGTACATCGCGGAGCTATTTTGAGTTAGGTACAACTTACCTTTTGGGGTTCAAATCCCCACCTCCTCAGGGGGGATGGGATAGGGACGCGTAAGTTTCGAGAGTGGGTTGCGACTCCCACGCCCTGCAAGAGGCAGGGCACAAGTCTGCTAGTGAGTGTAGAGTAGAAATAGAGTAGGACTGACAAAAAAAAAAAAAAGAATTGAACGAGGGCGATTCTGACTAAATGCATTTACTACTACAACTTATTTACATCTTATGTATAGATAATATGTGCAATACTATTGAACAGTCCATTTATTTGTATTTGTATATTAAAAAAGAATGAGTAATTGATAAGAACTTCTATACTACTCTTTAAGGTTATTTGGTTAAATGTGAATACTTTAACATTAAATGTACACAAAAATATTGACTGAAGAGGTGTTCATCGAGGCGCAAATCGCAGAGGAGTTCATCAAGGCGTTGATCGAGGCGCAGATCCAGTTCATTGAGCTGATTGCAGAGGAGTTCATCGAGGCGCTGATCGAGGACAAATCGTAGAGTAGTTCATCGAGGTGCAAATCAAGGAGGAGCTGATCGAGACGAAAATGGCGCAAGTTGCAGAGGAGATAAAGGCACAAGCAGAACAAAAGAACGAGCATGAGCCACGGGAGGTAGAGAATAAGCCACGGACAGGCACCGGAGATGGAGAAACAAATGATCGAGATGGGGAATGAGTGAAACAAGCCACAGGAGCAAGTGGCATAGCAGCCACACAAAGCGTAGAGGAGTTCATCGATGAATTATTTTGAGTTAGATACAACTTATCTTTTGAGATAATAATTATTTGGACATATTGTTTAATAAAAATATATTTGTTATTCCTTTATACAATGGGTTATCAAACTGTTTTCAGCATTTTGGGGTAAATGAATTGAACGACGGCGATTATGACTAAATGCATTTACCACTATAGCTTATTTACATCTTATGTATAGATAATATGTGCAATACTATTTTACAGTCCATTTATTTGTATTTGTATATTAAAGAAGAATGAGTAATTAATAAGAACTTCTATACTACCATTTATGGTTATTCGGTAAAATGTGAATACTTTAACATTAAATGTACATAAAAATATTGATTGAAGAGTATTGGGCTACTTATAATGCTAGCTTTTATGTAGCATGTTATGGATTGTAGTTTATAGAAAATTTTGCAAGATTAGAGAATGTGCCATTAAGACTATAAATTTATCTAAATTTGGAGAGAATGATTCCGATGCTGATTTTTATTAATAGTATTTGTGGAGAACTTTGCAATCTAGTATTGTGGAGTTTTAATTTGGAAACACTATTGTATGGATGTGAATGGTAATATGGAGTTTAATTGGGCTGTAAGTGATAAATAAATGGTAGGAATAATTTTACATTACCTTAAGTAGTTTTGTGTTTGGATGCTCTTTTAATTTTCTCTCATTTTTCTTTCTTCTAAAAACGACCGTATTTTGAGTTAATTAGCACTAACTTCACTTCTCATCATATTTAACATTTTTAAAATCCATTTGGATACTTTAGCCTATTTGCGTACATTAGATCTGTTCTTATTTGGATATAATGGTGTTGAATGCATATATCAACAATATTCATGGTGTTTTGTTGGTTGAAATCTCAAGATAGGCCAACCTTGAATTAGTTCCTTGCTTTCGCAACCTTGAATTATCTTAAGTTGTAACGATGATTTTGGTTTCAATATTGAGCCAATTGGAGCTTCCAAACAAAGGGTTCGATTTCTAGACTTTCCACATTTTCGAGGACAATCAACACTTTATTTATGTGAAGAATATATTTTGGCGTCAATATCTTTATTAAGAAGAATTGAGTTTGGGACATTATGGTTAATGTAGCTTAGTAATATTGAGCTTATGACACTTGTTCGCTATATGTTGACCTCTAATGAAATATTGATTTCAATTAGTTTTCTTAAATACAAATACCAAAAGAAATGATAGGGCCTTAATTGCTACCATTGATATGCAAATATATACATGAAAATATGCTAATTCAAATATTGTTGAAACTACATTTATAAAATAATCAAGAACTTGTTCACATTAGTTTGTGTAGATTGTTAAAATCTACACAAACAATAGTGCTAGGTAGCTAAAAATGCCCTACAAAAAAACTAAACAGAGACTATATTCGATGTAATAAAGTTTGCAAATAAAATAAGTACATATAAATCAGAACACTAGACATGCCTCCCTCCCTTTAAGGAATCAAACTGAATATCAATGAATTTCCGATGCATATAGACTCTCAATGTTGTAACATCGAAGGTATAATTATACCTAAGCACTTTAGCTTTTTAGCCCATCTTGTCACAACCATCTTTTTTATAGTCATCTAAAAGTGGCTTTTAGTTTAAGTTGTCTACTCTATCATCTTATATGACAAGATTCAGTTTATCTGTTGATCTTGGTCCGCTTTACACAACATTTATAGTTTCTGGATTTAGTAAAGCAACTTGAATGTTTGTTTCTTTGTCCTCTTAAACCTTTGCCTCAGTGAATATGTGTGCGCACATGCTAGTCATGAGACAAAATTGAAAAGAATCCTCCTTCAGAGCTATTTGTTTTGGCACATGAATCTGTAACAGATAAAATTCATTCTTAAAGAAATTTGAGAAGACTATTTTCATAGTACTGCCTTCTTATCCTATCTTATATTAAAATATGGTCAACGTTGACTAGTGCACTATGAAGAGGAGTAAGGCAGCTAAGTAAGATTTAAGAATTAATTAATAAAATTAGTCTGTTATGTTTTCTTAGTTGTCTCAAAACAAGAAACAAAAAATAAAGGTCAGAAAACTTGACCATAGATTATATTAAAGAAACATTTTAATTTAGTTACGTATTAAAGTGGCATGGCATATAAAATATGTATTGTATTTGTTTGTTGTCATGCCAAGATATAGAAAGACCAACCGGTCAAAACTAAACTAACAAGAAAAAAAAATTGCATTTAATAAATAACTGTCATGCATGTACCTATTACTTACAACCATAAGAGATCATTTGAGGGAACTAATATAATGAGCAAAAATTGGGTGAACTTACCACTTTATGATTGCTTCATCGAATCACCTCGCCTGCTATTCTCTGTTACTGTCTCTTATATTGTATTAAGAGATTTATATTTCCATTCTTGCTCAAGATCAACATAATCATCATGATTGTCATTAGGATGTTGAAAAATTCATAGGTTTCGTTGGTCCCGACTCCAACATTCTAAACTTCTCCACCATCATCATCGTATTTGCTTTCAGGTATACAATGTCATCCAACTTACAAATAGGGGATCCACCCGACTTCATGATTTGAATAGTTTCTAATGTTTTTCGACACTCCAAGCATGAAAAAGAACTACAAGGTTGGTTTGGAATCATAACATACTTTTGAAGTACAAGCCATCACCATTATACTCCCACCATTCATCTATCATGAGAAGACAATCACTACATTAGGAATGATGACTATCCATCGGGAATTACTAGATAATTCTAGTCAATAAAAAGTTTATGGAATGATTTCTTTTATAGATCTCATTTCTTATGAGAAATAGATATATTGAAATTCTAGAATTCTATAGTGGCTTTTTGTAGATAGAAATCACAATTCTGGTTTTAAAAGTTGTTAATACATAAGAAAAAATAAAGATTCTAAATATAGTAATGAGACAATGACCTTCTAGATACAATGGGTGTAAATTGTAATATGAGTAGATCTTGTCTTGATTTACTTTAATATAGTGAAGAAATATAAGAAAATGAGAAATTCTTATGAGGAATGAGATGCTTTGGACATTATTTTTGCTGCACATGTGAACAAGTTTGATGCTCTTTTGTGGTATTATAGCACTTGTTTCATGAAAATTTATTGTGCTTCTTCAACGACCATCTTTTGTAGCACAATTGATTCCATCTTTCATTTTTTTACTCTTGTGAAAATTGTCACTTAAAATGTAAGACATACGAAGCTATAGCCACATGCACTAGATGGATTACTACAACTCACATACCATAGAAAAGCTTCTATATGGACTCATAATTGCTATCATTATTGTTAGAAAGCCTCTTTAGATATTCTTTTACTCTTTCAATCACTTCATACAAGTATAAAGTTGTTGAATTCGTAGTATGAGACAAACAATGAACTCCGAATAGTAGTTCAAAAACTTACAATACCTCCTGGCATTGGTTTCAAAATTGGGGGCTTCCAACAATAGAAATAACTTTGCTCGTGGTTCCTTTCTTAAGATGTCTCGACTATCTCCTCTTAGTAGATGAAGAATATAGTATATGACAAATAATACATGTTCAAATTCATTCTTGACAACTATGAAATATTAAAAAAAGAAAATTCACCCAATGGCTAACACAACAATTGCTAGTATCCATCGTACATCATTACATAGTCAAATTTGAACAATAACATGGATTGATCTATAACAATATCTCATAGAAAATTCATAAAAATGGTTGTTCGGTAAAAGGGTGAGAAGACACATGAATGAATTCAGATTTGATATTAATCTCAACTTAAATTCATTGAGGATGTTCAAAATTAATAAGACAAGTCAAACCTTCTTTTTTTTTGCACTCTTATTCAAACAAACACATGGACAACTTATTGTTTTTATATATCATTTATTGATACATTGTCACTCTCTATTCTTGCGCTTAGAACCATGCCTCTCAAGGATTGTTCATTCTTGTTTTAATTTCAAAAAATGAGAACTTATTAAGTGTCTTGAAGCCAAACCAAATTGAAACCACAAAATCAATTAGATGGCTATGTGAATACACCACCATCAAACAAAAATGCCTAATTTTGTAAAAAAATAACTAGTCAGATACCCATCAAACAAACACAAATTCATAAAGCATTACTCAGCATGTGCAAACTTTGAATTCGACACTATTAATTGTCCACCTTGGTCAATTTCGAGCTTGTTGGCATATAATTGTGAAAAAAAGGGGTAAAACACTAACCTATGCTCATCGAGTGCAGAACACAAATCAAAATAGCTAATGGGACTCCAGGAGGTGACAGCAAAGGCAGAAGCAGCATCATGGCAATAATGGGAGCAAATGGGTCCGTGAGCTTGCTAGACCATGAATTGGAGGGACAAAACTGGAGTCGCCGATGGGCTCCTCGAGGTGGAGGTGGTTGCCTATTTGGTCGCGGAAAGAGACCATCTGCCCTCATTCCTTAAAATTCCTGAGAAAATGAGAAGGGAAAATTTGGATACAATATAGAGTAGAGGTCATGAAGTGATGACGGGTTGTAAAGATAGATAGCTTACTTCGCGAAGAAGGGGAAAGCCCTAACCTAAGCTGGTCAGACATAGATGACAAATTGAGGCTGCCAATAAGGCTTCGAGACACAATGGCAAAGGTGAAGGTAGAGGCTAGGGGTGTTAATGGGTCGGGTCGGGTTTCTAGGTTTTCCCTTCTTCTTTTTTTCCTTTTTTTTTTTCACCTCCTTTTTCTCTAGGGTTCGGGTTGGGGGGCACCATTTTCGATAATTAACCTTTCAACACATTAGACCCGAGTTCCAATGGAGAAACAAAATTTACAAGGAAGAGCAACAGAAACTTCGGGCAGCCGCATAAAAGGCTAAGGGCGGAGATAAAGCTCACGGCCATCACGCATGACAAGAACATGTCGTCTTTGCAAACTCTTAACTGAATAAGCACATGTATGAGGATCTCTTATCAATTGGACTTTGTCGTTTGATTTTTTTGTACACTTCTGATTCATTGGAGGGTTTTGTTGCTTTGGTCATCTTTGCAAAAGGGGAATATCCGACTTGTTTCTCGTGTATTTTGAGGATTTGAAAATGTTGTTTTATAGTTGATTATGGTCTTCAAATAAAAGGACCTTTATAGGTGGGAGAATGTCTGCCTTATTAACATTTTTGACTTCCTTTGTAAGGTCTAGAGAGAGTATTGGTTTAGACTGAAGATAGACCATTAAGCAGTGCATGTATTATGCATTAAAAGTTTCTCAATTGTCCATTTGCCCTAAATACCTGATCCTTACATCGGATCATTTCACTCTCCAATATTTTTTAGATGAATCCAATGCATGGCAATTAGATACTCAATGACGAACAAAAGCATCTACAGAGTCGGAAACGGAGTGAATTGAGAGTATGCACTTCCGAAATCATAGAACCAATGTGAAAATGAGCAACAAAGCTTTTGTTTCAATCAAAGTGGTGATTTTCCAAGATGAATAATGCACATGGCATGTCCGTAATTTCCTTTCGTATTTGTTTCACTTGATCTTCTGACCCTCGATTGTGGTAACGTTGCTTGTGGAAATGGCATATTACATCAAAAAAATGGAGATGGGCTCTTAAATTTGAGTTGAAGCACTAGTACAATGTATTCCTGCTTAATTTGTTGAATTAAGACAACACATCCAACAATCCATAGACCTGAAGATTTTACCAGTTCTACCTGCCAAAACACACAAGGCAAAAGAAGGGATCAATAATTTGTAAAAGGTATTTCTATTAGGGCCAAAATTTCCCAAAAATATAAGCATTTTTAATTTGTTGTGCCAATATGTATAATGGACCATGCAAACAGCATTTAGACTTGATTTTTAAAATGGGTACTTGACCCATCCAATCCCTTCTACACCAATGAGAGTTGCCACGCAATTGAAGCTCATCAAAATTGTACGAAAAATGGACGTCTTGATTCTGGTTACCTCTACTGGAGGTGGACTCCTCGAGACTGCAAGCTGCCCAAGCAGAAATAGAAAACGAACTTACCCATAGGCGAGCCGGAAGATATTGTTAGGAGAGCAAAAAAAGAAATAGGACTTACACAAGTTGCATATTATAAAATACTAACCTCTAATACGTCAATCATCGAGAGAAGTCAATATCGAGCTTGACCAAGAGCTTGACTCCGTGGTCGTATTTGACAATTCTATAATAAATTCATGATGAAAATGAGAACTAACATATGCATTAAAATAAAGAAAGGTATAGATATTCTACAATTACATTTTCTCACCTGACTCAAAGATTTCAAGGTCTTCTAAGTCCTTCTCAATCGAGTGTAAAAGTGGCACAGATCGTAACCAATCTTGAGCACATGTAAGAGCTTCCGCCATGGTTAGGGTCAAGGAACTACGAAACACATCGAGCACACAACCTCCTGTGCTAAATGCCGCATCCGATGCTATAGTCGAGATGCGTACGGCCAAGATATCTCGAACAACGGTAAAAAGTATAGGATATCTCGATGAATTTCTTTTCCACCAATTTAAGATATCAAATTCGGAGTTATAACGTTCACATGCTTCCTCCAAGTACTTGTCCAGTTGAGTTTCTAAAATTCCATATTGCTAAAAGCTTTTTCAAACTTTAAAGCTAATTCCAACATCATATATGTTGAGTTCCAACGAGTTTCCACATTTAAACATACAAGACTTCTTGACTCAATAGTCTCTAACTCAACAAAACTCTTGAACTTTCTGAGCCTGCTAGGGGAAGATGTCACATAACATACGGTTGAACGTATTCTAACAATTGAATCGTTTATGTCTTTTAACCATTCTCTAACAATCAGACTTAATATATGGACATAACACCTTACATAGAGTAACTCACCTCTCAATAATAGAGAGTTCTAAGAGTTAAGTATATTTTTCAGGTATTGAATTCCAAAGTCATTTGAGCTAGCATTATCTACTGTGATAGAAAAAACACTTTGGATCCCCCAATCAGTCAAACATTTCTCAATTGCTTTTCCTATTATCTTAGCAGAATGACTTGAGATCTGACAAAAATTTAATATCTTTTTTTGCAATTTCTAATCGGCATCAACAAAATGAGCAAGTTTTGACAAGATGTTCATATATCAGTTGTTAAACATACTCTAGGAAATGTCTCAGAGAAATATTGCTTCAATTTTCTTCTTTCCTCCGTTTATAAATCATAACAATCATACCTTAATGTGTTATGTGACGGGATTAAGAATTTTGGCAGGATTCTATTCACAAATCAACAAAATCCCTCATGCTCTACCAACTTCAAAGGCAACTCACTAAGAATAAATATAATTGTTAATTCTTTTCTATTAGCATCCTGATCAAATTTCCAAGGACCTGATCAACTACCACCTCCAACAACTTGACTAGAAGCACTTTTTTGCCTTTTTCCTACGTATGCATATGGATATTCCTTACATCTAGCTAGATGATGATGTATTGAACTAGTCCCTTGACCACTAGCAAAACCAATAAGGGTGCTACAATATAAACAATCGGCATTTTCTTGACTAGGAATCTCTTTAAAATGTTCCCACATTATAGATCTCATCTTTCTATTTGTGACATTAGAACCACCCGCTGAAGATATCTAGTAATCCTTCTATTTATAACAGTATGTAAATTATTATTTCAATAATTTATAGTAAGCTAGCATTCGGAAGGCATAAAAAAATAGTCATGAGTTCATTCTCTGCTGTTGATTACAAGTATTACTGTTTCTTAGCAAGATTGAAACACATGATCAGTTTGTACATTTGATTTAGCACAATTTTTCTCCTTTTGTCCCAGGTAATATTAGCTCAGAAAATCTTCAAACACCAAGCAACATGATCAACTTGAAAGAAAAACAAAAACCTGAAACAATAATGTGCAAAGAGCACAAAATTCATGAATTTGAATATCAAATATCAACTTGAAGACATGAAAATGCAAATCCAATATAATCAACATTATATGACTTTGTTTTGAAATATCTGGTGAGGATTTGCTGAAGCTTGAATTTGAGAGTTACAGTAGAGAAAGTAAGGCTTAATTAAATCCCAAGTTAAATACACAAATACTCACCATTGCATCATCATATACAAAGAACTTGGACACACTGCAATCCTTGAAGATGAATCCACCAAGTGCTTCAAAACATTTCTTTACAGTTTCTATTAGCTTTACGGGCCCGTAGAGATAATGAAGTGGCAAAATATGAAGAAAAGAATGGCCGGCAGAAGTATCATTAGCTATAAAAGTAAAGTTTGTTGAAGTGAGAGCTTCGAAAAAATAATGGACATCACAGGTACATCATAAATGAGAGTATAATAACTAAGACATGATCAATGTCGTTTATAAAGCTATGTACAAATATATCCCGATCTACTTTACCAAAATATATATATATATATATATATATATCCTGATCTAATATTATGATGCTACCCGGTGAGGAAGCACTAAAACTCAGTTGCTCACCGCTCAAAGATAAGCAAGTCATCGGGGCAGAATGCATCAAGCTAGAATTATCATTAACAAGTCATTACAGTATCACCAGCTCCCTAGTGCATCATAAGAGGATTGACGTCAGACTTAGGTTCACTGAAAAATTTTAATCACATAAGTTACATTTCAACAAGCAAAGCAGAATGATTCGAGAACATTTTTAACTATACATGTCAAACACACGAATATCATCATCCTCATATCCAACAATTGCCTTAGGATCAAGGTAACTGCAGATCAGATGTCATTCTTAAAATAAACAAATCTGTCATCACACCAACAACTACACTAACATAAAAAATAAAGAAACCAACTTACTAGAGCCTATATTTCAAAAGGTATGCATCCTAGGGACAAATGACAGAAGGATTAAGAATAATAAAGCAACATTAATTGCACCGTGCCTTCTTGTAAGATCAAAAAATCTGCTCTTTAATTATTTGATGCTTAATAAATCAAACCTCGGAAACGTCGAAATGAAAAATGAAACTTCCTCAGTCAATTCAACAACTACATACTCAGCATCCATTTGACATTCTATTTTTCACTATCCACCTAGCTGCGAAACAGGACTATAAGACATCTAAAAGAAGAACATACACAATATCACAAAAATTCCTGAGGAAACGAGGTGGCCATACGCATCAACACAACTGCAAGGGCTCACAAACATAAAAAGAGCAAAAGGAAATGAGAAAAGTTCAAATTAAGTGAAGTGCGAGGTTACGATTCACCCAACAAGAAGAGAAGTTAATGAATTCACGAGAATTTCGCCCTCCCGCAGACCAAGTCAACTCAGTCAAACCAGCGTATAGCAGAGAAAATTCATCCCTATCAAACGAAACTCGCCAACAAGACAAGCAACCAAAGAACTCACTATGCCTCTCACTTTAGCCGTCACGTTTATTAATCACAATAGGGTCGAACAAAAGAGTAGGTAAAATCAACAGTGAGCTAAGGAAGAAAAGAACAAAAAAGAAGAGATATCGGGCTCTCTAAAAAAAACCCAGAAATTAAAAGACCACATGAAGCACAAGAATCCTCAAATCCAAGAGAGTGAAAACGGCCGGAGTCATGGAAGTCAAACCAAAGTCGTTGACACTAGCAACGAATGTGGACCCAACCAAAGATGACACAAGAACGACCGCAACTCTAGCTCCAATCCTTCACCAACAAGATTAGATCGAGAAGAACCCTAGAATGCGAGGAGCAAAGGGCGGCGGTGGAATCGACGAGACGGTGTAATTGTCGACAATGGCGGCGGCAGTGGCGGCGACGGCGGTGGAGTCGACGATCGGAGAAATGAAGAGTCTTGTTTAGTGTCTAGGTTTGGGTGAAGATTGAAGAGTGAAGAGTGTTTGGGTTTGGGACTTTGGGTGAGAGGCCATTAATGTGTTCGGGTCGAATAATGTTTTGACCATAACCTAACTCAAAATATGTTTATTTTATTGTTTCATAATAATTACCCAAACAATTTTAAGACTTGAAACATGTACTCATATTTGACAAGGTGGGTCCAACCCACCATATATCGCGCAATGAGTAGATTGTATTATTGGCCACGGTAAGACCCACATAATATTTTCTCCTCGCTTAGGGCCACACGAATTATATCCATTTAATGATCGAAAAGAACTTTTTTTAATATTCATTAAGCAATGCCAAGAGAACATAATTTAACTCAAAGCTTGCTTGTTTCTATATTTTTAAAACATAACTTAGTTATGAAAACAGTAATGTAGCACACACTTATTAAGGTTCATATATCTCTTGTGATGCTATCGTTCTCCATTTTTGCACAAAGACCTTTAAGGATTCATAACCAAATCCTCTTTGGTAGGGGCAATTTCAAAATTGAATTCATATTATCGAAGGAATTCTCAAAGCCTATGTGAAGATTTGTTTCTACAACCAGTCCTCTCTACTTTGCTAAGGCGAGAAATAATTTAGATATGATTAGGAGTGTGTGAACCGAGAACTGGCTAGTTTGGTTTTATTGTGGAACTAGACCAAACCAACTATATATATTTTCTTTTTTATTTCTTTAAAAGAATTTGTGGGTTTAGTTTATTGTTTCTGAAAAAAATATAGGCCCGCAATTAGATAATAAGATATCCATTTGAAAATATAGGATTTGTCTCAAATCCTGAATTTGTTCTTGGTCATGCTTTGGACAATAAGATATTCGAATAAAAACATTAAAAAAGTAACAACCGATATCCGGTTCTAGGGCCAACGATCTACTCCACGATTCTCAATTACCGGATTGGGAACTGATCACCCATCTTCTATGCATATATCTGTGTATTCCGTGACATATCTGGTGCAGATATTGCAAAGATTGACCTTATAAATTGAAGCACATGATATAATTTTGTCATTTTAATTCCAAAAAAAAAAAAAAAAAATGTTCCAAATTCCAATTTTGGCCTTGCAGGTCAGTCCTGCCCTTACTTTGAAATTCCCCAAAACCCTCCCAAACCCTGCGTCCCGAACAAAAGAGAAGCCGCTTCTCTGTTTCGCAGAGTTCTCGGCCCGAGCCGTCGTCGCCGACCACCGACAAGCCCCCTCGCCGCCGCCGGAAGCTTCTCCACCGCCCGCTAGGGTTCCGGCGAACGGAGCGGAGGCGGCGCGCGCTTTCTCTGCGAAGCCAGCAGCGACGAGCGACGCCGCCAGAGCCTCCGGCGTGCGCCTGCCGTCGAGTGTCGTTCCGGTTCTAGGGTTTTTTTCCTTTGCAGACGCAGCCGGATTCCTGCGAAAGCTCCTTAGCTTCGTCTCGGCCCGTCGTCGGGAAGAAGCCGTTCCCGTCCTCTCCGGCGAGTTTTTGCGGCGGCGGCGGAGATGGTGCGCCCGAAGGCTCCGTCGAAGAAGCAGCAGAAGAAGGGCATCGACTTCAAAGTAAGCACGCACGCGAGCGATGAAGCACGCCCGTCTTTTTTGTGTTGAATTCCGGTTTCGCTCTGTAATGACTCCGTCGTTGCGTGTTTGCTGCAGAAAATAAAGCGTAAAGTTGGGCGGAAACTGCCGCCGCCTAAGAATGCTACGAACACCGAAATCAAGTCTAAAGGTATGGACTCAGTTTCGATATGATGTGCGCCGTGACTCAGTAGTAAAGAAACTCCGGCGGCCTCTTTAAGTAACTAATTGAAGCGTCGTGTTTGATGGGATCTTAATTTTAATGTGTTTTCTTGCCTCAGCGATTGTTCTTCCCGAGCAAAGCGTGGCGTCGGATAGGGCGGGATTGGCTGTGAACAAGAAAGGTTTGACTTTGAAGGAGCTTCTCCAGCAGACGTCCCACCACAACCCGAAAGTTCGTCGTGGTAACTTGTTGCTTTCCCAAGACATCTGTCTTTATGCAGTTTAATGCTCTCATTAGTTGGGAGGATGCAAATAATGGCTTTGGATTAAGAGGGAAACTCGTGTGCTAATGCCGATAGCACATCCTAACACACTGCGGAGCTCCTTTGATAAAAGGCAGATCGAAACATGTCAAGATTATTCTGTTTACAATTATCTAAGAATCAATGAAGTGCCATCTGGGGAGAGGGATACCTAGATGATTGAATCGGACTTTAGAACCTGAATCCAGCTGAACAAGACTTTTCCCATTGTATTCAAGTGGCCACTTTGGAATGGTAGAAGTGAATCGCTTAGCAGTTCTTCATGAAACATGTATAGTTATTGGAGTACTCCTGTTGACGTAGATGTCAAGTCTGCTTATTTTTTGGCATTGTTTCATTGAAGTTTTTGTTGTGGGTGAGTACTCCTCATGGAGTGTTGTACCGATTTGTCTCATGTGTAAAGAATGCGATAAGAGATTGTTTGAGAATTTGGAATCTTCAGTTTTCTAGTCTTTTCTGGGCTTTGGTCTTCTTGTCTGATTCTAGATTTTCTTATAAGCTTTTCCTTTTGCTTGGTTTTGCTAGGTTGTGTTCCTATATTTTTGTCTTTGTACATTTCTAACGTACTACAAGTTTTCTCTTTCTCCTTTAATATCTATAAACAACTGTAACATCATAATTAGCTCATGAACTACTTGATTCTTCTGTTATTTATGTTTATGTATTATCTAATGCTTATCTCAATTTACATTTATTGTTGGTATAGATGCGTTGATGGGCATAAAAGATTTATTCCTGAAGCATCCTGATGAGTTGAGGCTACACATGTATGCTGTTGTAGAGAAATTGCGCGAGCGAATTGGTGATGATGATAAGTTGGTTAGGGAGGCACTGTATCAACTTTTTAAGTCTGTAATATTTCCCAGTTGTAAAGAGGTAGGCTGTGAGTTCCCTTGCATCATTTTGATGTTTGCTGCATAATGCAAGACAAAGCACTATCCTGTATAGGTGAAAGAGTTCCGTCCATTGTAGCTAGCGGATCTTTGATTCTTCTATGCATTCAGACTGTGGGTTGAGATGTGACATTAAAAATTGTGAATGACCAGTGGAAGTTCGAAGTTAGATATGGAGGGATGCATATTGTCTGACTTTTGTTTCTGCACCTTACGACCTCATTGATAGTTGACAGACGGTTCACTTTCTATTCTCTATTGATTGTAGTTGCATGAAGCTTGTATTTACAACTAAAAGAACTTGTTTCCTCTTTGGATTTGTTTAGAATGTAGTAAGCTCTGAACCGAAGAATGTGGTTTTTTTCTTTGTAACTTTTTGTATGTTTTTGTGGTTGTCATGCTTTATGAGATGTAATTATGGTCCTCGTGATTTGACTGTCTAATGTATGCCAACAGCATGCATGTTCATGGAATATGGTTATGTGATAGGGGAAGATGACGTTAGTGCAAAGGTTAGGATATTGTGATCGAAAGGTCATGGGGATTGGTGGTGGAAACAGTCTTTTTGCAAAAAAAAAGTTGGGGGAAACGCTGTGTATGATAGACAACCATTCACCACCCCTAGCAGAGGGAGGAGCTTCGTGCTAGGGGAATGAAGTAGGGATCCCCCTCGAGTAGTGAACTCTTTGGATTAGATTGGAGCTACCTCTAATTCAATTGTTATGAATAAGGGAGAAAATTATTTCCCAGTTCAAATTCTCTTTGAAAAGTGACAGTTTATCTCAAGTTTATTGGTGCATTCCTTATGGATTTGTTCAACTGACATTGCAGGGCAATCAAGGGCCTTTCGTTTCTCTCATGATGGCATACATTTTCAATGCAATGACACATCTGGCAGTAGATGTGCGGTTGATGGCTTTCAGATTTCTTGGCCTTGTCGTTCTCCACTATCCCCCAACTTTTCTTTTATATGCTGAGAAGGTATTTCAATATACAACTCCCAATAGAGGGGGAACAATGTGTATGAGAGGGAGGGAAGGTTATATTGTAGATGCTATGTCACGAGATTACTGTTGGAGTGTATTTTTACTTATTGTTAGTATCCATTAGAACATTTGGTGCATCTCAATAATTTGTTTTCCTGTTCTCCTGGATTTTAGTGGACTCCTAAAAGTTACGTATTGATTGGCAGATTCTGCAAAACTATGAGGAAATACTTTGTAAGCATCAACTTTTTGCCCAAGATAGGAGCAAGCTGAAGACTGCCCTTGCTGGTCTAATGTGCTGCTTGTCATTATTGCCATGCAATGACCAAGAGGACAATGCATCTGAAAAGGTATCTTCCAATTATTTACTTTAAATTGTTCAGCTATATGTCTTTCTCTGTGGATATCTGTTTGTTTTTTGTGGAGAAAGCTAGCTGAATCATTTTAAGTTTATTATCATCTTGTGTCAAAAGTAGCTACTTTCTTGTTGCCTTATGTTTTGACATCACTGGTCTGTGACCGGATGCTTAAGTTGGCTCTATTTTTTCTGATGCTTGGTTATTGAGAGAGTTACCATATTAATTGTATGTCCTGGTTTATGTGGACATTTTATTTTAAAGTGAGGATACAGAAAGATGAAGTGGAAGTCTGGTAGACTATGGTATCATAGTACCATTAATGTTATTATTTTTATATTTTTTAAACAATTATTGAGGTCGTTTTGGGCTCAATTGGGCTTCATCGTCTCAGGCCTGATGGCCCAGACCAGCCTGAATAATAACCATATCAGGCCCGAAAGACTGGCCCAATCATATTTCAGACAAAATCGGTCTGGGCTTTTGGGTTTTCTGAATTACTTTTACACCACTAACAATATGTATAAATGGCCCAAACAAGAATCTTGAGTGTAAGTACTTTCTGAGAGAAGCAATGCAAATGTTCCTCATGTAGGTTGCTACATTTTTCTTCATGTGCGACTCACTGGCAATTATGTTGAGGCTTGTTTCAATTTCAAATATTGCACAAATGTTATCTTTGGTTCCTAATGTATTTGTAACATTGATCAGAAAACAACTGGAAAAAGGTTATTGCATGGGTTTGAGCAAGATGTTTATGCAAGTTCTTCTGGTTGGTAAATCTCTTTTACCCAGCCTTTAGTTTCTCATTCCTTTATTTGGATGCAAGCAGATTTTGATAGCATGTTTTGAAGTGTCAACATTCTC
The DNA here is from genome assembly GCA_017140475.1 of Eucalyptus fibrosa. Taxonomy (NCBI): domain Eukaryota; kingdom Viridiplantae; phylum Streptophyta; class Magnoliopsida; order Myrtales; family Myrtaceae; genus Eucalyptus; species Eucalyptus fibrosa. Next base: position 19,330,568 of record CM029509.1, on the reverse strand, counting down.
TTAATCTTGCACCTGTTGGAGCATTTGCATTGAAGTGTCAACATTCTCTTAATCTTGCACCTGCTGGAGCATTTGCATTGAAGTGTCAACATTCTCTTAATCTTGCACCTGTTGGAGCTTTTGCATTGAAGTGTCAATATTCTCTTAATGATTAGTGAGTCTTCCATAGAATCTAGAGAAACGTTCACTTACAATGTCTGCTGAGCACACTGGCTGTTAATGCTTGTCAAGGTAGCTCCTGGTGCTATAAATGGTAAAAGAGGACAGGTATACTTTCTTTTTTCTTTTTTCCTCTTTTGTGTTGGAGATACTTGAGTGTCTTCTGTTTAGATGGTGAAATTGGGGATCTGTCATGTACATATCACCTCCAAGAAATTGAGGTTTAAGACATTTTCCTCTTTCAAAGCTTACTTCTGCTCGAGTGTCTTGGGTTGGAGTTAACATGAGTTAATAATTTACTTTTAGTTGCGTGTCTTGGATTTAGGTTTGTGTTTAAGGGATTCATAAAGGACAGGGAAGTGTTAATGAAATTTGGTTCGTCTTACTTTTGCGTGATTCCATTTCTGTCCCTGCATTGTGAAATTTCACCATTTTCTTGCTGCACTTTGTTGGTTATCTAGTTTTGATTCTTTGGAAATCTAGATTTAAGAGTTAGCTCAATTAAGAGGACCAAAGATGGAACACTAACAGTGCTTCAAGGATTGAAGGCAGTGCTAAAATACTTGACAGACCAAAGTATACAAGATTATGCTTGAGTTACTGGAATGAAATAACCCACTTGCCTTTCGTGTGGCTGTTGATACATGACCTTGGAAAGGACTAGTCAGAATTCTAGGTAATTAATATGACAAGATTTGTGGTGGGAAACAAACAATGAGGAGTGATGAAAAGGAATCTCATGTACATACCGAGAGAGCTAGGTTTTTCCCGGCTGTATCTTGTTAGTAAGTTTCGCATGTACCTATTAATCATAGTTTTCAACCCTTTGTGTGATTTATGTTATTAGTTCAGACCTACACCTTCTGTTATTCTTATTGTGAAAGTGATCTAGAAAAATCATCTAAGAGATAATAATAATAATAATAATAATCTTGTAACTATGAGAAGACATCAGTGACTCTGTTCACACTTTGTATCCAGACGTCATTTTATTTTTTATTTTTTTTTTTAAGTCTCTTTCTGTTATTGAGATTTAGATATTGTAGTTGTTAGTGGTAACACCAACGCTTTTCTTGTAGGAACACTCTTGGCCTGGAGAAATTAAAGGGTCTGGTGCCAGTTTTGATCAATTGTCTCAGGGAGATTTTATCTGCGGTTAATTCGTTGCCTTCACTGGAGTTCCAATCATTTGACTGTATGCTGACCATACTTCAGAGCATAGATCTTGCTGTTAAGTTTTTTATTGCTACGATTGATAAGTCCGAGTCTGATCTACAAACTACTCTTGGAGGAGCTACCTTGGCCACATTGGATCAAGGTGTGGCATCAGTTATATTGAAGAGGCTATGTGTACTGTTTCCACTGAATCCGGCCCACCATGCTTCGCAGAAGGTAAGAATGGTCATATGCCAAACATAATTTTCCCCGTCCCAAGTGAGTGCGTGTTTTTCTTCTTTGTTAAGTCTGAGACTCAATTTAATGAATAATTTCAGATTCTCTGTCACTGAGTTCAATAACAGAACCAAGGCAGTTAAAAAATTGGTGGCCCTGGGAAATCTAGTTATGTAATTTAGTGGGATCATGGAATATATATTTGGCAGATGAATGGTTTCTGCAACACAGGAACATCAGATAACACTGCATATAATAAGATGTTAGAGAACTCAACCATCCAAACAGGGGAAACTGTGATATGACCTTTTGAGCTATCACATCTAGTCCGAGCATAGTCAGATCTGTATTGATAATACTCCTCCAAGGTTAGTCAGCTTCACTAGCTAAGTAGCTCACTGACTTAGTAAAGGATATTTAACTAAGATAAAATATCTTTATATCCTTTGCATTGTACAGTTATCAAATGTCTCTAGGTGCAGTACTGGTTTATGCTTTTTAAGGCTACTCGCATCATATCTCTTGCCATCATGTCTAGATTATGTATTCAAATTAATAAAGTGAGCATCACAATACAATAATCAGTTTATCTTGTCCACAGTAAAGGGAATTGCTTTACCTTTACACTCGATGATCAATATGAAATGCTTATGGTTTTAGCCAAAGTCTCAAAAAAGTGGAAAACCATATAGATCATGGATTAGCCACTATTGAAACTAATACTCTCAACTTGAATTATTTATCCCACCTTGGGATTCTGGATGTATTGGGCCAAATCCATCTTGTTGTCCACCAACGACTTTGTAAAGCCTAATGATGTTCTCATAACTTGGACATGTCTATTGTTGCCATTCTGCAAAATTCTTGCTTTTGGAATCAAATAAACCATATGAAGGAAATGGAGAGAGAATTGACTAAATGAACTCGTTCCCAGATTGTCAAACTGATGAGGAGCTTTAGAAGAGCTATCTGAGCCCTAGTTAGACAACATTTCTCAGCCCGATGCCACAAATCTAGTTTGTTCAAGTATTGAAATTTTTCTCCTTAGATCTCATGTAATGCATTCACAGTTCTAAAATTTGATGGCAGGAAGTTGCTCTTTTCTGCTTGATTTTGATTAATGTGTTTTGTGCGCTCGGCCTTAACTGTCTTCTCTAACATAAGCAGGGCCCTATTCCAAACTTTGAATGCATATCTAGGGACTCAATTGTTTTTTTGTTTGTTTGTTTTGTTTTGTTTTTTTTTTTTTTTTTTTTTTAAGGCTGGATAGAGACTCAATTAGATAAGTAGCTTCAATATATAGGTTTTCTTTTCATCTGATGACATTTCTCATGTGAGTGTTCTCATGACTGATGTTGCATCATTACTAAAATTATCTTCTGGCACTACATTTTAAGTCCTCTTGTGGTTGGCAGGACAGTGATAGGTATTTCACGCTGAATGTCATGATTGCTGACATATTTCTGAGCTGTAGTGAATGGATCTCTCCTCCCGATGATATGTCAGAGAGATTTCTTGAATTTGTAGAAGTAATGCTGCTTGGAAAGGTTTGATTCTCTCATTATTCATTCCTTGATTTACTAATTTTGATCTTTCTCTAATTTTCCAATGCATTTATCATTCACATGTAGTATACTCTACATGGGTCACGTTAAGTAATTTGTTTGTTTGCTAAAGATTGTTGCTTTGTTGGCCTGGAGTGGGGTTATCCTGTATGACAATTGAGTGCCAAAAGATGTTATGGTGTTGGGTCGTCATCACTTCTGCTGTATTTTTAGCTAGAGAGATGCTGGGTATACTAAGATTTGTCTGCCAAATTTGTATAGTAAGTGAGGTGGCAGACTGCAAGTGGGCATTTAGGCAATTAGGTCGTATTAACATCCACTTACAGCTTGGCACATTATTCAATATACTGATTTTTTAGGCCACTATCAGTATACCTAACATTATTCTTTCAGATATAAGTGATTGTATAGAAGAACTCTGGTCACGAAGTGAGCTAGAATCTAATTAGAGAGTGGAAGTTAATCCTTGGAGAGGTCTTTAGCACAACCTTATATGATCGATCCATCTTTCCTCTTATATTGCTTGGACTTTGATGGAATCTCTCCATCTTTCTATGTTACTGATTTTTAAGGAATCCACCTATCATTTTGCAGATAAGTGACAGTGCAAAGACTGAAGCAACAGTCAGCAACAAGCACTTGCTTCTTCCCTTTATACCAAAACTTTTGGCACAAGTTCCTAATAATTGGAAGTCTCGTCTTCTTCAGGTCAGTTCATAACGTGCTTTAAGGATCTTGTCTCCCGCAACTCAATTCCTGTCCAAGAACATCCTAATTTTTATTTTTAACCAAAGCATCACTGATGTGGGGAAATTTGAAAAATGAATGCTGCTGACCCCCTGTTATGGAAAATTCAGGCATTCACAAGGGCATTCAGGGATTGCAATCATCAGTCTTCTCTGAAATTGGCCTTCCTTTCCATTATCGAGGAAATTGTGATACCTGTGAGTTTTTGTTTTTGCTCCCCTTTGCTGAAACATTTATGTTTGGTACAATTTCCTTCCATAAAATCATGCACTTTTAGATTGAAGTGTTTTGAGTAAACTCTTGCATCCATAAAGCACGCAGATTTATGTCAATGGAGCATGTGAGAACCTGTGTCGTCTATTGTTGTGGATTTGTTCTGTTGAAAAATCAAAGGTTCTGTTTCCTGCATCCCTTGCTCTGCATGATAGAAAGCAATCTTGCTTGATGGCAGGGACAAAACAGGATACATTTGGATGTCAGTGATCCAGAACTGTTGGACCATCAGATTGCTTGGGTAAGAGAACTTCCTGCATTGCTAATCATGCTGGGTGAAAAACATCAGTCAGTTACCAAGGTACTTCATAATGCTGTTTACAGTAATATTTTATTCTTTAGCGACCTAAATGGGTTGATTCTTGCATTGTTAAAAGAAATATCAGCTATTACAAGGAGCATGTGGAAATTACCATTTCTTCTAAAATTACCTTATTCATCAATGAAGTTTTTTGTGAATTTGCCTTCTTATAGGTAGTGTTACGTCTCATTCTTCGCCTGGGACAATCTGCGTCATCAAGACCCACCTTACAGGGGGAATATGATAACATACAATATCCACTTCAGGATTTTTTCTGCAAATGTCAGGATGAAAGTGAGGACAATGCTTTCTTGATTAATTAGTTACTTGTGTAGCTGACATCTGACCTTTTGTAATGTAAAAATGCAGGCAGTGTTAGTTATGGACCATTCATAAGGCTTTCTCAAGATTGTCAGGAACTCGCTGTTTCTTGCCTTTATTATTTCTCTCATTTGGATTCTGCTTTGCTGAAGGCAATAGCCACATGCTATCTATGTATGTGTCTCTTACCATAAACTGTCTTTAGATGGGATTCATGATGCAATCATTGTGCACTATTATCTGCTTCTTGATAAATTATTGGTGCACCAACATGATATTATTTTTATATTTAATGATGAATTTGAGTGAAGAATTCGTCCATAGATACTCTATCAATTGGTGTCCTTGCGCTCAAATAAAGAATAGCATGTACCAGAGAAGAAGCTTATGAATACAGTTGTTAAAACATCATTACTCTGAGTTCAGTGTTGATTTGCCTTCAGGCACTGTAATGGTCTTTGAAGCTCAAGTATGTCCAATTCGTCGGTATTTGGATTATTTTTTTCCAAGGAGAGCTAAATTGAATCCATACGAGTCGAGTAACACATGAGAATACATTTTTGCACTTTGACAGTCATAATCTTTTTTGTGGATAAATATTTTTATAAAACGCGTGTTATAGCAGCTCATGAGATTCCTCTATTTTCCATTACATTATGCTCATCTTCTGGTCCTTATTGCCAATTTATTCAGGCAATGATCTGGAACCTTCAGTGTTATTCCGCACAATAGAGGTTCTTGATTCAGCCTACACTGCTGGACATATCTGGATATCTGACATCATCAGTTTCTTCATCACATTACTCTCGCGTTTCAAAGTTTCTCCTGGTAATCTCCAACACTTTTCTTCTGTGGCTAATTCCTTGTGGTCGCTTCTTTCCTGATGAACTAATTTTCTCAACAGATAATGCCCTTCCAGTTAAAGAAGTCGAGCCAAAGATTTCAAACTGCAGAACTCTTAGATTATTGACCAGTGTTGTTTGCTCGTGCCTTTTGCATATTGGTGATGAATCTATGGTCCTTCAGATGATAGAGAAAGTGATAATTGATCAGATGGTGAGTCATCTTAACTGATTGCCTGTGATAGACTTATTTGCAACTTATGATAATTGATTTTTCCTCTATTCTTTAAAAAAGTTCTTATGCATCTACTGTTATTAATAGTTCATTCCAACAAGTACTCCGTAAACATATTACGGATAGACTGAGCTCTTATTTAGTTTGTTTCTTTGCAGAAATTGAAACCATCTTGTGATAATGCATGTGCCTTGCTCCGACTGCTCGTCACATTGGATTCTAAGCCAACCAGACTCTCTGAACAGACGATTGATGGTCTGGCCAGTTTTCTTGCTCTATATCTGATTGATATTTGTTCTGTAAGCTCTCTCTCTCTCTCTCTCTCTCTCTCTCTCTCTCTCTCTCTTTCTACACATTCGCCCAAAGCATGCATTGATCTTCTGTTTGTTCAGTTCAGCAGTTCAGCTTCAATCACTTCATTCATGAATTGCAACAAAATTTGGGTTAGAACTAATGCTAATGATATTTTGCTTGAATAATATCTGAATTGATCTTTCATACAGTACATACAAGTGTGACATGGTTATTAATAATAGTTACTGAAATTTGGCTTGGAACTAATGCTAGTGATGTTTTGCTCAAATAATCCAGGAATTAGTGTTCGTGAGGTACATATGTTTGTGACATGGTTCTTACTAATATTTGTTGGGATTGGGTAACCTACTCATTTTCTATCTGATAACTATTGGTCCATACTTAAAGTTGCTTAGGGAAGTCAATTGCCTCTTTCTTTTTCTGATCAGCAGGCTCAAGAGTCAACTGTTTGTTATCATCTAATCAGATGTTTTATTCATATATTCAGGTTGTAATCCCCCACATTTCAGAAGAAGATGATGAAGCTGCTGTTGCTTTTCTTGACCGCATGACCCATTATTATGTCTTACCTTGCTTATTCTTGTTTGATGGAAGTCAGAGACTTCTGAAACTAGTTTTAAACGAAATGGAATCATTGATATCTGGGAGGACTTCATTGTCTTGTTTGAAAAATGGTAGCCATGGGACAGATCATTCAACTAGCGTCATTGCCATTGTTTATGTCCTTCAATTGATGCACAAGGACTTTAAGATTCGACAGATTCAGTCTTCATTCAAGGCAGAGATTGAATGCATACTAAGATCATTGCAGGTTTGGTTTTGCTTTCTAGTTAATATCAATTATGTGCTTGCCATGCTTATTTCAGTTGTTTCACATGCACGGTCATGGCCTGTTTGTGGCATGATCAGTGGGACCCATTAAGAAATGGAATGATGCTTGACAGTAAAAATGTTTTGTTTGGATGTGCTCATACTGTATTGTGCAGTATTAAACTGTTTGTCCACGTGGAAAGGGCCATCACGTAACTTAATCATTATAGTCTTTCCTTTACAGGCTTTAGTGGACAGTAGTACAACCTTGGAGGAAAGACACAAACTACAGTGTGCGTATCATCGAGTACACAGGATGCTGGGTAATCTGCAAGAACGGACGCCTTGCTTGTTGTAGATAATGGAACGTGCACCAGCAGGTCTTGAGTCACTTCTAAATTTAAAATGCTGTTTTTCTTTTTCTCCCCCTTGGTTAATACGTCCACTCAACGAGAGTTACTGCATTGCATTAGTCATTCTTTTAATCTTCGTTCTTCAAGTTTTAAAAATGGGTTTCATTGCGTGCAGTTCTTTATTTATAGGCATTGGTTTTGTTTCCTTTCTTTTTTGAGCTATATGCTGTATAATCTAAAACAAATGGTGGAACTCAGTAAGTAAAAAAAGAAAAATATCTCTCATTTTGCAGCAGTTAAGACTCTTGCAACGTCTTTCAACATCGTATGAATAACATTTGTAAAAGTGGGTTTTGAATTTGTTTCTCTAAACAAGCTTGCCTGTGATTTTTATAAGTTGCATTATGGCAAATGAATGAATAGATACTGCTGATGGAGGGAAAGGAAAGAGACTGCAGTGGGCTAAAATCAGTTCTCTTTCTTTAGGTCTTTATTGGGGGTGATGGTGGATGGTGGTACAATTGATGTTCTCAGACCATTGTCCTGACTTAGTTAAAAAGCGGTCATTGTTGGGAGGGGATCTCATCGATGAATGCTGAAAAAGTTTTCCCTGTACTTTCTGCAGACTAGATTACTTTAGGTGCTTTTTTTCTTTTGGGCTTATCAGTTTCTGCTAGAAATAATCAATGTTGTTTCTCTAGCTCGTAAGATGCACTGCAATATTAGAAGGAACTTCGAAATGATATCAATGTAGTTGAGACAGTGTGGTATTTGATAAATTCAGGAGGTTTGATTTGAAGTTAGCTCATCTAACTGCACCAGAACTTCTCTTGAAGCTTAATCTTGGAAAAGATATATCTGTTCACTTAATGCTTGTGTTGCAGTGCTTCCTCTGATGGTGCAGCAAAAAGGACTGGAAAAATACAAGTTGCCAACTGGTTGAAAGCAGTCTTTGACCATCGTTTGGAAACAAACTGTTCAATTTTGTGCCGATCTAAGCTTGTCTGCTTGCGCGTGGGAAGGAGGGACGGAAGGCTCCTGTTATGGAAAGGAGAGCTCGCTGCAAGTCTGGCGATGTTCCCGTGGGAAAAATCATGCCCGGATATGAAATTTTGTAGCTCAAGTCATTAGGCAATTTTCTTCGTTTATGTGCTTTTTTTTATGTTAAGTTTGTATATGCGAAATTAGCTTCTAAGTTTATAGTTGGAGCATCTGTTTTCCTAGACTGCCTATTGCATATTGCAACAAATTTGCGACAGCTTAATGGGGAGAAATGGAGAGAGCAAGAGATAGTAACCTTCAATCAAACCTAAACCAAGCAGGCTAAACCAAGCAGATAAATGACAGCTCAAAAGCCAAGTCCACGTATGAGGCTCAGTATTGATTTAAAGAAAATTCCAAATTCCTGATGGAGGGGTGTTTTCTCAAAGTACGTATGACTTTGTCTCAGGTAGGCACCCTTTAGGTGTAGGGCGGCGCATGTTTTGCTAGGGCGGGTCAAATTGCTATCCCTAAATGGACATAAATGGTAGTAAGTGTTGCTCATTTCAAAGTCTACAGCGTTCGATATACTTAAATCTTTAGGATTGCATTTTGTAAACCTTAGGTCCCCCAATTTGTCATGTTTGAGCTGTTGAGTTTTGTTGAAGTTGGCAAAATTATTCGCAACTTAAAGCAATTTGGATGAATGGAAGTAGTGGAGTGTCGGATACCTGGAGTGTCAAAACTTAGCACGGAGGGATATTTAAGTGTCAAAAGTTCGGAAAATAACACTTAAGTGTCAAAAGTTAGGAAAATAACACTTAAGTGTCAAAATTGAAGCAAAATAGATCATTTAAAGTGCCAATCCGGTTAGCATTTTAAGTGCCAATTCAATCAAAATGCTGACATGGCGATTTTCTAGTGAGTTAATTGCAAAACGACGTTGTTTTGCACGTTGACGTGGTAAATAATTAATATAAAAATTAATTTAAATTAATTTAAAACTAAATTTATTTAAAAATACAAATAAAAATATTTAAAATTAAAATTTAAAAGGGAGGGCGTGGGGGGGGGGGCGGTTGCGGCTCAAAGCACCGCCTCTCTACCGTTGTCGGAAAGGGCCGTGACGAGAGGGGGAGGGTTGGCCGGGGGTCGCCGGATTTGGGCGAGAGCTTGCGAGGCTCTCATTGCCTCCTCGCCGTCACTTGGAAGGGTCGGCGACTATGAGGGAAGCGCTCAACCCTCAACTACCTCCCTCCCCCCCCCCCCCGTTATGCAATCTCATTGGCAACTTCTATGAGGGCTGACCCCAGCTTAACTTTAGTTTCAATTTAGTTTAATTAATTTTTATATTATTTTTTTACCATGTCAGCATGCAAAACGACCCCGTTTTGCACTTATTTTACTGGAAAATTATCACGTCAGTATTTTGGCCTAATTTTAGCCGGATTGACTCTTTAAATGATCCATTTTATTCCGATTTTGATATTTAAGTGTCACTTTTTTAACTTTTGGCACTTAAGTATTCATTTATGCCAAGTTTTGGCACTTGGGGTGTACTTCTTCCGAAAGTATGCTGAAAGATTTTTTATGATTGAAAGTTCTACAAAAACAAGTTTAGAGGAATGAATGAAGTTAGTATTGTCGGCAAACAGTGGATGTTCGTATCCAAAAAGCAAGAAGCAATACATTAGGTGAAAATCAAGTTATTATTGATTTCAAATGTTTCCGGAAAATGTTTTTGAGGAAGCCATTTTCTAGAAAAATGACTATTTTCTATTGGTTGAAATCTGAAAATGAGGGGAAAATATTTTTTTGCTATTTGGTATGGAAAATCATTTCCTCCATTCACTCCTTTTAATAAATTTTCATAATTTTATTTTTAAAATTATTTTTATTTTATTTTTATATTTTATTTTTTCTTCTTCTTCTACTAGTCGTCGAGCAAACTCGAACCTCATCACAGGCCAACGAGGCTCTAGCTCACCGAAGCCTTGTTGACTTCTAGCAACCTCAAGCGAGGCTTGAGGCTCGCCCAATTCGCCAGATCTGGCAAGACCAATCTCGCTTGAGGCAATCGGGCGAGTTGGGTCGAGCTTGAGCCTTGGCCTAGCTCACATGGTGGCCTTGAGCAAGATTGAGCTTGCCCGTGGTTGGTTGTTGGCCGCTGCCGTGCTTGGTGAACAACAGAAGAAGAATAACACAAAAAGGAGAAAATAAATGAAAACTCGATTTCTCAAAAAATATATAACAAATTAAAATAAAAGGAAAATGTGTTTTGTCATAAAAAAAAGAAAAGTTAAATGAAATGAGATATGGATAATGTTTTCCCCAACTTGAATAGTGGGAAACATTTTCCCTTATCTTAGAAGACTTTTTTCTATTAATGGACAATGATTTCTCTAATTAGTTCATTTTTTGCGAAACAAATACCAGAAAATTCGGAAAACGTTTTCCTAGATGTTATTTTCTATGAAACAACAGAGCCTAAGTGTTCTAATTGAATATGAGTAAGGTTAATTAATGAATATAAGTTGTCCTACTGCATGGATACTACCAAAAGATCATAATTAAATATCAGCAATGCAAATGTTGGATATCGGTCAACCAATTGCATGGATATTATCAAGGATTACATCTTGATACCTGCAAAGCAACAGAGTTAATATTTTCATAATCTTCAGACGTCGAACATCATTGGAGTTATATGATGATTGAATATTAGCAGAATACCTATCCTATCCGCAACGACAATTTTACTACAAATTTTAAGACTAATACTTCATTACTTAGATAACTTATGATCCGGTATAGATTCCATCTATAAAAAAATATTAACTGACTTTCTATTTTTTTGTTAAGATTGTCCTTCCTATATAATTGTCCATGCAAAGAATCTTAACTTATCGGCAATCATCCCAAAGTCTTTTCCTTAATCGAAGAACTCTATTTATGAAAATCAAGATTTGACTCTATGGGTGACCAAATCAACAGAATCTATGATTGTTCAATCTCAACGACTACCGTAATCTTCTAATCAATTGTCTAACGGCTAAGTATGGAGATTGATCATCACGGAGATTGTCCAATGAGAAGTTTTGGACATTGAGGAGTATAAAAGAAGACCAAGGTGCACGATAGAAAATATATCAAGAGAAAATAATTCCAAAGGTCAAGAGAGCTTCACAATCTTTTATTGTCTTCAGAAAGCTTATCGTTACAGTCATTTGAGGAATGTTGGTAGAGTGCTAGTGCAAGATAGCAATCCCTATTAGCTTATGTATGAGCCTAACCAACTTTGAAAAGAAGTGATTATGAATAAGCAGCACTAACTACTATAATTTCTCCTCAATTTATTTTTGTGGAATTTAGACAGTAGGCTATCAACGTTGCTTACTCTTAATCAAACCACTATAAATTTTCTATGTGCAAAGTCTTTTATCTCTCTACTCATATTTGCTTATTATTTTGTAGAAGCTTCTGCCTTGTTGATTATTATCAGAAATCTAGTCATATTAACACTCTGTTTCTAATAATTATACTCTTGTCCATTTAACTCTGTTAATTCCGCATTTATCTGTAGTCTATTTTAAATCACCTATCTAGGTGATATTACAAGGCATGTCATGAGCTTATTTTCATGGTGTATAATAAAAGAGCTTTTATATGGTATTTGAGGCAGGGTCAACTGTCAACTATCGTCGATGCGGCTTCTAACCGTTTACTCATTATTTAGTTACCTTCGCAAATTTTGAAAACCTAAACAAATAAGTTCACAAAAATTACAGGAAATTATATATATGATATAGCATGTCAATGTACCTTCGAAAAGATCTGGATTGTTTCTTATATAGCATTCATGAAACTATGAAACTGATAATCCTTGGAAACAGGTTAAAAGGTATAATTAAAAGGACTTCTATTAGGTCCGCTATAGGTGTAAAAAAACCAAAAAAAAAATAAAATTCTGTACTCACCGTCGAATGTTTGACATATGAAAAAATTCAAGCAAAACACTAACTCCAAACACATGTCATTTATTGGACCGTGAATATGTAAATATTTTTCTATACCGTAATAAGACCGAGTAATAATCCAAATTCATAAATAGGCTAAATCAAAGTATGTATGCTTGGCACACTACCCACGAGGGAAAAATTGTTCAAACAGTCATAAACCTATCGAATTATTTTCAATTCAATCATAAACCTTTTAGTTTTTCCAATTAAGTCTATCTAACCAATTTTGGCCAAAATTCATTGACTTAGATACCGGCTACCTTAAGTGGCATGACCGATTTGCTAATGTGGATAGTTTTTAATAATTTGTTTATATTCTTCGAATGTTTTATTTATTTTTTCTTTTTTCCTTTGGTTTTTTCTATGCTTTTTCTCTGTTCTCTTTCATTGCCTTACGCCTTCAAAGGAAGAGTTGGAACTCATGAATCTCTTTGGAGAACCATAAGTAATCTAGCAGCAATCCGCAAATCTTTGACCGGAAGAGCGAACCAGCGCAAAAAGACAGACCTCCACATGGAGAAGGGGATCCGCTAAGGAGCGATTCTGTAACTAATAATTGCAATATAAGATGAGACACTACTGCGTATGACATTCCGGGTGTCACAACTACCATGTCAAGCAAAACGGAATTATATCTTCTTTTTTTGGGTCAAAAAGAACCTTTTTCTCATTCATAAAGCAACACTGAGAGAAAATAATTTATAAGTCTCTCTAAGCATATGCCTTGGCCAAATCCTAGCTGAAGCTGCTAGGCTACAAATGCGTGTGTATTCACAAGCATTAGAGCACTTAATAACAATCAGCATCTATATGCAAATCTAAAGTTTTAATGGATCAAGTTCCATAGACTTTTAGAGTCGGAACTATCACTTACGCGGATTCCACTACTAAATCATAAACTGATAAATTTTTTTGCCTTTCGTCAGGAGGAAATAAGCAGAATATATACTTATCCGTGAGTAGCGTAGTTGGTTGGGAGTCCCTCCTAAAAAACATTCTAAGGTCGTTACCAAGTTCGAAATCCAAATCTGTTTAGGGGAATAGCAATTTAAGTGGGAGAAATAGAGAAGTGGGTTCATGTGCTTTAGTCTTCGGAACTATAGGGGCCCGGTCCTCGCGAATAGCCGTTTAGGCATAAATCATAAACTGATAAAAAAATTTGCCTTTTGTTAGGAATAAATAAATAAATAAATAAGCAGAATATATATAGAATACATTTAGAATTGAAAGATGGGAGAGATGGACAACCTCTTCCCGAACCTGCCAATACGACCGAATAAGACTCGACTTCTAATTCAATTTTAAGGCCGGTGCTTACCTATTCAATTGGTTTATCTAGGTCAATCGATGCAACGTGATACCAAGTAACAAATATTTCCTTAGATAAAATTTTGGAAACATTTGCTTCTTTCTCTTCTCTCTACGTTGATTGAATGCCAGGCTCTAGATGTAGTTGATACAGTCATAGCAAGGATGAGTGGTTCATGAAAAACTTACTAGCTGTGGAGCAGCCCTTGATATGGCCAATGAAAAATGGCATAGACTAGGCTTTGTTTGTTTCGTAAAATATAATTTTAGAATTTTTTTTGGATTTTCCCACGTTTGTTCGCGGAAAATGAATTGGTTAGAGAAAATATTTTCCATAAACAAAAAAAAAGTTTTCTATAATAGGGAAAAATATTTTCTACTTTTTAAAATATGGAAAACATTTTCCTCACTTACTCTCTCTTATCTCACACCTTGTTAGCTCTATTTTCTTTCTTTTTAAAAAAAATTTGAATTTTTAATTTGTTTGTCTTTTTTTCTCTTTTTCTTCCTCTCCTTTGTCAAGGCAGGTTGCTGACCACGATGACATCCTACGACTAGCTAGAGGCAAGCTCAAGGCTTACTGGCCTCTGACAAGCTCAAATTGGCCACTCATTGATCTGGTGAGCCCTAAGGACTTGAGCTCGTAAGATCGGCGAGTGTGAGCCTCTAGCCGCCGATCTAGTGAGGCCCAAGGCCTTGAGGTGGCCACTTGCCAAATTGGCAAGCTTGAGGTGATCGCTCACTAGATCGACGAGTGCCAACCTTTGGCTCACCAATATGGCGAGTGGCAAGCCGGAATCTAGTGAGTCTCAAACTCGCGGCCCGGGAGAGCTTAAGCTCGCCTTTGGCCGATTGCCATCCGTCATTGTGGCCGATGGTTAAATAAAGAAGAAGAAGATGGAAAAGGAAAATTTTAAAATTTTGATTTTAAAAAAAAATTATTAAAAGGATAGGAAAATCAAGTTGAATTTTTCAAACTAAACAATGAAAAATATTTTCTAACTCATTTGCAAGTTTTATTTGAATATGAAAAATATTGTTATTTTCCTAGAAAATGGCTTCTTGAAAACAATTTTCATAATTGCCAAATTTTTAGTGAAACAAATAGAGTCTAAATTAGATTTATTTATATAACTGAAAAAGCCCACCAAATCCAATTACTAAAAGTTGTATTGATAAGTTATCATAAGGAACATAGATTTTTTGCGTTTTGGAAGCCCAATCCAACTTTTCATATACTAAGGGCCCTTATGATAATATATTATATTTGTTCTAGAACTATTTTTTAGTTCCAGGCTTGTTTCTCTAATATAAATCCACTTGGTAAAATGTTCCATTTTTCTATTTTTAGAATAGGTTTTTACTCCTAAAATAGGTCTGAAACAGAAATCAAAAGTAATTTTTTTACCTTTTTATTTCTAGAACATAAATTGGAAATAAAAAAATTTCTCATCATTTGTCTTCGCTACTAGTCGGCCACTCATTTGCGGTCACTCTCCACTTGTTGCCACTTGTCGCCATTTCGCTGCCACCGTCCATCGTTCATCAACTACCATCCACTCGCCGCCACCATCCATTACCGCCGTAAATGAGAAATTTTGTGTCGTTATCAAATGAATTTTTATTCTAGGAATATAAATTTTATGTCATTATCAAATTCATATTTTTGTTTAAAAACTTATCCAATAATAGATATAAGAAAATCTATTTTTCTTTCATAAATCAATTTTTGGTCAGAATAATTATCATTTGTGCCATAAGCCCATTGTATACTTGCGTTGAATCAAAGTCAATGGTTTTTTTTTTTTTTTGCTTTCAATATTCTAAATTTTGACATTCAATTTTTTGTTCCATGTTGAACAACTTGAACATCTATGAATTCATGCACATGAGCTTTTTTAGGTCATTTGAAATCGTTGTAAATTTTCTAGAATCGCTAATGCCGTTGCTCTTTTAATTTTTCTCGCGATCGACTTATTCAAGACCGAATAAGATTTTTCCTTGCAATCTTTCTATATCCGTGTGTCTACTAACAAATATAGAAAGCTGAAAAAGTACCCAAAAGATAATTTCGGTGAGTTATAATTAATTATTATATATATATATTTAGGTCAAAATCCTCAGTTATCTCATTTTTTTTGCATTTTTCAGAATTACTTCCCAGCACGTCAAAGAATGTGGATCCCAACACGTCAAATAATTTACGGTTGGGTGGGGCCTCAGCTAGTCATAAAATAAAGCAACGAGAACCTCCTACAACTTTTCTAGATATGGATTTTTTTTTTTCTTTCTCAAATATTTTCATTTCACCTTCTTCTTCTTCTTCTTCTTCTTCTTCTTCTTCTTTCTTTTACAAATTTTATATCCATGAAACAAACGTATAAATAAATAATTGTATATTATCCCTGACATATTTCCATTCTAAAATGTTACACTTTCTATACAACAGCCTCAAGTTCAAATCTTAAAATGATTTTTTTCCCTTTCCCTATATATGTGAGCACTGCGCAACTTGTGCTATTCATGGAATTATGTATACCGATTGCTTTCTCAGATCATGATCATGACAGAATAATCCGTTGGTGTTTTTTTTTTATTGATAATCTATTGGTGTTAAGCAAGTTCAAAAAGTGTATCTTTTTGTCACTTATTGGAATTAAGTTGTAGAAGGTGAGATTTCATGGCGACACCATAAACCCGTTCATGATAGATCAACTTGACTGATTGAGAAAAAAAATGGAAACAAAATCAATCAAAAAACAGGGTTTGGTTGCAACCTCAATTCAATCTAGCTCGAAAATTTATGGGAACTATAAAATGATGGTTCAACTATCAATCAATTAAAAGGTTATTGTTAAGTCCGTCATTGGTGTGAACGAAATCCACACATTCATTATCGGATGAATCGGCGATACACGTGTCTTATAACCGAATCATTCTACATGTCCACCATTGAAAAGTGAACCTAATAAAAATCCTTAATTGCTTGCCTCAACATAAATGTTTGTAATTAATCACTCGATAATCATCGGGACTTATAAGATCAAATAAAAGGGAGCAGGCTTGATTTCGTCTTACTAGAAGCTAAGATCATTGTGAAAAATCAAACCGGATCTTGCTCTCCTCCAGCAATCATCTCCCCCGACAATCACTATGTAAAATTTTCCTTTTTCTTTTCTTCTTACAAAAGTCACAAAAAACCCCAAATATATTTATCCTAAACTCTTTCATAATAGAAAAACCAAAAAATTATGTCGACTGTGATATAAAAAACCTCAAACTTATGCCTATATAATATATTGACTTTTTATCGAGATTCCATTAGATGATTTTTCAACCAAAATAACATTAGTTTATGTATGAACATTATGTTAACATTATTTGCTTTCCAACATTTTCATTGATAGAATTTGAAAAGGAGAGTATAGTAATAGACATGATTTGAAGTTTTTGGTACCCCTTGCACTTTTTTTTTTTTTTTATAAAGCAAGGCATGTAGAAGAAGCAAAGCCACCTATTGCTTCAATCTCTAACTCTGCTTTTTAAATTATGCATTTTTTTAATCAAGCCTAGCTAGATACAAGGACAAGGAAAGCCCACGACCGGCTCTTATCTGCTGACGTGGCACGCCGTGGGGGTGGGCCCCACCGGGTCTTCCTTCGACGAAACCTCATCGTAGACAATCAAATCCTCCTCTCCATCATTATTGCAAAGCAAACACCCAGCATTGAATCGATCCCCACCTTCTCCTCCTCCTCCTGATCCTTTTTGTCCCGATGATGATGGGTATCTGATCAGCCGATTCAATCCGATCGTCTCCATCTTCTTCTCCCTCCTTCCTTCTCTTGTCTTCTTCTCAAGCAATCCTCTCTCTCTCTCTCTCTCATCCTTCTCTGTGGGTTTTCTTGTCCAAATTCGCTCTCTGTGTAAGTCCGCGTTGACCCTTCTCTCTCCTGTTCTTTATTTCTTGATCTTTCGACGAAAGATCGGATCTTGGCTAGAAAGTTTCGTCTGGGTAATCGTGGGTATTGCTGGATACTTAGCTTGGTTCGCGTCGTAGCTTCTTTTTGTTGGTTGCTATTGTTGAGTGGTTTATGTACCGGGGCTATCACGTCGAATTGGTGTTCATTTGGTCTTCGGTTTCGTATTGGTGCCTGTGACGGAATTGGTGCGGGGCTTGTTCTTCGTCTGATTTGTACTCGAGGGTGAAATTTGCGGTTAAAGTCTGTGTTTTTTCTTGTGCAGTTGGATTGAGCAAGGATGAACAAGAGCGTGTTCAAGCAGGAGCATGACTTTGGTATGTTGTTCGCTTATGTGTTGCTGCTTGGCACGCTGACCCGTGTTATGTAAAACGAAAGTAGAATTAGAAATTTTTATGAACCCGGTTTTGACGAATTGGTGGTTTTGTTTCGACTGCAGAGAAGAGACGTGCCGAGGCGGCAAGAATAAGGGAGAAATACCCGGACAGGATTCCGGTGAGAGCTTTGAGTTGTTTTGTGAATTTGTCCCTGGTTCATGGAGCAATCTTCTAATTTTTAGTGATTGAGACCGTTTTTATTGGCTTAATTGGTAGATTCACATCTTACATGAACTTGCATGGATTGTCATTTTATTCATGGTTGCAACCGATATCATTTGAGCTGTGTTGCTAGAATGCCCTCTGCCCACCCTTGGGCCATGGCAGAGTTTGTGAACGCTGAAGCATGACACTGATGAAAATGCTTTTAACGTTGAAATTGAAATTGGTATTTCGGGCATAAAAGTATGAGTCACCTACAGGAATCATTGATTTGACATTGTATAAATTGTGATATCAATAATGACATGTAAACCACAGGTTGAAGATTAATTGTAATGTTTTTCTCAGTGTATTGATCAATGTCATAGAAAAGTTACGCTGCGGAGGTATCCTTCTCAGAATATCCTTAAGTACTTAACCTCAGATTCGTCTATAACCTAGGTAATTTTCAAGTAATTTGGGGTGTCTTCTAGCTGTACCTATCCATGTCCAATTGCTGATCATAGTTATGTCCGACTTCTCCCATTTTTTATTAGCTTTTTAATTTTCTAAAAACATAATTTTGGAGAGGAGATGCGCAGAGGTCATTTGGTCAGTATGCATGATAAGGTGGCTAAGTAATACCTGGAGCAGAAGCAGAAAACAGAGAGTGTGAAAAGATGAAAAGGATGTCTTGAGTCTTTTGATTCCACAAGACTGCTATCCAGACAAGGAACTGAAAAGCGCAGTTCCCACTTAAATGTTTCATTGCCTTCTTGATCCATCAACCTTACTTAGCAATAGCTCTCTGTTCCTAGGATTTATCTGCAGGACCTTCTATGGCCGTTGTAGTTAAGCAATAATTGTGGAAAGTATGTAAGAGTTTGCTATGTTGGTGAGCGAAAAGAATTTGGAGAAGACACTTATGATTATAAGAAGTTCAAATTATAGGATGAGGTATTCTCCTGATTGCTAGCAGCTTGCCGGTTAAGAAGCATCAGTCACTGTGAATTCCATTCTTAGGAATCTGCTAGATAGCACTCTTCAACTTGACATGGTTTGGACATAGATTGGCATAAGATATCGATTGAAAGATTGTCTCATGAGAAGTTCTCTTGCCAATATTCATTCCAGGAAGTTCGTTTGTTCTGCAAGCTGGGTCACTTTCATCGGACTCTCTCTCAGGGTGCAGCATGTTTTACTAGTCAATACTCTCATATAGCATTGACCTTCTTGAGGATATATTAGAAGCTTTGACTATTAAGCAAGCCATGTACATTACTTAACTGATTCCATGTTTATGTACTTCTGCCACTGAGGAAAATTAATGTGTCATTCAAAATATGGAGCACGCAAATTTAATAGTTGGTCGAGAATGTGATTTTCTGGGGACTTCGTAATGATGCATCAATCCTACACAATGATCCAGGATTTGTGATGGCCAAGTTGATTTAGTTGGTTTTACTTTGTGACTGACCGGACAGTCTGCAGAATTTGTCTCACTTTCACTGGCAAAACTATAATCTGTGGGACTTTCTTTTATCGATGTCTTCTGGGACTTCTTTTCTGCTTATACTAATATTTGTGCTGTAATCTTAAGGTGATTGTGGAGAAGGCAGAGCGAAGTGATATTCCCAACATTGACAAGAAAAAGTAAGCCCTTTTTCATCGACTGCTATTATCATTTTCTTATCTGCACTTGTAGGAAGGCATGGCTGCGATACTTGACTAGTTCATATACTGACTTAATGTTGAAAACTTGTAGATATCTTGTCCCAGCCGACCTTACCGTGGGTCAGTTTGTCTACGTGATCAGGAAGAGAATTAAGCTGAGCGCTGAAAAGGCGATCTTCATATTTGTTGACAATGTCCTTCCACCCACAGGTACAGTTCAGTTGACATATTTCACTTCACGCAGATGATCATTTTGTATTTTACTTTATCTCCGTCACATTTTTAACAGCAATGAAAGGCTTTGAGTCGTCGTTTGTCTAAAAAAGTCCATTGCAGTTTTGACTAACGACATTCTCTTGATATTTCAGGAGCAATAATGTCTGCCATTTACGATGAAAAGAAAGACGAGGACGGGTTTCTCTACGTCACCTACAGCGGAGAAAACACATTCGGTGACAACTGATTATGGCCGAGTGCTTATGGCCGAGTGCTGCCGCCCATTTCTTTATCCCCATCTCACTGCCATCAGTTTCCTCGTGCTGAACTCTGGCCTGTATATATATATATATATATATAAATATAGCCACTGTGCTTATGTGGGTAATCCATTCTATGTATATAATAAGCATTTGTCGAAACCTATGATGCTAATGAACAACTTGGTACATAACTTGCAACGATCCTCCGGTCCAGTTTATGTACTGCTGCTGGGCTGGTTGGACACATCCCCGAGCTGAAGATTATGCAGAATGCTTGGGTAGTTCCACTGGTATTGGAAGTTGATTTTTATCCTCAATTCGGTTGCCCACTGATTGAATGTTTGCTGTGGTTCTTGGAGTATTTAGTACAAAATTCTGACGTACAAATTGCTGTTTCAATCAAACTTCTCTACACCCGGCGAACAAATTTTAAAAAAGATGCATTTGTGTACGCGATTTGCAGTTATGTTGTTTAGATCGTTACTCTCTCTGAACACTTATATTTTCGCGCGTCTATATTCACTTTTCATTTTTTATGTGTAGGCTCGGGTGTATTAGGCCAAAAAAATGACCTTACTTAAATTGGCTCTTTTGATTCGTGTTGACCTATTTTTATATAATATAGTTTTAGCAGTCGACTCGTTCTGGATCCAATTCGTGCACGGCCCAACCAGGCTCCATTGCTTAGCGATTTTTCTTCTTAATTCGTTGACTCTGAAGAATGAGCGACTCTATGGATGAGCTCAGCAAAGTGCCCAACCCATACTCAATCCAATCCAGTTTGGCCACATTGCATTTAGAAGCACAGAGAAGGGGGAGAATCGAGATGGCATTGTTTGAACTTTGAATCCATTTCATCGCTTGTTCAACTCAACTAGTACGGTCTTACCTCCGTCCGAGCCCCACTATGCCACGGTTGAGCCCCCGAACCAAATCACCGTGCACCCCCACTCTCTCTCTCTCTCTCTCTCTCTCGCTCTCGACATTGGATTCGAGGTATTGAGCCTAGATTTGACGCCGTCGATCACTGTGGTCACGGCATCACAGCCACTTGGAGCCCCTCCATCTTCATATGATAGAAAACCCGACATAGATCATCGGCACAATTGAGGCTCAACAATTTATGGGTGTTAGATGACGATGGATGGACGACAACGTTGGTTGCCTCGGCGACGGCCTTGGTCCGAAAGGCTAACCTTTATTGGAAAGTCGGTTCTCTAGAAAACCATTAAGATTCAATCCGATTGCACTTTCAAGTTTTTTAACCTACATTCACCTAACCTTTAAATATAAAAACATACAACCCGATTCTAAAAATATGAGTCAAAAAATATCTCTCCGTGAAATTTATAACTTTGATAGCAATGACAATTTAGAGCGCATTTCTTTATACTCTTCAAAACTCAAATTCTACCCTCACTATCAATTCTCCTATTGAGACTAAATCAAATACTTCAATTTTCGCTCCACTTCCCTGCCGAAACAAACCCAATCAACATAACCAGTGGAGACCGACATTCAAGTCATATCATTTTCAAATAGAAAGACCTTAAAAGCATGGTTCTTGAACTCTCAACTCAAACATCATTTGATCTAGCATGATACATGAAAACACAAAAGAACATGCCTCACAAGATAGCATCATCATCATCATCATTTCTTAGTTTTCCTTTCTTCTTTCTTCGCTCATCATCCCATGCGCTCACCCAGCTAATTCGATAAAATGAAAAAGGCGACCAAGAGGAAAGTTCATTGGCCTCGAGTTCAAAAAGGAGAGCGAGAGAAACACAAAACGGAACGCTGTCAGGGAAGATCAGAATGAATCGCCCTCCCTGCAATTCTGATCGTTTTTGCCATTAATGGGGGTCGACACAAGTTGCCACAGAAGCTCAGCAAAAAATATGAGATGTCGTCCCTCCACCTTCTCCTTCCCTCCGTCCTTCTCCCCACTCATTTCCAAGGGAAGGAAAGCGACTTTTCATGCCGAAGGAAACGATAGAGGACTTTTGACCGTGGGAACATAGGAAATTCACCTGTCGGGGTTTCACCCTCCTGTTCATAAGAAATTGTTACTCCCGGGCGACAGACTTTTCAGTTCATTTTCCTGCCAAAAAGAAGAAAAAAAATTTTCCTTGGTTTCAAAATAATTACTACACTTACAATTAGGGGTGATCGTAGGTAGGTTTCAAATTCGAAAAAGAGGAATTTATCTTACTAGAGTCGGTTTCCAATTTCGAAAATTAGAAACCTAAGCGAAACCTGAACAATAACCAGAATTGACCTCTTTCATAATCGACTTGAGAATTGAGTCTTACTTAGATTAATATAACTATTTGTTTAGGAAACTATAGAATACAAACAAGGTGGTGTAGTGATTAAGGTGACATTAGATTTTTAAAATTTTTGAGATTTTAAATAATGTTTCATTGTATCTATCTTTTTTCAAATAAAGTAGCAACAAAAATTAAAAATTGATTCTTCAGTAGAACCGACAATTCACATATAAATTTAGGAATCGAGTCAATTGAGATTGGCTACTCGATAATTTACCCAAGAAACCAACCCATTATTCACCCTATCTAAATCCCTCCCTATTTAGGAAGGTGTCTGTAGCGGGGAGAGAACGAAAATTTGGAATGGAAAACTTTTGAAAATTTTCACATTGCTTGGAACAAGGGAACGGAGAAAAAATTTAATAGGGGGTGTTCATCATTTGTATCCCTAACATAGCATAGGCTCTTTGACCTTGTAGCTTCCTATCCAATGTGAACAAGAGCCTAATGTCATTTCTTTAATGAGTACGAATGGACCGCTTCATCACTTTCCTAGAAAGAGTCCGGATTTGACCGGAATTGAAATTACTAATTATAGTTTTCACGATGAAATGGACCGGACATCCAATTTGATCACTTTCGGTTTGTGTCTTTAAATGATTTTCAAATCTCAGGCCAGAGATGTTTACAATCGCTATCGTTCTGTTGTTTTACTTTTTCTTCGTAAGGCAGGTTGAAATATTAGAGGCATGCACAAATTGACCCCCTAGAGCAACTCTAGAAACATAGGATATGGACATGCCATTCGATTTTATCATGTCGTTTCTTGAATGGTCTTTGTGCAATAAAACTTGACATTTGGCTTAGAAATCTCTATGACCAATTCAATCTCAAATCTTGTTTTTCACTTCTTCACACTCTAGAGCTCCTTTTTGACATGGGTATTCTACAATTCCAACTAGCTACTTGCCCCTCAAGGCACAATGCATCATCATACGCCGTCATAACGCAAATTCATCTCTGCCAAAAAACGAAGGCTTGTTGTTGATTTTTGGAAATAATGACACATTCATCTCTCAATTAAATGTGGTTGCGATTCATTAACTTTATCCAAATATGTAATGTGGTCCATGAACTTTTAAATTGTTCAATGCGGTCATTGAATTTTTTATACACATTTAATTAAGTGTATAAATTATATGAAAATGTTCAATGTGATCCATAAACTTGAATTAATGAAAAGATAATATTGAATATTTTTCTATAATTTATGAACTAAGATAGAATTTGTAGCAGGTATACTATCTCATATGCACGATCATTTCAGCCTTAGAATAGGATTGCCTATTAGTCATTAAATTCATTTTCATTTCTTAACTCATATCATAGAAAGTATTATGATAACAGAATTTTGATGCATAGGTTCCATATTTTGACAAGTGTGGAAGAAAATTAGCCTACAATATGAACCGGTGAAAATGAAAATAATATTTGTAACAAGTATACTACTTAACATGCACACCCTTTTGGCCTCTAATAGAAATTGTCTATTAGCCATCAAATTCTTTTTTATTTTTTGACTCGTATCATAAAGTCATAGTATTGCATAATTAAAAAGTTTAAGGATTATATCGAACAAATTAAAAATTCAAAAATTATATTGCATATTGAGTTAAAGTTTAAATACCACTTACATTATTTTCCCTTGATTTTCTCTGGCATTTGTGCTTTATGATACTTTGCACGAGAGATCCGGCAAATAGTGAACCTCAATCACAACAAAAGTGATAAGAGATATTCATTCTCAAGAGATAATAGGAATCTCCGGATTCCTACTTGGAACCTCAAACCAGCTCTCGATCTTTAGCTCATTACTCCGCAATGGACCATGCTTTCCTTCCAATCAGGGAGGATGATCAACTCTTAAAATTACCTAAATACAAATGCAGGCGATGTCCAATACCCACCAAAGCAAAACGGGGATCAAAAGAGAGCTTCGTTAGGCCATCTAGGGTTTACGAATGAACGATGGGCATGTATAGCCCGCCCGTGGTGACCTTTTTGGCTTTGGCGAACATACATACCGCGGGGCGTGCAGTCGCAGGAAGCAATAAATGACGCCATTGACCGTGGAGTGAAAGCTTCATCATCAGCAGCAGCTGCTGTGCGCCAAGAAAGCGAGAGAGAGAGAGAAACCCTTTTAAGCTAGAATTGGCAAAATTTGGAAACGATTTTGGCGAACCACATTGTACATCAAACGGGACTATCGGGCCCAGCCCACGCTCGCCCCCACGTTCTTATATTTCGGGTCAAGGCCCAAAATAAAGCCCAGTGGGCTGTATAGGCCCAGCCCGACGAAGCCCGACCTTATTACATCGCTCTCGCACCGCGTCTGAACTTCCTCTCCGCCTCACCGCGCGCTCTCTCTCTCTCTCTCTCTCTCTCAGCTCAGCGGCGGCACCAACGGCGGCGGCGGCGGCGGAGGAGGAAGCAGCTCCGGAGCTTGCTTGCTTGCTTTGGTCCCTCTTTCCTCGTCGACTCTACCGCCACCCTCTTCTTTGCTCCGCACATTCTAGGGTTTCGTATCGTGGTAAGATCTCCGCCGTCACTCCTCTTTCGAGCCATCTTCGTCCCCAATTTGCAGCCAGGGAATCAAGCTCTGGCGGTTCATTGTCTCGCCGTACCATTGTTATTACAGGCACCGCCCTCTCCTCCCTCTTTTTTTATTTTTTTCCTTCTTGTGGGTTTTCGTTTTCTCGTCGCCCTTCGTCCTAATCTTCGGGCTTTTGTTGGAAAGCTCGGAGCTTGCTCTGTTTTTCTGTCCAATGCTTGTGAAGTGAGAACGACACTGAATCTCGCTGTGCTTTGCTTCCAACTCTGTGTGTTCTTCGCGGGCAATCATTCCGTGTTTGTTTTTTATGTGGTTTCTGGTTCTCTTTTTGGATTGTGCAGAAAAGTTTGTTTCTTTTCGCTTGTTGGTTTTGCAAAATCTTGTTCCTCTATTCTGAATAAACTCTCTCCTCTTTCGTCTCTTTTGTTCCTTTTCAGTTAAAATAAAAAAATTCACCATCTGTGGATTCTTGGCGAAAGTGTAATTTTGTTCGGTTCTTTCTTGGCTTTCTTCAAGAGTATGGGTTGTGATAAGGTGATCTCATCTTGGATACATATATGACTTTCCTTTTACTGAACGTATTTCTTGCTTTGAAACAATAAATAGAGGATTGATTTTTTGGATCGTCTTGATGCATCTTCTGTATTGAGGACTACATCCTCTCAGTCTGGGTTTGAGGATGCAGAATTTGGTTTACTTTTTTTGTGTAACTTTTTGTTCTGGAAAAAATGTAAACCTGAACCGGACCCGACCCGACCCGCATTATCGCTATGGGTATTATGCTTTTCGGGTCAGTTCGGGTCGGAACACTTTGCCTTATTATTCAGGTCGGGTCGGGTAACGTCAAAACCCAACCCGACCCGACCCATTGACAGCCCTACTGTGTGGTACTTTAAATTCGTCGTCGTTTCGTTCTTTTCACATGGATGTAACTTTCTGGAGAAATGTAACGGGATATTGGCAGTTTAGATGGGTTGGTTGTTATGTACATCAGTTTGTTTATGATTATAGTAGGCTGATTGTCAGAAGTGAACAGATTGGGTAAGACTTAGTCTCGTCAGTGGTTCCCATATGTTACCTCCGAGGCAAACGGAGGAGGCAGGTGTTCGATCCCTGCGCAAGGCAAAAGTGAGAGTGAGTAGTGCTGACAACTAACATGACCAAATAAAAATAAAAAATGGTTCCCGTATGTATTTGACAATCTCCACAGTTATATGTCTACCATTTGCCCATTTTTTATAGTGAGTTCAGGCTCATTGTATGGGTACTGATTGCAGTGGCTCCTAGTGTTGTCTTGAATGGTAGTGTCAGTTAGTGATTCTCTAGATTTTCCTAGGTGCGAAATATGCACTACACGTGAAGGGTGCATGTAATTGAACAGCTTTCTGATATTGCATGCCAGCATGTTTGTGACATTAGATAGGCAATTTTATGTGCGACTCAGTATCTTTTGAGTTATGTTGATTTGGGTAGCAATATTCCTCCCCGTCCTTTGTAGGGTTTTGCATCTTTTGCTCCTTCTCACATCGTCCCTCTCTCTCTCTCTCTCTCTCTCCATAGGAGCTGCCCGGGCCCAAGCTTTCTGCTCGCTTGGTGAACAATGGACGGTGGAGCTTCCGGTGGTGCTGGCGAAGGGTATGTGCCTCCGCCGGAATATGTGGAGGATGTGAAAGAAGCTCTGGTCGATCTCGACACTTCCGACTCCACTGAACTTTGGCTCATTCAGTGGCCTCGTGACATGGTACCGTGACCCATTCGCTGCCCTTGGCCTCTGGCTTTCCCTGAAGGAATTAAGAACAACGCCGAATGGTAGCACATGGCTTGTCTAGTCTCTTTGCGTCAAATTGGGTTTTGCTTTTCTGGGATTTTTATGTTGTTGGATTGTGAGGATTGGGGAGATACCGCCCAGTTCTGTTTCAGCTAGATGGTGTGCGTCTGCTCTTTTTCGCAGTTTGTTTACAGGAAGTGATTACTGTTCTTCCTTAAAAATTCTATCTTGAGTATTTCTTGTTGGCATGGATATGATTGTGGCGATACCCTTTTGTGGTCATTGCAGCCTCCTGATTTGGGTGGCCAAGAACTCAAGCTCAAACTTCATCATGATGGGAAATTGGGGAGTTTTGAGGATTCATCTGGTAACCTTTATAATCCTTCTCATAGACGGAACAAATTTTTCTTATGCTAAGTGGGATTCTATTCGTCGCTTCACTTGCTTACCTGTCTTAATGCGTTGTCACTCTTTGTTGAAGGCAAGGAATATGATGTGGTTAGTTTTGCTGCTCAGGAGCCCGATGCAACAGTTTTCACGGCCTCTTCCTCAGGTTCAAGAATCGGTATGCACTACTGCTCATGTTGATGCACTTTTTCTTAAACCAAAGCCTGTGCATATGTTATTTATTTTCTTCCGAGTTTTTGGGCTGTGCCTTGAATATGGTACTTTAAGGCTATCTCTATGTTAATATGTTGTACAAAATACATCGTGTCCGTTTGTTCATACGTTTTGCCCGTGTCATTCTTGATATGTCCTAAGGTGAAATCTGCAAAAGTAGCTACCTCGGATATTTGCTCTTTGCAATTTGCCAATGTGAGATACCAATCACTTTCCAGAAGCGGGAAGGCATAAAAATTAAGATGAAACAACTTGCTGGAGCTGTACTTTAGTGTAATGGAAATTATATTCTATAAATTACAAGAATTTTATCAGCCAATTTGTAGAGCTAGAAGTCAAGGCAAAAAAAAAAATTCTGAAATCCATAATTACTTGCAGGCTAGATGCAAGCAGGCTATTACCTTTGACATTGATGGCCAACTCATGATAAATTAGGCACTTTTACTTTGTAGTATCAATTGCTCTGATATTGTTCTTCTTTTCATTTTTGGATGCACTGATTTTGTATTACTCAGCTCTGTTTGATTTGAAAGACGTCCTTTACTGCATCTGCTTAAAGTGCACAGTATCGATTGAGGTTACTTGGTTGGAACTGGATTGAATGAGTATTTCCCGTGAACACTTCTTTTGCAAGCTTAGCCATTCAATTGACTGGATACTTTCTTAAATAGTACATTTCATATTGTCTCTCCATTGTTTGATTCTATGACATCCTGTGCTATGTGTTCTTGTATCATGATACATCTAGGCAGAGGTATTTTTGTTAAGTATCATTAATTTGAACAGTTGTTTTTTCCAAGTTCAGTACTCAGATTGGGATGGATGTTCTCTCAACCAGCATTGTTGAGTTTGGCTGGTCTGCAATCAGTTGTAGTTGACTTTGCTTCTATTTTTGACAGCTGGGAAGATTTCAAGAAGAGTCTCCTTCGTCCACTACCCAGATCCTAATGAGCTCGAGAAACTTGCTTCCAAAGTCGCATCTGGTAGATTTAGACCCGGAACGTCACTTACAAATGCCTCCCATCAATTTTCCTCTGTGACACCAAACAGTAGACTGAGAAGTTCACGCTCATCCAGAGGAAACACATCCTACACTCGTAGCAGTCGGCAGAAAAGTGGCGTAACCGATGCTGGAGAGACATCAAAACCTTACAAGAGGAGGTATCCTCAGGAATCCACTGACTCCTTGGGATTGATGAATAGTACTCAAGACTCTGGGTGGAATCATAGCAGTGCAACAACTGCAGAGTTCTCAGAGCGTTCCCGAGATCACGGTTCAGCTGCTTCATCTCAGTCAATTGAGCATTCTGACCGGAAATTGAAGAAGAAGAAGAAAGAGAGAATTGAAGAATAAAACTGCTTGGTCTTTACTCCGTTGGATTCTTGTGAATAGTTTGTGCTTTCTCACCGAGCAAGACTTCTGAATGTTAGGGGGGATATGCTCATTTACTATATGTTTAGATCTTTTCATAATGGAGTCTTCCTTGAGCCAGGGTCTCGGGAAGGCAATCATGTAGATTCTAGATTCACTAACCCATGTCTTTGTTGGTGACCCACTGTCGATTTCTTCAACTCTCGAGTCCTGGCTATAGTTATTTTTTGGGATATGTGTAGTAGAAGTCCTAAAACTTGTGCAGAAAGTGCAATTGAGTCCTAAAACTTACAAAAAGTTCAATTAAGTCCTAAAACTTGTGCAGAAAGTGCAATTGAGTCCTAAAACTTACAAAGAGTTCAATCAAGTCCTAAAACTTGTCCAGAAAGTGCAATCGAGTCCTAAAGTTAACACCGTTAAGAAAGTTAACGGAAATTGCTGACGTGGCGCTGACGTCATATTTTAAATGATTTTTTTATTTTTCAAATGATTTTTTAAAATGATTTTTTATTCAAAATCTTTAAAATTAGATTAAAAAATAAAAAGGAAAATCTAAATTTATTTAAAAAAGAAAAATCTAAATTTATTTAAAAAAGAAAAATCTAAATTTATTTAGAAAAAAAAATTGTTCAAAAAAAAAAGAGGCGGTGAACTTCCGCCGCCGCCGCCATCGCCGCGGCCGTCCGCAAACCCCAGGCGGGTGGCCGGCCCTCACGGGGGCCGGCGGCCGTCGCTCGGCCCCGGGCGAGGAGGCGGGGCCGAGCCGTCGCCCCGCCCGGGGCGAGGCCTCGTCGGCCCTCGCTCGGGCGGCGAGGCTCGCCAGATCTGGGGAGCCTCGCCCGGATCGCGAAAGCCTCGCCGCCCGAGCGAGGGCCGACGAGGCCGCGCCGCGGCGGCGGTCGCCGTCCTCGCCCTGGGGCGGCGACGGTCGCCGGCCCCCGGTGAGGGCCGGCCACCCGCCTTCGGGGCGCGACGGTCCGGCCGCGATGGGGCGGCGGCGGAAGTCCACCGCCCTTTTTTTTTTTTTGAACAATTGTTTTTTTCTAAATAAATTTAGATTTTTCTTTTTTAAATAAATTTATATTTTCTTTTTTATTTTTTGATCTAATTTTTAAAGATTTTGAATAAAAAATAATTTTAAAAAGTCATTTGAAAAATAAAAAAAAAAATCATTTAAAATATGACGTCAGCGCCACGTCAGCAATTTCCGTTAACTTTCTTAACGGTGTTAACTTTAGGACTCGATTGCACTTTCTGGACAAGTTTTAGGACTTGATTGAACTTTTTGTAAGTTTCAGGACTCAATTGCACTTTCTGGACAAGTTTTAGGACTTAATTGAACTTTTTGTAAGTTTTAGGACTCAATTGCACTTTCTGCACAAGTTTTAGGACTTCTGCTGAACATATCCCTTATTTTTTTTTACGGCCTCGTATGAGATACAGTAGTTTGTTAAACTTTCATGATTTGCCGTTTTCTACTCTCTTTGGAAGAGCCCCTCAGCTTGCTGTTAAGAAGTAAAAGTACGAAAGGAGCAACTGGCATCGAAGAAGGGAAATACAGAGTAATAGCTAATGGCCTTATCATGATCAACAGCTCCTTTCATTAATATGAGAGCAAGATTGGGTGCAAATGACTCGCGCGAATGTGATCTAACACGCGCATGGGGTTTGTAATTGCGGATTCTGGTCTTTATAAAAAGCCTTTATCTCTCGGTTCG
The DNA here is from genome assembly GCA_017140475.1 of Eucalyptus fibrosa. Taxonomy (NCBI): domain Eukaryota; kingdom Viridiplantae; phylum Streptophyta; class Magnoliopsida; order Myrtales; family Myrtaceae; genus Eucalyptus; species Eucalyptus fibrosa. Next base: position 19,299,933 of record CM029509.1, on the reverse strand, counting down.
GGTTACCTGATTCTGCCAATCTATTTGGTTGAGTAAATTGGTCACACGATCGCGCTCAATACGACACCGACGGCAATCATCGCAGTCACTGCTATTAAAGCCAGCCCGGCTAGTGAAACGACTCGAACAAGACCCAAGACAGGTTTCAAGATCTATTTACTAACAGATCATTGATCAGTAGCTGATGCGATTGAGATCCTTTCTAAGACGACCCAACTCATAAGCAAATGCCGTACATTTGCCCATCACGCCTCGGACCAGAACCCACAAGCATAAAAAACTCAGGCCGTCCTCATAAAATCACGACCACCACCTTCCCGGAGTTCAGCTGTTTTTTTTTCAAAAGAAACACGGTAACTAACTTCCGTACATCCGTCGAGACGAAACGAAACGGATGAGGATGGCGACGCACTTGACTTGACGGACGTACGGAAGTTAGTTACCTTGGTGGATTTCTCGGGGAGCAGGATGCCGGCGGTGGTCTTGGAGGGCGGGACGATCTTCTCCAACAGCACGCGGTTCAGCAGCAGCACCAGTCGCTTCGCCATTCTTTAGCGGATTCCAGCTCTGGAGCTAAGGGTTTAAGAGGGGGTTTGCAAGCTGCAGGAAGGGGACGGGGAGGGTCTCCGAGGGGGAGAAAATATTCAGTAGAGAAAATATTCAGTAGCGCACATACTACTGAATATTTTCTCCAGGCTGGTAGTTACGCCTGATTGAAATAATCTAGAAAGCAATATTCAATTGTGAACTCCTGCAAGTGAAAAACAATCTCCAGAACAAATTATGAATAGGATTATGAAGAGAGCATTCGACTGCACATCATCAATAGGGGCTTTGCTTAAGCAACAAAAAAGAAGGCAAGGCATATGTCTTGGCATGGACATACAACAACAGTCCAGCAACTAATGACAGCACAATTGTTTTTCCTCTAACCACAAACAGCACAATTTTCTTTTGAATCATATACAAATCTATTGAACAACTGCAAGAAAACTTATTTTTACTATTATCATTTTCTTATCTGCACTTGTAGGAAGGCATGGCTGCGATACTTGACTCGTTGATATACTGACTTCATGTTGAAAACTTGCAGATATCTTGTCCCAGCCGACCTTACCGTGGGTCAGTTTGTCTACGTGATCAGGAAGAGAATTAAGCTGAGCGCTGAAAAGGCGATCTTCATATTTGTTGACAATGTCCTTCCACCCACAGGTACAGTTCAGTTGACATATTTCACTTCACGCAGCTGATCATTTTGTATTTTACTTTCTCCCCGTCACATTTTTAACAGAAATGAAAGGCTTTGAGTCGTCGTTAGTCTAAAGAAGTCCATTGCAGTTTTGACTAACGAAATTCTCTTGATATCTCAGGAGCAATAATGTCTGCCATTTCCGATGAAAAAAAAGACCTCGTGTGGCACATGAATAGGACATGTGGGCCTTGTCTCGCTTGATTTCAACTCAACCTATACTCAATCCAATCCAGTTTGGCCAAATTGGTTTTAGAAGCACAGGTAAGGGGGAGAATCAAGATGGCATTGTTTGAACTTTGAACCCATTTCATCACTCGTACTCAACCGGTACAGTCTCACCTCCATCCGAGCCCCACTATGCCACGGTTGAGCCCCCAAACCTAGTCATCGCACGCCCCCACTTTCTTTCTCTCATTATTGCGACCTCAGATTCGAGGTATTGAGCCTAGATTTGACACGGTCGATCACTATGGTTGCAGCATCACAGTCACTTGGAGCCCCTCTATTTTCATCTGACAGAAAACACGACGGAGATCATCGGCACAGTTGAGGCTCGACACTTTACAAGTGATAGACGACGATGGATGCGACGGCAACGTTGGTTGCCTCGGCAATGGCCTTGGTTTGAAAGGCTAACCTTTACAGGAAAATGGGTTCTCTAGAACCCATTATGACTCAATCTGACTGCATTTTTCAAGTTTTTTTAACCTACTTTCACCTAACCTTTAAATATAAAAACATACAATCCAATTCTAAAAATATGAGTAAAAAAATCTCTCTTCATGAAATTTATAACTTTGATAGCAATGACAATTTAGAGCGCATTTCTTTATACTCTTCAAAACTCAAATTCTACTCTTACTATCAATTCTCCTATTGAGACTAAATCAAATACTTCAATTTTCGCTCCACTTCCTTGCCAAAACAAACCCAATCAACATAACCAATGGAAACCGACATTCAAGTCATATCATTTTCGAATAGAAAGACCTTAAAAGCACGGTTTTTGAACTCTCAACTCAAACATCATTTGATCTAATATGATACATGAAAACACAAAAGAACATGACTCACAAGATAGCCTAAACCCGAATCATCATCATCATCATCATCATTTCCTAGTTTTCCTTCCTTCTTTCTACGCTCATCATCCCATGTGCTCAACCAGCAAATTCGATAAAATAAAAAAGGCGACCAAGAGGAAAGTTCATTGGCCTCGAGTTCAAAAAGGAGAGCGAGAGAAACACAAAACGGAACGCTGTCAGGGAAGATCAGAATGAATCGCCCTCCCTGCAATTCTGATCGTTTTTGCCATTAATGGGGGTCGACACAAGTTGCCACAGAAGCTCAGCAAAAAATATGAGATGTCGTCCCTCCACCTTCTCCTTCCCTCCGTCCTTCTCCCCACTCATTTCCAAGGGAAGGAAAGCGACTTTTCATGCCGAAGGAAACGAGAGAGGACTTTTGACCGTGGGAACATAGGAAATTCACCTGTCGGGGTTTCACCCTCCTGTTCATAAGAAATTGTTACTCCCGGGCGACAGACTTTTCAGTTCATTTTCCTGCCAAAAAGAAAGAAAGAAAAATGCCTTGGTTTCAAAATAATTACTACACTTACAATTAGGGGTGATCGTAGGCAGGTTTTAAATTCGAAAACGTGGAATTTTATCTTGCTAGAGTTGGTTCTTGGTTTCGAAAAATGGAAATCCGAACAGAAGCCAGAATTAACCGCTTTCATGATCGACTTGAGAAACTATAGAATATGAACCAGGTGGCGTAGTGATTAAGGTGACATTAGATTTTCAGAAGTTTCGAGATTTGAAATGATATTTCATTGTATCTATCTTTTTTCAAATAAAGTAGCAACAAAAATCAAAAATCAATTTGTGAATAGAACTAATGATTCACATATAAATTTAGGAATTGAGTCAATTGAGATTGGCTGCTCGAAAATTTACCCAAGAAACTAACCCGTTTTTTTTTTTTTTTCAACCCGTTATTCACCCTATCTAAATCCCTCCCTATTTAGGAAGGTGTCTATAGCGGGGAGAGAACGAAAACTCGGAATGGAAAACTTTTGAAAATTTTCAAATTGCTTGGAACAAGGGAACGGAGAAAAAAATTTAATAGGGGGTGTTCATTCGTATCCCTAACATAGCATAGGCTCTTTGACCTTGCAGCTTCCTATCCAATGTGAACAAAAGCCTAATGTCATTTCTTTAATGAGTACGAATGGACCGCTTCATCACTTTCCCAGAAAGAGTCCGGATTTGACCGGAATTGAAATTACTAATTATAGTTTTCATAATGAAGTGGACTAGACATCCAATTTGATCACTTTCGGTTCGTGTCTTTAAATGATTTTCAGGTCTCGGGCTAGAGACGTTTAGAATCGCTGTCGTTCCATAGTCTTACTTTTTCTTCGTAAGGTGGGTTGAAATATCAGACACATGCACAAAATTGACCTCCCAAAGCAACTCTAGAAATATAGGATATGGCCATGCCGTTCGATTTTACTATGTCGTTTCTTGAATGGTCTCTATGCAATGATACCTGACATTTAGCTTAGAAATCCCTATGATGAATTCAATCTCAAATCTCGTTTCTCACTTTTGCACACTTTAGAGCTCCTTTTAGACATGGGCATTATACAACTCCAAATAGCTATTTGTCCCTTGAGGCACAATGCGTCATCATATGTCGTCATAACCCAAATTCATCTTTGTCAAAATACTAAGGGTTGTTGTTGATTTTTGGAGATAATGACATAAATGATCTCTCGATTTAATGAGGACCTTAAATTAAATTATTTAATGTGATTTTTTAACTTTATCCAAATGTGTAACGTGATCCATAAACTTTTAAATTATTCAATATGGTCATTGAATTTTGTATGCATATTTAATTCAGTCTATGAACTATATGAAAATGTTCAATGTGATCCATAAACTTTAATCAATAAAAAACAATATTGAACATTTTTCTGTAATTTATGAACTAAGATAGAATTTGTAGTAGGTATACTATCTGATAAGCACGACCATCTCCGCCTCATAATAGGATTGCTTATTAGCCACCGAATTTCTTTTCATTTCTTAACTCATATCATAGAAAATATTATGATAACGAAATTTTGATGCATAGGTTCCACATTCTGACAAGTGTGGAGGAAAATTAGCCTATGATGTGAACCAAGAAAAATGAAAATGATATTTGAAGTAAGTATACTATCCAACACATGGCTCTTTCGGCCTTAGAATAAGGGTTGTCTATTAGCCATCAAATTCTTTTTTTTATAAATTTTTTTGACTAATATCATAAAGAGAGAGGAATACATAATTTAAAAGTTCAAGGATCACATTGAATAAATCAAAAATTCATGAATTATATTATATATCAAGTTAAAATTTAAGAATCACTCGTGTCATTTTTCCTTGATTTTCTCGGGCATTTATGCATTATGATACTTTGTACGAGAGATCTGGCAAATAGTGAACCTCGATCACAACAAAAGCGATAAAGAAATATATTCATTCTCGAGAGACCATAGGAACCCCCGGAAACCTACTCGGAACCTCAAACCAGCTCTCGATCTTTTGGAAACCGCAGTTCATTACGCCGCAACGGGCCATGCTTTCCTTCCAATCAGGGAGGATGATCAACTCGCAAAATTACCTAAATTCAAATGCAGGCGACGTCCATACCCACCAAAGCAAAACGGGGATCAAAAGAGAGTTTCGTTAGGCCATCCAGGGTTTAGGAATGAACGATGGGCATGTATAGGCCGCCCGTAGTGACCTTTTTGGCCTTGGCGAAAATACATACTGCGGGGGCGTGCAGTCGCAGGAAGCAATAAATGACGCCATTGACCGTGGAGTGAAAGCTTCAACATCAGCAGCAGAGGCTGTGCGCCAAGAAAGCGAGAGAGAGAGAAACCCTTTTAAGCTAGAATTGGCAAAATTTGGACACGATTTTGGCGAACCAGATCGTAGAGAGAGAGAGAGAGAGAGAGAGAGAGAGTGTGATGTCTGTCTGTCGATCGATCAACGCCGAACGAGAGAAGGGTAGGAAGAGGGACAAATCCCAGATCCGACGGAGGGGGTTGGTTTGGGGCAGTGCAAGGTTGCTGCGGCCAGCGGACGGCTGCGATTCTCGTGAGTACGGGGGGCCGTGCCATTTGTCGGCGTCTGGGGATTCCCCATAAAGGCTACGACACTAATGCTTTTTCTCTACCCCTTCTTCCCCTGCACCCACTCGTTTGTCTTCTTCGCGTGACCGTATGGTCGTTGCTTTTTCCTTGTCTCTCTGTTTTTCCTCTCTTTTTTCTAATTTGTTATGTGTTGAAGTGATTATGTCACCACTAAACCAAAAAAAAAAAAAAACTTCCGCCTTCTAATCAAGATCTTAAACTTTATTCATCTCATAAAAAACCACTAACTTTAGATTATCTCTTTTGTCTAAATTTAAATTCATTAACTTTTACTTGACTCTTATATTTACTTTTGTTAATCTTTCATCTAAAATCATCTTTAGTGATGTAGTATTTCCATGCCGTTGCTCTAATCTAAGAAAGACGTCTTCTGAAGATCAATCTTTATATTAGCCCAAATAGCGTTTTATTGGATTTGAAATTTGGATAAAAACGAAAAAAAAAAATTAGTTGGTTTTTTTCAATTGCTCTTGCTTTTAAGATAGTATTCCTTCCAATTCATTTTGAGAACTTCGATTTTGTAGTCAGCATTCAATCCTCATGTTTGGGAGTCTTTCATCTCTTGTAATCGAAGAGTTCACACTTAAGATAGTTGGTTCGAACGTTCAAGAAGCTCATGCTTTGAAATTTTCCATCTCACAATTGTTAAAAAAAGTTTTGGATGGAAAGTTAATGGAACGAATTTGAAATTTAAATAAGTGTTAGTAATTTTATACGAGAAAAAAAAATTAGTGTAGGCATGTGCTCATCAAATAAAAGTCAAGATGTCCATTTCTTTACGTTTCTTTTTCAACATGCGACGGAAAAACAGAATATTAGAATGATAAATTTTGAATTTATGAAATATTTCGACTACGATATGGTAATTTTGCACCGATGAGGATCAAAAATGCGTTCTAAAAATTACATTGCACGCAAAAAAATTCGGATCCATTTTTTGAAATTCCCATAAGGCGCAAGGGATAAAATTTTGGATGTAACCAAAAAAAAAAAAAAAAGGACTAAAAGGACAGACGACACTGCGCCAGTCTAGATGCACTTCGAGCGACGCCACATGATGCCTCCCGTACGATCACCTTCGCACCGGTAGCAACTTTTAAGGCACTCATCGTTTTCGTACATTTCATAATAAATAATTATTTAAAAAAATTATTATTTACATCGTTCAAAATAATAAATTAATAAAATATATTTTCATTATCTACGATAATTTATATATAATATTTTATTAATGATGAAAATATTATTTATGCGACTGATCATTTTTTTTATAAAATATTGATCAAATTCTTTATTTTTTATAAAATAAATAGTACTTAAAATAATTTCTGCTTTGGACAGAGACATTAATAAAAATGCTCACTATTACGATGGTGATTCTCTATTGAGTAGACTGACAACGATAACAATGATAGCTTGTATCTAGAGTCAAATTTGTTTTTTTCTTTCCAATTATTACCTTGTCTACCGGGTCTTAAATCTTGTAAACGCTCAACATGTTATGAATAAAGCATCTCCATATAAGTTCTCATACGGTGTTTTGTCCCTCAAAAGAAAAAAAGTCGGCGCGAGAAATGTCGGAATTTTCTTATGCCATCTTATCCTATTATATCCTAACTTCATGTTTATGCCATCAAATGAAAGTCTAAGGTGAGCCAAATCCCAATTTTCATTGGTCAATTTGATCCCTCTCTCTCTCCGTCAACATGGTCGCATGCACGATACTATATACGTACACAGTAGATGGATTGCATACATGCATGGAAATGGATACTACAGTAGTATATAAGCTTGCGCATGCGTGTTGAGTGGACTAATAGTCATAAATTCATGCACATTTTAACCTGTATATGTGCGCAAAAAAAGGTCATGAAAGTCTTGTTCAGTTCATTGTTGCTCTTGAGAGATTCTTGCTCTTTCCTTTTGGGCTACAGTATTTGGCCAAATCAAGGAGTGTTTACTATAATCGTAGACGCAAGAATTCTACAAATACCCTTCTTTTAGGGTTTGTGGAGAATATTACACGGATTTATTTTTATCTAGGTACCATTCGGAAATAGTTCAACAACCCAACCTAAGGTTTAAGCTATAAAATAAAGAGAAGATGCAAGCGTGAATATAAGATTATGGTAAAGCTTGCGATCGAGTGATATGGGATGATGTACTCCATTTTATGCACTAATCATGAACAAAAACTGTATTATGTTGGTCGTGAATTATGTATACATAAAGGTCAATATTTGCATGTAGAGCTCTCTAGGGGCTGATGTGATAAAATAAAATATTGTGTACAGTGTTCAATATAATATCTTTTCTCATGTTATGTCTAATCAATGATTTTCAGTTTCATATACTACAATGAATACTAATTATTAGAGGAAGTTAAACCATTTCTTACCAAATATGTTTAATAATTGTGAATATAAATCTAAATTTAAAAAATGATTTTGTTAAAGTAAAGAAAGTTTGTTGCTTTTAAAACGCTAATTTTATTTTTTTATTATGTGTATTTAGTGCATTTTGACTTCCAAATTGAGGAATAAAATGCGATTAAGAGCCTGAATTGGAAAAAAAAAACTGATTTTGTTAAACACTCCAGTAAAGAAAGTTTGTCGTTTTTAAAATGGATTATAAGCAATTAGTGCATTTTAACATCCAAATTGTTGAATAAATGCAAATAAGAACCTAAATAATAATAAATAAAATAAAAATTTGTTAAACGCTCCAACAAAGGAAGTTTGCCATTTTTAAAATGCTAATTTTTCCATATCATGTGATACAAAGCATAGAAGATGGGAATATTTCTTTGTTAATGATACATTTGTATTGTGAAAAATATTATTTTAAAATTGATCGCTTGTTTCACTTGAAATAATTAGTCAATAAAAAAACATTCTCATTATTGACAACAATATTTATCTAAATATTTTCATAAAAGATAAAAACATTTTTGGTTCATTTGTTTTTACAAGAGAAGTAAGAGATATTTTTTAACAAATATTTCTAAAATTATTCATTTAGGTACGATGATCAGTAGGTTTCGAGGGCACTAATTGAAACATGACTCTCCACAAACATTTATTATGAACAACTAAGCTGCAATTGAAACCCTGTCGCAACACTACGGGCGCACAGACTTCTGTTTTTTTTATGACAATGCCAAGCACAAACAACCAATGAACAAAACTGGAGAGAAAGTAGCCAGAAAAAGGCAACATAAATTCGTCGCCAATGGGCGTAATCCGCAGTTGCAGCCGTTCAACGGCGGGCTGGAGATGCCCACATCGGTCTCCCACATAATTATCAACTTGACATGTATAAATATTCATCACAGATTGGAGAGAAATAAAGTATACACGAAGTGCGCCCTATAATTGAGATTTAAGGGGAAAAAAATAAGATAAATGCATTGGAAGTTCTAAACTTGTTACAAAAGTGTCATTGAGCCCTAGAACATTCAAAAAGTGTAACAAAATCCTAAAATTTGTCACAAAAATACAATTGAATTCTAAATTTTTTTAAAAAAAGGCAATCAAGCCTAGTTAAAGGAAATAATAGAATGAGTTGATTGCAACATTTGATAAGTTTTAAGATTTGGTTTTACTTTTTGAAATTTTAAGACTTAATTGCATTTATATAACAAATTTGAGGACTTCTAGTACACTTATTTCAAAAAAGACACTGAGCCACACCGCTGAAGTGATTATATTATATTATATTGTATTAGTGGGGAAATATGCATTACAAATTCTCGGGATATCTTCTGCTTTTCATCTAACTTCTATTCCAGGCATTGAAGACTTCTTATATTAGTGAAAATAATTTAGAAAGAAAATATCGTTTCAGAATTTGCAAAAAATAAAAATAAATGATTTTTGTTGCCGAAATTGAATGCACCATGCATTAGCTATTTCGAGTACCAATAAATCGTGTTATTCGTGCTATAATCATATTTATAAATCAAACATCACAATTTTAATTTGGTAAGATATATAATCAAATTAAAATGAAATATCGATTCATGTCCATATTGTTCGAGCACATCACATCCTATCATTTCTCAATTTTTTTTTCCTTCCATAATTTGAGTTGCTGCTTCTTATTGCGTTCGTGTCTTGTTTTATGTAGCGTTTGTGCCCTTCTAAAAGGTCGTGCTCAAACTGTCAATGCTAGCTATTCTCGACTAAGGTCGATAATTTTCTGCACGGCGACCGAGTCGTACCTTTATTGGGGCAAAAGAAGAAGAAGAAGAAGCATGATTCACTTGAACCAACTCAATTCCATTGTAAGATCAAACAACATTCATTGGATTGTGATTTGATTTGCTACAAAAATAACACAAGACTCAAATGGTCGTGCGCATGCAAAATATAATATTAGTAGATCCAACAAAGATCATGTGCAAGAAGAATAACTCGGCCAGAGAAAGCAAAAGAGCCGGATTCTGTGGCGCAACAGGGCAATAAGACCGTGCCACTCCACCATGATCTTCAGATAATAAGAGAACACAAACGAAAAAATAGTTAAGAGCACACTAGGATGTTTTAGTGGTTCTTTCGGATCTCGTCAGCGGAAAAAGCAAATGCTAGAGTCCCATATTTGTTTTTATTTTTTTTGTTGCTAGAGTCCCATAGTAAACAAGCCAAATTTACACACCCGAATTGTTCAATCTCTCAAAAATATTTCTTAGTCTCGAGCTAAATCCCAACAGTCTTAACATAGCTATTTAGTACAATCTGTCATAGTATTCTAATCAAGAAGATTTACAAAGAGAAACAGTGACACCCTCCTAAGATGACTCTCATGATATGACGGGAAATAGATCAAAATAAGATTTGAAAGGTGAGTTTAAATGAGTTCACATAGATGAACTGGCTCTTGTCATGTGCCTTTTGCATTTTTAGGTACACAAGCCAGGGGTATCAACCATGTAATGTGGGGGCTCGACCCTCTTGGCTTGGACACTTGATCTTGTTTCTCCTGTTATTTGGATGCCATCATCTTTGGATCTGTCTTCACTTCGAGCTTCAATCCAAATCGCCCATTTTTTTTATTTATTGATTTGGCCTAAACTCAAGTTTCAAAATTTTTCTTTCTAATTAATAAAACCCGTTGGTTTCAACTAAAATCAAATAAAAAAGCCTAATATCTTGTATTCCACTTGAAACTGTATACATTATTTGAATTTGAAAAAAATTATACTTGAATTTAAGTGTTAATATTCATATCTTGCAGTAGTCTTGAACATTTCAAATGAGGAAAATGTCAAATTTCATTTAGATTAGCCAAATCTCCCCATTGCACACCATCCCATTAAACGTTGGCCTTTCCATCTTTTGTATTTCTGAAATTTTCTTTTATTCCTCCAAATTTACAACCGTTGTCCACCGAGAACTGAGAAAGGACACTGACCCCAGGTCTTGTCATTTAGCACTTACTCACCACCACGCCAACCTCCAACCAGTGAAGAGAGAGAAAGAAGAGAGAGAGTGGCCAGCCAACCGTACGCAGAGAACCAGATGGTTAGGGTTTTAAGGGTTTTCGGGACCTGAGCTGCTCTCTCTCTCTCTCTCTCTCTCATTGTAAACAGCAAACCAGAAAGGAAAAAGGAGAAGTTTTCTTTTGATTTCTGTCTCTCTCTCTCCCTCTTGGCTATTGATTTATTGTTTGTTTTAGTTAAATGTTGTGTAAATCTAATTATTATTATGAGGGTATCTGTTTCCCAGGAAAAAAAACCGAGCTTTGGGGCACTTGCTATAAAATCAGAATAGCCCCCCTTCCTCCTCCGCCTCCTATAAAATAGTGATAATCCTACCAATACATGACACTATCACCCTCTCTCTCTCTCTCTCTCTCTCTGCATTTCATTGGTAACAGTAGTACTACTATCTGTCGCAGGCGCCGTTCTCCTTTCTTGCACTCCTCTCTGTGAATAATATCCTCTCTCTCTCTCTCTCTCTCTCTCCTTTTCCCTCTCTCTCTAACATCATCTCTTCCATTTAACCTCCTCCCTGTCTCTTCGACTCTCGCTTTTAACGATCGTAATTCTCACTGTTCTGGATACCTTCTGAGGGAAAGCCGAAGATGGTGAGCACCCAGTTGAATTTCTTGAATTTCTCCGTGTTCTCTCCATCGAGCAAGACTCGAATTCTGGATTTTCTTTTTCCCTCATGCCTTTCTTTGTTTTGTTTTTTTTTTTTCTTCCTTCGAAAAGTTGGTGGGTCAAGCGCACCAGCAGCAGCTCCCGAGGTGGCTGCACGCGCTGCTGACGGAGAAGTTCTTCAACGCCTGCATAATTCACGAGGAGGCCCGCAAGAACGAGAAGAACATCTTCTGCTTGGACTGCAGCACCAGCTTGTGCCCTCACTGCTTCTCTCTCCATCGCTCCCACCGCCTCTTGCAGGTCGGCCCTCTCTCTCTCTCTCTCTATCGCTTCTGGGTCTGATTTGAGAAGGTGTGAAACGGTTTTTGATTGATTCTCAGATAAGGAGGTACGTGTACCACGATGTCATCCGGCTGGACGATGCTGCGAAGCTGATCGACTGTGCTTATGTCCAAGTGAGTGCCAAGAGAGCAAGAATAATTCTAATTCTTTGATCCATAACCATCTCTCTCTCTCTCTCTCTCTCTCTCTCTCTCTCTCTCTCTGTGAATTATGGGCTTTGCCTCTATTCTGTCCAGGTGATGTTTCATGGCTTGCCGGAGTGAGACATCTGTCTTGCTTTCTTCTTGCTACTCTATAAGATTAAATTGTTTCTTGGGACATCAGATATGGCCACTTCTATTTCAAATGGATAGATAGATTAAATTGTACTGACAAGGGGAAGCACAAGGACATGGGTCTCCGTGTTTTCTTTTTATGAAAAGAAAACCATGTTTCATTTTCAAGGAGGGCTTTAAGGTTTCTTTTCTATTTACTTTTGTCTTTTGGGGTTTCTTTATTTTGCAGGCATACATAACAAACAGTGCAAAAGTGATATTCTTGAACCAGAGGCCACAGGCGAAGCAGTGCAGAGGCTCCGGTAACACCTGCAGCACTTGCGAGAGGAGTCTCCAAGACCCTTTTCTCTTCTGTTCTCTTTATTGCAAGGTACTTCGAAAGAAGAAGAAGACGCTGATAGTGATAAATTTGGAGTTAAATGAAGCGGATGAAACCTCCATTAAAGCTCTGCCTCTGTTCATTAATTACCTCAATAGCGACTTCTCGGTTCTTTGTTCTTTAGGGTTTCTAGTTTTTGTCCTTTTATACTAGATCATTTTTCTTGCTTGCATTAGCACTTAAACTAAATTGGGTTCTCAGGTTTCCCTTTAACTCTCCAAATTCTTGGGATTTTGGGCAACCTAAGCTGAGCAAAATCATCTGGGTGTTGTCAAGAATCTAATTATCCTTTATTTTTTGTTCTCCAGTCTCTCTCCTGTTAACCTTTTCTTCCCCTCCCGCGTGCAGATTGACTACCTCATCAGGACAGAAGGAGGGCTCTCCAAGTATCTCCTGGAGTGCAACTTCTTGCCCTTGCCTGAACCTGGCCTGGACGATGGCCTCATGACCCCCGACTCGGTCCTCGAGCCGGCCGGCTCTAACCGAACCAACTCCAGCGGATCCGGAGGCTATGGCGGGGTCGGGTGCAAGGCTCTCGCCTGCACTGCTGCCACCGACTTCGTCGTGAGGAAGAAGCGGACCAGCGTGCTGGTTTGCAACAGCCCGTGCAGGCCAGCCGAACCGGCGTCGGCGAGCCTGATGAACCGGAGGAAGAAGACTCCTCATAGGGCTCCTCTATATTGATAAACTGGGGTATGGTCAAAAGGGAGGGTATATTTGGCAGATTGACTTTAATTGCTTCTTTGGTGAAAAAGGAATGAAATTTTCAGGGAAATTAGTGGGCAGAACATCCCTCGATTTTGTTGAGAGAGTGCTCTCTCTTTCTAGTCTTAGGAGGTGATTTCTGCCTCGACTTATATAAGTTCTTCAATGGCTTTTTTTTCTTCTTTTTCATTTTAATTTCATGTAGAGAGGTTACAGCGAGTGATAGTGTTTAGTGACTGAACTTGGTCATTGCTTTTTCATCCCATTCCGGGGTTAATTAGAAAGTATGTATATCTTGACTACTTAGTGATACTCTCATTGTGCTTATTGACCTATTTTTAAGAGATTTCGTTTCTCTTTTGGAGCCCCTGAAGAGTTTGCAACGCTGTTAAACATAAATTTTCTTATAATTTTCCTTGCCTCATGATTTTCTTTGGCATGTTTGTCAGAGTCCTAGTCTCATTATCAGCTTCAAAGGATTTCTTCTAGCCATGGTGGGTTGTATAGCTTTTTGGGATATTGTAATTGAATTGAACAGAATATGTTGAGGAGAGGACAAGAATCAGTCAACTAGAAATTAGGACATGAATTTATCTTCCAATTTGTGGGAATGTTGTTAAAAATAGATGAGAAGTAAATTTAATCTCCACTTTGTTTTGCCTTATAATTTGAAATTTTAGTTACTTTTGTGGTGGTTGATTGCGTATTGAAGAGAGGACTTAAGAGAGAAGATGTCCATGGAAATGTAAATTAACTTGGTGATTCTTTAATTTATCTTAAATTTGAGAAAAAGTGTGGGGCAATAATCGAAAAGAGAATGGAAGAGATTTCCATTCATTCTCTTCCAACTTTGAAACAAAATAAAAAATATGGGTCAAAGAAATGTAAGTGCCTAATTATGCATGTATGCATTTCTCATCAAAAATAAATCTCATATGTAATGACTCCTCTTTTCCCCCGCTACCTAAAATTTCCAATAGACCGAGTTCGAGTTGAGCGAACCCGCTTTCATCAGGGTTAACATCGGGTGATGCCTCGAGCCAACACGTACATAAACCAACCCACCTTAGGAATGTCCTTGTGTATTACCAGTTCACCTAATTAGCCGAGTATTGTCGAAGATGGTATGATATGGTCCTCATTAATACATGAAAGCGAAAGATTGCTAACCGATACGATACGATTCGAGAGGGCAATGAACAGTTCAGCCGCGTTTTTCTTGGGTTTTTCATGGGAAGTTGATGAGATCGGGAGAGGGGGGGGATGGTGACTGGTGCAAGAGAGCGAACAGGAACCCTACGAGGAGGAGAAGACAGTGAGGAAGATGACAAGGTCGTGCCCCACAAATCTTGATGGAAATCCTGGGATTTTGCTGGACCCAACACAACCACACAGACGAACACGGCAGGCCCTCCGTTTCCTCTTGGCTTTCCTTTTCTGGTTCCCAAGGACAGCGTGTTGACAAACTAAAAGCTTGGGGAGGGGCAACAGCAACGGTTTCTCTTTAATTTCGTCCGTTCATTTGTTATGTTATGTCCCTCCTCTTCCCAATTTCTCTCCATTTGAGGAGAGAGCAAAAGACCACTTGGTCAGGAGTACAGTATGGAACTCCAGTCGTAGGCAAGGATAATAGGAAAAAGAAAAATTTACACATAAAATTGGTAATTTCCTGGAAGATCTTGTTAACATGTGACTCTCAGTAGTGATTAAACGACGACTAAGGAAAGTTTCACGGTTTTCAAAGTCTTGTTTTTCTTGCAATAATGGACGCGTCATGTTCAAGTCTTCAAACCATGTGAAGTATGACAACTCTTTTTATTGATGTGTTTTGTCAAGGAGTGCTTTTGGGATACTTATTAGATATGCTCGATGAGAAAATATTCAAATTCCTAAATATTAATTGCACGATATCACGAGGACAATAAGTGCATTGAAAACTATGATATTTTTCATTTGGTTAATTAACGAGTGATCTAAGGTATACTTTGGCAAATTCCCTTACTGATTGAAGTGATTAATGGTAGTAAGCATGTTCATTTAGGTTCTAAACATCTCACTAAATCTGTCCCTCAGCATATGCATTAGGGTAATGTTAACGGGTAATCTCCAGGTACTTATTAAGAGTGCTCAATTGGGTCCATTTTGGTTTTCAAATGTAATTACACAAAACTGAAGAATCTACATACATTATAGGAAAATAGACTTCTAGATATTATATATACTAAATTTAATGGAATGAATCTTTTATTTTTCAAACAAAATTATAAGAACTTCGCCAGGAAAGTGAAAATTAAAGAAAAATACTTTGAAATCTCAATGTGCATACAAATATTTAGTTGTGTTATTATTTTTATACATGCAATATAATTGATTATGTACTTACGAAGCAGAAAGAAATTTATGAAAAGGTCCATATACATCATGATCTAGATATACACGATGACGATCGATTCTTCTACATTCAACGCCACAGACACCATCGTCATTTTCATAGAATTTGGAAATGACATGTGAAAGCGTAATATGAATTTTTTGTGATTAATAAATATTTGAATAAATTTAAAGATAAGAACCCCTGTGAAGCATGGAAAAGAGCACTAGCATTGCATTGAATCGATACATTTTCTTTAATTATTTGCTCACCAATTGCACCTAGCCACTAATTCAAAAAGGATTATTTGAAAAGTGCCATCAAGGCGTTTGCTAACTAATCCAATAATGAAGTATTGCAATTTCTAATAATTTTTAATGTTTTTAATTTTCTCGTGATATTCATAAACAATGCGTTGAAAATCATACATCTCTTTATAAACATGTTTAAAGTTTAAAGAGTGCCTCGAGGGTATTCCTTACCAAGAACCGGAAAATCCTATGTGTTAAAAGACAATTGACTTGACTAAATACTTAGGTTTGCTATTTCGAAAGCAAGTTAATATCTTTACATTGAGTAACCACTAAACCCTTTAAAAATAGAATGCATAAAAAAAATATTAATTTATGCTCATTGAATACACGCTAATGAGAATTCCAAATGACCCGTATTTTTAATATTTTTTTCTTATAAATTCATGTCTAACTTAAGTTGAAATCTCATTTAATTCTACCCTACACCAAAATCTCCCAAAGAAACTAACATAATAGAAATATCGACATTCTCAGTTAGGTGAAATGCTTCAGAAAATTTCCCATGACTACTTGAAAAACATTTATAATATTCACGAGATTATAGTGGGGAATGTCAATAAACACTTTCTCTGACATTCCAAAGCCCCGGACCAAAAACACAGCATGGGATTGTTCATTTCTTGACGTGCACTTTGGTCCCGAGAAGAAAGAAAGTTTTCGTGTCGCGATGCCGATGCAAGTCGGTCAAAAGAGTCGCGTCCAAATGCATTTTGAACGCATTGAATATGTGGCCCGAAGTGTCGTTTTCCAGGCATTAACTTTTCTCCATCTGCTCATGTTATCGTGCTCTCTCCCCTTCCGTTTTCGCTTCGAGGAAACTTACAGATTTAACGACACGCCTGGGGCTGTCGTTTTCCGTCCTTTTGCCTATTGGCTATGAGCTTCGAATCGCGTGGTAGCTTTGATCTTTGTCTCGTGTCTCGCCTACGTCTGTTGTGACGTGTCCAGCGGATTCGGAGATTTTTTTATTTTGTTGCTTTGGCGTCGTGCGGTTCCATTTTTCACGAGAAAGTGAATCGCAAGTAGAGGGGTAGACGACGAATTCACTGATGGAAGTCCATGGAGCTTTATTGGAATTATCGGTATTGCACCAAGCACACTCATTTGAACTAATATGACCATAGATAATGCCAAAAAAATTAGGGTAAACACTTTAAAAGTGAAATATCTAATATGAAAAATGAATGTTTAATACATGTGCATATTGGGAAAAATTGTTCAAAAAGTCCTAGACATATTACACTTTTACTAATTTAGTCATAAACATTTTTACTTTTTACTAATTGAGTCCATCCGGCCAATTTTGACTAGAAAATATTGATGTGGATGCCAGCGATGCCATGTGGGATTGCAGGCGTTGATATGGATAATTTTAATAATATTTTAACTTTTTTTGAATTTTTTTGTTTTTTGTTTTTTTGTTTTTGGCTTTCTTCTTTGCCTTTCTCGGTGGCTGACTGGCCATAGGTGACAGCCGACCAGCGACCACGACCAGCTGGTTGGCCTCGCCCGCCATAGGCGAGGCCTGGCCAAGCAAGGGTGAGCCCCAACGAGGCCAACCCTCCATAGGCCAAGGCCGGCTAGTGGTTGGCCATGCCCTATGGCTGGCCGGCCACTAGAAAAGGTAAAGAGGAAAAAGAAAAAAAAAGGGAAAAAAAAAAAGGGGAAAAAGTAATAAAAATTAAAAAAAAAAGTTAAAATATTATTAAAAATTATCTACATTAGTGATAGTGGTCCTATGTGGCACTATTGACGTCCACGTTAGCATTTTTCTGCCAAAATTAGCCGAATTGACTCAATTGGTAAGGAGTGAAAAGATTTAGGAGTAAGTTGTCAAAATTAAAATGTTTATGATTGAATTGACAAAATTGCAATAGGTTTTGGACTTTTTGGACAATTTTCCCATGCATATTAAGCTGTTATATACAAGTGTATTGCATGAAGGATAGTGTGTCGGTTGAGATGCATGTAGGAGGGTGTTTGACAAAAGAAATCCAACATAGAAGATATAGTGTATTAGGGAACAATATATATATGTATGTATATCATAATTAATCTTGTAACTCATTGGGTTTGATATTTGAATAAAAGTGAGTTCAAAATAAATATATTGATGAGCTTAGATTTGAATTCTTCTTAATCATCTCCTAACAAAGGTATTGAGTTTTTGGTGGGGGTCTCAATAAGTGGTATCAAAGTTGATGATTGATTGGTTCAACGCTCCCAATATATATTAATGCCTAGTGATTATCTTAAAGGAAGAATCTTGAACATAACTCTCTAATCAGGATGACAAATGGTGTCTCTTGGCTTCCTGCCAAGCTTGGCTGGCCAATGTGGTTAAAGTGGAATCTCAAGGGAAGATGTCGGCTAATTGAGACGCGGGATGCTGTCCCCTGGGCCAATGTGGTTAAAGTGGAATCTCAATCTTGGTTGGAAGATGTTGAGCTAATGTTTCCGCAAAACAATATATGAATGAGAATTGGCCTACTAGAAGAGTCTCATATATGAAGGGAAGATTTGTTGAGGTACACATGTGAGGATATTATACCAAAGAAGACCCACATTGTGATACCGGGAAACTAATTTAATCCTCATTGGTACACAATTTATTGACTTAAACTTTTGAGTAAATGTTAGTCTAAATGGATATTTTGACGATTTCAAATTTAGGTTTCCTCCTGATCATCTCCTTGAATGAGGTATTGTGCTTCCCTTGTGCCTTTTCAATAGTTACCATCAAGTCTAAAATTATTAGGTATATTGAATGTATCCGTTCGAACCATTAAATTTAGTACTTTTCATATGTGGATATAGGTGATTCCACTAAGTTGAATTGTCCAGACGAATTTGAGTGTATGCAATGATGGCTATGTAGCATGGCATGCATTTCCTCTTAATTGTATTGTTTAAAGGAGCAACCAATTAGAGCGTACTTGATCATACAAACTATCTTGCCAAATAGGATAAGGACATGCTAGTGTTTCTTATGGGAGGCAATTACAATGTGATGCATGTGCTTGAACCACCTTGTGGTTGGTACTTGCCTTTACGTCAGGTTTCAACCATCTCGTGCTCTTGTTGCCTATCGTCGTGACTACTGCGACGTGGTTCCGATCTTGGATCCTAAACATATTAATTAAAGGCGTGCATTATAATCATTTCATTTTTAACAAAATCTATTTTTTGTTCTCAGAATTAGGTTTGAAATAAAAATTTATATAGTAATGTAATTTTATTTTTCTATTTTCGGAACAAATTTTTAGTGTAGAAATTATTTTAGAACATAAATGATAAGTAAAATTTTTTACTTTTCTATTTTTGGAATAAAAATGAGAAATAAAAACTCTTATTATTACTAGCTCTTGCTACTAGTTGATGCCCAACCCTTGTTGCCCATCATTCGCCAGCTACCATTGTTCATTGGCCACTCGGGAGGAGAAATTTTTTGTTATTATCAAATGTGTATTTTTGCTTAGAAAATTTTCTAAAAACATGAATTAAAAAATCTATTTTTGGTGAGAAATTGTGTCAAAATACATAATGCTCATCATTCATGCCATAAACTTGCTGGTTGGGCGGGTTTGGGCAGATTAGGGCCGGACTTGCTTGGGTCCCAACCTCCAAAGATCTTGCCTAGACCCACCCATCTAGCCACATTTTGTTTTATTTGAAATTTTCAGCCAAAATATAAATATAAATAGAAAAAAATGAAAAAAAAATTAGGATTTTGTTTGACCTCAATTTACTTCTTTACCCGTGAATTTTATACTATTTCCTCCACTATATTAGCAATTTTGGATTATTTTATTTTATTAGTGTTTATTAATGTTAATAATCAGAATACAACAATTACTAAAGAATATTTTATAATCTCTTCTACTAGATATATGGATGGGCTGGAATTTTTCCCAAACTCACCCTATTGGCGTAAAATATCCAGTGGGCAGGCCTAGGTGGGCCCACAAGATGCTTGCTCGTTGATCGGGTGTAATGACAACCATGGGGATGATTGTTAAAAAAGTTCTCAATCTATGATACAACATCCAATTCTAGCTGAATATCACTGATATGGATGCTAGCTGTCCGACATGATATGATTGCCATTGACATGGACGATATTTATAATTTTTTCTAATATTTTGGATTTTTCCCTTTTCATTCTTTTTTTCATATTTCCCTCGCCAATCTTAGGTCTAGGGTGTTGGCCATTGGTGAGGGCATTGTGGCCCTCACCTAACTGTGGTGCCCCTATTAGATTCGTGAGGGCTAGTGGAGGTCCTCCGCCATTGTTAGGGCCCCAAACCCGTGGAGGAAAATAGAAAAAAAAAAAAAAAAAGAGGGGAAGAACAGAAAAAAAGAAAAAATCATAAAAATCGTCAATATTAATGCCAACCATATGAAGCGGGACGGTTGGAATTTACGTTAATGATATATGGTCAAAATTAGGTGAAAGAACTACATCGATAAATTATTAAAATGTTTATGATTAAATTGATCAAATTAAAAATTTTAATATCATGACCATCGTATAATGGATTTATGATTATTTTTTATATAATTTTTCATAAATTAGCCGTAGATATTTGATCTCACAAGACAGTCACTGCTTCTTTGTCTCCACTCCTTCTATGCTTAGCTTTTCTCCTTTTTAATCCCATTTTAGTTTTGCATTTTCTAAATTTCCATATCCTCGATACATAGGATAAAAATAATCTCGTGCCACGGGTGAGACAATTTTGTCCTACTTGTGTCTCAACTTTCGATATAATCTACTCGAGATAGGACACCAATTAGTTGCCAACCGCTGCCTTAGGGATTTTCTTTTTTAATCTGGGATTTGCTTGTCCTCTTTCATTCTCGGTAACAGGTGCTTTTTTTATTCACCGTCTCTTTCGTCCTTGACTAGTACAATAGTACAGCTTATATTGTCTACCCTCCTCGAAATCCTTGTATGACCCATTTCTGGATATGAATAGTAAAATTTTCCAGTCCTAAATCACCTCTTGAAGCCAAATAGTTTGTAATCTTAATCTTCTTTTATACCTTGTTGCCGATAAAAAAAAAAAAAGTTTGTAATCTTTAATACCACGTTCAATGCCACATTGACAAAGAAATCTCTGTTCTGCTTTACCATATCATATCTACTTGTGAATGCATGGATTGCCTGAAAATAAACATGTTCATGATCAATCTTTTATGTCGTGATTTTAATTTTCTTTATTAGTATCTCATATCTTTTATCCGATAAAACAAGTCAATGAAGTCACTAAATTAAGAATTAATAAATCATGTTTCGTGTTTGTAGCCATGATTATCCTTCCTTTGACAATTGATAAGTATTAGGGCCTTATTCAACAACTAATGCTAGATTACTAAAGGCTGAGTTACGCAATTGTAATACTAAATTGTTTTCTCATGTTCTAAAAAGCTTATCTGTTTTCAATATGGTTTTGTAATATTTAGTTGGAAAGCTCTACATGTCTGGTTTCCAATGCATCGAGTTCCATGAATTTTGAAGTAATCTAAAAAAAAAAAAAATTATGATCAAAATGCCAGAGACCAATCGGTTTTGTTTATGGACTATTGGTCTTTCGTCTTGGAAAATTGAAAAGTTGGGCGTCTTGGAACTTGCTTATGCTTTAATGGATGTTCTAAGTTGTGGGCCTGTGGCTTTGGTTATTTTATATATTTATTGAGTCCTCCGCATTGTAATTCTTTTTTAGAGTTAATGTTGGATGTTTATGTTCTGTCCATGGATTTATTGGTCGCCTTTGTCTTGAAAATTGAAACGTTAGGTGCCTTGGAATTTTCCTAAAGCTTTACACGATTTTGAAGTTTTTAACTTAATGCAAACTTATATTGGGCTAAAAAATAGCTTCTTGCCCCGAGGAAATTTCTGAGAAATGTACAGCTAAGTTACTACTAGATAGATTTCACTTTGCCCCCCAAATTGACAAAAAGAAATATACAGCTAAGTTTCTAAAGCCTTTGCCTTCCCAATCGTTGCCGGCCGGTGATGGTGGGGATGACTAGCCTATATAGTCGGCGAGAGTCATTGGGCCCCAAATTGGGTGAGGGCTGCTAGTGGCCATCACTAGCGACCCTCACTGACCATAGGTCAGCCATCCCCCACCATCGTCGGCGGTAAGTCTTAGCTCCGTCGTTTTGCCTTCTTTTAGGTTTTATTTTTTAGTCTAATTTAAATAATATTCAGATTAAAAGAGTCATATGCGAACTAAATCAAGTTGTTTTAACTTTATCCATCATGTTTTAATCATGGTGGCACCACTTAAGAAAGAGCAAATAATAAAAAAATAACGTTGGTATTTTCTATTAGTCAAATTGGACAAAAGTTAACAGAATAACTTGATTGCACTAATTTAATAAGTATGAGGATTTCGTTGCACTTTTTGTAAGTTTATAAACTCAATTACACTTTCTTTATAAGCTTTAGGATTTTCAGTCAGTTTATCCCAATAAGAACATGACACCTTGGCCATCTCCTCACAACAGAGTACATGGCCACAAAGGTGATAATTCCTCCATCACCCCCACCCCCATGCGCGGGGATCTCTCATATCCAGAGCTCTCCCGCCATGGCGGTTCACTACTTCGAACCAAGTCGCATCCCGCCTCGTCTCCCCTCGAATCCCTTCTCCCCTGTTTTCCTCTCGTCTCCCGCAACTCGCAAGCCCACCAACCGGCACGAACCAGCCAAGCGCGCCCGCAAGACCAGAGCCGCCCCCGTTCTCCCCTTCCGAAAACCAGCCCCGACCCCTCTCTCGTCCAACCACAGGCCCCGCCCTCGCACCAAACTCGAGGCTCTCGACCGGAGTGGTCGGCGACCTCGAGGCCTCGACAGCCGACGGCGTCGCCATCGACGTCGGGATCTTCGCCTCCGTCCTCGAAGCTTGCTACCAGTTGCGGGCCTTCCACCAGGGCGCCCGCGTTCACCGGTTGGTACCCACCAACCTGCTGAGGCGGAATGTGGGGCTGTCGTCGAAGCTCCTGCGGCTGTACGCCTCCGGCGGCCGCGTCGGCGATGCCCACGAGGTGTTCGACCAAATGCCTACGCGGGACGCGTCGGCCTTCGCTTGGAACTCGCTCATCTCGGGGTATGCCGAGCTGGGTCAGCACGAGGACGCCCTCGCGCTTTACTTTCAAATGGAGGAAGAGGGCGTCGAGCCCGACCGGTATACTTTCCCCCGTGTTCTGAAGGCTTGTGCTGGAATTGGGTCCATTCGGATTGGCGAGGCAGTGCACAGGCACGCGGTTCGTACTGGTTTCGTTTCCGATTGCTTTGTGCTCAACTCGCTCGTTGACATGTATGCCAAGTGCGGCGACATTGTTCAGGCTCGCAAGGTGTTCGACAAAATGCCGAGTAGGGATTTGGTTTCTTGGAATACAATGTTGACGGGTTACATACATCATGGGCTTTTGGTGGAGGCTGTGGATTTATTTCGTAGGATGCTCCAGGATGAATTTCAGCCGGATTCGGTGGCAATATCTGCCATTCTAACTGGTATTTCGTCATTGAAGCTTGGGCTCCAGGTGCATGGTTGGGTTGTTCGGCTAGGATTGGAGTGGACTTTGTCCGTTGCTAATTCTTTGATTGTTGTCTATTCTAATCATGGAATGTTAGATAAAGCGCGTTGGATTTTTGACAACATGGCCGAACGGGATGTCGTGTCATGGAATGCTATTGTATCTGCCCACTCCAAACTCCCTCATGCTCTGTCATATTTTGAGCAAATGGAAAAGGCTGATGTTATGCCAGATCACATTACATTTGTGTCATTGCTATCCACCCTTGCTCACATAGGTCTCGTTAAAGATGGTGAAGAGTTGTTCTCAAGAATGAGAGACAAATATGGAATTGAACCCAGCATGGAGCACTATGCTTGTATGGTTAATCTGTATGGAAGGAGAGGGATGGTTGATGAGGCTCATGCGATGATTGTAGAAAGAATGGAGTTTGAGGCTGGTCCAACTGTCTGGGGAGCTCTGCTGCATGCTTGCTATGTTCATGGCAATGTCGAAATAGGAGAAGTTGCTGCAGAAAAGCTCTTTGAACTGGAGCCAGATAATGAACACAATTACGCACTTCTAATTAAGATTTATGAGAATACGGGCAGATTGGATGATGTGGAGAAGATGAGAATGATGTTGGCTGAGCGAGGGCTAGAATTGGGAACTTGCTAGGCTGCACAAAAAGGGAAGGGGTAGAACCCGTGATATTTCCTTTGTAAAATCCTGGAATTTTATGTGTACATATCGAGAAGAGCATGCAATTCTTGATCTTGAGCCTTGTATGATCTTGTCTTTGGATGGATTGTGAGAACAGTCAAGAGATAATTACCTTGAATCTCACTTACCAAAGCTGATTGTTTGAGATGGTTATGTGAGAGATTGGTTTGATTGGACCAAACGTGGCTCGGACTACCTCAGGTTAGAAAAAGAAATGGGGAAAGTGGGCTTTGCTTGGGATGGAGCAATGACAACGGATTCAATGGGAGAGGCAGGTCAGGCTCATTATCTAGCTAATTTTCATGCTAAATCAGTGGGGTTAGTACAGTACATACCTTCTGAGTGAACTTCTCTCCATAGTCACAGGTTATGCGTAGTGCTTGTTTTGATACATTAATGAATATCATTGAATGACATATAGCTATTGGATTGATGCTGAAGCCAAATGGGTCAGATTGATGAACGTGGGCTTTCGGATCCCACATCACCGGTCCCATCACCAAGCTTTTGCATCTCATTCTATTCCTATGTGATGAAAGTGAATTTCACGTTGCACACATTCACCCTCCTTCTGCATATACTGAAACTGGCACACACGAGTCACGACATCACGGACCAAATATTGTTTAAAAGCAATGCATCCCATGCGCATCAGCTAAATTTTATCAGATGGCGGATATTTTGGTATGTGTCCCATCAGTACACTGGCAATACAAAAAGAATTTGTTTAGATAGTTTTCGTGAGAAGCATGTTGGTACAAGAAGATCCTTCAGGTCGCCCATATTAAATGATGGGGTAAACATGTTTTGCGTGCTTCATGAAACCGTGGTGTTCATTCTGTCTCGTTTTTGTTCTTTCTTTGGATTCTCCTTTCTCGTTCTCATTCCTTTTTTTTTTGCGTAACTTGGACGGAACAAGACCTTAAGAAGACTTTATAGACAGCAATTTCGCTTGGCTTTCTTCCCTAGGGCTTCTTCCTTAACATCGGATGCGAGCTTTCTCAGAAATAGAGAACAAATCAAACGGCTTGGCTCTCAGCGTGTGAACCCATCACCAAAACAGACTAGTCTTCTGAAGGAGATCAGAAGGGACCAAAGAAAGATAGATGATGCAAATCCCCTTTGTTCCTGCTTCGTGGCCGGACCTGAATTTGATCTGCTCGAAAATGCGAATTTAGTCCAACAGCAATCTTTTTTGAGATTATTTTTGACACTGCTACCGTTTGCTAGTACCTAGAATAATCAAATTGGTGCTGACTGCTTCTCCCAAGGTCGGTCCATCGCACTCGCGTCCGCATGATGTTGTCGCACATTACCTGTCTTTAGCGACGACAACACATTCTCCAGGGAATAAATAATGGGAAAGAAGAAGAAGATAATTTGCCTAATCTTTTGGCATTTCCAGGGCCACGTCGGACCTTCACTTCATGCAAGTCTTATTTTATTCCAAAGCTTCTTCTTTCGTGACTATTGCCGATTGACCTAAAAGTAGTTCACACACAGGTACGAAGAAAATCAGCCCACGTTGGAGCAGTAGTGTAAACATGCCAAAATAGAGAAGAACAACCACCCCCCTTTACTTTAACAGTAATTCCGTGAATTGCGTGTGGAAAAGTTTACGTTATAAAAGGACCAATGAACCTCTAGATTCGGTCATCTTCATCCTCATCTCTTCTCTAGTTTCTCTTCGATACTTTGTGAAGTTTCAATAGCCTGCATCAATGGCAAGACTTGCCTTTGTCTTGATATTTTCCCTCTCCATCTATTTTCACTTCATATCGGCTGCTACTGCTGCTACCACGAGTACTTCCACTTACACAAACTTCATCAAGTCTTCGTGCAGCACCGTGGAGTACCCTGCGCTCTGCGTGCAGTCGCTCGTGGTCTACGCCTCGACCATCAAGCAGAGCCCGCAGCAATTGGCGCAGGCTGCCTTGGCAGTGAGCTTAGCCCGGGCTCAGTCCACCAAGGACTTTGTGGCGAGAGCGGCCAAGTTCAGGGGCCTCAAGGCGAAGGAGTATGCAGCTATAAAAGATTGCTTGGAAGAGATGGACGACAGCGTGGACCGGCTTGCGAATTCGGGGAAGGAGCTTAAGAGGGCAGGCGCATCCAAGGGCCAGGATTTCCAGTGGCACGTGAGCAACGTCCAGACATGGGTTAGCGCCGCGTCAACGGACACGACCACTTGCCTCGATGGGTATGCGAGCACGGACCTGAATGGCCGGCTGAAGACTTCGATCCGGTCCCGTGTGCTTAACGTGGCACAGGTCACTAGCAATGCGCTTGCTTTGGTCAACCGATACGCCTCAAAGCCATGATCAAGCAACGCGCCACGAAGCCGTTACCACATTCCGTCTGAAAATCTTGCAATTTACTTTCATGGCGATTTAGATCTTTACGCAAGTAGACATGAGATGAGACTTCGCTTCCGTCGAAACTTTGCTGCCTTGTTCGTCAAACCACATATGGCTATGTAATCAACACGATAACTTACTTTGGACGATAAATCAAGTCACCAAACGCACGCGTTTGAGTCAATCATGAATCTGTCCTCTTGAGTAGAGGGAAGTTTGACGTATAATCGAGCGCAACGACATAACAACATTCGTATAGTGGACCCGACGCAGGTTTTGCTTTGTCATTATATTTGGTGCATATGCTGATGCTGATTGACCGGCTGTCCGTGACTCGTATTGAGGGTTTACTTAGAGTTCACGTGAAATCTTCCCGTGTGGAAGCTGCTTGTTCTCCAGATTCAAATGGCGTGTTGCCTAAGAAGTAAAGTGAGGAACGCCCCCCCAATTTGTGCCTTGATTTCATCGCAATCAACGTAAAATGAGTTCGACTGGAACTCATTGACTAAAATGCTTTGCCTGGTCACTTTTGAGGATGTCTTTTGGCTTTCTCAGACCATGAAATCGGCTAAATTTTTGGCCCCTATTAAGTGCGACTTCTTGAAGTTAGGTCATGAGAGGAAGTTATTTCCAAGAATTCCACAATGTCGATGTGGATGTGGATGGGATGCATCTTGCCGAGATCAAAGGGATTGACTTAGTTCGGTGCATGAATTTTGGTCCATCATATCTTCTAATTTGTTATGCCCGAAAAGAAGAAGAGAATATATGATCGATACACCTGCAAAGCACGAGTTTGAATGTATTAAGCACGGTAAATGACAAATGGCAAGACAAATGAATTGAGATGAACTCGGATAGTTGGTCTTCCTTTATTAAAGCTTGTCAAGAAACGAGTTTCTTCACAAGTGTGGAGATTGCAGACCGGCCCACCAGTGGAGATATTGGGTGAATTAGAAACGTTCTAAACGGTACATTTGCTCGTCAATAAACTCTAATGAAATTTCCAATCAGGTCACTAAATTTGATTTTCACTAATGTAATGCCTAGTTCCCTCGGTTCTCTCACATGAACCTTGATAGAAGTGCATCCAATCTTCTTACGACGCGCTGACTTGGCGTCTATCGTCAAATATCCACGAGTCCGTGGCGCAGGCAATAAATCACCGGAAAACTGGATAGATTCTGATCAAACGGCATACGAAACTTAAACGTATTGGATGGTTTGTTGAAATCGAAGTTCAGCGGCGAAGCTGCAAATTCCAACGAAGTTGAATGACTATCGATGAAATTCATCAATGTTCCAGAACTTTGAATTTGACTGGTCTTCTCAAGTTTAACACGTCAAGCTCCACTTCCAAATCAGCTTGCCTATGACTTCAAACTAAGCGTAGATATGGTCGTACCAATATGATGTGGGAATTGAATGGATGGATGGTCAATTTCTATTTACTTGATATTGACTGTAGTTCCAATGATAACCATGGTTAAAATAGTTATACATAGTCCCCCGAGGACTCACTACATCCTCTCAAGGCCATTCTTAAATTGTAGTGCGTCGCGACCAAATACTCCAAAAATTCTCACAAATACGCGAGATTTGTCAGTGCGAGAATAGTTCCTTTGAGGGGCTATGGACTCTCTCTCGTTGGCATTGCATTAATCAGGGTTGGTGTCACGAAGAACAAACAAATGCGCGATTGATATCGGAGTCCCGAAACAATGCTTCATCAACTCCTGATTTGGCAAATTTCAACCTTGAATCTCATGATAGCATAGCAAATTCCGAAATAAGCCAGCCAAGCATTCTCAATCAAACAGGTAAAAACTAATCATTTTCTCACATCCAAAAGTAAGTGAAGAACATAAAATAAAATTACGGGAGGTATCTAACTGTCAATAGCGGATCCGAACCAGGATTCATTTAGGTCATAGCCATCTCGTTCAAAGACCTCCTTCCTCAATATAACTAGCCAAAAAAATTGAAAAAGAAGAAGCTGCTACACAATTTCCCTTGGAAACCTATACCGATATCATCTAACACCGATTCCCTGACACAAAACAGGACGGCATGAACTTATACCTCTCGCTTTACTCTCCGCCAAAACTGGGCTACTGCCGAAACGTGCAAAGTCATCTTTGTATCTGGTAAATCAAACTTATACCTGACGGCCAGCAAAGACTACCTAGTCTTGCGTGCTTTGGCCAACTTGTCCCTTCTTTCTTCACAGCCATGGGGACTTCGTTTTTCCTCGCTTCCCTTTTTTCCTCTTTGACCTTCTTTTTGTTCTCCTTCCTAGCAGCCTCCTTGTCGACAGGAGCCTGCACCTCAGTTTTGGAACCCGATTCATTTCCTTCTGGATTTTCATCTGCGTCTGCATCAGACTCGGACTCACCGCCACAAGCTTTAGTATTATCGTCAGGATCGCTCAGCTTTTCTAAAGCATCCCCATCATCCTCTGTGAAAGCCTTATGTAATCCCGTAATAGTCTCGTAGCACATGTCCCTAGTGTCCTTCCCACTTGTTATCCGAATCACGTCCCCTTTCACTTTTTTCACCGAATCTAGTGTCTTGGGTATATATGACTTGGAGAAAGCATAAAACGAACAGTTATTAACTGAGGCAACGGTATAAATAACCTGCAATGTCACCTCATGTGATGAAGAATGAAAAGTTAGATTCCTACTCCCCGCAAAGCGCATTTATAACATCTCTCCATAAAACTAACCACAAATGTGTAAAGCACTTTATCGGCATCACAAATACATGCGTCGGGTTTCCATTCGAAAAAGTCTAACAGGTGCACCAGCGACGTAAGAACTTGGGCACATGTGGCTTCCACTTGATCTAGAAATTCCCAGATGCCTTGCAAATTTGGTCCCAGGGCTATATATTATTTTGTTTGACAAGAAAACATCACAGTTCATAGTTCACTACATAGCTTGTTGAAAATTCATAAATTCAAGGCGGTAAGATCCTGCATCAAAAGTTTGCAAGGCGCTATATTTATAGGCATTTACTGCCTAGAATTCATGGCTCCATGTAATCAACACGATAACGTACTTGGGATGAGAACTTATTTCACCAAATGCACGCGTTCGAGTCAATAATTTGTCCTCATGAGGAGAGGAAAGTTTAACATATAATCGAGCGTGACAACATAACAACATTCATATAGCCCACCCTACTATCGAACAACAAAAGCCCAATACCTTTTGATCAGGAAATTCGTGAAAAGGGAGCCTAAGTCTGAGCCTGTTAGCATTTTTAGTCAGATTCACCTTCATTTAAAAGCGTAAGCCAATATATTATGGCAGAACTAGGATATATTAACCGTCCAACATAACATCAATTCTTTAACGTGAGATTTTTTTTTTAACACAACTCATGTGCATTTTAACAATCTCCCTCTCACGTTTGAGCTCCGCTTTAATGCAGGTTTCCTTTTGCATCAAGATATGAAGTCTACCATTGGGCTTGCATTGTTACACCACAACACCCACCACTTGAAAATTGGTGTAACTTCATTCACCAAACATAGGAATTGACCATCGGCTCACGTGTGAGTTCTCCCTTAATTTAGGTATCTTTTTGCATCATGATATGAAGTCTCCGATCGAGTCCACATTGTTATACCACAATGCCCACCACCTGAATGCCCAAATTCATCCATCAAACACTGAAACAGACCATTGGCTCTGATATCAATTTGTTATGAGCAAATAATGGTAGCCCAATACCTCTTGGCCGAGGAGATCACGAAAAGGGAGCTTAAGTTTGAGCCTGTTAATATATCTAGTTAGACCTACATTAACTCACAAATTTAAACTAGTAGGTTATGGGCCAACTAAAATATATTGACTGTTTAACACCACACCAATTTTCCGAGGTGGGATTTCTCCGACACAATTCACAGGTACATCCTAACAATTTCCTCTTCACGTGTGAGTTCCTTTGCATCATCACTCCACAACGCCCATCACCCAAAAATTACTCTTAACTTCATCCCCAAATACTGAAATAGATCATCGGCTTTGATACCAATTTGTTAGTAGTAAACAATAGAAGCTTGATACCTTTTGCCCGAGGAGATCGCGAAAAGGGAGTTTAAGTCTAAGTCTATTAACATATCCAATTAGACCCACCTTCGCTGAAAACTTAAGCGATGAGCTATCGGTCAACTTAGATATATATCAATTCTCCGATGTAGGATTTTTTTAACACAATTCACACGTTCATCCTAACAGCTTTGTCGCTATAATTGGTACTATATTCCAATGCTGATGGACTAACTATTCAGGACTTATGTTAGGGGTTTTACTTAAAGTTTATGTGAAATCTTCCTATGTGAGCTAGTTTTTCTCTGGATTCAAATGGCGGGTCGCCTAAGAAGTAAATTAAGAAACACGTTCCAATTTGTGCCTTTAGTTCTTCGCAATCAATGTCGACAAAGCTGTGTAAAATGGGTTTGATCAAAAACTCATTGATTAAAATGCTTTGCCTTGTCACTTAGAGGACGCCTTTGAACAAATTGGAGCTTTCTAGGACCATGAAATGGGTTAAGTGATAGCCCTTATTAAGTGAAACTTCTTGAAGTAAGTTATTTCCATGAATTCCATAATGTCGATGTCGATGGGCTGCTTTCCGCCAGGATTGAAGAGACTGACTTAGTTTGATACATGAAATTTGGTCTATTATATCTGAACCTATCAAAATGGGTTATAGAGTCAACTTAACTCAGACCCGTCCCACCCATTTGACGGGTCTAATTGTATCATCAGATAGTTATATCCACATAAAAAAAAAAAAAAAAAAAAACAAAGCTAAAAGGGGAAACTCTATGTGAAATGCACCCACAAAGCACGAGTTTGAATGTCTCAAGCATGGCAAATGCTAGATGGTAAGGCAAACGAATTGAGATGAACTCGGATAGTTCGTTGCACTTTATTATGCTTTGTCAAGAGACGAGAGTTTCTTCACATGTATAGAGATTGTAGACAAGCCCACCGGCGGAGACTGGCTGAGTTAGTACCATTTAAAGGGTACATTTGCTTGTCACTGAACTCTGATAAATCTTCAGACCCAAAAAAAAAAAAAAAAAAAAACTCTGATAAATTTTCAATGAGGTCACTGAACTGGCTTTTAATAATGCAATGCCTAGATCTCTCATTCTCTGTAATGCATGGATTCTGATTGACCATGCAGACGTGGTGGTCACGTGGCAATGACGTGGCATCCTTTGTAAATATCCACGAGTCCGCCACGCTAGCAAATCACTAAAAAGTTTATCGGATTCTAGTCAAATTGCGTCCAGTAAAATGAAAGAAACTTAAGTGCGTTTGATTATTGGAATAAAAAATTCAGTGATCGATCTACAAATTCCATTGAAGTCAATACCTATCATTAAAACTCATCCATGTTCTAGTGCTTTGAATTTGATTGGTCTTCTGGAGTTAACATGTTGATCTTGATATCAAAATTTGCTTGCTTACGTCTTTAAATTAATCATAAAAACATTCATGCGAGTATGATAGGGTAATTGAACGGAGTAGACACTCATTGAATATATATAAGTACATATTTAAAGTAATGATTATCACATATTGAGTGTATTGGTTATCTATCATGTACAACATTGCTTGGATTTATGGCTATGATGACTACGACTGCAATAACTCATAATAGTTTTACATAGTCACCTGGGGGCTTGTACCCCCTATTGGGGGCCGTTCTCTAGTCACAATGCACTAGTTTACACGGCAAGTACAAAGAAAATCAGCCCACGTTGGAGCAGTAGTGTAACCATGCCAAATTAGAGAAGAAGAAGAACCCTCTTTACTTTAATAATTCCGTAAATTGCGTGCGGAAAAGTTTTTGCTATATAAGCACCAATGAACCTCTAGATTCGGTCATCTTCATCCTCAATCTCTTCTCTACCTTCTCTTAAAACCTTGTGAAGTTTCAGTAGCCTGAATCAATGGCAAGACTTGTCTTTTTCCTGATATCGTCCCTCTCTATCTATTTTCACTTCATAGCTGCCGCAACTGCTACTGCTATTGCTGCTCCCACAGGTACTTCTAGTAACATGAACTTTGTCGAGTCGTCCTGCGGCACCGTGGAGTACCCCAAGCTTTGCGTTCAGTTGCTCGCGGTCCATGCCTCGAACATCAAGCAGAGCCCGCAGCAGTTGGCCCAGGCCGCCTTGGCGGTGAGCTTAGCCCGGGCTCAGTCCACTAAGGACTTCGTGGCGAGAGCAGCCAAGTTCAGGGGACTCAAGGCGAGGGAGTACGCAGCTATAAAAGATTGCCTGGAAGAGATGGACGACGCCGTGGACCTGCTCGCGAACTCGGGGAAGGAGCTGAAGAGGGCGGGCGCATCCAAGGGCCAGGATTTCCAGTGGCACGTGAGCAATGTCCAGACATGGGTCAGCGCCGCGTCGACAGACGCGACAACTTGCCTGGATGGGTACGCGAGCGCCGCCCTGGATGGTCGGTTGAAGACTTCGATCAGGTCCCGCGTGCTTAACGTGGAACAGGTCACTAGCAACGCGCT
Source organism: Eucalyptus fibrosa (assembly GCA_017140475.1). NCBI lineage: Eukaryota > Viridiplantae > Streptophyta > Magnoliopsida > Myrtales > Myrtaceae > Eucalyptus > Eucalyptus fibrosa. The sequence goes on along the minus strand of CM029509.1, from coordinate 19,266,826 downwards.
CGCTTTGGTGAACCAGTACGCCTCAAAGACGGGATCAAGCAGCGCACCGTGAAGCCGTTTACCATGTTCTGTCCGAACATCTTGTGATGTATTTTCGTAGCGATTTGGATCTTGATGCGTGTACACATGATCTGGTATGAAAGTAAATAACTTCGCTTCTGTCGAAATTTTTCCGTGAAACCACATATGGCTATGTAATCAACAAGATAACTTACTTTGGCTGGGAACTTAAGTCACAAAATGTATGTATGCATTCGAGTCAATCATGAATTTGTCCTCATGAGGAGGGAACTTTAACATATAATCGAGCACAAAGGTGTAACAACATTTGTATAGCCAACCCAACTTGGGTTTGCTTTGTTGGGAACGAACAACAAAAGGTAAGACTTTTGCGAAGTTTGAGCTTTTTAACATATTTAGTTGTATTCACCTTTACTCAAAAGTTTAAGTCAATAAATTATTGGCAAACTAAAATACATTAACTGCTTAACACCACTAAAATCTCCAATATGAGAGTTCTCTAGCACAACTCACACATATATTGGGAAAATTATCCAAAAAGTCATAAACCTTTCAATATTGCTAATTGGGTCCTAATTTTTTTTAACTTTTTGCCAATTAAGTCAATTTAGCCAATTTTAACCATAAATTACTGATATGGACACTAACTGTCCTTTGTAGGATGGCCGGCGTTGACTTAGTAATATTTATTTTTTGAATTTTTTCTTTTCCTTTTCTCTTCTTTTCCTTTTCCCTCCATCAACCATCGCTAGACCTTGGCTGGCGGAGGTCGCTGGCCTCAGGCAAGGGCTACCCTCACCGGCCTTGGGCAAGGGGTGCCTAGCCTTGGGCTAGTGAGGCCTAGGCGAGTGACCCTTGCCTATGCTAAGGCGATGGTCACTCTCACTTAAGCTAGCAAGGGCGATCCTTGCCATGGAGGGCCACCTCGAGGTTAATGACCCTCGTTGGCCATCGACAAGGTTCACGATTGTCGATGTAGGAAAAAGGGAAAAAAAAAGTAAAAAAGAGAGAAAGAAGAGAAAAGAAAAGAAAAAGGAAAAGAAGGAAAAGAGAAAAAAATAGATTTCAAATTCAAAATATATGATTTGATCTACCTTTTTTTAGTGGAAAAAATAATAAAAATAAATTAAAATTTTAAAAAAATATTAAAATTATTCACGTTAGTATCAGCTATCCTATATGATATGATTGGCATCAACGTCAGTAATTTTTGGTCAAAATTAGCCAAATGGACTCAACGACAAAAAATTGAAAATGTTTAGGATTTATTTGGTAAAATTGAAAGGTTTATGATTGAATTAAAAAAAAAAAAGTGCACTATGTGTGGGACTTTTTGGGCAATTTTCCCAGGTGCATCCTATAGCTTTGTTGTTATAATTGGTACTATAGGCTCATGTTAATGGATTGATTGTTCATGACTCGTGTTAAGGGTTTTACTTAAAGTTCACGTGAAATCTTCCCATTGAGTTGGTTTTTCTCTATATTCAAATGGCGGGTCGCCTAAGAAGTAAATTGAGAAATGCCTCCCAGTTTGTGCCGCTAATTCATCGTACTCAATGTCAATAAAGTAGTGTAAATGAGATTGACTAATACCCATTGGCTAAAATGCTTTGCCTTGCCACCATGATTTAGACAATTCGAGCTTTCTCGGATCACGAAATGGGTTAAGTTTTTAGCCCCTGTTAAGTGCAACTTCTTGAAGTAAGTTATTTCCATAAATTTTATAATGCCGATATGGATGAGCCACTTTTCATCGAGAGCAAAGAGATTGACGTAGTTTGATGCATGAAATTTGGTCCATTATATCTAAACTTGTCAAAAATGGATTATAGATCTATTTCTTAATCCATATGTGATTGAGATGAGTTGTTAGATGTGTTATCTTTGTTCAGTAAGTGGATTATAAATGGATTTAGAATGGTAAGGCTTAAGATAATGTGAGTATTAAATGGATTCACAACTTATTTAAACCTTACCTACTATGACTCTTTCTTGATCCCATACTCTCTCATTCTATGCTCTCACCTCATTTTGGATATGAGTTTTCCTAGATGGGTTAAATATGAAAATGTTTTAGCAAAATGGATTGGGTTTGGTATGATTGACAAGATTTGCATTACATGGAGGTGTGTCAAAATATTTTTTTTTCTAATATATATCGAAGGTCAAAATAGATTAAAGGAGTCCATGGTGGGTTGAATCATTTTCCATCCAACCTAAACCTAGCCTATCTCACCTATTTGACAGGTCTAATTATATCATTGAATTGTTATACCCAAAAAAAAAAAAAGGCAAAAACCAAAGTATAAAAGGGAGAAACCCTATGCGCCATGCACCCACAAAGCGCAAGTTTGAATGTCTCAACCATGGCAAATGGTAGATGGTAAGGCAAACGAATTAATAAGTCGGATAGTTGGCCTGGCTTTATTATGCTTTGTCAAGAGACAGAGTTTGTTCACATATATAGAGATTGTAGACTAGCCCACCGGTGGAGACTGGGTGAGTTAGTACCATTATGAAGGATACATTTGCTTGTCATTGAACAACAATTCTTCCAATGAGGTCACTGAATTGGCTTATCAATAATGCAATGCCTAGATGTCTAATTCTCTATAACGCATGAATTTTGATTGAACATGCAAACGTGATGGCCACATGGCATTGATGTGGTGTCCTTTGCAAATATCCACGAGCCCGCCACGCTGGCAAATCACTGAAAGTTGGTTTGATTCTAGTCAAACCGCATCCACTAGAATAAAGAAAAATTCAATTTGTTGGATTATTGGAATTAAAATTTCAGTGATCTTCAAATACCATTGAAGTCAATAACTATCATTAAAACTCATCCATGTTCTAGCGCTTTGAATTTGATTGGTCTTTTGTAGTTAACAAGTCGAGCTCGATATCAAAATTTGCTTGCTTTTGAATTTAAATAATCATAATTTTTTTAAATAATCATAAAAACATTCACACAAATATAACAGGGAATTGAACAGATTAGACACTCTTTGAATATTGAATGTATATTTAAAGTACTTATTATCAGATATCGAGTGTCTTGATTATCTATTATGTATAGCATTGCTTGGATTTATGGCTATTATGAATTGGAAATATCACCTGAGGGCTTGTACATCCTCTTGGGAGCTGTTTTCTAGTCACGCGTCGCGAACAAACAGTTGAAAAATTCTAGAAAAACAGTGAGATTTGTTGTCGCGAGGGCAGTTCTTCGAGGGACAGTGTACTTTCTCCGGTGGCTTGTGTAATAACGACTACTTAGAGAGAGAGATTACGCACCATCACATGATGCCTAATCGCTGAAAGCAAGAGATTAGACGCTCAGGTGCTTTGTTAATACTGATTAAGCGTGTCATATATCATTTGCAAGCATTTCTTGACGTCGGAGTCCTGAAATGAGCATTCGACCATCACTCACCTCAATCAAGCAATAGGCCTTTAATCTCATGATGGCCATGACAAACCAAGCAAAACCAAGCATTCTCAATCAAACAGGTAAAATCTATTAATTCTCTCACCCCCGAAAGTAAATTAACATAAATGAACAAAATTACAGCAGGTATCTAACTATCAGATAGTGGATCGAAACAGGGATTCGATTAAGTCATAGCCAACTCCTACCAAGACCTCCTTCTCATAATAACTAGCAAAACAAAACTGCTATACAATTTACCTTGGAAGCCTATCCCTCTCGCTTTACTCTCAAGCTAGAAACAACTACCTAGTCTTTTGAGCTTTGGCCAACTTCTCCCTTCTTTTCTTCACAGCCTTGGGGACTTTGTTTTTCCTCGCTTCCCTTTTTTCCTCTTTCACCTTCTTTTTGTTCTCCTTCCTAGCAGCCTTCTTGTCAACAGGAGCCTGCACCTCAGTTTTGGAAGCTGACTCCCTTCCTTCCGAATCTTCAACTACATCTATATCAGACTCGGACTCACCACTGCAAGCTTTAGTATCATCACCAGGATTGCTCGGCTTTTCTTTAGCATTACCATCGTCCTTCATGAGAGTCTTATGTAACCCTGTAATAGTCTTGTAGTACATGTCCCCAGTGTCCTTCCCACTTGTTATCCGAATCACGTCCTCCTCCACATTTTTCACCGAATCTAGTGTCTTTGGTATATATGACTGAAAGAGAGCATAAAACAAACAGTTATTAACCGAGGCAACAGTATAAATAACCTGATATGTCACCTCATGTAATGAAGAATGCAAATTTAGATTACTACTCCCCGCAAAGCGCATTATAACAACATCTCTCCATAAAACAAACCACAAATGTGTAAAGCATTTTCTTGGCATCATAAATACATGCATCGGGTTTCCATTTGAAAAAGTCTCATGAGTAAAAACTGGTGCGCCAAGAAGCAGGCGTGACTATGAACTTGGGCACATGTCGATTCCAATTGATCTGGAAATTCCTTGGTGCATTGCAAATTTGGCCCCAGGGCTATATAATATTTTGTTTGACAAAATACCCTGTTGATAATTTATAAACTCAGGGCAGTTAGATCCTGCATCAGAAGTTTGCAAGATGCTATACTAATAGGCATTTACTACCTAAATTCATGGAGTAACATAGACAGAAGCAAGCTTGTTATACCAACTGTATTTCAATCCAAAACAAAGGTTCCAGGCAATGGATTAACTAAGAGACAGAAAATTTGTTAAAAAATACCGCTGTAATCGATGTTCTACAATTATTTCTCAATTCCAGCGAGACTTCTCCATGTTAATTGTGGTCCAGGTTCATATAAGTATGGACATTCCATATATATGAAGTTTGCAGGAATATAGCACTGGACACCTACTGCTATACTATCTAGATCGTACAAAGCTGAGTCATAGATCATTCTAAAAACCAGTAAGCATCAAATATCAACTCTACTCATAATTCTACCAGTTAAACTACCATGTTGCTAGTTGCACTGCACGTGCACATCAGTAGTAAGTTTTTCCAAATTTTTACCAGGCATGTGAACGTAGGAATTTCCTTCTACTTTTTTCATCCCTTAAAAGACCATATCTACTGAAAAAAATCACAGATAAATAGCCCAGAAGATGAATTTTACATGCTTTCTGACCAGCCCACCAATCATGAGAATTGATGAGCCCACATGGCTATATTGATAACTATCTCCTTACATAATCGCTAATGAGGAACAAAAGCATAATGCAAGAGTTGAGAAAATGCTGATGTCCCAATAACCTGTATAAAAACAGAATCTGCAATCTCATCTTCTGGCGACAATACATTTCCTCTCTCCGAAATTCTTTGCTGAATCTGCAATGGAATCAAAGTATTAAATGAGAGACCAGACAAGAGCTCTACGGATAACACTGGCTTGAGAAAAAAGATCGTGAAATTTAGATCGTAAAGGAATAACCTCTTCCAAATAACTATCAACTGAATTATCAGTTATGGATGAATCAACAATAAAATCAAAGAGCTCCCGGATTGTCATCACACCAACGCCATGTTTCTTGAAGAAGTCCTGTATTAGTGGCTCATTAACCCATGTTTACTTATGGAGGAAATAAAATGCCCTTACAAACAAGAAAACTATTCATTCAGTAGGATAAATCTTACAGAAACATGAAGGCAGTCTTCTCGCAGGAAATCAAGAGCATGAGGATGATCAAGATCAACAGACTGAGAGACATCAATGATATAAAGGTGCTCCTGCCAAACAGGTGGGAAATACAGTCAGTTTTCTGGCACCTTCTGCATTCTGAAGTTTCATGACCACATCAAAACAGTAAGCAAAGAAGAGAAATGTATGCTCACCTCAAAATATAGGATGTTATATTCACTCAGATCTCCATGCACAAGTTTGCAATTCTGATACAACATTCTCATAGCAATAATCAGCTGAGAAAAGTAAACTTATGTCAGTTATAGATAACAGGCCTCCAGCAAAATATAATGTAAAAGTAGAAATAAAGACCTAGTTTTTGCAAGTGATAGGTCATTAGTCATAGATTCTGATAAGCCAAAAGACAGAAACTACCCTTTTCCACATCCACCCACCCCCTTCCTCTCTTCCCAAAAGAACAAAAAAAGAGAGAAAATATAAGAATAGGGAACCTCGCAATCTCTCTTGCAGAACATCAAATGGCATCTCTCAATTGCTCACAGTGCATCTACTTGACATCAACCATCACAGTTCACGGTGACATGACCCATAGTAACCAAATCACTACAAAGCGCAACACTAAAGCTGACAAACCTCCCGATAGCATTCACGCAACTTGTCCAAAGACAAAGCGGCATCCTTAAGACGAGGTGCAGCCCAACCAGCCTTGCCTACAATTAGGAAATTAAACAAAATATATCGTAACTAACTCCTGTAAATTTAATAAAGCTGAAAGCCAAAATGAAAAGAGGAAATTGCAATGTAACTAGAAAAGACTGAAGATCCATTGGCTAGAGCAAAGGTATCCATATTATGTTAATAACCTTCCCAGACACTTCAGTAGTAGTTAGTAGAATTCTTATAAGCACGAATAACTTAGGTATGAAATACATGAAATTATTAAAGAGGTAAATCCAATTTTGTTTTTGTTTTTTTTTTAATTTTTGGCGAAAGTCCATTCTCTGCTACATTTGTTAAAAAAAAAAGCTGGATATCTTTTAGCAGATTCTGATAGAAGGTGATGATGATTACTGCTATGAATACTAGCCCAAAATGCTTCTCGACCTGAGGACACATATTAGTGTACAGTGAACATTAGTTTCCGAAATATTTTCCTGATGACATTAATATAATCTTAGGTTATGCCTATAACTTTTAGGAACAACTAGCCATCTGAAAATGCTCAAACTGAATTGGTGAGCAATTACTTCGAGCAAAAATTTAAAACAAGGGGATGATGAGCCCTGCAGTATAACATAAAATCCACTGGCAACTTTTGAAGTGAAAAAGAAAATGCACAATAATGGAGATCCAGAAAGAATACCAATGAAATCCATGACAAGAACATGAAGTTTCAGAAGATGAGGAGTTGGACATCTAATTCCAGCTGCCTTCAGCCTGCATGCGTCAGCAAAGTCATTGTCTATTAAACATGACTGATGCTCCAATCAACTCTTGTAAGAAAAACAATTCCTAAACAGCCTTCCTAAATTAATTTTTTACCCACGTCTGAGAACTGATTTGTAAAACAAGGAGAAGATATGCAGGCACAAGAATTACAAGTAATGCATTATGCCTAAGAAAGACACCAACTTGATCATCAATTTTTGTTGAAAAATAACAGAAGATTTAATTGTTAAACTGTAAAAGAACAGCACTCGCCTCATAAGATTCCGCATTTCCTTTTCAGCCCATGTTTTTACCATTTTCCTGGGATTATGCTTGCCATATGCATGTCTGAAACGAAAATCCCCTTGAACATACCGATCTCGGTCCCTGTCACAATAGAGAAGTGAAGTAAATCGTTACTAAAAATTAGCAGCAGCAGATCAAAACTCACATGTGAATTAAATTTGTCAAACATAATCTAATCAATGAATGCCCACAGAAGTTAGAAAGCCATCTTAGCCTCGGAGAAGGCCATGTTCATACAGATTAGCTTAAATGTATGCCAATTATTGACTAGCTAGATAAACAACTATATCCCTACTCTCATCAGTTCTTATAATGCTGGCACAATGTCTCCTCCATACCTATCAGCAGGCTGACTCCCTAGCTATTCTTATTGTTGCTTGTCTTTACCAGTTCCTTTCAGTTTATTTATTTCTGACTACTCATTATGGAAGAGGCTATAGAACTGAAGGAGTAAACTCAAGGTTTAACATGCTAAGATGAATGATTTGTAACAAAAGGAGTAAATGCATAGTGCTAATCAGTCAAGACCATAGTGAGTTGCATGGCACAAGGTAAGTCAAGGGAACAACTGTGGATAACTGGTCACTCAAGATCTTCCAGGAGGTGAGATGCAGAACTCAGTGCAAGACAATTATAACAGCTCTCCTGCGATGGTTTCTATTTGTGGGTGTAAATCACAGTACAATTTGGCATTCATATATAGGTAGCTATATGGCTGGAATGCTCCAAGGAATACAAGCCAGACCACCAAAGCCAATAAGAACCACACCCACCTACTCCAGTTACTTATATTCAACATCTGTGGTTTATCATGATATCAACTTCAGAGGAGTCATCCAATATTAAGACTGTTTGGTAACAGAAGAACAACTCAACCTCAATAACTCAAGACATAGGCTTGGATCCATAAGAAATAAGGTTCTCACTGCTGTGGTAACAAGCATCAAGGGAGCACATTACATTGGAGGAGAGCAAGATGAAAGAGAAAAAAAGAAATTGGACAGGCAGATACAGTTGAGAATTTTTCTCGTCACAGAGCAAGCCTGAGATCTTAGATTTATAACTCATTTACATTGATGAGGCTGTGTGCATGGCCTCATGCCACGATGGAAGAAAATCATTCAACAACAAATAGAAGGAAAAGAGTAAAACCTACAATAAACTAAATGCACGAAACACCACTGCAAAATCAACATTGTAATATTGAAGAAAAATCACATCACAAACTAAGAATAGCTCTTTTCAGCCAATTAATGGGAAAAAAAAAAACTTACAGTAGCTCCTAAGAAAAGAAAAAGCCCAAAAAGTAGCTAGCTGAAGTGATAAAACAACATTCTTTACAATCTAGCAGTGACCGCCATCACAACAAACAGAACTTGCATATCCATTGTCAATTCTAGAAAAATAAATCACAAACTTGTAGCAAATGCAGTCTTGCACTTGTGAACACCCATGCAGGGGCCTTGCAAACAAACAAAAACTATGACACTTACTTGAACACAAGCACTGAAGTCTTGTAGACTTTGATTGCCAATTCTTGCCCATCAGATTTTGTTGCATGATAGACATTTGCCTATAAAAGTCAAGAGTGACAAAGGGATCATTAGACTCTGCAGTAGTAGCAAAAATATTAACAAATCACAAGTAAAATCGAGAAACCATATCAATGATGTGGAGAAGTTCCACCTAAAATCAATTGGTAGAAAAAAGAAAGTAGAGAATATAATGACTGTAGATGATAACATACTTCTTTGCCAGTGGAAATGCAACCATTTATGTCATTAAATACTTGACGGTTGAGCATCTTGAAGAGAACCATCCGAGTCCTCTGATCAATGGCCTGCACAACCATATAAAAAATTCCATGAGAACTTCTTGGAGATGTAACCACAGCTTTAATAACTTTTCCGGGTCGGTGGGGCACTGTAACCACAATAACTTTTGAAGTGGTCTTACTTCTAAATAATCATTACAAGAGGGGACATGGATGGATGAATACCCAAATCAAACAGTTACTCAGCTGGTTAACTCAAACTCAAGTATTGATTTAGCAAAGAGACAAATTAAGCTTGCCATAGGCTTCGTTCCAATTTCAAATTTGTTATGATTAAAAAAATTATGGAAATTAATTGCACCCATGATTTATCCTGACCACAGAAGATTTGACCCTGGGATAGAGGTGCAAAGCAAGAGGAAGGAGGCCAATGAAGATATTGATGAATATATAAATCAATCTTAAAATTAACACATTTTAACAGAGGACATAATGTCCTGAGATGATCCAAGCTGCAGATTACACATAGCACAGCATGGAGAATTTTAATGGAAATATTTACCAGACACATTGTATGAAAATTTAAATTTTTGACAAAATGCTCTTTACCTGCTCGACAGTTGCACGGTCAGCTTTCTCATGACTTTTAATTTTGCCAACAGCCATATCTCGTACACTTTCTCGAATTGAAGCCGTCACTGTGCTGGACATGCCAACATTCACCCTTCCTTCCCACTCCTGCAGTATTCATTTGTATAATTCATTCTTACAGCAAGTTAAATACTCAGCAACTCAAAGAAGCTAGAGAACATATCAGTGTCCCCCAATAGATGTTTAGAGGCTGAAGGAAGCTGTAGATATAGTGACAGTACATTACAAATCAATGCATGCTTATTCAAGTATCAGAAATTCCGACAGGGAGATGGTGAAAAGGAGATTTGCTATTGTCATGTATCTGACTGTTACCGCAAGTAGACCTGGTGCTGACAAGGTATATGTTTCAAGCATTGCCACTCAATATTGCCATTTATCTCGGTGCACTAAAGGCGGGACTTAAGAACTTCAATAAGAAGTCTTAGCTTCTCAGGTAATTGATCAAAATGGTGCAATCTAGGAAAGCAACCATTCTGAGCAGCATATTGCTCTACCCACACTATACCAATACAAAAGTAATCACTAGATTAGCCAGCCCTTTCCAAAGAACGGCCACTGAAAAGAGAAACCAATCCTTCTATAATTTAAAAACTCCTTGTTCATCTTTATCTATATGTTCATCAAGGATGCTAACCCTATGCTTCAAAATTTAATCTTATCGTAACAATGTTAAATGAATCAGGCATTGTAGAAATAGTTAAATAAATTTTGAGACCTCCAAGGGCGAAGCACGGATATGAGTGGTCAGTTTCTGGCTCCGATTGGACAGGGGTTGAAGCGTTGACAACCGGGCACGCGTGTGTAGCCCTCCATGAGCATTGGGACGTCGTGAATTTGAAGCAAAAGCTCCGTTTACTGCTTCCCCGCCATCTTTCAAGTCCAACCACTCCAACGCACTCTCGATTTCAGAATCCGATGACCACGCCTCCTCCTCCTCCTCTTCCTCCTCTTCTCCTACTTCCATTACTTTTCTTTCTTCCCCTTCTTTAATTACTTCATTCATTGTTTCTAATCCTACTTCCACTGATCCTTCTTCCTGCATGGACGCCTGTTACAGCCAAACAACAATCTCCATTAAGAAAAACTCTGAGGCTGTGCAGTAGTTCACACATGTAACAGAAACAACTCTCCCACCATGAAATAGACTGCATTGGTAATTTTAGTTGTCCAAAAAGGCAATGAGTGAACCAGAAGGAGCTCACTAACGAGTTCACTTATTAAAACTAAAGCCACAAATTGCCAGAATAAATTGTCCTAGAACTTTCCCCATACTAAACTTGAATCCCCCAGAACAGACAGATAACTGAGGCTGCAAATTCCACATAACAAGCAAGCTACACAATATTGCACACAAGCCTACCACCAAAGAATCACGAACATGCTAAAAAATAATCTCGAACGACACCGACAAAAATCAATCTTACTCGACCAAAGAGAAACAGGACAGAGCCGAAAAGCTCCACGACCCAGAGCCGAAAATGCGAGAAGAACGGAAGCGAAAGCGATCAATCAGCACCAAGATCGCACCTTTCTTCGATAGGCCGAGCGGAAATACCAAGGAAGACAGAAAGGGCGGAGATGGGTTGAACGGAGGAGAGCAGCGGTGGCGGCGGCGGCGGCGGCGGAGGCGGCGGAGGCGGCGGCGGCGGCTGGGCGACCGGAACTCTGGCGGAAGCTTGCCTGAAACGGCGTTGGCTCGGTTGAGGTTGCTGGTTCGGGGAGACGGAGGCGGCTTCGGAAAGAAGAAGGGGTGGAGAAAAAGAGAAAAGAAAAACAAAAAGGAATAAAAAAAGAAAATAGAAAAAAAAAAAAAAAGAGGGTTTACAATGGTAGGCGGCGTGCTCGGGGCCGGGCCGGGCCGGGCCGGGCCGGGCGCGTGAGAAAAGAGTGGGCCGAGAATAAAGAAAAGAATAATGGGCTGAATACCGTGGGGTAGTAGAATAGACTGGGTCAGGGGCCTGGTCTCCTGACCCGGCCCGGTGTCATTTTCCATATTAATAAATAATTAAAAAATCCAAAAAATTCAGAAAAAAAATGGTTTCGATCGAAAATTAAGTGTGATGTGCGCATGCAAGGCGTGCCAATTTCGGAGAGCAAAGGAAAATAGGGTGCTCCATTCAAGTTAAGTGCGATTAATTGGAAATTTATTAAAGGAAATTAGAGTGCAGGATTGGCAACTAAAGGAAATATATAATACAAAAAATAAAATAAAAATGAGATTGGAAAATTAAAATAAATTTAATTGCGATGCTTTAATGAATTGGAAATGAAGGTAGACTAGAAGAAACTTCGAGTGCACGTCAAAGAAATTAAAATCGCGAGAATCTAAACACTACTGGAAAATGGTTAGTTTTCATTAGTTTGATAGTTTAGGAAAAGTGATTTCCTTTTTGATAAAAGGGGAAGTCATTTTCCCCTAATTTTAGTTTGTTGTTTTCGGTTCATGAAAAATGTTTTTCATAAATCAGTTAGTTTTCCACTATCTAATCACTAGATAGTTGGAAAACGATTTCAAGCAAAATGAACAATTTGAAAAATACTTTCCTAGAAATAATTAGATATATCGCTTGGAATAATTAACCAACAAAAAATATTTTCATTATTGACAATAATTTATATTTATAGTTTTTCATGAACAATGAAGATATTTTCATTTAGATATTTTTATAGTTGATATAAGTCATCATTTTTAAGAAAATATTTTTCAAAATGTGCATTAGTAAATTATTGTTTTTCCAAAAACCTTCCCTCAATCCCTTTTACATATGTAAATTACGCCGCTTTAGTTGGATTTTTTTCGAAATACATACTCTAACAAGACAACTTAAACCTCTATTTCTTTTTAAATCTAGAGGTGATAGTTTATCATTTGAGAATGTATGTGGTGTGTTCTAGTAGAATAGGATTTGAGAAGAAAATTGTGGGGCATGCAATATATGTACTTTGGTCTTTAGTCAATACTTATTTATGCTTTGATATCTTCCAAGAAAAAAACTACATTTTAGGCGTAAAAAAAGAAAAGGACAAAAAAAAAAAGCAAAAGCTTTTAAAAAGTTGGGTTATTTTAAAAGCATCACAGAAGATTTGACAAGCCTTTATCAATATTTGTTTCCATTAGAGGAGCCTCAGATTTTTCTAAATACTCAGTTATACATCACTTGTATAGCAAGTAAAAAAAAAATGGTTTTGAGAGTCAACTTGGCCGAGGTGTAAAATAGCTAATTAGTGAGTACAAAGCATGACTAAACACAAAAAAAGGGGGCAGAAATTAGTCAAGGAAAAAGATAATTAAAAAAAGAAAAAAAAAAGAAAAAGGAAGCAGCTGCCCCATGCACAAATCAGAAAACATCAACGGGCTGAGGATACGCGTTCCCGGGCAGCCATGCATGTCCTCAAGCGTTGATCAAATCAACGGTTGAACATGACTGGTTTCAGAGACCGATTATAATATAAATTGATTGGTTGCACTCCTCGGCTGAACGAAGGACGCCGAACCGCAACCCCCATTACTAAATGAAGGGGATTTGCGAGTCTCGGGTAGAATCCTCGGCCAATACGCGAAGGAATCCTCGGGTAGTGCATCCTCCATTTAATAATGGTGGTTGCAGTTGTGCATCCTGGAGCTGTACAGTAGAGATTCGGTTGCATTCGGTCTCTGAAACCGATCATGTCCTCTCACCCGTTGATTTGGAGTGGTTGGGTAATTCGTTGATCTACAGAAATTCTCTGAACTAATTAGATAATTTGCAAAAGATAAGAGATGGCTAACACTTTTAGTGCGATTAATTGGAAATTTATTAAAGGAAATTAGAGTGCTCCCCTTCTCCACAGCTATGCCGAATCAAACACCGACTTTGGAAAGGTAGGTCATTCTTTCACGTGAATACGCTCTTCAGATTTCTCTGCTAAGAGCGCGCTAAAGAGCAGCTGGTTTATTTTCTCTTTCGAATCCATCTTTTCTTCCTATTAAAATACCTTCCTATTTAAAGTAGGAACGACAAGCAGTCACAAATTTTTTTTGTCTCAATCAATAGATTTCATATTGTATTTATCTTGTTTAAATTGCTCGCTATCACGCATTTCAATTCGCAGTCTTTCGATCACATTGTTTTGCAGTTTTACATCATTTGCAAAGTTATCTAATTAATGGCATTGATTCAAGTGACTGGGTCTACGAGCCTAAATTTGATATACAAGTACTTGTCCGGCATTTTCGAGACTCTTGGCACTGAGTTGCTTCTTTGGATTAGCCTATCTCTAGTCATGTGGTCGATTGTCAATATGTGCTTTCTAATGTTTGCTTTGGCATCATATGGCCTGCTCACACAAGTTCCCTATTAGTTTCAAGAGATTTTTCAGCTATTTGACAATGTGCCGTTTTTTCAAGTTTAGTTTGATTTTTAAAGCTTCAGCAATTATACTATGTTTGTGTATCAATTTTGCAGTATGTCAGTTGTGTTATAAATTCTTCTGATGTGGGGACGAAAGAATGTTATCATATACATGTTCCATATTGAACATAGTACACAGTTTGTAGATTTTATGTCTTTTGGAGCTTCTTTTGTCATGTAACGTTTCACTTGGGAATAAAATATGGTTTGTTGAATGGAATTATTTATTTGGCTTTTCATCCTTTCTTTTTTTCCTTCTATTATAGTTTCATTAGTGTCACGTGCTTAAATTTTTTTGACTGTTTGGTCTAATAGCTTTTCTATTATATATACATTTATTTTAGGCATGAATAATAATATTTTACAAAAAAAAAAAAAAACAATCAAGGTAACATCCTCAGAACAAGCACAACTGGGGTGCTAACACCGTCTCTTTCGAGATCAATTCCCAAACCCGTGCACTCTAAACAAAGCTTTGGTGGCCAATCATAACGGGTAAAAGAATGGTGGCAACTCCCTTTTTTGTTATTTATTTACATTCGCTGGTGACGTTGGTTTTTAAGAAAAATGAGGACGATCGAGTTTTCTGTTTGAGTCATATCTTTAAAAAAAACTCTATTCTCTATTCTCTCATCTCTTTCACTTCCCTTAACATTAATTTGCAGAGTAATTTTTACATTATTTGGACTAAAAAGTAAAAATGTTAACTATCCAACTTAATTAAACGTTAATATTGCTAGAACAATATTCAACATTAATTTGCAAAGCTTCACTGTACATTGATATGCAGTCCTATAAATAAATCACCAATTTAATTAAACAAGAGTCATATAGGGTCACATCTATTTTTTCAAATAGCAATTTATTTATAAATTTAGTATGCACAAACATGATTTAACAACAATAAACTTTACAATTCTTAGGTGATTGAAGAATTGATATGTTAAGGAGTTCTATTGAAATTTTAATTTTTTTCCTTAATTAAAGCCAATTTTTACTTTTTGTTATATAACTGATGTCAAACAAGTATTTAGAAAAATCTAAGAATCTTTTGATGGAAAAAAAATCAATTGACGAAGGCTTGTCTTGTGGTGTCTATAATATACCCTGAGACTTTTATCCATTAATTTAATCAATGTCGTCATGGCCGCCATTAATTTAATCCGAAGACATGTCTACGGATTGTCGTTTAATTAATTTCGGATCCACAGTTTGACCAAAAATGTGCCCAAGGGCACAGCACATACATTTCAGTTTGACCGACATGTCTTCGGATTGTCATTTAATTAATTTCGGATCCACAGTTTGACCGAAAATGTGCCCAAGGGCACAGCACATACATTTCGGTTTGACCGACATTTCGGCTTGGGCACGTTTCGGTTTGACCGAAATGTGTCAAACCGAAATGTGCCCCCGAAATGAAATGTGCCTCCGAATGCCTCCGAAATGAAATGTGCCTCACACCCCGAAATGAAATGTGCCTCTGAATGCCTCCGAAATGAAATGTGCCCAGCTCATTTCGGGGGCACATTTCGGTCGGATCCACGGCTTGGCCGAAATGCCCCGGGATCAACTTTGCTTTGTAGGGGCATTTCGGTCAGATCCACCGTTTGGAAGGGCCCATTGCAGAAGAGTCTTCTGGCTCATGTGGGAATTATATAAATAGGTGACAAAACCCACCTCTTTACTTCACACCCAACACGCAGAGCAAACGCTCGAGAGATCAGAAATCGTTCAAAGCGAGGGGCTAGGCACCGGCACTGTCTTTTCCTGCTCTTCGAATCCTCCGTCTCCTGCACTCACTCCCCTTCTCCACGGCCATGCCGAGTCAAACAGCGACTCCACAAAGGTATGTTATGCTCTTCAGATCTTTGTTAAGAACGGGATAAAGCACTCAATTTCTTTTCTCTTATGAATCTATCTTTTCTTCTTCATTTAATATAGTGACGACGGGCAACCACATTGGCAACCACAGCATGAGCAACAACAAGAAAGTTTTGACTTGTCCAAGAGATTCCACATTATATTCACCTCGTTCAAGCTACTTGTCATCGGATACTTCAATTCGCAGCATATCGAAGTGTTGAGCCCGGCGATTTTGCAGTTTTATATTATTTGTGAAGTTATTTATCTCATTACGCTGATCAAAGTGACTGGACCCGTTCGCCCAAACTTGATATACATGTGCTTGTACATTATTTTTGGAACTTTCAGCTCCGAGTTGCTTCTTTGGACGAGTTTATCTTTGGTTGTGTGGCTAGTCATCAATATGTGCTTGCTAGTGTTTGCTTTGGCATCGTCTGGTCTGCTCGGACAAAGTTTCGACTACTTTCGAGAGATTATTCCTTTGTTTGAGGATGTGCTGTCTTCCCAAGTTTAGTTTGATTATCTTGTATTTGTTATGAATTTAGGTGTATGCCATTTGTAACAAGTATTATTTGTACTAGAAGAGAGAAGATTACGATATGCTTGTTCTGAGTACGGTGAACCTTACATTATTGCCATGTCGTGTACACGGTTACTTTAATATCATTTAATCTTTTTCTTGGCCTAATTTTTTTCTAAAGGTAACAAAATGGGTGCACTAGCCCATGTTTCAATTCATATTTGTTGAATTGAATTTAAAATTAAGTAAAAAAAAAAGAATTGAATTTAAAATTAGTCACTTTAATTTTATGAATTGATTAAAATGAGTTGTAAGAAACAAAAACCAACTAAAACTTGATCTAAATGGAATTGACTCAAATTATATTTATGTTAACATATAAAAATGTTACCATTCTACTTGTCACGCTTTTCTATTTTTCATTTTTCCCTTCCGAGGAACATCCAAAAAGCCAGGTAGAGAGTGATTTTAATAATTTATTTTGGTAGACTCATAATTTTTTGTGGGTCACTCATAATTTATTGTGAAGCTTTAATATTCCCTTGTGTAAAGGTGGAACAAAACTCAAAATTTAATAAAATTGTGGAAAAGTATCGTATAAAAGATTTCTGGCAACTCATGGTCATCTAGCATGAATGGACCACCTTGAAAGATTAACTACAACTTAAATCATCCCTAAACTAGAAGAAAAAGTAGAAGAAGAAATAATTCACGGGCCACGTCATTTCTTCGGTTGCGTAAACTAGTGGTATATCTGCAAGTTGGACTCAGATGGTCCAAGTTGGACAAACAAGGAAGAAAAAGGTGAGGCCTTCAGACAACTTAAAATTGCATATGAACAGAATTTAATAGCCTCCACTCAAAACTCATTCAAGTCACTTCATTTATTGAAGTGTATGGCGTTGGACACGGTCTTTCGAGGCAGGGACTCTTCTACTAGGTTAGTTCAAACTTCTAGCATCGGGAGAAATAATAGGATGTATGTTTTTAAAGCTTGATTTGTCACAATTTTTAGTAATTTCTTATTTGCTAATTCTTTTCATGTTTATTTTGTTTTAATTGGTTATGCCATTTTCCATGAATAAGGAGAAAAATTGCCATTGGAGTCCAAGTTAGATTGGGTATAGGTGGGGTAGTCAATTATGAGTCATTAAAATTATATTCTTTGTGTAAATGTTACATGTCACTTTTGCAAATACTTTGTTGCGTGACCACAAAATACCATCAAACCTAAAAAAAAAGTAAGACAAAATTTTAAATTCATGCGAGGCACGCTTATTCACCTAGTATATAATAGAGAGATTGCGTGGGTGGATTAATCAAAATATTGTAAATAGTCACAAAATAATGCTAACATAATAATTATTACTTCATTTGCCATCGAGGTATTACGCTTTTGTCCATACGTGTTCCCTTAATTTTTATCTTTCACGTGTCTTTTCTACTCACAAAATGGAAAATAATAAATATTCATCCTTTTTGTTTTATTTCATCAAAACCATGCCTAAAATATTTTTTATTAACTCGATTTGCTTTTCTTCTCTCTCTCCCCTCCAAACATAGACTGCAATATTGCATGGCTAAAAGTACTACTATTCCCGGTTTTTCCAAGTTTACTTGAATCTGTTGTCTCCTTTATCCATAGTTACTGTTATTAGAGTCTTTTTATTTCCTTTCCGAACCAACACAGAGCCCAATACACATAAAAAAGTCGAAGAGCTAACCTTCAGTGAAAGTTCTTTCCTCGGATACCTTTCCCGGGAGGGGGATCTGACGGTCCAGGACTAACTCCCGCATCTTGAGATAGGGAACTGATGACTTTTGCAAAGTAAGTCCCCGCCAATTTGATGCAGGGCCGAATAATAAAATGGAAAAAAAAAAAAAAAAACAGGGTAGGTTGGAAACATGGCCTATTTATACGTGCACCGCCAAGTTGCCTCCCAGAGTTCATTCGGCACCCCATCCCCGCGACATGGCCGATCATACGGTAACATCGGAAGGGGACGTTTTACATCCATCTGAATATGTTCTAAAACCTTTGCTTAGAGCACGGCCCAATAGCTAGTTCTCTTTTTCTTTTGAATCGGTTTTTCTTCCAACTAACTGCTTCCTAGTTCGGTACACGGAGAACGGGCAACTATAACGACACCAACGACAAGAAAATTTTCACTCAACCAAGAGATTTCACATTATATTCACCTCATTCAAGCTACTTCTCATCGAACATTTCAATTCACAGTATACCGAGACTTTGAGCCTCCAAGCTCTATAATCTTACATCATTTGCAAAGTTGTCTATTTCACGGCACTTATCCAAGTGACCGGACCCTCAAACGTGATGTTCCAGTACTTGTACCTCATATTTGGGACTCTCGCTTTTAAGTTGCTTCTCTGGACGAATTTATCCCTTATCATTTGGCTTGTCGTCAACATGTGCTTGCTTTGGCATGTTTGCTTGCACAAAATTTTGACCGCTTTCAAGAGATTGTTCAACTCATCAATGATGAGCCAATTGATATTTGAAATTCCGGCAATATACTATATTTGGGTATTTTGTTGCATGATGCTTGTGATAAATCTTGTGATTTTTATAATATACTTTTGGAGATCCATGATTATTATTTTTTGTCAATTGTCGCAAACTCTGTAGACAATTTATGAAGAAGGAATGAAACTCACGTCTAAGTACGGTGTATATCTTCTTAGTTCAATAATTTAAGCATGATGTTTTTAGATGCCTTGTTTATACTGATTTAGGTATGGTGTATATACTTTGAAAGCATTTCTTGAATTTTCCATTTATCTCTTGGGGGTATGGCTTAGAATTCAAGACATCTTTTACCTCTCATACTTTAACAAAATGCCACACCCACGGACCCTTGAAGGCTCCAACTTTAAAAGGTCATAATCATAAGTCACAGCCGATGGCCCCTCCTAAACAGTTGTCAGGTTTAAAAACACAAAAGACAATCAAACGGGATTGATATCGGAGTCCCAAAAGGCGCTTCACGAGCTCTTGCTTTGGCAAAATTTCACATCTGCCTAGTAATTGCATAGCGATTCTTTAACCCCCATCTTAGTAAACCAATAGGCCAATTATGATAGCAAAATAGCCAGCCAAGCATTATCAATCCAACAGATCAAAATTGTAAGGAAGGAGGTCTTGGTAGGAGTTGGCTATGATCTAATTGATTCCCAGTTCAGATCCACTATCGATAGTTAGATACCTTTTGCGATTTTAGTTTAATTTTTTCACATGCTTTTGAGGGTAAGAAGATGAACAATTTATAGGGATAAGTTTATGTATGATAGCCAATTCTCGCCCATCAGATTATGTTGCATGATGGACATTTGCTTGGAAAGGTCAGAGCGACAAAAGGGTCCAGCGATGATGCGGAGAAGTTCCACCTACTATCAATTGGCAGAAAAAGAGAAAGTAGCAAGTACTGCTGACTGTAGATAATAGCATACATCTTTGGCAGTGGAAATGCAACCATTTGCTTCATTAATATCTTGAACAGAACCATCCGAGTCCTCTAGTCAACGGCCTGCAGAACCACATAAACAATTCCAAGAGAACTTCTCAGAGATACTAACATCACTTCAGTAACTTTTAGAAATGGGGTGGGGCAATGTAACTGCAATAACTTTCAAAAGTGGTCTTACTTCTGAATAATTATTGCAAGAGGGGATATGAACCAATGCATACACCCATAAAACAGTTTATTCAGCTATGATTCAGTCAAACTGAAATATTGATTAAGCTTGCAATAGGGTTCGTTTCAACTTTAAAACTATTGATGATCAAATAAAATAATCATAGTTTGTTTTCCTATATCCAATTCTGCAAAATAATTACACTCAAACTTCACGCTGAATATAGAAGATTTGACCCAGGGACATAGGTGCAAAGCAAGAGGAAGGAGGCCAATGGAGAAATTAACGAAAATTCTAATAGATTTTTAAAACGGACACATATTTTATAGGGGATATATTGTCATGAGAAAAATCCAAGCAGCAAATTATATTAGTAGAAAGAGACCTTATTGTGGCTGTTGTTATGATGGCAACATGGAGAATTTTATTGGAACAGAACTCTCAGTACAAAGTCGATCAATCTTTTGATGAAGATGTCCTTTACCTGCTCGACAAGTTAAATACTCAATATCACATAAAAAAGCTAGAGAACATATCAGTGTCCACCAAATGTTTAGATGCAAAAGGAAGTGGCAGATATAATACTAGTACACTATATATCAACACATGCTTATTCAAGTATCAATACTTCTGACCCCCAAAAAAAAATGTATTGAAATTTAAAATAGCGGATGTTCACGTGCTAACCAAATTGATGACAGCATGACTCAAAATTATTTTTATTTTTTTGGGTAAAAAGTGAAAAAAGTTAGAAAGTTGAAAGTTCTTATGAAGTTCAATCAAAATTATCGAGGTTTGTAAAACTCAAAAGTGTAGATAGCTGAAACAGGAGATAGTAGAAATGAGATTCACTAGTCGTTAATCTAACTGTTACTGCAAAGTAGACCTCGTGTAGACTAAGGTATATGTTTCAAGCTTGCCGCTGGATAAGCATCAGCACTCAATACAACCACTTGAAAAAAATCTTAGCGAAGCCTATAGATAATCTCATGTTGCTCTAAAGCCAAGGTTTAAGAACTTCAATATTAGCCTATCAGGTTAATTGATCAAAACTGCGCAATCTAGGAAAACAACCATTATGAGCAGCATATTGCTCTAGTCACACTATATCAGTACAAAATTAGTCATTAGATTATCCATCCCTTTCAAAAGAGCAGCCACTAAACAGAGAAAACAATCCTTGTATGTTCTAAAAACTCCTTGTTCATTTTTGACTATTGGTTCTTCGAGCAGCCCTTTCCGTATTTTCCCAAAGAAGATGGATTAAGAATCTAATCCTTTTTAAACAGCTCGTTTAGGATGCTAACCATATGCTTCACGGTTTAACCTTGTTGGAATGATGCGGCCACAATTTTCTCCTACAATCTATTCAAGCATGAAGTGATGTTCTAACATCCCTTCCCATTACATTCAATCCAAAACAGAACAGAAAGAGATCGTGACTTAGCAGCATGTTGTAATCACCAAAGAAAATCTCTAGTCGCCAACAGCAAAAAGGAGACATCGAATTTCGTTCTCAGGCAAGGTATACTCATCAAAATATAAGAATCAAGCAAGCCTCTGAACTACAAACTACAAACCGACCTTGCAAATTAGTTAAATGAAATAGATATAAAGGATAGTGAAGCTCAGGGTCACCAGCAAGAGCAGCATCAGGAACATCACGAAGCCATGTTCCCTCCAGTACTCGTAGATCACTCCGGTGCCCAACTACATACAAATGTTCATCATCGATGTGATGACGAGGATTGCAAGAGCGATCATGTTGGACAGGAGCTCCTTGTTCTCCGTCGCCCCAGGAGAAGGCATTGAATTTTCCATCGTGGTGCGGATCAGCACCGAGCTGCTGACCTTGGCAAGCTGGTGGTGGTGCGGCATCGGCGTGTTGAGGTCGACCGAGAGCTTGACGGCGACCGCGACGACGCTCAGCAACGTCGAGGGCGGAGTAGCAGCTCGGGAACTAGAGCCTCTGGTAGTGGAAGCCAGCGGCGGCATGCAGGATGTGACGGGAGAGTTTCTGGCTCCGGTTGGACAGAGGCTGAACCGTGGACGATCGGGCACGCGTGGAAACCCTCCATGAGCATTCGGACGTCAAGAATTGGGAGCGATGGCTCGGTCCACTGCGTCTCCGCCGTCTTTCAAGTCCAACCATTCCAACGCCTCCTCAATTTCTAAATCTGACGACCACGCCTCCTTCTTCTCCTTTAATTCCTTCGTTCCTTGTTTCTAATCCGACTTCCATTGATTCTTCTTCCACCATGGATGCCTGTTACAGGAAAACACCAAGTTCCGAAAAGAAAAACTCGGTGAGACTGGTTACGGTGTGAACGGAGAGTGATAGAGACAGAGCTTTGCTGCGGAAGCGACGAGCTCAACTTTACTCAGGCCATGGAACGGGCTGAGCTCGACGGAGCTTTGGCGGCTGAGCGACTCAACAGGCTGAGATTGGTGAATGAAGGAGAGCGGCGACCGACCGTTGACTGCGTGAACTGAATGAAAGGCACGCAGGCACAGGCGATAACAAAAAGCCGTCAACGGACCGGTTCGATTTCGAATCCTCAACTCCCGAAAAGAAGAGCCGGCTTTTAAACCGGTTATTTTCCCTTCTTAAGAAAGCGTTTATTTTTCCCTCTCGCGAAGTCCTTGCATCATTTTGTTTGCACCTCTAAGGAATCGATTCCATACAATTTTTAATATATTCATAAATGCTATATTCAATTTGAATCAGATCAAGCAAGCTCTTCATGTAGCCCGGAGTGAATAAGAGCTGACATGAAGGTGCCAAAAATAAATATTAAATTGATAGGCAAAGATGAAGAGTGATCAATTTAGGGAAAAGTGTCAGAAAAGTCCTAAATTTTTGCATTTATGTCAATTTAGTTATAAACATTTCATTGGTGTCAATTCAATCATAACTTTGTATCAATTTAGTCATAAACCTTTTATTAGTATCAATTTAGTCATAAAACTTTTGATTTGATGTCAATTTAGTCTTAAACTTTTTGATTTAGTGTCAATTAAGTCATTATAGCCAATTTTGGTCGGATATTGCTAATGTGGACAATTTTTAATAATATTTTAATATTTCTACTAATTTGATTAATTAATTTCTTTTCTTTTATTTTTCCCTTTATTTTTCCCTTGTCCTTCCTTTTTTTTTTTTTTTTTTTTTTGCTTCCTCTCTTCCTTCCTCCAGCCAGTTGCCGATTGGGTGATCAACCAAAGGCGAGGGCAACGAGCCTCACTGGCTACTGGTAGGCTCGAGTCCTCGCCAGTGGCTGTGAGGGCAGCCTCATGTAGGAGAAACCTTGCCGCCTCTAGTGAGGGCTTGAGCCCTCACTAGTGGCTAGGCGAGGCTCAACCTTGCCCATGGCCACCAAGGCCCACCCTCGCCTCGCGGTCATCCAACTCCGCAACCCTAGAGGAAGGAGGAGAGGAAAAAAAAAATGAAAAAAAAAATGAAAAAGAAAGAAAATAAATAAATCGAAAAAAATTAAAATATTATTAAAAATTATCCACTTCAACTCTGGTTATGTCACATCAATCAACCGATGTCCATGTTAGTAATATCCAATCAAAATTATCGGAATGACTAAATTGACACTAGATCAAAAGGTTTATGATTAAATTGGCACAAAATCAAAAAATTTAAGGCTAAATTGGCACCAAGTCAAAAGGTTTAGGATTGAACTAGCATCGATAAAAGGTTTATGACTAAATTGACATGAATGCAAAAGGTTTTGGACTTTTCTGACACTTTTCCCGATCAATTTATTTATTTCTACCAGCCTTGTTCTTGATTTAGACCAAGCTTTTGATAAACTTTGATTTATACATCAAAACAATCATTCAGTGAATTTAAAGATTTTTAAAAGTGGATTCATACTCCTTATTTTAGATAATTTCATCCCTAATTATTTTAAAATGAAAAATTACTACCGAAGTCTTAAACCTCTCTCACACTTTTTATGTATTTATTTAGAGGTCTTAGTGATCGGGAATTCATCATTTGAGAATGGATGTGGTGGATTTTAGTTGAATAAGGTTTAAAAAAAAACTTAAATTAAACGAAGTATATGCACTTCGGGCATACTTATTAATTATTTGAGATTACCCCCGAAAGTAAATTAAAAAAAAAGCATATTTTAGGCGTCAAAACAATTAGGCGGAAAATGGAAGATTAATCTCATAGAGTTCATTGACTATTAGTCTATGTGGGGGAAGAGCAGGGTAGTTTCCTCGCTCCCTCACATATTCTGAATTTGTCTTCATTTTCCACACCCACTTCTCGTTCAACCCCTCCCTTCGAGACTAGGCCTTACCCGGTCTTTACGTTGGAATCGTGTCGTACAATGATTATCTTAAAGGTAAGGCTTAAAAAGCTCTAGATAAAGAAGTCGAGGAAGCTTGTGATACCAAGCATAGAGGAGCTTGCTGAGAAGCTTCACATCCAAGCTTTCCACACGCATCAACCTTTTACTCCAAATAAAAAGATGAAACTTATTTAAAAGTACATATGAATTAATGTGTCAAAATTTGTGCCCCATGTGTGGCAAGTTTGTTGCGAGTCTGTCACAAGACGTTGATTAAGGAAAAAGCAAAGAGTAGAAGCCTACTCGGACATGCCTTAAACAAACATTCTAAGTAATCCCGAGTGAGTGAACCAAAATAGATAACCATGAGCATGTCACACGACTTCATGCTCTTACTCCGTGGCTCATATCCAATCCCTTCCAAGAATAACTTGAGGGATGCTTCAAGGAGATCTGTCAAAATGGGTCCTCCATTTATTAACCCATATCATTTAAATTCACCTAGAACTTCGCAGGTCAACCTAAATAGGTTCTAAATAGAAAGGTCAAAATAAACGAGTTTTGAATGGGTTAGGTTATGAACCCATTCCGCAGGTCAACCTAAATAGGTTAGGTTCTAAGTAGTCTTTTCTTCCTTCCACCCTTAAAACCTGTGTTCCTGATTCTCGTATATCATCTCTCTCCTCTCTTGATCTTCGCTCGTGTTCCATGGCTGTTGCACTTCGTCAAATCCCTAGAAGATTCGATCCTGGCCTTCGTCAAGAGACTGATCGGAGCCTTCCCATTCAGCTTCAAGCTCGGATCACTTTGGCCCTTGTGATCGTGTGTTTGTTTTGCAGACCTTGCACAGGTCCCAGCAAGCAATTCTTCCGGGATGTCGGCGAAAGAGTTGTCGACAAACCCCAAGAGCCACTCCAACTCTGCCGCGTAGTCACTCTGCACAGAGGAAAGGCACCATGAACGATTGCCCTGAATCGCAGCAATAAACAAGTGAAAAGCAATCAGTTGAAATCGGAAAAATTGTCTCCAGAGTGAAGCGGCTCTGAGCAAAACACTGAAAGTCGAAATAATCCAAACAGACAGAACATGTGATTAATCTAGGTGAGATTCCAGCAAATTTGACTGAAACTATAAATGTGACGCAGAAGGTCGCGATTTCAATTTTCCTTTTCCTGAGCGAAATGAGGAAACGGTTTCGTGCCGAAATCAAGCTTCTTCCATTATGTAAGTGCAAAGATGACGTGATAAGCGGCTTCACAACCGATCGTGATCCTCAAAGAATTCTCCAAAATACTAAAATCCACGGAAGCAAAGGAGAAAGCGGAGATTCCGCAAGTGAGCTTACGGGGACGCAGAGCTTGTGAGAGAAGTTGGTGGAGAAGTGAGAGAAGTTGGTGGAGAAGGGAGAGAAGATGGTGGAGGAAGGTATCCTCCTCAAATAATGTTTCAGCATAGAGACGGATTAAGCTTGCAATAGGCTTCGTTCCAACTTCAAAATTTTTTATGATTAAATAAATTCCTGAAAATTAATTCCACTCATGCTTCATGCCAAGTACAGAAGATTTGACCCTAGGATAGAGGTGCAAGTCAAGAGGAAGGAGACCAATGGAGAAATTGAAGAAAATTCTATCTCTAGAACAGGGGATATGCTGACTTGAGAAAGTCCAAGCTGCAGATTACACTGAGTATAAAGAGACCTTATTGTGGCTGTCATTACATCGGCAGCATGAAGAATTTATGACCAAACACTTAGTATGAAGTTGATCATTCTTTCAATGAAATTGTACATTACCTGCTTGCAATTGCATGATCAGCTTTCTCATTACTTTCAATTTTGCCAATACCCATGTCTCATACACTTTCTTGAGTTGAAGCTGTCACTGTGCTGGACATAGAACGTTCACCCTTCCCTCCCACTCCTGCAGTATTCATTCATAAAGTCCATTATTTCAACAAGCTAAATACTCAGCAACCCATTAAGAAGCTAGAGAACATATGTCAGTGTCCACCTTACCATGTTTAGATGCAGAAGGAAGTGGTAAACACAGTACTAGTGCCACACATGCTTGTTCAAGTCAAAAGTTCCGACCACAAAAAACAAAAACTATCGAAATGTAGAATAGCTTATCTCTGTGTGCCAACAATGAAGTTCTATCACAACTATTGAGATCAGTGAAACTCAAAAGTGTAGACAGCTAAAACGAGGAGACAGTGAAAGGGAGATTCACCACTGTCGTTTATCTGACCGTGGCTGCAAGCAGACCCGGTGCACCCAAGGTATATATTTCAAGCTTTGCCACACAATAAGCATCGGCACTCAATACATTGATTCTAGAAAATGCTACTGAAGCCTATAGATAATTCTAGTCGCACTAAAGGCAGGATTTAAGAACTTCAATAAGAAGTCATAGCTTCTCGGGTAATTGATCAAAACTGTGCAATTTAGGAAAGCAACCACTCTGAGCAGCATATTGTTTAAGTCACACTACATCAATCACTAGATTATCCAGCTTTTTCAAAAAGAACCGCCCCTAAAAATAGAAACCAGTCCTTGTATATACTAAAGTCTCCTCCTTGTTCAACATTATCTGTAAGTAGTTCTTCAAGCAGCCCTTTCAGTGTTCTCCAAAAGCACATAAGATTAAAAATCCAATCCGTTTTCATAGCTTATTTAGGATGCTAACCGTATGCTTCAGAGTTCAAGCATAAAGTGAAGATCAGACCTTCCTTTCTATTACCTTCGATTCAAACCGGAAAAGAAAGAGAACCGTGATTTTAGGCTATTCAAGCAAGCCAAACATGTTGAAATCATGAAAGAAAAATCTCTAATCCCCAACGGAAAAAAGGAAACATCAAAATTCATTCTAAGGCAAGCGACCCGGGCCCGGGAGGAACAAGCGTCCGGGGCCCGGGAGGAACAAGCGAAACCAAAGGAACAGCGACGCCAAGTTCCACACTCCTCTCAAGTCAAATCAAAACCGTTCATTTGCGAAATCCAATCTGAAATCCGCAAAAGTCAAGTCCGCGTAAATGACAGAACCTCGAAACACCCGCCCCCCCCCCCCCCTCTCTCTCTCTCTAAAAAAAAAAAGACACAGAGCTCTTTTTCCACTCCACAAACTCTCGTGCACGAAACAAAGGCTCCCGATCAAAATTCTTTCAAGCGAGGTGGACGATATCCGACGAGATCCCACCAGTCTCCGCCCCTTCTCCGTAGCATGGCTGATATGACGGGGACATCTCAAAGGTTCGTACTTCATTTGTGTGAATAAATGTTCTTAAAAATTCTGCTTAGAGCTCTGGTTGAGTAGCCGATATTTCTTTCTTCCTTCTCTTGCCATCATTTTCTTTTTTGATTCACTACAGGGACAATGAGCAACCACCATGTTAGCAACAAGAGGATAGTTTTGGCATCAGGTCTCATATTTCCTTTACTATGTTCAAGGTGCTCACCATTATGCATTTTAATTCACAACCCATTGAGGCACTAAGCCACACAGTTTTGCAGTTATATATCATCTGCAAAGTTATCTATTTTATAGCACTTGTCCAAGTCACTGGGCCTGTGAGCCCAAACCCAATTTACAAATATTTGTATATCATTTTCGGGACACTCGGTGCAGAATTGCTTCTTTGGACAAGCCTATCTCTAGTCATGTGGCTTGTTGTCAATTTGTGCTTACTAGTATTTGCTTTGGCATCGATCATTGTGCTCGCACGAGTTTTCAACCGACTTGAAGAGATTGTTCGGCCTTTCAACCAACTTGAAGAGATTGTTCAGTCGTTTGATGATGTTGTTGGATTTTTGATGTCTCAGTGCTGCTGTTTTTAGACTAAAGCTTCTCTGTTCTGTTTTATATTGTTTTGGTTTATTTTCTTACTTAGTCAATTATGTTATGCAGTTGTTGTTGTGTTATATAGGAAGTTAAGTACTTGTTCGGGTGCAGTTACAAGTTGAACGTGTGTGTGTGTGCAGTTATTGTTTTTTTTTTTTTTGGTTTAAGTCGTGTTTTGTACTTGACTTTTTACTTGAGAACCGTAGAAGGCAGTTTTATGCTATGTTCTCTCTATTTCCTCTGTTTTTCTTCTTTCTTCCTCGATATCTATAGTTCGGCATTTACGCTTCTTTTGCACGCTTTGATCGGCATCAACGGTGGTATCGAGCATCGAATGATCTTGAGGGACTGTGAAGTGAAGCAAGTATTGTAGTGCAAAGAGGTTAGAGGGTGATGGAGACAGTTCAAGTGGTTTTCTACGATGGCTTCTCCGGTATTTCTTGGAGAGAATTATCAAGCATGGGCTGTTAAAATGAAAGCATTTTACGGAGGGTCATGATCTGTGGGAAGTTGTGGAGGATGATTATGAAGTTGCTCCACTTCCAAATAATCTGACCATGAATCAAATCAAGCTTCATAAAGAGAGAACCACAAGGAAAGCCAAGGCAAAATCTTGCCTGTATGCTGCTATCTCGCCTACCATCTTCACTAGAATTATGAAGTGTGACTCTGCGAAGGTCATATGGGATTTCTTGAAGGAAGAATATGAAGGAGATGAGAAGATAAGAGGTATGAAGGTGCTGAATCTCTTGAGAGAATTTGAGAGACAGCGAGATGAAGGAATCGAGTTAGTGAAGGAATACTCGGATAGGCTAGTGGGAATAGGCGATAAAATCGAGTTTTGGGAAGCGACTTGAGGGATGATAGGCTTGTTCGGAAGATCCTAGTGTCTCTTCCGGAAAAATTTGAAGCTACTATAGCTTCTTCCGGAAAACACAATGGACTTGGGCGATATAAAACTTGTAGAGTTTTGAATGCTTTGCAGCACGAAGCACGAAGACTAATGAGGAGAGAAGATCATGTTGAGGGGGCATTGCAAGCCAAAGTAAAGAAAAATGATGGAGGCAAAGGAAGAAATGGATTCAGTTTAAGGGAAATGTTGCCGATTCAAAATTTTTACCAAAAGAAGGAAATGCTGGTGGATCTAGCAAATGGAAAAATAATAAAAGGCCATGTCAGTATTGTGGTGGAACCAACCATCAGTCCTTTAGATGCTAGAAAAGGCCAGATGCGAGGTGCAGAAGATGCCACAAGTTGGGTCATATGGAAGCTATTTGCAAAGGGAAAGCCTATCAGCAAACAGGAGAAGCACAAGTGGCAGTAAGTGAAGTTCATGAAGAGCACTTATTTGTTGCTTCAGCTGGTGAATATTCAGTCGAAAATAGTACATGGCTGATAGATAGTGGTTGTACTAATCACACGACTGGCAACTTAGAGCTATTCAAGAGCATAAACAAAACAGTAAAGTCCAAAGTCAGAATTGGCAATGGACAGCATATTGAAGTTCAGGGTAAAGGTGTAGTTGCTATTAAAGGAAACCAGGCGGTGAAGATAATCAGGGATGTCCTCTTTGTGCCAAACATTGACTAGAATCTGTTAAGTGTTGGTCAGTTAGTGGAGAAGGGCTATATAGTGAAGTCGAAGGAAGGGAATGTCTCATTAAAGATACTGACAACAATGAAGTCTTGAGAGTTCAAATGAGGGATACAAGTTTTGTGTTCATGCCAAATGAGATGCAATAGATGGCTTTGAAGTGTACAGAAGAGAATATAGAGCTGTCGCACAAAAGATTGGGGCATGTTCATAGGAGGAGTATGCTGGTTATGCAGAAAATGGCCTGGTAGATGATTTACCAAGCTTGAAGGAAGAGCTTCCACAATGCAGAACCTGCCTTCTTGGCAAACAAGCCAGATTTCCTTTAAAAGGAGGAGTCTCGAAGACATATCAAAAGCTGGAATTAGTTCACACTGATGTGTGTGGACCTATGTCTGAACCTTCTTTAAATGGAAGCGAGGTATTTTATTACTTTCTTCGATGATCGACTAGAATGAGCTGGATCTATTTTCGCAAGCTAAGGCGAAGTAGCTGATGTATTTATGAAGTTTAAAGCATTAGTTGAAAATCAAAGTGGGAAGAGAATCAAAGCTCTCAGGTTAGACAATGGATCTGAGTATACAGCTAACAAATTCAAACTGATTTGTGAGCAAGCTGGAATTGTACAGCAATTTACAGCCCCTTACTCACCTCAACGGAATGGGGTTAGTGAGAGGAAAAATAGAAGCATTATGGAGATGGCCAGATGTTTGATGCAGGAAAAGAATTTGCCTAAAATTTTTTGGGTTGAGGCAGCCAACATTGCTGTATTTCTTTTAAATAGATTACCTACAAAAGCTTTAGAGAAACTAACACCTCTCGAGGGCTGGCAAGACACTAAACCTTCGTGAAAAATTTGAAGGTTTTTGGAAGTTTGTGTTATACTCATATTCCGATGTCAAAAGGGATAAGCTTGATAAAAAGGCTGAGATTGGAATTTTTGTTGGATATAGCTCTTAATCAAAGGCTTACAGAATTTTCTATCCAAAGACAAGGAAGATTACTGTGAGCAGAGATGTTATGTTCTTAGAGGAAGATGAATGGAATTGGTTAAATGGAAGGAACATTGAATTGAAGCACTTTGAAAGACAACCTGAAACCGATGTGGAGACTAATGAAATTACGGGAAATGGAAGAAAATATAGATGATGAACCCGTAAGAGGCACAATGTCACTTGCTTGAGATCTATGAAAGGAGTAATGTGGCGGTGCTCGAACCATCAAATTTTTTGAAGCCAAGGAAGATCGAAGTGGTTTGCGGCAATGCGGGGAGGAGATGACAATGATTCAAAAAATTAGACTTGGGAATTGGTAGACAGGCCATTAAATAAGAATGTAATTGGAGTTAAGTGGGTCTTTAGGACAAAACTCAATCCTGATGGCTGTTAACAAGTATAAAGCAAGGCTGGTTGTGAAAGGCTATGCTCGGGTATGGGGAGTAGACTATTCTGAAACTTTTGCTCAGTTGCAAGGCTGGACACGGAAGACTCCCGTTAGGAACATTTGCAGTAGAGAAGGGTTGGACTATTTTTCAGCTTGATGTCAAGTCTGCATTTCTAAATGGTGAGCTTGAAGAGGAAATTTTTATTGAACAACCTGAAGGGTTCTGTGTTAAAGGGCAAGAAGAAAGTGTATACAAATTGCACAAAGCTTTATATGGACTGAAGCAAGCTCCAAGAGCCTGGTATGGAAAAATTGATCGATATCTACTGGATTTAGGTTTTAAAAGGAGCTTGAGTGAGTTCACTCTTTATATTAAGAAAGTGAATCATAGGGTGGTAGTTAAATGTCTCTATATGTGGATGATCTTTTGGTAACGGAAATGATGTTCAGCTGATAGAAAATGTTAAGCAAGGCTTATTTGCTGGTTTTGAGATGATAGACTTAGGAAAAATGGCTTACTTCTTAGGTCTGGAAATCAAGCAAAGTCCTTATGAAATCTTCATTTGTCAGAGGAAGTACTTAAAGGAAATTTTGAAGAAGTTTCAGATGGAAGAATGTCGAAGTGTCAGTACACCTATGGCAGCAAAAGAGAAGTTGCAGAAGAGTGATGGAACTGAAGCTGTGGATGTCTCGATGTATAGAAGTCTAATAGGTTGTCTCATGTACCTCGCAGCAACCAGACCAAACATTCTATTCGCTGTAAGTGTTCTGTCCAGATTTATGAGTGATCCAAGTTAGCTTCATTTAATTGTAGCTAAAAGGATTTTAAGGTATTTGAAAGG
The DNA here is from genome assembly GCA_017140475.1 of Eucalyptus fibrosa. Taxonomy (NCBI): domain Eukaryota; kingdom Viridiplantae; phylum Streptophyta; class Magnoliopsida; order Myrtales; family Myrtaceae; genus Eucalyptus; species Eucalyptus fibrosa. Next base: position 19,234,633 of record CM029509.1, on the reverse strand, counting down.
AACCATGTTTTTTGGAGTGAAGTTTCAAAGGAGTCAAGAATTCAATCTACAAGGTTATTCTGATAGTGATTGGGCTGGCTCGATGGATGATATGAAGAGTACATTTGGGTACTGTTTCAGTTTAGGATCAGCTTGTTTCACTTGGTGTTCTAAAAAGCAAGAAATTGTAGCTCAATCACATGCATAGAGTTTATAGCTGCTCGCAGCTGCAAATCAAGCCTTATGGCTGAAGAAGATAATGAAAGATCTTTGGCTGAACTCCAATGAATGTATCAAGATCAATGTGGATAACCAAGCTACAATTGCAATATCTCGTAACCCAGTTTTTCATGGCAAAACTAAGCATTTCAAGGTCAAGTTCTTCTTTCTACGTGAGGTGCAACAAAATGGTGAGGTCATGCTGGTTTATTGCAGATCGAAGATCAACTTGCTGATATGTTCACTAAACCACTTCAAGCTAGAAGATTTGAAGCATTGAGAAAGAAAATTGGAGTATGCAGCTACTCGATCCAAGGAGGAGTTTGTTGGATTTTTGATGTCTCGGTGTTGCTGTTTTTAGACTAAAGCTTCTCGTTATGTTTTATATTGTTTTAGTTTATTTTCTTACTTAGTCAATTATGTTATGTAGTTGTTGTTGTGTTATTTAGGAAGTTAAGTACTTGTTCGGGTGCAGTTACAAGCTGAACGGTTGTGTGTGCAGTTATTGTTTTTTTTTTTTTTGGTTTAAGTCGTGTTTTGTACTTGACTTTTTACTTGAGAACCGTAGAAGGCAGTTTTTATGCTCTGTTCTCTCTGTTTCCTCTGTTTTTCTTCTTTCTTCCTCGATATCTATAGTTTTGGCATTTCTGCTTCTTTGCTGCTTTGATCAGCATCAACAGATGTGCCATCCATTGAAGTTTAGTTTGATTCTTAAAGTTCTTGCAATCATGTTGTGTTTGTGTATCAATTTTATTGCATCCTATTTGTAATAAATTCCTTTGATTTAAGGAAGAGAATATTATTATAGACATATTCTGTATTTGATGAACCTTTATCTTATTACCATGTAATGTAGCGATTGTTTTAAGTTCCTGACAATGATAATAATATAGTTGAAGCGACTTGCTATTTTTGCCCTAGTTAGTATAATCTCACTAAAATCTTGTATAGAAATTTCACGACTTTTTGGGCCATATGATAGTTTTCTTCAAAAGCAACCATGTTTGCGTTGGTACAGTACAACATTCTCAACAGTAAGGGTGTCGGTCGTCGTTATCGCTGTCGGTCATTGTTCACAGTCCCAAGTTAATCAGCGAGCGGTTTGCTTGAAGTTTCGCGTCCACCTATTCTCTAAGGTCCGAATTCCAGATCCAGGTCGGTTTCTACTCCCTTGTCCCCATAGCTTCGTTCAAGACCACCTTCCTCGGATGCCACGCGCACGTCCGACCAGTACCTCGAACCTCAGTCAGGAAATGCAGCGTCTCCGAAAGCGAGCGGAGCAGTGACTCGAAGGACGCACTCCGGGCATTGTGGACGCACGGGTGGAGGAGCTGTTGGGCAGAGAGGAGAAAGGGGGCTTGCTCGACGGGCTAGAGAGAGCTTCGCAGGGGGTGGATAAGGGCTGGAGAGAGCTCGCGGAGGTCGAGAGGCGGGAATTCGAAGCTCAGGCAGACGAGGAATTACATCGAACAGCTCAAGATCAGCGCTTCTGAGGGTGCTTTTATTGTCCGTTGACTATAGAGTTTTTCCTTTTTAAGAAGAAATTCTGCATGAACGTAGGGAGAAGGAGATTTGGGATCCAACCAGCTCTCTCTTTTAACTTGAAATTTTGGAGAAAACTGAGTGATGGGACTGTTATAAGCGATTCATAGGCTTGAGAGTGGCAATGAATAGTTACCACGGTATTTCTTGAGAGAGAGAGAGATGATCTTTTAAGAGGTAGATGATTTGAGCTGCTGGCAAGCTCCTCCTGGTCAATTTGAGCTCACTCAATGTGAATTTGACTCGAGTTTGTCGAGTTTGAGTCGGTTAAGTAACGTATTTTGACAAATCTGATCGTCGCATGATAGGCTTTAGTGGTAACATTAGAACTTGGGTCGATTGAGTCTTCATTTTCGAATTAAATCAGCACAGGGTTGAGTCGTGCCTTGGTCATATTTTCGGTAGGCTGAACACGGCTTAATTGCTCTCCTGATCATGACGCTACTCCGGTCTTCGATTATTGTTGGCGTCTCTCAAAAAATCGTTGTTGCACGTCCTGAAGATTGCAGGAATCCCAGAGGGAGCTATCGGAAGCAAGGGCCTTGGTCGAAGAAGCCGAGGGGTCGCTCTCCCGAATGGCAAAAGCTCAAGATGAAGAATGAGATGGTGTGCAAATAAATCGAGAAGAGCAGAGATGGGAAGTCTGTTAAAAGCAGGTTCTGTATCTGCACTGGTAGGTACCCTTGCGGGTCTGCCACTTCCGCTCACTCAGGTCCCCACGGTGTCCTGACTGGTACTACCTTCGGGGATTAACTTCATCAGCAGTGCGCTATTCGGAATCATCTTCTGCTGAGCAGTCCGAAGAGACTTGGACAACGTTCAGCTCAAGACAGGAACATCCACTTCTTTTGGATTCATTAGAGGTATTTACTCTGATCTCACGAACTGAATTTGGAAAGTTTCCCGTAGCGTGCCTTTTCCGACGCAGTGTACATAGCCGAGGGTCTGCTTATATTTGTTTTTGCAGCGGTTGGCTAGATTGCCGCTTCAAGATGGTTTTGAGTTCTTTTCCCATTGAAAGGCTGGAATCAAGAATGGTCGGTCTATTGAATTGCAGTGCCTCATTTCTGCCCTCTATCTGCCATTTCTATTAATGAAATTCCCTGAAGCTAAGTCCACAACCGAAAAGCGTGAAGAAGAACATTCTAAGACTAATAACTCTAATGAGAATACGGAACATTACATTCTACACTAAACAGAAAAATGAAACTTATTAAAACTCTGATGGTGCTCAAATTTAGATCTTGATCACTTCTGAACTTATTATGGCCACAAACAGGTGATTTGATCCTTTAGTCCACATCATAAAAACATCATGTTGGTCATTTAGCTTTTGTCTAAACGGTAAGCCTCGCATTTACCATGGACGACAGTGCCAAGAACATTCCAGATCTTGAAACAATTTTCTTGCATAGCATACCAATCAAATCCAGCATGACAACAATGAAGTTCAACATTTCACAAGGGGATGCCAACCATTCCTCTATGAAAGGACAAGTATAATCAAGCTATTTTCTACATCAAATTAAGGGCTTTTTTGTGTGTACTTCAACACAAAGCAAAAAGTTCATGCTAGAATTTAAAACAGTATCCAAATTTCAGAAAACCATAAAAGAGTTATATATTAGTTTACGCATCGAAGTATGCATATTGTCAAATTTTAGGTGTTGTAGGCTGAAGAAAAAAGTCAATATGCATTCATTGCAACAATTGTATTAAGCAAAAAGTAGAAACCTATATAGACACGCCCTATATATTCACAACAATCCCAAGCGAGGGAACCGAAACAGATAACTGCAAGCATCCCACAAAGCTTCATATTCTTACTCCATGGTTCCAATCCAGTCCCTTCCAAGAACAACTCAAGCAAAAGCACTCGTTGTCGTCGAAGAACACATGCATTGCTTTGATCCATCGGGCTGAACTTTTGTATGCTCACACGGCTAAGGAATAGTCACATACTGTTTACGTGCTCATAGAATTGGAAAGAGAAATGGCCTCTCTCCGCGACAAGAAGAAGGAAAAAAACCACTCGCAATGTAATTCTTCTACACGGTAGGCCGTGCATGCACAATGGAAATGGAGCTGCATTTTTCAGTTCATTTTCTGCAACCGAAGTGCCGGTGGTGATGCTACTTTTATTTTTTGATGCCACTGCTCGTAGCAACGGTCGTTTCTCATCCCCCGACGCCCTTATGCATGATGGCACTTTTATTAACTCGTGGTTAATAAAACCGACCAAAAAAAGAAAAAAAAGAAAGAAAATCATGGTTAATAACTTGTCTTATGATTGGCTCTTGCTATGTTACGGATGGCACCAAAAAGTGATCTTGATAAGCTGACCCTAACTAATAAGGCCTACCAAGCTCCGTCAGATGATCGGCCCATAGATTTGGAGGGAATTCGTATATAACTGCAATTGCGGTTACCGATGGTTTAGCATCAGCTACAATTTGGGAAGCAACAAGATGAGGGATAGACAAGTTATCGAGGCACTCGCTGACAACAAGATTCAACCACCTTGTGGATCACGCGATGTAGTTACTGGAAAACATTCTGAATCTCCCAAGAACAGCTATCTACTTGGTCTGGCTATAAATAGCCAACGAGGGATTGTTGTGAAAAAAAAAAATATTGGAAAAATCACTACAAACAGCACACATGCTACTTTTCTCTATTCCCATTGCAGTTATCCTTTTTCGTTTTAGTCTTTTAAGTATACTCTCCTTTATCTATAGTTACTGACATTAGAGTATTTTCTTTCTTTTCTGAACTGACATAAAGCTTGATACACACAAAAAAAAGCCAAAGAGCAAACCTTCAATGAAAGGTATTTCGTTGGATACTCCAACTTTTCTCGGCGAAACAGCTATACAGAACATGTGGATCGCGGAATCTCAGCCAAATAGATCTCTAAAATGATCGAATGGTAGCGAAATTTTGTTGCCCGGATATGGGCAAAATTAGGGATTTTGCTCGAACCATGCGGCAAAGCCGAAACTTCGTTCAAGTGCCCCTGGAGAAAGAGGAGCGAAACGTCGTTTCCCCGGAAACGCGGGCGAGAGAGGAGAGAGTAATAGTGTTCCCAGCCGTTGATTTAACTCTCGAGAGGGGGATCTGATGGTCCAGGCCTGACTCCCGACATCGAAATAGGGAACTGATGACTTTTGCAAAAGCCAAGTCCCCGCCAATTTGACGCAGAGCCGAAAATTAAAATGGAAGAAAAGGTAGATTGGAAACGTGGCCTATTTATGCCTCCACGACATGGCAGATCATACGGTAACATCGGAAACGGACGTTTTACATCCCTCTTAATATGTTTAAAAGCTTTGCTTAGAGTGTGGCCTGGTAGCTAGTTCTCTTTCTCTTCAATTTGTTCTTATTCCAACTAACTGCTTCCTAATTCGGTATAGGGAAAACGGGCAACTGCAACAACATCAACGATGAAAAAGTTTTGACTTAACCAAAAGATTCCATATTATATTCATTTCATTCAAGCTGCTTATCGTCGGATATTTCAAATCATAGCATACTGAGATATTGAGCCTCCAAGCTCTACAGTTTTATGTTATTTGTGAAGTCATCTATCTTGTGGCATTTATCCCAGTGATTGAACCCTCGAGCCTGAATGTGATGTTTGGGTATTTGTACCTCACATTTGGAACTATTGCTTTTGAGTTACTTCTCTAGATGAATTTGTCCCTTGCCGTCTAGCTGGTTGTCACCATGTACTTGTTTGCTTGCACAAGATTCTGATTGCTTTCAAGAGATTGTTCAACTCATCAACGATGAGCCAATTGATATTTGAAACTCCAGCAATATACTATATTTGGGTATTTTGTTGCATGACGTTTGTAATACATTTTGTGATTTTCATAATCTAATTTTGGAGATCCATGAATGATATTTGAAACTCCAGCAATATACTATATTTGGGTATTTTGTTGCATGATGTTTGTAATACATTTTGTGATTTTCATAATCTAATTTTGGATATCCATGAATATATATATATTGTCAATTGTCACAGAGTCCGTAGACAATTTATGAAGAAGGAATGAAAATCAAGTTTAACTACGGTGTATGTCTTCTGAGTTCAATAATTTAAAAACGATGTTTTTCATTTATCTCCTGGGGGTGTGGCTTATAATTCAAGACATATTTTACCTCTCATACTTCAACAAAAGGCCACACCCACGGAGCCTTGAAGGTTCCAGTTGTTAAAAGGTCATTATCAGATGTCACGGACACTGACCCCTCCTAAACAGTCGTTAGGTTTGAAAAACACAAAAGACAATAAAACGGGATGGATGTCAGAGTCCCAAAATGATGCTTCACGAGCTCTTGCTTTGGCAAATTTCACATCTGCCTAGTAATTGCACAGCGGTTCCTTAACCCCCCCACCTTAGTAAACCAATAGGCCGATTAATCTCATGATAGCAAAATAGCCAACCAAGCATTCTCAATTCAACATATCAAAATTGTAAGGAAGGAGATCTTGGTAGGAGTTGGCTCTGACTTAATTAATTCCCAGTTCAGGTCTACTATCGATAGTTAGATACCCATTGCAATTTTAGTTTTATTTTTTCACATACTTTTGGGTGTGAGAAGATGAACAATTTATAGGGATAAGTTTTATGTTTGGTTGCCAATTCTTGCCCATCAGATTATGTTGCATGATAGACGTTTGCTTACAAAAGTCGGAGCTACAAAAGGGTCCAGCGACGATGCAGAGAAGTTCCACCCACTATCAATTGGCAGAAAAAGAGAAAGTACTGCTGAATGTAGATAGTAGCATACATCTTTGGCTGTGGAATGCAACCATTTGTATCATTAAATACTAGATGGTCGAGCATCTTGAACAGAACCATCCGAGTTCTCTAATCAATGGTCTGCACAACCACAGAAACAATTCCAAGAGAACTTCTCAGAGACGCTAACATCACTTCAGTAACTTTTAGAAATGGGGCGGTGCAATGTAACTGCAGTAACTTTTAAAAGTGATCTTACTTGTGAATAATTATTGCAAGAGGGGATATGAACCAATGCATACACCCATCAAATAGTTTATTCAGCTATGATTCAGTCAAACTGAAATATCGATTAAGCTTGCAATAGGATTCGTTTCAACTTCAAAACTATTGATGATCAAATAAAAGTAATCATAGTTTGTTTTCCTATATCCAATTCTGCAAAATAATTCCACTGAAACTTCACGCCGAGTATAGAAGATTTGACCCAGGGACATAGGTGCAAAGCAAGAGGAAGGAGGCCAACGAAGAAATTGACGAAAATTCTAATAGATTTTTAAAATGGACACATATTTTATAGGGAAGATATTGGCTAGAGAAAACTCCTAGCAGCAAATTATACTTAGTGTAAAGAGACCTTATTGTTGCTGTTGTTATGATGGCAACATGGAGAATTTTATTGGAACAAAACTCTCAGTACAAAGTCGATCAATCTTTTGATGAAGATGTACTTTACCTGTTCGACAGTTGCACGGCCAACTTTCTCATTACTTTTGATTTTCCAATAGCCATATCCTATACACTTTCTCAAATTGAAGCTGTCATTCGGATGTCCTCAAAACAAAACCGTTAACGGATATCCTCAAATCGAAACCGTTGATCAGATTGATAGTCTTGATTTGACGATGAAATGAGATGTCCTCAAATCCAACATTGTCAAAAGAGGATTGGAGTATCCCACGTAAAGTGTTACGTGGGATACTCCAATCCTCTTTTGAAAACGTTGGATTTGAGGACATCTTGTTGTTACGTGGGATACTTCAATCCTCTTTTGAAAGTGTTGGATTTGACGACATCTCCTTTCGTCGTCAAATCGAGACTGTTGATTCGTGAAATCCACAAAAGTCAAGTCCACGTCAATCATGTGTGGGGGAACAGCAAGGTCACCTATAAAATTGCAGGAGCAAAGCCCCTTCGCTTCACTTTGCAGCTTCCACACATAACAAAAAGCTCTGGATCAGAACTCTTTCAGGCGAGGTGGAGGAGCTCCTGCCGGCGAAGCAGTCTTCCAATCCTTGGTCTCCACACGTGCTCCTCTTCTCCACAACATGGCCGATCAAGCAGTGACATCCCAAAGGTACGGGAATCATTCCGATGAAAATGCTCTTAAAAACTATTATTAAAGCTTTGATTGAATAGCTAGTTTTTCTTTCTCTTTCTTTATTTAGAATCTATTTCTTTCTTGATTCGTTACAGGGATGATGAGCAATCACAACATCAACAACATGATAGTTTTGGTACAACCAAGAGATTTCATATTATATTTACCTCATTCAAGCTGCTTGTCATCGTACATTTCCATTCACAGTCCATTGAGGTGCTAAGCCATACAGTTCTGCAGCTATACATCATCTGCGAAGTTATCTATGTTATGGCATTGATCCAAGTAACCAGGCCCATGAGCCCAAACCTGATATATACATATTTGTACATCATTTTTGGAACACTCGGTGCTGAGTTACTTCTCTGGACGAGCTTACCTCTAATCATGTGGTTTGTCATCAATATGTGTTTGCTAGTGTTTGCTTTGACATCGTTCGGCGTGTTCCTGAGAGCTTTCAACTGGCTTCAAGAGACTATTCAACCGTTCGCCGATATGTCGTTTGTCGAAGTTTAGTTTGGTTTTTAAAGTTCTTGCAATCATATTGTGTTTGTGTCTCAATCTTATTGCGTCTCTTTGTAATAAATTCTTCTAATTTAGGAAGGGAGGATGTTGTCGTCCACATGTTTTGTAGTTGGTCAACCTAGTCTTATCATCGGGAAACGAACACAACCTTTTTAAGTTCCGAACAACAACAATGATCTTGTTGGAGCTTTTATCTACTGATAATAAATGATATTCGACCCCATATTTTACCCTAGTTAGTATACTATCTCTAGAATCTTGTTTGTATATTTCACGGCTTTTCGAGCCCATTTGATAGGTCGGAGTCATTTTCTTGGAAGCATCTCTGCTTAGGTACTGTATAACATTCTTAAAAGTAACAATTATCTTATTCGAGTTTTTTTTTTTTTGGTGATAAAGTCATATTTGCCTTAATATTTTTACTGAACATATTAAATTGTTTGTAGATTTTATGTCTTTTTAAGCTCATTAGATGGGATGACCATGTTTTCTTTCGGGACATATCCATTGTCATGTTGTGTGGAACTTATATTGGCAATATAATATGGTTTATTTAGTGAAATTATTTTTTTTTTTGGTTTTTAATCCTTTCTTTTTCCTTCTATTATAGTTTAATTGGGGTCTTGTAGTTTAATTTTGTGACTTTTTTGGTTTAATAGCTTTTCTATTATATATATACACATTTATTTATTGGCGGATAATAATATCCTACAAAAGAAACAATCAAGGTATCAGATTTCGAGGGTCGCCCTCTCTTGGTTCTCATCGGCCCCTAGCAAAGATTATCCTCGTCCACATTACCGATTTTCAATCAAAATTGATCGAATGGATTGATAGTCAAAATATGAAAATGTTTATAACTTAATTGATACAATCAAATTTAGAACTGCATTAGTAAAAAGGAAATAGGTTTAGAATTTTCTAGACAATTTATTCCTAAAAAATTGTCAATATGTCTCCGTCACAAAATTTTAATTAAGCAAAAAGTAGAAATTTATGTAGACATGCCTTAAATATTCACCAACCACCCCAAGGCCCAAAACACATGCCACGCAAATCATTTCCATACTCCATGGTCCCCAATCCAAACCCTTCCTAGTATAACTCATGGGATTCTTCGAGGAGCAGCAGTTACCTTTGTTGAAAAACATGTGCATTGCTTTAATCCGCAAGCGTAGTCTCCATTATCCTAGCGCAATAGATTATCCTTTTACCCGCTCTTAGTCATTTTTTATGAGCAAGTATTGAGTGAATACAACATACTTATGCTAAATCGAATTCAGACCATTAAATCTTAAAGGTTTGTCTCAATTCAAGTGGGCTCTTAAAATCGATGAGCGACGAGTACTTGGATGAAAAGTATATGCGGAGGCCGTGTTTGTTTCATGAAAAAGGTTTTCTAAAGAAATATTTTCGCAATTTCTCATGTTGGAGATGTGAAAAATGAATTATTAAAGAAAATATTTTTTGGTCAATAGATAATTCTCTTCTAAAATTGGGGAAAATAATTTTTGCTTCCGAAAAATAAAAAAAATGAAATCATTTTCCCCACCTCTCTCGTCCTTGTCTCGTCTCCTCCTTCCTCTCTATCCCCTTCTCCAGAGTTTCTCCCATCTTTCTGCTTCTTCGTCTCATCCCTCGTCTCCAGAGTGCTCCTCTTCCGCTGCTGCCTCGCGCTTCTCTTCTAGATAGCAAAGCAAGGCGCCGGCGCCGGTCATCGTTATCGCTATCGGTCATTGTTCACAGTCCCACGTCGATCATCGAGCAGTTTGCTGAAGTTTTCACGTCCACCGATTCTCAAAGGTCCGAATTCCAGATCCAGGTCGGTTTCTAATCCCTTGTCCCCATGCCACATAGCTTCGCTCAAGACCACCTTCCTCGGATGCCAAACGCACGTCTAACGAGCTTGAACCTCAGTCGCGAATTGCAGCGTCTCGGGAAACGAGCAGAGCGGTGACTCCACGGAGGCGCTGTTGGGCATGGTGAACGAGCGAATGGAGGAGCTCTTGGGCAGAAAGGAGAACAGGAGCTTGCTTGACATGCTAGAGAGAGCTTCGCAGAGGGCGGATAAGGCATGGAGAGAGCTCGCCGAGATTGAGAGACGAGAAGCCCAAGCTCGGGCAGATGAGGAATTACATTGAACAGCTCAAGATCAGAGCTTCTGAGGTACTTTTATCGTCTGTTGACTGTTGAATTTTTATTTAAAGAAATTATGCATGAACGTAGGGAGGTTCGGGATACGACCAGCTTGCTCTTTAAATTTGAAATTTGGGACAAAACCGAGTGATGGGACTGGTACAAGCGATTCATGGGCTCGAGAGCGGCAATGAATAGTAACGGCGGTATTTTTAGGGAGGGAGGGAGGGAGGGGGAGAGAGGATCTTTTAAGAGGTAGATGAATTGAGCTGCTTGCAAGCTCCTCCTGGTCAATTTGAGCTCACTCAATGTAAATTCAACTCAAGTTTTATCGAGTTTGAGCCGGTCAGGTAATGTATTTTGATGAATCCGATCATCGCATGATATGCTCTAGTCGTAATATTAGAACTTGGGTTGATTGAGTCTTCATTTTCAAACCAGATCAGCACAGGGTTGAGTCGGTGCTTTGGTCGTATTTTTGGTCGGCTGAACACGGCTTGATTGCTCTCTTGATCATGATGCTACTCCGATCTTTGATTATTGTTGGGTCTCTCAAAAAAATGTCGTTGCACATCCTGAAGATTGCAGTGAGAAAATGAAGATGCAGATGAAGATGAAGAACAGAATCTTGAAACAGAGAAATCAGCACAAGAAATGCTTTGTATCACTTTATATGAAAATGATTGTAGTACAAAGTATCAACAACAACAATGAATACAAATCCCCTGTTCTTCCTCCTCTGTTCTATCTCACTTTCTTATCACCGTATGTATTTTCTATACAATGGCAGAGCTCTCAATTATGACTGCTCTCGAAGTTTTCTCTTTCACAACCCACACTTCTCTATCTATTTTCTTTTTCTATATAACGAAGAAGAAGAAGCTGGTTCTAATCAGAATCAGAATAGAAAAACAGAATAACCGAACGTGGCTAACTGTTTACTTAATTTGTTTTACTGCTTTCAACAGAATAACAGTACGTTGAACAACACAGCTTGGCAATCCATGTCTTCTTTATTTCAGGCTTCCTTATTCATTGATATCAATCCATGTCAGTCTTCATCACGAGCTCTTGACCGTTGATCATCAGCTTGTTTTTGCTTTTCTGTCTTTGTTTTTCCCATACGTGATCTATCTCTTCCTTCATCAAAGTCATCAGCTGAATTTATAGTAGATGAGTGAGAGGACCCTGTTCCTTTAACATGCAGGAATCCCAGAGGGGCCTATCGAAAGCAAGGGCCTTGGTCAAAGAAGCCGAGCGGTTGCTCTCCCAAACCGCAAAAGCTCAAGATGAAGAACGAGATGGTATGCAAATAAATCAAGAAGAACAGAGATGGGGAGTCTGTTAAAAGCAGCTTGTGCACCGGTTGGTACCCTTGCGGGTCTACTGCTATCTCGCACTCAGGTCGCCGCAGTGTCCCAACTGGTACTTCCTCTGGGGATTAAATTCATCAGCTATGCACTATCTGGAATCGCCTTGCGCTGCGCAGTCGGAAGAGACTTGGACAACGTTCAGCTCAAGACAGGAACATCCGCGGCTTTCAGATTCATTGGAGGTACATGCTCTGAGCTCACGAACTGAATTTGGAAAGTTTTCTGTCGCATGCCTTTTCCGGCTCGATGTACATAGCCGAGGGTCTGCTTATATTTGTTTCTGCAGCGGTCGGTCTAGATTTCTGCTTCAAGATGCGGGTTTTGAGTCCTTTTCCCATTGAAAGGCCAGAATCAAGAACGATCGGTCTATTGAATTGCAGTGCCTCATTTCTTGCCCTCTATCCGCCATTTCTACTAATGAAATTCCTTGAAGCTTTGCGTAACAAAAAACTGATTTTGTTTTTTCTCCCGCTAATCTTCCACCTAAAGAAACAGTTTTGGGACATAACATCTAAAGTCAATTTTAGGTGTTTGAGTACGATGGAAGTTGAAACTTGATATCGTCAAGTCGCTAGGATTGTGGAGTTATGCGCGGCCTTGTTGTAGCTGTTGTTAAACTGTAACATGGAGAATTATAATGGAAATATTTTACCATACACTTGATAGAGAACTTATCAATCTTTTGACAAAATGTACTTTAACTGCTCGACTGTCGTGCGGTCAACCTTCTCTTTACTTTTAATTTTGCCAATACATGTATCACCGGTTCACTTCAATATCTCAATCCCCAAAAAGAAGAGCTGGTTTAAAAGCGGTTCTTTTAGTAAACTAATTGTGTTTCACGTTCCAAAACCATCCCTTAGGCCTTACACACGTAAATACCCCAACTTCATTGGGGAGAAGAGGTGGTAGAGGTGGCGTGCATGTGCTGCGACTTCCATTGACGATTGATTGGTGGCCACTCCTATGCAGTTGGAGCTTCGTCGCCCCTGTAGGTTGAGGTACAGTCGCTCTTCCAAACCCTAAGATTTCTAAGGTAGAGAAAGGAGGAGACAGGGGATTTGATCATTGATTCGTGTACTCCTCTCTGATTGCTTTGTCTTGCTCCTGTTGTTCCCGAAGCTCCAGACACAGCACTGCAGAAGGGAGACTAATTTTGTTGTGGACTGGGCCACTAAAGCCCACGTACGCAAGTCTTTACGTTTAAATTGGGTTGTTTCATCTCCTCTAACTCTTTCGGACCTATTATGTATCGATGCCCATTTATTGGGTGCTTTCATTTCTCCTAATTCAATAAAAATTCTGTTGTTTGGAACCAAAAAAATTAGGACCTTCATTGAAAGTCTAAACTTTTGTTCAATCCTAATTGCTCTAACATGACAATCACTACTGAAGACTTAAACCTCTCTCTCTCTCTTTTTTAATCTAGAGGTCTTCGTGACTTTCTTTTTCGGACATGAAAATTTATCGTTTGAGAATACATGTGATGAGTTTTAGGATTTGAAAAGAAAATTACAAGAAATGAAGTTTATGCATTTCAGTCATAGTTAATTATGCTTTAAAATCTCTAATGAGACTAAATAAAAAAAATCATATTTTAGGAGTCGAAAGAAATGCATAAACATGGGATAAAAGTCTTTAGATATTCTATAAGTACTTGTTGTACACTAGTCACATAACAAAAGAAAAAGAAAATTGGCTTTGAAAATCAGTTTAATCAAGCTTTAGAATAGCTAACTAAGTACTTAGCAAGACTAAACACAGAAGGGAGCACAAATTAGTCAAGATGCAAACGGTGGGAAGCGGCTACATCATCTATAAATTTGAAAAAATCTCAACGGTTGATGGGCTTGTGGACATGTGCTTTATATATTAGTGACTTGACTTTCGCACCATAATGTAAAGTTCCAAGCTTTACATAACCTGGAACCCATGTCGGACTTGCGACCTGGGGCGACCTGGGCCCCACGTGGGGCGAGGGGCGACCAAGGTTCCCTCCTGGGTCAACCTGGGACCCAGGTCGGAATTGCGACCTGGGCTCCACTTGGGTCGAGGAATTGCGTCCTGGTCACGTCGGAGTTGCCAACCTGGGCCGACCTGGGCCCCACCTGGGGCATGAGCCAACCTGGGATCTAGGCTGTCAGAAAATTGCTTTTCATTTTTGGCTTATGTAAAGCACATCCGCATTGACGATATTCTGCAAGACCGGGGAAATTGGCCACAAGTCCCACACACAAAACAAGAGCTCCCCATCATAACATGTTCAAGCGCGAGGGCGACGCTCCAGCCGGAGAAGCGGGTTCCGAATCCGCGGTCTCTACACGTGGTCCGCTTCTTCACAACATGGCTGGTCATACAGTGGCACCTCAAAAGTATATGACTCGTTCATGTGAATATATTCTTAAATAGTTTTTTTTTTCCTTCTTTGTTTGGAGTCTATTTTTCTTTTTTGATTCACTATAGAGACGATGAGCAACCATCATATAAGCAACAACAGAAAAGTTTTGACTCAACTAAGATATTTTATATTGTATTTACCCCGTTTAAGTTGCTTACCATTGTGCATTTTAATTTGTAGCATACCGAGGTGCTGAGTCATATGATTCTACATTGTACATCACATGTGAAGTAATCTATCTTGTAATATTAATTTAAGTGACTGGACCTAGGAGCCTGGACTTGATACACAAGTACATGTACATCATTGTCAAGACTAGTACATCATTTTCAAGACTCTTGGCGTCGAGTTACTTCTCTGGCCATGTGGATAATAATCAATATATGCTTGCTCATGCGTTACTTTGGCATGTCTCCTCACACGAGATCTTAACCGTTTCCAAGAGATTGTACCTTCATTTCTATTACCTTCAATTCAAATTGGAAAAGAAAGAGAACCGTGACTTTAGGCTATTCAAGCAAAGCCAAACGTGTTGTAATCATGAAAGAAAAATCTCTAATCCCCAATGGGAGAAAGGAGACATCAAAATTCATTCTCAGGCAAGCTATAGATTGGTGCAAGCGGCTTGACAATATACAACAATCAAGCATGCCTCTGAATTACAAACTGCATATAGGCATTGTGAATTAGTTAAATGAAGTACATACAGAGGATAGTCAAGCAAGGACCTCCAAGGGGGAAGCGCGGATATGAGTGGGATAGCGAGGGCTCCTCCGTCCATGGCTTCTCCGCCGTCATTCAAGTCCAACCATTCCATCGCGCTCTCCATTTCCGAATCCGATGACCACGCCCCCTCCTCCTCCTCCTCTACTTCCACTACTCTTCCTTCTTCTCTTTCTTCCCGTTCTTAAATTCCTTCCTTCATTGTTCCTAATCCTACTTCCATTGATTCTTCTTCCACAATGGATGCCTGTTCTAACCAAACATCAAGTTTCAAAAAGAAAAACTCTGGGAGGCTGGTTAAGGTAGAGAGAGAGGTACTTGAAAAGGGACTCGAGAGACGGAGCTTCGCTGCAAAGGCAGCGAGCTCAACTGAAGCGGCTGAGCACAGCGGCGGATAAGGGGCCCGACGGGCGGAGATTGGTGAAGGATGGGGAGCGGCGAATGTCCGTCGGCTGAGGGAACTAAACGAAGGTGCACAGGCGGGGTTAATCACCGGACGGACAGGTTCAATTCGATTTCAATCTCCGAAAAGAAAAGCCGTACAGGCATGGGATGTCCTCAAATCGAAACCGCTGATCAGATCAACGGTCTCGATTATCAACGGTCTCGATTTGATTTGAGGGCAAAAGGACAATCATTGCCATTGGATTTGATTTGAGGTGATGAGAAGTACCTGATCGAAACCAGTAAAAAGTTTCATGCCATCTTTCCACTGATTTTAGTGATTTCGACTAGTCACGTACACGTCGACGCGTTAATGCCGCGCCCGGCTTCGCTCGCCAGCTGTGCTTCTCCCGGCTTCGCTCACCAGCTGTTCTTCCTCCCGCCTCTTTCTATATATAAAATTGCATTTCCAAAGCCCTTTCACTTAACTTCACAAAACAAAACCTCCGGATAGGAATTCTTTCAAGCGTGGTGGACGAGCTTTTGCCGGAGAAGCAATCTTCGAATCTTGCGTCTCCACGCGTGCTTTCCTTCTCCATAACATGGCCGATCAAATGGGGACACCTCAAAGGTACGCGATTCATTTGTGTAAATATGCTATTAAAAACTCTATTTAGAGGTTTGATTGAGCAGCTAGGTTTTTTTCTTCTTCCTTCCTTCTTTGGAATCTACTTCTCTTTTCATCATTTTCTTTCTTGATTTGCTATAGGGACGACGAGCAACTCCCATGTCAGCAACAACATGAAAGTTTTGGCTCCACCAAGAGGTTTCATATTGTATTTACCTCATTCAAATTGCTCGTCGTCACCCATTTCAATTCACAACCCATCGAAGCGTTAAGCCACACGATTTTGCAGTTATACATCATTTGCGAAGTTATCTATCTCATAGCGTTGATCCAAGTGACTGGGCCCATCACCCCTAACCTGATATACAAATACTTGTACATCATTTTCGGGACGCTTGGCGCCGAGTTGCTTCTTTGGACGAGCCTGTCTTTAACCATGTGGCTTGTCGTCAATATATGCCTATTAGTAGTTGCTTTGGCATGGTCCGGTGTGCTCATACGAGTTTTCAACCGACTTGAAGAGATTGTTCAGCCGTTTAATGATGTGCCATCTGTCGAAGTTTAGTTTGATTTTTAAAGTTCTTGCAATCATGTTGTGTCTATGTATCAATCTTATTACATGTTGTTTGTAATGAATTCTTTTGATTTAAGGAAGATAGAATGTTATTATATACATGTTATGTATTTGGCGAACCTTTATCTTATTGCCATGTAATGCACGCGATTGTTTTAAGTTCCTATAGTGATAATAATATAGTTGAAGCGACCCACTATTTTAACCCTAGTGATAATAATGTCTTTAAAATCTTTTATAGAAATTTCACGACTTTTTAAAGCCATATGATAAGTCGAATTCGTTTTCTTCGAAAGCAACCATGTCCGCTTAGGCACTGTACAACATTCTCAACAGTAAGAGTGATCTTATTTGAGGCATTATTTGATGACAAAGTCAATATTTGCCTTAATATTTTTCCTGAAGATAGTAAATTGTTTATAGACTTTACGTCTTTTGAAGCTCATTTGTGGGGACAACCATGTTTACTTTCAGGACATAGACATGTTGTGTGGAACTTATATTGGTAGTATAATTTGGGTCATTCAGTGGAATTACTTTTTTGGCTTTTGATCCTTTCTTTTTCCCTCTATTATAGTTTCATTGGGGTCTTGTACTTTGATTTTGTGACCTTTTGGTTTAATAGCTTTTCTATCGTATATACATTTATTTTATGCGTGAATAATAATGTCCTATAAAAGAAACAATTTAGGTACCATTTTTCGAGGGTCGCCCTTATCGGCCGTCGGCAAGGGTCACCCTTGTTTACATTAGTGACTTTCAATCAAAATTGGCCGAATGGATTTATTGTCAAAACATGATAATGTTTCGGACTCAATTGACACAATCAAAAGGTTTAGAATTAAATTACCAAAAAATATAATAAGTTTATGATTTTTTGGATAATTTACCCCTAAAAAATGCCAATATGTGTCGGTCACTAAATTTTTATTAAGCAAATCAAGATGCATTAAATATTTATCAACCACCCCAAGGCCCAAGGGAATAAACTCATGCCACGCAACATGATATCCACAGTCCGTGGTCCCCAATCCAAACCCTTCCAAGTTTAACTCATGGGATTCTTTGAGGAGCAGTAGTTGCCATTGTTGAAAAACATGTGCATTACTTTAATTTGTGAGGCTGGACTTTTGTGAGCTCCCTGGAATTAGAAATTGAGATGCTCGTAGGATCCAAAAAAGAAATAGCCACCCTAATAAGAAATACCTGAGACCGTGGTAATCTTGCCCTTGCCCTTTCTAACAAAGAAAAAGAGTTTTCATAATTTCTTATGTTTGGGATGTGAAAAATCAATGATTAAAGAAAACATTTTTTGGTAAATCTAAAATTCTCTTCTAAAATTAGGGAAAATAATTTTCGCTTTCAAAGAAAAATTAAATCATTTAATCACCTCTCTCGTCCTCCTCTCGTTTCTTCTTCCTCTCTATCCTCTTTCTCCAGAGCTTCTCCCATCTTTCTGCTTCTTCGTCTCATCCGTCATGTCTGGAGCGCTCCTCTTACACTGTTGCCTCGCGCTTCTCTTCTAGATAGCAGAGCAGGGCGCCAGGTCGTTGTTATCGCTGTCGGTCATTGTTCACAGTCCCAAGTCAATCATCGAGCGGTTTGCTGAAGTTTCGCGTCCACCTATTCTCTAAGGTCCGAATTCCAGCTCTAGGTCGGTTTCTACTCCCTTGTCCCCATGCCGCATAGCTTCACTCGAGATTCCATGGATGCCACGCTCACGTCCAAAGAGTACCTCGAACCTCAGTCGGGAAATGCAGCGTCTCCGAAAGCGAGCGGAGCAGTGACTTGAAGGGCGCGCCTTCGGGCTTTGTAGACGCACGGGTGGAGGAGCTCTTGGGCAGAGAGGAGAGCAGCGGCTTGCTCGACGCGCTAGAGAGAGCTTCGCAGGGGGTAAATAAGGGCTGGAGAGAGGTCGCGGAGGTCGAGAGGCGGGAATTCGAAGCTCAGGCAGACGAGGAATTACATCGGACAGCTCAAGAATAGAGCTTCTGAGGTGCTTTTATTGTCCGTTGACTATTGAGTTTTTCCTTTTAAAGAAGAAATTCTGCATGAACGTAGGGAGAAGGAGATTTGGGATCCAACCAGCTCTCTCTTTTAACTTGAAATTTTGGAGAAAACTGAGTGATGGGACTGTTATAAGCGATTCATAGGCTTGAGAGTGGCAATGAATAGTCGGTTAAGTAACGTATTTTGAAAAATCTGATCATCGCATGATATGCTTTAGTGGCAACATTAGAACTTGGGTCGATTGAGTCTTCATTTTCGAATCAAATCAGCACAGGGTTGAGTCGTGCCTCGGTCATATTTTCGGTCGGCTGAACACGGCTTGATTGCTCTCCTGATCATGACGCTACTCCGGTCTTCGATTATTGTTGCGTCTCTCAAAAAATCGTTGTTGCACGTCCTGAAGATTGCAGGAATCCCAGAGGGAGCTATCGGAAGCAAGGGCCTTGGTCGAAGAAACCGAGGGGTCGCTCTCCCAAACGGCAAAAGCTCAAGATGAAGAACGAGATGGCATGCAAATAAATCGAGAAGAGCAGAGATGGGAAGTCTGTTAAAAGTAGCTTCTGTATCTGCACTGGTAGGTACCCTTGCGGGTCTACCGCTACCGCTTACTCAGGTCGCCGTGGTGTCCCGGTTGGTACTCCCTTCGGCAATTAACTTCATCGGCTGTCTTCTATTCAAAATCGCCTTCTGCTGCGCATTCGGAAGATACTTGGACAACGTTCAGCTCAAGACAGGAATATCGGGGGCTTTCGGATTCATTAGAGGTACGTGCTCTGATCTCACGAACTGAATTTGGAAAGTTTCCTGTCGCATGCCTTTTTCGGACGCTGTGTACATAGCCAAGGGTCTGCTTATATTTGTTTTTGCAGCGGTCGTCTAGATTTCCTTCAAGATGCGGATTTCGAGTCCTTTTCCCATTGAAAGGCCAGAATTAAGAACACCTTTAGACGATTGAATAGGGTTCGAATAAATGAAATTTGACATCTTTCTCCGGAAAAGTCGTATAATATTGCTGGGGTCAGGATCCGATAATGTTTCGTGCTTTGGCTCAATGAACCATGAGATTGACCGTAGGGAGGCACAGGCATGGAGTCTGGTGCTTGGCCTCAATGGACCCAAGCCCGTGCCCGGCCTGTAGACCTAGATCCACGAGAACATACAGCAACGATAAAAAAAATATATACATAATCAATTCATGTGAATATGCCCTAAGAGCTCTGTTAGGGCACGAATTGAGCGGCTATATATATTTAAAGTTATTTTTATTCCCGTTAGTTTCTTCATGATTTGGTATAGGGACAACGAGCCATCACAACAACAATAGCAATAGAAAATTTTTGACTCCACTAAAAGATTCAACATTATATTCATCTTATTCAAGCCGCTTGTCATTGCAAATTTCAACGATATTGAGCCACACAATTTTATTTACATTAAACCTCATAGTATTGATCAAAATGACTAGACTCGCGATTTGGACTCTTATATACCTGTTCTTGTGCATCCTTTTTGGGGATCTCGGTACCAAGTTACTTTTTCGGACGAGCCTATATCTGGCCATGTGATTGGTTGTCAATGTCTACTTACTATTACTTGCTTGACATGTTTGCTTGTGCCATGTTCTGATCGTTTTGAAGAGATTGTTAGAATGTCGAATGATGTATCATTTTCCAAAGTTTAGGGCTGATTTTTTAAGCTCCTACAATCATATTGTATCTAGGCATCTATTTTGTTGCATGTCATTCGTAATAAATATTTATGATTGTAATAATGCATTTTTTAGGCCCATGATTATTTTTTGGATCAATCTTCTCAGATTATATAAACTTTGATATTTCCATGTATGAAAATGAACTAAAAATCAAATTACGAAAATACTCACGCTAATTTCACAGCAGGTTTGTCTGCATCTACACCCTGGGATGGAATTGCCCTTAGGGTGGCCTCCATGCCAAATTTTCTCTCCCGCTTTTTCTGGCTTGGGGTAACTAACAAATATGCCCTCATCTAAAATTTAACGGTCAAAACATGGGTCTCGTGTGTTGACGTGCCAATCCACGTATTTTGCATTTTTCTCCCTCAGTTTCTTCTAAAAGAAAACGTGCACACACACACACACACACACACACACACATATATATTGCAAGAAATTCCTCATTTTTTGAATTGCAGTGCCCCACTTCTTGGCCTCCATCCGCCACCTAAAGAAACAGTTTTGGGGCCTAACATTTAAAGTCATTTTTAAGTGTTTGAGTACAATGGAAGTTGCAGCTTGATATTGTGAAGTGGCTAGAATTGCAGAGTTATGCGCGACCTTGTTGCCGTCATTGTTAAACTGCAGCATGGAGAATTATAATGGAAATATTTTACCATGCACTTGATATACAACTTATCATTTTTTTTTATTAAATGTACTTTAATTGCTTGATAGTTGTGCAGTCAGCCTTCTTATTACTTTTAAATTTGCCAAAAGCTGTATCCCGTTAACCAGACAAACTGATCTGATTCGATATCTCAATTCCCGAAAAGGAAGAGCCGGTTTAAAAGCGATTCTTTTAGTAAACTAATTGTGTTTCCCATTCCAAAACCATCCCTTACTCCATACACACATAAATACGCACTTCATTTGGGAGAAGAGGAGGGAGAGGTGGCGTGCGTGTGCGGTGACCACCTAAGACGATTGATCGGTGGCCACTCCTATGCAGTTCAAACATCATCGCCCGTGTAAGTTGAGGTATAGGCGCTCTCTCGAACCCTAAGATTTCTAGGTTAAAGAAAGGAGACAAAGGATTTGATAATTGAGTTAAATAATCTCACGGTGGTAAAAGCAAGCAATATGCAATCCATGGGAGATTCATGTACTCCTCTTTGACTGCTTTGTCTTGCTCCCATTGTTCTCAAAACTCCGGATATGACATTGTAGAAGGGAGGCTAATTTTGTTGCGGACTAGGCCACCAAAGCCCACGAATGCAAATCTTTACCTCCAAATTAGGTTGTTTCATCTTCTCTTACTCTTTTGGACCTATTATGTATTCATGCCCATTTATTGGGCCCTTTTGTTTTTCCTAACTGAATGAAAGTTCTATTATTTGGAAAAAAAAAATTAGGACCTTCATCGAAATTCTAAATGGAATTTCAATCCTAATTACTCTAAAATGACAACCACTACTAGGACTTGAACCTCTCTCTCTCTCTCAATCTAGAGGTCTTTGTTTTCCGGCGATGGTGGGGTGATGGCAGTGAGGGAAATGTCAATTTTGCGACAAAACGACTTTGTTTTGGGACAAGCATTGCTAAGTGGATATTTTGGTGAGTCACGTAAACAATTTTATTATTAAAATAACATCACGTTAGATTTTCAGCAAATATCGTCGGAGTTAACATTTAAGTGTCTAATTTTTTTTTTAAATGGTACTTAAGTGTACTTTTTGAAAGTTTTGACACTTATATGTCCACCCGTGCTAAGTTTGGCAAGCACTTCGATTATTTTGATATCATTTGATTCTTTTTCTAGGCCTGATTGGTTTTTTTTTTTTTTTTTTCTAGAGGTAACAAAATGGGTGCGCTAACCCATTTTTCCATTCATATTTGCTGGGTCAAACTTAAAATTAGTCACTTTAATTATATGAATTGATTAAAATGAGTTGTAAGAAACAAAGACCAACTAAAACATGATCTACATGGATTTGACTCACATTATATTTAATTTAAGGTTTAGAAATGTTACTATCCTACTTTTTACACTAATATTTTCTTCATTTTTCCCCTCTTGAGGAACATTTAATAAGCTAAATAGAGAGCGATTCTAATAATATATATTGGTAGACCCATAAGTTTTTTTTTTGGGTCCCTCGTCACATATTATATGGACAATTATTAAACTTTGATATTTCTCTACATAAAGATGGAATACAACTCAAATTTAAGAAACTTATGGAAAAATATCACGCAAAAGATTTCTGGCAACACATGATCATATTATATATAGCATGAATGGACTACCTTGAAAAATTAATTACAGCTTAAATCATCCCTAAACTGGTTTTTAACAAATAAGTATTAAAATTTAAAAGTAAAAAAAAAAAAAAAAACGAAAAAGGAAAGGACTAACAGGCCACGTTATTTCTTGGTAGAAAAACACTAAAAGTGCCAAAACTTTTGTATGTGTTCATTTGAGTGTCAAAACTTTTTTTTTCACTTTACTTGAGCGCCGCATCGAGTAAAATCGATCACTGGATGCCAATTCCGGCCAATCATTCCACGTGGAACTTTTTTTTAAACTTTTTTTTTTAATTTTTTTGAATTCTTTGTTTTTATTTTTATTTAGCTTTTTTTTTTTTTTGGCATTTTTTCCTTGGGGCTAGCAAGAGTTGCCGACGACCCTCATCGACAGCAAAACCCTCACCTAGATTTGGTTCCAAAGGCCTTGGCGAGCACATCATGACCTCGTCGGCCCAAGCAAGGCGGCATCGTGCATGGCCACCCAAAGCTAGCGAGGGCCTTTGTGGCTTCGCTAGTGGTTGGCGAGGCCTTGACGACCTCACCCAAGGCCTTCATGCTTGAGGGTGAGGCAGCCCTTGCCCAATCTGGTCAAGGGTTTCGTGACCGCGAGGGTCACCAGCCTTAAAGGAAAAAGAAAAAAATAAAAATAAAAAATAAAAAATTCAAAAACTTAAAATATTTAAAATATTTAAAAATTGTCCATGTCACACTAGCAAAGCCATATCAGACAACCAGTATCATTATGTCGGATGATCAACGTCCATGTCGGATTTTCTGATGAGGCAAATCGGAATTGGCACTCAAATGATCACTTTTTCAAATTTGTGGCATTTTAATATACAAAAAATAAAAAAAAAATTTTGGCACTCAAGTGAGTGTCGTACGAAAGTTTCAGCACTCCTGGTTTCTTTGCCCCTCATTTCTTTGGTTGCTGTACCTTGGGGTCTTATTTGGAAGTTGGACTTGGACCGTCCAAGTTGGACCTAAACAAGAACGAAGAAGCTAAGGCCATAGGGTTAGACATATACTACTAACGCTAAGACCGAAACACGGTCTTATTAATGGTACGACTCTCGATGGATTTAAACAATTTCAAATCTTGAGTCTTATCATATCTTTTAGTGCTTACAACAGTAGAAGTTTACAGTATATATATTAGGAGCTTGTATATATAATATATATGTGTCTGTTCGTTCTCAATGAAATATTAGGAGTTGTAGTTTAGTAGCTTTTTTTTCGTTGAGGAATATTTTAGTAGCTTGATTAGTCGAATTTTTTAGTAATTTCATATTTGCTAATTGTTTCATGTTTAATTTGTTTTTAGTTGGTTATGCTATTTTCCATATATAAGCGAAAAAATTGCTATTGGAGCCAAAATTGGGTTGGGTGTTGGGGGGGGTCTAAATCGAGTTGTGTATGAGTTAATAAAATTGTAATTTTCTTGTAATGTTACATGTCACCTCTACTGATATTGCGTTGCATGACAATATAATATTTTGAAACATAATAATAAAATAAGTAAAAATATTAAATCCGTGCGATGCATGCCTCTTCACCTAGTACACAATAAAGATATTACCTAGGCTAGTTAATCAAAATATTGTAAATAATCACAAAATAATACTTACATAATCATTATTGCTTCAATGCCATCGAGGCATTTCCCTTTCTCCACATGTCTGCTCTCAAATTTTATCTTTTACAAGATCCATCTCACTCTTGTCTATCCATAAAATAAAAATTTTCAGTTTTTTTCGTTTGAATTCATCGAAATTATTCCTAAAAGATAGATCACATGGTTAAAGTATTACGAATCCAGGTTATTCCTAGTGCTTTGCTCTACCGAGTTCCAAATTTCATACGATCAATGTTCTTGTCATGGTCGTTTTAAATCCGTTCAAGTTGCAAGCGGTTCATTTCGAATCAAAACAGTTTTTGTAAGTTGGACATTTTCTTTTCATCACATCATCACCCCCACCTTCTCATTGAAAATGCATCATGGTAACAAACACCCAGTTGATCTAAAGTCCACGACCGAAAAGCATAAACAAGAACAATCTAAGGGTAATAATTCTAATGAGAATACAAAATATGACATTCTACCCAAATAGAAAGACGAAACTTATTGAAACTCTGATAAAAATTTAAATCCAGATCTTGATCATTTGAAATTAAGTTTGGCCGCAACAACTGATTGGTCTTTTCATCCGCATGATAAAAACATCATGCCAATCATTAAGCTTTGTTCTACACTAGTAAGCCTCGCATTTACCATTGATGACAGTACCAACATCATTCCATATCCTGAAACAACTTTGTCGTGTAGCTTACCGATCAAATCCAACATCATAACGGCAAAATTAACATCTGCACAATGGGTTGACATTCATTTCTTGATGAAAGGAAAGTATAATGAAGTTATCCTCTGTGTTTGATCAAAGGCATGTTTGTGTATCCTTTGTTGAAAGCTTTCTTGCCAAAATGATAAACACGTCCCAGATTTTAAAAAATTAGGAGAAAATTATAAAAAGAACTTACGTGTCAAAATGGGTATATATTATGAAAGTCTTGGATGCTAAAAGTAAGTCGATATGTATACACATAGCAAGAATCGTATTAAGCAAAAGCAAAGGGAAGAAGCCCACCCAAACACGTCAGAAATATTAACTGGTAATCCTAAAGGAGTGAACCAAAATAGATAACCGAAAACATGCCGCACAACTTCATGTTCCTATTCCATGGTTCCAATCCAATTCCTTCCAAGTATAGTTCACGGGATTCTCCTAGTAACAGCACTTGCTATTGCTGAACAATATATGCATTGCTTTAATCTGTCAACCCAAAGTTATGTATGCTCAGCCCACTAGGCTTACGAATAGCCGAATGCTGGCGACTGCTTACATGCTTGTAGAATCGGAAAGAGAAACAGCCTCCCTCCACAACAAGGAGTACTCGCAAGCGTACTAGTTTTACTTTGGTCCTTTTTAATTACCAAAAAGATAAAAAGGGGCTTGCAACTTGCGAGGGTAGCGTCAAGACTGTTGGGACGATTATGTTGTTCCTTAATTCTGAATTTGCAGTAGTTCTTGTACACGGTTTCCAGGGTTAGCCGATGACAACGGAAGTTTGGTGTTCTGTTCCGATATCTGACGGATGATGACGTTAGCTTCCTTGAATATGTGACACAACAGAAGTTTCATGGAAAGTTCTTCTGATAATAGAAACAGACAGAAGTCTGATTTCAGCTTCCAGGGTCAGCTCCTGAGAGCATTGGATCCCCTGGAGAGTCGAAATTAACGGTGGGAGCCATGAGACCCATCCATCCCTTTCCCTAATCCTTTCCCCACTTAGACATGCCATGTCCATCTTGTTTCACTTTATTGACCTTTCCACCATACAGTGAAAGAGGATCCCACTTCTATACGTCGTATCCGTAATTTCTACATGCCGTATCCATCGTGTCGTACGAAATGTAGAAAAACATGCAGACGACTTTATTGACCTTTGCACCATACAGTGAAAGAGGACCCACTTCTATACGTCGTATCTATGCCGTATCCATCATGTCGTACGACATGTAGAAAAACATGTAGACATGTAGAAATTGGGGCAAGCTAATAAAGTGAAAGGGATGGGTTTCATTGTCTTCAACCGTTGATTTAACTCTCCAAAGCAAAAATACCTTAATTAAATAAACTCACGATGATTGCGGACCAGGTGGCCTATATAGTATAAATACTGCAACGAATGGCTTGTTCCGCTTACTCATTAACAAAGCTCAAAAACAATCGCAGAGTTCGTAGAGCTTCAACTTTTTTGGAACATGGCGGATCATATAGTGGCACTCGAAAGGTAAGTAATTCATTCCTGTGAATGTGCTCTAAGAACTTTTCTTAGAGCGCAGATTAAGTAGCTTTTTTTTTTTTCTTTTTGAATATGTGTTGCATTTAATTAGATTTTTTCTTATTTGAAAGGCAATCACAAGAGCAACGAGAGCAGAAAAGTTTTGACTCAACCAAGAGATTTTATATAGTATTTACCTCGTTCAAGCTGCTTGTTATCACGCATTTCAATTCAAAGCATACCAGGGTGCTGAACCACGTAATTTTGCAGTTTCATATCATTTGTGAAGTCATTTATCTCCTATCATTGATCAAAGTGACTCAACCCACGAGCCCAAACTTAATATACCGATGCTTGTATATCATTTTTGGGACTCTCGGTTCTGAGTTACTTCTCTGGATGAGTCTATCTCTATCCATGTGGCTGGTCGTTAATATATGTTTGTTAGCGTTTGCTCTGGCATGTTTGCTTGTGCAACGTTCCGACTATTTTCGCGAAATTATTTGGCTATTGGATGATGTGCCTCTTTCCAAAGTTCAGTCGGATCCTTGAAACTCCTACAATCATACCATATTTGAGTATCAGTCTTGTTACATGTCATTTGTAATAGATACTTTTGATTTTAATAATTTGTTTTTGTAGACTCATGAGTATTTTTGTCAATTGTAATAGATTATATAGATAATTATGAAGCTTTGATATTTCCATGTACAAAGATGGAATAAAACTTGATTTGAGAAAATCGTGGAATAATATCCCACAGAAAATTTCTGGCAGCATATGGCCACCTAGCATTGATGGACGCCTTGAAAGACTGATTAAGCTTAAATCATTCCTAAGCCAGTTTTTAGTGAATAAAATATTAAAATTAAAAAAAGAGGAAAAAGGGAAAGAATTCATGGGCCACTTCAAATCTTGACGGATCTGAATCTTTTTAATTTTTTACGTACTTCCAGATATTTTGGTATTTACAAGAGCAAAAGTTCATATCACATATATCTATCTAGACATGGGCTCTTCTGCTTAATTAGATCGTATTTGTGGCACCAGTAGAAATAACTAGAGATGTGTTCTATGAGCTTAGTTCATTAAATTGTTTTAGTAGTTTCTTATTTGCTAATTTTTTTCATGTTTAGTTTGTTATAATCCTTATGTACTCCATCGCCTGGATTTATGCCTATTATGACCACGATTGCAGCAACAACCAAAGTCAAACTAGCGCAACAAGTGACTCTTCTCTACCGACAAATGCTAAAAGAACACGTATAATAATATACCATAGCTAGCAACGACTACTTAGTCTCGTGCGCTTTGGCCAATCTCTCCCTTCTTCCTTCTCTTCACAGCCTGGCGACCTCGTTTCCCTTTTTTCCTCTTTGACCTCCTTTTTGTTCTCCTTCCTAGCAGCCTTCTGGTCAACAGGAACCTGCACCTCAGTTTCGGAACCTGACTCATTTCCTTCTGGATCTTCATCCACATCTGTATCAGACTCGGACTTGCTACCGCCAGCTTTAATATTATCGCCAGGATTGCTCGGCTTAGCAGTAGTGTCCTCCTTCGTGAGAGAGCCTTATGTAGCCCCATAATGGTCTTGTAGTACATGTCCCCAGTGTCCTTCCCACTCGGAATCCGAATCATATCATCTTCCATACTTTTCCGCCGAATCTAGTGTCTTCGGTATACATGACTGAAAGAGAAAGCATAATACTTAGACCATTTGGTAGCAGAAGAAAAACTCGACTTCGATTACTCGATGACTTAGGCTTTGCTTCAGAAGAATTAAAGGTTCTCAGTTGTCACTGCTGAGGTAAAAAGCATCAAGAAAGCACATTACATTGGAGAAGAAAAGAGATAAGAAAGAACAGAAATCGGAGGGGCAGATATTGTTCATGATGGTTTTTATGATGGGCTTAAGGCCCGTCCGCCCATGTTGGGCTTAAGAACCCGGCCCGCAAGATTAGGGCCCATGGATGAAAGAGTGCGTTAAGGGGTTGCGTCTTTTGGATGAGATGTTACGTTGAGGGGTTCGCGTCTCTTGGAGGAGACGCTTTGAGGGAAAGCAATAAAAGGTACATACCTTTTGGATGTACGTACGTGAAGACACTCTCTCCCCCTCCAGACAACGTACGTCTGTCTCTCTCTCTCCCTCAAAAGAAGAAAAACAGAAAGAAACAGTACGCTCTATTTTTTTCTCCCCCTAATAGCAACAGCATGCTCCTCAGTAGAACGGGATCGGAATTTCTTCCTCGATCTTCAGCATTGGTGTTTAATCTGTGAATAATAAGGTACGCTCGATTATGTAGTGTAACTTTTGATCGGTGATACATGTTTTTCCTAAGCTCGTCTTCTGCATTCGTTTTAGGGGTTTGATTTAGTATTGAATCCGTTTTTGGGAATTCAATATTCCCAACATTGGTATCAGAGCCTCTTAATCATGTTTCCCAATTACTGTTTACGTTTATAAACAATTTTTGATTGATTGTTTTTTGTTAAACGTCATTGTTAATCCCGATGCTGTATTGTTCCCCCTATTTTTGGTTTTTCCGTATATCGAATTGCGATTCTGATTGCTTAAGGTTGAAGTGCTCAACGATACGAGAATTTCGAGTGGTCGCTTGCCGCCGAACGCCGCCGGACGCGCTACCACGCGCGGCCGAAGAGTTTGGCTTCGTCGACGCGCGGCAACCGCTTGCGACCCGACCCAACCCGTTTTGACCTGACAGACCCGTTGACTTGACCTGGTCATGCATTGACCATTGACCGGCGTTTGACCACCGTTGACCTGCATTGACCACGTTGACTTTGACCGTTTTACTTTTAATTTTAATTTTTTTTTTAAAAAAAGGGGAGGAAAAAGAATGTGTTTCTTTTTTCATTTATACCTATGTGAATTATAAGTAATCCCTCTTTATGTTCTGCATTTGTTGCAGGAACTATGATGCGTTATGCATGTATGCCTGCATTTCCAAGAACGGACGAAAAGAATGCAATAATTAAAAGGCTTGTATTAGCTAATTATCGATGGAATGATGGTGATATAGTATCACACGTGGTCATGGTCAATCAGATGATACGAGAAATTATCTGGAGTGGTTATCTTATGTCGGATTTTGAGAAGGTATCGGCCTTAATGAACACTTTTCCACTTGAATGGCAAGTAGTGTTAGATCGTCTATGGGAGGTCAACGCGGTCCCGGATTATAGGAGACTTGCAAAAGCTTTTGTAAGAGAATATCATAGGATCGAGTTGACCAAAACTTTAATCCTTGGATTGAGTGTCACATGGCACAGAGTGAATGCGCCTTGGAGGTGACATGAGAGCTCTCCAAAAAATTTTCCTTGGTTAGCCGATGTGTCTTCAAATCTCTAAGAGAATATTACTGACCGATTAGATAAGACTTTCCCTACTTATTTCTTAGATGAGTATGGGATGTTTTAGGTGTATATGTCTCTTTCTATGTTGATATTTTTTCCTCTGAATATATTACTTAGTGTAATTGACATGATTAACTATTGAAAGTTCAATGTTATTTATTGTTACAAATTAGTATGTTAATTTACAATTCGTTGTGGGAAGTTCAAGAAAGTTTTAGTGACTTTGCTGAACTTATTTTGCATAGAATTATACTAATGATAATTTCAAGTTAGGATGTTTAGATAATGATTGAAAACTTAGTGACCTCTTGATTCTGAAACCTAATTTGAAATTATTCATTAATATGATGGTTTTATGCAAAATAGATGCATAAATGATAGGCATTAATAATTAATGCATATATGTATGATATGTTCAAATCGATGGATTCAGTAACTAAGAACATAATTGTTAATTTGAACAAAGAAGACAAAATGAACGGCGAGAATTGTGAAATATTGAATATGAAAATTCAATGTGTGCTTGAAAAGTAAGAAGCACTAGAAGCTCTTGACCATGTTATGGAAGAAATTGAGGATGTTGTGCGCCACCTTAAGCTAGCAGAGGACTGCCTCAAGGTATTTGAGAAGGAAACATATATTTGCTATATTGCTTCCAGCTCAGAAGGAGCTTCGAGCTCTAAGCGCAAGTGTATTGATTCGTTCAATATGTAGAAATGTAAGGGATCAAGTCCTTCTTGCAAGAAACCAAAAGCTGACCAATATAAGAGAGGAAAACGTCATCGAGTGAAAAGTATTTTAAGGGTGAAGTGTTACAACTGTAACCAGAAGGGTCACTACGCTCGCGACTGTCGCAAGTCAAAAAATGTACTCACCTCTTGTACTCTTAAGAGCTTTGCTAATGTGTCAAGTTTTGTGTTCTCAACTGAATCTAATTCTTTGTAGACTGTAGATTCGGGAGCGATAGACCATGTAACGAAGGATAGAGATCCTTCGTGGAATTCCAATAAGTACAGACTGGAACTAAGTGGATCTATGTGGGAAACAACTCCAAAGCTTAAGTAAAAGGAATTGGCACCTGCCAACTGAACATGCGTGGTGGACGTACTTTGTTCCAACATGATGTATTGTATGCTCTGGAGATTCGTCGGAATTTAGTGTCTGTTTTAGTGTTGGTCAAGCTAGGTTTTAATATGAACTTTCATAATAAATGTGTGGATTTGTTTTTGGATACAAATTTCTATGGTTGTGGTTATTTTCTGGATGGTTTCATTGTATTAAATATTGACTATGTTAATGCAAATATTTGTTATTCCCTTCTCACGTCTCCTAATTCATATGATAATGATGTGAATGTATGGCATGCTAGACTTGGTCATATTGGCCCACAACGTATGAATAGACTAGCCAAAGATGGCTTGTTGGGTAACATTGAAAAAGTCGATTTGCCCATATGTGAGCATTGCCTAGTAGAAAAAACGACAAGGAAACCATTTGGAAAAGGTAAAAAAGCTGAATTTCCTCTGCATTTAATCCATTCTGACGTATGTGGTCCAATGAATGTGAGAGGAAGACATTGGACTATTTATTTCATCACTTTTATAGATGATTATACTCGATTCGGATATGTCTATTTGATTTCTCATAAATCTGAAGCATTAAGTTGTTTTAAAAGATTTATGAACTTGGTAGAAAATCAATTAGACAAGAAAATAAAAGTATTAAGATCCGTTCGAGGTCGAGAATATTTATTTGATGAGTTTAGAAAATTAAGTGATGAAAAATGAATAGAAAGACAGTTGTCTATTCCATATACTCATTAACAAAATGGTGTTGTGGAAAGAAGAAACGGAACCCTACTGGAAATGGTTAGGTCCATGATGGCGTATGCTAACTTACTTATCACTTTTTGAAGTGATGTGTTGTTAACTGCTGCCTATATACTTAACCGAGTGCCTTCCAAATCAGTTACTTCCACTCCATATGAGTTATGGATAGGTAGAAAACTGGACTTAAGTTTTCTTAAGCCAATCGGGTTGTGCTGTTTATACTCATGAGCTCTCTCACAAGTTTGGGAAATTGGTTTCCAGAGGAAAGAAGAGTATTTTCATAAGATACTCCGAACACTCGAAAGGGTATGTGTTCATAGGTGAGCAGGAAAGTGAGAGTATAACTGAATTTGAATCACGGGATGTCACATTCTTAGAGAATGAATTTCCTAAGAGGGCGAAATATGTGAAGATTACTCCCTATTTGAAACATTGGATCAAGATAATGATATTAGTGGAGTTCGTCCAAGTGGGAGTAACGTGAGAAGTGATGAATTTAATTTAACTCACTCTCAATTACAACCACATGATGAGATGATATCGTCATTATCTAATCCGAGTGGGAGCATGATGGGGAATGATATGCAAAGTGTACAATCTCCCATACGGCGAACAATAGTAATTTGTTTGTAGATTTTACGTATTTTGAAGCTCAATTTGTCATGTTGCATGAACTTGGGAATATAATATAGTTCGCTCATTGGAGTTATTATTTTGGATTTTGATCCTTTCTTTTTCCTTCTATTATAGTCTCATCGGTGTCTCATGTTTAAATTTTGTGATTTTTGGTCTAACAGCTTTTCAATTATACATACATTTATTTTATGCACGAATAATAATATCCTACAAAAGAAACGATCAAGGTAACATTCTTAGAACAAGCGCAATAAGGATGCTAACGCCTTCCCTTAGTGAGATCGATTCCTGAACCCGTGCACTCTAAACAAAACTTTGGTGGCCAATCATCCTGGGTAAAAGATGGGTGGCAACTCCCTTTTTAGTTATTTATTTCACATTAGTTGGTGACGTCGGTTTTTAATAAAAGCGAGGACAATAGAGTTTTTGGATCAAGTCATATCATTAAAAAAACTCCATTCTCTATTCTCTTATCTCTCTCACTTCTCTTAACATTAATTTGCACAGTAACATTTACATTATTTGGACTAAAAAGTGAAAATGTTAACTATCCAACTTAATCAAACGTTAATATTGCTATAACAATATTCAACATCAATTTGCAAAGCTTCACTAATTAAGTGTAACTTAATATATAGTCCTATATCTAAATCACCAATTAATAAACAAGTCATATAGGGTCACATTTATTTTTTCAAATAGCAATTTATGTATAAATCTAGGTATGCACAAACTTGATCTAACGACAAAGTAAATTGTACAATTCTTAGGTGTTAAGGAGTTCTAGCAAAATTTTAATTTTTTTCCTTAATGAAAGTTAATTGAGTGCCGGATACTTAGAGTGCTAAAACTTGGCACGAATGGACACTTAAGTGCCAAAAGTTAGGAAAGTGATACTTAAGTGTCAAAATTAAAGTAAAATAGATCACTTAAATGTTAACGGCAAAAAAATTCAGCCAAAATGTTTACGTGACGATTTTCCGGCGAGACAAGTGCAAAACAACGTCGTTTTGTACGTTGATATGGCTAAACAAGTGCAAAATGACGTCGTTTTGCTGTTAACATGGGTAAATAATTAATATAAACATTAATTGAATTAAATTTAAAACTAAATTTATTTAAAAAAAAAAAAAAAAAACAAGAGAGAGAGGGGGCGTGGAGATTGCAAGCAGCGACGGCCGGGCAACAGAAGCGGCGGCGGAAAGGGCATAGCCCTTAGCCACCTGCAATTGTCTTCATTTTTTTTAAAAATAATTTAATTTAATTAATTTTTATATTAGAACTCAAATATGTGCCAAAACAATGTTGTTTTTGCGTTTCTATGTTGAGTCAGCTCTTTGGTGAGCCACGTAGGTGAGCAAAATTAATAAAAAAATTGCCATGTAGAATTTTCGGCGGGGTTTGCAAGAAGTGGCACTCAAGGGTGCGCATGACAAAATTTCTGAAACAGAAATTGATTTCTGGTCAGAAATTTATTTCTCAATTTCTATTTCAGAAATTGATTTCTCAATTTCTATTTCAGAAACTGAGAAGCTAAAAATTTTAGCTTATGATTTCTTTTTTAAATCTATTTCTGGAATAGCCAGAAATAGAGAAATCAAATTGAGTTACCAAACGGATTTCTGTTCCAAACCTGTTTCGGGGAACAGAGAAATTGAGAAATAAAAAAACAGAAATTTTATCATGCACAGCCCAAGTATCCCATTTATAAAAAAAAAAAAAAAAAGTGGTTAAGTATCACTTTCCTAACTTTTAACATTCTCCTCGTGTCAAGTTTTGACACTTGAGGTATACTTTTGCCAAAGCTAATTTTTACTTTTTGTTATATAACTGATGTCCAACAAGTATTTAGAAAAATCTAAGACTCTTTTGATGGCAAAAATCAATTGACGAAGGTTTCTCTTGCGATAATCCGAAAACAATTAATGGTGGACACCATTAATTCAATGTTAAATTACAATCCGAAGACAACTGCCGCCATTAATTTAATCCAAAGACATGTCTATGGATTGTCATTTAATTAATTTCTTCTTTTGAATCTATTATTCTTCCAATTAATTTCTTCTTAATTGGGTATAGGGAGAACGAGTAATCACAACAATATCAACAACAAGAAAGTTGACTCAAGCAAGAAATTTCACATTTCACATTATATTAACCTCCTTCAAGCTGCTCATCGTTGCACACTTCAATTTGCAACATATTGAGACAAGTGAGCCACCTAGTTCTACCATCTTACATCATTTATGAAGTGACAGGACTCAAGCCCCAACCTAATATTTCGGTACTTGTCAATCATATTCGGGACTCTTGCTTCTAAGTTACTTCTCTAGACAAACCTGTCTTTAGCCATGTGGCTGGTCGTCAACATGTGCTTGCTTTAGCATATCTGCTCACACAAGATTCTATCCCTTTTTAAGAGATTATTTAGCTGATCAACGATGTACCCATTGATATTTGAAATTCCTACAATATTCTGTATTTGAGTACCAATTTTGTTGCATGTTGTTTTGTTTGTAATAAATCTTGTGATTTTCATAATCTATCTTTGTAAATCCATGATTATTTTTTAGTCAAAAAGTCACTCCAGTCCCTTGAAGGCTCCCACTGTCAAAAGGTTATTATCAAAACTCACAGCCAATGACTTTGCCTACAAAGTTGTCGGGGTTGGGTAACACCAAAAACAAACAAATGCGATTGATATTGAAGATCCGAAAAAATGCATCTTCAACTCCTGGTTTGGCAAATTTCACAATCTACCAAGTGATTGCATAGCCGGCCTTCGACCCTCACCTCAGTAAAGCAAACAGGCCTTAAATCTCATGATAGCAATTCCAAACCAAGCCAGCCAAGCAATCTCAATCCACCAAATAAAGACCGTTCATTTTCTCATCCCCAAAAGTAAGTGAAAAAATCAAACTTAAAATCACATAAAGTATCTGACTATCCATAGCGGATTGGAACCGGGTTTTGATTAGGTCATAGCCAACTCCTATCAAGGCCTCCTTCCTTATAATAACTAGCAAAAAGAAGGGGGTAAAAACAAGAAAGAAAGAAGCTGCCATACAATTTACCTAGGAACAATCTACCAGCACCATCTAATAACGATACCCTGACACAATACAAGATCAACATAAACTTATGTTATCCCTTGCTTTACTCTAGGCTAAAACTAGGCTACTGCTAAAAAGTGACTCACTCCCTCTATTGAGAAATGCCGAACGACATGAATATTAATACCCCGGCCAGAAACGACTACCTAGTCTCATGGGCTTTGGCCAACTTCTCTCTTCTTTCCTCACAGCTTTGGGGACCTTGTTTTTCCTTGCTTCCCTTTTTTACTCTTTCACCTTCCTTTTGTTCTTCTTCCTAGAAGCCTTCTTGTCAACATGAGCCTGCACCTCAGTTTCAGAAGCTGCCTAATTTCCTTCCGAATCTTCATCTACATCAGTATCTGACATGGACTTGCTACCGCAAGCTTTAGTATTATCGCCAGAATCAGTCACCTTTTCTATAGCATTGGCATCCCCCTTCGTGAGAGCCTGAGATGTCACCGTGATTGTCTTGTAGACATGTCTTCAGTGTCTTCGGTATATATGACTGAAAGAGAAAGCATAAACAAACATTTATTAACCGAGGCAATAGTATATGACAGCAAATGTAAATGTCACCTCATCCAAAGAAGAATGCCAATTTAGATTGCTACTTCCTGTAGACCGCATTATAACCTCTCTCCGTAAAACAAACCATGAATGCAGAATAAATTTTCCTGGCTTCATACATGCATGGGTTTTCCATAAGAAAAAGTCTCCTAACAAAAATAAAAACTGGGTGCACCAAGAAGCAGATGCACTATGGACATCCAGTGGGCACAAGTGGCTTCCACTTTGATCTAGTAATTTCTAGGTGCCTTGCAAATGGTTATATAATATTTTGCATGACGAGAAAACATCGCAGTTCAAAGCTCACTACATAGCCTGTTGAAAATTTATACACTCGGTACAGATAGATCCTGCATCATAAGCTTTGCAAGGAGCTTGCTAAATTGACTATTTTTTCAATGCCAAAACAAAGGTTAAAGACATACAAATAGATTAAGGAGACATAAAATTTGCTTGTAGGTACTGTTTATTGATGTTTTGTCCTTACAGTTATTAGTCTCACCATGGACTATTCTCGATGTTAATGCCGGTCCAGGTTCAGATGAGTATGACGGTTCCATATGTATAAAGTTCGCATAAATATAGCATCAGACACCTATTGCTATCTATATAGACCTTAGATTATAGTTCACGATGGAAACCAGTTTAGATGGAGTATCAAAAGGATTAAATGCGTGCTGCTAATCAGTCGATACAATAGTGAGTTGCATTGTGACATCTTCAAATTCGAGCCCTCAAAGGGATGAATGAATATGAATTTCATCAAAGCATTATTGGTTGATCTCATTTGGAATTGATCACTCCTGAGATACTGACCTTGAGGGAAAAGGCTAATGAAGACAGAATTTGTATGATTAAAGAACTAGACTTGGGAAAATGACTTGACCATGAGACTTGCGTGAAGACGATCCTGTAGATAGGCAGGCTGATTTTAAGGATGACTAGAAGTCGATTTGCGGACAGAACATAATGGAACGACGGGTGATTCCGTTTACTGTTATTGAGCCCATGAACAACCCTAGGTCGATCCTCAATAATCGTGTACTTTGAAATAAGAATCTATCATTCGCAAATTCATGTGAGTCAAGGACGTCCATGTGTCAAAATGTCTTGAACATGATTTGGCATGAGTCAATTATGAGTGAATCCTCAAAGCCGCCTGTCAGTCTGAGTTGTACCCAAAATGGCATTAAAGCGAAATTGACATGGCATGAGAACCCAAGATTGGACTTCAAATTATCGAGAATGTCTGGGACGGACTTTGGATGATGCGGCTTCGACAGTCAGCAGTGCTAAGCAAGCCGAGTGTGGGGAAAAAGGACTTATGGTCCGAGAAAGTAAACCCATGAGGAAGTGGGCCGAGCAAAGCCAATGTGGGCCTTAAGCCCAAGGTGGGACAGCCACCATATTTGGCCCAAAGCAAGTAAGTGAGCCCATTGGGCCCAAAACCACTATTCCTCCTTCCAAGCCTATTACCAAACTTTAAGCCTGTTTGAGCCAAATCATGCCCAACCAATTCCGAAGCCCATTACTATTCATTTCCAAGCCCATTTCTTAAGCCCATACATCAATTTCAGCCCAAGGTCGGATTGGTAATTTACGCAAGGGGGGAAATTACCATTTTGCCCCTAAAAGCAAGCGGATAGGGGCAAAGCAAGAGAGAGAAAGAGGAGGTGATGTGCATGGGGATTTGAGGCTTTGATAAGGTTTGATAACAGCTCAATCCTATCTCTCCTCCTCCTCTTTTAGCCCAAACCGTCGAGCTCTCTCTCCCCCTCGTTCTCCCTCCATTCCAGTTTCTGTTCCAGCAAACCCTCCTCCAAAGAGCTGAGTTGATTGTTGGCTTCTTGGACGAATCAACTTCCGTGCCACCCATCACCATGTCGAGGACACCCAGACTATCTGCCTGGACCCCGCTGTTCACTGGTCGGAGCCATCGGTTGACTTGTCGACCGGCCAGATTTTGCCAGTCGCAAGTCCACCTAACCCTGTTATACTCTAGTTGACCGTTCTCCAAAAACTCGAGTACAAAGTGGTCTGCCCGTGGGAATTAGCCTACGCTCCACCCACCACCGTGACCAGGAGAGAGATTTCGTATGGACGGTGGCCGCCACTCGCCGAACAGAGCCGTCGACCGTCCCGTCCGCTGGCGAGAAGGAATCGATTGCCAGGCCGCCCGGTTCCGCCCAGCTCCGCCTGTTTTGAGTTTTCATCGATTTTTCTCCCATTCCAACCCAAGTTTCACCCATACCAACCACTAGCAAGATTCCCTTAACCCCCGGGTGCCGTCGATTGCTAGCCAAGTCCTCGCCGGAGCTCCGACGAAGCCGTTTTACTCATTTTCCTCCTCTGCTGTTCGGTTTCTTGGAGTTGCTAAGGAAGTTTGAACTTTTGGCTGCTGTTTTAGCCTTGGGACTACCTTGGATCGTAGTGGTTGAGGTCCCAGTACGTAGCCTCCGTCGTTGCCGCCGCGTGCGCGTCTCCAACCCATTTAACAGGTGAGTTTAACGCCTAATCCCTTGATTAGTGCCTAAACTTATTTTGGGTTGCTTTAATTAGGGTTGATTCTAGCTTAGGAGGTTTAATTAAGCTATGTTAGTCCTAAGATAGGTGGTGAGATTAGTTTAGTTTAATCTTGCTTTACTCGCTTAATGTAGTTAATTAAACATGTTTAGTTTTAATTGATTGGTTGTTTAATTTAATCATTGTTTTAATGATTGTTGGATTTAATTTATTAATTGTTAAATTCTGAAATTTTACTGTTCATGACACTGTTCACAAGTTACTGTTTACGTGCACCGTTCACAAGTTATTGTTCATGAGCACTGTTTACCCGAGTATGAAAAGTATTCTAAATTCAAGTATTTTAATCATATGAAGTGAATAATGTGTGAATACATGGGCATTCACATGAATTAAGTGATTTTCACAAGAAGGGAAATATGGATTGTCCGAGGGACATTAGAAATGGACCGTTTTTATGAGAGAAGGGATTGATGAGGTATGTTTGTGTGATCAAATGTTGGACTGTCACCCAACGGGAGTTTGGGGACGATACCCAGCGGGAGTCAGAAGCTAATCACAATAGATTCTGGACCGATGTCCCTTTTTAGGAAACCATATGAACGGGAGTTTGAGATGTAGTCATGCCCGATGGGGCGGGATGAAGCCCGATCTTTTTATCGGTAGCCTGGCAGGAGTCGGATGATCACTGACTGGAAAGTTAGCCATAGCCGGGAGGTCATTAATAATTGAAACACGCAAGAGTGTTGAGGTCATTAATAACTAGAGTATGCATGAGCGTTGAGGTAGATGAGCACTAATCGGAAAGTTGTTGCTTGGGCCTTATTATGAGGTAAAATTGTGTGGCGCGGTATGGGACGTGTCATAACGATTTTACCTTATAATTGGAACTTGTATGATCGAGTGATGCATGACATGTGGCGCACTAAAGTGCAAGAGCATATGTGAATTATGGCATCTTTGGTTTTGACTGTGCATGAGTTGAGCACGTTGATTATGGTACACACGCATGAATCGATAATGTGCAGGGTGTAGCAATGGCTAGGTGAGATCACTTGTGACGCAACTCGTATGTGATTGATGAACTGTATCATCTAATGGCCATGTGCATTGCGTGTATTGTGCTAAGATTCAATGTGCAGGGTATGGCATACTAGGTAAGGTTGCATGCGAACTGACTATGTAGTTAGTGGTTGACCCTGGCTATTGTGATTTGTTGATTATTGGTTATTAGCCATGGTTGGTTTGTGGGGTGATTCTAGAGAGATACCCTGAGTTGAGTTGGTGTTCTAATCGGGGGCTTAGGGGAGGACTCGCTGAGATATATATCTCACTGGTTATTGTATAACCACTTTTAGGTCATTAGGATGGCGCTTCAGCCAATGAGGTTCGGTATCCCTAAGGATTGGGATACTATCGTGACGCACCACCACTTCCCGGGTCGGGCGCATTTGTATGAGAAGTATCTCACCACCATCTGGGTGGATGAGGAACCGAGGCAATGGATACCCTATAGGTTCTTGGCATGATTCATTCGAAATGGAGATATGCTGATCGGTCCTCTGCAAAGTTCTAACAGGCCACCTGGTGGAGGCCCTGGGGATGCTGATTGGGATCCCATGGAGCTAGACCCTCTTGACACCGCAGTGGAGAATCCTGGCCCCGCTTCACTAGCAACAGACCCGTACGGCTCCAACTCTGAATCAACGGGGTCTGAATCCTTTGGATCCGAGTGATGGTAGGATCGAGCCCAAGAGTTCTTTTTGGTGTACAGTTGGGTTAGCCTAGACTAGTCTCTTTTTGGTCTGGCTTAGAGGATGGATCGGCCCCTCTGTTGGGCTTGTAAATCGGAAATGATCATCCATAGGTTAATCCAATATGAAAGTGTAAAAATGTGTATATATGAGTAAAGGTTGTGTTTCTACTATTCATCTCACTATTCCTATATGATTGCTTGATTGTCTGTTAATGAGGAGATGGTTCGTTTTTCGCTAGCGTATAATGAAAGATAAAAAAATGAAAGGGTTAGCGATGAGTCCTGGGATATCGCTTTCTATCGACCAAGGAAGGGATTTTTGCGTGCCTGGAGTTTGGGGTGTGACATGCATGACACGGGTTGAGTCAAGGGAACAAATCCGGATAAGTGGTCACTTGAGAACTTCCGGGAGGTGAGATGCAGAATTCAGTGCAAGTCAATCATCAAAGCTCTCTTCCGATGGTTTACGTTTGCGGTGTAAGTTACAGTATGATTTGGCGTCCAAATATAGGTAGACATATGGCTGGAGTGCTCCAAGGCTTAGAAATCAGACCACCATCCCTAGTTTTTCATGATATCAACTTCAGAGTCATCTAATATTAAGACCGTTTGGTAGCAGAAGAACTACTCAACTTCGAGTACTCGATGAAATAGGCTTTGATCCAGAAGAATTAAAGGTTCTCACTTCTGTGGTAAAAAGCATTAAGAGAACCCATAACACCGTAGGAGAGCGAGATGAAAGAAAGAACAGAAAGTGACAGGCAGATATAGTCACGAACCTTTTTCTTGGCACAGAGCAGGCCTCAGATCTCAGATTTGTAACTCCTTTACATAAATGAGGCTGTATCTATGGCCTCGTCCCACGATGGAAGAAAATCATATAATAACAAATAGAAGAAATAGAAAAGTAAAACCTACCATAAAACTATACGCACGAGACACCACTACAGAATTAATATTCTTGTATTGCAGTAAAATCACATTGCAAAATAAGAATAGCTCCTTTTGGCCAAATAATAAAGAAAAAGACCAGAAAGTAGCTCCTAATATAAAGGAAAAAAAAATAGTAACTATCAAACGATACAAGATTCTTGTATTGCAGTAAAATCACAGTGCAAACTAAGAATAGCTCCTTTCGGCCAAATAAAAAAACTAAGAATAGCTCCTTTCGGCCAAATAATAAAGAAAAAGACCGGAAAGTAGCTCCTAACATAAGAGAGGAAAACAAAAAAAAGAGTAACTATCAAACAATACAAGATTCTTTTATTGCAGTAAAATCACGTCGCAAACTAAGAATAGTTCCTTTGGGCCAAATAAATAAATAAAAAAAGACCAGAAAGTAGCTCCTACCATGAGAAAAAAAAGGACGACCATTGCAGCAAGCATTGAGGCTTCGTTTCGATTTGATTTGAGGGAAGGACAAAAGAGTTTCAGAAAAGAGTCGCCGACGGCAACTCTTTTCTGAAACTATTTTATCCAGTGGCGACTCTTTTCTGAAACTATTTTATCCAGTGGCGACTCTTTTCAGAAACTATTTTGTCCATTGATCGGCGACTCTTTTCTGAAACTATTTTGTCCAGTGGCGACTCTTTTCTGAAACTATTTTGTCCATTGATCGGCGACTCTTTTCTGAAACTATTTTGTCCATTGATCGGCGACTCTTTTCTGAAACTATTTTGTCCAGTGGCGACTCTTTTCTGAAACTATTTTGTCCATTGATCGGCGACTCTTTTCTGAAACTATTTTGTCCAGTGGCGACTCTTTTCTGAAACTATTTTGTCCATTGATCGGCGACTCTTTTCTGAAACTATTTTGTCCAGTGGCGACTCGTTTCTGAAACTATTTTGTCCATTGATCGGCAACCCTTTTCTGAAAATATTTTGTCTGAAACTATTTTGTCCTTTGATCGGCAACTCTTTTCTGAAACTATTTTGTCCAGTGGCGACTCTTTTCTGAAACTATTTTGTCCTTCCCTCAAATCAAATCAAAACCGTTCATTTGCGAAATCGAATCCGACATCCGCAAAAGTCAAGTCCGCGTCGATGACGAGGGGAGCAGCAACAGGGCCACCCCTCTCTCTCTCTCTCTATAAAAATGCAATCAGCAAAGCCCTTCTTCCACTTCACAAACTCCCGTGCACAAAATAAAGGCTCCGGATCAAATTTCTTTCAAGTGAGGTGGACGAGCTCCTGCCGGAGAAGCAATCTGCAAATCCTTGGTCTTCACACGTGCTCCGCTTCTCCATAACATGGCCGATCAGACGGGGTCATCCCAAAGGTCCGTAACTCATTCGTGTAAATATGCTCTTAAAAATTCATCTTAGAGTTCTAGTTGAGTAGCCGATGTTTCTTTCTTCCTTCTTTGAAATCCATTTCTCTTTCCATTATTTTCTTTCTTGATTCACTGCAGGGACAATGAGCAACAACCATGTCAACAACAACAGGAAAGTTTTGGCTCCACCAAGAGGTTTCATATTATCTTTACTGCGTTCAAATTGCTCACCATTACACA
This sequence comes from Eucalyptus fibrosa, assembly GCA_017140475.1. Classification (NCBI taxonomy): domain Eukaryota; kingdom Viridiplantae; phylum Streptophyta; class Magnoliopsida; order Myrtales; family Myrtaceae; genus Eucalyptus; species Eucalyptus fibrosa. Next base: position 19,191,872 of record CM029509.1, on the reverse strand, counting down.
TTTCAATTCGCAGCCCATTAAGGCACTGAGCCACACGGTTCTGCAATTGTACATCATTTGCGAAGTTATCTATCTTATAGTACTGATCCAAGTGACCGGACCCTTGAGCCCAAACCCGATATACAAATATTTGTACATCATTTTCGGGATACTTGGCGCTGAGTTACTTCTTTGGACAAGCCTATCTCTAGTCATGTGGCTTGTTGTCAATATGTGCTTACTAGTATTTGCTTTGGCATCGTCCGGTGTGCTCACACGAGTTTTCAACCAACTTGAAGAGATTGTTCAACCATTTGAAGATGTGCCATCTATCGAAGTTCAGTGTGATTTTTAAAGTTCTTGCAATCATGTTATGTCTGTGTATCAATCTTATAGATTCATTTGATTTAAAGAAGAGAGAATGTTTTTATATACATGTTCTGTATTTGGTGAACCTTTATCTTATTGCCATGTAATGTATTGTTTTAAGTTCTTGACAGCAATAATAATATAGTTGAAGCGACCCATTATTTTTACCCTAGTTAGTATAATGTCACTAAAATGTTGTACAGAAATTTCACGACTTTTTGAGCCATATGATAAGTCGAACTCATTTTCTTCAGAAGCAACAATGTCCACGTAGGTATAGTACAACATTCTCAACAGTAAGAGTGATCTTACTTAAGGTATTATTTGATGATAAAGTCAATATTTGCCTTAATTTTTTTTCTTGAAGATAGTAAATTGTTTGTAGATTTTACGCCTTTTAAAGTTCATTTGTGGAGACAACCATGTCTACTTTCAAGACATACACATGTTGTGTGGAACTTATATTGGCAATATAATTTGGGTCATTAAGTGCTATTACTTTTTTGGCTTTTGATCCTTTCTTTTTCCGTTGGTATAGTTTCATTGGGGTCTTGTACTTTAATTCTGTGACCTTTTGGTTTAATAGCTTTTCTATTATATATACATTTATTTTATGCGTGGATAATAATGTCCTAAAAAAAAAAAACAATCCAAGTACCATTTTTCAAGGGTCGCCTCATTGACCCCTGGCTAGAGTCATTATCATCCATATTAGTGACTTTCAATCAAAATTGGCTGAATGAATTTATCAAAACGTGATAATGTTTCGGATTCAAATTGGCACAATCAAAAGATTTAAAATTAAATTAGTAAAAATAATAAGTTTAGGATTTTTTGGATAATTTATCTCTAAAAAAATGCCAACATGTGTCTATTGCTAAATTTTTATTAAGCAAATCAAGAAAAATTAAATATTTGTCAACCACCCCAAGGCCCAAGGGAACAAACTCATGCCACGCAACTCCACGCTTCGTGGCCCCCAATCCAAACCCTTCCGAGTATAACTCATGGGATTCTCTGAGGAGCAATAGTTGCCATCGTTGAAAAACATGTGCATTACTTTAATTTGTGAGGCTGGACTTATGTATGCTCATTGGAATTAAAAATTGTTTCGTGTCGGTTACTGTTTAGATGCGTGTCGGATCAAAAAGAGAAATAGCTTCCCCAATAAGAAACACTCAAGACCATGGTAATCCTGTCCTTGCCCTTTCTAACAAAGAAAAAGAGTTTTCATGATTTCTTATGTTCGGATGTAAAAAATGAATGATTAAAGAAAACATTTTTTGGTCAATATAAAATTCTCTTCTAAAATTAGGGAAAATAATTTTCGCTTCCAAAGAAAAATTAAATCATTTTTATCACGTCTCTCGTCCGTCTCTCATCTCCTTCTTCCTCTCTATCCTCTTTCTCCAGAGCTTCTCCCATCTTTCTGCTTCTTCGTCTCATCCGTCATGTCTGGAGCGCTCCTCTTCCACTGTTGCCTCGCGCTTCTCTTCTATATAGCAGAGCAGGGCGCCAGGTCGTCTCGCTGTCGGACATTGTTCACAGTCCCAAGTCAATCATCGAGCGGTTTGCTGATGTTTCGCGTCCACCTATTCTCTAAGGTCCGAATTCCAGATCCAGGTCGGTTTCTACTCCCTTGTCCCCATGCCGCATAGCTTCACTCAAGACCACCTTCCTCAGATGCCACGCGCACGTCCAACGAGTACCTCAAACCTCAGTCGGGAAATGCAGGGTCTCCGAAGCGAGCGGAGCAGTGACTTGAAGGACGCGCCGTCGGGCTTTGTGGACGCACGGGTGGAGGAGCTCTTGGGCAGAGAGGAGAACAGCGGCTTGCTCGACGCGCTATAGAGAGCTTCGCAGGGGGTGGATAAGGGCTGGAGAGACCTCGCGGAGGTCGAGAGGCGGGAATTCGAAGCTCAGTCAGGCAGACGAGGAATTACATCGAACAGCTCAAGATCAGAGCTTCTGAGGTGCTTTTATTGTCCGTTGACTATAGAGTTTTTCCTTTTTAAGAAGAAATTCTGCATGAACGTAGGGAGAAGGAGATTTGGGATCCAACCAGCTCTCTCTTTTAACTTGAAATTTTGGAGAAAACTGAGTGATGGGACTGTTATAAGCGATTCATAGGCTTGAGAGTGGCAATGAATAGTTACAGCGGTATTTCTTAAGAGAGAGAGAGATGATCTTTTAAGAGGTAGATGAATTGAGCTGCTGGCAAGCTCCTCCTGGTCAATTTGAGCTCACTCGATGTGAATTGGACTTGAATTTGTCGAGTTTGAGTCGGTTAAGTAACGTATTTTGACAAATCTGATCGTTGCATGATATGCTTTAGTGGTAACATTAGAACTTGGGTCGATTGAGTCTTCATTTTCGAATCAAATCAGCACAGGGTTGAGTCATGCCTCGGTCATATTTTCGGTCGGCTGAACACGGCTTGATTGCTCTCCTGATCATGACGCTACTCCGGTCTTCGATTATTGTTGCGTCTCTCAAAAAATCGTTGTTGCACGTCCTGAAGATTGCAGGGAATCCCAGAGGGAGCTATCGGAAGCAAGGGCCTTGGTCGAAGAAGCCGAGGGGTCGCTCTCCCGAACGGCAAAAGCTCAAGATGAAGAATGAGACGGCATGCAAATAAATCGAGAAGAACAGAGATGGGAAGTCTGTTAAAAGCAGGTTCTGTATCTGCACTGGTAGGTACCCTTGCGGGTCTACCGCTACCGCTCACTCAGGTTGCCGTGGTGTCCCGGCTGGTAATCCCTTCGGGGATTAACTTCATCAGCTGTCCGCTATTCAAAATCGCCTTCTGCTGCGCAGTCGGAAGATACTTGGACAACGTTCAGCTCAAGACAGGAACATCGGGGGCTTTCGGATTCATTAGAGGTACGTGCTCTGATCTCACGAACTGAATTTGTAAAGTTTCCTGTCGCATGCCTTTTCGAACGCTGTGTACATGGCCGAGGGTCCGGTTATATTTGTTTTTGCAGCCGTCGGTCTAGATTTCCGCTTCAAGATGTCCTTTTCCCATTGAAAGGCCAGAATCAAGAACGGTCGGTCTATTGAATTGCAGTGCCTCATTTCTTGCCCTCTATCCGCCATTTCTATTCATGAAATTCCTTGAAGCTTTGCATAACGAAAAACTTATTATTATTATTATTATTATTATTATTATTATTGGCTAATCCTCCACCTAAAGAAACAGTTTGAGACCTAACATCTAAAGTCAATTTGAAGCGTTTGAGTAAGATGGAAATTGAAATCTGATATCGTTGAGTCGCTAGAATTGTGGAGTTATGCGCGGCCTTATTGCGGCTGTTGTTAAACTACAGCATGGAGAATTATAGTGGAAATATTTTACCATACACTTGATATACAACTTATCAATCTTTTGACTAAATGTCTTTAACTACTCGATGGTTGTGCCGTTAGCCTTCTCATTGCTTTTAATAATGCTAATAGCCATATCTCATCGACTGAACGGACCAGTTCTATTCGATATCTCAATCCCTGGAAAGGAAGCGTTTAAAAGTAGTTCTTTTAATAAACTAATTGCATTTCCCATTCCAAAACCATCACTTACTCCTTACACATGTAAATATGCCACTTCATTCAGGAGAAGAGGAGAGAGCAATGACGTGCATGTGCCGCGACCACCAAGGACGATTGATTAGTGGTCACTCCTGTGCCATTCGACTTCGTCGCCGCCATAGGTTGAGGTACATGAGCTCTTCCAAACCCTAAGATTTCTAAGGCAGAGAAAGAAGGAGACAGAGGATTTGATAATTGAATCGGACAATCTCACGATGGTAAAAGTGACATGCAATCCATGGGAGATGTGTGTACTCCTCTCTGATTGCTTTGTCTTGCTCCCATTGTTCTCGAAGCTCCGGATGCAGCACTGTAGAAGGGAGGCTAATTTTGTTTCGGATTGGACTGCCAAAGACCATAAGCACAAGTCTCTTTACCTTCAAATTGGGTTATTTCACCCCCCTCTTACTCTTTTGGACTTATCATGTACTGATGCTCGTTTATTGGGCCCTTCGTTTTTCCTAATTGAATGGAAGTTCTGTTGTTTGGAGCAAAATATTTTCGGACCTTCATCCAAATTCTAAATGAAATTTCAACCCTAATTACCTAACATGACAATTACTACTACCGAAGTCTTAACCCCCCGCCCCCCCCCCCCCCCCACGTCTCTCTCTCCTGTTCTATTTATTAATCTAGAGGTCTTCGCGATTTTCTTTTTCTGACATGAGAATTTATCATTTGAGAATATATGTGGTGAGTTTTAGTTAAATAGGATATGAAAAGAAAATTATGAGAAATGAAGTACACACACTTAAATTATACTTAATTCTACTTTGAGATCTCCAGGAAGACTTGAATAAAAAAAATAATATTTTAGGCTTCGAAAGAAATACATAAGCACTAGATAAAAGGCCTTAGAATTTATTAGACGCGCCATAAAAGGTTATGCAAGCCCTTGTGAATTGATTTTTCCCATCAAAAAAGCGTTAGATTTCTCTTAATACTCGTACGTCAATTGTGTAACAAAAAAAAAATTGAAAATTGGCTTTGAAAATCAGTTTAATCAAGCTCTAGAGTAGGTAACTAATTACTTAGCATGACTAAACACAAAAGGGGCCACAGTAGGAAGCAGCTGCCTCATTTATAAATACATAAATAAATCTCTAGCGGTTAATGTGCTTGTGGACATGTGCTTGGTGATGTGATTTTCGCACCAAAATGAAAAGTTCCTTGCTTTCCATAAGGTTGGGAAACCGCTTTAGAAAGGTTGGGATCCTTAGTTAATTCCAATAAAATAAAAAGGTCGAGACAAGTCGGGATTTTTAGTGAATTCCAAAAAAGAAAAAAAAAAAAAAGGAGAAGAAGATCGGGTTCCCGAATGAATTCCGACCAGGTTGCGAAAATGGCTTTAGAAAAGGTCGGGATTTTTAATGAATTCCTTAAAAAAAAAAAAAAACAAATAAGGTTGGGATCCCGAGTGAATCCCGACCTGGGACCCATCCCGGGTCGGGAAAGCTGCTTTAGAAAAGGTCGGGGTTTTTAATGAATTCCCAAAAAAATTGATTTTTAATGAACTCCAAAAAAAATAAAAACAAAGAAGGTTGGGATCTCGAATAATTTCCGACTTGGTACCATCCCAGGTCGGGAAAAAAAAATCCCCCCACCCCTGCCAAAAAAAAAAAAAAAAAAACAAACAAATTGTCGGGATCCGGGATGAATTCCCACCTGGGATAATTGCTTTTCCTTTTGGGTTGCGTCTGCAAGATGCTTTTCCTTTTGGCTTGCGTCCACAAGATTCAACTCCGCGTCGATTATGAGTGGGAAAAATGGCCATCTCTCTCTCTCTCTCAAAATCTAGAGGTCTTCGCGGTTTCTTTCTTCTTTGACATGAAAATTTATCATTTGAAAATATATGTGGTGAGTTTTAGTTAACTAGGATTTGAAAAGAAAATTATGAGAGATAAAGTATACGTACTTCAGTCATACTTGATTATGCTTTGAGATCTCCGGTGAGATTAAATAAAAAAAATCATATTTAGGCATAAAAAGAAATGCATAAACACTAGATAAAAGTCTACAATTTAAACCCACCACAAAAGATTAGACAAACCTTTATCAATTGATCTTTTCTATCAAAAGAGCACTAGATTTTTCTAAATACTTGTTGTACATTAGTTGTGTAACAAATAAATGAAAATTGGCTTTAAAAATCAGTTTAATCAAGCTCTACAATAGCAAAGTCAGTACTTAGAGGATTAAACACAAAAGGAAGCATAAATTAGTCGGTATTCAAATAGTAGGAAGCAGCTACCTCAGTTATAAATCATAAAAAATCTCAACGGTTAATGTGCTTGTGGACTCGTGGGCACATGCTTTACATTTTAGTAACGCGACTTTCGCACAAAATGTATAGTTTTCTGCTTTCCATAAGGTGCGGATCCCAAAATGAAAAGCATTTTTCTCGTTTCATTTTGGCCACAATTTGGGTGAATTTCATTTTGACCAAAATGAAAAGCAGTTTTCCCGATGGGTCCTACGCGTACCCAGACAAATTTCAAGACCTGCGATGGGTCCCAGGCGTCAGACAAATTTCATTTTGGACCCATCTCGGGTCGGGAAAACTACTTTTCATTTTGGCTTATTGGCTTATGTAAAGCACATCACCCCGATGATAATCTCAAATGCGCGTCAATTGAGAGTGGGTAAAACGGCCTAACTTTTGTAAAGCACATCACCACCCATGATAATCTTAAATCTGCATCAGTTAGGAATGGGGAAAATGGTCACCTCTCTCTCTCTCTCTCAAAATGCACGAAGAAAAGCTCTTTCACTTCACTTTACAAACTCTCATACACAAAGCAAAAGCTCTAGATTAGAATTCTTTCAAGCGCGGTGGACGAGCTCCTGCCAGAGAAGCAGTCTTCAAACCCTACTCAATAACATGGCTGATCAAATTAAGACACTCCAAAGGTACTTGACTCATTTGTAGGAATATGCTCTTAAAAACTCTACTTATAGCTTTGATTGAGTAGCCGATTTTTTCCTTTCTTCCTTTTTTGCAATCTATTTCTCTTTCCATCATTTTCTTTCTTGATTTGCTACAGGGACGATGAGCAATCCCCACATCAGCAACAATATAAAAGTTTTGGCTCAATCAAGAAATTTCATATTGTATTTACTTTATTCAAGTTTCTCGCTGTCACACATTTCAATTCGTAACCCATTGAAGCACTGAGCCATACAGTTTTGCAGTTGTACATCATTTATGAAGTTATCTATCATATAACACTAATCCAAGTGACGGGCCCCACAAACCCCAACCTAATATATAAATACTTGTACATCATTTTCAAAACTCTGGACACTAAGTTGCTTCTATGGACAAGTCTATCTCTAGCCATGTGGCTTATCATCAACATGTGCCTGCTCGTATTTTCTTTGGCATCATCTGGTGTGCTTGCACAAGTTTTCAACTAACTTGAAGAGATTGTTCAACTGTTCGAAGATGTCTTGTTTTCATATGCTCAGTTTGACTTTTAAAGTTCCTACAATCATATTGTGTTAGTGTACCAATCTTATTGCATGTAATTTGTGTCATAAATTCTTTTTATTTAGGGAAGGGAGAATGTTATCATATACATGTTCTACTGAACAATAGTAAATTGTTTGTAGATTTTACGACTTTTGAAGCTCAGTTTGTCATGTTGCGTGAACTTGGAAGTAAAATATGGTTCATTCAATGGAATTTTTTATATGGCTTTTGATCCTCTCTTTTCCTTCTATTATAGTTTCATTGGTGTCATGTGTTCAAATTTTTTGACATTTTGATCTAATAGCTTTTCTATTATAAGTACATTATTTAAGCGAAATAATAATATCTTACAAAAGAAACAATCAAGGTAATATCTTTAGAACAAGGGCAATAAGGATGCTTAAACCTTCGCTTAGCGAAATCGATTTCCAAACTCATCCACTCTAGACAAAATTTTGGTGGCCAATCACACTGGGTAAAAGATTGTTGACAACTCCTTTTTTTATTAGTTATTTATATTAGTTGGTGACGTCGGTTTTTAAGAAAAGAGAGTACAATAGAGTCTTCGAATCGAGTCATATTTAAAAAAAAAAAAAAAAAAAAAAAAACTCTGTGCTCCATTCTCTCATCTCTCTCACTTCCCTTAACATTAATTGGCACCGTAACATTTACATTATTTCGACTATAAAGTTAAAAGTTTAACCATCCACCTTAATCAAAGGTTAATATAGCTAGAAAAATATTCAACATCAATTCACATAGCTTCACTAAGTAAATGTACCTCAATATACAGTCATATATTTAAATCACCAACAAATAAGCAAGAGTCATATAGGGTCACATGTTTTTTCAAATAGCAATTTATCTATAAATTTAGGTGTGCACAAACATGATTTCATGACAAAGTAAACTATACAATTTTAGGTGTTTAAAGAATTAATATGTTAAGGAGTTCTATCGAATTTTTAATTTTTTTCCTTAATCAAAGCCCAAATTTTATATTTTATGATACAACTGATGTGCAACAAGTATTTAGAAAATCTAGGACTCTTTTGATGGAAAAATTTCAATTGAACTTGTCTAACCTTTTGTGGTCTCTCTCTAAGATACCCTAAGACTTTTGTCCATTTATTTAATCCATGTCTTCAAAGCCGTTAATTTAATCCGAACACAATTAATGGTGGGCACCATTAATTTAATCCTGGATTAATTTTTTTTTTTTAATGTTTTCCAAAAGATGAAAGTTATCTTCTAATATAGACCAAATATATGAAAAGTGTTCTTGAATATATTTTAATTTTCTTTGTATTTTGTTTCGCACACAAAGCATGTGTGTTTTGGGCTAGCAATGGCAAAACGTTAGATGAGGGACATCACCGCAATTTGGAAGGAAACTAAACCTTCGACACTTTGAAACGCGGTTTCTAAAATCTCTTCATTTTCTAGACTCAATAACTAATCACCAATTATTATTCAAGTCTTTTCTGTTCCTTTGAATTTAGGACACGGCACGAGTGTCTTGGAAAGTTCTGTCAAAATAAATAAATAAGTTGATGAACAATCGAGTCTAGTCACTTTCTATCCTGGCGAACTTGGGACTATTGATTCGGCAAATTTGGACAAGTTGTTATGCCGGTGAACTTGGGTGAATTGTCATGTTGGTGAACATAAAGGAATTGTTTATCTGGTGAACTTGGGCGAATTATTTATTCGGAATAAACAATTCACCTAAGATTATGCTGGTGAACTTGGGAGAATGGTCATGCTGCTGAATTTGAAGTAATTGTTTATTTACAATTTGCCCAAGTTTATGCTGATGAACTCGGGCGAATTGTTTATTCGGCAGACTTTTAGCAAATTGTTATAGTTCGGGGCGAATTTTATGTTGGTCAACTTGGGGGCATTGTTTATCTGGTGAACTTGGGCGAATTGTTATTTGGCAAACTTTTTGTGAATTGTTATGGGTCAGGGCGAATTGTTATGCTAGTGAACTTAAGGGCATTGTTTATTTGGTGAACTTGGGCGAATTGTTTATTTGGCAAACTTTTGCAAATTGTTAAAGTTCAGGGCGAATTGTTATTCTGATGAACTTGATGGCATTGTTTATTTGGGGAACTTGGGCGAATTGTTAAAGTTCACCATAACAATTCGACAAACTTTGATTATGTGTCTGGTCGTCAATATGTGCTTGCTAATGTTTACTTTGGTATCGTCCGGCCTACTCACGCAAAGTTTTGACCACTTTTAGAAGATTGTTTAGTTGTTTGATGACATGCTATTTGCCCAAGTTTAGTTTGATTTTCGAAGCTCCTGCAATCATAGTGTGTATGCCGTGAATTTTGTTGCCTGTCATTTGTAATAAATACTTTCGTTTAGGGAAAAGAGGAGGTTACCATGCACATGTTCTAATTTGGTAAACCTTGCCTTATTGTCACGTTATATGTACACAATTACATTAAGTTTATTTAACTTTTTCTTGGCCAAATTACTTTTTTCTAAAGATAACAAAATGGGTCCACCGACCTATTTCTCAGTTCATATTCGTGGTTTTGAATTTAAAAATGAGTAATTTTAATTTTATGAATGAATTAAAATGAGTGTAAGAAACAAAGACCAACTAAAGATTGGTCTAAATTAATTTGACTAAGATTATATTTGAGTTAAGGTCTAAATATAATATTATTCTATATGTCACGCTTTCCTTTTCTTCATTTTTCTCCTTTTGAGGAACACCTAAAAACCAAGGAAGAGAGTGATTTTAATAATTTATATTGGTAGAACCATGATTTTGTTCGGGCCACTTGTCATAGATTATATGTATAATTATGAAGCGTTGATATTTATTTATTTAAATTTGGAATAAAACTCAAAATTTAGAAAATCGTGGGAAAATATCACGCAAAAGATTTATGGTAGCACATGTTCATCTAGCATGAAATATGAATGGACCACCTTCAAAGTTTAATTTCAGCTTAAATCATCACTAAACCAGTTTTTAATAAATAACTATTGAAGTTAAACAAGTAAAAAATATATATGGAAAGAATTCATGGGACACTTCATATCTTTGGTTTTTCTACCTATTGTAATTGTGCCAATTCAGTCCTAAACTTTTTTTTTTGGCCAATTTAGTCATAAACCTTTTATAATTGTGCAAATTCAGTCCATCCGGCCAAAATTGGCCGGCCAGCGCTGACGTGGACACCGGTAGAAGACAACTGGCCGGCAAACGCTGATGTGGCAATTTTAAAAAAAAAAAAAAAAAAAATTCGAATTTTTTAAATATTTTTTTTTTTTTTTTTTCACACATTCTCTTTCCGGCCGGCCAGCGCCGGCCGGAGGCAAGGGCCGGCGAGGGCGAGGCCTCGCCAAATCTGGCGAGGGTGAGGCCTCGCCAGATCCGACGAGCTCGGCCCTCGCCAAGGCTGGGGCGGAGGCGGGGAGGCAGTCGACCGGGCGGGGAGAGGGAATCGGGGGGAGGCAAAGCCGAGCTGAGGAGACGACCGGACGCCCGATCTGAGGGCCGGTCCGAGGGACGTCGAAGCTCGCTGCATCGCTCGGTTGCAAGCGGACGCCGCCATTGACGCCGAGGTTCGGCTGACGGAATCTAAGAGCTTCGCGGCGGTCGGAATCAAGCCGAGCCGTTCGTTCCGGTGGGGCGAATCGGGGGGAATTCGGCAGAGGGACTCGTCTTCTTCGTTGCGGCACGCGAGGGCATATGGTCGTCTCCTCAACTCAGCTCTGCCTCCCCTCGATTCCCTCTCCCCGCCCAATCGACCGCCTCCCCCGCTCCGCCGCTTCTTCTCTTCCAGGTCTCTCTCTCCCTCCCCATCTCCGCCCCAGCCTTGGCGAGGGCCGAGCTCACCGGATCTGGCGAGGCTGACCTCGCTAGATCTGGCAGGGCCTCGCCCTCGCCAGCGGCCGGCGAGGTTGACCTTGCCGGCCCTCGCCTCCGGCCGGCGAGGGCAAGCCTCGCCAGTGGCCGGCAAGGCTAACCTCGCCGGCCCCCGCCTCCCCAGCCGGCGCGGCCAGCCAGTGGAAAGAGAAGGTGCAAAAAAAAAAATATATATATATATATATATATATTTAAAAAATTAAAACATTCGAATTTAAAAAAAAATTAAAATTGCCACGTTAGCGTTTGCCGGCCGGTTGTCCCCTACCGGCGTCCACGTCAGCGCCGCCCGGCCAATTTTGGCCGGATGAACTGAATCGGTACAATTATAAAAGGTTTAGGACTAAATTGGCCAAAAAAAAAAGTTCGGGACTGAATTGGTACAATTGCAATAGGTTTAAGACTTTTTTGGTAATTCTCCTGTTCTTCTACCTTTAGTTGTACCTCGGGGCGTACTATGAAGTTGAACCTAAACAATGTCGCAACCTATCTCTTGGGGAGGAAAATATTAATTTAGATGCATTGTCAAATTTGGGCCAATGGCCTCTAAATTGGCACAAGTTTTCCCAAACTTATACTTTGTGTGACATTAGATTTGTGATTTTCATTCAATTGGAGTTGTCACTAGCCTATTGAAGTAAGCTAAAAACAAAGTGAAATATGAAAGAATATCTCACTTTCCGCATAATCAGAGATCATGAGAACAATGGGACTTAATTACACTAGTTTAGAACTAATACTCTTTCAGTACCTAAACTTGATATGGTAACCAATTGCCAGGGCAGCTATCAAATACTTTTAAGGTTCATCTTAACCATTCTAAAAATGAAAATAACACTCATAATTAAATGTAATCGAAGTAAAGACACATAGATAACCTAATATTGTCTCTTAAAAAACAAAAACAAAAATGGCATCCAAAAGTCCCTATTCTAAAGCCTTAAAAGCTTATTTAATTGAGCTTTAGTTTTTGAAAGACTTTCCACTTTTTAAGAGAAACTATTCGGAAAGCTAATTTTTGCAAGTTTTTTCCAAGGATTCATAATATTTCTGAATTTTTCAAAATTTCCGATTTTTTTTATGAATTTTATGAATTCTTAATTATTTAAAATTTATTATTTTGTCGTATTTTTCAATATTTTCAATTCTAAAAGGGACTCCGGGTCGGATTCTTGGACCCGTCCCGGGTAAGGGTCGGACCGGGTCTCACTGATCTGGCCACCAAACCTCTTTTATTATAACCGAAAACTCTTTTATCCCTTTTCTTTCATTTTTAATTCTTTTCCTGTTTTCCTTTTTTTTTTCTATTTTTTTTTCTCTTTTTTACGGTGCCGTCTTCTTCCGGAAGACTCAACCACTGTCGAGACCACATAAATTTTTCAATCAACACCCAACACTCCAAAATGCACAAATAAAGATGTATATGTTTCAGCAAATAATCGACGCATACTCGACACTCAGCTCTTCACCGTCCCTTATAACCGGACTGCCACCGTTAATCGCCGGAATGACGCCACTGGTGACCACCATAGGAGCACATAAAGATGCGGAGGTAAAAGGAACGCAAAAAGAAACGCTCGGATTTAGTCTTAGTGAGGATTATATGTGACCGGTATTGAATTTAGAGGCTAGCAAATCAATCGATACTAATCAACCCATGTCAACATATTCTCAGATTTGAACAAAATCATTGATTCATGTCTGAGGCATTTAATCAAACTGGTTATACATGTTTCATCCGCGATGCCTATATGCAATTCTAGGATGAATGATTGGTTCTTAATCACCGTTCTACTTCACATCGTCACAACAACATCAATATACGTTGATATCGCAAACATCAAATGGAGTTCATATCTGGTTTGAGGAAATAAAGGATGTTACGTGCAGTCACAGAGAAGTTATAGCGACCGAAATCAATAAAGGTGGCATTGGCCAATGATTAACAGCAGCGAACAAGTTCCGAGCGAGATCTACGCTCCTTGAGCTTTCTTCGCCCGAAAAAAGAACAACGTACGACCGAGGAGGACAGAGTGCTAGCTCGCCGGGGGGTGAGCGTGCGTGAGACAAAGGGGGCCAAGTTTCTCTTGTCAACTCACTTCGGCTTCGGCTCAGGTCATGGGCTCAAAGAAATAAGGAAAATTGGGCCAACGAAGAGATTAGGAATTAGGCCAATAGAGGGATGGGCTGGGCTGAATATTATGACCAAAAGAATGTGTAGATGAAACCGCCCCGCTCAATTTTTGTCATGTATTTTTTTTTTTCATCATCATATTTCATTGAAAAAAAGTCACAAAAAATCTCAAATTTTATCAACTATGACACATTTACTCTAAAAAATTTTGTGACATAAAAAATCCTAAGCTTATCTCAGTGTGACACATTTATTATACTGTACAAGTTTGAAGTTTTAAGTTTAGAGTAAATGTATCATAGTGAGTATAGTTTATGATTTTTTGTACCTTTTCCTTTTTCATTTTCATTCATTTTTTTATTACTGTATTTTTTTATCTTATTATCATTATAATATATATTTATTTTATTTTTTTGCAAAGTGGATGAACACTTGAAAGGTAGATAAAATTCAGATTTCAACAGTTGACATAATCATTATTGCTTCAATAAGGCATTTCCTTTTCCCACATATATCCCCTCAATTTTATCTTTCATAGGATCATCTGTCTTTTCTATTCATCCAAAGGAAAGTTTTCATTTTTTTTTTTTCGTTGGAATTTGTTGAAACCATGCCTAAAAGATTTTTTTAATTTTTTTTTGTTGTAATTTATTGAAACCATGCCTATAAGATTCTGTTAACTCCATCTCCCTCCCTCCGTCCTCCCAAACATAAATTGCATGGTTAAGGTACTACTAATCCAAGTTATTCACAGTGCTTTGCTCTACTGTGTTCCAAATATCGCACGATCAATGTAGTTATGGTCGTTTTAAAACAGTTTTGTAAGTTGGACATATGCTTTTCATCACATTATCACCCCACCCTCTCGTACTAAAGCATAATGGTAACACACTCCGGGTTGGTCTAAGTCCTCAACTGAAAAGCATAAAGAACAATCTAAGACTAGTAATTCTAATGAGACTAAGAAACATCACATGCTACGCCAAATACAAAGATGACACTAACTGAAACTTTGTTAGAATTCAAATCCGGATCTTGATTTAGTCACAAACAACTGATTTGATCCATTTGTCTACATCATAAAAACATCATGCTTATCACTTAACTTTTGTTTACACGGGTAAGCCTCGTGGTTACGGTGGATGACAGTACCAAGATCATTTTTGATCTTGAAACAGCTTTGTTGCATAGCTTACCAATCAAATCCAATATTGCAACGGTAAAATTTTACATCTCACAGTGGGATGCCAACCATTTCTTGATGGAAGGACAAGTACAATCAAGCTATCCTTTACACTAGATTAAGGACACGTTTGGGTATGCTTCGATACAAAGCAATAAATTTCTCGCTTGAATTTAAACATTATCCAAATTTCAAAAATTCATGCAAAAAATTATATATTAGTTTACATGTCATATATTGTGAAAGTTTAGATGTTATGGGTTGAGGAAAAAAAGTCAGTATGTGTCTGTTGTGAAAATTTTATTAAAGTAGAAGCCTATATAAACACAACTTAAATATTCACAACAATCCCAAGCGAGCCAACTGAGATAGATAACCACAAGCATGCCACACAACATCATCTTCTCCATGGTTCCAGTTTAGTCCCGTCCAAGAACAAGCAAAAGCGGTCACTGTCGCTAGAGAGTACGTTTATTCCTTTAATCCATCAGGCTGAACTTATGTATGCTCACACAGTTAAGGAATAGTCGCATGCTGATTACTATTTATGTGCTCATAGAATCGGAAAGAGAATTAGCCTCTCTCTGGAACAAGAAGAAAAAAAATACTCCCAAGCGCAATGTTCCGTAATTCCAAATTTGCAATAATTCTTATACACGGTAGCCGTGCATACACAATGAAAAATGGAGCTGCATTTCTCATCCCACTACACATTTATGCATTGTGCACTTTATGAGCTCATGGAAAATAAACAGTCTTACGAAGTTGGCATATAGTATACAACATGTACACAGTACACTTCACTAGATGTTGCACAGAACATGTGGATCGTGGAGCCTTAGCCTATTTCCGGGGCCAGTCTTTAAAACGATCAAATGGTAGCGGAAATTGGTTGCCCTCCATGGGCAAAAAAGAAATTGGTATTTGCCCACTGGCCTAGTCATTTTTTTTTTTTCAAAACAACTTCATTCATTGGCACAGAAATACAAGAGAGAAACAAAACAATTTTACTCCAAACTAAGATAAATGCAAGACAATTTCAAAATAAAATAAGCTCAAGATAATAAGATGAATCAAATTAGGGATCACGTGCTCAAAGAGAAGATTTGTGACTTTCTCAAATTAAAATCAATAGCCCATCATCGAATTCATATTCAGTAATGAGTAAACACTAAAATCTTTAATTGTTGTTATGATTTGCTATTTGCCGGTGTGTATTTAGATTCGGCATCCCTAATGCTATCACTTTTCAGAGTAACAAGATTGAATGAGTATAGATCCAATATCTATAAGAGCAAAACCTTTATGAAGCTCCTTTGATCTCCTTCGAAATTGGACTTATACACCAACGAGACTCGAGAAAAACGAAACCCCGAAATCATAAATGCAGAAAACCCAAATTTAGAATAGATTGGGATAGAAACCTCTCGAAACGAGAGAGACACTTCTATATCAGTCAAACAAGAAAATGAGGAATTTGGGAAATTGGCAGACCGATCGTAATACTGTTGCCCTACCATGGGAAAAAAATGGAATTTGGGGATGGCAAGCCCACCGTAATATCATTGCCTGAGTAGGGGGCAAAGAATAATGTCGGCCAAAAGGAATCTGGGGATGGCAAAAGGATCGTAATTACGTTGGCCGACATATAGGCAAAAGAGGAATTTGGGGATGGCAGGAACGTGATTACGTTGACCGACTTTGGGGCAAAAGAGGAATTTGGGGATGGCAGGAACGCGATTACATTGAGGATGGCAGGAACGCGATTACGTTGAATGACTTTGGTGATGGCAAAAGGACCGTAATTATCGTTGACCGACTGTGGGCAGAAAAGGAATTTGGAGATATGGACAAAAGTTTTGTTTTTTCATCCAACCGTTGATGTAACTCTCGAGGGGATCTGACGGTCCTGTCCTGACCCTGGAAAAAAGATAGCAGACAACTCGGATGCACTTCTGCAAAAAGTCAAGGTCTCTATCAGTTAAACACGTGAAGTAAACAAAACAATGCAGATCGGAATATTAAGAACAAGAAAAAATTGCACCCCCGGCTCTATAAATACTCCCCGCCCCCGATTGCCTCTTCCACTTAATTATTCACAAAGCTCAAAAACCATCCCAGAGTTACATTCGGATCCCCCATCTCCAAAGCATGACCGATCATACGGTAACACCGGAAAGGTACCACCTTATGAATCCGTTTGAATATCTTCTAAAACCTCTGCTTAGAGCATGGCCTAGTAGCTAGTTCTCTTTTTCTTTTGAATCTGTTCTTCTTATTAACTTCTTCCTAATTTGGTACAGGGAGAACGGGCAATCACAAAAGTATCAACAGCAAGAAAGTTTTGATTCAACCAAGAGATTTCACATCATATTCACTGCATTCAAGCTGCTCATCATTACCCATTTCAATTTGCAACGTACCGACACATTGAGCCACTCGATACTGCTATTTTACATCATTTGTGAATTCATCTATATTGTAGCATTAATCAAAGTGACTGGATCCTCGAGCTCAAACCCGATATTTCGGTACTTGTACATCATATTTGGGGCTCTCGCTTCCGAGTTACTTCTTTGGATGAGCCTGTCTTTGGCCATGTGGTTAGTAATCAATATATGTTTGCTAGTGCTTGCTTTGACATGTCTACTCATGCGAGACTCTAATGGTCTTCATGAGATTGTTCAAGTGATCAATGATGTGCCAATTGATATTTGAAATTCTGGCAATATGTTGAATTTGGGTATTGATTTTGTTGCACGTGATTTGTAATAAATCCTGTGATTTTGATAATCTATTTATATAGATCCATGATTACACTTTAGTCAAAAAGTCTTCCCACGGTCCCTTGAAGGTTCCAATTATTAGATGGTTATGATCAGAACTCACAGCCAATGATCCTGCCTATACAGTCGTCGGGGTTGGGTAACGCCAAAAACGGACAAATGTGATTATTATCGGAGACCCCAAACAATGCTTAATCAACTCCTGGTTTGTCAAATTTGACAATCTGCCCAGTGATTGCATAGCCTGTGTCTTAAGCCTTAAATCTCAAGATAGCAATTCTAAACCAAGCCAGCTGAGCATTCTCAATCCCACATATCAAAACTATCCATTTTCTCACCCTAGAAAGTATGTGAAAAGATCAAACTAAAATCACATAAGGTATCTAACTCGCAATTCAAGTAGGTCATAGTCAACTCCTATCAAGGCCTCCTTCCCTATGATAACTAGCAAAAGAAGGGGGTAAAAACAGAAAAGAAGAAGCTGCTGTACAATTTACCTTGGAACAATATACCAACGCCATCTAATAATAATACCCTGACTTAATACAAGACTAAAATAAACTTATCTTATCCCTCTCGCTTTACTCTAGGCTAAAATTGGGCAACTACTGAAAAGTGCAAAGCCATCTCCACATCCGGTAAATTAAACATATACAATACGTGACTCACTCTCTCTATTGAGAAATGCCGAACAACATTATATTAATACCACAGCCATAAACGACTACCTAGTCTTATGGGCTTTGGCTAACTTCTCCCTTCTTTTTTCACAGCCTTGAGGACTTCGTTTTTACTCACTTCCCTTTTACTCTTTGACAGGTAATCGGGCCTGGTCTCCTGACCCGGCCCGGTGCCTTTTCCATATTAATAAATAATTAAAAAATCCAAAAAAATTCAGAAAAAAATGGTTTCGATCGAAATCTACAGAAAATAAGTTTTTGAAAAGATGGTCCTGAGTGTGATGTGCGCATGCAAGGCGTGCCAATTTCAGAGAGCAAAGGGAAATAGGGTGCTCCATTCAAGTTAAGTGCGATTAATTGGAAATTTATTAAAGGAAATTAGAGTGCAGGACTTGTAACTAAATGAAATATATATATAAGACAAAAGAAAATAAAAAATGAGATAGGAAAATTGAAAGAAATTTAATCGCGATGCTTGAATTAATTGGAAATGAAGGTGGACTAGAAGAAACTCAAGTACACGTCAAAGAAATTAAAATTGCCAGAATCTAAACACAGCTGAAAAATGATTAGTTTTCATTAGTTTCATAGTTTAGGAAAAGTGATTTCCTTGTTGATAAAAGGGGAGTCATTTTTCCCCGATTTAAGTTTGTTGTTTTCAGTTCATGAGAAATGATTTTTGTAAATCGGTTAGTTTTCTGCTATCTAATCACTAGAAAGTCGGAAAACAAATTTCAAGTAAAATGAACAATTTGAAAAATATTTTTCTACAAATAAATGGATATATCGCTTGGAATAACTAACTAACCAAAAATATTTTCATCATTGATAATAATTTATATTTATAGTTTTTCGTGGACAATGAAGATATTTTCATTTAAATATTTTTATAGTCGATATAAGTCATCATTTTCAATTTTTTTTCCAAAACATGAATTTTTCGAAACAAATGGTAGTAAAATATTGTTTTTCCAAAAACCTTCCCTCAATCCCTTTTACATACGTGAATTACGCCACTTTACTAGGACTTTTATTGAAATTCATACTCTAACATGACAACTTAAACCTCCCTCTCTTTTCAAATCTAGAGGTGATAATTCATCATTTGAGAATGTATGTGGTGTGTTCTAGTAGAATAGGATTTGAGAAGAAAATTGGGGGCATGCAATATATGTACTTTGTCTTTAGTCAATACTTATTTATGCTTTGAGATCTTCCATGAGACAATAAAAAAAAAACTACATTTTAGGCATAAAAAAGAAAAGGAAGAAAAAAAAGCAAAAGCTTTTAAAAAGTTGGGTTATTTTAAAAGCGTCACAGAAGATTTAACAAGCCTTCATCAATATTTATTTCCATTAGAGGAGCCTCAGATTTTCTAAATACTCAGTTATACATCACTTGTATAACAAGTACAAAAAATGGCTTTGAGAATCAACTTAGCCAAGGTGTAAAATAGCTGATTAGTGAGTACAAAGCATGACTACACACAAAAAAGGGGGCAGAAATCAGTCAAGTAAAAAAGAAAGAAAAAGGAAGCAGCTGCCCCATGCACAAATCAGAAAACATCGACGGGCTGAGGATACGAGTTCCCGGGCAGCCATGCATGTCCTCAAGCGTTGATGAAACAACGGTTGAACATGACTGGTTTCAGAGACCGATTATAATATAAATTGATTGGTTGCACTCCTCGGCTGAACGAAGGACGCTGAACCGCAACCCCCGTTACTAAATGAAGGGAATTTGCGAGTCTCGGGTAGAATCCTCGGCCAATACGCGAAGGATCCTCGGGTAGTGCATCCTCCATTTAATAAGGAGCTGTACGGTAGAGATTTGGTTGCATTCGGTCTCTGGAACCGATCATGTCCTCTCACCCGTTGATTCGGAGTGGTTGAGTAATTCGTTAATCTACAGAAATTCTGAACTAATTAGATAATATACAAAAGATAAGAAATGGCTAACACGGTTAGAGCCGCCCGCCCTCCCTCCGCCTCCTCTCTCAGAGCTCGTGCTGGGGATTGCCTATATAATGCACGAGCCAGCCCATCGCTTCGCTTCACTCTCATACACCGATCAGAAAGCTCGAGATATCAGAAAACGTTCAAGCTAAGTGGAGGAGCTCCTGGGCCACTTGCAAAGTCTCTTCCTTCCTGCTCTTCGAATCCTCTTTGTTCCCTGTACGTGCTCCCCTTCTCCACAGCCATGCCGAATCAAACACCGACTTTGGAAAGATAGGTCATTCATTCACGTGAATATGCTCTTCAGATTTCTCTGCTAGGAGCGTGCTAAAGAGCAGCTGGTTTATTTTCTCTTTTGAATCCATCTTTTCTCCAGATTAAAATACCTTCCTGATTTAAAGTAGGACAACGAGCAACCACAAGAAAGTTTTGGCTCAATCAAGAGATTTCATATTGTATTTATCTCGTTTAAATTGCTCGCTATCACACATTTCAATTCGCAATCTATCGAGATGATGAATCACACGGTTTTGCAGTTTTACATCATTCGCGAAGTTATCTAACTAATAGCATTGATCCAAGAGCCCAAACTTGATATACAAATACTTGTACATCATTTTCGGGACTCTTGACGCCGAGTTGCTTATTTGGATTAGCCTATCTCTAACCATGTGGCTGATTGTCAATATGTGTTTGCTTTGGCATCATCCGGTCTTTATGATCAGTTTCAAGAGATTTTTCAACTGTTTGACGATGTGCCTTTTTTTCAAGTTTAGTTTGATTTTTAAAGCTCCAGCAATCATACTATGTTTGTGTATGAAATTTGTAGCATGTCAGTTGTGTTATAAATTCTTCTGATGTGGGGACGAGAGAATGTTATCATATACATGTTCTATACTAAACATAGTATATAGTCTATAGATTTTATGTCTTTGGAGCTTATTTTTTCATGTAACGTGAACTTGGGAATAAGATACGGTTCGTTGATTGGAATTATTTATTTGGCTTTTCATCCTTTCTTTTTTCCTTCTATTATAGTTTCATTAGTGTTATCTGCTTAAATTTTTTGACTTTTTGGTCTAATAGCTTTTCTATTATATATACATTTATTTTAGGCATGAATAATAATATTTTACAAAAGAAACAATCAAGGTAACACCATTAGAACAAGCGCAACCGGGGTGCTAATACCTTCTCTTTCGAGATAAATTCCCAAACCCGTGCACTCTAAACAAAGCTTTGATGGCCAATCATAACGGGTAAAAGAATGGTGTCAACTCCATTTTTTGTTATTTATTTACATTCGTTGGTGACGTTGGTTTTTAAGAAAATGAGGGCAATAGAGTTTTCTGATCGAGTCATATCATTATGAAAACTCTATTCTCTATTCTCTATTCTCTCATCTCTTTCACTTCCCTTAACATTAATTTGCAGAGTAATTTTTACATTATTTGGACTAAAAAGTAAAAAGGTTAACCATCCAACTTAATGAAAGGTTAATATTGCTAGGACAATATTCGACATTAATTTGCAAAGCTTCACTGTACCTTGATATGCAGTCCTATAACTAAATCACCAATTAATTAAACAAGAGTCATATAGGGTCACATCTATTTTTTCAAATAGAAATTTATTTATAAATTTAGGTATGCACAAACATGATTTACAGTTCAAAGCTCACTACATAGCCTGTTGAAAATTTATACACTCGGCACAAATAGATCCTGCATCAAAAGCTTTACAAGATGCTATACTGAATCATTTAACACCTAAAATTCATGGAGTAACATAGACAGAAGCAAGGAGCTTGCTAAACTGACTATTTTTTCAATGCCAAAACAAAGGTTTAAGGCATACGAATAGACTAAGGAGACAGAAAATTTGTTCATAAGTACTGTTTAATGATGTTTTGTCCTTACAATTATCAGTCTCACCATGGACTACCCTTGATGTTAATGCTGATCCAGGATCAGATGAGTATGATAGTTCCATATGTATGAAGTTTGCGTGAATATAGCATCAGACACCTACTGCTATCTATATAGACATTAGAAAGCTAAGAGTTATAGTTCATGGTGAAAACCAGTTCAGATGGAGTATCAAAAGGATTAAATGTGTGGTGCTAATCAGTCGAGACAATAGTGACTCGCACAACACGAGCTGAGTCAAGGGAACAAATCCAGATAAGTGGTCACTTGAGAACTTCCAGGAGGTGAGGTGCAGAGTTCAATGCAAGTCAATCATCACAGCTCTCTTCCGATGGTTTATGTTTGAGGGCATAAGTTACAGTATGATTTGGCGTCCAAATATAGGTAGACATATGGCGAGAGTGCTCCATGGCTTAGAAGTCAGATCACAATCCCTCGTTTTTCATGATATCAACTTCGGAGTCATCTAATATTAAGACCTTTTGGTAGCAGAAGAACTACTCAACTTCGAGAACTTAATGAAATAGGCTTTGATCCAGAGGATTTAAAGGTTCTCACTTCTGTGGTAAAAAGCATTAAGAGAACCATAACACCGGAGGAGAGCAAGATGAAAGAAAGAACAGAAAGTGGACAGGCAGATATAGTCGCGAATCTTTTTCTTGGCACAGAGCAGGCCTTGGATCTCAGATTTGTAACTCATTTACATAAATGAGGCTGTGTCCATGGCCTCATCCCACGATGGAAGAAAATCATATGATAACAAATAGAAGAAATAGAAAAGTAAAACCTACCATAAAACCATATGCACGAGACACCACTACAGAATCAATATTCTTGTGTTGAAGTAAAATCACATTGCAAATTAAGAATAGCTCCTTTTGGCCAAATAATAAAGAAAAAGATGGAAAGTAGCTCCTAACATAAGGGAAAAAAAAAAGTAATTATCAAATGATACATGCCAACATTCTCCATAATCTAGCAGTGACTGCCATCACAACAAACAGATCCTGTATATCAATCATCAATTTGAGAAAGAATAAACATCACAAACTTGTAACAAAATGCAGTAATGCACTTTCAAACACCCATGAAGGCGCCTTGCAAACAACTAAAAACCATCACACTTACTTGAACACCAGCACTGAAGTCTTGTAGACTTTAATTGCCAATTCTTGTAGACTTCAATTGCCAATTCTTGCCCATCAGATTTTGTTGCATATAGAAATTTGCTGATGAAAGTCAGAGCGACAAAAGGGTCAAGAAACTATGCAGTAGTAGCAAGAATACGATATCACAAGTAAAATTGTGAAATTATAACGATGACGTGGAGAAGTTCTACCTACAATCAATTGGCAGAAAAAAGAAAGTAGTGATTACTGCTGACTGTACATGACAGCATACTTCTTTACCAATTATAAATTCCATGGTCAGAGATGAAATAGAAAATTCAGCATTGTCCTGTGGGCTTGAAGGATAATGATTTAGTCAAACTACCACTCTATGGCAAATAGTTGGTAATTCTTTCTGTCAGGCAAATCAAATAAAGTACAGACTCCGAAAGGTTCTGTGCTCGATGAAAGCAACAGAACACCCATTTTCAACAATAATTAGCTCATACATATATGCTAAAAAGTCAACATATTAGATTGTCCAACCTTCGGTTCCTCAGCCATTCTATCATTGCAAGTATTTAGCACGCCGTGTTTAATTGCTATTTTTGCAATAGCACTGCTCTCCCACAACTTTACCATGGCCTCAGCAAGACCTTGCAGCTTTCTGTTTCTTCCTACAAAAAAAGTAGGATTAGTTTAGAACGATTTTGAGACATAGTATAATCAAACCAGTTTGTCAGCCATTAACCAGCAATGGCAGAAAAGCACAAAATTTATTGCCATTGATGCACACATACCCAGGGCAAAATGTGGAGGCATTGTTCTTGCAAGTCTAGGAAACCTGGTCATCTCTTTGTTTCTCAGACAATGTCTAACCCCATAAGGAAGAAGCCTAAATGGAGGTTTATATCCAGGAACCTCTGAAGGAAGCAAGTCAGCATCAACTGGAACTGGCTCACAGCCTGACCAATCCTTGAACCGTGGACCCAACTCATCTAATAAACTGTTAGGATCATTCATATCCATGCGTTTTTCCTTAGACAGATCCTTCATATATTCTGCAGAACCACATAAAATCCAGCCTCCTTCGCTATGAAAAACATCGCTGGCTGTGTCCTCATTTTTCAGAGAATTTACACTGGTCTGTATTTTTTCGTTGTACGATTGGACACAAGGAAGCGTATAGGCCATCCCTCGGTACAACACCACTGAACTTCCAGATCTCCATATAACAAAGCCTCCAGTCCTACTCTGACAAGGCAAGTGTATTAGAGGCTCATTATCTCAGTGCATCAATGATTCATGATTAAAATAAAGACTCTCAAGTCTCCAACGCCAACCGAGATTTATTCAAGTGATTACATCTTTGAAGTCATGATTTTATATCCATTCCAGATGTCAAAAACGGCACCTAAATGCACGCAAGCAATCAGCAAACTCATGAAAGTTCCAGGCTCATCAAGATTCAACCTTCATTTACTTACTTATCCATAAGCAAAGAAGAGACCAGCACTAACCTCCAAAGTTTCATGGGTTCTTTTCATGTTAAGTGACTGGGGACCTTCAAATTTCAACTTCACCACTTCATCCTCTCTCCACTTCTCATGTATAGAATCCACCAAAGCCTGGGTAATCCCTGCATCCCCAACTTTCATCCTCTCCACCATCCTGAGAGCAATTTTCCTAAGCCTCCTGAGCTCATGTTGCGGAATTACTCTCTCCGCCAAGTCCACATGCTTCCTCGACTTGGAAACAGCTGCAGAAACCGCTTCCATAAGGAAATCCTCTAAGAACGTGGACACTTTTTTCTCAGCTGGAGCTTGAACCGAAATGAGAGAGAGGACAGAAGAGCCAGACCACTGCCCTCGGAATGTTGGAGATAGAGAACTCCACAACGCTCCATGGCTACAAGCCTACAATGCTCGCGAAATCGTGCAGTCCGTAATTTCTCGCGCAGATGGCACGCGAGAAGAAGCACGATATTTCTACCTTCGGTCATTATAGCGCTTCCTTCTGATCCTAGAAAACGTACGAAAAAACCTACTGACTGCCCGTGAATTTTCTGAATCACCGACGGATGCTGCAATCCGTCGGCCATGTTTGCAACAGGCTATGGGGACCTGCAGTTGGAGCTCCTGAGTATGCAATATTCAAACAGGACCACAAAACAAGCAGAACAACTTGCGATTGATCAAGGCAAGAAGCTCCTTCAGTGCACAGAAGCATTCCCATCATCCATTACTTTTGCGTTCTCATGTTGATCATGGCGTATATTCGTCATAGGTAGGGAAACATACAGGAGAACATCGCGGCGAACATGAGTAACCACAGATAAACGGCTTTAGCATGAAGATCTTAGAGTCTGAGATAATCGGAAAGAGCATATCATCTTGAAAGATCCTAGAGTCTGGAGGGCGTCGACGCTGCTCTGCAGGTGGTTGCAGAAATGGGATCCCAAATCTCGGCCGCCCAAGCAGATTAATGCGCGAAGGAAAGCGGCACCGGAGCAGAGATGGAGCGAGCAACGGAGCAAAGAGCGAGCGTCGGAGCAGAGACGGAGGAAGCGACAGGACCAGCAAGCGAGCGAGCGCCGGAGGGCGATGGCGGGGAATGGCCGCTTGACAAACGCAATGCCGGAGCAGCAACAACGAGCGCGGAGTAGCAAACGAGAGCGAAACCAGATATTCAAAATTTGAAAGCTTCGCTCGCATTTTCTTCTAGAGGAAAGAGAATATGTGCAGACTCTCTGCAGAGGCGCTAGCGTGCAGGCGCTAGAGGAGAGAGAAAGAAGATTATTTACCATCTCGGCGAGCCCACCTCACAGTGCCTCGTCAGTCCACGTGGTGCTCCATGATTGGTCGGGACCATGCTGACATGGCACTCCCCCACCCAATATTTTCTCTGGGGCGGCAATTTCTTGGTTCCTGCAAAAGCGTCTTTAAATCGTTCCCCAGGTCAATACCCACGTTTCGACCTAATCGTTCCCCAGGTCACGATTCATTGACCTGGGGAACGATTCGGTCGATACGTTCCCCCAGTCAATATTGATATTGACCTGGGGAACGATTTAGAGACGCTTTTGCATGAACCAAGAAATTGCGGCCCCTCATTTACCAAAAAAAAAAAAAAGAAATTGCTGCCCCTCTCCACGTAGGGCTATAAATAGGCGACGACCCATCCCTTTGCTCCACGACCATCACGCAGAGCAAACGCTCGAGAGATCAGAAATTGTTCAAGCGAGGGGCTGGGCACCGGCAAAGTCTTTTCTTGCTCTTCGAATCCTCCTTCGTCTCCTGCACTCACTCCCCTTCTCCACAGCCATGCCGAATCAAACAGCGACTCCACAAAGGTATGTTATGCCCTTCAGATCTTTGTTAAGAATGGGAGAAAGCAGTCAGTTTCTTTTCTCTTCTGAATCTATTTTTTCTTCTTCATTTAATATAGTGATGACGGGCAACTACAACATGAGCAACAACAAGAAAGTTTTGACTTGACCAAGAGATTCCACATTATATTCACCTCGTTCAAGCTGCTTGTCATCGGATACTTCAATTTGCAGTATATCGAAGCATTAAGCCAAATGATTTTGCAACTTTATATTATTTGTGAAGTTATTTATCTCATAGCATTGATCAAAGTGACTGGACTAGTTCGCCCAAACTTGATGTACATGTGCTTGTACATTGTTTTTGGAACTCTCAGCTCCAAATTGCTTCTTTGGACAAGCTTATCTCTAGTTACGTGGCTGGTCATCAATATGTGCTTGCTAGTATTTGCTTCGGCATGGTCTGGGTTGCTTGGACAAAGTTTTGACTACTTTCGAGAGATTATTCCGTTGTTCGAGGATGTGCTGTCTTCCCAAGTTTAGCTATTTAAAATGAATTTTGTTGTATGCCATTTGTCATAAGTATTATTTGTATTGAAAAAGAGAAGATTATGATTTGCATGTTCTGAGTATTGCCATGTCATGTACACAGTTACTTTAATGTCATTTGATCTTTTGCTTGGCCTTTTTTTTTTTTTTTCTAAAGTCAACAAAATGAGTGCATTAGCCCATGTTTCAATTCATATTTGTTGGGTTGAATTTAAAATTAGTCACTTCAATTTTATGAATTGATTACAATGAGTTTTAAGAAACAAAAACCAACTAAAACTTGATCTAAATGGAATTGATTCAGATTATATTTATGTTAACATATTAAAACCATTACCATTCCATGTGTCACGCTTTTCTTTTCTCCATTTTTTCCTTCCGAGGAACATCTAAAAAGCGAGGTAGAGAGTGATTTTAATAATTTATTTTGGTAGACTCATAATTTTTTTTGGGTCACTCATCAAAAATTACATTATACCTAATCGCTGAAAGCAAGAGATTAGACGCTCAGGTGCTTTGTTAATACTGATTGTATCATATATCATTTGCGAGCATTTCTTGATGTCGTAGTCCTGAAATAATGCTTAACTAATTCTTGGTTTTGGCAAGCCTTGTGATTGCACAGCGAGCGTTCGACCATTACTCGCCTGAATCAAGCAATAGGCCTTTAATCTCATGATGGCTATGACAAACCAAGCAAAACCAAGCATTCTCAATCAAACAGGTGAAATTTATCGATTCTCTCACCTCCGAAAGTAAATTAACATAAATGAATAAAATTACAGCAGGTATCTAACTATTAGATAGTGGACCGTAACAGCGATTCGATTAAGTCATAGTCAACTCCTACCAAGACCTCCTTCCTCACAATAACTAGCAAAACAAAACTGCTATACGGTTTACCTTGGAAGCCTATACCGGCATCGTCTAATAAAGATAGCCTGACACAATACAAGATCGCCTAAACTTATCCCTCCCGCTTTACTCTCAAACTAAAACTGGGCTACTGCTGGAAATTGTAAATTAATCTTATCCAATAAATGACTCAACTCGTTCTCTCTCTATATCTCGACAAATGCAGAAAAAACACGTATAGCAATACATGCTAGAAACAACTACCTAGTCTTGTGAGCTTTGGCCAACTTCTCCCTTCTTTTCTTCACAGCCTTTCACAGCCTTGGGGACTTTGTCTTTCCTCGCTTCCCTTTTTTCCTCTTTGACCTTCTTTTTGTTCTCCTTCCTAGCAGCCTTCTTGTCAACAGGAGCCTGCACCTCAGTTTCGGAAGCTGACTCATTCCTCCCGAATCTTCATCTACATCTATATCAGACTCGGACTTGCAACTGCAAGCTTTAGTATCATCACCAGGATCGCTCGGCTTTTCTTTAGCATCAGTGTCGTCCTTTGTGAGAGTCTTATGTAACCCTGTAATAGTCTTGTAGTACATGTCCCCAGTGTCTTTCCCACTTGTTATCCGAAGCACATCCTCTTCCACATTTTTTCACCAAATCTAGTGTCTTTGGTATGTATGACTGAAAGAGAGCATAAAACAAACAGTTATTAACCAAGGCAATAGTATAAATGACCTGTAACGTCACCTCATGTAATGAAGAATGCAAATTTAGATTACTACTCCCTGCAGAGCGCATTATAACATCTCTCCATAAAACAAACCACAAATGTGTAAAGCATTTTCTCGGCATCTGGTTTCCATTTGAAAAAGTCTCATGAGTAAAAACTGGTGCACCA
This sequence comes from Eucalyptus fibrosa, assembly GCA_017140475.1. Lineage (NCBI taxonomy): Eukaryota > Viridiplantae > Streptophyta > Magnoliopsida > Myrtales > Myrtaceae > Eucalyptus > Eucalyptus fibrosa. Next base: position 19,163,170 of record CM029509.1, on the reverse strand, counting down.
AGAAGCAGGCGTCGCTATGAACTTGGACACATGTAGCTTCCACTTGATCTGGAAATTCCTCAGTGCATTGCAAATTTGGTCCCAGGGCTATATAATATTTTGTTTGACAAAAAAACATCACAGTTCAAAGTTCACTACATACCTTGTTGATAATTTATAAACTCAGGGCAGTTAGATCCTGCATCAGAAGTTTGCAAGATGCTATACTAATAGGCATTTACTACCTAAATTCATGGAGTAACATTGACAGAAGCAAGCTTGTTATACTGACTGTATTTCAATCCAAAACAAAGGTTCCAGGCATATGGATTGACTAAGAGACAGAAAATTTGTTAAAAAATACTGCTATTATCGATGTTCTGTCCTCACAATTATTTCTCAATTCCAGCGAGACTTCTCCATGTTAATGTGGTCCAGGTTCAGATAAGTACGGACATTCCATATTTATGAAGTTTGCAGGAATACAGCACCAGACACCTACTGCTATACTGTATAGATCGTACAAAACTGAGTCATAGATCATTCTAAAAACCAGTAAGCATCAAATATTGACTCTACTCACAATTCTACCAGTTAAACTACCATGTGCTAGTTGCACTGCACGTGCACATCGGTAGTCAGTTTTTTCCTACTTTTTTCCAGGCATGTGAACGTAGGAATTTCCTTCTACTTTTTTCATCACTTAAAAGACCATATCTACTGAAAAAAATCGCAGATAAATAGCCCAGAACATGAATTTTACATGCTTTCTGACCAGCCCACCGTCATGAGAATTGATGAGCCCACATGGCTATATTGATATCTATCTCCTTACATAATCGCTAATGAGGAACAAAAGCATAATGCAAGAGTTGAGAAAATGCTGATGTCCCAATAACCTGTATAAAAACGGAGTCTGCAATTTCATCTTCTGGCGACAATACATTTCCTCTCTCCGAAATTCTTTGCTGAATCTGCAATGGAATCAAAGTGTTATTTGAGAGACCAGACAAGAGTTCTACGGATAATGCTGGCTTGAGAAAAAAGATGGTGAAATTTAGATCGTAAAGGAATAACCTCTTCCAAATAACTATCAACTCAGTTATGGATGAATCAACAATAAAATCAAAGAGCTCCCGCATTGTCATTACACCAACGCCATGTTTCTTGAAGAAGTCCTGTATTAGTGGCTCATTAACCCATGTTTACTTATGGAGGAAATAAAATGCCCTTACAAACAAGAAAACTATTCATTCAGTAGGACAAATCTTACAGAAACATGAAGGCAGTCTTCTTGCAGGAAATCAAGAGCATGAGGATGATCAAGATCAACAGTCTGAGAGACATCAATAATATAAAAGTGCTCCTGCCAAACAGGTGGGAAATACAGTCAGTTTTCTGGCACCTTCTGCATTCTGATATTTCATGACCACATAAAAACGGTAAGTAAAGAAGAGAAATGTATGCTCACCTCAAAATATAGGATGTTATATTCACTCAGATCTCCATGCACAAGTTTGCATTTCTGATACATTGTTCTCATAGCAATAATCAGCTGAGAAAAGTAAACTTATGTCAGTTATAGATAACAGGCTGCCAGCAAAATATAATGTAAAACTAGAAATAAAGGCCCAGTCTTTTGCAACCAAAAGACAGAAACTACCCTTTTCCCCATCCACCCACCCCCTTCCACTCTTCCCAAAAGAACGAAAAAAGAGGGAAAATATAAGAAAAGGGAACCTCGCAATCTCTCTTGCAGAACATCCAATGGCGTCTCTCACTTGCTCACGGTGCATCTACTTGACATCAACAATCACAGTTCACGGTGACATGACCCATAGTAACCAAATCACTACAATGTGCAACACTAAAGCTGACAAACCTCCCGATAGCTTTCGCGCAACTTGTCCAGAGACAAAGTGGCATCCTTAAGACGAGGTGCAGCCCAACCAGCCTTGCCTACAATAAGGAAATTAAACAAAATCTATCGCAACTAACTCCTGTAACTTTAATAAAGCTGAAAGCCAAAATGAAAAGAGGAAATTGCAACGTAACTAGAAAAGACTGAAGATCCATTGGCTAGAGCGAAGGCATCCACATTATGTTAATAACCTTCCCAGACTCTTCAGTAGTAGTTAGTAGAATTCTGAACCTTTGTTTTGGATGTCTTCAAATCGAAACCGTTGATCAGATCAACGGTCTCGATTTCATTTGACGGCAAAAGGACGACCATTGCAGCAAGCATTGAGGCTTCGATTTGATTTGATTTGAGGGGAGGGGAAAAGGTCACCAACGGGAGTGACAACTTTGACTTGATTTGAGGGGAGAGGGGAAAAAGGGCCCAACGAGAGCGACCTTTTAAGTTTTGCACTTAATCGGCCTATTTCTTTAGTTTCTCACATCATCGGTGATGACCCTCGCATCATCGGTGATGTGAGAAACTAAAGAAATAGGCCGATCTCGTTGTAACCCTTTTTCCCCTCAAATCAAATCCACACCATTCATTTGCGAAATCGAGTCCGCGTCGATAACTAGGGGAGTTGTTACCGTGTCACCTCTCTCTCTCTCTATAAAAATGCATTGGCAAAGCCCTTCTTCCACTTCACAAACTCCCGTACACAAAACAAAGGCTCCAGATCAAAATTCTTTCAAGCGAGGTGGATGAGCTCCTGCCGGAGAAGCAATCTGCGAATCCTTGGTCTCCGCACGTACTCCCCTTCTCCATAACATGGCCGATCAGACGGGGACACCCTAAAGGTCCGTAACTCATTCATGTGGATATACTCTTAAAAATTCTACTTAGAGCTCTAGTTGAGTAGCCGATGTTTCTTTCTTCCTTCTTTGAAATCTATTTCTGTTTCCATCATTTTCTTTCTTGATTCGCTGCAGGGACAATGAGCAACCACCATGTCAGCAACAACAGGAAAGTTTTGGCTCCACCAAGAGATTTCATATTATCTTTACCGTGTTCAAGCTACTCACCATTATGCATTTTAATTCGCAGCCTATTGAGACACTGAGCCACATGGTTCTATAATTGTACATCATCAGCGAAGTTATCTATCTTATATCATTGATCCAAGTGACTAGGCCCACGAGCCCAAACCCGATATACAAATATTTATACATCATTTTCGGGAACGCTCGGGGCTGAGTTGATTCTCTGGACGAGCCTATCTCTAGCCATGTGGCTTGTTGTCAATATATGCTTACTAGTATTTTCTTTGGCATCGTTCGGTGTGCTCGCACAAGTTTTTAACCAACTTGAAGAGATTGTTCAGTCGTTTGATGATGTGCCATCTATTGAAGTTTAGTTTGATTTTTAAAGTTATTGCAATCATGTTATGTTTGTGTATCAATATTCTTGCATGCTTTTTGTAATAGATTCTTTTGATTTAAGGAAGAGAGAATGTTTTTATATACATGTTATGTATTTGGTGAACCTTTATCCTATTGCCATGTAATGTACTAAGTTCCTGATAGCGATAATAATATAGTTGAAGCGATCCACTATTTTTTACCCTAGTTAGTATAATGTCACTAAACTCTTGTATAGAAATTTCACGACTTTTCGAGCCATATGATAAGTCGAACTCGTTTTCTTCATAAGCAACCATGCTTGCATAGGTACTGCACAACATTCTCAACAGTAAGAGTGATCTTATTTGAGGTATTATTTAATGATAAAGTCAATATTTGCCTTAATTTTTTTCTTGATGATAGTAAATTGTTTGTAGATTTTGTCTTTTGAAGCTTCTTTGTGGAGACGACCATGTTTACTTTCAGGACATAGACATGTTGCGTGCAAGTTATATTGGCAATATAATTTGGGTCATTAAATGGAATTACTTTTTTGGCTTTTGATCCATTCTTTTTCCTTCTGTTATAGTTTCATTGGGGTCTTGTACTTTAATTTTGTGACCTTTTGGTTTAATAGCTTTTCTATTAAATATACATTTATTTTATGTGTGGTAATAATGTCCTATAAAATAAACAATTTAGGTACCAATTTTCGAGGGTCGCCCTCATCGGCCTCCGGCGAGGGTCACCTTTGTTCACATCAGTGACTTCCAATCATAATTAGCCAAATGGATTTACTGTCAAAACGCGACAATGTTTTAGACTCAGTTGGGATAATCAAAAGATTTTGAGCTAAATTAGCAAAAATATAATAAGTTTAGGATTTTTTGGACAATTTATCTCTAAAAAATATCAATATGTGTCGGTCACTAAATTTTTATTAAGCAAATCAAGACGCATTATATATTCACCAACCACCCCAAGGCCCAAGGGAACAAACTTATGCTACGCGACATCATATCCGTACTCCGCGGTCCCAATCCAAACCCTTCCAAGTGTAACTCATGGGATTCTTTGAGGAGCACTAGTTGCCAATGTTGAAAAACATGTGCATTGCTTTAATTTGTGAGGCTGGGCTTATGTATGCTCACTGGAATTAGAAATTGTTTCGCGTCGATTACTATTTAGATGCTCGTAGGATTAAAAAGAGAAATAGCCTCCCTAATAAAAAAAAATACTCGGGACCGTGGTAATCCTACCATCGCCCTTTCTAACAAAGAAAAAGAGCTTTCATGATTTCTTATGTTTGGGATGTGAAAAATGAATGATTAAAGAAAACATTTTTCGGTAAACATAAAATTCTCTTCTAAAATTAGGGAAAATAATTTTCGCTTCCAAAGAAAAATTAAATCATTTTTATCACGTCTCTCGTCCTCCTCTCGTCTCCTTCTTCCCCTCCATCCTCTTTCTCCAGAGCTTCTCCCATCTTTCTGCTTCTTCGTCTCATCCGTCATGTCTGGACCGCTCCTCTTCCACTGTTGCCTCGCGCTTCTCTTCTAGATAGCAGAGCAGGGCGCCAGGTCGTCGTTCTCGTTATCGCTGTCGGTCATTGTTCACAGTCCCAAGTCGATCATCGAGCGGTTTGCTGAAATTTCGCGTCCACCTATTCTCCAAGGCCCGAATTCCAGATCCAGGTCGGTTTCTACTCCCTTGTCCCCATGCCGCATAGCTTCACTCAAGACCACCTTCCTGAGATGCCACGCGCACGTCCAACGAGTACCTCGAACCTCAGTCGGGAAATGCAGCGTCTCCGAAAGCGAGCGGAGCAGTGACTTGAAGGACGCGCCGTCGGGCTTTGTGGACGCACGGGTGGAGCAGCTCTTGGGCAGAGAGGAGAACAGGGGCTTGCTTGACAGGCTAGAGAGAGCTTCGCAGAGGGTGGACAAGTTATATATAAGCATATCTAGGATAATAACCTGTGCTCCAAAGTTTAATCTTGCTGTAACAGTGTTGCCACATTGCTCTCCTCCAAATTATTCAAGCATGAAGTGATGTTTAAACTCCCCGCTCATCACATTAAATTCAAACCGGCAAAGAAAGAGAAAGTGACTGTATGCTTTTCAAGCAAGCCAAATATGTTGTAATCATTGAAGAAAATCCATAATCCCCAACAGGAGAAAGAAGACATCAAATTTCACTTCTTAGGCAAGCTATCGATTGCTCCAATGGACTTAGCAACATATGAGAATGGAGCATGCCACTGAACTACAGACTACAACTTACAGGCATTGCCAATTATTTACATGAAATGGATAAAAAGGATAGACAAGCGACAAGAGAAAGGAGTGTTAGGACCTTCAAAGGGGAAGCCCGGACATGAGTGGAGAGTTTCTGGCTCTGATCGGACGGGGGTTGAAGAGTGGACGACCGGGCGCGCTTGTCAAGCCCTCCATGAGCGTTCGGACGTCGCGAATTGGGAGGGGAGGCTCCGTCCACTGCTCCTCCTTCTCGAGGGACGGAGCATTGCTCCGTAATCAATGAGCTCAACTGAACACGGGTCGCGAAAGCGGCTGAGATGATGGGCGACATTTATCAAATGACACCCGTCATCAGATCCACGGTTGTGATGATGGGCTCCAAAATGCCCCCTTCCAAAATGCAGTTGATCCCTGCCACGTGGAATTAGGGGATCTGCGCATTTGGAGTCATTGCTGGTTGCGGAATTAAAAGGCAGGAAGGCGGGGTGCATCTTCGATGGCGATTCTTTTGAATTTGACAGGCTTCGCGTGGCCCATTGCCCAAATTTTAGTTGACGTCCCTTTCGAGGGGCATTTCAGACCGAAACTTTAGTTTGGGCATTTCGGTCCGTGATTGATCCCCGCCGCGAGGGGACACAGTGGCTTCCGCAATGGCCCTTCCAAACCGTGGATCTGACCGAAACGCCCCCTCCAAAATGCAATTGATCCATGCCACGTGAGCTAGGAGACAGGGGATTCCGGGACCTCCAAAACGCAGCATTTTGGAGGTGTTTTGGAGGTCCTGGAATCCTCTGTCTCCTAGCTCACGTGAAGACTATAAATAGCGTGACAAAACCCATCCCTTTACTTCACACCCAACACGCAGAGCAAACGCTCGAGAGATCAGAAATCGTTCAAGCGAGGGGCTGGGCACCAGCGAAGTCTTTTCCTGCTCTTCGAATCCTCCTTCGTCTCCAGCACTCACTCCCCTTCTCCACGGCCATGCCGAATCAAACAGCGACTCCAGAAAGGTATGTTATGCTCTTTAGATCTTTGTTAAAAACAGGATAAAGTAATCGGTTTCTTTTTTCTTTTGAATCTATCTTTTCTTCTTCATTTAATATAGTGACGACGAGCAACTACAGCATGAGCAACAACAAGAAAGTTTTGACTTGACCAAGAGATTCCACATTATATTCACCACGTTCAAGCTATTTGTCATTGGATACTTCAATTCGTAACATACCGAGGCGTTGAGCCCAATGATTTTGCATTTCTATATTATTTGTGAAGTCATTTATCTCATAACGCTGATCAAAGTGACAGGACCTACCTGCCCAAACTTGATATACAGGTGCTTGTACATCATTTTTGGAACTCTCGGCTCCGAGTTACTTCTCTGGACAAGCTTGTCTTTGGTTATGTGGCTGGTCATCAATATGTGCTTGCTAGTATTTGCTTTGGCATCATCTGGTCCGCTTGAACAAAGTTTCGACTACTTTCAAGAGATTATTCCCTTGTTCGAGGATGTGCTGTCTTCCCAAGTTTAGTTTGATTATCTTGTATTTGTTATGAATTTTAGTGTATGCCCTTTGTAATAAGTGTTATTGGTACTAGAAAAGAGAAGATTACAATATGCTTGTTCTGAGTATGGTGAACCTTACATTGTTGCCATGTCATGTACATGGTTACTTTAATATCATTCGATCTTTTTCTTGGCCTAATTTTTTTTTCTTAAGGTAACAAAATGGGTGCACTGGCCCCTGTTTCAATTCATATTTGTTGGGTTGAATTTAAAATTAGTCACTTTAATTTTATGAATTGATTAAAATGAGTTGTAAGAAACAAAAACCAACTAAAACTCGATCTAAATGGAATTGACTCAGATTATATTTATGTTAACATATAAAAATGTTACCATTCCACTTGTCACACTTTTCTTTTTTCCATTTTTGTCCTTCCGATGAACATCTATAAAGCTAGGTAGAGAGTGATTTTAATAATTTATTTTGGTAGACTCATAATTTTTTGTGGGTCACTTGTCAAAAATTTCAGAAATGGTTGTGAAACGATAATATTCCCTTGTGTAAAGGTGGAACAAAAGTCAAAATTTAATAAAATCGTGGAAAAGTATTGTATAAAAGATTCTGGCAACACATGGTCACCCAGCATGAATGGACTACCTTGAAAGATTAACTACAACTTAAATCATCCCTAAACCAGAAGAAAAAGAAGAAAAAGAAATAATTCAGGGGCCTCGTCATTTCTTCGGTTGCGTAAACTAGTAGCATCTCTGGAAGTTGGACTCAGCCGGTCCAAGTTGGACAAACAAGCAAGAAAAAGGTGAGGCCCTTGGACACTACTTAAAATTGCCTATGAACAGCATTTAGTAACCTCCACCCAAAACTCATTCAAGTCACTTCATTTATCGAAGTGTATGCCGTTGGACAGGGTCTTACTGCCACAAATCTTGATGGATTTGAACAATTTCGGATCTTCAAGTATTTTCAGATCTTTTAGTACTTGTAAGAGTACAAGTTTACATCACACGTATCTTTCGAGGCAGGGACTCTTCTACTATGTTAGTTCAAACTTCTAGCATGGGGAGAAATAATATGATGTATGTTTTTAAAGCTTGATTCGTCACAATTTTTAGTAATTTCTTATTTGCTAATTCTTTCCATGTTTATTTTGTTTTAATTGGTTATGCCATTTTCCATGAATAAGGAGAAAAATTGCAATTGGAGTCCAAGTTAGATTGGGTATAGGTGGGGTAGTCAATTATGAGTCATTAAAATGATATTCTTCGTGTAAATGTTACATGTCACTTCTGCAGATATTTTGTTGCATGAACACAAAATATCATCAAACCTAAAATAAAATAAGACAAAATTTTAAATTCCATGCAAGCACGGTTATTCATCTAGTATATAATAGAGAGATTGCCTGGGTGAATTAATCAAAATATTGTAAATAGTCACAAAATAATGCTAACATAATAATGTATTACTTCAGTTGCCATCGAGGTATTATGCTTTTGTCCACATGACTTCCCTTAATTTTTATCTTTCACATGTCTTTTCTACTCACAAGATGGAAAATATTCATTCTTTTTGTTTGATTTCATCATAACAATGCCTAATTTTATTATTTTTATTAACTCGATTCGCGTTTCTTCTCTCTCTCCCCTCCAAATATAGATTGCAATATTGCATGGCTAAATTACTACTAGTCTAGGTTTTTCCAACTTTACTTGAATTTGTTGCCTCCTTTATCCGTAGTTACTGTTATTAGTGCCTTTTCCGAACCAACACGTAGCCCAATACACATAAAAAAGTCGAAGAGCTAACCTTCAGTGAAAATTCTTTCGTCGGATACTTTTCTCGGCGAATTTGGTGCCCCGCCATGGGCAAAATTAGCGAATTTGCTCAAGCCATGCTGTAAAGCCAACACTGATGGGCAAAAGAAGAATTTTCCAAACCGAAACTTCGTTCAAGTGCCACAGGAGAAAGAGGAGCGAAACTTCGTTTCCCCTGAAAAGTGGGTGAGAGAGGGAGAGTAATGGTGTTTCCAACCGTTGATTTAACTATCGGGAGGGGGATCTCGACGGTCAGGATCGACTCCCGACATCGAAATAGGGCACCGATGACTTTGGCAAAAGTCAAGTCCCCGCCAATTTGATGCAGGGCCGAATATTAAAATGAAAAAAAAAAGAAAAAAAAAAAGAGGTAGGTTGGAAACATGGCCTATTCATACGTCCACCGCCAACTTGCCTCCCAAAGTTCATTCGGCGCCCCCATCCCCATGGCATGGCCGATCATACGGTAACATCGGAAAGGGACGTTTTACATCCATCTAAATATGTTTTAAAAGCTTTGCTTAGAGCACGGCCCAGCAGCTAGTTCTCTTTTTCTTTTGAATCGGTTCTTCTTCCAACTAACTGCTTCCCAGTTTGATACAGGGAGAACGGGCAACTGTAATGGCACCAATGACAAGAAAATTTCTACTTAACCAAGAGATTTCACATTATATTCACCTCATTCAAGCTACTTCTTGTCGAACATTTCAATTTACAGCATACCAAGACTTTGAGCTTCCAAACTTTATAGTTTTACATCACTTGCAAAGTTTCTATCTCATGACACTTATCCAAGTGATCAGACCCTCGACCTCGAACGTGATATTCTAGTACTTGTACCTCATATTTGGGACTTTCAAGAGATTGTTCAACTCATCAACGATGAGCCAATATATATTTGAAATTCCGGCAATATACGATATTTGGGTATTCTGTTGCATGATGCTTGTAATAAATCTTGTGATTTTCATAATATACTTTTGGAGATCCCTGATTATTATTTTTTGTCAATTGTCGCAGAGTCCGTAGACTATTTATGAAGAAGGAATGAAACTCACGTCTAAGTATGGTGTACATCTTTTGAGTTCAATAATTTAAGCATGATGTTTTTAGGTGCCTCGTTTATAGTGATTTAGGTATGGTGTATATACTTTGAAATCATTTCTTAAATTTTCCATTTATCTCTTGGGGGTATGGCTTAGAATTCAAGACATCTTTTACCTCTCATACTTTAACAAAAGGCCACACCCACGGACCCTTGAAGGCTCCAACTTTAAAAGGTCATAATCAGAAGTCACAGCCAATGACCCCTCCTAAATAGTTGTGAGGTTTGAAAAACACAAAAGACAATCAAACGGGATTGATATCGGAGTCCCAAAAGGACGCTTCATGAGCTCTTGCTCTGGCATATTTCACATCTCTAATAATTGCATAGCGATTCTTTAACCCCAGTAAACCAATAGGCCGATTAATCTCATGATAGCAAAATAGCCAGCCAAGCATTATCAATCCAACATATCAAATTTGTAAGGAATGAGGTCTTGGTAGGAGTTGGCTATGACCTAATTGATTCCCAGTTCAGATCCACTATCGATAGTTAGATACCTTTTGCGATTTTAGTTTGATTTTTTCACATGCTTTTGGGGGTAAGAAGATGAACAATTTATAGGGATAAGTTTATGTATGACAGCCAATTCTCGGGCATCAGATTGGGTTGCATGATGGACATTTGCTTGGAAAAGTCAGAGCGACAAAAGGGTCCAGCGATGATGCGGAGAAATTCCACCTACCGTCAATTGGCAGAAAAAGTAGCAAGTACTGCTGACCGTAGATAATAGCACATATCTTCGGCAGTGGAAATGCAATCATTTGCTTCATTAAATACTTGATGGTCGAGCATCTTGAACAGAACCATCCGAGTCCTCTAGTCAATGGCCTGCACAACCACATAAACAATTCCAAGAGAACTATTCAGAGATGCTAACATCACTTCAGTAACTTTTAGAAATGGGGTGGGGCAATGTAACTACAATAACTTTTAAAAGTGGTCTTACTTCTGAATAATTATTGCAAGAGGGGATATGAACCAATGCATACGCCCACCAAACAGTTTATTCAGCTATGATTCAGTCAAACTGAAATATTGATTAAGCTTGCAATAGGATTCGTTTCAACTTCAAAGCTATTGATGATCAAATAAAAGTAATCATAGTTTGTTTTCTTATATCCAATTCTGCAAAATAATGACACTCAAACTTCACGCTGAATATAGAAGATTTGACCCAGGGATATAGGTGCAAAGCAAGAGGAAGGAGGCCAATGAAGAAATTGACGAAAATTCTAATAGATTTTTAAAACGGACACATATTTTATAGGGGATATATTGTCATGAGAAAAATCCAGGCAGCAAATTATACTTAGTAGAAAGAGACCTTATTGTGGCTGTTGTTATGATGGCAACATGGAGAATTTGATTGGAACAGAACTCTCAGTACAAAGTCGATCAATCTTTTGATGAAGATGTCCTTTACCTGCTCGACAAGTTAAATACTTAGTAACACATAAAAAAGCTAGAGAACATATTAGTGTCCCATTTCAAACATCAGATATCGTGCTGAGTATGGTTAAAAGAAAAAAATCAACCTTCCTTCCTTTCCCTCTCTTTCTCTCTCTCTCTCTCTATCTCTCTCTATCACAAGGTCTCTTGTATTCTCTATGTCAAATAAATCCATCAATTCCCGGCGGGGAGTGCCACCTTCTTCTTTTGCTTTTCTGGGATTCACTTTACAATTAGCTGTCACCAACGCGAAGCCACCACGTATCATCTTTTCATGAGACTTTCCGAAAAGGCCTCCCGAATTTATTTATTTTATTTATTTTCATTTATTGATATGCATGGCTTCATGGCTCCCCGTGCTTCACGTTATATAGCTTGAGCTAGCGAGCTGTGTCATGTCGTGCTCCAAATGCAAAGACCGTATCACCCCTCCTTCCGATGATTATTTCAACGAATTAGGGAAGAAATCCGAGTGACTACGAGTCCACGAGGGCAAATTGACAAATCTTATTATTTGCATGGGTTTCTTAATTGGTTGGTCAAATTATTTTTCTTTTTTTCAATTTTTTCATAGAAAAGTTGGTCAAAATTATCCTGGGAAGGAAAGTACAGGCATGCGGTAATATTGATGAGCATTTAATAGATGGTGGGAATAATGGCATGGTTGTATTTGCCGAAATATAGGAACATTTATGATGAGGATTGCGATTTTTATTTATGGAAAAGCGTAGATTTAATTTATTTTGTCGTTGAATTTTTATTTTATTTCTTGGCTTTTCTTTTTTCTGGATATGCTCTGGTCAAGAACTTAGAATTGAATCATTTTGCTTTGTGGGCTGTTTTTTTTCAAAGGCATCTTTGTGGGTTCCTCCGCTTTTTGAAGAACAATTACTTTTTTTTTTTTTTTTTTTTTTTTGACAAGGGTGCATTTTACAAAGTCTAAATCATATGACTTCGTTGCGAAAGTACGTGGTGCTCATGATGTTTTGGTCTTTGATGGACAGTGGAAAATGTCGAAATTATGGCCAAAAGACAAAATTATATTGACCTTCCATTTTCTTTATAAGCTTTTTGATATGATGATTTCCTTTTATGTGGTATATATAATATTTTTTTAATGTAGTGGTCCTTGTGATTTTCTTTTCCCGACATGAAAATTTATCATTTGACAATATATATGGTGAGTTTTAGTTAAATAGGATATGAAAAGAAAATTACGAGAAATGAAGTATACGCACTTGATTCATACTTAATTCTAATTTGAGATTTCTGGGAAGACTAAATTAAAAAATAAATAAATCATATTTTAGGTTTTGAAAGAAATGCATAAGCACTAGATAAAAGGCCTTAGAATTTATTAGACGCACCACAAAAGGTTATGCAAGCCTTTATAAATTGATTTTTCCTATAAAAAAAAAAAGCGTTAGATTTCTCTCAATACTTGTTGTACGTCAATTGCGTAACAAAAACAAATTATAAAAATTGGCTTTGAAAATCAGTTTAATCAAGCTCTAGAATAGTTAACTAATTACTTAGCAAGACTATACACAAAAGGGGGCACAAATTAGTCAAGATGCAAAGAGTAGGAAGCTGCTGCCTCGTTTATTTAAATAAATAAATCTCTAGCGGTTGATGTGCATGTGGACACGTGCTTTACATTTTGGTGACATGACTTTCACACCAAAATAAAAAGTTCCTTACTTTACATAAGGTCGGGATCCTTAGTTAATTCCAATAAAAGAAAAAGGTCGAGATAAGTCAGGATGTTTAGTGAATTCCAAAAAAAAAGAGGAGAAGAAGGTCGGGTCCTGAATGAATTCCGACCAGGTCGGCAAAATGGCTTTAGAAAAGGTCGGGATTTTTAATGAATTTCAAAAAAAAAATGATTTTTAATGAATTCCTTAAAAAAAAAAAAAAAAAAGGTTGGGATCCCGAATGAATTCCAACCCGGGACCCATCCCAGTCGGGAAAGCTGCTTTAGAAAAAGGTCGGGATTTTTAATGAATTCCAAAAAATATAAAAACAAAGAAGGTTGGGATCCCAAATGAATTCCGACCTGGTTTCATCCCAAGTCGGGAAAACTGGTTTAGAAAAGGTCAGAATTTTTAATGACCCCCCCCCCCAAAAAAAAAAAAAAAGGTTGGGATCCCGAATGAATTCCAACCTGGGATAACTGCCTTTCCTTTTGGCTTATGTCTGCAAGATTCAACTCCACGTTGAGAAAAATGGCCATCTCTCTCTCAAAATCTAGAGGTCTTCGCGGTTTTTCTTTTTTTGACATGAAAATTTATCATTTGAAAATATATGTGGTGAGTTTTAGTTAAATAGGATTTGAAATGAAAATTATGAGAGATAAAGTATACGAACTTGAGTCATACTTAATTATGCTTTGACACCTCCGGTGAGACTAAATAAAAAAAAAAAAGAATTCTTATTTAGGCATAAAAAGAAATGCATAAACACTAGATAAAAGTCTACATTTTAAATCCACCACAAAAGGTTAGATAAGCCTTTGTCAATTGATTTTCCTATCAAAAGAGTGCTAAATATTTCTAAATACTTGTTGTACATTAGTTGTGTAACAAATAAATGAAAATTGGCTTTGAAAATCAATTTAATCAAGCTCTCGAATAGCTAAATCAGTACTTAGCAGTAGGGGTGTCAATGGTTCAGTTCGGTTTGGTTTTTTGGTTTTTCGGTTTTTGGTTTTCAACTTTTGGTTTCGGTTTTCGTTTTTTCTTTCTGTTAAACTCAGATTTCTCCACTTTTATTTTTCCACTTTTATTTGTCTATTCGGTTCGATTCGGTTAACCGATAAAAACCAAACCGAACCGAAAAATTCAGTTTTTAATGAAAACCGAACCGAAAAAAATCGAATTTTTCAGTTCGGTTCGGTTTGGTTTGGTTCGATTTTCGGTTTGGTTACTGACACCCCTACTTAGCAGGATTAAACAGAAAAGGGAGCATAAATTAGTCAATATTCAAATAGTAGGAAGCAGCTGCCTCAATTATAAATCGAAAAAAATCTCAACAGTTGATCTGCTTGTGGACTTGTGGACATGTGCTTTACATTTTAATAATGCGATTTTCGCACCAAAATGTAGAGTTTTCTACTTTCCATAGAGTGGGGATCCCAAAACGAAAAGCAGTTTCCCATTTCATTTTGGCCACAATTTTGGTGAATTTCATTTTGACCAAAATGAAAAGCAGGTTTTTCGATGGGTCCTACGCGTACCCAGACAAATTTCAAGACCTGAGATAGGTCCTACGCGTACCTAGGCAAATTTCAAGACTCCAAAATGAAATTTGTCTGACGCCTGGGACCCATCCCGGGTCGGAAAAAACTACTTTTCATTGTTGGGTTATGAAAGCACATCACCGGCGCCGGTGATAATCTCAAATCCGTGTCAACTAGGAATTGGGAAAATGGCCAACTGGTTTTCATTTTAGTTTATGTAAAGCACATCACCGTTGATGCTTGGGACTCATCCCGGGCCAAGAAAACTTTTCATTTTGGGTTATGTAAGGGACATCACAGTAGATGATAATATCAAATCCACGTCAATTAGGAATGAGGAAAATGGCCAACTGCTTTTCATTTTGGCTTATGTAAAGCACATCATCGTCGATGATAATATCAAATCTGCGTCAATTAGGAAGGGGGAAAACTACCATTTCTCTCTCTCTCTCTCTCTCTCTCTCTATTAAACAAGCATAGTGATCTAGAATTAATGAAAAAGGATTTATTATTTTTATTTCTCTTTGAACTTACCCAATGTGTATTGGCAAATGCATTCCATTATCATTTTTTACTTAGTAGTTTCTTCGGAAAAATTCATGATTTTTTGGACATCATATCCACGCCTTTGCATGTCCACACCTTTGCACATGTGGCAATCAGATCAATTGATAGGAGTGTATGTTAGGATTCCTCTCGACAGTCGATCAGATTGACGTTTGAGAGAATGTTCGAAAGAGCATGCACGTTCTCTCAACAGTGAATTTGATCGATGGGGTGAGAGGATGGGCAAATGAGTGCTTGTACATCATTTTGTACATTGCTTTGTCAAGCTAAAGGCATGTTTGTGTATGCTTTAACAAATAGAAAAATCGCCAAAATTCGAAATACTATCTAAATTTCAGAAGATCATGAAATATATATATGAATTAATGTGTCCAAATTTGTGTGTCGTGAAATTTTTAAGTTACGGGTGAGTAGAAGTCAATACATGTCTATTGTAAGACATGGCTTAAGCAAAAAGCAAGAAGTACAAGCCTATATAGACACGCCTTAAACAAACATTTACAGTAATCCAAGGCGAGTGAACCAATATAGACTACAACAAGCATGCCACACAACTTCATATCCTTAGCCCCGGTTCCCAAATCCAATCCCTTCTGAGAATAATTCGAGGACGCTCCAAACAACAATACTTTCTATTGTTACTGAACTTCTATATGCCCACTAGATTTGTAAAATAGTTGCGTGCTGATTGCTATTCATATGCCCTTTTCATTTAATGTCCTTCTTGACGAACAAAAAGGAAATTAAATGAAAAGGGGACTTGCAAGTGTACCGTCAAGACTGTTTGGAGAATCATGTCGTTGCTTAATCCCGGCTTTGCAGTAGCTCTTGTACACGGTTTCGAATGTTGCATACACAATGTAAACGGAAGTTTCGTTGCTTTGTTCCGATCATTGGCGGTTGACCACGTTAGCAACCTTGAATATATGAATCTATGACACAGCTGAAGGACCCCAGAAAAGTTCTTTTGAAAAAGGAGATAAAACAGCACCATTAGATCCATCCCCTGGCGAGTTAGATCAGCCGTTGAAGACTCAGCCGTATACAGACAAAAGATCTACAGTATACTGTAGATTTGTATACTGTAGATCTTTTGTCTGTATACGGCTGAGTCTTCAACGGCTGATCTAACTTTCCAGGGGATCTAACGGTTAATTGTGATGGACAATTTCAAAAGTCAAGTCCGTCTCAATCAAACGAACAATAAATAATGCAGAGCAAATGACCCTATATATTGTGCAACGAAGAGCTTGTTCCACCTACCCCTTCACATATACTCGCAGTCAATCGCAGAGTACAAGCAGCTCCAGCTTCACTGGAACATGGCGGATCATACAGCGACACTCCCGAGGTACGTAATTCATTCGTGTCTTTATGCTTTTAAAAACTCTACTCGGAGCAAAAACTAAGAAGCTATTTTTTTTTTCTTTTGAATCCGTTTTCTTCCAATTGCTTTATTCCTAATCTGGTACAGAGACAACGAGCAATTGCAACAACCACAATCACAGGAAAGTTTTGACTCAACCAAAAGATTTCATATAATATTCACTTCGTTCAAGCTACTCGTCATCGCGCATTTCAATTCACAACATGCCGAGACATTGAGCCATGTGGATCTACAGTTTTACATCATTTGCGAAGTCATTTATCTCATAGCACTGATTAAAGTAACCGGATCCGCAAGTTCGAACCTAATATACCGATGTTTGTACATTATTTTTGGAATTCTCGGTTCTGAGTTGCTTCTCTGGATGAGCCTATCTTCTTCCATCTGGTCGATTGTCAATCTGAGCTTGCTAGCGTTTGCTTTGGCATGCGTGCTCGCTCGACGTTCAGACCGTTTTCAAGAGATTGTTCAACTATTCAACGATGTGCCAATTTCTGAAGTTCAGTTGGATCTTTAAAACTTCAATCATATAGTATTTGGATATCAATCTTGTTGCATGTCATTTGTAATGGATATTTTCAATTTTAATAACTTGTTTTTGTAGTCTCCTAAATATTTTTGCGTCAATCTTCACAAGTTATATAGATAATTATGAAACTCTTATATTTCCATATATAAAGATTGAATAAAACTCAAATTTAAGAAATCGTGGAAAAATATCACACGAAATTTCTGGCAATGCATGATCATCTAGCATTAATGTATACCTCGAAAGATTGATAATTGCTTAAATCATTCCTAACCAGTTTTTAGTAAACAACTAAAATGGAAAGAATTCATTGGCCACTTCAAATCAAGATGGATCTGAATATATTTAACTTTTTAAATATTTGCAGATATTTTAGTATTTCCAATAGTAGAAGTTTACATCATATATGTCTTTTTAGACATGGTCTCTTATGCTAAATCAGATCAAATTTTTAGCACTAGGAGAAATAATAGGAGAAGTGTTCTAGTGGCTGAGTTCGTTCAATTGTTTTAGTAATTTATTATTTGCTAATTTTTGCATGTCTAATTTGTTTTAATTAGTTAGTTTTTTTTTTAAGATTCTATTTTCTACATTTAAGAAGAAATTTTGCTAAAAACTTGTGTCCCAATTAGTTTAGATGAGTTTGGTCCATGTTGAATCAAGTATGGATCGATCAAATTGTATTACATAATAAAAATGTGTCAAGTGGGTTGGACTTGTTTTCAACCCGACTACCCTTTTGATAGGCCTCACAGTTATCAAAGTGCACCGGTTATCCTTTTGTTCTATATCGAATGGATTTATGGCTATTATAACTACAACTACAATAACAACCAAATTTGTGATAATTGTACATAGGCACCCGAGGGCCTATTATATCCTCTCAAGGATCATTCTCCCATCGTTACTTGTCGCAAGCACACACTTGAAAAGTTCTCAAAACACGGTGAGATTCAACGCTATGAGACTCATTCTTGAGGGACAATGGAATTTCTCCTGTAGCCATCACACGATGCCTAATCATTGAAAACAAGAGATTAGAAGCATAGATGCTTTGTTAATACTGATTTAGGCACGGCGTCTGTCTTTTGAAGGTCCCCGCCTAAATAGTCGTTGGGGTTGGGTAACAAAAGAAAGAACAAAATGCAATTGGTATCGGAGTCCCAAAACAATGCTTCATCAACTCCTGTCTTTGATCCTCATTTCAGTAAACCAATAGGCCTTTAGTCTCATGACGTAGCAATGCCAAATGAAGCCAGCCATGCATTCTCAATCAAACAGATAGAATCTATTAATTTTCTCACCCACGGAAGTGTTTCAAACCAATATAATAAAATCACGGAAGGTATCTAACCGTCGATAGAGGACCGGAACCAGGACTCAATTACGTCATAGTCAACTCCTACCTAGACCTCCTTCCTGGTAATAACTAGCCGAAAAGGGGGGAAAACAGAAGCTGCTATACAATTTACCTTGGAATCACATACTGACATCATCTAATAACGGTACCTAACACCAAACAAGACGGCATAAACTCATCCCTCGCGCTTTGCTCTCAGCTAAAACTGGGCTATTGCTGAGAAGTACAAAGCCATCTCCACATCTGGTAAATTAAAGTTATCCAACAAGCGACTCACTCTCTCTATTGACGAATGCCCAAAAACATGTAAATTAGTACCGAGCTAGCAATGACTACCCAGTCTCGTGGGCTTTGGCCAACTTCTCCCTTCTTTTCTTCACTGCCTTGGGGACTTTGTTTTTCTTTTTGTTCTCCTTCTAGCAGCCTTCCTCTCAACAGGAGCCTGCACCTCAGTTTGGGAAGCCGACTCATTTCCTTCTGAATCTTCATCTACATCTCTCTCAGACTTAGACTCGCTGCAGCAAGCTCTAGTGTTATCCCCAAGATTGGTCAGCTTTTCTATAGCATTAGCGTCCTCCTTCATGAGAGCCTTATAACCGGGCAATAGTCCTGTAGTACATATCTCCAGTGTCCTTCCCACTGGTTATCTGAATCACGTCTTATTCCACATTTTTCACCTAATCTATTGTCTTCGCTATATAATATTGAAAGAGAAAGCATAATATTAAGAACGTTTGGTAGCAGAAGAACAACTTCGATGACTCGACGATATAGGCTTTGACCCAGAAGAATTAAAGGTTCTCACTGCTAGGTAAAAAGCATCAAGAGAGCCCCTTATATTGGAGCAGAGCAAGATGTAAGAAAGAACAGAAATTGGTCAGGCAGATATAGTTGAGAATTTGTTTCTTGGCACAGAGCAGGCCTGAGATCTCAAGCAACAAGAGAGAAGAATTTTACGACCTCCAAAGGGGGAAGCGCGGATATGAGTGGAGAGTTTCTGGCTCCAATTGGACGAGGGGTTGAAGAGTGGACGATGGGGCACTTGTCTGAAGCCCTCCATGAGCATTCGTACGTCGCGAATTGGGAGCTGAGGCTCCGTCCACTGCTTCTTCGCCGTCTTTCAATTTCAACCGTCTTTAAACGTTCTAAATTTCTGAATCCGACGACCACGCCTCCTCCTCCCCCTTGTCTTCTTCTTCCTTCTTCTCTTTCTTTAGTTCCTCCATTCACTATCTCCAATCCTACTTCCACCGATCCTTCTTTTAACTCCGTGAAGCTGGTGAGAGTGAGAGAGGGAGCTACCTGAATAGGGACGCGAAGGGGGATGATCAACGGCGACGGACTCAAGAGATGGAGCTTTTGCTGCGGAAGCGACGAGGTCAACTGAGGTCAACGCCATGGAAGCAGCTGAGCGACTCGACGGGCGGAGATTGGCGAGTAAAGGGGAACGGAGCGGAGGCGCGCAGGCGGAGGCAAATAACTTGCAGCCGTCAACCGGACGAACCGGTTCAATTTCGGTTCCTCATTCCCCGAACAGAAGAGCCGGCTTTAAAACCGGTTCTTTTCGCTTCTTGAGCAAGCTCCTGTTTTCCCCTTCCAACGCCAAAAAATCGTCAAATTCCACATGAAATTTCAACCCCAAATCTTAGACCTCTTAGCTAGTTTTCTTTTTCTAACAACTAACAAGTGAATTTATCATTTGATAATATACGTGATGTGCTCTTGATGAATAACATTTGAAAGGAAAATCGTGGGAAATGAAGAATCTACAATTCGGTTGTATTTATTTATATTTTGAGATATCTCATGAGATTGAAATAAAATTAAGAAAAAAACCCCTATTTTTTTTATCGAAAAAAGCTTTATTTTAATAATCAAAAGAAAAGCATAAAAGCTCAATACAAGTCTTAGGATATTTTAGGGGCACCACGAGAGATTAGAGATGCCTTCATCAACCAATTCCTTCTCATCCAAAATACTTATGTACAACAGTTGCGTGACAAAAAGTTTTGTCTTTTAAAATCGGTTTAATCTAGCTCTAAATATAGTTAAGAGCTCACATGACTAAACACGAAAAAGGGATCATAACTTAGTCAAGATTTAAATGCTAGGAAGCAGCTGCATTGTGTAAAACGGACTTTAAAGTCTTCTCGGTGTGATCTCAATTTTGCTTCTCTTGCAAGCTAGGGCTGGCCAATCAAAGAACGCCTCAAGCAACTTCCAAGAAGTTGAAGGCAGGAGAAAGGAGGTCACATCATATTTAAGGTTTAGATATGTTATTATGCTACTTGGTCACATTTTTCTTTTCTTCATTTTTCTACTTATGAAGAACATCTAAAAAACTACCACCTGCCGCTGTGGCTCAACTGGGTAGGCGCTAAACTTCCATCGAGGAGGTCTAGTATTCGAAGCTCTTTCAACACAAATTGCAGGAAGGTTAGCTTGAGACTCTTGGCGACTTACCCGGCGGCACGTGTGTGATGGCTAGCACATATCACCCCCAGTGGTTTATCTCTAGCTAAGCTAAATAGAGAGTGATATTAATAATTTATTTTGGTAGACTCATAAGTTTTTTTTTTTTTTTTTTTTTTGAGATCACTCGTCATGAATTATATTTCTTTTAAAAATGATGGAGAAGTATCATAAAAAAGATTTCTAGCAACACATGGTCATCTAGCATGGATGGACCACCTTGAAAGATTAATTACAGCTTAAATCATCATAAATAACTGTTAAAGTTCAACCAGTGATTCCTATGCCAAACTCCCGAGAGATGAACGCATATTGTTCATGGTCATTCATCGTTAAGCCTCCGTTGCCGATGTTCTCTAGTCTTCGAATTGCCATTGTTGACCACAAAGCATAAAACACAAAACAAAGTGAACAATGGCGGTGGTCGGGGCAGCGAAATAACCAAACGGCCGTGCCCGTAACACCGAACATCACAGGAACATAATAATAGAACGCAACACTTGCGGTCGACTCAATCTCGACCAAAAACGAGGACACGAAAACCAAATCTCGTTGAGGTATTTCATTGAGCGGCTAGCAGACGACACTAAACGAGGGACGCCCGGCTTGGCCAGGACTCAAAACTCCCACCGGACCCCTCGACATAGGACACATCAAGACCAATGACATCAAAACACAGGGTTGACGGTGCCGGAGTTCGCGTGAGCCAGATGGCCGCGAGCTCGTGCCCGGCATGCCCAAAACAGGCCACTCGGTAAAGGGAAAAGAAACAGGGGCCGTCAGGGACTCCCTCCACAGCGAAAGAGAGCGAGCTCAACAAATTTGATAATTGGGTAAAACAATGAAGATGAAGACTGATATGTGCGCCAAATACGAGGATATGATGGGGCTGCACCCCACCCAATCATTCCTTTAGATATACAAAGAAAACTCCGCATTTATTAATTGGCCAATTTCATCCTATTTTTTCCCATGTGGGATAAAGAAAATGCACTTAGTTTGTTTTTATAAACAAACCTCAAACACTTGAAACCGTGGAGAAGGAGCGGCTGCGAGGAAGGTGGTGCCGGCTAGGGGTAGGTTTGCATCGCGGACAACGGAGCAACGCTCAGCCCGGGGCGGATTCGGCTCTCCCTTTCCTCTCGTTCACTCTCGGCTTTCCTCTCTCTCCCTCCCCTCCGCCTCTCTCCAACTCGCTTTCTTTTTAATGGCCATCGGCGCGCAGGGCCTCTGCCATGCCAGCTTACCAGTCAAATCCAACATTACAACGACAAAGTTCAACATTCGGGAAGCCAAACATTTCTCGATGAAAAGACAAGTATAATCAAGCTACCCTTGCATCATATTGAGGTCATGTTTGTGTGTACTTCAACACAAATTAAAAATTTTTCTCCCTGAATTTAAAACATTATCCAAATTTCAGAAAACCATGAAAGAGTTGTATATTAATTTACCTGTCAAAGTTTCTATATTGTTAAAGTTTTAGGTGTTACGAGCTAAAGAGAAAAGTCATTATGCATATGTTGCAACAATTGTAATAAGCAAAAAATTAGAAACCTATATAGACATGCCCTGTACATTCACAACACTCCCAATCGAGAAAACTAGAGTAGATAAATTGCAAGCTTCATATTCTCATTCCCTGGTACCAATCCAATCCGTCCAAGAACAACTCATGGGATGCCTTGAGCAAAAGTGCTCGCTGTCGTCGAAGAACAGGTGCATTGCTTTGATCCATCAGGCTGAACACACATGCTGATTATTGTTTATGAGCTCATAGAATTAGAAAGAGAAATAGCTTCTCTCCGTGACAAGAAGAAAGAAAGAAAACCAACTTGTAAACGTGGTGTCTGCAATCAAAGTGTCAAGATCGTTTCGACAATCACAGTGTTCCTTTAATTCCGAATTCGCAATAATTCTTCTACACTGTAGCTGCGCATACGCAATGGAAATGGAGCTGCATTTCTCGATTCATTTGCTGGACCCAAGTGCCGATGGCAATGCTGTTGCTCATGGCAACAGGTCCTTTCTTATTCCACGACACACTTATGCATGATGCACTTTGTTAACTCATGGCTAACAAATTGTCTTATGATATTGGTACAACTTTTACACTTATAATGTGTTTATTTCAAGAGCCTAATAGATCTCTAAAACGATCAAATAGTACCGAATTTTATTTCCCTGCCATGGGCAAGAAAGGAATTTGAGGAATTTGCCCAGTGGCGACGACCAAACATTGCTGCCTCCATTGACCCACCGACCAAAAAGGATGTCGTAATGTCGGACAATTCAATACGTAGGTAAACCAATGCAGAGCAGAATATTCAAGACAAAGAAATATTGGAAACCTCCAGGGTAGGCGGGGTCTCAGGCAAGGAGATCCAATGTCCCCTTATTTGTTTACATTGGTCATGGAAATTTTTTCTGGTTTGCTGGCTTCCCGCACGGCAAATAGAGACTTTAAATATTTCTGGAGGTGTAAACAAGTTCAGCTATCCCATTTGTTCTTTGCTGATGACGTTTTCCTCTTTTCGCAAGCCAATTGGTCTTCGGTTTCTATGCTTAAAAGAGGGCTTGATATCTTCTCTTCATGGAGTGGGTTATTTCCGAATAAAAGTAAGAGTGAGATCTTTATCTCTGGTGGTAATCTCTCTATCTGAAATAGAATATGTTCGGCTTTCGGGTTTCCGGAAGGGAAACTTCCTGTCCGCTACTTGGGTGTGCCTATTATTTCCTCCAGGTTGGGTAAAGCGGATTGTGTTGCATTGACGGATCGGTTAACGTCTAGAATCCAATCATGGGCACATCGGTTCCTATCATTCGCCGGAAGACTACAACTAATCCGGTCAGTGCTTCACTCTATCCAATCCTTTTGGACTAGTGTATTTACCCTTCCCGCCTCCGTATTAGCGAATGTTGAAAGAATTATGAGGCAGTTCCTTTGGAAAGGAACATCTCTAGGACGAGGGGGAGCTAGGGTGGCGTGGGAAGACATTT
This sequence comes from Eucalyptus fibrosa, assembly GCA_017140475.1. Classification (NCBI taxonomy): domain Eukaryota; kingdom Viridiplantae; phylum Streptophyta; class Magnoliopsida; order Myrtales; family Myrtaceae; genus Eucalyptus; species Eucalyptus fibrosa. Next base: position 19,139,186 of record CM029509.1, on the reverse strand, counting down.
GCCTACCGAAATCTGAAGGAGGTCTGGGAATCAGGAATCTTAAAGTTTGCAATAGAGCTTCTATTCTAAAATTCATATGGTTCCTCTTCTCTGACAAGGAATCACTTTGGTGTCGCTGGATACATTCTATCTATTTAACTAAAAGGAACTTCGGATTGTGTCCCAACCCCGAATGTGTTCTTGGTCCTGGAAGAAAATTCTCCAGCTCGAGAGGTAACTTTCGAACCTCCTTTAGATGGCAAGTTGGGAATGGTTTATCGTGTCACTTTGGCATGACTATTGGCTGCCTTGCGGCCCTCTCGATGCATTTGTGCCTCCTTCATTTAGAAGCAGCCTTGGTATTCCGGATCATGCTGTGGTTGCGGATCTAAGCACTCCGGTGGGCCAGCCTCTTAAAGAATTTTTGCTCAGTTGGGGTATTCCTTTGCCTGTGCTATCTTCTGAGGCTGATAAGTTTATTTGGTGTGGCTCGTCTGGTTCCTTTTCAGTTGCAGCGGTTTCGAATTTAATCAGACCAAGGAAAGATCCGGTTAGATGGGCATCGCTTATATGGGATGGATCCACAGTGCCCCGATACCAGTTCATTCTTTGGCTTATTGTGAAGAAGCGTCTCCCCACCCAGGTTATGCTTCTATCCTATGGCCGAATTGACTATAGTGTTTGTGCATTCTGCAGCGAAGTACCCGATTCCATAGACCATCTCTTCTTTGGTTGTCGTACCTCGACTTCTTTGGCCTTTTTCTGGGCCACCAGGTGCAACCTACCGTGGAAAAATCGGTGCTGGAATGAGGTGCTTCCTTGGGCTTTGAAGTTCCTTACGGGTAACGATTTCTACCACAAGATAGCTCGGTTTTCATTTGGAGCCCTTTGTCACCTCATATGGAAGAAGAGAAATGCAATACTATTCAGGGGTAAATCCTTAGTGGTCCCTGCACTCAAAAATCACCTCCTTAAGGTGGTAAGAGACAAAGCTGTCACTTATAGCAATGTTTTCCCTTCACCGAGGAACAGAAGAATTCAAAGAGGCTGGGGTTTAGATCCTGGGATTTTCTATAGTGATGCTCTTCCTTAGAAAGATTTGTTCCCGTCTTCTTTTCTGCTCCCGCATTCTCATTGTAGTCTGGAGGTTTGGCAGGATTAGGAGTCGGTTCTCTAGTTGGTGCTGGTTGTATCTTTCTTGTGGGTTGTTCCCTTGTTCCTTTTACAACGGACCCCCTTCACTTTTGCCTTGGCTAAGAGTGTAGGTTATGGATCCGTTCTTTTGTACATTGGCAATCTCTTTTATATTATTATTACCTTTACCAAAAAAAAAAAAGAAATATTGGAAACCTGGCATTTAATACACTAAATAATTTACCGGTTCTTGACCTTTGCAAAAGTTGGTCCTCATTTCGTGCTCAAAGGATATGCCACGTGGCACGACATGAGGGATGAACTCTTAAAAAAGTCAAGAAGGTAGGCGGGAAACATGGTACATATATAGCGACTGCTAGTACCTCCTCCCTTTCTCATTCACAAAGCTAGAAAACAATCCCAGAATTCATTCGGCTCCCACGTCTCCACAATAAGAGCTGAAAGGTACCTTACACATTCGTTTTTTTTTTGTCATAACCTTATACGTCCGTTTAAATATGTTCATGAAGCTCTACTTAAAGCGAGATTAGTAGCTAGATTTTTCCCCCCTTGGAATTTGATGCTTCTTCCAAGTAATTTCTTTCTAATTCCGTGCAGAGAGAACATGCAACCACAACAACACCAATAACAAGAAAATTTTGACTCAATCAAGATATTTCACATTATATTCACCTCGCTCAAGTTATTCATCGTCGCACATTTCAATTTGCAGAATACCAAGATATAAAGCCACTCAATTTTACTGTTTTACATCATTTGTAAATTCGTCTATATTGTAACATTAATCAAAATGATCGGACCTTTGAGCCCAAATTTGATATTTAGGTACTTGTCCATCATATTTGGGACTCTTGCTTCCCAATTGCTTTTCTGGACAAGCTTGTCTCCTATTATGTGGTTGATCTTCAACATGTGCTTGCGGGTACTTGTTATTTACTCACGTGAGATTTTGACCATTTTCAAGATATTATTCAGCTGATCAACATAGTGCCAACCAATATTTGAGATTTCAACAATATGCTGGGTTCGGATATCGATTTTGTTGTATGCTGTTTCTAATAATTTTGTGATTTTAATAATCTATTTTTGTAGAACCATGATTATTTTTAAGTCAAAAAGTCACCCCATTGTCCCCGAAGGCTCCAACTGTCAAAAGGTTATATCAGAACTCACAGCCAATGACCCAGCCTGTATAATCGTCAAGAGGTTGGCGACGCCGAAAACGGATAAATGCCATTGATATCGGAGACCGGAAACAATGATTAATCAACTCCGGGTTTGGAAAATTTGACAATCTGCCTCATGATCGCATAGCCAGTCTTTGACCCTCACCTCAGTAAAGCAATAGGCCTTAAAATCTCAGGGTAGCAATTCCAAAACAAGGCAGCCAAGAATTCGATAAACCAACCCCGCCACCCAAAGTATGTTGAAATATCAAACTAGAATCACAACAGAAGGTGTCGGAACTGGGATTCGATTAGGTCATAGCCAACTCCTACCAATTTCTTATAATAACTGGCAAAAAGAAGGGGAAGAAAACAGAAAAGAAGAAGCTGGTATACAATTCATCTTGGAACAATATACCAAAACCATCTAATAATGATACCCAGACAAAATACAAGACCGACATGAACTTATTCGTCTGGCTTTACTCTAAGCTAAAACTTGGCTACTGCTGAAGGTGCAAAGCCTTCTCCACAACCGGTAAATTAAACTTATGCAATACGTGACTCACTCTCTCTATCGAGTAATGCCGAAAAACATGTATATTAATACCACGGCCGACTTCCTAGTCTTATGGGCTTTGGCCAACTTCTCCCTTCTTTCTTCACAGCCTTGGGGACTTTGTTTTTCCTGGCTTCCCCTTTTTACTCTTTGACCTTTTTGTTCTCCTTCCCAAAAGCCTTCTTGTCAACAGAAGCCTGCACCTCGGTTTTGGAAGCTGACTCATTTCCTTCTGAATCTTCATCTACATCTGTATCTGACTCAGAATCGCTACTGCAAGCTACAGTACTATTGCCAGGATCAGTCGCCTTTTCTATAGCACTAGTGTCCCCCTCCGTGAGAGCCTGAGATAACCCCATAATAGTCTTGTAGACATTTCTTCAGTGTCCTTCCTAGTTATTACCCGAATCACATCCTCTCCCACATTTTTCACCAAATCTAGTGTCTTCAGTATATATAACTGAATCAACAGTTATTAACTGAGGCAATAGTATAAATGACAGCAAACGTAAAAGTCACCTCATCCAAAGAAGAACGCAAATTTAGATTGCTACTCCCTGTAGACTGCATTATAACATCTCTACGCAAAACAAAAATCCGATGCGTAAAGCATTTTCTTGGCATCATAAGCACATGCATCGGGTTTCCATAAGAAAAAGTCTCCTAAGAGAAACAAAAACTGGGTGCACCAAGAAGCAGATGCACTATGAACATCCGGTGGGCACAAGTGGCTTCCACTTTGATCTAGTAATTCCTAGGTGCCTTGCAAATTTGGTCCCTGGGTTACATAAGATTTTGCATGACAAGAAAACATCACAGTTCAAAGCTCAGTACATAGCCTGTTGGAAATTCATACACCCAGTATAGTTAGATCCTGCATCAAAAGCTTTGCAAGATGCTATACTGATAATCATTTACTACCTAAAATTCAAGAAGTAACATAGACAGAAGAAAGGACTTGTTAGACCAACTATTTTTTCAATGCCAGAACAAAGGTTAAAGGCAAACCAAAAGACTAAGGAGACAGAAAATTTGTTCATAAGTACTGTTTATTGATGTTTTGTCCTTACAGTTATTAGTCTCACCATGGACTATTCTCGATGTTAGTGCTGGTCCAAGTTCAGATGAGTATGATAGTTCCATATGTATGAAGTTTGAGTGAATAGAGCATCAGACACCTACTGCTATCTATATAGACCTAAGAAAGCTAAGAGTTACAGCGCATGGTGAAAAACAGTTCAGATGGAGTATCAAAAGGATTAAATGCATGGTGCTAATCAGTCAAGACAATAGTGAGTTGCACGACATGAGTTGAGTCAAGGGAACAAATCCGGATAAGTCCTCATTTGAGAACTTCCAGCAGGTGAGATGCAGAGTTGAGTGCAAGTCAATCATCACAGCCCTCTTTGGATGGTTTATGTTTGTGAGTGTAAGTTACAAGATGGTTTGGCATCCAAATATAGTTCAATAAATGGCTGGAAAGCTCCAAGGCTTAGAAGTCAGACCACCATCTGTAGATTTTCATGATATCACCTTCAGAGTCATCTAATATTAAGACCGTTTGGTAACAGAAGAACAACTCAACTTCATTAACTCAATGAAATAGGCTTTGATCCAAAAGAATTGAAGGTTCTCACTTCTATGTTTAAAAGCATTGAGGGCCCATAACACTGGAGGAGAGCGAGACGAAAGAAAGAAGAGAGGACAGGCAGGTATAGTTGCAAATCTTTTTCTTGGCACAGAGCATGCCTGAGATCTCAGATTTCTAACTCTTTCACATAGAGGAAGCTGTGTCCATGGCCTCATCCCACGATGGAAGAAAATGATACAATAACAAATAGAAGAAATAGAAAGGGAAAACCTACCATGAAACTTTATGCGCGAGACACCACTACAGAATCAATATTCTTGTATTGAAGTAAAATCACATTGAAAACAAATAGCTCCCTTCAGCCAAATAATAAAGAAAAAAACCGACAGTAGCTCCTACCATAAGGAAAAAAATAAGTAACTATCAAACAATACAAGCCAACATTCTCCACAATCTAGCAGAGACTGCCATCACAACAAATGGAACCTGTATATCAATCGTCAATTCGAGAAAGAATAAATATCACAAACTTGTAGGGAAATGCAGTATTCCACTTTCGAACACCCATGAAGGCACCTTACAAACAACTAAAAACTATCACACTTACTTAAACACCAGCACTGAAGTCTTGAAGACTTTAATTGCCAATTCTTGCCCACAAGATTTTGTTGCAGATAGACATTTGCCTAGAAAAGTCAGAGTGACAAAAGGGTCAACAGACTATGCAGTTGTAGCAAAAATACGAACAAATCATAAGTAAAATTGCGAAATTGTAACAATGATGTAGAGAACTTCCACAACAATCAATTGGTAGAGAAAGGAAGTAGCAAGTGCTGCTTACTGTAGATGACAGCAAACTTCTTTACCAGTGGAAATGCGACCATTTATATCATTAAATACTTGATGGTCGAGCATCTTGAAGAGAACCATCCCAATACTCAGATCAATGGCCTGCACAACCACATAACCAATTCCACAAGAACATGTCAGAGATGTTTCAATAGCTTCAGTTAAAATAGGAGCAGGATCGGGGCACTGTAACCACAATAACTTTTAGAAGTGGTCCTACTTCTGCACAATTATTGCTAGAGGGGGTATGAACCAATGCATACACCCATCAAAGAGTTTACTCAACTATTATTAAGTCAAAACGATAATGATTTAGCGAAGAGACAGAGTAAGCTTCCAAGAGGGTTCATTTCAGCATCAAAACTTTTGATGGTTAACTAAAAATAATTATAGTTCATTTACCTATATCCATGAAGCACAATAAATTCTGAAAATTAACTCTACTCATGCGTCATGCCAAGTTTAGAAGATTTGACCCTGGGATAGAGGTGCAAAGCAAGAGGGGAGAGGCCAATGAAGATATTGGCAAAAATTCTAATAGATCATTAAAAACGGACACATATTTACAGGGGACATATTGTCTTGAGATCATCCAAGCAGCAGTTAACAGTTAGTATAAGGAGACCTCGTTGTGGCTGCTGTTACAACTGCAGCATGGAGAATTTAAATGGAAACTTTTTACCGAAACACCTAGCACACAACTTATTAATCTTTTGACAAAAATGTACTTTACCTGCTCGACAGTTGCATGGTCAGCTTTCTCATTACTTTTAATTCTGCCTATAGCCATGTCCTGTACACTTTCTCGAATTGAAGTTCTCATTGTGCGGGACATGCCAACATTCAACCTTCCCTCCCACTCCCGCAGTTTTCGTTCATACAATTCGTTCTTTCAGCAAGTCAAATACTCAGCAACACATTAAGAAGCTAGAAAGCATATCAGTGTCCACCAGAACATGTTTAGATGCAGAAGGAAGTGGTAGATATAGTACCAGTACGCAATATATCAACAAATGCTTATTCAAGTCAAAAGTTCTGACGCCAAAAAGAAACTATTGAAATCTAGAGTTATATTCATGTGCCAACCAAATTGATGACAGAATGAATTCAAAATTCCTATTTTTGGTGAAAAAAGGAAAAGTTTGACAATTTAAAGTTCTTACGAAGTTCTATCAGGTTGGTGAAACTCAAAAAAGTAGACAGCTGAAAAGGGGACACGGTGAAAGGGAGATTCAGTAGTGTCATTTATCCGATTGTTACCACAAGGAGACTGGGTGCAGACAAGGTATACATTTCAGGTAGTGCCACTCGATAAGCATCAGTACTCAATACATAGATTCTAGAAAATGCTGGTGAAGCCTATAGAAAATCTTTCTCGTGCTTAAGGCAGGATATAAGAACTTCAATAAGAAGCTTTAGCTTCCGGGACAATTCATCAACACTGCAATATAGGAAAGCAACCATTCTAAGCAGCATATTGCTCTAGCCACACTATATCAGTACAAAAGTAATCACTAGATTAATCAGCCCTTTCCAAAGAACAGCCAATATGAAGAGAAACCAATCCTTTTATATTTCTAAAAACTCCTCCTTGTTCATTTTTATATATAAGCATATTTAGGATGCTAACCCTATGTTTAATCTTGCCGTAACAGTGTTGCGACATTGCTCTCCTCGAAATTATTCAAGCATGAAGTGATGTTTTAACCTCTCTGCTCATCACATTCAATTCAAACCACTTTCAGCCTCTAAAGAAACTACAAGATGCTTCACTTGTACAAAACTTTTTCCCCTCACTCACCAACTCACGATACTTCCAATGCAAGTGCATGTTCTCTACAGTACCATAAAAAATGCCACGCCTTCCTGGATTAAACCAAACAGAAGATGAAAAGCTAGTCATGAAAGCTGACTTTTTTACATTGTTCAATCAAGAGGCAAACCAGCTATTCTTACCGATAAGCAGGAAGGGCTTCATACTCAGACCAATCTTACATAGTAAAGATCTCTCCTCATCACTTATGGTTTCCAGATCAACTGGAAGGTCTGCTGGTCTAAGATTCTCCTGCACTTTTGCTAGAGCTTTCTCAGCCCTTTTGACCTTCCCTTTAGCCTGGAAAGAAGAGGAAAAAATAAATGGAAAATGTGATAAATAATTAAGGAAATGGAGCAGAATTTTATAGCATAAGTTTGTTGAATCTCGTAACTTACAAGAGCAAGTTTCTTCTCAAGATATTTCAAGAGTGCAGCGTGCTTATTGAGTGATTCATCTCTACGCATTTGCTCAACATCTTTGCTACTTATTTCATTCCCCCACTGAGAGGTGGCAGCCAGAGTTTCAGTAAGAGTGCCAGCAACAAGTGGGCTTTTAGAAGCTTTTAATTTTGATTCAATTGCAGCTGAGGCCCTCTGACGTGCTTGGTCTTCCTCATTTGCCTGCACATCTTTTAGTTTTTCTCTCTTTCACTGCTTCTACCACCACAGGAGGCAAGAAGTCATTGCCCCTTTAAAACACAATATAATCTTTGTTCCTAGAAAGTAGTGTTCCCCCAGTTAAATTCCGAATTCAAAATGACACAAATCAATAAAAAGAGCACCAAATTTTCCTTACCTAAAGAAAAAGGACGGAATATGCAACACTAAACAGAAGTTCATATTATCATAATGCCAGAACATTAAGATTGGAACAAAATGCTTGGAGAGATAAGAACTTGGATAACCAATCCTTCACAACACTACAAAAGTATGTCCCAGAATGGTGACACACTAACCTTGGCTGAGTTTTACCATTATGATAACAATTATAAATTCCATGGTCAGAGATGAAATAGAAAATTCAGCATTGTACTGTGGGCTTGAAGGATAATGATTTAGTCAAACTACCACTCTATGGCAAATAGTTGGTAATTCTTTCTGTCAGGCAAATCAAATAAAGTACAGACTCCGAAAGGTTCTGTGCTCGATGAAAGCAACAGAACACCCATTTTCAACAATAATTAGCTCATACATATATGCTAAAAAGTCAACATATGTAGATTGTCCAACCTTCAGTTCCTCAGCCAATCTATCATTGCAAGTATTTAGCACGCCGCGCTTAATTGCTATCTTTGCAATAGCACTGCTCTCCCACAACTTTACCATGGCCTCAGCAAGACCTTGCAGCTTTCTGTTTCTTCCTACAAAAAAAGTAGGATTAGTTTAGAACGATTTTGAGACATAGTATAATCAAACCAGTTTGTCATCCATTAACCGGCAATGGCAGAAAAGGACAAACTTTATTGCCATTGATGCACACATACCCAGGGCAAAATGTGGAGGCATCATTCTTGCAAGTCTATGAAACCTGGTCATCTCTTTGTTTCTCAGACAATGTCTAACCCCATAAGGAAGAAGCCTAAATGGAGGTTTCTATCCAGGAACCTCTGAAGGGAGCAAGTCAGCATCAACTGGAACTGGCTCACAGCCTGACCAATCCTTGAACCGTGGACCCAACTCATCTAATAAACTGTTAGGATCATTCATATCCATGCGTTTTCCTTAGACAGATCCTTCATATATTCTGCAGAACCATATAAAATCCGGCCTCCTTCGCTATGAAAAACATCGCTGGCTGTGTCCTCATTTTTCAGAGAATTTACACTGGTCTGTATTTTTTCATTGTATGATTGGACACAAGGAAGTGTATAGACCATCCCTCGGTACAACACCACTGAACTTCCAGATCTCCATATAACAAAGCCTCCAGTCCTACTCTGACAAGGCAAGTGTATTAGAGGCTCATTATCTCAGTGCATCAATGATTCATGATTAAAATAAAGACTCAAGTCTCCAACGCCAACCGAGATTTATTCAAGTGATTACATCTTTGAAGTCATGATTTTATATCTATTCCAGATGTCAAAAACGGCACTTAAATGCACGCAAGCAATCAGCAAGCTCATGAAAGTTCCAGGCTCATCAAGATTCAACCTTCATTTACTTACTTATCCATAAGCAAAGAAGATACCAGTACTAACCTCCAAAGTTTCATGGGTTCTTTTCATGTTAAGTGACTGGGGACCTTCAAATTTCAACTTCACCACTTCATCCTCTCTCCACTTCTCATGTATAGAATCCACCAAAGCCTGGTAATCCCTGCATCCCCAACTTGCATCCTCTCCACCATCCTGAGAGCAATTTTCCTAAGCCTCCTGAGCTCATGTTGCGGAATTACTCTCCCCGCCAAGTCCACATGCTTCCTCGACTTGGAAACAGCTGCAGAAACCGCTTCCATAAGGAAATCCTCTAAGAACGTGGACACTTTTTTCTCAGCTGGAGCTTGAACCGAAATGGGAGAGAGGACAGAAGAGCCAGACCACTGCCCCCGGAATGTTGGAGATAGAGAACTCCGCAACGCTCCATGGCTACAAGCCTACAATGCTCGCGAAATCGTGCAGTCCGTAATTTCTCGCGCAGATGGCACGCGAAAAGAAGAGATATAAAGTAAGACTGCCCGTGAATTTTCTGAATCACCGACGGATGCTGCAATCCATCGGCCATGTTTGCAACAGGCGATGGGGACCTGCAATTGGAGCTCCTGAGTATGCAATATTCAAACAGGATCACAAAACAAGCAGAACAACTTGCGATTGATCCAGGCAAGAAGGTCCTTCAGTGCACAAAAGCATTCCCATCATCCATTACTTTTGCGTATATTCATCTAACTGTCATAGGTAGGGAAACATACAGGAGAACATCGCGGCGAACATGAGTAACCACAGATATACGGCTTTAGCATGAAGATCTTAAAGTATGAGATAATCGGAACGAGCATATCATCTTGAAGATCCTAGAGTCTGGAGGGCGTCGACGCTGCTCAGCAGGTGGTTGCAGAAATGGGATCCCCAAATCTCGGCCGCCCAAGCAGATGCGCCGGAGCAGAAACGGAGCGAGCAACGGAGCAAAGAGCGAAAGCCGGAGCAGAGACGGAGGAAGCGACAGGACCAGCGAGCGAGCGAGCGCCGGGCGGGCGATGGCGGGGAATGGCCGCTTGACAAACGCAATGCCGGAGCAGCAACAACGAGCGCGGAGTAGCAAACGAGAGCAAAACCAGATATTCAAAATTTGAATGCTTCGCTCGCTTGGAATGACTTTTCTTCTTCTCAGGAGGAAAGAACGAGGGAAGAGGGAAGAGAATATGTGCAGACTCTGCAGAGGCGCAGGGCTAGCGTGCAGGCGCTAGAGGAGAGAGAAAGAAGACCTCACAGTGCCTCGTCAGTCCACGTGGCGCTCCATCATTGGTCGGGACCATGCTGACCTGACATGGCGCTCCCCACCACCCAATATTTTTTTTAGGTAAATGAGGTCGAGTGTCACTCGAAGTCGAGTGGACGTCATGGCTTCGAGTTTGCAGGAACCAAGAAATTGCTGCTCCTCATTTATCAAAAAAAAAAAAAAAAGAAATTGCTCCCCCTCTCCAAAATACATTACGTAGGGCTATAAATAGGCGACTACCCATCCCTTTACTCCACGACCATCACGCAGAGCACCGGGAACAGTCCGGGTAGAGGCGGGGATCTGGGCCTCGAAAAATATACCGGCCCCATTGCCCGTCCGGCCACATTCCCCCAACGGGGAATCGGCGAGGCACACGGGATGGGTGTCCCTCCTACCCGGGTAAAGCTCCGGTCCGGATACACCCAAATGAACGTGCCGGGGAGCGGTCCTCCCCGGGTGGCCGGCCGGACCGCTCCCCGGCACTTTCATTTGGGATATCCCGGAACGGAGCTTTACCCGTGTAGGGAGAGGTCCCATCCAGTGTGCCTCGCCGAACCCCCGTAAGGGGCTTTGTGGCCGGACGGGCAATGGGGCCGGTATATTTTTCCAGGCCCAGATCCCTGCCTGTACCCGGACTCTTCCCGGTGGTCAAAGCCTTTTAACGTCTTGCTTAGGACGTACCGGCAAAGACTTTTCCTGCCCTTCGAATCCTCCTTCGTCTCCTGCACTCGCTCCCCTTCTCCACGGCCATGCCGAATCAAACAGCGACTCCACAAAGGTATGTTGTGCTTTTCAGATATTTGTTAAGAACAGGATAAAGCAGTCAATTTCTTCACTCTTCCGAATTTATCTTTTCCTTTTCATTTAATATAGTGACGATGGGCAACCACAGCATGAATAACAAGAAGAAAGTTTTGACTTGACTAAGAGATTCCACATTATATTCACCTTGTTCAAGCTGCTTGTCATCGAACACTTCAATTTGCAGCATATTGAAGCGTTGAGCCCGGCGATTTTGCAGTTTTATATTATTTGTGAAGTTATTTATCTCATAGTGCTGATCAAAGTAACTGGACCCGTTCACCCAAACTTGATATACATGTGCTTGTACATTGTTTTTGGAACTCTCGGCTCCGAGTTGCTTCTCTGGTCAAGCTTGTCTTTGGTTGTGTGGCTAGTGATCAATATGTGCTTGCTAGTGTTTGCTTTGGCATCATTTGGTCTGCTCGGACAAAGTTTCGACTACTTTCGAGAGATTATTCCCTTGTTCGAGGATGTGCCGTCTTCCCAAGTTTAGTTTGATTATCTTGTATTTGTTATGAATTTTCGTGTATGGCATTTGTAATAAGTGTTATTTGTACTGGAAAAGAGAAGATTACAATATGCTTGTTCTGAGCATGGTGCACCTTACATTGTTGTCATGTCATGTACACAGTTACTTTAATATCATTTGATCTTTTTCTTGGCCTAATTTTTTTTTTCTAAAGGTAACAAAATGAGTGCACTAGCCCATGTTTCAATTCATATTTGTTGGGTTGAATTTAAAATTAGTCACTTTAATTTTATGAATTGATTAAAATGACTTGTAAGAAACAAAAACCAACTAGAACTTGATCTAAATGGAATTGACTCAGATTATATTTATACTAACATATAAAAATGTTACCATTCTACTTGTCACGCTTTTCTTATTTCCATTTTTTCCTTTCGAGGAACATCTAACAAGCCAGTAGAGATTGATTTTAATAATTTATTTTGGTAGACTCATAATTTTTTGTGGGTCACTAGTCAAGAATTACATAAACGGTTGTGAAATTGTAATATCCCGTTGTGTAAAGGTGGAACAAAACTCAAAATTTAATAAAATCGTGGAAAAGTATCGTATAAAAGATTTCTGGCAACACATGGTCATCTAGCATGAATGGACCACCTTGAAAGATTAACTACAACTTAACTCATCCCTAAACCAGAAGAAAAAGAAGAAGAAGAAATGATTCACGGGCCACGTCATTTTTTCGGTTGCGTAAACTAGTGGCAGACGGTCCAAGTTGGACTAACAAGGAAGAAAAAGGTGAGGCCTTTGGACAACTTAATTGCATATGAACAAAATTTAATAACCTCCACCCAAAACTAATTCAAGTCACTTCATTTATTGAAGTATATGGCATTAGACACGGTCTTACTGCCACTAATCTTGATGGATTTGAACAATTTCGGATCTTCAAGTATTTAAACTCACGTCTAAGTGCGGTGTATATCTTCTGAGTTCAATAATTTAAGCATGATGTTTTTAGGTGCCTTGTTTATACTGATTTAGGTATGGTGTATATACTTTGAAAGCATTTCTTGAATTTTCCATTTATCTCTTGGGGCTATGGCTTAGAATTCAAGACATCGTTTACCTCTCAAACTTTAACAAAAGGCTAAGACCTGAGTAGGTCCTTAAACTGCTCATGAGGGAAACGGAGGGAGAACCTCCTAGGGGAGAGTGACCCACGGACCCTCGAAGGCTGCAACTTTAAAAGGTCATAATCAGAAGTCACAGCCGATGACCCCTCCTAAACAGTTGTCAGGTTTGAAAAACACAAAAGACAATCAAATGGGATTGATATCGGAGTCCCAAAAGGACGCTTCACGAGCTCTTGCTCTGGCAAATTTCACATCTGCCTAGTAACTGCATAGCGATTCTTTAACCCCCACCTTAGTAAACCAACAGGCCAATTAATCTCATGATAGCAAAATAGCTAGCCAAGCATTATCAATCCAACAAATCAAATTTGTAAGGAATGAGGTCTTGGTAAGAGTTGGTTATGACCTAATTGATTCCCAGTTCAGATCCATTATCGATAGTTAGATACCTTTTGCGATTTTAGTTTGATATTTTCACATGCTTTTGGGGGTAAGAAGATTAACAATTTATAGAGATAAGTTTATGTATGATAGCCTATTCTCGCCCATCAGATTATGTTGCATGATGGACATTTGCTTGGAAAAGTCAGAGCGACGAAAGGGTCCAGCGATGATGCGGAGAAGTTCCACCTACTGTCAATTGGCAGAAAAAGAGAAAGTAGCAAGTATTGCTGACTGTAGATAATAGCACACATCTTCGGCAGTGGAAATGCAACCATTTGCTTCATTAAATACTTGATGGTCGAGCATCTTGAACAGAACCCATCCGAGTCCTCTAGTCAATGGCCTGCACAACCACATAAACAATTCCAAGAGAACTTCTCAGAGATGCTAACATCACTTCAGTAACTTTTAGAAATGGGGTGGGACAATGTAACTGCAATAACTTTTAAAAGTGGTCTTGCTTCTGAATAATTATTGCAAGAGGGGATATGAACCAATGCATACACCCATCAAACAGTTTATTCAGCTATGATTCAGTCAAACTGAAATATTGATTAAGCTTGCAATAGGGTTCGTTTCAACTTTAAAACTATTGATGATCAAATAAAAGTAATGATAGTTTGTTTTCCTATATCCAATTCTGCAAAATAATGACACTCAAACTTCACGCTGAATATAGAAGATTTGACCCAGGGATATAGGTGCAAAGCAAGAGGAAGGAGGCCAGTGAAGAAACTGACGAAAATTCTAATAGATTTTTAAAACGGACATATATTTTATAGGGGATATATTGTCATGAAAAAAATCCAAGCAGCAAATTATACTTAGTAGAAAGAGACCTTATTGTGGCTGTTGTTATGATGGCAACATGGAGAATTTTATTGGAACAGAACTCTCGGTACAAAGTCGATCAATCTTTTGATGAAGATGTCCTTTACCTGCTCGACAAGTTAAATACTCAATAACACATAAAAAAGTTCGTGTCCACCAAATGTTTAGATGCAAAAGGAAGTGGTAGATATAATACTAGTACACTGTATATCAACACATGCTTATTCAAGTATCAAAACTTCTGACCCCCGCACCACCCACCCCCCCCCCCCAAAAAAAACAAAAAAAACAAAAAAAAAGTATCGAAATCTAAAATAGCGGATGTTCACGTGCTAACCAAATTGATGACAGCATGACTCAAAATTATTTTTATTTTTTTTGGTGAAAAGTGGAAAAAGTTAGAAAGTTGAAAGTTCTTATGAAGTTCAATCAAAATTGTTGAGGTTTGTAAAACTCAAAAGTGTAGACAGCTGAAACGGAAGATAGTGGAAATGAGATTCACTAGTGTTGTTAATCTAACTATTACTGCAACGTAGACCTCGTGTAGACTAAGGTATATGTTTCAAGCTTGCCGCTGGATCAGCACTCAATACAACCACTTGAAAAAAATCTTAGCGAAGCCTATAGATAATCTCATGTCGCTGTAAAGCCAAGGTTTAAGAACTTCAATATTAGCCTCTCAGGTAAATTGATCAAAACGGCGCAATCTAGGAAAGCAATCATTATGAGCAGCATATTGCTCTAGTCACACTATATCAGTACAAAATTACTCATTAGATTATCCATCCCTTTCAAAAGAGCAGCCACTACACAGAGATTACACAGAGATAACAATCCCTGTATGCTTTAAAAACTCCTTGTTCATTTTTGAATATTAGTTTTTCGAGCAGTCCTTTCCGTATTTTCCCAAAGAAGATGGATTAAGAATCCAATCCTTTTTAAACAGCTCATTTAGGATGCTAACCATATGCTTCACCGTTTAACCTTGTTGTAACGATGTAGCCACAATTTTCTACTACAATCTATTCAAGCATGAAGTCATGTTCTAACATCCCTTCCTATTACATTCAATCCAAAACAGAACAGAAAGAGATCGTGACTTGGCAGCATGTTGTAATCACCAAAGAAAATCTCTAGTCACCAACAGCAGGAAGGAGACATCGAATTTCATTCTCAGGCAAGGTATACTAATCAAAATATAAGAATCAAGCATGCCTCTGAACTACAAACTACAAACCGGCCCTGCAAATTAGTTAAATGAAATAGATATAAAGATTAGTGAAGCTTAGGGTCACCAGCAAGAGCAGCATCAGGAATATCACGAAGCCATGTTCCCTCCTCCAGTACTTGTAGATCACTCCGGTGCCCAACTGCATACAAATGTTCATCATCGATGTGATGACGAGGATCGCAAGAGCGATCACGTTGGACAGGAGCTCCTTGTTCTCCATCGCCCCTGTAGAAGGCATTGAATTTCCCATCACGGTGCGGATCATCGCCGAGCTGCTGAGCTTGGCAAGCTGCTGGTGGTGCGGCATCGGCGTGTTGAGGTCGACCGAGAGCTTGACCGCAACCGCGACGATGCTCAGCAACGTCAAGGGCGGAGTAGCGGCTTGGGAACTAGAGCCTCTGGTA
Source organism: Eucalyptus fibrosa (assembly GCA_017140475.1). Lineage (NCBI taxonomy): Eukaryota > Viridiplantae > Streptophyta > Magnoliopsida > Myrtales > Myrtaceae > Eucalyptus > Eucalyptus fibrosa. Next base: position 19,123,312 of record CM029509.1, on the reverse strand, counting down.
GCGGAAGCCGGCGGCGGCATGCAGGATGTGACTGGAGAGTTTCTGGCTCCGGTTGGACAGAGACTGAACCGTGGACGACCGGGCACGCGTATGAAGCCCTCCATGAGCATTCGGACGTCAAGAATTGGGAGCGACGGCTCGGTCCACTGCTTCTCCGCCGTCTTTCAAGTCCAACCATTCCAACGCCTTCTCAATTTCTAAATCTGACGACCACGCCTCCTCCTTCTCTAATTCCTTCGTTCCTTATTTCTAATCCAACTTCCATTGATTCTTCTTCCACCATGGATGCCTGTAACAGGAAAACATCAAGTTCCGAAAAGAAAAACTCTCTGAGACTGGTTACGGTGTGAACGGAGAGATATAGAGACAGCTACCTGAATAGGGACGCGAGGAGGATGATCAACGGCAACAAACTCGAGAGACAGAGCTTTGCTGCGGAAGCGACGAGCTCAACTTTACTCAGGCCATGGAAGAGGCTGAGCTCGACGGAGCTTTGGCGGCTGAGCGACTCAACGGGCAGAGATTGGTGAATGAAGGAGAGCGGCGACCGACCGTTGACTGCGTGAACTGAATGAAAGGCACGCAGGCACAGGCAAGGCAATAACAAAAAGCCGTCAACGGACCGGTTCAATTTCGAATCCTCAACCCCCGAAAAGAAGAGCCGGCTTTAAAACCGGTTCTTTTCCTTTCTTAAGAAAGCTTTTATTTTTCCCTCACCCGAAGTCCTTGCGTCATTTTGTTTACACCTCTAAGGAATAGATTCCATACAATTTTCAATATATTCATAAATGCTATATTCAATTTGAATCAGATCAAGCAAGCTCTTCACAAACATGTGATCCCAAGTAGTCCGGAGTGAATAAGAGCTTACATGAAGGTGCCAAAAATAAATATTAAATTGATAGGTAAAGATGAAGAGTGATTAGTTTAGGCAAAAGTGAAAGTCTTAAGATTTTTGTATTTATGCTAATTTAGTCCTAAACATTTTATTGGTGTCAATTTTGTTATAAACCTTTTAACTTTGTGTCAATTTAGGCTAAATCTTTTATTAGTATTAATTTAGTCATAAAACTTTTGATTTGGTGTTAATTTAGTCTCAGACCTTTTGATCTAGTGTTAATTCAGTCATTCTAGCCAATATTGGTTACATATTGCTAATATAGATAACTTTTAATAATATTTTAATAATTTTACTAATCACTTATTAGTTAATTTATTTTCTTTTTCCCTTTTCTTTTCCTTTTCCTTTTTTTTTTTTTTTTTTTGTGCTTCCTCTCCTCCTTCATCCCGCTAATCGCCGACCGGGCGATTGACCAAAGGTGAGGGCGACGAGCCTCGCTAGCTATTGGCAAGGCTCAAGCCGCCGCTAGTGGCTGCATGCAAGAGAAACCCCGTGCCCTCAAGTGAGGGCTTGAGCCCTCGCTCGTGGCTAGGCGAGGCTCAACCTTACTCATGGTCACCAAGGCCTGACCCTTGCCGCCACTAGCGAGTAGCGAGGCTCGCTAGAGGCTGGCAGGGTCGACCGGGGCCGCCCTAGCCTCTAGCTGGTCATCCAACCAGCGACCGGCTGAAGGAAGGAGGAGAGGAAGAAAAAAAAAAGAAAAGAAAAAAGGGAAAAAGAAAAGAAAAAAATAAATTGAAAAAAAACTAAAATATTATTAAAAATTACCCATGTTAGTGCTGGTTATGCCACATTAGCCAACCGACATCCACGTTAGCAATATTTGACCAAAATTAGCCAAAATGACTCAATTGACACTAGATCCAAAGATTTAGGATTAAATTGGCACCAAATTAAAAAAAAATTATAACTAAATTGACACCAAGTCAAAAGGTTTAAGACTTAATTGCACCAATAAAATGTTTAGGATTAAATTGGCACAAATGCAAAAGGTTTAGAACTCTTCTGACACTTTTCCTGATCATTTTTTTATTTCTACCAGCCTTGTTCTTGATTTAGACCAAGCTTTTGATAAACTTTGATTCATACATCAAAACAATCATTTAGTGAATTTAATGATTTTTAAAAGTGGATTCATACTCCTTATTTTAGATAATTTCATCCCTAATTATTTTAAAATGACTATTACTACCAAAGTTTTAAACCTCTCTCACACTTTTTATGTATTCATTTAGAGGTCTTTGTGATCGAGAATTCATCATTTGAAAATGGATGTGGTGTATTTTAGTTGAATAAGGTTTTAAAAAAAATTAAATTAAACGAAGTATATGCACTTCGGGCATACTTATTAATGCTTGGAGATCTCCCCCGAAACTAAATAGAAAAAACATATTTTAGGCGTCAAAACAATTAGGCGGAAAATGGAAGATTAATTTAATAGAGTTCATTAACTATTAATCTATGTGGGAAAGAGCGGGGTAGTTTCCTTGCTCCCTCACATATTTGAATTTGTCTTCATTTTCCACACCCACTTCTCATTCAACCCCTCCTTTCGAGACTGGCCTTACCCAGTCTTTACGTTGGAATGTCGTACAATGATTTTCTTAAAGGTGAGGCTTTAAAAGCTCTAGATAAAGAAGTTGAGGAAGCTTGTGACGCCAAGCATAGAGGAGCTTGCTAAGAAGCTTCACATCCAAGCTTTCCAAACGAATCAACCTTCTACTCCAAATAAAAAGATGAAACTTATTTAAAAGTACATATGAATTAATGTGTCAAAATTTGTGCCCCATGTGTCGCAAGTCTGTTGCAAGACGTTGATTAAGGAAAAAGCAAAGAGTAGAATTCTACTCGGACATGCCTTAAACAAACATTCACAGTAATCCCGAGTGAGTGAACCAAAATGGATAACCACGAGCACCACACAACTTCATATTCTTACTTTGTGGCTCAAATCCAATCCCTTTCAAGAATAACTTGTGGGATGCCTCGAGGAAATCTGTCAAAATGGGTCCTCCATTTATTAACCCATATCATTTAAATTCACCTAGAATTTCGCAGGTCAACCTAAATAGGTTCTAAATAGAAAGGTCAAAATAATTGATTTTTAAATGGGTTAGGTTATGAATCCATTCCACAGATCAACCTAAATAGGTTAGGTTCTAAATACTCTTTTTTTTCTTCCACCCTTAGAACTGTGTTCCTGATTCTCGTCTGTCATCTCTCTCTTCTCTTGATCTTCGTTCATGTTCCATGGCTGTTGCACTTTGTCGAATCCCTAGAAGACTCGATCCTGGCCTTTGTCGAGAGACTGATTGGAGCCTCCCATTCAGCTTCAAGCTCGGATCACTTTGGCCCTTGTGATCGTGTGTTTGTTTTGCAGACCTTGCACAGGTCCCAGTGAGCGAGTCTGCTGGGATGTGGGCGAAAGAGTCGTCGACAAACCCCGAGAGCCACTCCAACTCTGCCGTGTCGTCACTCTGCACAGAGGAAAAACACCATGAACGATTGCTCTGAATCGCAGCAATAAACAAGTGAAAAGCAATCAGTCGAAATCGGAAAAACTGTCTCCAAAGTGAAAAGGCTCTGAGCAAAACGCTGAAAGTCGAAATAATCCAAACAGACACAAAATGTGATTAATCTAGGTGAGATTCCGGCGAATTTGACTGAAATTATGAATGCGACGCAGAAGGTCGCGATTTCAACTTTCCTTTTCCTGAGCAAAATGAGGAAACAGTTTTGTGCCGAAATCAAGCTTCTTCCATTATGTAAGTGCAAAGATGACGTGATAAGCGGCTTCACAACCGATCGTGATCCTCAAAGAATTCTCCAAAATACTAGAATCCACGGAAGCAAAGGAGAAAGCGGAGATTCAGCAAGTGAGCTTATGGGGACACAGAGGTTGTGAGCGAAGTCGGTGGAGAAGGGAGGGAAGACGGCGGAGGAAGGTATCCTCCTCAAATAATGAATCAGCAAAGATACAGATTAAGCTTGCAATAGGCTTCGTTCGAACTTCAAAATTTTTTATGATTAAATAAATTCTGAAAATTAATTCCAATCATGCTTCATGCCAAGTACAGAAGATTTGACCCTAGGATAGGGGTGCAAAGCAAGAGGAAGGAGGCCAATGGGGAAATTGACGAAAATTCGATCTCTAGAACAGGGGATATGTTGACTTGAGAAAAGTCCAAGCAACAGATTACACGTAGTATAAAGAGACCTTATTGTGGCTGTCGTTACAACGGCAGCATGAAGAATTTATGACCAAACACTTAGTCTAAAGTTGATCATTCTTTCAATGAAATTGTGCATTACCTGCTTGCAATTGCACGATCAGCTTTCTCATTACTTTCAATTCTAGAAAATGCTAGTGAAGCCTATAGATAATCCCTTGTCGCACTAAAGGCAGGATTTAAGAACTTCAATAGGAAGTCAGCTTCTTGGGCAATTGATCAAAACTGTGCAATGTAGGAAAGCAACCAGTCTGAGCAGCATATGGCTTAAGTCGCACTATATCAATCACTGGATTCTCCAACTTTTTCAAAAAGAACAGCCCCTAAAAATAGAAACCAGTCCTTGTACATACTAAAATCTCCTCCTTGTTCAATTTTTATCTATAAGTAGTTCTTCAAGCAGTTCTTTCAGTGTTCTCCAAACGCACATAAGATTAAAAATCCAATCCGTTTTCATAGCTCATTTAGGATGCTAACCGTATGATTCAGAGTTCAAGCATAAAGTGAAGATCAGACCTTCCTTTCTATTACCTTCGCCTCAAACCGGAAAAGAAAGAGAACCGTGACTTTAGGCTATTCAAGCAAGCCAAACATGTTGTTATCATGAAAGAAAAATCTCTAATCCCCAACGGGAGAAAGGAGACATCAAAATTCATCCTCAGGCAAGCTATAGATTGGGGCAAGGGGCTCGGCAACATACAAGAATCGAGCATGTCTCTGAATTAAAGACTACATACAGGCATTATGAACTAGTTAAATGAAGTACAAACAGAGGATAGTCAAGCAAGGACCTCCAAGGGGGAAGCGCGGATATGAGTGGGATAGCGAAGGCTCCTCCGTCCACTACTTCTCCGCCGTCACTCAAGCCCAACCATTCCATCGCGCTCTCCATTTCCGAATCCGACGACCACGCCCCCTCCTCCTCCTCCTACTCCTCGTCTTCTTTCTTCTCCTTCTTCCCGTTCTTTAATTCCTGCCTTCATTGTTCCTAATCCTACTTCCATTGATTCTTCTTCCACAAATGGATGCCTGTTCTAACCAAAACATCAAGTTCCGAAAAGAAAAACTCTGTTGAGTTGAGTGTGGTTACGGTGCGAATGTAGAGAGAGATAGCGCTACCTAAAAAGGGACCCGAGGGACGGAGCTTCAGTGCGGAGGCGACCAACTCAACTGAAGCGGCCGAGCACGATGGAGCTTTGGCGGCTAAGGGGCCCCGATGGGTGGAGAGCGGCGATTGTCCGTCGGCTGCGTGAACTGAACGAAGGCGTGCAGACTCCAGAGAGGGTTAAATTCGACCTCATTCCCCGTAACGAAAAGCCAGACGGGCATTGGATGTCCTCAAATCGAGACCGTTGATCAGATCAACGGTCTCGATTTGATTTGACAGCAAAAGGACGACCATTGCAGCAGGCATTGAGGCTTCGATTTGATTTGATTTGAGGGGAGGGGAAAAGGGAACCAACGGGACCGACAGCTTTAATTTGATTTGAGGGGAGCCCCAACGAGAGCCACATGTTAAGTTGAGAGGAGAGGGAAAAAGGTCCCCAACGAGAACGACATCTTGAGTCGAATTTCGATTTATGAGTCGCCATCTAAGTCGAATTTCGATCATGCACGAATTTCGATACTTCGTGCATGAGTTGTTATCTAATTTCGATCGTGCACGAAGTAAGATACTTCGATCGTGCACGAAGTTGCACGAAGTAAGATACTTCGAGTATCTTACTTCGTGCACGATCGAAATTAGATGTCGTTTTCATTGGGGACCTTTTTCCCTCTCCCCTCAAATTCATACTGTTCATTTGCAAAATCGAATCCGAAATCCGCAAAAGTCAAGTGCGCATAAATTACTAAGGGAGTAGTTACCGTGTCACCTCTCTCTCTCTCTCTCTCTCTATAAAAATGCAATCAGCAAAGCGCTTCTTCCACTTCACAAAATCCCATACACAAAACAAAGGCTCTAGATCAAAATTCTTTCAAGCAAGGTGGACGAGATCCTACTAGAGAAGCAATCTGCGAATCCTTGGTCTCCGCACGTGCTCCCCTTCTCCATAACATGGCCGATCAGATGGGGACACCTGAAAGGTCCGCAACTCATTTATGTGATTATGCTTTTAAAAATTTTGCTTAGAGCTCTAGTTGAGTAGTCGATATTTCTTTCTTCCTTATGTGGAATCTATTTCTCTTTCCATCATTTTCTTTCTGGATTCGCTACAGGGGTAATGAGCAACTACCATGTCAGCAACAACAAGAAAGTTTTGGCACCACCAAGAGGTCTCATATTTTCTTTACAGTGTTCAAGCTGCTCACCATTATGCATTTCAATTCGCAACCCATTGAGGCATCAAGCCACACGGTTCTGCAGTTGTACATCATCTGCGAAGTTATCTATCTTATAGCACTGATCCAAGTGACCGAGCCTACGAGCCCAAACCCGATATACAAATATTTGTATATCATTTTCGGGACGCTCGGCGCTGAGTTGCTTCTTTGGACGAGCCTATCTCTAGCCATGTGGCTTGTTGTCAATATGTGCTTACTAGTATTTGCTTTGGCATCGTCCGGTGTGCTCCCACGAGTTTTCAACCGACTTGAAGAGATTGTTCGGATGTTTGACGATGTGCCATCTGTCGAAGTTCAATTTGATTTTTAAAGTTCTTGCAATCATATTGTGTTTGTGTACCAATTTTGTTGGATGTCATTTGTGTAATAAATTCTTATAACTTAGGGAAGAGATATGTTATCATATACATGTTCTATACTAAACATAATATACTGTTTGTAGATTTTACGTCTTTTAAAGCTCGTTTGTCATGTTGCGTGAACTTGAGAATAAAAAATAGTTCATTCATTGGAATTATTTTTTTGGCTTTTGATCCTTTCTTTTTCCTTCTATTATAGTTTTATTGGTGTCATGTGCTCAATTTTTTTTTGACTTTTTGGTCTAATAGCTTTTCTATTATATATACATTTGTTTTAAGCACGGATAATAATATCCTACAAAAAAACAATCAAGATAACATTCTTAGAACAAGCGCAATAGGGATATTAACACCTTCCCTCAGCGAGATCAAATCCCAAACCCATGCACTCTAAACAAAGTTTTGGTGGCCAATCATACCCGGTAAAAGATTAGTGGCAACTCCCTTTTTATTATTTAATTACTTTAGTTAGTGACGTCGGTTTTTAATAAAAGCAAGCATAATAAAGTTTTCAGATCGAGCCATATCGTTAAAAAAAATTCTATTCTCTATTCTCTCACTTCCCTTAACATTAATTCGCACCGTAACATTTACATTATTTGGACTAAAAAGTAAGAAGGTTAATTATCCGACTTAATGAAACGTTAATATTGCTAGAACAATATTCAACATCAATTTGCATAGCTTTACTAATCAAACGTACCCCGATATGCAATCATACATCTAGGTCACCAATTAATAAGCAAGAGTCATACAGGGTCACATATTTTTTCAAATAGCAATTTATCTACAAATTTAGGTATGCACAAACATGGGCAAAAGTACACCACAAGTGCCATAACTTCAAAACGGTACACTTAAGTGCCACTTTTTTTTTTCGAATGGGACACTTAAGTGCCACCTCCGCGACCCGTTTAAATCCTACGTTGCAATATTTTATTATTATTATTTGCCTACGTGGCTCCTTAGGAGCTCCAAATCAAAGCATAAAAATTAAAAAAATTAAAAAATTTAAAAGTTTTAATTTTAAAAATTTCAATTTCAAAAAATTATAAAAATTATAAAAAATAAGAAAAGTTTAAAAATTAAAAAAAAGAAATTTTAAAAAATTTTAATTTTAAAAATTTTAAAAAAAAAGAAAATTTTCAAAAATTTAATTTTAAAAATTTTAAAAATTAAAAAAAAGAAAAATTTTAAAAATTTTAATTTAAAAAAATTTTAAAAAAAAATTAAAAAATAAGAAAATTTTAAAAATTTTAATTTTAAAAATATTTAAAAAAAATTTTAGAAAAAGAAAATTATAAAAATTTTAATTTTAAAAAATTTAAAAAATTTAAAAAATTTAAAAAAAAATAAGAAAATTTTAAAAATTTTAATTTTAAAAAATTTTAAAAATTAAAAAAAAATTAATAAAATTTTAATTTTAAAAAAATTTTAAAAAATAAGAAAATTTTAAAAAATTTTAAAAATTAAAAAAAAATTAAAAAAAAATTAATTTTAAAAAATTTAAAAAAATAAGAAAATTTTAAAAATTTTAATTTTAAAAAATTTAAAAAATTTAAAAAAAATTTAAAAAATTTTAATTTTAAAAAATTTTTAAAAAAAATAAAAAAATAAGAAAATTTAAAAAATTTTAATTTTAAAAACTTTAATTTTAAAAATTTTAATTTTAAAAACTTTAATTTTAAAAAATTAAAAAAAAATTAAAAATAAGAAAATTTAAAAAATTTTAATTTTAAAAAATTTTAAAAATTTTAAAAAAAATTAAAAAATTTTAAAAATTTTAAAAAATTAAAAAATTTTAAAAAATTTTAAAAATTTTAAAAAATTAAAAAATTTTAAAAAAAGGGGGGAGGGAGGCGGCGGTGGAGGTGGTGGCGGTGGGGCTTGGCCGGCGGCGGCAAGGGAGCCGCCCGTTCGGCCTCCCACCCCCCCTTTTTTTATAACTTTTTTATAATTTTATTTTTTATAATTTTTCTTAATTTTTTAAAAAATTTAAAATTTTCTTAATTTTTTTAAATTTTTTTAAATTTTTTCTTAATTTTTTTAAATTTTTTTTTTAAATTTTTCTTAATTTTTAAAATTTTCTTAATTTTTAAAATTTTCTTAATTTTTAAAATTTTCTTAATTTTTAAATTTTTTTTAAATTTTCTTATTTTTAAATTTTTTTTAAAATTTTCTAATTTTTTAAAATTTTTTAAATTTTTCTTAATTTTTAAAATTTTTAAATTTTCTTAATTTTTAAAATTTTTCTTAATTTTTTTAATTTTTTTAAATTTTTCTTTTTTTAAAATTTTTTTTGAATATTTTAAATCTAATTTAATTAATTTATATACTATTATTTACACGTAGACGCGAAATGGCGTCGTTTTTGCATTTTCTCCGCCACGTCGCATGCAAAACGACGCCGTTTTGGACCGAGCTCGCCGGAAAGTCGCCACGTCAGCCATTTGGCCGGATTTTTCGCCGGAGTGGCACTTAAGTGTCCCATTTTACTCCGATGATGGCATTTAAGTGTACCATTTTAAAGTTATGGCACTTAAGTGTCCCGGCGTGCCAAGTTATGGCACTCCAGGTGTCCCGCACTCCACAAACATGATATAACGAAAAAGTAAACCACACAATTTTTAAGCGTTTAAAGAATTGCTATGTTAAGGTAAGGAGTTCTAATGAAATTTTAATTTTTTTCCATCCTTGAAATGCCCGTGATGAATTATAACTAAACAACGTGGGTGGGTGGCGAAATCTAAATCATGTGTTTTCCATCATGATAATCCCTTAGTTTCTAACACTTTCCAAACTTTTTGTATAAATTAATTTTTATATAAGTTTCACAAAAGATCCAAGTTATATCCTAAAATAGACCAAATATATCAAAGCGATCATTTATATATTTAACTTTCTTTTATTTTGTTTCACACACAAAGCATGTGTGTTTTGAGCTAGCAATGATATAAGTTAAAATGTGACTTGAACTTGTGGGATCCACTCTCCGCGTGGATTCCGATCACTTTCTAAGGGGCAGGGCTTCCATGAAATTCATATATATCCACCTCCTCACGCAAGACTCAAAAACGACCACGGGATTCATAAAGCTTTAACTCCTTCTAAACATGGCTGATCATACAATGACACTCGAAAGGAGCGTAGTTCATTTGTGTAAATATGCTCTTGAGGACTCTACTTGAAGCGTGTATTAAGTAGCTAGTTCTTTTTCCCTTTTGAATATGTTTTTTATTTTATTTTCTTTTAAATATTTTATTTTCAATTTTGTACATAGATGATGAGTAACCACACCAACGGCAACCACAGGAAAATTTTGACGTAAACAAGAGATTTCATATTACATTTACTTCGTTCTTACTGTTTGTCATCGAATATTTCAATTCATGACGTACTAGGAAGTTGAACGACAAGTTTCTACAGTTTTAAATTATTTATAAAAAGTCATCTACCTCATAGCATTGATTGAAGTAATCGGACAGGCGAGTCGGAACTTGATATACCGGTACTTGTATATTGTTTTCCACGCTCTCGATTCCGAATTACTTCTCTTGACGAGCCTTTTTCTGGCCGTGTGGCTAGTCATCAATATGTGCTTACTAGTGCTTGCTTTGATATGTATGATCATGCATGATTCCAACCGTTATCGAGAGATTATTCAGTTATCTGATGATGTGCCATTTTTCGAAAGTTCAGTTGGATTTTTGAAACTCCTACAATCATTTTGTATTTGGGCAACAATCATGCTTTATGTCATTTATATTAGATCCGTCTGATTTTAGTACTTTATGTTAATCGACCCATGATTATTTTTTGGGTCAATCGTCACAAAGTATGTAAGCCATCAAACTCTGATATTTCTTAATATAAAGATTGAATAAAACTCAGATTTAAGATAATCGTGGAAAAATATCACACAAAAGATGTGTATGGCGACACTTGGTCATCTAGCGTGAATGGAGACCCTTGAAAGATTGATTGCAGCTTAAACCATCCCTAAAACCTTAACTATTAAAATTAAATGGAAGGAATTGATGGGCCACTTCATTTCTTTTGTTGCTGTAATCGGGAGAAATGAGCCCGTTCAGATTTTCCTGGGCGCGTATCATTGAAGTTGGACTTGGACGGTCCAAGTTGGATCAGAACCATACAACTAAAAATGAGGTGAAACGCTATTCAACAACCTCCCCAAACCCAAAACGCATTCAACTTCATTAATGGAAGTGTATAGTGTTGGACACGGTCTTAATATTACCAACGTTGATGGGTCTAAAGACGAGACTTGGCTCTTTATCACGAAGTTGATGTATTTCAGCTGGTGAATTGGAGATGTATTTTAGCTGGTGAATTAAGCTTCTTATCACGAAGTTCCTTGGCTCTTTCAATTACCTCGCCGAGCACATTCTCCTCCCACTTCTGCAGCCTCTCGACGACGCTCTCACTCTCTTTAGGAACCGATCAAATAGCATCCAACTCTGCAATTGCAAAATGTGCTGGAAAAATGAAGGCTGGATTGGCAATCCAGCAGTAAATCCCCTTGATGCTTCGGAATCATCAGATGGTTGTTTCCGATTCACCTTATTCTATGGATGTTAAGACTCTTTTGATAACCTTGGTTTAATCTTTCTTATGTTCTCCTTGTCAACTTCTCATCATTGTCAAGAAGTCGATCTACAATGGTAATTAAAAAACTATTTATTTTGGATATAAAATGTCATGGACTCTTACCGAGTTTAATCAGGAAATAAGGGCTTACTGAAAATCCAAAATCATACCCATGAGGAAAGTGGCCACAGCAGCCACTTTTCGGTCCTTCATACAAATTTACAACCAAAAATCATAAAGATCACTTTGATAAAGCACTTTGACTATTGATGATGACAACGAACATCACCAAGCTGTAAGAGTTTATATTGAATTTGCATGAGAATAGTATAGTCAGTCACTGAACTTCCTCTTGTGCATCCCTATTTCCAGTAGGACCCAACAAACACAAGGGAATTCAATATGAAAACTCTTTAAATTTGAAAAGAAAAATATTACCAAAACAATAAAAGCCTCAGTGAGATAAGAGAAAAGGTAGCCACTGTATTGACAAAAAGCCTGTGTACTTAGAAGCTTGCAATAACTCTAGTAATATGTCTTTCCAGGAGATATCATAATTCGCCAGGGATATAGATCAATCTAAACTGAATAACACAAAAAAATTCTCGTGCTCTCCCTTTCGGCATCTGATAAAGGACCTATGGTTACTCAACGCACTGCACATTACCATACTAATTTAGATAGAATTGCCAATCAATATTTAGCCTAATGGTAGCGGCCAAAATTTAAATTTTACTCTGTGGATCATATGGCTCACATTGCTTAGAGATCTTCATACGATCTTCAATAAATCTCCGTCTGAAGCTAGCTACAGAGACTGTATAACACAATAGCCCCAACCAAAAGACAGAAGTAAGCACCTGAGTGCATTGCTCCCGGCAAACCAGACGGCAAACTTGACGGCAGTAAATTTATCAACACTATCCAGCCACATATTTCCATCCTTCATGGAGGATGAATAGATAAATATGAGAACATAAATTCATTGACTGGCCTCTGGCAAGAGAAAGTAACATTCGGCGAGTCCAAAGTTTGCTGAACTAGAGCGGATTAGTGTGGAAAAACAACTTAAGTCCTGTCACTGAATTTTCTTCAATCTCTGGAAAGCAAGGACCTTGCACTTCAAGATACATTTTAGAAAAGCATTTTATGAAGAACAAAAACAGAGCAAAAATTGTCTTTAAGTCCATTTGAATTTCTTTTCCATCTTACATTAAACGAATGGCCAATTGGTCAGCATCAAAATACTGGAAAAAACAGTCTCATGCCCTGATACAAAGTTGGGAATTGACACAGAAATGAGCTCAAAGCAAGAAATGAGATTCGTCATAATATGTTTCTCAGAAGTATGAGTTGTAGTCTACAAGATCAAATTCAAGCTAGAAACTAATGCCATTGCCATAATTGAGTGAAGATGATCGATCGATAAGTCAAATGAAGTCCTAATACGTTTAGAATTTGTCTCCCAGGTCCAAAGAGAAAGATAAAACTTGTTGAAACTCTAATAGTGATCTAGGATAAGACTACTGATTCCAATAGACAAATCCTAATTCTGTTATTGGACTTGGGGATATATGCAAACCAGTATTTTCACCAAACCTCCACAACAACACTAGTATTTTGGTCACAAACTGACTGATTTGATCCAAATCATCTATATCATATAAACATAATGCTATTCATTTAACTTTTGTCTACACGAGTAAGCCTTGCGATTAGCATGTACAACAATACCAAGATCACTCCAAATCTTGAAACAACTTCTTTTCGTAGCTTACCGATCATCCAGCATTATCAGGCACGAGTGTGAAGCCACCCTGGGAGCATTCGGATGCTGCGAATTGGGCGCACATAAAGGCTCCGTCCACCACTGCTTCCACGCCGTCTTTCAAGTCCAACCATTCCAACGCCTCCTCCTCCTCGTTCTTTAATTCCTTCGTTCCTTATTTCTAATGCTACTTCCATTAATTCTTCTTCACCATTGATGGCTGTTACAGGCAAACATCAAGTTCCAAAAAGAAAAACTCTGTGAGACTGGTTACGGTGTGAACAGGGGGAGAGAGAGAGAGAGAGAGAGAGAGAGAGCGCTACCTGAAGACGCGGGGATGATCAACGACAACGGACTCGAGGGACAGAGCTTTGCTGAGGAAGCAACGAGCTCAACTTTACTCAGGCCATGGAAGAGGCTGAGCTCGACGGAGCTTTGGCGGCTGAGTGACTAAACGGGCGAAGATTGGTGAATGCAGGAGAGCGGGGACCGACCGTTGACTGGGTGAACTGAATAAAAGGCGCGCAGGTACAGGCTACAATAAAAAGCTGGACGGTTCAATTCCGATTTCTCATTCCCCGAAAAGAAGAGCCGGCTTAAAACCGGTTCTTTTCCCTTCTTGAGCAAGCTCCTGGTTTTCCCTTTCCAAAGTCATCCCAAAGTCCATGCATCATATATATATAATTTAATTTGAATCAGATTAGCATCATAGATATGTGATCACATGTAAGCCAAAGTGATAAAGAGCCGACATGAAGGGGGCCAAAAAGTAAATATTAAATTAACAGGTAAAGATGAAGAGCAATCAATTTATTTATTTCTACTAGCCTTGTTCCTGAATTTAGACCAAGCTTTTGATAAACTTTGATTTTTACATCAGAACAATCATTTAGTGAATTTAATGATTTTTAAAAGTGGATTTGTACTTCAAATTTTAGATAATTTCAACCCTAATTACTCTAAAACAACAATCACCACCAAAGTCTTAAACCCCTCTCACATTTGTTATTTATTTATTTAGAGGTCTTAGTGATTGGGAAATTTTTTTGAGAATGTATGTGGTGTGTTTTAGTTGAAGAGGCTTAAAAAGAAACTTAAATTAAAGGGTTAACAACACGAACTACCCCAAACTAGTACATCTATAGCAAATTTATCTTAAATAAATTTTTTGATTATAGAAAAATCTCAAACTAGGAGATTTTTGACAAATTTACCCGAAACTGGTACACTTGTAATAAATTTACCTTATATTAGTTTCCATTAAATTTTGCTGTCAAATTACTATTTTAGATGACATGTGATAGTTAATTGGTGTACCACTTTGAAATTTTACTCTCCGTTTGATACAATTGTACTAGTTTTATGGTTTTTATGGTATTAATTCAATTTAACGGATGACATGTTTATCATAAATGTATCGGTATAAGGTTTTTTATGGTCAAAAAATTATTTTATGGTAAATTTGTTATAAATATACAAGTTTGAGGTTTTTCGTGATATTAACACTCGATTAAATGAATTATATGCACTTCAGTCAAATTTATTTATACTTTGAGATCTCTCCCGAAACTAAATAAAAGAAACCATATTTTAGGCGTCAAAAGAATTAGGCGGAACCTAGAAGATTAATTTAATAGAGTTCATTGACTTTTAGTCTATGGGGGAAGAGCTCGGTAGTTTCCTCACACCCACTCCCCATTCACCCCTTCCTTTCCAGACAAAGCCTTACCAGATACTTTACGTCGGAATTGTGTTGGACGATGATTTTCTTAAAGGCGAGGCTTAAAAAGCTCTAGATAAAGAAGCTAAGGAAGCTTGAGATGACTAGCACAGCGGAGATTGCTGAGAAGCTTCACATCTAAGCTTTCCACACGCATCAACCTTCTACTCCAAATAAAAAGATGAAACTTATTTGAAGTCTGATAGGTCTCAGAATCCTAATAGATTAGTAAGTCTAATGATTCAACCGGAAGAAAATTCCCAATTCTATTAGAATATTTATTGGACTTGGGGACCTATGCAAACGGGTACTTTCACCAAAAGTCAACAAAACACGAATATTTTGGACACGAACGACTCATTTGATCCAATCGTCTGCATCATAGAAACATCATTTGTTTATTTAACTTTTGTCTACACTAGTAAGCCTCGCAATTACCATGAACAACAGTACCAAGAACAATCCAAATCTTGAAACAACTCAATTGCATAGCTTACCAATTAGATCCAACATTACAACATCAATGTTCAATATCTTCACCATGGGATGACAATCACAAGTTTCGGGACTTAATTTCACTTTTTAAAAGTTTTAAGACTCAATTGTATTTTTATGATAAGTTTTAAGACTTTTAGTGCACTTATTAAAAAAAAAAAAAAGAGTCCTAAACTCTTATCCGTATGAACACCATTTTGCTTTTCTTGAAAATTATGGCTAGTCAATCAGAGAAGACCTTGAAACCTTTTTTAAAGGCACCTAACGTGGCTTTCCAAGAACATCGAGATTTGAAGAATTTAAAAACCACCTTAAGCAACAATTTCCAGTCAAAATTGATTGGAATGATTATTTTAATAAATGTCAAAAGTTTATGATTAAATTAATTATATTAGAATTTTCTCTACGATCAAGTCCAACATTACAACAACGAAGTTTTACATCTTTACAAGGGGATTACAACTATTTTTCAATAGAAGGACAAGAAATAATGAAGCTTATCCTCTTTGTCAGACTAAGAGCACGTTTGTTTACACTTTAACAAATGGGAAATTCATTGAAATTCGAAATATTATCCGAATTTCAAAAAAATATGAAAAAATATATATATGAATTAATGTGTCAAAATTTGTGTCTTGTGTGTCGCAAGTTTGTCACAAGATGTGGATTAAGAAAAGGGCAAATAGTAGAAGCCTATCTAGACATGCTTTAACAAACATGCACAATAATCCTAAGTGAACCGAAATAGATAACCACAAGCATACCACACAACTTCAAGCATGCCACACAACTTCATATTCTTACTCCGTGGCTCAAATTCAATCCCTTCCAAGAGTAACTTGTGGGATGCTTTGAGGAAATCTGTCAAAATGGGTCCTCCATTCATTAACCCATATTCATTTAAGTTCACCTAGAATTTCTCAGGTCAACCTAAATAGGTTCTAAATAGGAAGGTCAAAATAAATGAGCTTTGAATGAGCTAGGTTATGAACCCATTTACAACCCACTTAGTCTTTTCTTCCTTCTACCCATAAAACCAATGTTCGTGATTCTCGTCTGTCGTCTCTCTCTCTCTCGATCTTCACTCGTGTTCCTTGGCTATTGCCCTTAGCTGAATCCCAAGAAGATTCGACCCTGGCCTTCGTCGAGAGACTGATTGGAGCATCCCATTCAGCTTCAAGTTTAGATCACTTTGGCCTTTGTGATTGGGTGATTGCTTTGGGGACCTCGGACAGGTCCTAGAGAGCGAGTCCGCCCGGATGTCGGCGAAAGAGTTGTCGATAAACCACGAGAGCCACTCAACTCCGCCGCGTAGTCACTCTGCACAGAGGAAAAGCACCATGAGCGATTGCTCTGAATCATCTCTAAACAAATAAAAGGCAATCAGTCGAGATTGGAAAAACCGTCTCCAGAGTGAAGTGGCTCTCAGCAAAATGCTTAAAGTCGAAATAATCCAAACAGACCCAAAATATGACTAATCTAGGCGAGATTCCGGCAAATTTGACTGAAACTATGAATGCGAAGCAGAAGGTCACGATTTCAATTTTCCTTTTCCTGAGCAAAACGAGGACACAGTTTCGTGCTGAAATCAAGCTTCTTCTATTATGTAAGTGCAAAGACGACGTGATAAGCAGCTTTACAACCGATCGTGATCTTCAAAAAATTCTCCAGAAAAACTAAAATCCACAGTAGCAAAGGAGAAAGCAGAGATTCAGCAAGTGAACCTAGAAGGATGCAGAGCTCGTCAGCAAAGAGACATTGAGCTTGCAATAGGCTTCGCTCCACTTTCAAAATTTTACTTTCAAAATTTTTTATGATTAAATAAATTCTGAAAATTTATTCCACTCGTGCTTCATGCCGAGTATAGAAGATTTGACCCTGAGATAGAGGTGCGAAGCAAGAGGAAGGAGGCCAATGAAGAACTTGACGAAAATTCTATCTTTAGATCAGAGGATATGTAGACTTGAGAAAAATCCAAGCGGCAGATTACACTTAGTATAAAGAGACCTTATTGTGGCTGTTGCAACGATGGAACAATGAAGAACTTATGGAAATATTTTACTAAACACTTACTATAAAGTTGATCAAATTTTTGATGAAAATGTACATTACCTGCTTGACAATTGCTAGGTCAGCTTTCTCATTACTTTCAATATTGCCAGTAGCCATGTCCCATCCACTGCCTTGAATTGAAGCTGTCACTGTGCTGGACATGGAACATTCACCCTTCCCTCCCATTCCTGCAGTATTCGTTCATACAGTCCATTATTTCAACAAGCTAAATACTCAGCAACACATTAAGAAGCTAGAGAACATGTCAGTGTCCACCTTATCATGTTTAGATGCAGAAGGGAGTGGTAGACACAGTACTAGTTCCACACATGCTTATTCAAGTCAATTATTCTGACCCCTAAAAACAAAAACTATCAAAATGTAGAATAGCTTATCTCTATGTGCCAACAATGGACTTCTATCACAACTATTGAGATCGGCGAAACTCAAAAAGTGCAAACAGCTAAAACCGGGAGACAGTGAAAATGAGATTCAGTGATGTCATTTATCTGACCATTTCTGCAAGTAGACCCAGTGCACCCAACGTATATATTTCAACCATTGCCGCACGATAAGCATGAGCACTCAATGCATCAATTCTAGAAAGTGCTAGTGAGGCCTGTAGACAAATCTCTTGTCGCAACAAAGGTAGGATTTAAGAACTTCAATAAGAATTCATAGCGTCTCAGGTAATTGATTGAAACTGTGCAATATAGGAAAGCAACCATTCTGAGTAGCATATTGCTCTAGTCACACTAAATTAATCACTAGATTCTCCAGCCCTTTCCAAAAGAACAGCCCCTAAAAATAGAAACCACTCCTTGTATATACTAAAACCTCCTCCTCGTTCAAATTTCTACTGTAAGAAGTTCTTCGAGCAGTCCTTTCAGTGTTCTCCCAAAGCACATGAGATTAAAAATCCAATTCGTTTTCACAGCTCCTTTAGGATGCTAGCCATATGCTTCAAAGTTCAAAGCATAAAGTGAAGATCAGATCTCCCTTCCTATTGCCTTCGATTCAAACCGGAAAAGAAAGAGAACCATGACTTTAGGCATTTCAAGCAAGCCAAACATGTTGTAATCATTGAAGACAATCTCTAATCCCCATCGGGAGAAAGGAGACATCAAATTTCATTCTCGGGCAAGCTATAGATTGGTGCAAGGGAGTTGGCCACATACAAGAATCAAGCATGCCTCTTAATTACAATGCCTTCTTGATTTCCGAATCCGACAACCCTGCCTCTTCCTCCTCGTCCTCGTCTTACTTATTCTCCTTCTTCCCCTTCTTTAATTCCTTCATTCATTGTTCCTAATCCTACATTCACTGACTTTTCTTCCTTCCTGCATATATGCCTCTCACGGCCAGATATCCTAAGTATTATCAACACCGACAAGTGACATGCGACACATAATACAACACGACACGATATATCGACACATCATTTCCCAAAAAATAAAAAATTCTAACAAGTTGACACATGTTGTATATTAAATATATATTTTTATACATACATGATAAATTACTATTTTTATGATTATTTTGATCGAATTAATTTGACTCAAATTCATAAATAAATAAATAAATAATAGAAAAGGGCCTATAATAAATTTACACTAAAAATATTAATTCACCATTTGTTAATATCATTCATTATTTCAATTTCACAAATTCATTTCAATTCCAATAATCCATAAAACTTGAAGAAAAAAAGAAACAAGCAATCCACATTCTACACTCACGTGTCAGCGTTTGTTGGAAGATAAGAGAAAAAAACAAACTCGAGCGGTAAATTGTGTGTCTCAAGAAGTGAGGGTCGGAAGAAAAGAGAAGATTATGTTTTTCTTCTTCCTTATTTATTATTTTTATTATTTTTTTTATTTTTTACATATTTACATCTTGACCTCTTATTTATTGAAAATCTTTAAAATTAACCATGTTCATGTTGGAATTAAAAATTTGTGTGTGGAATTTTCGAACTCGAGTGTTGGAGAGTGTTAGGAGAGTTGACTAGGTGTCAGATTTTTCTACACATATTGACCGAGTATCGAAGAGTGTCTAACATAATACAAAGATTCCCGAAGAGTGTTATTGCTTCATAGCAAATATCAAGAATCAAAAAGAAAAAAAACTCTATGAGGCTAATTACAATGTGAATGTACAGGGAGAGAAAGCTACCTGAATAGGGACGTGAAGGGGGGCGATGAACCGGGATGGACTCGAAGGGATGGAGCTCTTGCTGCGGGAGCAACGCGCTCAACTGTACTGAGGCCATTGCAGCGGCTGAGCGACCCAAAGCGACTACGCGTTCCCGGGTAGGAGCGCACATCCTCAACCATCTATTTGATCGACGGGTAGGCGTGCATGTTGGCATTCGTCTCGCCTGTCGATCAAATCGACGTTTGAGAGAATGTTCGATAGAGCGTGCATGTTCTCTCAACCGTGGATCTGATTGTCAGGGTGAGAGGATGTGCAAATGAGTGCTTGTACATCGTTTTGTACATTGCTTTGTTAGACTAAGGGCATGTTTGAGTATGCTTTAACAAATGGAAAAAAGGGCAAAATTCGAAATACTATATAAATTTCAGAAAATTATGAATATATATGGATTAATGTGTCTGAATTTGTGTATCATGAAATTTTTAAGTCACGGGTGAGTAGAAGTCAATACATGTCCATCACAAGACATGGATTAAGGAAAAAGTAAGGAGTATAAGCTTGTATAAACACACCTTAAACAAACATTTACAATAATTCAAGGCGAGTGAATCGAAATAGATTACAACAAGCATGCCACGCAACTTCATGTTCTTATCCCAAATCCAATTCCTTCCGAGAATAATTTGGGGATGCTCCAAACAACGGTACTTTCTATTGTTGCTGAACTTCTATATGCCCATTAGATTTATGAAATAGTCGCATGCTGATTACTATCAGTTATTCGTATGCCCTTTTAATCTAATGTCCTTTCTGACCAACAAAAAGGAAATTAAATGAAAAGGGCTCTTGCAAGCGTAGTGTCAAGATTGTTTGGACGATCATGTCGTTGCTTAATCCCGGCTTTGCATTAGCTCTTGTACACGGTTTTGAATGTTGGCTGCGCATACACATTGTAAACGGAAGTTTCGTCGCTCTCTTCCGATTTTTGACGGTTGACCACGGTGGCAACCTTGAATGCATGACACGGCTGAAGGACCCCAGAAAAGTTCTTTTGAAAAAAGAGATAAAAAAAGCACCGTCAACTTTACTACAGTAGATATTGTCGCGTAAAGAACTTTACTATAGTAGATTTATATCTACAGTCATTGATTTCATAAGCATGACTCTATTACATGTAATCCGCGACAATATCTACTGTAGTAAAGTTGTCTTCAACGGCTGATCTAACTCTCCAAGGGATCCAACGGTTAAATGTGATGGACAATTTCAAAAGTCAAGTCCGTCTCAATCAGAAAAACAATAAATAATGCAGAGCAAATGACCCTATATATTGTGCAACGAAGAGCTTGTTCTGCCTACTCCTTCACATATACTCGCGAACAATTGCAGAGTGCAAAGAGCTTCAGCTTCTCTGGAACATGGCGGATCATACAGCGACCCTCCGGAGGTACGTAATTCATTCCTGTCTTTATGCTCTTAAAAACTCTACTTGGAGCACAAACTAAGAAGCTAGGATTTTTTTTCTTTTGAATCCGTTTTCTTCTGATTATTTTATTCCTAATCTGATACAGAGATGATGAGCAATTGGAACAACAGCAACCGCAGGAAAGTTTTGACTCAACCAAGAGATTTCATATAGTATTCAATTCGTTCAAGCTGCTCGTCGTCGCACATTTCAATTCACAACATGCGAGGATACTGAGCCACATGAATCTGCAGTTTTACATCATTTGTGAAGTCATTTATCTCATAGCACTGATCAAAGTGACTGGACCCGCGAGTTCAAACCCAATATACCGGTGTTTGTACATCGTTTTTGGAATTCTCGGTTCCGAGTTGCTTCTCTGGATGAGCCTGTCTCCATCCATCTGGTTGATCGTCAATATGAGCTTGCTAGTGTTTGCTTTGGCATGCATGCTCGCCCGACGTTCAGACCGTTTTCAAGAGATTGTTCAACTATTCAACGATGCGCCCATTTCTGAAGTTCAGTTGGATCTTTAAAACTTATGCAATCACATAGTATTTGGATATCAATCTCTTTGCATGTCATTTGTAATGGATATTTTTTATTTTAATAACTTGTTTTTGTAGTCTCTTGAATATTTTTGGGTCAATCTTCACAGGTTATATAGATAATTATGAAACTCTTATATTTCCATATATAAAGATCGAATAAAACTCAAATTTAAGAAATCGTGGAAAGATATCACACAAAATTTCTGGCAGTGCATGATCATCTAGCATTAATGGACACACCTCGAAAGATTGATAATTTGCTTAAATCATCCCTAAACTAGTTTTTAGTAAACAACTAAAATGGAAAGAATTCATTGGCCACTTCAAATATCTTTTTAAATCATCCCTATATTTAACTTTTTAAGTATTTTTAGATATTTTAGTATTTCCAATAGTAATAGTTTACATCATATATATCTTTTTAGACATGGTCTCTTGTGCTAAATTAGATCAAATTTATAGCACTAGGAGAAATAATAGGAGAAGTGTTCTAGTGGCTGAATTCGTTCAATTGTTTTAGTAATTTATTATTTGCTAATTTTTGCATGTCTAATTTGTTTTAATTGGTTAGTTTTTTTTTTTAAGATACTATTTTCTATATTTAAGGGGAAATTTTGCTAAAAACTTGAGTCCCAATTAATCTAGATGAGTTTGGTCCGTGTCGAATCAAGTATGGGCCGATCAAATTGTACTATATAACTTGCTCAAAAAAAAAATTGTACTATATAAAAAAAAATGGGTCAAGTGGGTTGGACTTGTATTCAACCTGACCGCCCTTTTGATAGGTACAGCTGTCAAAGTGTAGTGGTTATCCTTTTGTTCTATATTGCATGGATTTATGGCTATTATAACTACAATTGCAATAACAACCAAATTCGTGATAATTATACATAAGCACCCCAAGGCCTATTATATCCTCTCAAGGACCATTCTCCCATTGTAACTTGTCGCATGCAAACACTTAAAAAGTTCTCAAAACACAATGAGATTCATCGCTACGAGACTCATTCCTGAGGGACAATGGACTTTCTCCGCTAGCCATCACACAATGCCTAATCGCTGAAAACAAGAGATTAGAAGCATAGATGCTTTGTTAATACTGATTTAGGCATGGCGTCCATCTTTTGAAAGCATAGCCAGTCTTTGATCCCCGCCTAAACAGTCATCGGGGTTGGGTAACACAAGAAAGAACAAAATGCAATTGGTATTGGTGTCCCGAAACAATGCTTCATCAACTCCTGGCCTTTGACCCTCACCTCAGTAAAGCAATAGGCCTTTAATCTCATGATATTGCAATGCCAAACTAGGCCAGCCAAGTATTCTCAATCAAACAGATAGAATCTATTCATTTTCTCACCCCCGAAAGTGTTTGAAACCAATATAATAAAATCACGGAAGGTACCTAACCGTTGATAGACTGGAACCAAGACTCAATTAGGTCATAGCCAACTTCTACCGAGACCTCCTTCCTTGTAATAACTAGCCGAAAAGGGGGGAAAAACAGAAGCTGCTATACAATTTACCTTGGAATCAATACCGACATCATCTAATAACGGTACCCTAATACCAAACAAGACAGCATAAACTCATCCCTCTCACTTTGCTCTCAGCTAAAATTGGGCCGCTGCTGAAAAGTACAAAGCCATCTCCACATATGGTAAATTAAATTTATCCAACAAGCGACTCATTCTATCTACCAATTAATGCAAAAAAACATGTAAATTAATACCAAGCTAGCAATGACTACCTAGTCTTGTGGGCTTTGGCCAACTTCTCCCTTCTTTTCTTCACTGCCTTGGGGACTTTGTTTTTCTTTTTGTTCTCCTTCTAGCAGCCTTCCTCCCAACAGAAGCCTGCACCTTAGTTTGGGAAGCCGACTCATTTCCTTCTGAATCTTCATCTACGTCTGTATCAGACTTAGACTCACTACAGCAAGCTTTAGAATTTTCGCCAAGATTGGTAAGCTTTTCTATAGCATTAGTGTCCTCCTTCATGAAAGCCTTATAACCAGGCAATAGTCATCTAGTACATGTCTCCAGTGTATAATATTGAAAGAGAAAGCATAATATTAAGGATGTTTGGTAGCAGAAGAACAACTTCAATGACTTGACGAGATAGGCTTTGATCCAGAAGAATTAAAGATCCTCCCTACTGAGGTAAAAAGCATCAAGAGAGCCCATTATATTGGAGCAGAGTGAGATGTAGAAAAGAACAGAAATTGGTTAGGCAGATATTGTTGAGAATTTTTTTCTTGGCACAGAGCAGGCCTGAGATCTCATATTCGTAACTCTTTCACATTGATGATGCTGTGTCCATGGCCTCATCCCACAATGGAAGAAAAATCATACAATAACGAACAGAGGGAAAAGAAAAATGAAAACTACCATAAACTAAATCCACAAAACACCACACATTGTAGAATTGAAGATAAATCACATTGCAAACTAAGAATAGCTCCTTTCAGCCAAATAATAAAGAAAAAGAACTAATAGTAGCTCCTAAGAAACAAAAAGTATCAGACAAAATAAGCCAACATTCACCACAATCTAGCAGTGACTGCTATCATATTAATCATTAATCTAGAAAGAATAAAGTCACAAAAATGTAGTAAATGCAGTACTGCACTTTCAAACGCCTGTGGAGGGGCCTTGCAAACAACTTAAGACTATCACACCAACTTGAACACGAGCACTGAAGTCTTGTAAACTTTGATTGCCAGTTCTTGCCTGTCAGATTTTTATGCATGATAGACATTTACAAAAGTCAGAGTGACAATTGGGTCAAGAGACCATGCACTCTACTAGCAAAAATATGAACAAATCACAAGTAAAGTCGTGAAATTATAACAATGATGTGATCAAGTTCCACCCACATTCAATCGGTAGAAAAAAGAAAGCAGCGAGTACTGCTCACTGTAGATGATAACACACTTCTTTGCTAGTGTAGATGCAACCATCTATATCATTATATAATTGACGGTTGAGCATCTTGAAGAGAAACATCCGAGTCCTCTAGTCAATAGCCTGCACAACTGTATAAACAATTCCCTGAGAACTTATAGGAGATGCTGCCATAGCTTCACAACTTTTAGAAGTGGGGGTGGGTCACTATAACTGTAATAACTTTTAGAAGTGATCTATCTTCTGGGACATAAATACAAGAGGGGACATGAACCAATGCATACACCCATCGGACTGTTTACCCGGCCATGATCACGTCAAGCTCAAATAATGATTTAGGAAAGAGACAGATTAAGCTTGCAATAAGGTTCGTTTCAACTTCATAACTTTTGATGATTAAATAAAAGTAACTATATTTGTTATCGCATATCCATGAAGCATGACAAATTTGGAAAATCAATACCAATGATGCTCCATGCCAAGTACAAAAAATAGAGGTGCAAAGCAAGAGGAAGGAGGCCAATGAAGAAATTAACGAAAATTCCAATAGATCTTCAAAATGGACATATATCTACGGGGGACATATTGTCTTGAGATGATCCAAGCAGCAGATTACTCTTAGTATAAAGAGACCTTATTGTGCCTGTTGTTACAACTGCAGCATGGAGAATTTAAGTGGAAATATTTTACCAGACATTTAGCCTTTAACTTATCATTCTTTTTGCCAAAAATGTACTTTAGCTGCATGACAGTTGCACAGTCAGCCTTCTCATTACTTTTAATTTTACCAATTGCCATATCCCCGCACACTTTCTTGAACTGAAGCTGTCACTTTGTTGAAAATGCCAACATTCATGATTCACAGCGTCCACGGAAACATGTTTAGGTGCAGAAAGAAGTGGTAGATATAGTACTAGAACGCTATATATCAATACATGTTTATTCAAGTATCAAAAAGTTCCAACCCAAAACAAAGCATCAAGATCTAAAATAGCTTTGTTAATGTGCGAACCAAATTGATGACGGCATGAACTCAACATTTATTTTCCTGTGAAAAGTGGAAAAGTTTTGGAAATTGAAAGTTCTTATGAAGTTCTACCACAATTATGGAGGTTGGTGAAACTCAAAAGTTGAGACAGCTGACACGAGGAGACAGCAAGAGATTCACGAGTGTTGTTTATCTTATAGTTACCACAAGAACAACTTTTGCAGACAAGTTGTCCGTTCCAAGCATTGCCACTCGATAAGCATCAGTACTCAATTCAGCAATAAGAAAATGCTAGTGAAGCCTATCAATAATCTTTTGTTGCGCTAAAGGTAGGATTTAGGAACTTCAATATGACTGTCTTGGCTTCTCAGGTAATTGATCATAACTCTGTAATCTAGGAAAGCAATCATTCTGAGCAGCATTTCAGTAAAAACTAATCACTTGATCCAGCCCTTTCAGAGGAACAGCCACCAGAAACAGAAACAGAAACAGAAACAGATCCTTGTATATTTTGAATAACTCCTCCCTGTTCAGTTTTATCAATAAGAAGTTCTTCGAGCAGTTCTTTCCTGTTTCCCCAAAGAAGAAAGATTGAAAATCCAATCTGTTTCCACCACTCATTGAGGATGCTGACCCTATGCTTCAAAGTTTAATCTTGCTGTAACGATGTTGCCACAATTTTCTCCCACAATAACATATAGTGGAGTTAAAACCTCCCTTCCAACTCCGTGAAGCTGGTGAGAGAGAGAGAGAGAGAGAGAGAGAGAGAGAGAGAGAGATAACTGAATAGGGACGCGAAGGGGGATGATCAAGGGCGACGGACTCGAGAGACGGAGCTTTTGCTGCGGAAGCGACGAGCTCAACTGAGGTCAACGCCACGGAAGCAGCTGAGCGACTCGACGGGCGGAGATTGGGGAGCAAAGGAGAACGGAGCGAAGGCGCGGAGGCGGGGGCAATAACCTCATTCCCCGAAGAGAAGAGCCGGCTTTAAAACCGGTTCTTTTCCCTTCTTAAGCAAGCTCCTGTTTTCCGCCTTCCAACGCCAAAAAACCATCAAATTCCACATGAAATTTCAACCCCAAGACGTAGACCTCTTAGCTAGTTCTCTTTTGTCTAACAAGCGAATTTATCATTTGATAATGTACATGGTGTGTGCTTTTGATGAAAAGATTTGAAAGGAAAATCAATGGAAATAAAGTATCTATACCGATTGTTTTTATTCATATTTTGAGATCTCTCGTGATATTGAAATAAAAAAAAAAAGCCCCTATTTTTTTATCGAAAAAAAAAAAGCTTTATTTTAATCATCAAAAGAAAAGCATTAAAGCTTGATAAAAGTCTTAAGATGTCTAAAAGGCACCACTAGAGATTAGACAAGCCTTCATGGATTGATTCATTCTCATCCAAAATACTTATGTACAACAGTTGTGTGACAGAAAATTTTGACTTTGAAAATCGGTTTAATCAAGCTCTAAAAATAGCTAAGAGCTTACATGACTAAACACAAAAAAGGGATCATAACTTAGTCAAGATTTAAACGCTAGGAAGCAGCTGCATCGTGCAAAACGGGCTATGAACTTTGGTCGGTGTGATCTCGATTTTGCTTCTCTTACAAGTTAGGGCTGGCCAATCAGAGAACACCTCAAGCAGCTTCCGAGAAGTTCAAGATTTTGAAGAATCCGACCATTGGAAAGCCCTGTGGAATCAAATGATGATTAGGAGTTGTAAAGCAAGAAGACTTGGTTGTCGCATAGCTGTAATTTCCAAGACCCTCATTGCTCCTGGGTCACTTCAATGAATAAAAGTAGACGAAATGTCATAATCGATAAAGTACTATTAATTTGAGAATAGAAATAATTGAATTTATAAAGAATTATGTTAGTTACGACATTCTAAGGGACAAATTGTTAAACAAATCACCTAATAGTAATCATGAATAGAACTTTTATATGTTGTTTGGCTAGTAAATCCGTATTATATACGTAAAATGTTACAAATCATTTCTATTGATGTTGTGTTGTGTAACCGTAACATATGATCGACAAATACAAAGTAATATTTCTCAAATTTGTGCAATGCATGTATCTTTGCCTAATACACAATAAAAATAGTGCCCAGGTGAATTGATGAAACAATTGTAAATAATTACGTAATAATACTTGCATGGTCATTCATTGCTCTTTATATTACCGAGGCATTTCTCTTTTTTCCACTCGTCTCTCCTCAGTTTTTATCCTTTGTGGGGTCATCACACAATCATGTTTTGACTAACAATACTTGCTATTGCTGAAGAGCACATGCATTACTTTGCTTCGTCAAGCTCACTAGGTTTGCGGATAGTCAAAAGCTGATTATTGTTTATAAGCTCTTAGAAGTAGGGGTGAGCAGTGGTTTAGGATTGACCCTAGACCAACTCTGGACTGGCCCAATCCTGCCGGTCCTGGTCCGGTTCCCAAGGGGACTGGGTCGGTCCAACCCTGGACCAACCCTATATATTATATTATATTATATTATATTATATTATATTATATTATTTATAATTCTTTTATATATTCAAACCTAAGTAAAATATCTATTATATTATATTATATTGAGATGCTCTATCAATAGAACTAATAATAATTTCAATTTAAAACTTTTGTTGAGTATTAGTTTGTTTTGTTTTCGGGTGTTAGAAATTCAAATGAATTAACAAGATGTGAAGTTATATATTCATGGTTTATATTAAGTATTTTGAAATTTTTATGGTTTAATTGTATTTTACTAATGAATTTCAACTGCACTTTGCTTTTCAATTTGTGTTAAATGATAGAAGTTTTTGAAGAGTAGAGTAGTACTGCAGTTTCTACGGTGATTTACTAGTCAAGTTATATGAAACTCGTTTTTTGGTTGAGTGGACTCTACATGATCAAATGTTAGAGTGATGTGAAGCTCATTTTTTAATTAAGTGGACTCTACATGAACAAATATAGGAAAAGGCTTTTGCATATGGTGTTATGAATATTAAAGATAGATGATTACAAGAACTTTTTATCTTATCCCATATCTCGATGAGCGGTTAGCAGGTACGAAATTTTTATTATTGTGTCATCTTAAATTTGCTAAATATGTATTGGTATTTATAGTTTAGTTGCACAATGTCACATTGTCGATGAATGTGTAATTTGAATTTGTAGGTTTACTTTTTTAGGGAGTATAAAAAATAAGACGAAAAAAATTATCGATCGGTCCCGAGTTGACCCTGGAACTGGACCGAATCCATTGGGTCGGTCCGGTCCTTGGTTCGAGGCTCAATAGGGTCGGTCATCGGTCCTAAAAATTAAGGACCTACACTGTACGGATTGATTTTAGGGTTAGGGGGTGGCCCGAACCAACCTGGACCATGCTCACCCCTACTTAGAAGCCTCACTGCACAACAAGGGTAGCGTCAAAGACAGTTCGGACTTCGGAGGATCATGTTGTTCCTTAATTCTGAATTTGCAACAATTCCAGTGTTAGCCGTGCAATACACAATGGAAATGGAAGTTGGCGCTCTGTCTCGATACTTGAGGGTTGATCCTTGAGCATATGACCCGCCGGGAGTGTCTCAGCAAGTTCTTTTGAAAGCAAGAAATGAACAACACCGTTAGATCCCAAGTCACTGTTTGAAGACAGGGACCTCTACATGTAACCAACCGTCTTCACCAGTGAACATCACATCACTGTTGAAGGCGGGAGAAAGGAGGTCACATCATATTTAAGGTTTAGATATGTTATTATGCTACTTGGTCACATTTTTCTTTTCTTCATTTTTCTACTTCTGAGGAACATCTAAAAAGCTAGATAGAGAGTGATATTAATAATTTATTTTGGTAGACTCATAATTTTTTTCCTTTTTGAGATCACTCATCACAAATTATATGAATGATTATGAGAATTTGATATTTCCTTGTGTAAAGGTGGAATAAAACTCAAATTTCTTAAAATCATGGAAAAGTATCATAAGAAAGATTTCTGGCAACGCATAGTCATCTAGCATCAATGGACCACCTTGAATGATTAATTACAGCTTAAATCATCCCTAAACCAGTTTTTAATAAATAACTGTTAAAGTTCAACCAATGATTCCTATGCCAAACTCGCCGAGACATGAATGCATATGGTTCGCGGTCATTCGTCGTTAACCCTCCATTGTCGATTTCCTCTGGTCTTCAGATTGCCATTGCTGGCCACAAAGCAAGAAACACAAAACAAAGTAAACGATGGCTGTGGCAGGGGCAGTGAAATGACCAAATGGCCGTGCCCGTAACGCCGAACATTACAGGAACGTAATACTAGAACGCAACACGTGCTGTTGAGTCGATCTCGACCAACAAAGAGGACACAAAAACCAAATCTCGTTGAGGTATCTCGTTGAGCAGCTGGCATACGACACTGAAATAGGGACACCCGGCTTGGCCAGGACTTAGACTCTCGCCGGACCCCTCAATGTCGGACACATCAGGACCAACGACATCAAAACACGGGGTTGACGGGGCCAGAGTTTGCGTGAGCCAGATGGCCGTGAGCTTCAGCTTGACATGCCCAAAACAGGCCACTCGGTAGAGGGAAAAGAAACAGGGGCGGTTGTTGGGGAGTCCCTCCCCAGCTCAGCGGCGGCGAGAGAGAGCGAGCTCAACAAATTGGACGTTGTCCAGTCACCTCCGAGCCGGTATCCTTGAGGAATCAACCGGACTGAACAAAAAATAAATAAATGGAAAACTCACCGAAAAACTTGAAGCCGTGGAGAAGGAACGGCCGCAAGCTTGGTGGTGCCGTCTAGGGGGAGTATGATAGTTCCATATGTATGAAATTTGCGTGAATATAGCATCAGACACCTACTGCTGTCTATATAGACCTAAGGAAGCTAGGAGCTATAGTTCATGGTGAAAACCAGTTTAGATGGAGAATCAAAAGGATTAAATGTGCGGTGCTAATCAGTCAAGACAATAGTGAGTTGCACGACACGAGTTGAGTCAAGGCAACAAATCCGGATAAGTGGTCGCTTGAGAACTTCCAGGAGGTGAGATGCAGAGTTCAGTCCAAGTCAATCATCACAGCTCTCTTCGGATGGTTTATGTTTGTGGGTGTAAGTTACAGTAAGGTTTGCAATCCAAATATAGGTAGATATATGGCTGGAATGCTCCTAGGCTTAGAAGTCAGACCACCATCCGTAGTTTTTCAGTATATCAATTCAGAGTCATCTAATATTACGACTGTTTGGTAGCAGAAGAACAACTCAACTTCGATAACTCAATGAAATAGGCTTTGATCCAGAAGAATTAAAAAGTTCTCACTGCTGTGGTAAAAAGCATCAAGAGAGCCCATAAGACTGGACGTGAGCGAGATGAAAGAAAGGACAGAAAATGGACAGGCAGATATAGTCGCAAATCTTTTTCTTGGCACAGAGCAGGCCTGAGATCTCAGATTTGTAACTCCTTTACATAAATGAGGTTGTGTCCATGGCCTCATCCCATGATGGCAAAAAACCATATAATAACAAATAGAAGAAATAGGATAGTAAAACTTACCATGAAACTTCATGCATGAGACACCACTACAGAATCAATATTCTTGTATTGAAGTAAAATCACATTGCAAACTAAGATTAGCTCCTTCCGGCCAAATAATGAAGGAAAAGAACTGACAGTAACTCCTACTATAAGGAAAAAAAAAAAAAACTATCAGACACTACAAGCCAACATTCTCCACAATCTAGCAGTGACTGCCATCACAACAAACAGAACCTATATATCAATCGTCAATTCAAGAAAGAATAAACATCACAAACTTCTAGCAAAATGTAGTATTGCACTTTTGAACACCCATGAAGGCGCCTTACGAACAACTAAAGACTATCACACTCACTTGAACACCAGCACTGAAGTATTCTAGACTTTAATTGCCAATTCTTGCCCATCAGATTTTGTTGCAGATAGACATTTGCCTAGAAAAGTCAGAGCGACAAAATGGTCAAGTGACTATGCAGTAGTAGCAAAAATATGAACAGATCACAAGTGAAATTGCGAAATTATAACGATGATGTAGAGAAGTTCCATCTACAATCAATTGGTAGTAAAAATGAAAGTAGTACTGCTAACTGTAGACGACAGCATAATTCTTTACCAGTGGAAATGCAACCTTCTATATCATTAAATACTTGACTGTTGAGCATCTAGAAGAGAACCATCCGAGTCCTCTGATCAATGTCCTGTACAACTAGGGGTGAGCGGTTCCAGGTTCCTTACAGGTTCCGCCTAGAACCTGGAACCTACCCTCGGGTACAGGTTCCTAATTTTTTGGAACCTGGAACCTACCCTATTACAGGTTCCAAGGTCGGTTCCAGGTTCTTACAGGTTCTTTTTTTTTTTTTTTTTTTTTCATCTTTAGTTAAGCAAAACTTTCACAATACTTATCTCGAGAAATAGCTACGCCAACTTATCACAACACTTTCACTTCCAAGACGTACTTCTCCATAACAGGACCCATAATGCCATCACTCCGAAATGAAGTATAAGCATCCATTGAACTATACAAGAAGTTTCATTAGCATCAGACCATTTTTCTAAAGGTCTATGTTGGGAAAGTCTCTCTGTCACAGCTCAATGGGACTTCCTAACAACTATGCATTGGAAAAGTTCAGATCGTCTACTTAGGAAGACCCGTCAAATATGCAGTTGTTTGTCAACTCATCCTCAAGAAGTCTTTCTAACCTACAAATTTTTAAAACATGTATATGAAGAGCTATTGTGTACTTAATAAATATATTCATTACTTTGCGAAACAAGAGCTTTTCAGTCACACTTACCTTGGTAGACCATAAAGAACAAGAATGGCTGTAACTTCGCATTTCCTTGTCAATTTCCGGGGTTGAGTTTTCATTCCAACAAGCCTGTGGCCTACAAGTCTGGGTGAACCTGAATACAAAAGCAATGAAATGAGTGTAAAATTGAATAGGTGAATCTTGCTCAAGGATTTACTCTGGATTTCCTGAAAGCAAAATCAGTAGATGTCCAATATCATACACTGGATACAGTTTGCTCCTCGGAAAGACATAAACCTCTTGTCTCAGGCATGTGATGGTGGCCCTGCAGAAAAACTAGCATCAGGAATGGCGCGCCAACTTTGAAAGAAAACCCAAACCTCATACCATGTCGTACATTTTTTTCTCCAACAATAGCCTCATTTAGTGCTTGTCTTTCAACCAAAAGCATTGGAATTTGCTGATCCAATTTCATGTTCATTCCTTCATAGTAGTCTCTGATCGCATGATAAAGTGGTTGACAGTCACTAGTGTCCATGATAGCAGATTCCATGCACTCGAGGCATAAACTTCGTCCATCTCCCAAAGATATGTATGTTGTGTTCCACGACTGTCAGTAGGTAAAATAAATATCAAAAGAAAGAAAAACAAAAAAATGAGTACAGCTGATTCAATGCATTTAAAATATACAATCCGCAAGATTGTGGGAACAAAGCATGGCATTGCATTTACTTGTGCTAGCCTAGACTACTACCTCCAAACGCTCGCAACTACAACATCGAGCTGTGTTGTCATGCTCATGTGATGGACAGTACTTCTGGGACCAGAAAGGATGGCATATATACTCAATCAAACCAGCTCCATTTGTTGGGATCTGTGAAATGAAATAGAAGCTTACAATAGAATCAAAAGGTAAAGGACTAAAGTTACATTAATGCCATACTCCCTTGAAATTGCATAAACATAATAGACAAGAACAACTTGGACTCAGACTCTCTCGCCTCAGTAGCATGCTATTTTAACAAATCCCAAGTCTACATACGGAAGGCTCAATGAGAAAAATATGGTCCACTTGTCACTAAAATGAACATAACATGGTCGAATTAAATGACTTAAGTTAAATTCAACTGTCATACGTCCTACAAAAACATTTTGCAAGCTAAAAATCCAAATAAACTGAGATAAATCCAACCCTACCGTCTCATCGTCGATCAGCCGGTAGGCCCCCGCTGGAGTCTCCAAGGGCGTCCCACGTCGCCCCCGACCAGACAGGCGGAAGGAGAGAGAGAGTAGGGGTGCGACTGAGCTGGAGGTGGAGGTGGAGGTGGAGGCGGAGGCGAAGGGGTGTGGAGTTAAGGCTCATTAGGTGGCTGGGCGAGCGGCGAGTGGCGTCGGGGCGACTGGGCGAGTGGCTTCGAGGCGACTGGGCGAGTGGCGAGCGAGCAGCGTTAGGGCGGCTGGGCGAGCGAGCAGCCTCCACCGCGGGGACGAGCGACGTCTAACGGCGGCGTCGACGGCAAGCGGCTGAGCGGCGAGGCGAGCGAGGGGTGACGGCGTCCAGCGGCGGTGTCAAGGGAGGTGGCTCTCGGCGGCGAGCGGCGGCGCGGACGGCGCGACAGCTTGTCGGGCTCAACGGCGAGACGGCTCGTCGGACGAGCGGTGGGTGGTGGTGGTCGGTGGCCAAGAGGTGGTGGTGAGTAGGGCGTGGGGCGGCGGTGTGGTGGTGGGTGAAGTAGGAAGAAGAAGAAGAAGAAGAAGAAGGGGGTTCCGTCCGAGAGAGGGGGAGAGAAAGAAAGAGAGAAGAAAAGAAAAAGTGGGTGGGAGTGGGGGAGCAGGAAGTGACGTGAGGAGAGGAAAAAGGGAAGAAAAGACAGAGAGAGAAAGAAAGGGAAAGGAGGGAAATCGTGGGGTACTTTAGAGTTTTTTTTTTTTTAATTGTAAATTTAACCGGTTCCGGTTCCGCCGGTTCCGGTTCCTATGGGAACCGGAACGGGAACCGGAACCCCCGGTTCCTAGAAAAATGGAACCGGGAACCGGAACCGGTCTTCTTAGAACCAGGAACCGGCAAGGAACCTGCGGTTCAGTTCCCCGGTTCTCGGTTCTACCCGGGAACCACGCTCACCCCTAATCCAAAGGCCTCTCCTTTTTCTTTCTTGTTTAGGTCTGACTTGGACCGTCTTAAGTCCTACTTCCAGATATGCCCCCAAGTTACAGCAACCAAATAAATGACGTGGCCCGTGAATTCTTTCTTCTTCTTCTTCAGCGCTTTTTTATTTTTTTTTTTAATTTAAAGTTTAACAGTTATTTATTAAATATTTGGTTTAGGGATGATTTAAGCTGTAATTAATCTTTGAAGGTGGTCTATTTATGCTAGATGACCATGGGTTGCTAGAAATCTTTTGTATGATTTTTTTTTTTGTTCCGCATTTACATAAGGAAATATCAAAATTTAAAACCGTCCATGTAATTTGTGACAAGTGACCCAAAAAAAATTACGAATTTACCAAAATAATTTATTAAAATCACTCCCTACCTGCCTTTTAGATGTTCCTCATAAAGACAAAAATGAAGAAAAGAAACGTGTGACTTGTAGAGTAGTGACGTTTCTATATCTTAACTTAAATATAATCCGAGTCAATTCCATTTAGATCAAGTTTTAGTTGGTCTTTGATTTTTACAACTCATTTTAATCAATTCATAAAATTAAAGTGACTAATTTTAAATTCAACCCAACACATATGAATTGAAACATGGGTAAGTGGACCCATTTTGTTACCTTTAGACGAAAAAAAGAACAATTAGGCCAAGGAAAAGATGAAATGATATTAAAGTGACCGTGTACATCACAGGGCAATAAAGTAAGGTTTAGCATATTCAGAAGGGGCATATGTTAACCTTCTTTTTTCCCAATATCAATGGTACTTATTACAAATAGCATACAACAAAATTCAGAACAAATATAGAATAATCAAACTAAACTTGGGAAGATAGCACATCCTCAAATAGCTTAATAATCTCTCGAAAGTAGTCAAAACCTTGCCTAAGCAGACCGAACGACGCCAAAGCAAACACTAGCAAGCACATATTGATGACTACCCATAAAATCAAAGACAGGCTTGTCCAAAGAAGCAACTCAAAGCTGAGAGTTCCAAAAATGATATACAAGCACCTGTATATCAAGTTTGGGCAAGTAAGTTCAGTCACTTTGATCAGCGCCATGAGATAAATGACTTCACAAATAATATAAAACTGTAGAATCGTCAGGCTCAACGTCTTGGTATGCTGCGAATTGAAGTGTCCGATGACAAGTAACTTGAATGAGATGAATATAATGTGAAATCTCTTGGTCGAGTCAAAACTTTCTTGTTGTTGCTCATGCTGTGGTTGTTCATTGTCCCTATATTAAATGAGAAAGAAAAGATAGATTGGGAGGAGAAAAGAAACCGACTATTTTATCGCATTCTTAATAGAGATATGAAGAGCATATTGACACGAATGAACTACATACCTTTCTGGAGTCGCTGTTTGATTCGGCATGGCTGTGGAGAAGGAAAGCTGAGTGCAGGAGACGAAGGAGGATTCGAAGAGCAGGAAGAGACTTTGCCGATGCCCAGCCCCTCGCTTGAACGATTTCTGATCTCTCGAGCTTTTGCTCCGCGTGTTGAGTTTGAAGTAAATGGGCTTGGTCGCGCATCTTATAAACAGAGTCCCCCGCGTGAGCTAAAAGCCAGAGAGAGAGAGAGAGAGGCAACAATTTTTTGACTTTTGCAGATCATCCACGGTTGAGATGATCGGGTGGGTGCATGGGGTGGCGGTGCGCCACCTCATCTCAACCGTGGATGCCATCCACGGTATTTCGCATCGCCACGTCATCTAAACCGTGGCATCTCAACCGTGGATGCCATCCACGGTATTTCGCATCGTCACGTCATCTAAACCGTGGCATCTCAACCGTGGATGCCATCCACGGTTGAGATGATCGGGTGGGTGCATCGCCATCATCTCAACCGTGGATGGCATCAACGGTTGAGATGATGGGGGAGTGTGGGTCCAATGGCCCCCCATCATCTCAACCGTTGGTCAGCCGAGAAGATGGCACAACCGTGGATCTGATCAACCGTTGATCGGGGCCCACATCATGCCGCTCGCCATCATCTCAACCGTTGACAGATCAACGGTTGAGATGATGGCGGGGGGCACGATGGCGTCCAAAGTGCCGCCCGTCATCATCACAACCGTGGATCAGATCTACGGTTGTGATTATTGGGTCCAAAACGGCCCGTCCTCATTTGATAAATGTCGCCCATCATCTTCAGCCGCTTTCCCGGGCTGAGTTCAGTTGAGCTCGTCGCTTCCGAAGCAAAGCTCCGTCCCTTCAGTCCGTCGCCGTTGATCGTCCTCCTTCGCGTTCCTTTTCAGCTAACTAATTCGCAATGCCTGTATGTGGTTTGTAGTTCAGAGGCATGCTTGATTCTTACATGTTGCTAAATCCCTTGGACCAATCCATAGCTTGCCTGAGAAGGAATTTAAATGGCTCCTTTTTGCTGTTGGGGACTAGAGATTGTCTTCGATGATCACAACACGCTTGTCTTGCCTGAAATGCCTAAAGTTGCGTTCTCTTTCTTTTCCGGCTTGAAATGAATGCGATGAGCAGGGAGGTTATAACATCACATTATGCTTGAATTAATTGGAGGAGAAAAATTGCGGCAACACTGTTACAACAAGATTAAACTTTGAAGCATAGGGTTAGCACCCTAAATATGCTTGTATATACAAATGAACAAGGAGGAGTTTTTAGAAATATACAAGGATTGGTTTCTCTTTATATTGGCTGTTCTTTGGAAAGGGCTGGATAGTCTAGTGATTACTTTTGTACTGATATAGTGCGACTAGAGCAATATGCTGCTCAGAATGGTTGCGTTCCTAGATCGCACGGTGTCGATGAATTGCCCAAGAAACTAAGACTTCTTATTGAAGTTCTTATATCCTGCATTCATCATGAGAACGATTATCTATAGGCTTCACTAGCATTTTCTAGAATCTATGTATTGAGTGCTGATGCTTATCGAGTGACAGTGCCTGAAACGTATACCTTGTCTGCACCCAGTCTACTTGTGGTAACAACCAGATAAACAACACTACTGAATCTCCCTTTCACCATCTCCCCGTTTCGGCCATCTACACTTTTGAGTTTCACCAACCTCCATAATTGTGATAGAACTTCATAAGAACTTTAAATTGTCAAACTTTTCCACTTCACCAAAAAAAAAAAAAAAAGAATTTGAAATTCATTCTGTCGTCAATTTGGTTGGCACATGAAGATAACTTTAGATTTCGATAGTTTCTTTTTGGGGTCAGAACTTTTGACTTGAATAAGCATTTGTTGATATATAGTGTACTGGTATTATATCTACCACTTCCTTCTGCATCTGAACATGTTTTGGTGGACACTGATATGCTCTCTAGCTTCTTAATGTGTTGCTGAGTATTTGACTTGCTGAAAGAATGAATAGTATGAACGAAATCTGCAGGAGTGGGAGGGAAGGGTGAATGTTGGCATGTCCAGCACACTGAGAGCTTCAATTCGAGAAAGTGTACAGGACATGGCTATAGTCAGAATTAAAAGTAAGACCATGCAACTGTTGAGCAGGTAAAGTACATTTTTGTCAAAAGATTAATAAGTTGTGTGCTAGGTATTTTGGTAAAGAGTTTCCATTAACATTCTCCACACTACAGTTGTAACAGCATCCACAATGAGGTCTCCTAACTGTTAACTGCTGCTTGGATGATCTCAAGACAATATGTCCCCTGTAAATATGTGTCCGTTTTTAATGATCTATTAGAATTTTTGCCAATATCTTCATTGGCCTCTCCCCTCTTGCTTTGCACCTCTATCCCAGGGTCAAATCTTCTAAACTCGGCATGAAGCATGAGTAGAGTTAA
Organism: Eucalyptus fibrosa; assembly: GCA_017140475.1. Lineage (NCBI taxonomy): Eukaryota > Viridiplantae > Streptophyta > Magnoliopsida > Myrtales > Myrtaceae > Eucalyptus > Eucalyptus fibrosa. Next base: position 19,085,051 of record CM029509.1, on the reverse strand, counting down.
TTTTCAGAATTTATTGTGCTTCATTGATATAGGAAAATGAACTATAATTATTTGGGATCAGTTGATGGGCCAGGGATCTAACGGTGTTGTTCATTTCTTGCTTTCAAATGAACTTGCTGAGACCCTTCTGCCGGATCATATGCTCAAGGATCAACCCTTAAGTATCGAGACAGAGAGCCAACTTCCACTTCCATCGTGTATCGCACAGCTAACACTGGAATTGTTGCAAATTCAGAATTAAGGAACAACAAAATCCTCCGAACAGTCTTTAACGCTACCCTTGTTGTGCAGTGAGTCTTCTAAGAGCTTATAAACAATAATCAGCTTTCGGTTGTTTGCAAACCTGGTGAGCTTGACGGAGCAAAGTAATGCATGTGCTCTTCAGCAATAGCAAGTGTTGATACTCAAAACATGATTGTGTGATGACCCCGCAAAGGATAAAAATTGGGGAGAGACGTGTGTAAAAAAAATAAATACCTCCATAATACAAAGAGCAATGAATGACCATGCAAGTATTATAACGTACTTATTTACAATTGTTTCGTCAATTCACCTGTGTGTCAGGCAAAGATGCATGCATTGCACAAAATTGGAAAATATGACTTACTTTGTATTTATGTTGATCATATGCTATGGTTACACAACACAATATCGATAGAAGCGAAATAATACGGATTTGCTAGCCAGCGAATAGAAGTGCTATTCATTATTACTATTAGGTGATTTATCTAATAATTTGTTCATTTGAATGTTGTTACTAATATAATTCTTTATAAATTCAATTATTTCTATTCTCAACTTAATAGTCTTTTATCGATTATGACATTTCGTCTACTTTTTTATTCATTGAAATGACTTGATAATGATGCGACGACCAAGTCTCCTTGCTTTACAGCTCCTAAACATCGTTTGATTCCCGAGGGCTTTCAACTGGTCGGATTCTTCAAAATCTTGAACTTCTCGGAAGCTGCTGAGGTGTTCTTTGATTGGCCAGCCTTAACTTGCAAGAGAAGCAAAATCGAGATCGCACCGAGAAGAGTTTAGAGCCCGTTTTGCACGATGCAGTTGCTTCCTAGCATTTAAATCTTGACTAAGCCATGATCCCTTTTTCGTGTTTAGTCATGTGAGCTCTTAACTATTTTTAGAGCTTGATTAAATCAATTTTCAAAGCCAAAACTTTTTGTCACACTACTGTTGTACATAAGTATTTTGGATGAGAAGGAATCGGTTGATAAAAGACTTGTTTAATCTCTCGTGGTGCCTTTAAGATATCTTACGACTTTTATCGAGCTTTTATGCTTTTTTTTTATATCATTAAAATAAAGCTTTTTTTTTTTTCGATAAAAAAAGAGGGGCTTTTTTCTTAATTTTATTTCAATCTCATAGGAGATCTCAGAATATAAATAAATACAATTGAAGTGTAGATACTTCATTTGTCGTGATTTTCCTTTCAAATCTTATTCATCAAAAGCACACCACTTACATTATCAAACGACGAGTTCTCGTGTTGAAAAAAAAGAAAACTAGCTAAGAACTCTATGAGAAAATATTCAATGATATGTGTGTGCCATGTCATCCGCTAATGTGGTACGCCGCATTTACCACTCGGATATCGACATGTGTTTTGTGAGAGACCTGCTGGAAAATGGAAGGGCAGGGTCTCTCAGCCGACTCGGCTCGGCTCGTTGGCAGAAGAAAGGACGGTCAATATATGCATGATGATCTCACCCAAAAAATTTCTCTCTCCTCAATTGAATTTTCTGGGTTTTTTTTTTCTCTCTCCTTGCGTCGCAAGAGAACAAATAGAGAACGACCCGAGACTTTCAACACCAGACTGAGCTTTCGCTTTTCTGGGTTGTCTGGTGTTCGATTTTCTGGTGAATTTGTCTTCAACGGCTGATCTAACTCTCCAGGGGATCTGACGGTGGTGTTTTATCCCTTTTTTCAAAAGAACATTTTTAGGGCCCTACAGCCGTGTCATGCATTCAAGGTTGCCAACGTGGTCAACCGCCAAAGATCGGAACAAAGCGACGAAACTTCCGTTTACATTGTGTATGCAACATTCGAAACCGTGTACAAGAGCTACTGCAAAGCCGGGATTAAGCAACGACGTGATTCTCCAAACAGTCTTGACACTGCGCTTGCAAGTGCCATTTTCATTTAATTTCCTTTTTGTTGGTCAGGAAGGGCATAAAATGAAAAGGGCATATGAATAGCAATCAGCACGTGACAATTTTGCAAATTTAGTGGGCATATAGAAGTTCAGCAACAATAGAAAGTACCGTTGTTTCGAGCGTCCCCGAATTACTCTCGGAAGGGATTGGATTTGGGAACTAGGGCTAAGAACATGAAGTTGCATGGCATACTTATTGTAATCTATTTTGGTTCACTCGCCTTGAATTACTGTAAATGTTTGTTTAAGGTTTGTCTATATAGGCTTGTACTTCTTGCTTTTTCCTCAAGCCACGTCTTACAATGGACATGTATTGACAATACACAAATTTGGACACATTAATTCATATATATATATTTTTCATAATCTTCTGAAATTCATATAGTATTTCAAATTTTGGCGATTTTGCCATTTGTTAAAGCATACACAAAAATGCCTTTAGCCTAACAAAGCAATGTACAAATCGATGTACAAGCACTCATTTGCCCATCCTCTCACCCCGTCAATCAAATCCATGGTTGAGAGAACGTATATGCTCTTTCGAACATTCTCTCAAACATCAATCTGATCAACTGTCGAGAGGAATGCTAACATACACTCCTATCAGTCGATCAGATTGCCATACGTGCAAATGTGTGGATATGCAAAGGCGTGGATATGATGTCCAAAAAATCATGAATTTTTCCGAGGAAACTACTAAGTAAAAAATGATAATGGAATGCATTTGCCAATACACATTGGCTTTCAAAGAGAAATTGATTTTGAATAATTAGTTCACGAAGACATGACAAATGCAATTTGATTTCATTATTTGAACTGCATCTTTCAAATAAAAATAACAAATCCTTTTTCGTTAATTCTAAAGTACTATGCTTGTTTAGTAGAGAGAGAGATAGAGACAGAGACAGAGACAGAGAAGTGACTATTTTCCCCATTCCTAATTGACGCAGATTTGAGATTATCATTGGCAGTGATGTGCTTTACATAAGCCAAAATGAAAAGTAGTTGGCCACTTTCCCCATTCCTAATTGATGCAGATTTGATATTATCATCGGCGATGATGTGCCTTACATAACCTAAAATGAAAAGTAGTTTTCTCGACCCGGGATGGGTCCCAGGCATCGGCAGTGATGTGCTTTACATAAGCCAATATAAAAAGCAGTTAGCCATTTTACCCACTCCTAATTGATGCAGATTTGAGATTATCAGCCGCAGTGATGTGCTTTACATAACCCAAAATGAAAAGTAGTTTTCCCTACCGGGGATGGTCCCAGGAGTCAGACAAACTTCATTTTGGAGTCTTGAAATTTGTCTTGGTACGCGTAGGACCCATCTCAGGTCTTGAAATTTGTCTGGGTAGGCATACTGGCACAGGATCCATAGAGAAAACTGCTTTTCTTTTTGGTCAAAATGAAATTCACCAAAATTGTGGCCAAAATGAAATAGGAAAACAGCTTTTCATTTTGGGATCCCCACTTTATGGAAAGCAGAAAATTCTACATTTTGATGCGAAAGTTGCGTGACTAGAATGACATGACCACAAGTCCACAAGCACATCAACCGTTGAGATTTTTTCTGATTTATAACTGAGGCAGCTGCTTCCTACTATATGAATACTGACTAATTTATGCTCCCTTTTGTGTTTAATCCTGCTAAGTACCGACTTAGCTATTCTAGAGCTTGATTAAAATGATTTTCAAAGCCAATTTTCATTTATTTGTTACACAACAAATGTACAAGAAGTATTTAGAAAAATCTAGCACTCTTTTGATAGGAAAAATCAATTGACAAAGGCTTGTCTAATCTTTTGTGGGGGTTTAAAATGTAGACTTTTATCTAGTGTTTATGCATTTCTTTTTATGCCTATATATGAGTTTTTTTATTTAGTCTCACCGGAGATGTCAAAGCATAATTAAGTATGACTGAAGTGCGTATACTTTATCTCTCATAACTTTCTTTTCAAATGCTAGTTAACTAAAACTCACCACATATATTTTAAAATGATAAATTTTCATGTCAAAAAACAAAAAAACCGCGAAGACCTCTAGATTTTGTGAGAGAGAGAGAGAGAGAGAGAGAGAGAGAGAGAGATGGCCATTTTTCCCATTCATAATCGACGTGGAGTTGAATCTTGCGGACATAAACCAAAAGGAAAAGCAGTTATCCTAGGTCGGAATTCATTCGGGATCCGGACCTTCTTCTTCTATTTTTGGGGGGGAGGGGGGAGGATTCATTAAAAATTCTGACCTTTTCTAAACCAGTTTTCCCGACCTGGGATGGTACCAGGTCGGAATTCATTCGGATCCCAAACTTCTTGTTTTTTTTTTTTTTTTGGAATTCATTAAAAATCCCGACCTTTTCTAAAGCAGCTTTCCCGATCCGGGATGAGTCCCAGGTCGGAATTCATGCGGGATCCAACCTTATTTGTTCTCTCTCTTTTTTTTTTTCTTTTTTTTTTTTTTTTTTTTTTTTAAGGAATTTATTAAAAAATATTTTTTTTTTGGAATTCATTAAAAATCCCGACCTTTCTAAAGCCATTTTCCCGACCTGGTTGGAATTCATTCGGGAACCCGACCTTCATCTCCTTTTTTTCTTTTTGTGGAATTCACTAAAAATCCGACTTATCTCAACCTTTTTTCTTTTATTGGAATTAACTAAGGATCCTGACCTTTCTAAAGTAGTTTCCCAACCTTATGTGAAGTAAGGAACTTTTCTCATTTTGGTGCGAAAGTCATGTCACCAAAATGTAAAGCACGTGTCCACAAGCACATCAGACCGCTAGAGATTTATTTATTTATTTATAAATGAGGCAATTGCTTCCTACTGTTTGCATCTTGACTAATTTGTGGCCCCTTTTGTGTTTAGTCATGCTAAGTAATTAGTTACCTATTCTAGAGCTTGATTAAACTGATTTTCAAAGCCAATTTTCCATTATTTTTTTGTTACACAATTGACGTACAAGTATTTACAGAAATCTAATGCTTTTTTGATGGGAAAAATCAATTCACAAAGGCTTGCATAACCTTTTATGGTGTGTCTAATAAATTCTAAGGCCTTTTATCTAGTGCTTATGCATTTCTTTTTTTTTTCTTTTTTTCTTTTTTTGGTAATCCAGGAACCCCGTCAGCCATTCGTCACCTTACGGCGGTACATAGCTACCAAGTAAACCCTGGAGTGATGCTAGCGGAGGACCCACCACCCCGACATCACGCTTAAGACGCCGATGCTTCCACTGGGTTTTGACCCTTGCACCTTTCCCCCAAGGTTCAAGGTCTTATCCAGCTTCGCCACCAAGGCCGGTGGTTGCTTATGCATTTCTTTCGAAGCCTAAAATATGATTTTTTTTATTCAAGTCTTCCTGGAGATCTCAAAGTAGAATTAAGTATAATTTAAGTGTGTATACTTCATTTCTTGTAATTTTCTTTTCATATCCTATTTAACTAAAACTCACCACATATATTCTCAAACGATAAATTTTCATGTTGGAAAAAGAGAATCGCAAAGACCTCTAGATTAAAAAATAGAAAAGGAGAGAGAGAGAGAGAGGGGGGGGGGGGTTAAGCCTTCGGTAGTAATTGTCATGTTAGGTAATTAGGGTTGAAATTTCATTTAGAATTTGGATGAAGGTCCGAAAATATTCTGCTCCAAACAACAGAACTTCCATTCAATTTGGAAAAACGAAGACCCAATAAACGAGCATCAATACATGAGGTCCAAAAGAGTAAGAGGGGATAAAATAACCCAATTTGAAGGTAAAGAGACTTGTGCTCATGGGCTTTGGCGGCCCAATCCGAAACAAAATTAGCCCCCTTCTACAGTGCTGCATTCGGAGCTTCGAGAACAATGGGAGCAAGACACAGCAATCATAGAGGAGTACACAAATCTCCCATGGATTGGACATCACTTTTACCACCGCGAGATTGTCCGATTCAATTATCAAATCCTCTGTCTCCTTCTTTCTCTGCCTTAGAAATCTTAGGGTTTGGGAGAGCTCATGTACCTCAACCTATGGCGGCGACGAAGCTCGAATGGCACAGGAGTGACCCCCGATCAATCGTCCTTGGTGGTCGCGGCACATGCACGCCACTGCTCTCTCCTCTTCTCCTGAATAAGTGGCATATTTACATGTATAAGAAGTGATGGTTTTGGAATGGGAAATGCAATTAGTTTACTCAAGCAGTATTTGTATGTTCTCTTCGAAATCAAACGGAGTAATTGAAGCATCATTCATAATATGGATGTGCTAAATAAAAAAAGACAATACAATTAGGGATTCATTGAAATTCTCAAATTTGGAGTATACTTCTTTCTTTTTATTTTGGATGAGCTGAGCCAATAAGATGAATTAAAATAGTTCCACATTATGAACTTTGTACTGCGCACATAAGTTACACGCGCTCTAGAAGAGCGCGTAGGAGAGAATTAATAAATAGAATATGAAAAAAGAAAATAACAAGAAATGAAAGGGACCGAATTCTATTGGGCCCTTCGTTTTTCCTAATTGAAAGTAATGAGAAGGCTAACCGTGCAACCGTCGAGTAGTTAAAGACATTTAGTCAAAAGATTGACAAATTGTATGTCAAGTGTATGGTAAAATATTTCCACTATAATTCTCCATGCTGCAATTTAACAACAGCCGCAATAAGGCCGCGCATAACTCCGCAATTCTAGCCACTCAGCGATATCAAATTTCAATTTCCATGGTACTCAAATGCTTAAAATTGACTTTAGATGTTAGGTCTCAAAACTGTTTCTTTAGGTGGAGGATTAGCAAAAAAATAATGATAATAAGTTTTTCGTTATGCAAAGCTTCAAGGAATTTCATGAATAGAAATGGCGGATAGAGGGCAAGAAATGAGGCACTGCAATTCAATAGGCCGACCGTTCTTGATTCTGGCCTTTCAATGGGAAAAGGACTCAAAACCCGCATCTTGAAGCAGAAATCTAGACCGACCGCTGCAAAAACAAATATAACCGGACCCTCGGCCATGTACACAGCGTTCGAAAAGGCATGCGACAGGAAACTTTACAAATTCAGTTCGTGAGATCAGAGCACGTACCTCTAATGAATCCGAAAGCCCCCGATATTCCTGTCTTGAGCTGAACCTTGTCCAAGTATCTTCCGACTGCGCAGCAGAAGGCGATTTTGAATAGCGCACAGCTGATGAAGTTAATCCCCGAAGGGAGTACCAGCCGGGACACCACGGCGACCTGAGTGAGCGGTAGCGGTAGACCCGCAAGGGTACCTACCAAGGCAGATATAGAACCTGCTTTTAACAGACTTCCCATCTCTGCTCTTCTCGATTTATTTGCATACCGTCTCGTTCTTCATCTTGAGCATTTGCCGTTTGGGAGAGCGACCCCTCGGCTTCTTCGACCAGGGCCCTTGCTTCCGATAGCTTCCTCTGGGATTCCAGCAATCTTCAGGACGTGCAACAACGATTTTTTGAGAGACGCAACAATAATCGAAGACCGGAGTAGCGTCATGATCAGGAGAGCAATCAAGCCGTGTTCAGCCGACCGAAAATATGACCAAGGCACGACTCAACCCTGTGCTGATTTGATTCGAAAATGAAGACTCAATGGACCCAAGTTCTAATGTTACCACTAAAGCATATCATGTGACGATCGGATTTGTCAAAATACGTTACTTAACCGACTCAAACTCAACAAACTCGAGTCCAATTCACATCGAGTGAGCTCAAATTGACCAGGAGTCCCATCACTCAGATTTCTCCAAAATTTCAAGTTAAAAGAGAGCTGGTTGGATCCCAAATCTCCTTCTCCCTACGTTCATGCAGAATTTCTTCTTTAAAAGGAAAAACTCAATAGTCAACGGACAATAAAAGCACCTCAGAAGCTCTGATCTTGAGCTGTTCGACGTAATTCCTCGTCTGCCTGAGCTTCGAATTCCCGCCTCTCGACCTCCGCGAGCTCTCTCCAGCCCTTATCCACCCCCTGCGAAGCTCTCTCTAGCGCGTCGAGCAAGCCGCTGTTCTCCTCTCTGCCCAAGAGCTGCTCCACCCGTGCGTCCACAAAGCCCGACGGCGCGTCCTTCAAGTCATTGCTCCGCTCGCTTTCGGAGACGCTGCATTTCCCGACTGAGGTTCGAGGTACTCGTTGGACGTGCGCGTGGCATCCGAGGAATCTTGAGTGAAGCTATGCGGCATGGGGATTATGGAGTAGAAACTGACCTGGATCTGGAATTCGGACCTTAGAGAAGAGGTGGACGCGAAACTTCAGCAAACCGCTCGATGATTGACTTGGGACTGGGAACAATGACCGACAGCGATAACGAGTTTGGATGCCACTTAGAATTGCGTATGAACAGAATTCAATAACCTCCTTTAAACCCAAACTCATTCAAGTTTCTTCATTTACCAAGGTGTACGGTGTTGGACAACGGTCTTACTGCTACAAATCTTGATAGATATGAACAATTTCCAATCATCAAGCATTTTCAGTTGTTTTAGTACTTATAGAGTAGAAGTTTACATCGCATGTCTCTTTCTAGGCACCAATTCTTCTATTAGGTTTGTTCGAACTTTTAGCATCGGGTGAAATAATAGGAGGTGTGATTTTAAAAGATTGATTCGTCACCTTTTTTAGTAATTTCTTATTTGCTAATTCTTTTCATGTTTATTTTGTGCTAATTGGTTATGCCATTTTCCATGTATAAAGAAGAAAATTTGCAATTAAAGTCCAAGTTGAGTTGGGTTGGGTTGGGTATGGGTGAGGTCCAAATCGAGTCAAATATGAGTAACTAAAATTGAAGTTTTCATATAAATGTTACATGTCACTTTTGTAGATATTGTGTTTCATGACCAAAAAATTTCGTCACACCTAAAAATAATATAAGTCAAATTTTTAAATCCATGCGATGCACGCTTGTTCACCTAGTACATACTACCCAGTCGCATAGGCTTTCGCTAGCTTCTTCCTTCTTCCTTCGCAGCCTTGGAGACTTTGTCTTTCCTCGCTTCCCTTTTTCCTCTTTGACCTTCTTTTGTTCTCCTTCCTAGAAGCCTTCTTGTCAACCGGAGGAAGCACCTCGGTTTTGGAAGTTGACTCATTTCCTTCCGAATCTTCATCTACATCTGTATCTGAGTTGGACTCTCTACCGCAAGCTTTAGTATTATCGCCAGGATCAGTTGCCTTTTCTATAGCATTAGCGTCCTCCTTCGTGAGAGCCTGAGATAACCCCACGATAGTCTTGTAGACATGTCTTCAATGTCCTTCCTAGTTATTATCCGAATCACATCCTCTCCCACATTTTTCACCAACTCTAGCGTCTTCAGTATATATCACTGAAAGAGAAAGCATAAACAAACAGTCATTAACAATTACAATAGTAAATGACAGCAAATGTAAATGTCACCTCATCCATAGAAGAACGCAAATTTAGATAGCTACTCCCTGTAGACCGCATTATAACATCTCTCCATAAAACAAACACAAATGCGTGAAGCATTTTCTCGGCATCATAAATCCATGCATTGGGTTTTCATAAGAAAAAGTCTCCTAAGAGGGATGCAACAACAAGCAGATGCACTACAAACATCCGGTGGGCACAAGTGCCTTCCACTCAGATCTAGTAATTCCTAGGGTGACTCGCAAATTTGGTCCCAGGGCTATATAATATTTTGCATGACAAGAAAACATCACAGTCCAAAGCTCACTACATAGCCCGTTGGAAATTCATACACTAAGTACAGTTAGATCCTGCATCAAAAGCTTTGCAAGATGCTATACTGATAATCGTTTACTACTTAAGATTCATGGAGTAACACAGACAGAAGCAAGGTGCTTGTTAAACCGACTATTTTTTGAATGCCAAAACAAAGGTTAAAGCATATGAATTGGCTAAGGAGACAGAAAATTTGTTAATAAGTACTGTTTATTGATGTTTTGTCCTTACAGTATTAGTCTCACTATGGACTATTCTCGATGTTAATGCTGGTCCAGGTTCAGATGAGTATGATAATTCCATATGTATGGAGTTCGTCTGAATATAGCATCTGGCACCTACTTGTATCTATATAGACCTTAGAAGCTACGAGTTATAGTTCATGGTGGAACCCAGTTCGGATGGAGTATCAAAAGGAGCAAATGCATGGTGCTAATCAATCAAGAAAATAGTGAGTCGCACGACATGAGTTGAGTCAAGGGAACAAATCCGGATGTGTGGTCACTTGAGAACTTCCAAGAGGTAAGATGCAGAGTTTAGTGCAAGTCAATTGTCAAAGTTCTCTTCCGACAGTTTATGTTTGTTGGAGTAAGCTACAGTACGGTTTGGCATCCAAATATAGGTAGGCAGATAGCCGGAATGCTCCAAGGCTTAGAAGTCAGACCACCATCCGTAGTTTTTCATGACATCATTAACTCTATGACTTAGGCTTCGCTCCAGAAGAATTAAAAAGTTCTCATTGCTGAGGTGAAAAGCACCAAGAGTTCCCATTACATTGTTTGGGGGGGGAGAGAGAGAGAACAGAAATCGAACGGGCCGATATCTTTGAGAATTTTTTTCTTGGCACAGAGCAGGCCTGAGATCTATGTAACTCTTTCATATTGATGAGGCTATTTCCATGGCCTCATCCCTCGATGGAAGAAAAATCATACAACAACAAATAGAGGGAAAAGAAAATGAAACCTACCATAAACTAAATCCACGAAATACCACTACAAAATTGACAGTGTAGAATTGAAGAAAAATCACATTGCAAACTAAGAATAGCTTCTTTCAGCCAGGAAAAAAAAAGAACTAACAGTAGCTCCTAATGATAGAGAAAAAAAGGTATCAGATGAAACAAGCCAACATTCTCCACAATCTAGCAGTGGCTGCCATCACAACAAACATAACCTGTATATCAATCGTTAATTCTAGAAAGAATAAAGTCACAAACTTGTAGCAAATGCAGTATTGCACCTACAAACGCCCACACAGGGGCCTTGCAAAAAACTAAAAACCATCACACTTACTTGAACACCAGCACCGAAGTCTTGTAGGCCTTGATTGCCAATTCTTGCCCGTCAGATTTTGTTGCATGAGAGACGCTTGCCTATAAAGTTAGTCAAGTGACAACAGGGTCAACAGACTATGTAGCAGTAGCAAAAATATGAACAAATCACAAGTAAAATCGCGAAATTATAACAATGACGTGATGAAGTTCCACCTACAATCAATTGGTAGAAAAAAGAAAGTAGCGAGTACTGCTGTATGTAGATGATGACATATTTCTTTGCCAGTGGAAATGCAACCATATATATGTTTAAATACATGACGGTTGAGCAACTTGAATAGAACCATGCAAGTCCTCTGGTCAGTGGCCTGCAAAACTGTGTAAATGATTCCATGAGAACTTCTCAGAGATGCCACCATAGCTTCAGTAACTTTTAGGAGTCGGGGTGGGGCATTGTAACTTCAGTAACTCTTAGAAGTGGTCTTATTTCTGAAAAATTATTACAAGCAGGGACACGAACCAATACATACACCCATCAAACTGCTTACTCGGCAAAAGTATCAAGATCTAAAATAGCTTTTTTATCGTGCCAACCAAATTGATGACAGCATGAACTGAACATTCCTTTTTTGGTGAAAAGTGGCAAAACTTTGAAAATTGAGTTCTTATGAAGTTCCATCACAAATATGGATGTTGGTGAAACTCTGTAGACAGCTAAAAGGGGGAGACAATGAAGAGGAGATTCACCAGTGTTGTTTATTGGACTGTTACCGCAAGTACAGCTTTTGCAGACAAGGTGTCGTTTCAAGCATTGCCACTCCATAAGCATCAGTACTCAGTACAGCAATTGTAGAAAGTGCTAGTGAAGCCCATCAATAATCTTTCGTCACAGTAAAGGCAAGATTTAAGAACTTCAATAAGATGTCTTAGATTCTCAGGTAATTGAACAAAACTGTGTTATCTAGGAAAGCGACCATCCTGCACAGAAAATCGCTCTCGTCACACTACATCAGTATAAAACTAATCACTAGATTATCCAACCCTTTCAAAAGGAAAGCCATCAAGAACAAAAACCAATCCTTGTATATTTTTAAATAACTCCTCCCTGTTTAGTTTTATCAATAAGAAGTTCTTCGAGCAGTGCTTTCACTGTTTTTCCATAGAAGACAGATTGAAAATCCAATTAATTTCCACAGCTCATTTAGGATGCAAACCATATGCCTCAAAGTTCAAGCATAAAGTGATGTTCAGATCTCCCTTCCTGTTACCTTCGACTCAAACTGGAAAAGAAAAAGGACCATGATTTTAGGCTTTTCAAGTAAGCCAAACAAGTTATAGTCATCAAAGAAAAATCTCTGATCCCCAACAGGAGAAAGGAGACATCAAAATTCATTCTCAGGCAAGCCATGCATCAGTCCAAGGGATTTAGCAACATACAAGAATCAAGCATTCCTCTGAATTACAGACTACATGCAGGCATTGTGAATTATTTAAGTGAAATACATAAAAAGGATAGTCAAGCAACAAGAGAGAAGAAGTTTAGGACCTCCAAAGGAGAAGCGCGGATATGAGCAGAGAGTTTCTTGCTCCAATTGGACAGGGGTTGAAGCGTGGACAACCAGGCACGTGTGTGAAGCCCTCTGTGAGCATTTGCACATCACGCAATCTAGCAAAGCAATCATTCTGAGCAGCATATTGCTCCAGTCACGCTATTTCAGTACAGGATTACTCATTAGATTTTCCATCCCTTTCGAAGGAACTACCACTAAACAGAGAAAACAATCCCTGTATGTTCTAAAAGCTCCTTGTTCACTTTTAGCTATTAGTTCTTCGAGCAGTACTTCCCGTACTTTCCCAAAGAAGATAGATTAAGAATCCAATCCATTTTAAACAGCTCATTTAGGATGCTAACCATACACTTCAACGTTTAACCTTGTTGCAACGGTGTTGCCACATTTTTCTCCTACAGTCTATTCAAGCATGAAGTGATCTTCTAACCTCCCTTCCTATTACATTCAAACCAAACCAGAACAGAAAGAGATTGTGACATTAGGCTTTTCAGGCGAGCCAAACACATTGTAATCATCAGGAAAAAAAAATCTCTAATCCCCTAGAGTAGAAAGCAGAAATCAAATTTCATTTTCAGGCAAGGTGTAGATCGTCCAAGGGACTTAGCAGCATATAAGAATCAAGCATTCCTCCGAACTACAAACTACAAACTGGCACTGCGAATTAGTTAAATAAAATAGATATAAAGTATAGCGAAGCAACAAGAAAAGAACTTCAGGACCTCCAAAGGGAAAGCGCCGATGTGACTGGAGAGTTTCTGGCTCCGAATGGACAGGGGTTGAAGTGTGGACGACCGGGCACACGTGTGAGGCACTCCATGAGCGTTTAGACATCGCAAGTTGGGCACGAAGGCTCCATCCTCTGCTTCTACGCCATCTTTCAAGTCCAACCATTCCAACTTGATTAATTTCTAATGCTATTTCCATTGATTCTTTAATTCCTTCGTTACATTTTTCTAATGCTACTTCCATTGATTCTTCTTCCACCATGGATGCCCGTTACAGGCAAACATCAAGTTCCAAAGAGAAAAACTCTGCGAGACTGGTTACGGTGTGAACGGGGAGGGAGAGAGAGAGAGAGAGAGCTACCTGAATAGGGACGCGAGGAGGATGATCAACGGCAACGGACTCGAGAGAGAGAGAGCTTTGCTGCGGAAGCGACGAGGTTAACTTTACTCAGGCCATGCAAGAGGCTGAACTCAGTGGAGCTCTGGCGGCTGAGCGACTCAATAGTTGGAGATTGGTGAAGGAAGGAGAGCGGCGACTGACCGTTGACTGGTGAACTGAATGGAAGGCGCGCAGGCGCAGGCAAGAACAAAAAGCCGTCGACGGACCGGTTCGATTTGGATTCTTCCATCCCCGAAAAGAAGAGCCGGCTTTAAAACTGGTTCTTGTCCCTTCTTAAGCAATCGCTTATTTTTCTCTCCTTACATCAATTTGTTTGGACCTCTAAGGAATGGATATTATACAATTTTGGCGAGGTCAACCGGGAGTAGTGCTAGCATAGGACCTACCATCACGACACCGCGCTTAAGAACACTAGCGACGATGCAGGGATTCGAACACCTTCCCTTGCGTTAGGGGAAGGAACTTGAAGCCAACGCTGCCACCACATAAGGTGGTCAATTTTTTATATTTTCGTAAATGCTTTATTTAATTTGAATTAGATTAAGCATGTTCTTCTTAGACATGTGATCCTAGGTAGCCCTAAGTGATTAAGAGTCGACATAAAGGAGCCAAAAATTAAATATTAAGTTAATTGGCAAAGATGAAGAGTGATCAATTTATTTATTTCTACTAGCCTTGCTCCTAAATTTAGACCAAGCTTTTAATAAACTTTGATTTTTACATCAAAGTTTAGATAATGAATTTAATGATTTTTAAAAGTGGATTCTTACTCTTAATTTTAGATAATTTCATCCCTAATTACTCTAAAAAGACAATCACTACCGAAGTCTTAAACCTCTCACATAGTTTTTATTTATTTATTTATTTTGAGGTCTTAGAGATTGAGAATTTATCATTTGAGAATGTATGTGGTGTCTTTTAGTTGAAGAGGTTTAAAAAAAAACTTAAATTAAAAGGTTAATATCATGAAAAACCCAAAACCGGTATATATGTAACAAATTTAACTAAAATTAATTTTTTTACCACACAAAACTCTAAACTGATAGACATTTGATAAATTTATCCAAAATTGGTACATTTGTGATATATTTACTTTATGTTAGTTTTCATTAAATTTATTGTCAAATTAATGAGTTGAATAACATGCGAATTTGATTTGGTGTACCAATTTAGAATTTTATTCTCTATTTGTTACGGTTGTATCATTTTTGTTGTTTTACGTGATATTAATCTAATTTAACAGATGATATATTCGTTACAAATATATTAATTTGGAGTTTTTGACGGTCTAAAAATTATTTTGGAATAAATTTGTTATAAATGTATCAATTTAGGATTTTTGGTGGCCAAAAAATTAGTTTGAGGTAAATTTATTATAAGGGTATAAATTTGGATTTTTTCGTGATATTAACTTTTAATTAAATAAATTATATGCACTTCGGTCGAATTTATTTATACTTTGAGATCTCCCCCTGAAACTAAATAAAAGAAACCATATTTTAGGCGTCAAAAGAATTAGGCGGAACCTGGAAGATTAATTTAATAGAGTTCATTGACTTTTAGTCTACGGGGGAAGAGACAGGTGGTTTCCTTACAAAGTTACACCCACTCCCCATTCACCCTCTCCTTTCCAAACAAAACCTTACCAGGTCCTTGCGTCATAATCGTGTTGGACGATGATTTTCTTAAAGGCGAGGCTTAAGAAGCTCTAGATAAAGAAGTTAAGGAAGCTTGAGATGCCTAGCATAGAGGAGCTTGCTGAGAAGCTTCACATCTACGCTTTCCACACGCATCAACCTTCTACTCCAAATAAAAGGATGAAACTTATTTGAAGTCTGATAGGTAAGTCTAATAATTCAACCAGAAGATAAATCCCAATTTGATAAGAATTTTTACTGGACTTGGGGATCTATGCAAATGGGTATTTTCACCAAAAGTCAGCAAAAACACTAGTACTTTGGCCACGAACTACTCATTTGATCCAACTGTCTGCATCATAAAAACATCATGTTGTTTATTTAACTTTTGTCTACACAAATAAGCCTCGCAGTTGCCAGGGACAACAAAACAAAGAGATCTTGAAACAACTCTATTGCATGGCTTACCCATTAGATTCAGCATCACAACATCTAAGTTCAACATCTTCACAACAGGATAATAATCATAAATTATTAGACTTAACTGCACTTTTTAAAAATTTTAAGACTCAATTGCACTTTTGCACTTTCATGATAAGTTTTAGGATTTCTAATGTACTTATTAAAAAAAAAAAGACAAAATAGATTCTAAACTCTTGTCCATATGAACACCATTTTGCTTTTCGTGGAAATTATGGCTGGCCATTCAGAGAAGACCTTGAAGCCTTTTAAAAGGCACCTCATGCAGCTTTCCAGGAACATTAAGATCTTGAAGAATGTAAAAATGCACCTCAAGTGGCAATTTTTAGTCAAAATTGACTGGAAAGATTACTTTGATAAATATCAAAATGTTTAGTATTAAATTGATCAAATTGAATATTTATGACTCATTGGCTACCATACAATATGTTTACAAATTTTTGGCCAATTTTTCTCCAATCAAATCGAACATTACAATAGCAAAGTTCAACATCTTCACAATGGGATTCAACTATTTCTAAAAATGAAAGGACAAGAATAATGAAGCTTATCCTCTGTCAGACTAAGAGCATGTTTGTGTACACTTTAACAAATGAAAAATTCGCTGGAATTCAAAGTATTATCCAAATTTCAGAAAATTATGAAAAAATAAATAAAAAAGGACTAACGTGTAAAAATTTGTCTATTGTGTGTCACAAGTCTGTCGCAAGATGTGGGTTAAGGAAAAAGCAAAGAGTAGAAGCCTATCTAGACTTGCTTTAAACAAACATTCACAATAATCCCAAGTGAGTGAATCGAAATAGATAACCACAAGCATTCCATACAACTTCATATTCTTACTCCATGGCTCCAATCAAATTGCTTCAAATAATAACTTGTGGGATGCTTCGAGCAAATCTGTCGAGATGGGTTCTCCATCATTTAAATTCACCTAGAATTTCCTAGGTCAACCTAAATAGATTCTATACGGAAAGATTAGAATAAATGAGTTTTAAATAGGTTAGGTTATGAACCCATTTACAACCCACTCACTCCATTCTTTTACCCTTGAAACCTGCGTTCCTGATTCTCTCGTCTGTCGTCTCTCTCCTCTCTTGATCTTCGCTCTTGTTCCTTGAAAAACCTCAAACTGGTACATTTGTGATATATTTACTTTATGTTAGTTTCTATTAAATTTTATTGTCAAATTACTGAATTGAATAACACGCGACAGTTGATTAATATACCAATTTGGAATTTTACAAATTTTAATTCATTTTAATGGGGGTATATTTGTCACAAATGTACTAGTTTAGGGTTATTGGTGGTCTAAAAAATATTTTTGAGTAAATTTTTCACAAATGCACTAATTTGGGGTCTTTGATAGTCAAAAAATTAATTTAAGATAAATTTGTCATAAGTATATAAGTTTGAGATTTTTCGTAATATTAACATTTAATTAAATAATTTTACCAAAAAAACATTTAGTTAAATAAATTATATGCACTTCGGTTGAACTTATTTATACTTTGAGATCTCCCTTGAAACTAAATAAAAGAAACCATATTTTAGGCGTCAAAAGAATTAGGCAGAACCTGGAAGATTAATTTAATAGAGTTCATTGACTTTTAGTCTACGGGGGAAGAGCCGGGTAGTCTCCTCACGCCGACACCCCATTCACCCTCTCCTTTCCAGACAAAGCCTTACTAGGTCTTTACGTCGCAATCGTGTTGGACGATGATTTTCTTAAAGGCGAGGCTTAAGAAGCTCTAGATAAAGAAGTTAAGGAAGCGTGAGATGCCTAGCATAGAGGAGCTTGCTGAGAAGCTTCACATCTAAGCTTTCCACACGCATTAACCTTTTCCTCCAAATAAAAGGATGAAACTTATTTGAAGTCTGATAGAACTCGAATCATAATAGATTAGGTAAGTCTAATAATTCAACCAAAAGATAAATCCCAATTCTATAAGAATTTTTAGTGGACTTGGGGATCTATGCAAATGGGTATTTTCACCAAAAGTCAGCAAAAACACCAGGACTTTGGCCACGAACTGCTCATTTGATCCAACTGTCTACATCATAAAAAGTCTGAACCGCAGCACTAAACAAGCAAAAGCAATCAGTTGAAATTGGACAAACCGTCTCCAGAGTGAAGCGGCTCTGAGCAAAATGCTGAAAGTCGAAATAATCGAAACAGACCCAAAATGAGATAAATCTTGGCGAGATTCTAGTGAATTTGACTGAAACTACGAATGCGTAGCAGAAGGTCACGATTTCAATTTTCATTTTCTTGAGCGAAACAAGCAAACAGTTTCGTACTGAAATCAAGCTTCTTCCATTATGAAAGCGCAAAGACGACGTGATAAGCGGCCCTACAATCGATCATGATCTTCCAAAAATTCTCTAAAAAACTAAAATCCACAGTAGCAAAGGAGAAAGTGGAGATTCAGCAAGTGAGCTTACAGGGACGCAGAGCTCGTGACCGAAGTCAGTGGAGAAGGGAGGGAAGACAGCAGAGGAGGGTATCTTAATTCTAACTAATCATTGCAAGAGGCGACATGAACCGATGTATACCCCCATCAAACAGTTTACTCAGCTATAGTTAAGTCAAACTCAAATAATGATTCAGCAAAGAGACAGATCAAGCTTGAATTAGGCTTCGTTCCAACTTCAAAATTTATTATGAATAAATAAATTCTGAATATTAATTCCACTCATGCTTCATGCCGAGTACAGAAGATTTGACCCCAGGATAGAGGTGCAAAGCAAGACGAAGTAGGCCAATGGAGAAATTGACGAAAATTCTATCTCTAGAACAGGGGATATGTTGACTTGAGAAAAATCCAAGCAGCAGATTACACTATGTACAAAGAGACCTTACTGTGGCTCTCGTTACAATGGCAGCATGAAGAATTTATGGCCAAACACTTCGTATAAAGTTGATCATTCTTTCAATGAAATTGTACATTACCTGCTTGCAATTGCAGAGTAAGCTTTCTCATCACTTTCAATTTTGCCAATAGCCATGTCCCATAGACTTTCTTGAATTGAAGCTGTCATTGTGCTGGACATGGAACATTCACCCTTCCGTCCCACTCCTGCAGTATTCATTCATATAATCCATTATTTCAACAAATTAAATACTCAGCAACACACTAAGAAGCTAGAGAACATGTCAGTGTCCACCTTATCATGTTTAGATGCAGAAGGAAGTGGTAGACACAGTACTAGTTCCACACATGCTTGTTCAGGTCAAAAGGTCCAACCCCGGAAAACAAAAACTATCAAAATATAGAATAGCTTATCTCCGTGTGCCAACAATGAAGTTCTATTACAACTATGGAGGTCGGTGAAACTCAAAAGTGTAGACAGCTGAAAGGAGGAGACAGTGAAAAGGAGATCCACCGGTGAGTAGACCCGGCGCACCCAAGGTATAAATTTAAAGCATTGACACGCAATAAGCATCAGCACTCAATGCATCGATACTAGAAAATGCTAGTGAAGCCTATAGATAATCTCTTGTCGCACTAAAGGCACAATTTAAAAACTTCAACGAGAAGTCATAGCTTCTCAAGTAATTGATCAAAACTGTGCAATCTAGGAAAGCAACCACTGTGAGCAGCACATTGCTCTAGTCACACTAAATCAATCACTAGATTCTCCGGCCCTTTCCAAAAGAACAGCCCCTAAAGCAATTCTTCAAGCAGTCCTTTTCCCACAGCTCGTTTAGGATGCTGACCATATGCATCAAAGTTCAAAGCCCAAAGTGAAGATCAGACCTCCCTTCCTATTACCTTCGATTCAAACCGGAAAAGAAAGAGAACGCTGACTTTTGGCATTTCAGGCAAGCCAAACATGTTGTAATCATCAAAGACAATCTCTAATCCCCAACGGGAGAAAGGAGACATCAAAATTCATTCTCGGGCAAGCTATATATAGATTGGTGCAAGGGACTTGGCCACGTACAAGAATCAAGCATGCCTCTGAATTACAATGCCTTCTTGATTTCTGAATCCGACGAACCCGCCTCCTCCTCCTCATCATCGTCTTCTTCTTCTTCTCATACTTCCACTACTCTTCCTTCTCCTTCTTCCCTTTCTTTCATTTATTCATTCATTGTTCCTAGTCCTACTTCCACTGACTCTTCTTCCTTCCTGCATATATGCCCGTCACGGGCAAATATCAAGTTCCAAGAAGAAAAAGCACTCTGTGAAGCCAATTACAACGTGAACGTACAGAGAGAGAAAGCTACCTGAATAGGGACGCGAAGGGGACGATGCACGGCGACGGACTCGAAGGGACGGAGCTCTTGCTGCGGGAGCGACGCGCTCAACTGTACTGGGGCCATTGCAGCGGCTGAGCGACTCGAAGCGTCTGCGCGTTCCCGGGTAGGAGCGCAATGTCCTCAACGTTCGATTTGATCGATGGGTAGGAGTGCATGTCGGCGTTCCTCTAGGCCGTCGATCAGATCGACGTTCGAGAGAATGTTCGAAAGAGTGTGC
Source organism: Eucalyptus fibrosa (assembly GCA_017140475.1). Classification (NCBI taxonomy): domain Eukaryota; kingdom Viridiplantae; phylum Streptophyta; class Magnoliopsida; order Myrtales; family Myrtaceae; genus Eucalyptus; species Eucalyptus fibrosa. The sequence continues at coordinate 19,064,624 of CM029509.1, read as the reverse complement.
ACGTTCTCTTAACCGTGGATCTGATCGACGGGGCGAGAGGATGTGCAAATGAGTGCTTGTACATCATTTTGTGCATGCTTTGTCAGACCAAGGGCATGTTTATGTATGCTTTAACAAATGAAAAAATCGCCAAAATTCGAAATACTATCTGAATTTCAGAAAATTATCAAAAATATATGTATGAATTTGTGTCTTGTGAAATTTTTAAGTTACGAATATGTAAAAGTCAATATGTGTTCGTTGCAAGACATGGATTAAGGAAAAGGTAAAGAGTAGAAGCCTATAAAGATTCATAATAATATCGGATGAGTAAACCAAAATAGATTACAATGAGCATGCCATGTAACTTCATGTTCTTACCTCCATCAAATCCAATCCCTTCCAAGAATAATTCGTGGGACGCTCCAAGCAACAATACTTGCTATTGTTGCCGAACTTCTATATTTAGTCGCATGCTGATTGCTATTCATATACCCTTTTCATTTAATGTCCTTTCTGACCAACAAAAAAGAAATTAAATGAAATGGGCACTTGCAGGCGTAGTGTCAAGACTGTTTGGACAATCACGTTGTTCCTTATTCCCGGCTTTGCAGTAGCTCTTGTACACGGTTTCGAATGTTGGCTGCGCATGCACAATGTAAACGGAAGTTTCGTCGCTCCGTTCCGATCTTTGACGGTTAACCACGTTAGCAACCTTGGATATATGACACGGCTGAAGGACCCTAGCGTTCTTTTGAAAAAAGAGATGAAACAACACCGTTAGATCCCCTGGTGAGTTAGATCAGCCGTTGAAGACAACTTTAGCCAAGTAGTTTGTAAGAAAACTTTACAACGTTAGATCCCCTGGAGAGTTGGATCAGCCGTTGAAGACAACTTTAACCAAACAGTTAACTTTAACCAAATAATAGTTAGATCAGCCGAAGACAACTTTAGCCGAGTAGTTTATAAGATAAGGTATCTACTTTTTATAAACTCTACTTGGCTAAAGTAGATACCTTATCTTATAAACTACTCGGCTAAAGTTGTCTTCGGCTGATCTAACTATTATTTGGTTAAAGTTAACTGTTTGGTTAAAGTTGTCTTCAACGGCTGATCTAACTCTCGCGGGGATCTAACGGTTAAATGTGATGGACAATTTCAAAAGTCAAGTCCGTCTCAATCAAAAAAACAATAAATAATGCAGAGCAAATGACCCTATATATTGCGCAACGAAGAGCTTGTTCCGCCTACTCCTTCACATATACTCGCAAACAATCGCAGAGTGCAAGGAGCTTCAGTTTCTCTGGAACATGGCGGATCATACAGCGACCCCCCGGAGGTACGTAATTCATTTATGTCTTTATGCTCTTAAAAACTCTATTTGGAGCACAAACTAAGAAGTTAGGATTACTTTTTTCCCTTTGAATCCGTTTTCTTCCAATTATTTTATTCCTAATCCTGTACAAAGATGATGAGCAATTGGAACAACAGCAACCGCTAGAAAGTTTTGACTCAACCAAGAGATTTCATATAGGACTCACTTCGTTCAAGCTGCTCGTCGCATATTTCAATTCACAGCATACGGGGACGCTGAATCACATGGATTTGCAGTTTTACATCATTTGCGAAGTTATTTATCTCATAGCACTGATCAAAGTGATCGGACCCGCAAGTTCGAACCCAATATACCGGTGTTTGTACATCGTTTTTGGAATTCTCAGTTCCGAGTTGCTTCTTTGGATGAGCCTGTCTCCGTCCGTTTGGTTGATTGTCAATATGAGCTTGCTAGTGTTTGCTTTGGCATGCGTGCTCGCTCGACGCTCAGACCGTTTTCAAGAGATTGTTCAACTATTCAAAGATGTGCCGATTTCTAAAGTTCAGTTGGATCTTTAAAACTTCTGCAATCATATAGTATTTGGATATTAATCTCGTTGCATGTTATTTGTAATGGATATTTTCGATTTTAATAACTTGTTTTTGTAGTCTCATGAATATTTTTGGGTCAATCTTCACAGGTTATATAGATAATTATGAAACTCTTATATTTCCATATATAAAGATCGAATAAAACTCAAATTCAAGAAATTGTGGAAAGATATCACATGAAATTTCTGGCAGCGCATCATCATCTAGCATTAATGGACCACCTCAAAAGATTGATAATTGCTTAAATCATCCCTAAACCAGTTTTTATTTAACAACTAAAGTGGAAATAATTCATTGGCCACTTCAAATCTAGATGGATCTGAATATATTTAACTTTTTAAATATTTTTAGATATTTTAGTATTTCCAATAGTAGAAGTTTACATCATATATATCTTTTTAACATGGTCTCTTATGCTAAATTAGATCAAATTTATAGCACTAGGAGAAATAATAGGGGAAGTGTTCTAGTAGCTGAATTTGTTCAATTGTTTTAGTAATTTATTATTTGCTAATTTTTGCATGTCTAATTTGTTTTAATTGGTTAGTTTTTTTTTTTTTTTAAAGATGTTATTTTCTACATTTAAGGGGAAATTTTGCTAAAAACTTGAGTCCCAATTAGTTTAGATGAGTTTGGTCCATGTCAAATCAAGTATGGATTGATCAAATTGTATTACATAATAAAAATGGGTCAAGTGGGTTGGACTTGTTTTCAACCCAACTGCCCTTTTGATAGGTCTCACTGCTATCAAAGTGTAGTGGTTATCCTTTTGTTCTATATTGCATGGATTTATGGCTATTATAACTACAATTACAATAACAACCAAATTCGTGATAATTATACATAGGGACCCGAGGGCCTATTATATGCTCTCAAGGACCATTCTTCCATTGTAACTTGTCACAAGCAAACACTTGAAAAGTTCTCAAAACACAGTGAGATTCATCACTACGAGACTTGTTCTAACGGACGATGGACTTCTCCGGTAGCCATCATACGATGCCTAATCGCTGAAAACAAGAGATTAGAAGCATGGATGCTTTGTTAATACTGACTTAGGCACGGCGTCCATCTTTTAAAAGCATAGCCAGTCTTTGATCCCATCTAGACAGTCGTCGGGGTTGGGTAACACAAGAAAGAACAAAATGCAATTGGTATCGGAGTCCCAAAACAATGCGTCATCAACTCCTGATCATAACCGACCAAAAAAAAAAAAAAAACTCCTGATCTTTGACCCTTACCTCAGTAAAGCAATAGGCCTTTAGTCTCATGATATAGCAATGCAATGTTGACCAAAGCACGTTGGAAAGTGAATTCCGGGATTTCCTCTTTTGTCCATGTCCCCCGAGATTCGGAGACAATTATGATTGGCTGATATTGCGCGACCTGTATTCCGTTTTCCATTCGTTGGCAGTCCCCCCGCCCCACCGCAACTACGGGACGATCAGAATATGCTCTCTGGACTCCTCGAATGCCCGTAATAGGACAGGTTTGGAGTTGGGGTTGCGGTCGAGAGAGTTCCTCAAGATGCTCGTCACATGTGTATTTTCTGATGAACTTTTTTATTAATAAGTGATTCAGGATACTTGCCAAACATTAAAAAAAAAAAAAAGTCTTGCTAACGAACGCTCTCGACAACCATACTCATTAAATAGAAATTTATATTTTCGATGTATTGACTATCTATGATAACTAACACAAGCAATGCATTGAGAATGCACTTACTTATCTTAGTTAAGTGTAAATTAAGTGCCCTAAAGTCCATATCAAAACAAAGAGAATTCGTTGTTTCTAAAGTATTGCTTGTCATTCTAGTGTTAGACAATTGAAACAAGGAGACTGTGAAAAGGAAATTCACAGGAGAATTACCAAAAAAGTCCTAAATCTATTGCAATTGTGCCAATTCAATCCTAAACTTTTTTTTGTCCAATTTAGTTCTAAATCTTTTATAATTGTGTCAATTCAGTTCATCCGCCAAAATTAGCCGGCCTAAGACGACGTGGACGCCGGCAAGGGATAGCTGGCCGGCAAGGTAATTTTTTAATATATTTTTATTTTATTTTTCGAATTTTTAAATATTTTTTAAATATATATATATATATATTTTTTTGGCCTTCTTCTCCTTCCTCTCCGGCTGGCCGATGTCGGCCAGGGTGAGGGCCGGCGAGGCTCGCCCCATCGGCCACCGGCGGAGGCAAGCTAGCGATGGCCGCTCGCCGCCACCGGCGAGGCCGACCTCGCTCGCATGGGCCGGCGAGGCCGCCATTGCCATCGCCACCCCGCCACCTCTCGCCGCTCCCCGTCCCCCGATCGTCGGCACGATCTCCCCTCCGAGCTTAAGCAGCCCTCACCTCTAGTCGGCCGGCTAGAGGAGGGAGAAGAAAGCCAAAAAAATAAAAAATAAAAAATATTTAAAAATTCTAAAAAAATAAAAAATATATATATTAAAAAATTACCGCCGGCCGGCTGTCCCCGCCGGCCCACGTTGCCGGCCGGCTAATTTTGGCCGGATGGACTGAATTAGCACAATTATAAAAGGTTTAGGACTAAATTGGACAGGAAAAAAAGTTTAGGACTGAATTGGGAAGAAGTGCCAAAAAAGTCCTAAACCTTTTGGCTTTGTGCCGATTTAGTCTTAAACCTTTTTTTGGTGTCGATTTAGTTCTAAACCTTTTTACATTGTGCCAATTCAGTCCTTTCCGGCCAATTTTGGCCGGATTTTGCTAACTAGACGCCGGCCGGCTGACGTGGCTTGATCGGCGCTGACGTGTACAACTTTTAATAATATTTTTAAATATTTTTAAATATTTTTTTACTTTTTAAATATTTTTCTCTTTAATTTTTATTCTTTCTTTTTTTTTCTGCTCATCTTCTTCCTCCAGCCGGTTGCCGGAGCTCGGCGACCGCCACCCCGCCGCGGGCCGCTAGGGCGGCCTCGCGCCGGCGGCGAGGCCGCCCTCGAGGCCCGGGCGGCTGTGGCGACCCCGCGCTCCTCCTCGCGCCGGATCCGGGCGAGGTCGAGCCGCCGGGCAAGGGGCGAGGCTCGACCTCGCAGATCCGACGAGGGCGAGCCCGCCCGCCCGATGCGAGGCCGCCCTTGAGACCGGGCGGCGAGGCTCGCCTCGCCGGACCCGGCGAGGGTCGAGCCTCGCCCATGGCTGGCGAGGGCGACCCCACCAGCTCCTCCTCGTGCCGGATCTGGCGAGGTCGAGCTTCACCGGCAGTGGGCGAGGCTCGACCCTCGCCAGATTCGGCGAGGGCGAGCCTCACCCGCCTGGTGCGAGGCCGCCCTCGAGACCTGGGCGGCGAGGCTCGCCCTTGCCGGATCTGGCGAGGGTCAAGCCTCGCCCACGGCCGGCGAGGGCGACCCCGCCAGCTCCTCCTCGCGCCGGATCTGGCGAGGTCGAACCTCGCCGGCCTCGGGCAAGGCTCGACCCTCGCCAGATCCGACGAGGGCGAGCCTCGCCCGCCCGACACAAGGTCGCCCTCGAGGCCTGGGCGATGAGGCTCGCCCTCGCCGGATTTGGCGAGGGTGAGCCCCTCCAGCTCCTCCTCGCGCCGGATTTGGCGAGGGTCGAGCCTCGCCAGATCCAGCGAGAGCGAGCCTCGCCCGCCCGACGCAAGGCCGCCCTCGCGGCCCATCGGCGGGGGTGGCCGGCGAGGTCTCGACCTCGCGGCCGCCGCCGCGGCCGGTCGCCGAGTTCCGGCGACCGGCTGGAGGAAGAAGATGAGTAGAAAAAATAAAAAATAAAAATAAAAAGAATAAAGAAAAGAATAAAAATAAAAAGAGAAAAAAATAAAAATAAAAAGAAAAAAATTCAAAAAAATTAAAATACTATTAAAAATTATACACGCGCAATCGATCAAAGCCACGTCAGCCGGCCGGCGTCCAGTCAGCAAAATCCTGTCAAAATTGGCCGGAAAGGACTGAATTGGCACAACGTAAAAAGGTTTAGGACTAAATCGGCACCAAAAAAAGGTTTAGGACTAAATCGGCACGAAGCCAAAAAATTTAGGACTTTTTTGGCATTTTTCCCGACTGAATTGGCACAATTGCAATAGGTTTAAGACTTTTTTTGGTAATTCTCCCGGAGATTCACAGGTGTCCTTTATCTAATTTCTACCGCAAGTACACCTTTTGCAAACAAGGTGTGTATTTCAAGCATTGCCACTCAATAGGCATCAGCACTCATTACAGTAATTGTGAAATGCTAGTGAAGCCTATCGATAATCTCTCATTGCACTAACAGTGGGATTTAAGAACTTCAATAAGATTTCTTAGCTTCTCAGGTAATTGAACAACACCATGGAAAGCCACAAGAAACAGAAAACGATCCTTGCATATTTTAGATAACTCCTCCCTGTTCAGTTTTATCAATAAGAAGTTCTTCGAGCAGTCATTTCGCTGTTTTCCCAAAGAAGACAGATTGAAAATCCAATCCGTTTTCACCACCCATTGAGGATGCTAACTCTATGCTTCAAAGATTAACCTTGCTGTAACGATGTTGCCACATTTTTCTCCCACAATGGCATAAAGTGGAGTTCAAACCTCCCTTCGTATTACCTTCAATTCAAGCCGGAAAAGAAAAAGAACCGTGACTTCAGGCTTTTCACGCAAGACAAACACGTTGTACCTCTTATGCCCAACAGCAGAAGGGAGAAATCAAATTTCATCCTCAGGCAAGCTATGCATTGATCCAAGCGACTAAGCAACGTGTTAAAATCAAGCATGTCTTTGAACTACAAACTACATACAGGCATTGCGGATAGTTAAATGAAATAGATAAAAAGGATAGTTAGAGAAAAAGAATTTTAGGACCTCCAAAGGGGAGGCGTGGATATGAGTGGAGAGTTTCTGGCTCCCATTGGACAGTGGTTGGAGCGTGGATGACCGGCACGCGTGTGAAGCCCTCCGTGAGCGTTCGGACGTCGCGAATTGGGACTGCTTCTCCACCTCCTCCTCCTCCTCCTCCTCGTCTTCTTCTTCTTCTCATTACTTCCACTACTCTTCCTTCTCCTTCTTCCCTTTCTTTAATTTAATCATTCGTTGTTCGTAATCCTACTTCCACTAATTCTTCTTCCTTCCTGCATATATGCCCGTCACGGCCAAATATCAAGTTCCAAGAAGAAAAAAAACTCTGCGAGGCTAATCACGACGTGAACGTACAGAGAGAGAAAGCTACCTGAATAGGGACGCGAAGGGGGACGATGAACCGCGACGGACTCGAAGGGACGGAGCTCTTGCTGCGGGAGCGACGAGCTCAACTGTACTGAGGCCGTTGCAGCGGCTGAGCGACTCGAAGCGACTGCACACTCCCGGGTAGGAGCGCACGTCCTCAACTTGTCCATCTGATCAACGGGGAGGAGTGCATGTCGGCATTCGTCTCGACCGTCGATCAGATCGACGTTTGAGAGAATGTTCGAAAGAGCATGCACGTTCTCTCAACCGTGGATCTGATTGATGGGGTGAGAGGATGTGCAAATGAGTGCTCGTACGTCATTTTGTGCGCGCTTTGTCAGACCAAGGGCATGTTTATGTATGCTTTAACAAATGGAAAAATCGCCAAAATTCGAAATACTATCCGAATTTCAGATTATTATCAAAACTATATATATGAATTAATGTGTCAAAATTTGTGTATTGTGAAATTTTTAAGTTACGAATAAGTAAAAGTCAATATGTGTTCATTGCAAGACGTGGATTAAGGAAAAAGTAAAGAGTAGAAGCCTATATAGACACGCCTTAAAACTCGGATGAGTGAACCGAAATAGATTACAACGAGCATGCCATGCAACTTCATGTTCTTACCTCCATCAAATCCAATCCATTCCGAGAATACTTCATGGGATGCTCCAAGCAATAGTATTTTCTATTGTTGCCGAACTTCTATATGCCCACTAGATTTACGAAATAGTCGCGTGCTAATTGCTATTCATATAACCTTTTCATTTTATGTCCTTTCTGACCAACAAAAAGAAATTAAATGAAAAGGGCACTTGGTGTCAAGACTATTTGGACAATCACGTCATTCCTTAATCCCGGCTTTGCAGTAGCTTTTGTACATGGTTTCGAATGTTGGCTGTGCATAGGGGTGGCAAATGGGTGGATCAGGTCGAAAATGAATTGACCCATATTTGACCCATTTAACTCGTTTTGACCCATATTCTTATAGTGTAAATCTAGTGACATATACTCGACCCGATCCGTATTGCTAAAACCTATTAATATTCTAGGAAAACATACATATATTATATGCTAATTGGATTAAAATTTCAAATATAATTTTCAATCGAGTTTTTAATTTTTTTAAATATAATTTTTAATAATTTTTAATTTTTAAAAATATAATTATAATTTTTAATCGAATTTAATTATTTTTATTTTTAACCGACCTGCCGGCAAGCTCGAGCCTCGCCTCGCCTGTCGCTAGTCGGTGGTCGGCCGTCGCCCTATCGCAAATGTCGGCTAAGGAAGGAAGAAAAGGAAAGGAAAAGAAAAGAAAAAAATTGAAATATGAAAAATAATTATAATTTCTATTTTTTATAAAAAAATATTTTTATAAAGTTAAAAAAGGCTATGGCTTTAAAATTTAAAGTGGGCTTCCTTTCCTAATAACCCATTTGAATATATTTCTTTTTGTGTTTTATTTTCTCAGACCCATTTTTGATTCATATTTAATTTTCACTTAACCCATTTCGACTCATATTTAATTTTCACTTGATTTATATATGACCAAATTCACTAAAAATGAGTCCTAATATGGGTTAATGACCCATTTTGCCGGCTCTAGCTGTGCATACACAATGTAAACGGAAGTTTCGTCGCTCTGTTCCGATCTTTGGCGGTTGACCACGTTAGCAACCTTGAATATATGACACGGCTGAAGGACCCTACAAAAGTTCTTTTGAAAAAAGAGATAAAACAGCACCGTTAGATCCCCTGGAGAGTTAGATCAGCCGTTGAAAATTCCCGACAACAATCGGACCTAACTTTTGAAATTGTCGATCACATCTAACCGTTAGATCCCCTGAAGGAGTTAAGATCAGCCGTTGAAAATTCCCGACAACTCTCCCGACAACTTCAAGTCCGTCTCAATGAGACAAACAATAATTGTCGGGAATTTTCAACGGCTGATCTAACTCCTCCAGGGGATCTAACGGTTAAATGTGATGGACAATTTCAAAAGTCAAGTCCGTCTCAATCAGAAAAACAATAAATAATGCAGAGCAAATGACCCTATATATTGGGCAACGAAGAGCTTGTTCCGCCTACTCCTTCACATATACTCGCAAACAATCGCAGAGTGCAAGGAGCTTCAGCTTCTCTGGAACATGGCCGATCATACAGCGACCCTCCGGAGGTACGTAATTCATTCATGTCTTTATGCTCTTAAAAACTCTACTTGGAGCACAAACTAAGAAGCTAGGATTTTTTTCTTTTGAATCCGTTTTCTTCCAATTATTTTATTCTTAATATGGTACAGAGACGATGAGCAATTGGAACAACAGCAACCACAGAAAGTTTTGACTCAACCAAGAGATTTCATATAGTATTCACTTCATTCAAGCTGCTCGTCATCACACATTTCAATTCACAGCATGCGGGAATACTGAGCCACGTGAATCTACAGTTTTACGTCATTTGTGAAGTCATTTATCTCATAACATTGATCAAAGTGACTGGACCCGCAAGTTCAAACCCAATATACCGGTGTTTGTACATCGTTTTTGGAATTCTCGGTTCCGAGTTGCTTCTCTGGATGAGCATGTCTCCGTCTATCTGGTTGATCGTCAATATGAGCTTGCTAGTGTTTGCTTTGGCATGCGTGCTCGCCGGACATTCAGACTGTTTTCGAGAGATTGTTCAACTATTCAACGATGCGCCCATTTCTGAAGTTCAGTTGGATCTTTAAAACTTATGCAATCATATATAGTATTTGGATATCAATCTCTTTGTATGTCATTTGTAATGGATATTTTTTATTTTAATAACTTGTTTTTGTAGTCTCTTGAATATTTTTGGGTCAATCTTCACAGGTTATATAGATAATTATGAAACTCTTATATTTCCATATATAAAGATCGAATAAACCTCAAATTTAAGAAATCGTGGAAAGATATCACACAAAATTTCTGGCAGCACATGATCATCTAGCATTAATGGACACCTCGAAAGATTGATAATTGCTTAAATCATCCCTAAACTAGTTTTTAGTAAACAACTAAAATGGAAAGAATTCATTGGCCACTTCAAATCTAGATGGATCTGAATATATTTAAATTTTTAAGTATTTTTAGATATTTTAGTATTTCCAATGGTAGAAGTTTACATCATATATATCTTTTTAGACATGGTCTCTTATGCTAAATTAGATCAAATTTATAGCACTAGGAGAAATAATAGGAGAAGTGTTCTAGTAGCTGAATTCATTCAATTGTTTTAGTAATTTATTATTTGCTACTTTTTGCATGTCTAATTTGTTTTAATTGTTAGTTTTTTTTTTAAGATGCTATTTTCTATATTTAAGGGGAAATTTTGCTAAAAACTTAAGTCACAATTAGTCTAGATGAGTTTGGTCCGTGTTGAATCAAGTATGGGCCGATCAAATTGTATTATATAATAAAAATGGGTCAAGTAGGTTGGACTTGTATTCAACCCGACCCCCTTTTGATACGTCTCACAGCTATAAAAGTGTAGTGGTTATCCTTTCGTTCTATATTGCATGGATTTATGGCTATTATAACTACAATTGCAATAACAACCAAATTCATGATAATTATACATAGGCACCCCATGGCCTATTATATCCTCTCAAGGACCATTCTCCCATCGTATCTTGTCGCAAGCAAACACTTAAAAAGTTCTCAAAACACAGTGAGATTCATCGCTACGAGACTCGTTCCCGAGGGACAATGGACTTTCTCCGCTAGCCATCACACAATGCCTAATCGCTGAAAACAAGAGATTAGAAGCATAGATGCTTTGTTAATATTGATTTAGGCATGGCGTCCGTCTTTTGAAAGCATAGCCAGTCTTTGATCCTCGCCTTAACAATCATCGGGGTTGGGTAACACAAGAAAGAACAAAATGCAATTGGTATTGGTGTCCCAAAACAATGCTTCATCAACTCCTGGTCTTTGACCCTCACCTCAGTAAAGCAATAGGCCTTTAATCTCATGATATAGCAATGCCAAACTAGGCCAGCCAAGTATTCTCAATCAAACAGATAGAATCTATTCATTTTCTCACCCCCGAAAGTGTTTGAAACCAATTTAATAAAATCACGGAAGGTACCTAACCGTCGATAGAGAACCGGAACCAAGACTCAATTAGGTCATAGCCAACTCCTACCGAGACCTCCTTCCTTGTAATAACTAGCCGAAAAGGGGGGAAAATAGAAGCTGCTATAAAATTTACCTTGGAATCATATACTGACATCATCTAATAACGGTAACCTAATACCAAACAAGACAGCATAAACTCATCCCTCTCACTTTGCTCTCAGCAAAAACTGGGCCGCTGCTGAAAAGTACAAAGCCATCTCCACATATGGTAAATTAAATTTATCCAACAAGCGACTCACTCTCTCTATCAATTAATGCCAAAAAACATGTAAATTAATACCAAGCTAGCAATGACTACCTAGTCTTGTGGGCTTTGGCCAACTTCTCCCTTCTTTTCTTCACTGCCTTGGGGACTTTGTTTTTCTTTTTGTTCTCCTTCTAGCAGCCTCCCTCTCAACAGAAGCCTGCACCTTAGTTTGGTAAGCCGACTCATTTCCTTCTGAATCTTCATCTACATCTGTATCAGACTTAGACTCACTACAGCAAGCTTTAGAATTTTTGCCAAGATTGGTAAGCTTTTCTATAGCATTAGTGTCCTCCTTCATGAGAGCCTTATAACCAGGCAGTAGTCATGTAGCACATGTCTCCGGTGTCCTTCCCACTAGTTATCTAAATCACATCTTATTCCACATTTTTCACCTAGTCTGTTGTCTTCGGTATATAATATTGAAAGAGAAAGGATAATATTAAGAACGTTTGGTAGCAGAAGAACAACTTCAATGACTCGACGATATAGGCTTTAATCCAGAAGAATTAAAGATCCTTACTACTGAGGTAAAAAGCATCAAAGAGAGCCCATTATATTGGAGCAGAGCGAGATGTAAGAAAGAACAGAAATTGGTTAGGCAGATATCGTTGAGAATTTTTTTCTTGGGACAGAGCAGGCCTGAGATCTCATATTTGTAACTCTTTTGCATTGATGAGGCTGTGTCCATGGCCTCATCCCTCAATGGAAGAAAAATCATACAATAACGAACACAGGGAAAAGAAAAATGAAAACTACCATAAACTAAATCCACAAAACACCACACATTGTAGAATTGAAGATAAATCACATTGCAAACTAAGAATAGCTCCTTTCAGCCAAATAATAAAGAAAAAGAACTAATAGTAGCTCCTAAGAAACAAAAAGTATCAGACAAAATATGTCAACATTCCCCACAATCTAGCAGTGACTGCTATCAGAAAAAACAGAACCTGTATATTAATCATTAATCTAGAAAGAATAAAGTCACAAAAATGTAGTAAATGCAGTACTGCACTTTCAAACACCTGTGGAGGGGCCTTGCAAACAACTTAAGACTATCACACCTACTTGAACACGAGCACTGAAGTCTTGTAAACTTTGATCGCCAGTTCTTGCCTGTCAGATTTTTATGCATGATAGACATTTACAAAAGTCAGAGTGACAATAGGGTCAAGAGACCATGCACTCTACTGGAAAAAAATATGAACAAATCACAAGTAAAGTCGTGAAATTATAACAATGATGTGATGAAGTTCTGCCCACATTCAATTGATAGAAAAAAAAGCAGCAAGTACTGCTCACTGTAGATGATAACACACTTCTTTGCCAGTGTAGATGCAACCATTTATATCATTAAATAATTGACGGTTGACATCTTGAAGAGAAACATCCAAGTCCTCTAATCAATGGCCTGCACAACCATATAAACAATTCCGTGAGAACTTATACGAGATGCTGCCATAGCTTCATAACTTTTAGAAGTCAGGGTGGGTCACTGTAACTGCAATAACTTTTAGAAGTGATCTATCTTCTGGGACATAATTACAAGAGGGGACATGAACCAATGCATACACCCATTAGACTGTTTACCCGGCCATGATCACGTCAAGCTCAAATAATGATTTAGGAAAGAGAAAGATTAAGCTTGCAATAGGGTTCGTTTCAACTTCATAACTTTTGATGATTAAATGAAAGTAACTATATTTGTTATCGTATATCCATGAAGCATGACAAATTTGGAAAATCAATACCAATGATGCTTCATGCCAAGTACAAAAGATTTGATCCTGGGATAGAGGTGCAAAGCAAGAGGAAGGAGGCCAATGAAGAAATTGACGAAAATGCTAATAGATCTTCAAAATGGACATATATCGACAGGGGACATAATGTCTTGAGATGATCAAGCAGCAGAGTACTCTTAGTATAAAGAGACCTTATTGTGGCAGTTGTTACAACTGCAGCATGGAGAATTTAAGTGGAAATATTTTACCAGACATTTAGCATTCAACTTATCAATCTTTTTCCCAAAAATGTACTTTAGCTGCTTGACAGTTGCACAGTCAGCCTTCTCATTACTTTTAATTTTACCAATTGCCATATCCCCGCACACTTTCTCAAATTGAAGCTGTCACTGTGTTGAAAATGCCAACATTCATGCTTCACCCTTCACTTCCTCTCCTGCAGCATTCATTCATACAGTTCATATCAGCATCCACGAAAACATGTTTAGGTGCAGAAGGAAGTGGTAGATATAGTACTAGTATGCTATATATCAATACATGCTTATTCAAGTATCAAAAAGTTCCAACCCAAAACAAAGCATCAAGATCTAAAATAGCTTTGTTAATGTGCGAACCAAACTGATGACAGCATGAACTCAGCATTTCTTTTCATGTGAAAAGTGGAAAAGTTTTGGAATTGAAATTTCTTATGAAGTTCTACCACAATTATGGAGGTTGGTGAAACTCAAAAGTGGAGACAGCTGATACGAGGAGACAGTGAAAAGGAGATTCACGAGTATCGTTTATCTGACTGTTACAGCAAGTACAGCTCGGGCAGACAAGGTGTCTGTTTCAAGCATTGCTACTCGATATGCAATATGCATCAGTACTCAACACAGCAATTGTCGAAAATGCTAGTGAAGCCCATCGATAATCTCTCTTCGCCCTAAAGGCAGGATTTAAGAACTTCAATGATATGTCTTAGCCTCTTAGGTAATTGAACAAAACTGTGTAATCTAGGAGGGCAACCATTCTGAGCAGCATATTGCTCTAGTCGCACTACATCGGTAAAAAACTAATCACTAGATTATCCAAGCCTCTTCAAAAGGAAAGCCACCAAAAACAGAAACCAATCTTTGTATGTTTTAAATAATTCCTCCCCGTTGTTTTCCCAAAGAAGACAGATTGAGAATCCAATCCGTTTTCACCACTCATTGAGGATGCTGACCCTACGCTTCAAGTTTTAATCTTGCTGTAACGATGTTGCCACATTTTTCTCCCACAATACCATAAAGCAAAGTTAAAACATCCCTTCCTATCGCCTTCAATTTAAACCGGAAAAGAAAGAGAATCGTGACTTTAGGCAATTCAGGCGAGCCAAACATGTCGTGATCATAAAAGAATAATCTCTAATCCCCAACGAAAGAAAGGAGACGTCAAAATTTATCCTCGGGCAAACTACAGATTGGTGCAAGGGACTTGGCAACATACAAGAATCAAGCATCCCTCTGAACTACAAACTACACACAGGCATTGTGAATTAGTTAAGTGAAATAGATAAAAAAGGATAGTCAAGCAACGAGAGAGAAGAAGTTTAGGACCTCCAAAAGGGGAAGTGCGGATACGAGTGGAGAGTTGTTGGCTCCGATTGGACAGGGGTTAACCCATGGACGACTGGGCACGCGTGTGAAGCCCTCCATGAGCGTTCGGGCGTCCGGAATTGGGAGCGAAGGCTCCGTCCCCTGCTTCTCCGCCGTCTTTCAAGTCCAACCATTCCAACGCGGTCTCGATTTCTGAATCCGATGGCCACGCCTCCTCCTCCTCCTCCTCCTCCTCCTCCTCGTCTTCTTCTTCTTCTTCTTCTTCTCCTTCTTCCACTACTCTTCCTTCATCTTCCTTCTTCCCCTTCTTTAATTCCTTCCTTCATTGTTCCTAATACTACTTCCGCAGGCTCTTTTTCCTGCATATATGCCTGTTACAGCCAAACACCAAGCTCCAGAAAGAAAAACTGCGTGAGGCTGGTTACAATATGAACGTGAAGAGAGAGAGAGAGAGAGAGAGAGAGCGCTACCTGGATAGGGGCGCGAAGGAGGATGATCAAAGGCAACGGACTCGAGGGATGGATCTTCGCTGCGAAGGCGGAGAGCTCAACTGAAGCGGCTGAGCACGACGGAGCTGTGGCGGATAAGGGACCCGACGGGCGGCGATTGGTGAAGGGAGGAGGGCGGTGATAGTCCGTCCGCTGGGTGAACTGAACGTGCAGGCAGGGTAAATCTTAATCACCGGTCGGACCGGTTCAATTCGATCTCAATCCCTGAGAAGAAAAGCCGGACGGGCGTTGGATCTCCTCAAATCAAAACCGTTGATCAACGGTTTCGATTTGATTTGAGGTAGAGGCTTATTAGGCGAGGACAAGGGCCGATGATGGCCGATGATGGTCAAATCTATCGAGAGGGGTCTTATTAAGTGAGGACAAGGGTCGACAATGGTCCTTTGGTGAGGACAAGGGCTGATGATGGTGATATGTCCCGATGGTAACAGTTCACCGATGGTCAACGGTCACCATTGGGACATATCACCATCCGATGGTAACCGTTCACCGATGGTCAACAGTCACCATCGGGACATATCACCCTATGCTAATCGGCCCTTATCCTCACCTCAAATCAAATCGAAACCGTTGATCAATCCAAGTTAGAATGGAGGGTCGGAGGTTTTGTCCTCAAAATCAAATCGAAACCGTTGATCAATCTAGGTTGAATTGGTCTGGTGCACTTCTGGAATTCTGAAATCCACACTCCGCGTCAACTATTTATCGATCCAGGTTGAATTGGAGGGGCGCACTTGTGGAATTATGAAACCCACATTTGGCGTAAAGTGATAAAACAGTAGGGTCACCTTCCTCCCTCTTTCTCCATAAAATGCAATTCATGAAGCAAAGCTCTTTCAGTTCGCTTCAAACACTCCCATACACAAAACAAAAGCTCCGGATCAGAACTCTTTCAAGCGAGGTGGGCGACCTCTGGCCGGAGAAGCTGTCTGCGAATCCTGCTCCATAACATGGCCAATCAAATAGAGATACCCCAGAGGTTTGTGACTCATTCGTGTGAATATGCTCTTAAAAACTCTACTTAAAGCTATGATTAAATAGCCAATTTTTCTTTCTTTCCATCTTTGGAATCCATTTCTCATTCCATCATTTTCTTTCTTGATTCGTTATAGGGACAATGAGCAACCACCACGTCAGCAACAACAGGAAAGTTTTGGCTCCACCAAGAGGTTTCATATTGTCTTTACCTCGTTCAAGTTGCTCACCATCATGCATTTCAATTCGCAGCCTACCGATGCGTTGAGCCACGCAGTTCTGCAGTTGTACGTCATCTGCGAAGTTATTTATTTCATAGCACTAATTCAAGTGACCAGGCCCACGAGTCCAAACATTATATACAAAACATTTATATATCATTTTTGGGATGCTCGGAGCTGAGTTGCTTCTCTGGACGAGCCTATCTCTAATTATGTGGCTTATTGTCAATATTTGCTTGCTACTGTTTGCTTTGGCGTCATCTGGTTTGCTTGCGCAAGTTCCCGATTGGCTTCAAGAGATTGTTCAACTGTTCAACGACGTACCAGTTTCCGAAGTTTAGTTTGATTTTGAAGTTCCTATAATTGTATTGGGTTTGTGTACCAAGCTTGTTGGATGTCGTTTGTTTAATAATTTCTTCTGATTTAGGGAAGAGGGAATGTTATCATATACATGTTCTATATTGAACATAGTCTACTGTTTGTTGATTTTACATCTTTTGAAGCTCAAATTTGTCATGTTGCGTGGACTTGGGAATAAAATATAGTTATTTTATTGGAATTATTTTTTTGGTTTTGATCCTTCTTTTTCCGTCTATTATAGTTTCATTAGTGTCGTGCTCAAATTTTTTGACTTTTTGGTCAATAGCTTTCTATTATATATACATTTATTTTAAGCATGAATAATAATATCTTACAAAAGAAACAATCAAGGTAACATTCTTAAAACAAGTGTGATAAGGATGCTAACACCTTCCCTTAGCGAGATCAATTCCCAAACCCGTGCACTCTGAGCAAAGTTTTGGTGGCCAATCATACCGGGTAAAAGATTGGTGGCAACTCCCTTTTTTATTATTTGTTTCCTTTAGCCGGTGACATCAGTTTTTAAGCAAACCGAGTACAATAAAGATTTCAGATCATGTCATATCATAAAATAAAATAAAAACTCTATTCTCCATTCTCTCATCTCTCTCACTTTCCTTAACATTAATTCGCGCCGTTACATTATTTGGACTAAAGAGTAAAAAGGTCAACTATCCAATTTAATAAAAATGTTAATATTGCTAGAACAATATTCAACATCAATTTGCATAGCTTCACTAGTCAAATGTACCTTGATGTACATCTAGGTCACCGATTAATAAGCAAGAGTCATATAGGAACACATACATTTTCGAATACCAATTTATCTATAAATTTAGGTATGCATAAACATGATTTAACGAAAAAGTAAACTATAAAATTTTTATGCATTTAAAGAACTGCTATGTTAAGGTGAGGAGTTCTAATGAAATTTTAATTTTTTTTGTCTATCCTTGAAAAGCACGTGACGAATTATAATTAAACAACATAGGTGAATGGCGAAATCTGAATCTTGTGTTTTCCATTACAATAATCCCTTAATTTCTAACGCTTTCCAAACTTCTTGTATAATAAAATTTTATATATGTTTTGCGAAAGATCAATGTCTTATATGCTAAACTAGACCAAATATATTGAAGTGATATTTTATGTATTTAATTTTCTTTTTATTTTATTTCACACGCAAAGCATGTTTGTCTCGGGCAAGCTATGGTATAACGTTATACGAGGGACAAAACAAAACTTGGAAGGGAACTAAACCTAATAACGCGGTTTGTGAAATGCCTTCACTTTTTCAACTCGATAAACAGTCACCAACATTAGGTTCCTTTGAATAGAACAGAGTGTCTTCGAAAATTATGTTGGAAGAAAGAAATAAACACTCGAGACTACCTTTAGAGAGCGACTTGAACTTGGGGGATCCACTCATCCACCCCCGCCCGGGTTCAACTCTGAGGGGATCCCTCGTGAAATCCGTTCGCTTTCTAAGAGGCAGGGCTTCCACGAAACCTCCTCACGCAAAAACTCAAAAACAATCACAGAATTCATAGAGCTCTTACTCCTCCTAAACATGGCCGATCATACAATGGCAATGGAAAGGTATGAAGTTCAGTTGTGAGAATATACTCTTGAGAGCCCTACTTAGAGTGCAGATTAAGTATCTAGTTCTCTTTCCCTTTTGAATATGTTTATTCCTTTCAATTATTTTCCTTTTGATTCAGCACAAGGACAACAAGCAACAACGGGAAATTTTTTACTCAACTAAGAGATTTCATATTGCATTCACCTCGTTCAAGTTGCTCGCATTGGGCTTTTCAATTCACAACATATCAAGGAGTTGAGCCATGAATTTCCATAGTTTTATATCATTTGTGAAGTTATCTACCTCATAGCATTAATCAAAGTGACTAGACAGGTAAGTTGGAATCGGACATATTGATACTTGTATGTTGTTTTCAGCACTCTCGGACCCGAATTGCTTCTCTGGAGAAGTGTTTTTCAGCCATGTGACTGGTTATCAATATGTGCTTGCTCGTGATTTCAACCAAATTCAAGAGACTATTAAGTTGTTTGATGATGTGCTGCGTTCCGAAAGTTCAGTTGGATTTTTGAAGGTCCTGCAATCATTATGTATTTGGGCAACAATTGTGTTTCATGTCATTGGTATTAGAGAATTCTGATTTCAGTACTTTATCTTAAGGGTGCGTTTGTTTGTATTTCTTTTTTTGTTTTTAAACAGTTTTTTTTCTCAGGAACAAAAAAGGAACAACGCGTTTGGGTGCGTTTCTTCCTTTTTGTTCTTTTGTTCCCAGGAACAAAAAAGAAACAGAAACAAGAAACACAAATTTTGTGTTTCTTGTTTCTGAAACACTTTTGAGAAACACTTTTTTTTTTCTTTTGGCCGGTCGCCGGCCTCGGCCATGGCCGGCGACCGGCCGACGAGGGCCGGCGGCCTCGCCCAGCCACGGCGAGGCTCGCCGGCCCCCGGCGAGGCCGAGGCTCGCCGTCCCCCGGCGAGGCCAAGGCTCGCCGTAGCTGGGCGAGGGTCGGCCTCGCGCCGGCCTGGGCAAGCTCGATCTCGCCCAGATCCGGCGAGGCCAAGCTCGCCCAGCGGCCGGCGAGCCTCGGCCTTGCCTGGCGGTGGCCCGGCGAGGCCACGCCTCGCCGGCCGGGCGAGCTCGGCCTCGCCGGATCAAGGCGAGGCCGACCTCGCGCCGGCCTGGGCGAGCTCGATCTCGCCCAGATCCGGCGAGGCCGAGCTCGCCCAGGGCGAGTCGGCGTCGCCTGGCGGTGGCCCGGCGAGGCCGCGCCTCGCCCGCCGCTGGGCGAGCTCGGCCTCGCCGGCCGGTCGCCGGCCAAGGCCTTGGCCGGCGACCGGCCAAAAGAAAAAAAAATGAAAAAGAAAAAAAGAAAAAAAGGAAAAATAAGAAAAAAATAGAAAAAATAAAAGAAATAAAAGAAATAAAAAAATTATCCAAATTTACCAAACATGTTTCTGTTTATTTTTATTCCCGAAACAAGTTTACCAAACGCGTTTTTTTGTTCAAAAATTGTTCCCGGAATAGAAACACTTTTTTCTATTTCTTTCCATGGAACAATTTTTAAACAAACGCAAACAAACGCGCCCTAATTGACCTAGGATTATTTTTTGGATCAATCGTCACAGATTATAAAAACCAGCAAATTTTGTTATTTGTTAATATAAAGATGGAATAAAACTTAGATTTAAGGTAATCGTGGAAAAATATCACACAAAAGATTTGTGGCAGCACATGCTCATCCAGCATGAACGGACCCCTCGAAAGATTGATTACAGCTTAAATCATCCCTGAAACCTTAACTATTAAAATCAAATGGAAGGAATTGATGGACCGCTTCATTTCTTTGGTTGCTGTTATCGAGACAAACGAATCCGTTCAGCTTTTCCTTGGGCACGTATGTTGGAAGTTGGACCTATACAATGGATTAGACCTAATACAACTAAAATGGATCGAAACGGTATTCAACAACTCCCCAAACCCAACACGCATTCAACTTCCTTCATTAATGTATTTTAGCTGGAGAACTGAGATGCACTTTAGCTGGCGAATTGAACTCCTTATCACGAAGTTCCTTGGCTCTTTCGATTACCTCGCCGAGCACATTCTCCTCCTGCTTCTGCAGCCTCTTGACAACGCTCTCGTTCTCTTTAAGAACGGATCGAACAGCATCCAACTCTGCAATTGCAAAATGTGCTGGAAAGATGGAGGCTGGCTGAATAGGCAATCCAGCAGAAGTCCCCTTGATGATTCGGAATCATCAGATGGTTGTCTCCTATTCACCTTATTCTGTAGATGTCGAGGCTCTTTTGGTAACCTTGGTTTTATCTTTCTTAAAGTTTTCCGTGTCAATTTCTCATCATTGTCAAGAAGTCGATCTGCAACGGTAAATAAAAAAGTATTTACTCTGAATATAAAATGTCATTGACTCTCACCGAGTTTAATCAGGAAACAAGAGCTCACTGAAAATCCAAAATCATACCCACGAGAAAAGTGGCCACAGCAGCCACTTTTCGGTCCTTCATACAAATTTACAACCAAAAATCATAAAGATCACTTCGATAGAGCACTTTGACAATTGATGATTGATAACGAACATCACCAAGCTATAAAAGTCTATATTGAATTTGCATGCTAGTACAGTCACTGAGCTTCCTCTTGTGCATCCCTATTTCCAGTGGGACCCAACAAACACAAGGGAATTCAAAATGATCTAAATAGTGTCAAAGGATGAGTTTGATACTTAAGCCAAGTAATGAAAACTTTTAAAATTGAACAGAAAAATATTACCAAAACAATAAAAGCCTCAGTGAGATAAGAGAAGGCAGCCACCGTATTGCCAAAAACTCTAGGAATATGTCTTTTCAGGAGATATCATAATTTGCCAGGGATATAGATCAATAAAAAATGAACAATGCAAAAAAATCTCGTCCTCTCCCTTTCGGCATTTGATTAAGGACCTCTGGTTACTCGACGCGGTGAACATTACCATACTAATTTAGATAGAATTGCCAACCAGTTTATAGCATTATGCGTAGCAGCTAAAAATTAAAATTGCTCTACGGATCATATGGCTTACACCGTCTAGAGATCTTCATACGATCTTCGCTACAGTAGAAGATAATATAGACCGACCCAAAAAAAAAAAAAACAGAAAGAAAGAAGATAATGAATGTTTTTAATCTCGATCTGAAGCTAGCTACAACCATCGTATAACACAATAGCCCCAACCAAAAGATAGAAGTAGGCACCTGAGTGCATTGCTCCCTGCCAACTAAACTCTCTCTCTTTGCCAACCAACCCCCTCCCAAAAAAACAAACAAACAAACAAACAAAACAAAAGCTACCCTCAAATCACCCAATTGAAAAGACAAACTTGACAGCAGTAAATTTATCAGCACTGTCTAGCCACATATTTACATCCTTCATGGAGGATGGATAGATAAATATGGGGAACATAAATTCATTGACTGGCCTCTGGCACGAGAAGGTGACATTCTGCAAGCCCAAAGTGTGCTTAAACTAGAGCGGATTAGTGTGGAAAAAACAAACATGAGTCCTGTCACTGAATTTTCTTAAATCTCTGGAAAGCAAGGGCCTAGCACTTCAAGACGCATTCTAAATAAGCATTTTATGAACAACAAAAACAGAGCAAAAATTGTCTTTGAATCCATTTGAATTTCTTTTCTATCTTATATGAAACGAATGGCCAACTGGCCAGCATCAAAATACTGGAAAAAGAGTATCATGCCCTGATACAAAGCTGGGAATTGGCAAGGGATGAGCTAAAAGCAAGAAATGAGTTTCATCATATGTTTTCTCAGAAGTACGAGTTCCAATCTACAAGATCAAATTCAAGGCCAGAAACTAATGCCATTGCCGTAATTCAGTGAAAGATGGATCATTTCATCAATCCATAAGTCAAATATAGTCCTAATAGGTCTAGAATTCTTCTCCCAAGTCCAAAGAGAAAAATAAAACTTGTTAAAAAATCCCAATTCTGTCATTGGACTTGGGGATATATGCGAATGAGTATTTTCACCATAACTTCAAAACAACACTAGTATTTTGGCCACAAATGACTCATTTAATCCAAATTGTCTACATCATAAAAACAGCATGCTATTCATTTAACTTTTGTCTACACAAGAAGGCCTCGCAGTTACCATGGATAATAATACCAAGATCAATCCAGATCTTAAAGCAACTTTGTTACGTAGTAGCTTACCAACAATTCAGCATTGCAACAGCAAAATATACATATTCACAAATTCATAGATGTAACTTTAGTTACACCAATCAGCTGATGTGGGTTTTACCAAACACTTGGTACATAATTTATCAATCTTTTGACTAAATGTAGTTTACCTGCTCCACAGTTGCACGGTCAGCTTTCCCGTTGCTTTTATTTTTGCCAATAGCCATATTTGATGAACATTCTCGAATTGAAGTTGTCAAATGTGCTGGACATACCAACATTAAACAGTCCCTCCCACTCCTGCAATATTCATTCATACAATTCATTCTTTCAAAAAGTTAAATTCTCAACAACACATTAAGAAGCTAGAGAACAGATCAGTGTCCACCAAAACATGTTTAGATATAAGAAGCAAGTGGTAGATATGGCACTAGTACACTATATATCAACACATGCTTATTCAAGTATCGAAAGTTCAAGCGTTTAAAAAAAAATCTAAAATAGCTTCGTTAATGTGCCAACCAAATTGATGATAGCATGAATTCAACATTCTTATTTCGGTGAAAAGTAGATAAAGTTAGAAAATTAAAGTGGTTATGAAGTTCTATCACAATTATGGAGGTTGGTGAAACTAAAACATGAAGATAGTGAGAAGGAGATTAATTAGTGTCATTTATTTGACTATTACCGAAAGTAGACCAGGTGCACGGAAGGTATATCTTTCAAGCATTGCCACATGATAAGTATCATCACTAAATACATGGATTGTAGAAAATTCGAGTGAAGCCTATAGATAATCTCTTGTTGCACTAAGGGCAGGATTTAAGAACTTCAATAAGAAGTCTTGGCCTCTCAAGTAATTGATCATAACCGTGCAATCTAAGAAAGGAACCATTCTGAGCAGCATAGTGCTCTAGTCACACTATATCAATCACTATATTCTCCGGCCCTTTCAAAAGAAGAGCCCCTAAAATTAGACAACAATCCTTTTATATACTAAAACCTCCTTGTTCAATTTTTATCTGTAAGAAGTTCTTCAAGCCGTCCTTTCAGTGCTCTCCCAAGGCAGATAAGATAAACCACTCCTTGTGTATACTAAAAATGTTAGTGAAGCCTATAGAGAACCTCTCACGGCAGTAAAGGCAAGATTTAAGAACTTCAATAAGATGTCTTGGCTTCTCAGTAAATTGATCAAAGCTGTGCAAACTAGGAAAGCAACCATTCTGAGCAGCATATTGCTCTAGTCGCACTGCATCAGTACAAAATCAATCACAAGATTTTGCAGCCCTTTCAAAAGAACAGCCGCTAAGAAGAGAAGCCAACCCTTGTATATCTTGAATACTCCTCCCTGTTCATTTTTATCTACACAAAGTTCTTCAAGCAGTCCTTTCAGTTTTTTCCTAAAGAAGAAAGATTAAAAATCCAATCCGTTTCATGGTTCATTTGTGATGCTAACCCTATTATTCAAAATTTAAGTCGTAATGAGGTCGCCGCAGTTTTCTCCTCCAATTTATTCAAGTAGAAAGTGATCTTCTAACCTACCTTCCCATTAGCTTCAAATTGAACCATAAAAGACAGAGACATCAAATTTCACTTCTCAGGCAAGCTATGCATTGGTCCAAGGGACTTGGGAACATAGAAAAATCAAGCCTTCCTCTAAATTACAAACTACATATAGGCATTGTGAATTAGTCATGTGAAGCAATTAACAAGAATCGTCAAGCAACAAGAGAAAGGAACTTCAGGACCTCCGAAGGCGCATAGCGCGGACGTGACTGGAGAGTTCCTGGCGCCGATTGGACAGCCGTTGAAGCGGGGACTACCGTGCATGAGCGTGAAGCCACTCCGAGAGCATTCGGACGCCGCGAATTGGGAGCACGCGAAGGCTCCGTCCACCGCCGCTTCCACGCCGTCTTTCAAGCCCAACCGTTCCAACGTCTTCTCGATTTCCAAATCCGACCACCCCGCCTCCTCCTCTTCTCCTTCTTCTCCTTCTTTAATTCCTTCGTTCCTTATTTCTAATCTTGCTTCCGTTGATTCTTCTTCCACCATGGTTGCCTGTTACAGGCAAACGTCAAGTAGCGCTACCTGAATAGGGACGCGAAGGAGGATGACCAATGTCAATGGAGCTTTTGCTGCGGAAGCGACGAGCTCAACTGAACTCAAGCAACGGAGCTTCGGCGGTAGAGCGACTTGACGGACGGCAATTGGGTGGCGGAAGGAGCCGTCTATCGGACCGGACCGGATCAATTCGGTTCTCAATACCCGAAAAGAAGAGCCGGCTTTAAAACCGATTCTTCTTTTTAAGTGAACTCTTGTTCTTTTTTACCCGTTCCAAATCCATCCTTTAGTCCATTTTGTTCGGACCTTCATCGAAATTCTAAATGAAATTTCAATTCTAATCACTCTAACAAGACAATCCACAAAAGCTAAGTATATATTAAAGCAAGGCTTGGTGGCATGAAACGCACATCATTCTTGGGTCAGTTTATCAAGTAAAAGATTTATGAAAGATCTTATAAGTAAAGTACAATTAAGCTACATATTATGAGAATAAATCGAAATAAATTGTCGATAAAATAATTCAATTTTATAAGCCCAAGACTAAAAAATGTCAGCACTAACAATTCAACAAGTGTAATATTACTAAGGCTAATAATATTGAAACTCAACAATGTTAGGACTAATGATATGGAAACTACGATAGAGCTCAAATCCTAATGGCTATGATCAGACTAATAATTCAAACAGAAGGAAAACCCTAATAATGTTACGACTTCTACTGGACTTGGGGAAACTTGATAATAACGCTAGTATTTTGGCCACAAATGAGTCATTTGATCAGATGGCCTGCATTATAAAAAACATAATCTTGTTTATTTAACTTTTGTCTACAAGTAAGCCCTTACCATGAAAAACAATACAAGCTTATCCAAATCTTAAGACAACTTTATTCCTATAAGTTACCAATCAAATGGGAAAATTGTTCAAAAATTCCTAAAATTATTAATGATAGCTAATTCAGTGATAAATTTTTCAATTTGGCTAATTTAGTTCTTAATCTTTTAACGATTTGCTAATGTAGTACTTCCGGTCAATTTTGGTTGGAAATCACTGACGTAGACACCAGGTGAGTGAGGCTAGCATGATGAGTATGCTCGGCACTAATGTAGACGATTTTTGTAACTTTGTTTAAAATTTTCCAAAATTTTTCTTCTTTTTATTTTTCTTACTTTTTTTCTATGGGTCACTAGAGCCTTGGTGATAGTCGGCGGAGGTCACCAGCCTCGGCCTTAGCTGACTATAACTCTCACTAGATCTAGTGAGGGCATTGGCCATTGTTGATCACATAAGTATCTTAGAAAGTTCTTAGAAGAAAAAAGAAGGAATAAACAACACTGTTAGATCCCAACGGTTGAAGGCTTACAGCCCATCCAACATAACACGGTCCCATGTAATAACTAAGATCCTATGCTTTTGACTCTAATTATGATCAACTGCATTTTTATGTCATGAATGGTGCAGAGTATACCATCAACTCTGCCGTTGGGATGACACCGATAGACAAGAATGTTAATGAATTGACAAATTTCAACTATTGGACTGCAATAGTTTCGACAGCTATCTACCTTAGAAAGTTCCCACGCGATCAAGGTACAACCGGAGATTAGATCTCAACGTGTAGTGGCACTGCACAAGTCATTCCTAACTTCAAATATTTTGAATGGGAAAGGAGGAAAATATGGTCCTTTATCCATGGTTGACCTGAGGCTTAGGATTAACCCAAAAAAAAAAAAAAAAACAGAGAGAGAGAAAGAACAAAAGAAATTGCCCCCATAATTTAATTATTCCAGTTCAACACTTACGTATTCTATCACATGCCTAAACCTTCTGTGTTCGCATAAATTTGATTTTACATTATAAAAAATTTCATGGTGCTTCAATTGATCATTTATCTTGTAGAAATGACTCATCTATCCACAAAATTATTCCAATATCATGCAAAATTGCACATGGCATGCATGTATAAGGAGATGCAATGAGTTTTGTCTAGCTTAATTAAAGAAGTAGAAGGAATTCTTGTAGAGGAGTAGGATAAACTCCCCCACCTTACTAAGAAAGTAAGAAATGCCCCCCTTTAAATCCATATTAGGTAGGTAAGCTTTAAACTCTAATTAATTAAATATATTTTTTAATTAAGAACAAGACTTGGAGAATCAATGAGAGTAGCTCACAGGTTTAAGGTATAGAGGTAAAGCACACGTAGAATCCAAGGCACGCCAAAATTAATTGTACTTGACAATGCAGGAAAATGATTTTTTTTTCTAAACCACGATCATCAAATCTGTGAGATACATATGTAGAACTCACGTGGGATTTATAAAATCAATTTATTGTAATTCAATCTGTCCAATGAACCGGATCGACAAAGTAATTGGTGAAGTAGGGGGGGAGTCCCCCAAACTTCTAAGCCCATCACTCCTTTCCAATTGTTTGAACTTCATCACAAAAAGGAAGCTGCTCAAAATTCTCATAGATTACTGCCCAAAAGGAAGAGGTTTAGAGGTTCTTTTTGCCCTCATAAATTGGCAAACATTTTGTTTTTTTGTTTTTTGATAAGCTGTCTTTTTCTTTTTCCATAGCCTTATTATCACCTCTTTGGAATGCTCAAGTACTTTCGCTCAATATCATCGAAAAATGTTAGATTGGCTAGGTAATTTGAATATTTAATAGAGTAAAAAAAGTTCGAAAGATTCATGAGTGGACAAGTAAGATGATTTTTCGTGAGACATGGTACCATATTACGCTCAGAAGTCGCATGACAAATACAGTTCACAGGGTCTAAGTTTGACCACCATTCTTTTCACTAGGAGGGGAGACCACCACGTCTTGAGCACTCATATTTTCACCGGACTTTTATCACTCCTAAAGCATTTACCAAATAATTTCCACTATATGAGAAATCAATAACCCACCTTATAGTAGCCATAGACTGCATAGAGGGATTGTATGAAAGTAAGCACAAGCAATATGAAGGCAGCAATTAAGGAAATGATTGACCAGGCACTGTCGAAGTACTTGTTCTTGAGAATGGCTTTCCACTTCTTACATTTAATCTGAAGAGACTCTATCCGGGAATACCAATTAAAGCACCGTAGTTCCACTTCTGTAGACAGATCATAGAGATAACTATCTTCAATGTCCAAGGCCACCTTCTGGCTAAGCTCGTTGAAGAGGTCAACGACCTCAGCATCGCTCCCAAGGCAGTGCATGATGATCCTCTTGTTGCGGAGGTACCGGACGTCCTCAGGAGATTTGATCAAGTTGTGCATAAAGACTACGTACGAGGTGACATAGTTGCTACAATTGAAGTGACACTGCTCGAAGGCTATTAGGTTGAGGAAGAGCGACCTCGTCCCATCGTGGATCACAAGCTGGGGGATCCAGAGGATCCTGTCCCTGAACCTGATGTCCCCCCAGTTGTCCGTATATGTCAACCTGATCTTGATCCTGGCATCTCGGAGCTCGGTCAAGCAGCGAATGAACAGTTTCCAGCTCCGCGGCTGTTGCTTGGTCTCGGACCGCGTTGAGTTGAACGGCAGCATGCTTTGCCAAAACACTCCCAGGCAATGGAGCCTGCCAAGGTTGGACGACCGGTTGAATATCCATTCGCCACCAAAGTTTGGGTGCAGAGAGTCAAAGAACTGCATCGACAGCCTGGCCACGAGCCCCGGGATGGGCACGCCGAGCTGGAGACCGAGTAGCAAGTCAAGTATGAAGAGCGGTATCTGATTCTCGAGCATGATCATGTCCTGCTGGATCTTGACCATCAATAATCGCATCGAGAAGATGGGATCATTGGGAGAGTAGCCAAGTTCCTTGAACCCCATAGAGACTCCCCTCAACAGTTCGATCACAAAGCACCCATCGAGAACCATCATCTGCACGAAGTCGTCGCTGCTCATGGATATCGTTCCCTCGTAGCAGGCGCGAGCTGCCTCCTCCTCCTTCTTCACTGAGGCTAGATAGGGGCCTATATCATGATTGAAGCGCTTGAGGATGCAGCGGAGGCAGCGCCACTTGTGCTGCTCCATAGGACGGAGGGGCTCTTTACCGTGGTGGTACGGCCCAAGGGATACGATCTGGGGGACATAGGCTTTGTCCTCGCCATTTTTGAGAGATAGCGGGATCTGGTAAATGGAGAGCTTTTCCCATGGGCGCTCCTCGTCGTCCTGGCAAGGTTGCGCGAGGATCTCTTTGATGGAGAGGACACATTCGGACGAGGACAGCCTCAGCTCATCTTTGGGGACGTTTTCGATCCCGTTGCTCTTGACCCCAATCTGGAGAGCCTCGGATGGTTCTTTTTGTACCTGCGGGAGTCCAGATTCCACAGCAGCCATTTCTCATAAAGAATTGCGTCTATGTTTCGCTGCTATTGCCTTTGATCTTTGAATTGGTGCTTTCTAAGCCCCCGAAAAAAAAGAAGAAGCAGAATCGGCACTTAAATTTTTAAGGGTATTGGAACAAACCAGAGTGTCTTTCCAACGTCGCGACTCAAAACAGGATAATATTCTAGCACTTATGACATCACGCGCATATTGACAATGTAAAAGCGTGATAATCAACATGCCCCACCTTACCCAAAACATGGTACAATTATTGGACTGGGTTTTCAAATGTCCAATAGGAAACGCACGCCTCATGCTCAACGTGAAACACACGTACGTATAGTCCCCCCGTATACATCACACAGAATGGTTGGGCTTGTAAATAGATTTTCTTAAATCAGAGTACTTTAATTACTTACTGATGGGAAACATAGATAGTCAAAGATGGTATCATTTTGCACCTAGGAATCGGTAGTAATGCTTCACTCCCCTTAAGAACAGCATTAAAAGGATAGCACGGGATTAGATATCACTACGCTCATCTAACCTCTCTCTTACAAGCTATCAAGCGAGTTTCAATTTCTTTGGACTCTTTCTCTTTCACCAAAACGTTGTATGCCATCATCTCGATGCAGTGCCTTTCAAGTATAATGATGGGTTGAACTGACTAGAAGATGAATGTGGATGATACGATTAATATGCTATGAACTGGAAAGACGTGTGGTCCTTCTTCGGAGACTTTGATGGCAGGCCTCGGGTGGGCGAGACTTGAAGACGGGTCGCAGCACACTAGTTCCAGATGTTCCTTTTCAACTAACAAATCACATTACTAACAAGGTGAGCCCCCACGACAAGCAGCCCGGGGACCAAATCAAACCCCGACAAACAATATATTTGATTGCACAGATGCAATATTTCCTCTCCCATACTTGCATATTTTTGTTTGCTCCAAAATGGAGAGGATGTTAACTTCTTTCCTTCTCGTGGGAGCTTTTGCTGAAGATGTAGAAAACAAACAAGCTCGTATGGTTTATCAAAGAGAATCAGTTGTTGAAGATCTGCCCTCCAAAAGAGAGCCTCCGTGAGGTCAAGTTAATGAAAATTCGCTCCAAAAAGAATCCCGCTCAAAATTGGTTGAGGAAGATTTCTTTTTGTGCTTAAATTTTAGCCCTTCAACGTAATCTTGATCTTATGGTGCAAATTAAATCCTTAATGGCTAAGGATAAATTTGACTGGTTCATTTGATGTTACATGGATCAAGAATATGTGACTTGGCATAGTAGGTGACTAAGATTTAAAGGGAAATAGAAGGATAGGATTAATGCTCTTAAGGTTTCGTGACTTGTAATTTTATTTTTGTAATTGAAGATAATGGCAAATTTGTAATTTTGGGAAAGAGGGCCTCCATGTGATCTTCTGGGCTGAATGGGTCGACTTCTTGAGCAAAATGGGTTAACTTGATTGATTCGGGTCAAACTGGATCGACCGGGTCAATCGGGTTGACCCAAGTCTTCTCGATTGCTCAATTTTCTTTGAATTCCCTCAAGATGTCCAAATGGTATTTTATTAGACTTAAATATATTTAAAATCTGCAACTTGAATTTTTTCCTCAAATTCATTCCTGAGCGTTGAAGATCTCCCCCCAAAATTGCACGCTCAAAATCATTGAAATTAAGCTTAAGATCCCTGGAAAAATTACCAAAAAAAAAATCCTAAATCTATTGTAATTGTACCGATTCAATTCTAAATTTATTTTTTGGTCAATTGAGTCTTAAACCATTTGTAATTGTACTAATTTGGCTGGCCGACATTGACTTAGACACTGGGTAGCGCCGACTAACAATTTTTTGATAAAATTTTATTTTTTGAATTTTTAATTAATTTTTTTAATCTTTTCTTTTTGTTTTTCTTTTTTTCTTTCTCTTTTTTTCTTCCTCCCCCTCATTCTTCTTCAAGTGACCAGCCAAAGGGGAGGGCTGGTCGTTGGACTAAGGCAACCAGCTAGTGACAAGCTCGCCTCGTCGGATTTGGCGAAGGCGAGCCTTGCAAGTGGATTGGCGAGATTGACCTCATTGGATCTAGGCGAGGACGAGTTTACCCAGCCACTGGTAAGGTTAACCCTCGTTGGATTTGGTAGGGGCTTGTCCACTGGTGGTTGGGTTTCGTTTGAGTGAGGGTGCCGTTGGGCAAGCTTCCTAATCAAGACCTCATTCAGCTCGGCGAAGGAGACCTCGTCGGCCGTGAACTGCACAACCAAGCGAAGCACAAAGCCGCAATCAGCGAAACCGGACGGACCGATTTGAGTAGATATCTCGATCCTTGAAAAGATAAGCCGGCTTGCTCGGATGAGCTGCGCCAGCTACCACAGTTCCTAAGGCAAGTCACTGGAGGGCGACAGTGTTGTAGGGAGATTTGGATGGTTGCGATGCCATAAGCCAAATCGACTGTTTTGATCGAAACATGTAGAAAATAAAGGAAATTTCAAAAATACGAGATTAGAAAATTAAAGGAATTTAACTACGATGCTTGAATTAATTCGAAATGAAGGTGGATTAGAAAATAAAGGAAATTTCAAAAATACGAGATTAGAAAATCAAAACGAACCGTTGATCACGGTTCAGATTCGATGCTCAACCGCTAATTAGATGTGTGAACTCCCACATCTAATCAGCGCTTAGCGGTAGAGCATGTGAAGTGTGAACTCACACATCTAATCAGCGCTGATTCAAATCTGAACCGTTGAATGGATGCACACACCTATCAAAGGTTTCGATTTGATGTAAGTACACAGGGATGAGTCTAAAGTTTTGTCCTCACCTCCTATCCAATAACAGTTGATGTGCGAAATCCGAAATCTATAAAAGTCAAGTCCGCGTCAACATGAGTGGAAAAACAAGAGTCACCTCTCTCTATAAAATGCAATGCACGAAGCAAAGGCCTTTCACTTCGCTTCAGAAACTCCCATTCACAAAACAAAAGGTCCGGACCAGAATTCTTTCAAGCGAGGTCGACGAGCTCCTGCCAGAGAAGAAGTCTTAGAATCCTGCTCCATAACATGGCCGATGAAACAGAGATAGCCCAAAGGTACGTGACTTATATGTGTGAATATGCTCTTAAAACTTTACTTAAGGCTCTAATTGAATAGCCGATTTTTATTTCTTTCCATCTTTGGAACCCATTTCTCTTTCCATCATTTTCTTTCTTGATTCGCTATAGGGACGGATGAGAAACCACCATGTCAACAACAACAAAAAAGTGGCTCCATCAAGAGGTTTCATAGTATCTTTACCTTGTTGAAGCGGATCGTCATTGCGCATTTCAATTCGTAGCCTACCTAGGCGTTGAGCTACGTGATTCTATAGTTGTACATCATCTGCGAAATTATCTCTCTCATAGCACCGATCCAAGCTCTCTCATAGCACCGATCCAAGCGATCGGGCCCATGAGCCCGAACATGATATACAAATACTTGTACATCATTTTTGGGATGTTCGAAGCTGAGTTGCTTCTCTAAATGAGCATGTCTCTAGCTATGTGACTTATTTTCAATATTTGCTTGCTAGTGTTTGCTTTGGCATCATCTAATTTGCTTACACAAGTTCCCGATTGGCTTCAAGAGATTGTTCAACTATTCAACAACGTGCTGGTTTCTGAAGTTCAGTTTGATTTTGAAGTTCCTTTAATCATATTGTTTTGTGTATCAATTTTGTTGGATGTCATTTGTTTAATAAATTCTTCTTATTTAGGGAAGAGAGAATGTTATCATATACATGGTCTATATTGAACATAGTATACGGTTTATAGATTTTACGTCTTTTGAAGCTCGTTTGTCATGTTGCGTGAACTTGGGAATAAAATATAGTTTGTTCATTGGAATTAATTTTTTGGCTTTTGATCCTTCTTTTTCCTTCTATTATAGTTTCATTGGTGTCGTGCTCATTTTTTTTTTTTTGACTTTTTGGTCAATAGCATTTCTATTATATATACATTTATTTTAAGCATGAATAATAATATCTTACAAAAGAAACAATAAATGTAACATTCTTAAACGAGTGCAATAGGGATGCTAACACCTTCCCTTAGCGAGATCAATTCCCAAACCCATGCACTCACTCTAAATAAAGTTTTGGTGGCCAATCAGGTGGCAACTCCCTTTTTATTATTTATTTCCTTTAGTTTGTGACATCAGTTCTTGAGCAAAGCAAGTACAATAAAGTTTTCAAATCAAGTAGCTGTATTCTTTATTCTCTCATCTCTCTCACTTTCCTTAACATTAATTTGCACTGTTACACTATTTGGACTAAAAAGTAAAAAGGTTAACTATCCAATTTAAGAAAAACGTTGATATTGCTAGAACAATATTCAATAACAATTTGCATTACTTCACTAATCAAATGTACCTTGATATGCAGTCATACATCTAGGTCACCGATTAATTAGCAAGGGTCATATAGGGTCACATATTTTTTCAAATACCAATTTATCTATAAATTTAGGTATGCATACATGATTTAATGAAAAAGTAAACTGTAAAATTTTAATGCATTCAAAGAACTGCTATGTTAAGGTAAGGAGTTCTAACGAAATTTTAATTTTTTTTCTATCCTTGAAAGGCCTGCGATGAATTATAACTAAACAACATAGGTGAATGGCGAAATCTAAATCTTGTGTTTTCCATCACGATAATCCCTTAATTTCTAACACTTTTCAAACTTTTTGTATAAATTAATTTTTATATATGTTTCACAAAATATCAGTGTCTTATCTACTAAACTAGACCAAATACATTAGTGATCTTTTATGTATTTAATTTTCTTTTATTTCCTTTCACACGCAAAGGATGTGTCTTGGGCGAGCAATGGCATAACGTTATACGAGGGACAAAACAAAATTTGGAAGGGAACTAAACCTAATAACGCGGTTTCTAAAATGTCTTCACTCTTTCAACTCGATAAACAGTCACCGACATTAGGTTCCTTTGAATAGCGCAGAGTGTCTTGGAAAATTATGTTGGAAGAAAGAAATAAACAATCGAGACTACCTTTAGAGAGCGACTTGAACTTGTGGGATCCACTCATCCACCCCCCGCGTGGGTTCAACTCTGAGGAGATCCCTCGTGAAATCCATTCGCTTTTTAAGAGGCAGGGCTTCCATGAAACCTTCTCACACAAAAACTCAAAAAAAAATCACAGGATTCATAGATCTCTTACTCCCCCTAAACATGGCCGATCATACAATGGCAATCGAAAGGTATGAAGTTCATTCGTGGGAATATATTCTTGAGAGCCTTACTTAGAGTGCGGATTATGTAGCTAGTTCTCTTTCCTGAAAGAAGGCAAGAGTGAAGGAAGAACGGATGAAGTTTGGAGAAAAATGAATCGATGTAGGGAGATTTTTCTGTATTGTCATTGATACAATCTGAATGTACAATTCTGCAGAGATATAATACAAGTTCTATCTTAAATAAGGAAGTAAATGATCTGGACTATCAATCTAGATCTAGATCTAATTTTTAATTAACATATACATGAAGATCGTGATCAATCATGATCAATTAAGATCAAATCAAATCAGGCAATCCGCATATCTTCCAACACTCCCCCTCAAGCTGGTGGCTTGTAGATGTCCAAGACGCCTAGCTTGTTTAATAGATATGCATGTTGCCTCTGACATAGGGGCTTGGTGAACAAGTCTGCTAGTTGCTCCGTTGTCCCAATTCCTCTTGTCTCAATTACTCCTTCCTGGATCTTTTCTCATGTGAAGTGACAATCCACTTCTATATGCTTGGTTCTTTCATGCACTATAGGATTAGTTGCAAGTTTAAGAGCCGCATCATTATCACAATATAACCTCGTGGGTCCTTGTACTTCTACTCCAAGATCCTTGAGCAATCCTCGCATCCAAACTACTTGAAAAGTGGCCTTGGCCATAGCTCGATATTTTGCTTCGGCTGAGGACAGGGACACGGTAGCTTGTTTCTTGGTTTTCCAAGATAGAAGAGATCCTCCCAATTTAATGCAATATCCAGTGACAGATCTTCGACTAATTGGACATGTTGCATAGTCTGCATCACAATATGCTGTCATCCTCATGTCACATTCCTTAGAGAGAAGTATCCCCAGCCCCGGACATTTCTTGAGATATTTCACGACCTTTAAGGCTACATCTAAATGAGAACGCTTTGGCTGATGCATAAACTGGCTAAGTGTCTGAATCGCATATGAGATATCAGGTCTAGTCATTGTCAGGTATATAAGTTTCCCAACAAGTCTTTGATAGCCTGACGGATCACTGAGTAGGGAATCATCATTTCGAAATAGTCCCTTGTCATAGTCTACGGTGGTCAGCTTAGGGTTTTGCTCTATAGGAATTACAACTGGCTTGCATCCTGATAGACCTGCTTCTGATATGATTTCTAGAATGAACTTCCGCTGACTAAGGGAAATTCCCTTGTCAGATCGGGCAACTTCGATTCCAAGGAAATATTTTGGTGCTCCTAAGTCTTTAATATGGAAGGTAGCATGCAAATATTCCTTGAAGTTTTCTATAGAGGCTCTATCATTTCCCATAACAAGTATGTCATCAACATAAATCATCAAATAGATAGATGACATACCTTTAGTTTTTGAGAACAGAGCATAATCATGCTTGGATTGCCTGAAGCCTGCTGTTGTAAGAGCACTGGCAAATTTAGCATACCATTGTCTGGATGCCTATTTTAATCCATAAAGGGATTTACGGAGACGACACACCTTATTCTCCCCCTGTCTCCGTATGCCTTGAGGAATATCCATGTAGATCTCTTCATCTAGATCGCCGTGGAGAAAGGCATTATGGACATCCATCTGGTGTAGGTGCCAGTCATTGATGGCAGCAACAACTAAGACTGAACGGACTGTAACATCTTTGGCAACTGGTGAGAACGTCTCGTGGTAGTCAAAACCTTCTCTTTGGGTGAACCCCTTTGCTACCAATCTTGCCTTGTACCGTTCAATGGAGCCATCAGCCCGATACTTGATTTTGTAAACCCATTTGCATCCAATTGGTTTACGATGAGTTGGTAATGGAACAAGATCCCATGTATGATTATCAGTAAGGGCCTTCAATTCTGCCTTCATGGCCTCTTGCCATTTTGGGTTACTGGAGGCTTCTTTATAACTGGATGGTTCTTTCTCTTCAGACAATCGACTAATACAACATCTATGTTCCTGAGACAATCTATCAAAGGAAACATATGAGGAGACTGGATACCGAATACCTGGAGAGTTGTGAGTGGCACAGACATAATCTTTCGTCCAGGTTGGTGGTCTTGTAGCTCGTGCAGACCTCCTAGGATGCCTAGCTTCAGTGGTGGGCTGTGATGTTGCTGGTAATGAAGTTGTCGTAGTGTCATCAACTTCTGCATCAGCAATGGGGTCCTCCAAGATGTTTCCCTGAATATGTTCTGAAGAATTTGAAGTCCCATTAGAATCTTGTAGAACTGGGATTGTAGGTAGAATAGGATTCCTTGGCTGTACTATTGGTACGTAGGAAAGATCCCGGTATGGTGCTTCATCATAGAGAAAATTATGATGGCTGGAAGTTATCTTTGGATCTCCATGTAAAGATTTTCCTTCAGAAAATGGAAAAATAGTTTCATGGAAAACTACATCACGACTTACTATAAATTCTCCTGTGGAAATCTCAAGCACCCGATACCCCTTATGGAGATTGGGATATCCCATAAAGACGCATCGCCGCGCACGTGGGCTCATTTTATCTCGAGGCCCCATGATTGCAGCGTAGCAGAGACATCCGAAGATCCTGAGATGATTCAAGTCCGGTTTCTTTCCAAATAACAGCTCGAATGGCGTCTGCCCATTAAGAATCCAAGTAGGCATTCTATTAATAAGATAAGCTGCTGTGGTGACACATTCACCCCAATATTTTTCCGGAATTGATGCTTGAAATTTCAAGGCACGAGCCGCTTCCAGTAGATGGCGATGCTTTCTTTCAACCACTCCATTTTGTTGTGGTGAGTAAATGCAGGAACTTTCGTGTCAAATACCATGAGAAATGAATAACTGGGAGCATTCATGACTGAAGAATTCTCTTCCATTATCAGTGCGAATCCGCTGGATGGATTTCCTGAATTGGTTCTTAGATAGCAGAATGAAATTTTTCAGGTGAGAATAGACCTGATTTTTTGATTGCATTAGGAAGGTCCATGTTGCCCGAGAATGGTCATCTACTAACGTAAGAAAATAACGGGAGCCATCATGATTGATTGTATGATAAGGTCCCCAAATGTCGACATGAAGTAATGCAAATATTTGACTAGTCTGTGAGGTACTAGAAGAAAATGGTGTGCGTGATTGCTTTGCAAAGGGACATATAGGACATTCAGGATATGGAAATGAAGCACTGTGACCCAATCTCATATGCATAATCAAATTTCTATCATTGGCAGTTGAATTACACAATGATTTGTTATTTAAGGGATTGCATGGAAAATTGAAATTACTTGGAAAACTCGTCCAGAAATAGAGTCCTTCAGAAAGATTACCCAAGCCCATCTATCTCACAGTCGAAAGGGCCTGAAATAAACATGTGTTAGCATTGAATATTACCCGGCATGAGTTCTGTTTGCAGACTTGAGACACAGATATGAGGTTAGCACATTCTGGAGAATAATCTGAGGACTGAGATTCACTGTTCCTGTCACTTTGACATGAGTAACATTTTCGTTGGGTAATTGTACGGAGACAGGAAAATTCAAACTTTCATTTATATTTGAAAAAAAATCCCTTGTCGCATATAATATGGTCACTTGCCCCAGAGTCTATAATCCATGCCTTCCTGGAAATGGAATTAATTAGGCAATGTGAAATACCTGAGAAACTGCTCCCTTTGTTGGATATTTCCATCTTCTGTAGCTTCTGCATGAGTTGTTGATACTGGCCATATGATATTGGATGGTCAATTTTTGGACCACTTAGTCCAGTGACCTGATAAGCTGTGGAAGTTTTTTTCTCCTTTTCTCCCGGCTTCCCGTGTAATTTCCAGCAACTGTCAATGGTATGATTAGTACGCTTGTAGTAATCACAAAAAAATTTACCCTTTCCTATAAAATTTTTTGCGAAATTCTTTGATGATGTGGCGAATATCTGGCCGTCCGTTCCTTTGATCGCGATGTGCTGTCCACCGTCCGATCCAGGCGCAATTTCGATTCCTTGATGACCGTCGGATCTCCGTGCGTAATCTGGGCCGTCAGATCTTCGAGCGTAATCTAAGCCGCTCGATCCTTGCGTGTAATCCTGGCCGTTCGTCCCTTCCCTTTTAAGTCCGCACAAATCGAGCTCGCCGAACCCTAAAGGGCTTTTCTTTTCCTTTTCGCGAGCTAGGGTTAGGGTTCTCCCCTCTCCGCGGACAGACAGAGCGATGCTCTCACTGTTCTTCGTGATTATAAGTTGCTGACTCTCCTCCTGCATCGCCAGTTGGTAAATACGCCCGATTGGTGGCATGGGATCCATGGCAAGGATCTGTGAACGAAACGTGAGGTACGATTCGTTTAAAATTAGCAGGAATCGCATGGCTTTTTCTCTCTCTTTGATTTGTTTGTACTGCTTGAGGGTAGATTCTGGCCCTTTAAGCTTTTCTTCTACTGCTTCAAGTTGATTCAGGAGGGACGATAGCCTGTTGAAGCAGGCCGTGACCGTCGAATTCCCCTGTTTGAGTTCGCTAATTTCCTGCAAAAGATTAAAAATTTTTGCTTGATCCATTTTACCGTACATTTCTCGAATGTTTTCCCACATGGTTTTGGCATCCTCTGTGGGTGGAAGCCCAGCCGCAACTTCTGGGGATATGCAATTTCCGAACGTGGAGTTGATTGCACTTCCGCCAGTGTTGGGCTAGGCGTTCATCGGAGGGGATGGAAATTGTCCCATCGAGAAATCTGTCTTTGTCTTTTGTCACCAATGCCCACCGGAGCTCCTGTGACCACTTCGAATAGGTCTCTGGTCCGGTTAGTTGCTGGTTTATCAGTTGAAGCTCTGGTCCGTCGGCGGTGGAGACAAACAGAGGATCACCTATTTTTGGTTGCCCGGTGAACGCCGCCGCTGGAACGGGCAGGAAACCCGGTGCGAAATTCGGGTAGGGATTCGTCCCTTGACCCGATTCGCTCGATCCGACTGGATACCCCGCATTGACATGTCCCGAGTAGGGATTATGCCCCATACCCGATTCGCTTGAACCGCCCGTCTGCTCTCTCGCGATGGATGGGCTTGCCCCATTTGTGGCTGGCGGGCCTCCATCGTGATTCTGGAGGCCCACGAAAAAGGGCGATGAGGAATTTGGGCTTGGGCCAAAATAGAGTGGATAGGGGATCCACTGGTATGGTTAACCCGTCGTGGGTTGCCCCAATTGAAACTGAGCCTGCGTGGGCTGCCACTGCTGGGGTTGGGCAGATACTGGTATTACTGCAGGGAGATTCTGGCTCTGTGGAACTTGAAGACTACTTTCTTCGGTGGTTCTATCGTCAGCAGCCAGACTGGAGTCCTGTGGAGAAGCCATGGTAAGATAATTTAATTTTCTTCCTTCGAGAGTATGCCTAATGCCGAAAGATCAACCCTTTTGCAAGTTGAGAATTTTTCTTCGGCAGTGGTTTGGAGCGGAAGCGAGTCAGAGATCAAAATGCTCTGATACCATGAAAGAAGGCAAGAGTGAAGGAAGAACGTATGAAGTTTGGAGAAAAAGGAATCGATGTAGGGAGATTTTTCTGTATTGTCATTGATACAATCTGAATGTACAATTATGCAGAGATATAATACAAGTTCTATCTTAAATAAGGAAGTAAATGATCTGGACTATCAATCTAGATCTAGATCTAATTTTTAATTAACATATACATGAAGATCGTGATCAATCATGATCAATTAAGATCAAATCAAATCAGGCAATCCGCATATCTTCCAACATTTCCCTTTTCAATATGTTTTTTCCTTGCGATTATTTTCCTTCCGATTCGGCACAAGAACAACGAGGAACCACACCAACAACAACAGCAGAAAATTTTTGACTCAACTAAGAGATTTCAAATTGCAATTACCTCATTCAAGCTACTCATCATTGGGCATTTCAATTCATAACATATCAAAGAGTTTAGCCATGATTTTTTACAATTTTAAATCATTTTTGAAGTCATCTACCTCATAGCATTAATCAAAGTGATTGGACAGGTGAATTGGGTACAAACAAGGAAGAAAAAGGTGAGGCCTTTGGACAACTTAAAAGTGCATATGAACAGAATCTAATAGCCTCCACTCAAAACTTACTCAAGTCAATTCATTTATTGAAGTGTATGGCGTTGGACACGATCTTACCGCCACTAATCTTGATGGATTTGAACAAGGATCCTCAAGTATTTTCAGATCTTTTAGTACTTGTAAGAGTACAAGTTTACATCACACGAATCTTTCGAGGCAGATTTTCTTCTACTAGGTTAGTTCAAACTTCTAGCGTCGGGAGAAATAATAGGATGTATGTTTTTAAAGCTTGATTCGTCACAATTTTTAGTAATTTCTTATTTGCTAATTCTTTTAATGTTTATTTTGTTTTAATTGGTTATGCCATTTTCCATGAATAAGGAGAAAAATAGCCATTGGAGTCCAAGTTAGATCGGGTATAGGTAGGGTAGTCAATTATGAGTCATTAAAATTATATTCTTTGTGTAAATGTTACATGTCACTTCTGCAAATATTTTGTTGCGTGACCACAAAATATCAGCAAACCTAAAAATAAAGTAAGACAAAATTTTAAATCCATGCAAGGCACACTTATTCACCTAGTATATAATAGAGAGATTGCGTGGGTGGATTAATCAAAATATTGTAAATAGTCACAAAATAATGCTAACATAATAATTATTACTTCATTTGCCATCGACGTATCACGCTTTTATTCACACGCCTTCCCTTAATTTTTATCTTTCACATGTCTTTTCTACTCACAAGATGGAAAATATTCATCCTTTTTGTTTGATTTCATCAAAACCATGCCCAAAATTTTTTTATTAACTCGATTCGCTTTTCTTCTCTCTCTCCCCTCCAAACATAGATTGCAATATTGCAAGGCTAAAGTACTACTATTCCAGGTTTTTTCAAGTTTACTTGAATTGGTTGTCTCCTTTATCCATAGTTACTGTTATTAGAGCCTTTTTCTTTCCTTTCCGAACCAACACAGAGCCCAATACACATAAAAAAGTCGAAGAGCTAACCTTCAGTGAAAATTCTTTCGTCGGATACTTTTCTCGGCGAATTTGGTGCCCTGCCATGGGCAAAATTAGAGAATTTGCTCAAGCCATGCTGTAAAGCCTAAACCGATGGGCAAAAGAGGAATTTTCCCAAACCGAAACTTCGTTCAAGTGCCTCTGGAGAAAGAGAAGCGAACCTTCGTTTCCCCTAAAACGCGGGCGGGAGAGGGGAGAGTAATGGTGTTTCCAACCGTTGATTTAACTCTCGGGAGGGGGATCTGACGGTCCAGGACTGACTCCCGACATTGAAATAGGGAACTGATGACTTTAGCAAAAGTAAGTTCCCGCCAATTTGATGGAGGGCCGAATATTAAAATGAAAAAAAAAGTAGGTTGGAAACATGGCCTATTTATACGTCCACCGCCAAGTTGCCTCCCGAGTTCATTCGGCGCCCCCATCCCCACGACATGGCCGATCATACGGTAACATCGGAAAGGGACGTTTTGCATCCATCTGAATATTTTCTAAAAGCTTTGCCTAGAGCACGGCCCAGTAGCTAGTTCTCTTTTTCTTTTGAATCGGTTCTTCTTCCGACTAACTGCTTCCTGGTTTGGTACAGGGAGAACGGGCAATTGTAATGGCATCAATGACAAAAAAATTTCGGCTCAAGAGATTTCACATTATATTTACCTCATTCAAGCTACTTTTTGTCGAACATTTTAATTTGCAGCATATCAAGACTTTGAGCTTCCAAGCTCTATAGTTTTACATCACTTACAAAGTTTTTATCTCACGGCACTTATCCAAGTGACCAGACCCTCGAGCTCGAATGTGATGTTCTGGTACTTGTACCTCATATTTGGGACTTTCACTTCTGAGTTGCTTCTTTGGATGAGTTTATCTCTTACCATCTGGCTTGTCGTCAACATGTGCTTGCTTTGGCATATTTGCTTGTGCGAGATTTTGACCACTTTCAAGAGATTGTTCAACTCATCAACGATGAGCCATTTGGGTTTTTGAAATTCCGGCAATATACCGTATTTGGGTATTTTGTTGCATGATGCTTGTAATAAATCTTGTGATTTTCATAATCTACTTTTGGAGATTCATGATTATTAATTTTTGTCAATTGTCGCAGAGTCCGTAGACAACTTATGAAGAAGGAATGAAACTCATGTCTAAGTACGGTGTATATCTTCCGAGTTCAATAATTTAAGCACGATATTTTTAGGTGCCTTGTTTATACTGATTAAGTTATGGCGTATATACTTTGAAAGCATTTCTTGAATTTTCTATTTACCTCTTGGGGGTATGGCTTAGAATTCAAGACATCTTTTACCTCTTATACTTTAACAAAAGGCCACACCCACGGAGCCTTGAAGGCTCCAACTTTAAAAGGTCATAGTCAGAAGTCACAGCCAATGACCCCTCTTAAAAAGTTGTTAGTGTTTTTAAAAAGCGCGAAAGACAATCAAACGGGATTGATATTGGAGTCCCAAAAGGATGCTTCACGAGCTCTTGCTCTGGCAAATTTCATATCTGCCTAGTAATTGCATAGCGATTCTTTAACCCCCACCTTAGTAAATCAATAGGCCAATTAATCTCATGATAGCAAAATAGCCAGCCAAGCATTATCAATTCAACAGATCAAAATTGTGAGGAAGGAGGTCTTGGTAGGAGTTTGCTATGATCTAATTGATTCCCGGTTCAGATCCACTATTGATAGTTAGATACCTTTTGCGATTTTAGTTTAATTTTTTCACATACTTTTGGGGGTAAGAAGATGAACAATTTATAGGGATAAGTTTATGTATGATTGCCAATTCTCGCCCATCAGATTATGTTGCATGATAGACATTTGCTTACAACAGCCAGAGCGACAAAAGGGTCCAGCGATGATGCGGAGAAGTTCCACCTACTGTCAATTGGCAGAAAAAGAGAAAGTAGCAAGTACTGCTGACTGTAGATAATAGCACACATCTTCGGCAGTGGAAATGCAACCATTTGCTTTATTAAATACTTGATGCTCGAGCATCTTGAACAGAACCATCCGAGTCCTCTAGTCAAATGGCCTGCACAACCACATAAACAATTCCAAGAGAACTTCTCAGAGACGCTAACATCACTTCAGTAACTTTTAGAAATGGGGTGGTGCGATGTACCTGCAGTAACTTTTAAAAGTGGTCTTATTTGTGAATAATTATTGCAAGAGGGGATATGAACCAATGCATACACCCATCAAATAGTTTATTCAGCTATGATCCAGTCAAACTGAAATATTGATTAAGCTTGCAATAGGATTCGTTTCAACTTCAAAACTATTGATGCTCAAATAAAAGTAATCATAGTTTGTTTTCCTATATCCAATTCTGTAAAATAATTCCACTCAAACTTCACGCTGAGTAGAAGATTTGACCCAGGGAAAAGGTGCAAAGCAAGAGGAAGGAGGCCAATGAAGAAATTGGCGAAAATTCTAATAGATTTTAAAAATGGACACATATTTTATAGGGAATATATTGGCTTGAGGAAACTCCAAGCAGCAAATTATACTTAGTGTAAAGAGACCTTATTGTGGCTGTTGTTATGATGGGAACATGGATAATTTTATTGGAACAAAACTCTCC
The DNA here is from genome assembly GCA_017140475.1 of Eucalyptus fibrosa. Classification (NCBI taxonomy): domain Eukaryota; kingdom Viridiplantae; phylum Streptophyta; class Magnoliopsida; order Myrtales; family Myrtaceae; genus Eucalyptus; species Eucalyptus fibrosa. Next base: position 19,020,762 of record CM029509.1, on the reverse strand, counting down.
GTACAAAGTCGATCAATCTTTTGACGAAGATGTACTTTACCTGCTCGACAGTTGCACGGCCAACTTTCTCATTACTTTTGATTTTCCAATAGCCATATCCTTTACACTTTCTTGAATTGAAGCTGTCATTCGGATGTTCTCAAAACAAAACAGTTAACGGATATCCTCAAATCGAAACCGTTGATCAGATTGACAGTCTCGATTGTCGAGGCAAGGAGATGTCCTCAAATCCAAGGATTTTCACAAGAGGATTAAAGTAACCCACGTAAAAGAGGATTGAAGTGTTACGTGGGATACTTCAATCCTCTTTTGAAAACCTTGGATTTGAGGACATCTCGTTGTTACGTGGGATACTTTAATCCTCTTTGGATTTGAGGACATCTCCTTTCGTCGTCAAATGGCTGTCGATTTGCGAAATCCACAAAAGTCAAGTCCGCGTCAATCATGTGTGGGGGAACAGCAAGGTCACCTATAAAATTGCAGGAGCAAAGCCCCTCCGCTTCACTTTGCAGCTTCCACACACAGAACAAAAGCTCCGGATCAGAACTCTTTCAGGCGAGGTGGAGGAGCTCCTGCTGGAGAAGCAGTCTTCCAATCCTTGGTCTCCACACGTGCTCCCCTTCTCCATAACATGGCCGATCAAGCAGTGACATCCCAAAGGTACGGGACTCATTCCGATGAAAATGCTCTTAAAAACTATTCTTAAAGCTTTGATTGAGTAGCTGGTTTTTCTTTCTCTTTCCTTATTTAGAATCTATTTCTTTATTGATTCATTATAGGGATGATGAGCAATCTCAATATCAACAACAACAGGAAAGTTTTGGTACAACCAAGAGGTTTCATATTATATTTACCCCGTTCAAGCTACTTGCCATCATACATTTCAATTCACAGCCCATTGAGGTGCTAAGTCACACAGTTCTGTAGTTGTACATCATATGTGAAGTCATCTATCTCATGGCATTGATCCAAGTAACCGGTCCCACGAGCTCAAACCTGATATATACATATTTGCACATCATTTTTGGGACACTCGGTGCTGAGTTACTTCTTTGGACGAGCTTACCTCTAATCATGTGGTTTGTCATCAATATGTGCTTGCTAGTGTTTGCTTTGACATCGTTTGGCATGTTCCTGAGAGCTTTCAACTGGCTTCAAGAGACTATTCAACCGTTCGGCGATGTGCCCTTTGTCGAAGTTTAGTTTGGTTTTTAAAGTTCTTGCAATCATATTGTATTTGTGTCTCAATCTTATTGCATCTCTTTGTAATAAATTCTTCTAATTTAGGGAGGGAGGATGTTGCCGTCCACATGTTTTGTATTTGGTCAACCTAGTCTTATCGTCGGGAAATGAACACAACGTTTTTAAGTTCCTAACAACAACAATGATCTTGTTGGAGCTTTTATCTACTGATAATAAATGATGTTCGACCCCATATTTTACCCTAGTTAGTGTACTATCTCTAGAATCTTGTTTCTAAAATTCATGGCTTTTCGAGCCTATTTGATAGGCCGGAGTCGTTTTCTTGGAAGCATCTCTGCTTAGGTACTGTATAACATTATCAAAAGTAACAGTTATCTTATTCGAGTTTTTTTTTTCTTTGGTGATAAAGTCATATTTGCCATAATATTCTTACTGAACATATTAAATTGTTTCTAGATTTTATGTCTTTTTAAGCTCATTAGGTGGGATGACCATGTTTTCTTTCGGGACATATCCATTGTCATGTTGCATGGAACTTATGTTGGCAATATAATATGGTTCAATTAGTGAAATTATTTTTTCTGGCTTGTTGATCCTTTCTTTTTCCTTCTATTATAGTTTCATTGGGGTCTTGTACTTTAATTTTGTGACTTTTTACTTTAATAGCTTTTCTGTTATATATATACATTTATTTATGGGTGGTTGATAATATCCTACAAAAGAAACAATCAAGGTATCAAATTTCGAGGGTTGCCCTCTCCTAGTTCTCATTGACCCCTAGCAAAGATTATCCTCGTCCACATTATTGATTTTCAATCAAAATTAATCGAATGAATTAAATAATAAAAAATATGGAAATATTTATAACTTAATTGATACAATCAAATTTAGAACTGCATTAGTAAAAACGAAATATGTTTAGAATTTTCTAGACAATTACATTATGTCTCCGTTGCAAAATTTTAATTGAGCAAGAAGTAGAAATTTATGTAGACATGCCTTAAATATTCACCAACCACACCAAGGCCCAAAACACATGCCACGCATATCATTTCCATACTCCATGGTCCCCAATCCAAACCCTTCCAATTATAACTCACGGGATTCTTCGAGGAGCAGCAGTTACCTTTGTTGAAAAACATGTGCATTGCTTTAATCCGCAAGCATAGTCTCCGTTATCCTGGCGCAATAGATATCCTTTTACCTGCTCCTAGTCATTTTTTATGAGCAAGTATTGAGTGAATACAATATACCTATGCTAAATCAAATTCAGATCATTAAATCTTAAAGGTTGGTCTTAATCCAGGTGGGCCCTTAAAATCGATGAGTGAACGAGCACTTGGATGAAAAGTATATGCGGAGGCCGTGTTTGTTTAATGAAAAAGGTTTTCTAAAAAAATATTTTCGTAATTTCTCATGTTTGAGACATGAAAAATGAATTATTAAGGATAGCATTTTTCGGTCAATAGATAATTCTCTTCTAAAATTGGGAAAATAATTTCCGCTTCTGAAAAAAAAAAATGAAATCATTTTCCCCACCTCTCTAGTCCTTGTCTCGTCTCCTCCTTCCTCTCTATCCCCTTCTCCAGAGCTTCTCCATCTTTCTGCTTCTTCGTCTCCTCCCTCGTCTCCAGAGTGCTCCTCTTCTCTTCTAGATAGCAGAGCAAGGCGCCGGCGCTGGTCATCGTTATCGCTTTCGGTCATTGTTCACAGTCCCACGTTGATCATCGAGCAGTTTGCTGAAGTTTCACGTCAGACGATTCTCAAAAGTCCGACTTCCAGATCCAGGTCGGTTTCTACTCCCTTGTCCCCATGCCACATAGCTTCGCTCAAGACCACCTTCCTCGGATGCCAAACGCACGTCTAACGAGTACCTTGAACCTCAGTTGCGAATTGCAGCGTCTCGGAAAACGAGCAGAGCGGCGACTCCACGGAGGCGCTGTTGGGCATGGTAGACGAGCGAATGGAGGAGCTCTTGGGCAGAGAGGAGAACAGGAGCTTGCTTGACAGGCTAGAGAGAGCTTCGCAGAGGGTGGACAATTTATATATAAGCATATCTAGGATGCTAACCCTATGCTCCAAAGTTTAATCTTGCTGTAACAGTGTTGCCACGTTGCTCTCCTCCAAATTATTCAAGCATGAAGTGATGTTTTAACCTCCCCGCTCATCACATTCCATTCAAATCGGGAAAGAAAGAGAAAGTGACAGTAGGCTTTTCAAGCAAGCCAAACATGTTGTAATCATCGAAGAAAATCTATAATCCCCAACAGGAGAAAGGAGACATCAAATTTCACTTCTCAGGCAAGCAATAGATTGCTCCAATGGAGTTAGCAACATATAAGAATCAAGCATGCCACTGAACTACAGACTACATATAGGCATTGCCAATTGGCTAAATGAAATAGTTAGAAAGAATAGACAAGCAACAAGAGAAAAGAGTCTTAAGACCTCCAAAAGCGAAGCCCGGATATGAGTGGAGAGTTTCTGGCTCCAATTGGACAGTGGTTGAAGAGTGGACGACCGAACACGCGTGTGAAGCCCTTCATGAGCATTCGGACGTCGCAAATTGGGAGGGAAAGCTCCATCCACTGCTCTACCGTCTTTGAATTCCAACCATTTCTACATGAACAGAGGAGAAGGAACATTGCAACAAATAGAGGAAAAGCACACAACTGCAATGGAAACTTTCAGTTCGAAAATCGCAACTGTTTCATAACCCAACATGGAATCGCAGATCAAACACCTCGAATGGCAAGCAAATTGAGGAAAAGGGACTTCTGGCAGAAGGATCACTATCCATAACCAATCTATCCTACTTCACTCTAAGCATTTGATTCATAAAAGAAGAACTACGGCACGAAAATTACAGCGGACGGTGGAAAACGTGATATCAGCAAGGGAAAAAAGAGTCCGTTTCGCAACCTCACACTCAGCTGAAAACCTCATACAACTTTTCGATGACCAGTAGTCCCAACTCAATTGATTCAGAGGGATCTTTGCGAAGCCGACGCCTCACACACTTTGGAATCACAGTGGCGATATCTTCCGTGGTTACCTTGTCTCTTCCGTTCAGAGCTGACGAGGCCTTACCTGTTCCGTTGGTCACGATACCTCCTCTTAGTCCATCCATGTTCAGCTTGGCGCAAACCTTGGAGATTTTGACCTTGAGATCTTCATCAACCTGGACAGAAGAGAGATTACTCCTAGTCACGATACCTCCTCCTCCTCTTCGTCTTCTCCTTTTTTCACTCCTCTTCCTTCTTCCCCTTCTTTAATTACTTCATTCATTGTTCCTAATCCTACTTCCACTGACTCTTCTTCCTGCATATATGCCGGTTACAGCCAAACATCAAGTTCCTAAAAAAAAAGCTCTGCGAGGCTGGTTACAATGTGAACGTAGAGAGAGAGAGAGAGAGAGAGAGAGAGAGAGAGAGAGAGCTACCTGAAAAGGAATGCGAAGGAGGACGATCAACGGCTTCTTCTCTTCTTCCTTCTTTATCAGGTTTCGCTTCCTCCGGCTTCTTGGCCTCCTCCTGAGCCTCCGGCTTCTTCTCCTCCTGCACAACCCCACACGGACCAAAAAGGAATCAGCGCATTAAAAACCCACGCAGCAAAGCGAAGGCAGAGCTTCGAAGGCGAAGAAGACGACCTCTCCCATTCAGGGTTGCTTTGTTTGACTCTGGTTCAGAAGAAGAGACTTGACGAAGGGGGAGGGTACGACGACACGTGGGGCTTGGGTGGAGATCAGACTTGAGGGGCCCTCTCCCCCTCCCCTTTCTTCTGGGTGTTGCTGCAGTGGCTACGAGAAATTGCTCAGGACCATTACATCAACATCTCGACCGTCGATCTTATCCACGTGGCTTATCACAACCGTTGATAGGAGCAAAGGTCGGTGAATGTCCCCCCATCGTCATCTCAACCATTGGTCTGATCCACGTGGCTCATCACAACCGTTGATAAGATGCCCAGGTCGGTGAATGTCCCCCATCATCATCTCAACCGTTGATCTGCAAAAGTCAAGAAATTGCTGCGCCACTCTCTGTCTTTTAGCTCACGCGGGGCACCCTGTCTATAAAATGCGTGATTAAGCCCATCGCTTTACTTCCCACTCACACGCAGATCAAAAGCCAGAGAGATCAGAAATCATTGGCACCGGCAAAGTCTCTTCCTGCTCTTCGAATCCTCCTTCGTCTCTTGCACTCGCTCCCCTTCTCCACAGCCATGCCGAATCAAACGGCGACTCCGGAAAGGTATGTAATTAATTCGTGTCAATATGCTCTTTAGATCTCTATTAAGAACGCGAAAAAATAATTGATTTCTTTTCTCTTCCCAATCTATCTTTTCTTCCTCATGTACTATAGGGACCACAATCAACTACATCATGAACAACAAGAAGAAAGTTTTGACTCTACCAAGAGATTCCACATTATATTTACCTCGTTCAAGTTGTTTGTCATCAGGCACTTCAATTCACAGCATACCGAGGCGTTGAGCCCGATCATTCTGCAGTTTTATATTATTTGTGAAGTTATTTATTTCATAGCGCTAATCAAAGTGACTGGATCTGTCCGCCCAAACTTGATGTATAGGTGCTTGTACATCATTTTTGGAACTCTCAGCTCTGAGTTACTTCTCTGGACGAGCTTGTCTTTAGTTATGTGGTTGGTCATTAATATGTGTTTGTTAATGTTTGCTTTGGCATCATCCCATTTGCTCAGACAGAGTTTCGACTACTTTCAAGAGATTATTCCACAGTTTGAGGATGTGCTGTCTTCCCATGTTTAGTTTGATTATCCTGTATTTGTTATGAATTTTTCTGTATGCCATCTGTAATAAGTATTATTTATATTGAAAAAGAGAATATTACAATATGCCTGCTTTGAATATGGTGAACCTTACATTATTGTCATGTCATGAACACGGTTACTTTAATATCATTTGATCTTTTCCTAGGCCTAATTTTTTTTCCTAAAGATAACAAAATGAGTGCACTAAACCATGTTTCAATTCATATTTGTTGGGTTGAATTTAAAATTAGTCACTTTAATTTTATGAATTGATTAAAATGAGTTGTAAAAAAAAAGACCAACCAAAACTTGATCTAAATGGAATTGACTCATATTATATTTATGTTAACATATAAAAATATTACCATTATACTTGTCACGCTTTTCTTTTCTTGATTTTTCTCCTTTCAAGGAATATATAAAAAGCTAGATAGAGAGTGATTTTAAATAATTTATTTTGGTAGACTCATAATTTTTTGTGGGTCACTCGTCAAAAATTACATAAACTATTGTGAAACTTTGATATTTCCTTGTGTAAAGGTGGAACAAAATTCAAAATTTAATCAAACCATGGAAAATTATCGTACAAAAGATTTCTGGCAACTCATGGTCATCTAGCATGAATGGAACACTTGAAAGATTACCGACAACTTAAATCATCCCTAAACCAGAAAAGAAAGAAGAAGAACAAATAGTTCACGGGCCACGTCATTTCTTTGGTTGCGTAGGCTAGTGGAATACCTGGGGGTTGGACTCAGATGGTCCAAGTTCAAGTTGGACTAACAAGGACGAAAAAGGTAAGTCTTTTGGACACAACTTAAAGTTGCCTATATGAACAGCATTTAGTAACCTCCACCCAAAACTCATTCAAGTCACTTCATTTATTGAAGTGTATGACGTTGGGCACGGTCTTACTGCCACAAATCTTGATGGATTTGAACAATTTCGGATCTTCAAGTATTTTCAGATCTTTTAGTACTTATAAGAGCACAATTTTACATCATATGTATTGTTCTAGGCGGGGACTCTTCTACTAGGTTTGTTCAAACTTCTAGCATCGGGAGAAATAATAGGAAGTATGTTTTTAAAGCTTGATTTGTCACATTTTTTTAGTAATACCTTATTGCTAATTATTTTCATGTTTGTTTTGTTCTAATTGATTATGCCAATTTCCATGAATAAGGAGAAAAAATTACAATTGGAGTTCAGGTTCGATTGGGTATAGGGGGCAGTCAATTATGAGTCATTCAAATTATAGTCTTTATATAAATGTTACATGTCACTTCTGTAGATATTTTGTTGTATGACCACAAAATATCATACAACAAAATATCATCAAACCTAAAAATAAAATAAGACAAATTTTTAAATCCATAGAGCACATGCTTATTCACCTAGTACATAATAGAGATATATCCTGAGTGAATTAATCAAAATATTGTAAATAGTCACAAAGTAATGTTAACGTAATCATTTATTACTTCAATTGCAATCGAGGCATTACGCTTTTGTCCACCCATCTTCCCTTTGTTTTCTTTTTCTTTCACATGTCTTTTCTATTCATACGATGGAAAATATTCATCTTTTTGTTCGATTTCATCAAAACCGTGCCTCAATTTTTTTTATTAAACGCCGTTCTCTTTTCTTCTCTCTCTGCCCTCCAAACATAGATTGTAATATTGCATGGCTAAGGTACTACTGGTCCAGGTTTTTCCAAGTGTTTTCCTCTACTGATTTCCAAATTTCATATGATCAATGTTGTTGTTATGGTCGTTTTAGAACAGTTTTGTAAGTTGGAAATATGCTTTTCATCACATCATCACCCCCACCCTCTCATAGCAAAGGATTATGGTTGGTAACACACACCAAGTTGGTCTAAGTCCCCACCGAAAAGTATGGAGAAGAACAATCGTAAGGCTAATAACTCTAATGAGAATACGGAACATCACATTGGACACCAAACAGAAAGATGAAACTTATTGAAACTCTAATGGTACTCAACTCCAGATCTTGATCATTTCTAAACTTATTATGGTCACAAACGACTGATTTGATCCTTTCGTCCGCATCATAAACACCATGCTGGTCATTTATCTTTTGCCTACACGAGTAAGCCTCGCATTTACCATGGACGACAGTGCCAAGATCATTCCAGATCTTGAAACAACTTTCTTGCATAGCTTACCAATCAAATCCAGCATTACAACAATAAAGTTCAACATTTCCCGATGGGATGCCAACCATTTCTCGATGAAAGGACCAGCATAATCAAGCTATCCTCTACATCAGATTAAGGGCATGTTTGTGTGTACTTCAGCACAAAGCAAAAAGTTCCCTGCCTGAATTTAAAACATTATCCAAATTTCAGAAAACCATAAAAGAGTTATATATCAATTTACGCGTTAAAGTTAATGAAAGTTTTAGGTGTTACGGGCTAAAGAGAGAAGTCAATATGCATCCGTTGCGACCATTACAGTAAGCAAAAAGTAGAAATCTATATACTCACATAAATCCCAAGCAAGGGAACTAAAGCAAATAATTGCAAGCATGTTGCACAACTTCATATTCTTACTATATGGTACCAATCCAGTCCCTTCCAAGAACAACTCATGGAAAATTCCGAGTAAAAGTGCTCGCTGTCATTGAAGAACACATGTATTGCGTTGATCCATCAGGCTGAACTTCTGTATGCTCACACGGCTAAGGAATAGTCACGTACCGCTTACGTGCTTATAGAATCGGAAAGAGAAATAGCCTCTTTAAGCGTGAAGAAGAAGAACGAAAAAAACCACTCGCAAGCCTAGCGTCCGGGATCCAAGTGTCAAGACCGTTTGGACGACCATGGTGCTCCTTTAATTCCGAATTTGCAGGGATTCTTCTACACGGTAGCCGTGCCTACGCAATGGAAATGGAGCTGCATTTCCCAGTTCATTTGCTGGAACCGAATTGCCGATGACGATGCTGCTTTTGTTTTTGATGCCGCTGCTCATGGCAACCGGTCCTTTACCATCTCCCGACGCCCAACTGCATGATGGCACTCAATTAACTCACGGTTTAATAAATTGTCTTATGATGTTGGCTCATGCAACATGTACACTTCACTAGATGTTATGCAGCACTTGTGGATCGTGCAGCCTCGACCTATTTCCACAGCCAAATAGATCTCTTAAACGATCGAATGGGAGCGAAATTTCGTTGACCCTGCCTTGGGCGAACGAGGAATTTGGGGAATTTGCCCATGGACCGAAACCGAAATTCTGTTGCCCCGCCAAGGACAGAAAGGGAATTAAGGAAATTTGGCTATTGCCGATGTCGGAATTGGGTCAAACACACTTCTGCATGCACTTTATTAACTCATGGGTAATAATTTGTCTTATGATGTTCGGTCGCACTATGCTTACACTTAAGTCGGAGGTATACAGTACGTGTGGATCTTAGAGCCTCGGCCTATTTCCACAGCCAAAACGATCAAATGGTAGCAAAATTTTGTTGCCCTGCCATGGGCAGGAAAGGAATTGCGAATTGACCAAAACCGAAATTCTGTTGCCTCGCCATAGACAAGAAAGGAATTTGGTTATGCCGGTTCGAACCATTCCCACCGATGGTGACGGCCCCCATTAGCGAACGCGGAATTTTGCTGTGTCGGTTCAAATCATTCCAACCGTTGATGTAATCTGACGGCCCAGGCCTTATTACCGAACAAAGAAAAGTTGCGGGTTCGGCCCTTTATATGCCCCCCGCCTCCGAGTTCCTCTTCCACTTAATCATTCACAAAGCTCAAAAACTATCTCAGAGGTCATTCGGATCCACCATCTCCAAAGCATGGCCGATCACCCAGTGATATCGGAAAGTTACTACCTTATACATTCGTTTGAATATGTTCTAAAGGCTTTCCTTAGAGGACGGATTCGTAGCAAGTTGTTTTTTTTCCTTTTATTTGTTAGTATGTTTTTCTTGAATTGATTTCTTCTTAATTTGGTGCAAAGAGAACAGACAACCACAACAAGAAAGTTTCGGCTCAATCAAGAGATTCCATATTACCTTTACCTCGTTCAAACTGCCCGTCATCGGACATTTCAATTCACAGCATATCAAAGCATTGAGTCCTCTAGTTCTACAATTTTACATTATTTGTGAAGTTATCTATCTCGTTGCACTTATCCAAGTGGCTAGACCTAGACCCTTAAGCTGGAACGTGATATACCGGTACTTGTATATCATTTTCGGGACTATTGCTTCTGAGTTGCTTCTTTGGATGAGTTGTCTCTAGTCATGTGGTTGGTCATCAATATATTTTTAGTAGTGCTTGTTATGGCATGTCTTCTCGTGCGAGATTTTGACCGTTTTCAAGAGATGGTTAAGCTATTTGAAGATGTGCCAACCGATATTTGAAATTTCAACAATATGTTGTATTTGGGTATCAATTTTGTCACATGTTGTTTGTAATAAATGTAGTGATTTTCATAATCTATTCTTGTAGATCGATCATTATTTCTAAGTCAAAAAGTCACCGATAGTCCCTTGAAGGCCCCAAATGCTCCAACTGTTGAAAGGTTTATCAGAAGTCACAGCCAATGACACCGCCTAAATAGTTGTGGAGGTTGGGTAACACAAAAAAACAAACAAATGCGATTGATATTGGACTCCCAAAACGGTGCTTCATCAACTCCCGGTTTGGCAAATTTCACAATCTGCCTAGTGATTGCGTTGCCAGTCTTTGATCCTCACCTCAGTAAAGCAATAGGCCTTAAATCTCATGATAGCAATTCCAAACCAAGCCAGCCGAGCATTCTCAATCCAACAGATCAAAACTACTCATTTTCTCACCCCAGAAAGTATGTGAAAAAATCAAACTAAAATCACATAAGGTATCTAACCATTGATAGCAGATCAGAGCCAGGATTCGATTAGGTCATAACCAACTCCTACCAAGGCCTCCTTCCTTATAATAACTAGCAAAAAGATAGGAAAAAAGAAGAAGCTGCTATACGATTTACCTTGGAACAATATACCGACACCATCTAATAACGATACCCTGACACAATACAAGACTAACATAACTTATCTTATCCCTCTCGCTTTACTCTAAGCTAAAACTGGGCTACCACTGAAAAGTGCAAAGCCATCTACAGATCCAGTAAATTAAACTTATACGATACGTGACTCACTCTCTATTGAGAAATGCCGGATATGTATATTAATACCACTACCATAAACGAACTACCAGTCCCATGGGCTTTTGCCAACGTCTTCCTTCTTTCTTCGCGGCCTTGGAGACTCTGTCTTTCCTCGCTTCCCTTTTTTCCTCTTTGACCTTCTTTTTGTTCTCCTTCCTAGAAGCCTTCTTGTCAACAGGAGCCAGCACCTCGGTTTTGGAAGCTGACTCATTTCCTTCCGAATCTTCATCTACATCTGTATGTGAGTTGGACTCTCTACCGCAAGCTTTAGTATTATCGCCAGGATCAGTTGCCTTTTCTCTAGCATTAGCGTCCCCCTTCGTGAGAGCCTGAGATAACCCCATGATAGTCTTGTAGACATGTCTTCAATGTCCTTCCTAGTTATTATCCAAATCACATCCTCTCCCACATTTTTCACCAACTCTAGCGTCTTCAGTATATATCACTGAAAGAGAAAGCATAAACAAACAGTTATTAACAATTACAATAGTAAATGACAGCAAATGTAAATGTCACCTCATCCATAGAAGAACGCAAATTTAGATAGCTACTCCCTGTAGACCGCATTATAACATCTCTCCGTAAAACAAACACAAATGCGTGAAGCATTTTCTCGGCATCATAAATCCATGCATTGGGTTTTCATAAGAAAAAGTCTCCTAAGAGGGATGCAACAACAAGCAGATGCACTACGAACATCCGGTGGGCACAAGTGGCTTAACTCAGATCTAGTAATTCCTAGGGTGCCTTGCAAATTTGGTCCCAGGGCTATATAATATTTTGCATGACAAGAAAACATGACAGTCCAAAGCTCACTACATAGCCCGTTGGAAATTCTTACACTAAGTACAGTTAGATCCTGCATCAAAAGCTTTGCAAGATGCTATACTGATAATCGTTTACTACTTAAAATTCATGGAGTAACACAGACAGAAGCAAGGTGCTTGTTAAACCGACTATTTTTTGAATGCCAAAACAAAGGTTAAAGGCATATGAATTGGCTAAGGAGACAGAAATTTGTTAATAAGTACTGTTTATTGATGTTTTGTCCTTACAGTATTAGTCTCACTGTGGACTATTCTCGATGTTAATGCTGGTCCAGGTTTAGATGAGTATGATAATTCCATATGTATGGAGTTCGTGTGAATATAGCATCTGACACCTACTTGTATCTATTAGACCTTAGAAGCTAAGAGTTATAGTTCATGGTGGAACCCAGTTCGGATGGAGTATCAAAAGGAGTAAATGGTGCTAATCAATCAAGACAATAGTGAGTCACACGACACGAGTTGAGTCAAGGGAACAAATCCGGATAAGTGATCACTTGAGAACTTACAAAAGGTAAGATGCAGAGTTCAGTGCAAGTCAATCATCACAGTTCTCTTCCGACGGTTTATGTTTGTCGGAGTAAGCTACAGTACGGTTTGGCATCCAAATATAGGTAGGCATATAGCCGGCTTGCTCCAAGGCTTAGAAGTCAGATCACCATCCGTAGTTTTTCATGACATCAACTTCAGAGTCATCTAATATTAAGACCATTTGGTAGCAGAAGAACAACTCAACTTCAATAACTCTATGACTTAGGCTTTGCTCCAGAAGAATTAAAGGTTCTCACTGCTGAGGTAAAAAGCATCAAGAGAGCCCATTACATTGGGGGGGTGGGGGGAGGAGAGGTAAGAAAGAACAGAAATCGAACGGGCAGATATCGTTGGCCTGAGGTCTCCTACGTAACTCTTTTACATTGATGAGGCTGTTTCCATGGCCTCATCCCTCGATGAATAAAAAATCATACAATAACAAATAGAGGGAAAAGAAAATGAAACCTACCATAAACTAAATCCACGAAATACCACTACAAAATCGACAGTGTAGAATTGAAGAAAAATCACATTGCAAATTAAGAATAGCTTCTTTCGGCCAAATAATAAAGAAAAAGAACTAACAGTAGCTCCTAATAAAAGAGAAAAAAAGGTATCAGATGAAACAAGCCAACATTCTCCACAATCTGGCAGTGACTGCCATCACAACAAACAAAACCTGTATATCAATCATTAATTCTAGAAAGAGTAAAGTCACAAACTTGTAGCAAATGCAGTATTGCACCTTCAAACGCCCACACAGGGGCCTTGCAAAAAACTAAAAACCATCACACTTACTTGAACACCAGCACCGAAGTCTTGTAGGCCTTGATTGCCAATTCTTGCCCGTCAGATTTTGTTGCATGAGAGACGCTTGCCTATAAAGTCAAGTGACAACAGGGTCAAGAGACTATGCAGTAGTAGCAAAAATATGAACAAATCACAAGTAAAATCGCAAAATTATAACAATGACGTGATGAAGTTCCACCTACAATCAATTGGTAGAAAAAAGAAAGTAGCGAGTACTGCTCTATGTAGATGATAACATACTTCTTTGCCAGTGGAAATGCAACCATTTATATCATTAAATACATGACGGTTGAGCAACTTGAATAGAACCATCCGAGTCCTCTGGTCAATGGCCTGCACAACCGTGTAAATGATTCCATGAGAACTTCTCAGAGATGCTACCATAGCTTCAGTAACTTTTAGGAGTGGGGGTGGGGCACTGTAACTTCAATAACTCTTAGAAGTGGTCTTACTTCTGAAAAATTATTACAAGCAGGGACACGAACCAATGCATACACCCATCAAACTGCTTACTCGGCAAAAAAGTATCAAGATCTAAAATAGCTTTGTTATTGTGCCAACCAAATTGATGACAGCATGAACTGAACATTCCTTTTTTGGTGAAAAGTGGCAAAATTTTGAAAATTGAGTTCTTATGAAGTTCCATCACAAATATGGATGTTGGTGAAACTCAAAAGTGTAGACAGCTGAAACGGGGAGACAATGAAGAGGAGATTCACCAGTGTTTTTGATTGTACTGTTACCACAAGTACAGCTTTTGCAGACAAGGTGTTTGTTTCAAGCATTGCCACTCCATAAGCATCAGTACTCAGTACAGCAAGTGTAGAAAATGCTAGTGAAGCCCATCATTAATCTTTCGTCACACTAAAGGCAAGATTTAAGGACTTCAATAAGATGTCTTAGATTCTCAGGTAATTGAACAAAACTGTGTAATCTAGGAAAGCGACCATCCTGCACAGCATATTGCTCTAGTCACACCACATCAGTATAAAACTAATCACTAGATTATCCAACCCTTTCAAAAGGAAAGCCACCAAGAACAAAAACCAATCCTTGTATATTTTTAAATAACTCCTCCCTGTTTAGTTTTATCAATAAGAAGTTCTTCGAGCAGTCCTTTCGCTGTTTCCCATAGAAGACAGATTGAAAATCCAATCCATTTCCACAGCTCATTTAGGATGCAAACCATATGCTTCAAAATTCAAGCATAAAGTGATGTTCAGACCTCCCTTCCTATTACCTTCGATTCAAACCGGAAAAGAAAAAGGACCATGATTTTAGGCTTTTCAAGTAAGCCAAACAAGTTGTAGTCATCAAAGAAAAATCTCTAATCCCCAACAGGAGAAAGGAGACATCAAAATTCATTCTCAGGCAAGCCATGCATTAGTCCAAGGGACTTAGCAACATACAAGAATCAAGCATTCCTCTGAATTACAGACTACATGCAGGCATTGTGAATTAGTTAAGTGAAATACATAAAAAGGATAGTCAAGCAACAAGAGAGAAGAAGTTTAGGACCTCCAAAGGAGAAGCGCGAATATGAGCGGAGAGTTTCTTGCTCTGATTGGACAGGGGTTGAAGTGTGGACGACCAGGCACGTGTGTGAAGCCCTCCGTGAGCATTCGGACGTCGCGCAATCTAGCAAAGCAACCATTCTAAGCAGCATATTGCTCTAGTCACGCTATATCAGTACAGGATTACTCATTAGATTTTCCATCCCTTTCGAAGGAACAGCCACTAAACAGAGAAAACAATCCCTGTATGTTCTAAAAGCTCCTTGTTCACTTTTAGCTATTAGTTCTTCGAGCAGTACTTCCCGTACTTTCCCAAAGAAGATAGATTAAGAATCCACTCCATTTTAAACAGCTAATTTAGGATGCTAACCGTACGCTTCAACGTTTAACCTTGTTGCAACCGTGTTGCCACATATTTCTCCTACAATCTATTCAAGCATGAAGTCATTTCTAACCTCCCTTCCTATTACATTCAAACCAAACTGGAACAGAAAGAGATCGTGACTTTAGGCTTTTCAGGTGAGCCAAACACATTGTAATCATCAGAAAAATAAAAAAAAAAATCTCTAATCCCCAAGAGCAGAAAGCAGAAATCAAATTTCATTTTCAGGCAAGGTGTAGATCGTCCAAGGGACTTAGCAACATATAAGAATCAAGCATGCCTCTAAACTACAAACTACAAACCGGCACTGCGAATTAGTTAAATAAAATAGATATAAAGGATAAGCGCCGATGTGACCGGAGAGTTTCTGGCTCCGAATGGACAGGGGTTGAAGTGTGGACGACCGGGCACACGTGTGAGGCACTCCATGAGCGTTTAGACATCGCAAGTTGGGCACGAAGGCTCCATCCTCTGCTTCTACGCCGTCTTTCAAGTCCAACCATTCCAACTTGATTAATTTCTAATGCTACTTCCATTGATTCTTTAATTCCTTCGTTCCTTATTTCTAATGCTACTTCCATTGATTCTTCTTCCACCATGGATGCCTGTTACAGGCAAACATCAAGTTCCAAAAAGAAAAACTCTGTGAGACTGGTTACGGTGTGAACGGGGAGGGAGAGAGAGACCCGTATAGGGACGCGAGGAGGATGATCAACGGCAACGGACTCGAGAGAGAGAGAGCTTTGCTGCGGAAGCGATGAGGTTAACTTGATGGGCCATGCAAGAGGCTGAACTTGATGGAGCTCTGGCGGCTGAGCGATTCAACAGTTGGGAGATTGGTGAAGGAAGGAGAGCGGCGACTGACCGTTGACTGGTGAACTGAATGGAAGGCGCGCAGGCACAGGCAATAACAGAAAGCCGTCAACGGACCGGTTCGATTTGGATTCTTCTATCCCCGAAAAGAAGAGCCGGCTTTAAAACCGGTTCTTGTCCCTTCTTAAGCAAGCGCTTATTTTCCCTTTCCCGAAGTCCTTACATCAATTTGTTTGGACCTCTAAGGAATCGACTCCATACATTTCTTTTTTTTTTTATTTCCGTAAATGGTTTATTCAATTTGAATTAGATTAAGCATGTTCTTCATAGACATGTGATCCTAGGTAGCCCGAAGTGATTAAGAGTCAACATAAAGGAGCCAAAAATTAAATATTAAATTAATAGGCAAAGATGAAGAGTGATCACTTTATTTTTTTTTCTACTAGCCTTGCTCTTGAATTTAGACCTAGCTTTTAATGAACTTTGATTTTTACATCAAAGTTTAGATAATGAATTTAACGATTTTTAAAAGTGGATTTTTACTCTTAATTTTAGATAATTTCATCCCTAATTACTCTAAAATGACAATCACTACCGATGTCTTAAACCTCTCACACAGTATTTATTTATTTATTTATTTATTTTGAGGTTTAGAGATTGAGAATTTATCATTTGAGAATGTATGTGGTCTTTTTTAGTTGAAGAGGTTTAAAATGGAAAACCCCAAACCGGTACATAAGTGATAAATTTACTCTAAACTAATTTTTTTACCACAAAAAATTTCAAACTAATAGATCTTTGATAAATTTATCCCAAAACTGATACACTTGTGATATATTTACTATCAAATTGCTGAGTTGAATGACACGTGATAGTTGATTAATACCAGTCTGGAATTTTACTCTCTATTTATCATAGTTGTACCATTTTTATGATTTTATGTGGTATTAATCCAATTTTAGAGAATATACAATTACAAATATACTAGTTTGAGGTCTTTGGCGGTCTAAAAATTATTTTTGGATATACTTGTCACAAATGTATCAATTTGGGGTTTTTGGTGGCTAATAAATTAGTTTGGAGTAAATTTGTCATAAGTGTATCAGTTTGAGATTTTTCGTAATATTAACCTTTAATTAAATGAATTATATGCACTTCGTTCAAACTTATTTATCCTTTGAGATCTCCCCCGAAACTAAATAAAAGAAACCATATTTTAGGCATCAAAAGAATTAGGCGGAACCTGGAAGATTAATTTAATAGAGTTCATTGACTTTTAGTCTATGGGGGAAGAGCTGGGTAGTTTCCTCACACCCACTCCCCATTCACCCCTTCCTTTCCAGACAAAGCCTTACCAGGTCTTTACGTCGGAATCGTGTTGGACGATGACTTTCTTAAAGGCAAGGCATAAAAAGGTCTAGATGAAGAAGTTAAGAAGCTTGAGATGACAAGCATTGAGGAGATTGCTGAGAAGCTTCACATCTAAGCTTTCCACACGCATCGACCTTCTACTCCAAATAAAAAGATGAAACTTATTTAAAGTCTGATAGGTCTCAGAATCCTAATAGATTAGGTAAGTCTAATGATTCAACCGCAAGAAAATTCCCAATTCTATTAGAATTTTTACTGGACTTGGGGACCTATGCAAACGGGTATTTTCACCAAAAGTCAACAAAAGCACAAATATTTTGGACACGAACGACTCATTTGATCCAATCGTCTGCATCATAGAAACATCATTTGTTTATTTAACTTTTGTCTACACGAGTAAGCCTCGCAATTACCATGAACAACAATACCAAGAACAATCCAAATCTTGAAACAACTCAATTGCATAGCTTACCAATTAGATCCAACATTACAACATCAAAGTTCAATTTCGGGACTTAATTTCACTTTTTAAAAATTTTAAACTCAATTGCATTTTTATAATGAGTTTTAAGACTTTTAGTGCACTTATTAAAAAAAAAAAAAAAATAGAGTTCTAAACTCTTATTCGTATGAACACCATTTTGCTTTTCTTGAAAATTATGGCTAGTCAATCAGAGAAGACCTTGAAACCTTTTTTAAAGGCACCTCACGTGGCTTTCCAAGAACATCGAGATCTGAAGAATTTAAAAAAGCACCTTAAGCAACAATTTCCAGTCAAAATTGATTGGAATGATTACTTTGATAAATGTCAAAGGTTTATGATTAAATTAATTATATTAAAAATTTTCTCTGATCAAATCCAACATTACAACAATGAAGTTTAACATCTTTACAAGGGGATTACAACTATTTTTCAATAGAAGGACAAGAAAAATGAAGCTTATCCTCTTTGTCAGACTAAGAGCACATTTGTTTACACTTTAACAAATGGGAAATTCACTAAAATTCGAAATATTATCCGAATTTCAAAAAATAAAAAAAATATATATGAATTAATGTGTCAAAATTTGTCTTGTGTCGCAAGTTTGTCCCAAGATGTGGATTAAGAAAAGAGCAAATAGTAGAAGCCTATCTAGACATGCTTCAACAAACATGCACAATAATCCCGAGTGAACCGAAATAGATAACCACAAGCATACCACACAACTTCAAGCATGCCACACAACTTCATATTCTTACTCCATGGCTCAAATCCAATCCCTTCCAAGAATAACTTGTGGGATGCTTTGAGGAAATCTGTCAAAATGGGTCCTCCATTTATTAACCCATATTCATTTAAATTCACCTAGAATTTCGCAGGTCAACCTAAATAGATTCTAAGTAGGAAGGTCAAAATAAATGAATTTTGAATGAGTTAGGTTATGAACCCATTTACAATCCACTCAAGTCTTTTCTTCCTTTTACCCATAAAACCAATGTTCCTGATTCTCGCCTGTCGTCTCTCTCCTCTCCCGATCTTCACTCGTGTTCCTTGGCTATTGCCTTAGTTGAATCCCAAGAAGATTCGACCCTGGCCTTCATCGAGAGACTGATTGAAGCCTCCCATTCAGCTTCAAGCTCAGATCACTTTGGCCTTCGTGATCGGGTGATTGCTTTGCGGACCTCGGACAGGTCCTAGAGAGCGAGTCCGCCCGGACGTCGGCGAAAGAGTCGTCGATAAACCACGAGAGCCACTCAACTCCACCATGTAGTCCCTCTGCACAGAGGAAAAGCACCATGAGCGATTGCTCTGAATCATCTCTAAACAAGTAAAAAGCAATCAGTCGAAATTGGAAAAACCGTCTCCAGAGTGAAGTGGCTCTCAGCAAAACGCTTAAAGTCGAAATAATCCAAACAGACCCAAAATATGACTAATCTAGGCGAGATTCCGGCGAATTTGACTGAAACTATGAATGCGAAGCAGAAGGTCACGATTTCAATTTTCCTTTTCCTGAGCAAAACGAGGACACAGTTTCGTGCTGAAATCAAGCTTCTTCCATTATGTAAGCGCAAAGACGACGTGATAAGCGGCTTTACAACCGATCGTGATCTTCAAAAAATTCTCCAAAAAAACTAAAATCCACAGTAGCAAAGGAGAAAGCAGAGATTCAGCAAGTGAGCCTGGAGAAAGGATGCAGAGTCTTAATTCTAAATAATCATTCGTCATATACCCATCAAACAGTTTACAGTTATTGAGCAGATAATGATTCAGCAACAGAGAGCTTCGCTCCACTTTCAAAATTTTTTATGATTAAATAAATTCTGAAAATTAATTCCACTCGTGCTTCATGCCGAGTATAGAAGATTTGACCCTGAGATAGAGGTGCGAAGCAAGAGGAAGGAGGCCAATGAAGAACTTGACGAAAATTCTATCTCTAGATCAGAGGATATGTTGACTTGAGAAAAATCCAAGCGGCAGATTACACTTGGTATAAAGAGACCTTATTGTGGCTGTTGCTACAACGGAACCATGAAGAATATATGGAAATATTTTACTAAACACTTAGTATAAAGTTGATCAATCTTTCGATGAAAATGTACATTACTTGCTTGACAATTGCACGGTCAGCTTTCTCATTACTTTCAATATTGCCAGTAGCCATGTCCCATCCACTGCCTTGAATTGAAGCTGTCACTGTGCTGGACATGGAACATTCACCCTTCCCTCCCATTCCTGCAGTATTCATTCATACAGTCCATTATTTCAACAAGCTAAATACTCAGCAACACATTAAGAAGCTAGAGAACATGTCAGTGTCCACCTTATCATGTTTAGATGCAGAAGGGAGTGGTAGACACAGTACTAGTTCCACACATGCTTCTTCAAGTCAATTATTCTGACCCCTAAAAGCAAAAGCTATCAAAATGTAGAATAGCTTATCTCTATGTGCCAACAATGGACTTCTATCACAACTATGGAGATCGGCAAAACTCAAAAGTGCAGACAGCTAAAACTGGAAGACAATGAAAATGAGATTCACCGATGTCATTTATCTGACCATTTCTGCAAGTAGACCCAGTGCACCCAAGGTATATATTTCAAGCATTGCCACACGATAAGCATCAGCACTCAATGCATCAATTCTAGAAAGTGCTAGTGAGGCCTATAGACAATCTCTTGTCGCAACAAAGGTGGGATTTAAGAACTTCAATAAGAAGTCATAGCGTCTCAGGTAATTGATCAAAACTGTGCAATATAGGAAAGCAACCATTCTGAGTAGCATATTGCTCTGGTCACACTAAATTAATCACTAGATTCTCCAGCCCTTTCCAAAAGAACAGCCCCTAAAAATAGAAACCACTCCTTGTATATACTAAAACCTCCTCCTTGTTCAAATTTCTACTGTAAGAAGTTCTTCGAGCAGTCCTTTCAGTGTTCTCCCAAAGCACATGAGATTAAAAATCCAATCCATTTTCACAGCTCGTTTAGGATGCTAGCCATATGCTTCAAAGTTCAAAGCATAGAGTGAAGATCAGACCTCCTCCTATTACCTTCGACTCAAACCGGAAAAGAAAGAGAACCATGACTTTAGGCATTTCAGGCAAGCCAAACATGTCGTAATCATCGAAGACAATCTCTAATCCCCAACGGGAGAAAGGAGACATCAGAATTCATTCTCAGGCAAGCTATAGATTGGTGGAAGGGACTTGGCCACATACAAGAATCAAGCATGCCTCTGAATTACAATGCCTTCTTGATCTCCGAATCCGACGATCCCGCCTCCTCCTCCTCCTGCTCCTCCTCCTCCTCCTCCTCCTCCTCCTCCTCTTACTTCTTCTCCTTCTTCCCCTTCTTCAATTCCTTCAATCATTTTCCTAATCCTACATCCACTGACTCTTCTTCCTTCCTTCATATATGCCCGTCACGGCCAAATATCAAGTTCCAAGAAGAAAAAAAAAACTCTGTGAGGCTACCTGAATAGGGACGCGAAGGTGGACGATGAACGGACGAGGGACTTGAAGCGTCTGCGCGTTCCCGGGTAGGAGCGCAGTGTCCTCAACCGTCGATCTGATCGGCGGGTAGGAGTGCATGTCGGCATTCCTCTCGGCCGTCGATCAGATCGACGTTTGAGAGAATGTTCGAAAGAGCGTGCACGTTCTCTCAACCGTGGATTTGATCGACGGGGTGAGAGGATGTGCAAATGAGTGCTTGTACGTCATTTTGTGCACGCTTTGTCAGACCAAGGGCATGTTTATGTATGGTTTAACGAATGGAAAAAACGCCAAAATTCGAAATACTATCTAAATTTCAGAAAATATATATATGGATTAATGTGTCCAAATTTGTGTATCATGAAATTTTTAAGTTTTGGGTGAGTAGAAGTCAATACATGTCCATCGCAAGACGTGGATTAAAAAAAAAGTAAGGAGTATAAGCCTATATAAACATGCCTTAAACAAACATTTACAGTAATTCAAGGCAAGTGAATCGAAATAGATTACAACAAGCATGCCACGCAACTTCATGTTCTTATCCCAAATCCAATCCCTTCCGAGAATAATTCGGGGATGCTCCAAACAACGGTACTTTCTATTGTTGCTGAACTTCTATATGCCCATTAGATTTATGAAATAGTCACGTGCTGATTGCTATCAGTTATTCATATGACCTATTAATCTAATGTCCTTTCTGACCAACAAAAGGAAATTAAATGAAAAGGGCACTTGCAAGCGTAGTGTCAAGATTGTTTGGACGATCATGTAGTTGCTTAATCCCGGCTTTGCATTAGCTCTTGTACAGGGTTTTGAATGTTGGCTGCGCATACACATTGTCAACGGAAGTTTCGTCGCTCTCTTCCGATTTTTGGCGGTTGACCACCTTGGCAACCTTGAATACATGACACGGCT
This sequence comes from Eucalyptus fibrosa, assembly GCA_017140475.1. Taxonomy (NCBI): domain Eukaryota; kingdom Viridiplantae; phylum Streptophyta; class Magnoliopsida; order Myrtales; family Myrtaceae; genus Eucalyptus; species Eucalyptus fibrosa. The sequence goes on along the minus strand of CM029509.1, from coordinate 18,998,460 downwards.
GAAGGACCCCTGAAAAGTTCTTTTGAAAGAATAGAAAAAAAAAAAAAGCACCGTTGGATCCTTCGGAGGGTTAGATCAGCCGTTGAATTGAAGACAACTTTACTACAGTTTATAATAAAGCGAGACAACTGTTGTCTTATCATAAACTGTAGTAAAGTTGTCTTCAACGGCTGATCTAAGTCTCCGAGGGATCTAACAGTTAAATATGATGGACAATTTCAAAAGTCAAGTCCGTCTCAATCAGACAAACAATAAATAATGCAGAGCAAATGACCCTATATATTGTGCAACGAAGAGCTTGTTCTGCGTTCTCCTTCACATATACCCGCAGACAATCCCAGAGTGCAAGGAGCTTCAGCTTCTCTTGAACATGGCGGATCATACAGCGACACTCCAGAGGTATGTAATTCATTCGTGTCTTTATGCTTTTAAAAACTCTACTTGGAGCAAAAACTAAGAAGTTAGTTTTTTTTTTTTTTCTTTTGAATCTATTTTCTTCCAATTATTTTATTCCTAATCTCGTACAGAGACGATGAGCAATTGGAACAACAACAACCGCAGGAAACTTTTGACTCAACCAAGAGATTTCATATAGTATTCACTTCGTTCAAGCTGCTCGTCATGCACATTTCAATTCACAGCATGTCGGGACGTTGAGCCACATGAATCTGCAGTTTTACATCATTTGCGAAGTCATTTATCTCATAGCACTGATCAAAGTGACTGGACCCGCGAGTTCGAACCCAATATACCGGTGTTTGTACATCGTTTTTGGAATTCTCGGTTCTGAGTTGCTTCTTTGGATGAGCCTATCTCCGTCTATTTGGTTGATTGTCAATATGAGCTTGCTAGTGTTTGCTTTGGCATACGTGCTCGCCCAACGTTCAGACCGTTTTCGAGAGATTGTTCAACTATTCAACGATGCGCCCATTTCTGAAGTTCAATTGGATCTTTAAAACTTATGCAATCATATAGTATTTGGATATCAATCTCTGTGTATGTCATTTGTAATGGATATTTTTATTTTAATAACTTGTTTTTGTAGTCTCTTGAATATTTTTGGTTCAATCTTCACAAGTTATATAGATAATTATGAAACTCTTATATTTCCATATATAAAGATCGAATAAAACTCAAATTTAAGAAATCGTGGAAAGATATCACACAAAATTTCTGGCAGCGCATGATCATCTAGCATTAATGGACACCTCGAAAGATTGATAATTGCTTAAATCATCCCTAAACTAGTTTTTAGTAAACAACTAAAATGGAAAGAATTCATTGGCCACTTCAAATCTAGATGGATTTGAATATATTTAAATTTTTAAGTATTTTTAGATATTTTAGTATTTCCAATAGTAGAAGTTTACATCATATATATTTTTTAGACATGGTCTCTTATGCTAAATTAGATCAAATTTATAGCACTAGGAGAAATAATAGGAGAAGTGTTCTAGTAGCTGAATTCGTTCAATTGTTTTAGTAATTTATTATTTGCTAATTTTTGCATGTCTAATTTGTTTAATTGGTTAGTTTTTTTATTTTTATTTTAAGATGCTATTTTCTATATTTAAGGGGAAATTTTGCTAAAAACTTGAGTCACAATTAGTTTAGATGAGTTTGGTCCGTGTCGAATCAAGTATGGGCCGATCAAATTGTATTATATAATAAAAATGGGTCAAGTGGGTTGGACTTGTATTCAACCCGACCGCCCTTTTGATAGGTCTCACATTTATCAAAGTGTAGTGGTTATCCTTTTGTTCTATATTGCATGGATTTATGGCTATTATAACTACAATTGCAATAACAACCAAATTCGTGATAATTATACATAGGCACCCCAGGGCCTATTATATCCTCTCAAGGACCATTCTCCCATCATAACTTGTCGCAAGCAAACACTTAAAAAGTTCTCAAAAACAGTGAGATTCATCGCTACGAGACTCGTTCCCGAGGGACAATGGACTTTCTCCACTAGCCATCACACGATGCCTAATCACTGAAAACAAGAGATTAGAAGCATAGATGCTTTGTTAATACTGATTTAGGCACGGCGTCCGTCTTTTGAAAGCATAGCCAGTCTTTGATCCCCGCCTAAACAGTCATCGGGGTTGGGTAACACAAGAAAGAACAAAATGCAATTGGTATCGGTGTCCCAAAACAATGCTTCATCAACTCCTAGCCTTTGACCCTCACCTCAGTAAAGCAATAGGTCTTTAATCTCATGATATAGCAATGCCAAACTAGGCCAGCCAAGTATTCTCAATCAAACAGATAGAATCTATTCATTTTCTCACCCCCGAAAGTGTTTGAAACCAATATAATAAAATCACGGAAGGTACCTAACTGTTGATAGACCAGAACCAAGACTCAATTAGGTCATAGCCAACTCCTACCGAGACCTCCTTCCTTGTAATAACTAGCCGAAAAGAGGGGAAAAACAGAAGCTGCTATACAATTTACCTTGGAATCATATACCGACATCATCTAATAACGGTACCCTCTCACTTTGCTCTCAGCTAAAACTGGGCCGCTGCTGAAAAGTACAAAGCCATCTCCACATATGGTAAATTAAATTTATCCAACATTAGTTTGGGAAGCCGACTCATTTCCTTCTGAATAATCTACATCTGTATCAGACTTAGACTCACTACAGCAAGCTTTAGAATTTTCGCCAAGATTGGTAAGCTTTTCTATAGCATAATTGTCCTCCTTCATGAGAGCCTTATAACCAGGCAATAGTCATGTAGCACATGTCTCCGGTGTCCTTCCCACTAGTTATCTGAATCACATCTTATTCCACATTTTTCACCTAGTCTGTTGTCTTCAGTATATGATATTGAAAGAGAGAGCATAATATTAAGAACGTTTGGTAGCAGAAGAACAACTTCAATGACTTGACGAGATAGGCTTTAATCCCGAAGAATTAAAGATCCTTATTTGAGGTAAAAAGCATCAAGAGAGCCCGTTATATTGGAGCAGAGCGAGATGTAAGAAAGAACAGAAATTGGTTAGGCAGATATCATTGAGAATTTTTTCCTGGCACAGAGCAGGCCTGAGATCTCATATTCGTAACTCTTTTACATTGATGAGGCTGTGTCCATGGCCTCATCCCACAATGGAAGAAAAATCATACAATAATGAACACAAGGAAAAGAAAAATGAAAACTACCATAAACTAAATCCACAAAACACCACACATTGTAGAATTGAAGATAAATCACATTGCAAACTAAGAATAGCTCCTTTCAGCCAAATAATAAAGAAAAAGAACTAATAGTAGCTCCTGAAGAAACAAATAGTATCAGACAAAATAAGCCAACATTCACCACAATCTAGTAGTGACTGCTATCAGAAAAAACAGAACCTGTATATCAATCGTTAGTTCTAGAAAGAATAAAGTCACAAAAATGTAGTAAATGCAGTACTGCACTTTCAAACACCTGTGTAGGGGCCTTGCAAACAACTTAAGACTATCACACCTACTTGAACACGAGCACTGAAGTCTTGTAAACTTTGATTGCCAGTTCTTGCCTGTCAGATTTTGTTGCATGATAGACATTTGCCTAAAAAAGTCAGAGCAACAATAGGGTCAAGAGACCATGCACTCTACTGGCAAAAATATGAGCAAATCACAAGTAAAGTCGTGAAATTATAACAATGATGTGATGAAGTTCTGCCCACATTCAATTGATAGAAAAAAGAAAGCAGCGAGTACTGCTCACTGTAGATGATAACACACTTCTTTGCCAGTGTAGATGCAACCATTTATATCATTAAATAATTGACGGTTGACATCTTGAAGAGAAACATCTGAGTCCTCTAATCAATGGCCTGCACAACCGTATAAACAATTCCGTGAGAACTTATATGAGATGCTGCCATAGCTTCATAACTTTTAGAAGTCGGGGTGGGTCACTATAACTGTAATAACTTTTAGAAGTGATCTATCTTCTGGGACATAATTACAAGAGGGGACATGAACCAATGCATACACCCATCAGACTGTTTACCCGGCCATGATCACATCAAGCTCAAATAATGATTTAGGAAAGAGACAGATTAAGCTTGCAATAGGGTTCGTTTCAACTTCATAACTTTTGATGATTAAATAAAAGTAACTATATTTGTTATCGTATATCCATGAAGCATGACAAATTTGGAAAATCAATACCAATGATGCTTCATGCCAAATACAAAAGATTTGACCCTGGGATAGAGGTGCAAAGCAAGAGGAAGGAGGCCAATGAAGAAATTGATGAAAATTCTAATAGATCTTCAAAATGGACATATATCTACAGGGGACATAATGTCTTGAGATGATCAAGCAGCAGATTACTCTTAGTATAAAGAGACCTTATTGTGGCAGTTGTTACAACTGCAGCATGGAGACTTTAAGTGGAAATATTTTACCAGACATTTAGCATTCAACTTATCAATCTTTTTCCCAAAAATGTACTTTAGCTGCTTGACAGTTGCACAGTCAGCCTTCTCATTACTTTTAATTTTACCAATTGCCATATCCCCGCACACTTTCTCAAATTGAAGCTGTCACTGTGTTGAAAATGCCAACATTCATGCTTCACCCTTCACTTCCTTTCCTGCAGTATTCATTCACACAGTTCATATCAGCATCCACGAAAACATGTTTAGGTGCAGAAGGAAGTGGTAGATATAGTACTAGTATGCTATATATCAATACATGCTTATTCAAGTATCAAAAAGTTCCAACCCAAAACAAAGCATCAAGATCTAAAATAGCTTTGTTAATGTGCGAACCAAATTGATGACAGCATGAACTCAGCATTTCTTTTCCTGTGAAAAATGGAAAAGTTTTGGAAATTGAAATTTCTTATGAAGTTCTACCACAATTATGGAGGTTGGTGAAACTCAAAAGTTGAGACAGCTGATACGAGGAGACAGTGCAAAGGAGATTCACGAGTGTCGTTTATCTGACTGTTACAGCAAGTACAGCTCGGGCAGACAAGGTGTCTATTTCAAGCATTGCTACTCAATATGCAATATGCATCAGTACTGAACACAGCAATTGTCGAAAATGCTAGTGAAGCCCATCGATAATCTCTAATCGCCCTAAAGGCAGGATTTAAGAACTTCAATGATATGTCTTAGCCTCTTAGGTAATTGAACAAAACTGTGTAATCTAGGAGGGCAACCATTCTGAGCAGCATATTGCTCTAGTCGCACTACATTGGTAAAAAACTAATCACTAGATTATCCAAGCCTCTTCAAAAGGAAAGCCACCAAAAACAGAAACCAATCCTTGTATATTTTAAATAATTCCTCCCCGTTGTTTTCCCAAAGAAGACAGATTGAGAATCCAATCCGTTTTCACCACTCATTGAGGATGCTGACCCTACGCTTCAAGTTTTAATCTTGCTTTAACGATGTTGCCACATTTTTGAAACATCCCTTCCTATCGCCTTCAATTTAAACCAGAAAAGAAAGAGAACCGTGACTTTAGGCAATTCAAGTAAGCCAAACATGTCGTGATCATAAAAGAAT